>JAJJWX010001659.1:1348190-2696380 GCA_023529315.1 Papaver bracteatum
ATGGTGTAGATAAGTAGAAAACATAATAAAAACCAAACTAATATACTAACTAACCTACGTAGATGATGTCGATCCACCATTTTAGTTAGCCATATTATGTTTTTGACTAACTTTAAACTTGATGTCATCTTCTACTGTGAACTTTATGTGATTTCAGAATCGAAATAGTTATACCTATTTCATTCGTGTTAAGTAATCCGTTGTATATCCCAACAATTCTTCTACAACAATTCCTTTCTTTTGTTGTTTCCGGACCATCAGTAGCCATTTTTGTCAAATGCAATCTGTCTAATTTTTGTTGATGTTATGTATTTGCAATGTTCATTTTTCTTAAATAAATAGATTTTGGAAAAACTTAAAAAAAAAAAAATAAGTATTACATCGGGTCTAAGTTACTATATCCCAAATACCCTGGACACTGCTTTTGGTGTCTTGTTTCCTCAAATTCCTCATTGCATTCTAGACAGTACATGCAACACCAATCATTTGCGAAGTGAGATATTTGCGCAAGTGTGGTCAATGTATCCATTGCCTGTAATAATAATAACAACACGTCAATTTTTTTCCAAGGCATCCAGTTGTAAATGGTATGAATCTAATAGATTTTAATTGTACCTCAATCTTAGATATCACCTTCTTCTCACATAACATAGCAATTGAGGAAGGACAAATCTTGACCACTCTTTACATAGGCAGAGTTATCCAAACTATGTTTTGCAATTGTCTTGCGTGAAAATTATTATTAATTCATATTTTAGTCAGCTCCTATCGAAGCCGATCTAATTAGTCCTATAGAAAGTTAATCTTAAAATTTTGACCTTATCTCTTGACCAAATTATTGAAGTATTCTCAGTCATGTTCTGCTTTGTGTGATCTACCCATCTGTGTCTACTCTACCTTCTAAAACAGTGAATGAAACCTATACATATTGATCCGTAATTTGATATTGTTGATTTGTCATCAAGAGGTCGCATGATTTGAGAATGTAAAATATAAAAAATATTCTATAAATATCGGAGGCGAAATTTAGATTTTGAATTTTGAATTTTTTATGATGATTTTGATGAACAAACATAATTTTCAAACAAATATTTTAGAATGCAAATACATTTTCCCGGTCAATAAGGTTTTATATCGGGAATTGAGTGAAAGTTGTTGTCTTTGTAGGTAGTTGTCGCGAAACAACTCGACATTGATGGTCTTTCAGGAAAAAGAATGTAATAGTACTTGAGAGAGCGGTAATGTTCTCTTACGCGGGTACACCAATTGCCTTTATATAATACGGGAGATCGAACAATCATGATCATATTGTCTTATATGTTCCGGTATCATCCTCGAAATATTTGGTTTTTGTCCTTATCAATCGTGCTAAAAACAACCAATTACATCTTTCACAATACAATGTTGCATGTTTTGTGAAGATTATTTTTTTACTTGGTCAATAAAACTCACTAAAAAAGCAAAAATTATTATTATACACTACAATTACCAACTCCCACCACCATAAAAACCATCCACCGCCACTATTTCTTCCACCAATAGTAATGTTACCGCCTCTACCATTCACAAACACCCACCACCACTTATACTAACCCTACTTCCACTACCACCATTAGAATTAATATAGTTTTTAGTAAAATTATTTATTAATAAAATTATGTATTTATGTTAGATTATTAAATGGACATTTATAATAGAAATTTAATTAATCATTATGAACAATCAATGAGACACTAATTAATAAAACGTTTAAAAATGGTTAAGTTGAACAAACTCCAACGGTAAATTTATCTTTGGAAAGGACAAATCCTGACCACTCTTTACATAAACAAATCGATAATAAATAATTTCATATGTTTTGATCTTGATTCGTATCGCTCGTTTAGTTATTACATAACATGGCAATTGATTGCACCAATTTTTTAAAATGAACATGTGTGTTATCGAGTTTATTTTAACATTAGAATGATCAACCACGTTTTATACTTTATAACTAGATCTTAACCCGTGTCGTAACGGCACGGGATGTTTTGTCTCTAATACGATATTGTTCACATTACTCTTGCTTAATTTTATTCGTGAGTAATTATTTTGATATTCAAATAGGTTTTTGGAAACAAAATGGGTTACCTGATCTTTTTATTTTTTACTTAAGCATGTTATTCCAATTTATTATCTGGACGGAGTAATAATGTTGTGCCAACATGAAAAAAAATAAAAAATACAGTAAATAAAAATTTCCCCCATTTATTGTTCCATCATATTATAATTTCAAACTTCAAAAAGAATATTTCATCTAACAGTACATAAACCTAAAGTGCCAATCCAACTCCATGATGTTTATGAATACATTTGTTCCGAAATAATTGATAACTAAGGCTCTAAGGAGTGAAGCAAAAACCCATAATATTTTCCCTACAATAGATAAACACTATTTATTTATTTTTGGCAAATGTGAAAGTTATAAAAATGAAGAACCCTTGGCTATTGGAAGGCTGAGATATACACATGTGATTTGAAAAGATAAACTTATAATAGTAAATCAAAACATGTGTAAAATTCTTTCTCAATCATATTGATAACATAAAATTGAAGAAATTCGTGGATAAAAAGATTTCACACCAACTATGCTAAGTAGTGCATGAATGACGTTCTCACATCTAGTGTTACTCAAGTAATTTGGAGTTTTAAAGAGCATAGTCATATTGATATTTATATCTACATAAATTCAACTAACCTTCCGAAGAAAAATTATTAGTTTCAAGGTAGAGCCGACACAATCTTCTGTCGCCTTCAATGTATACAAGACACATTAGGTTTAATCGGCCTTGAGATTAAACAAGTACCCCAACATTAGTCAAATAATGTCTACAAATACGGGATCGAAACAAAGTGCTAACGGGAAAAATGAGAGACTAACATCAGTTCTACAAATAAAATACCCTATATGTATCAAAGTTTGTTAACCAAACATGTATTCAAATTAAAAAGTCATCAACTTAACAGAAAAATATAAAAGAACCCAAGTTAAATCAATACTTGCATAAACAAAACTTATAAGAGAATTTTGTAATTATTAAGTACCTTTAAAATCACTATTAGATATTTAATTGCATGCCTCGTTAAAAACTACGGTAGGACGAAATCACCATATTAATCTTTAGAAATTTCACTGGATATGTAGCAATTCAGAGAAGTTTACACTGGTGGTGATGCGTTCCATCTAAGTGTTGTTCGATTGATTATTTTTTTTAGAAGGTTTCGGTTTTCATTGGAAAAACCAAGAAGGAGCGTTTCATTATATTCATTATCATTCAGAAATCCAAGACCAACTCGCCCTCTGCTTACGGGATCTCAATACAACCTTAGATTTATCTATTGGACGGAGAAACCTTGATACTAAATATGTAGTTTTTAGTGTTATTTATTATATAACGTGACATCCAAATGTTTTTTTCTTCTTCTTAATTTTCATGTATTTTAACCGAGTTTATATTAGCATTAAGACAATCAACCACATTTCTAATTTATAGTGTTATCCTTTTGTACCAACACATAATTAACATAGTCTATTACTACTCATCAATACCGGCCAGTACCATAAACCACCAGATATCACTTCTTTCTCCACCACCACCATTTTCCATCCCTCGAAGAATATTGGGCACACTTATAACTTTTAATCCCACACGTCATGTATAAAGTTTAGATTTAACAAACTTAGGTCGTCAATTAATTAATTCAACTATATGTTTTTTGTTAATACTGAAAATCATGCATACGAACGGTTACCAAAGATAGCAGTGGTACCAAAAACAACCATTTTGTCTTATATGATTTGGTATTATCCCAAAAGTATTTGTTATCCGCCTTTTTTGATCGTGTCAAAAATAACCAACTATACTTTTCACAATACAATGTTACCTGTCATGTAAAAAAATTTATTATTTTTGATTCAAAAATAAAAAACCAATACCACCGCCATTAAAACCATCCAGCGCCACTATTTCTTCCACCAAAACTAATGTTACCGCCTCCACCACTTAGTAACACCTTCCACCACTTACTTCTTCCTCTACTACCACCACCACCACTAATATCTATTGAAATAATTTTGGTCGTCATGTATTGTCGTTACAACATCGATAACATCGTAGTGGGGAAGATGTGGTTGGTGGTTTTTAACACTTTTGATAAAGGAAGGTACCATATATTTCAGGGATGATATCATACAACACAACATTTTCATGATCGCAGTTGGATCACCCAAATGGTACCCATGTTATTTTTGGTACTATGTCATATAAATCATGATTTTTTAATGTTAAAATAAAATTGATTGCAATACAAAAAAAATATATACACTGAGAAAAATTAATGAAACTAATCAATTGACAAAATTTTGTTCAATCTAAACCTCATAATGGCATTTGTGATTGAAAATTAGAATTGCATCCAACAACCTACATGGGATGGGAGGAAGTGATGGTGGTAGTGGTGGAGTCAAAAATTGACATTCAGGAGGCCTATTTTTTTTTTAAAAGAAACATGTAAAGTTTGGTAGACTAAACCATAAATATATATGGACAAAGTACTATTTATAAAATAAACTAAAAAAATTATGTAGTTATTAAAAATTTAAGGGGTTAGAGCCATGTTAGTCAACCCTTGGCTCCGCCACTAGGTGGTGGTGGATAAAAAAAGTGGATTCATATGGTTTTATGGTAGTGGCGGGTATTGGTGAACAAAAACATATTATGCTAATTTCGTAACGCCACAAAATGTGTAACGTTATATCAATAATATAAAGCAGAGTTTAGCTAACTTTGCCTATCTGAGTGGTGGACAGGATTTATCCTTGGAAAAGATAAATCAAAGGTTGGTCAAAATTATTATTTATTGATGGAGATATGTATTAATATTAATTAAGGAATATTTATAATGTAAAATTAATAAATCATTTATCATGAGAAATTAATGAGACATCAATTAATAAAACACTTATACTAATTAATATTTAAGTTGAACAAACCATGACCATAGATTTATCTTCTCTCTAGACAAATCACTTATACTAATTAATAAAACACTTATACTAATTATTATTTAAGTTGAACAAACAACTACTGATTTATCTTTTCTATCAATTCCAACCAAGGTGGAACAATGGTTAGAGGCCACTCTTATGACACAATAGGTCATGAGTTCGAACCTCCCCGTTATAATTTTTGAAATTCCATATCTTGACTTGAGTTTTCATTTTTAATTCTTAATATTGGAATGAACACCACGTGTGCGACTTGTAGGGTGTGGCACGGAGAACCACAACCTTTGATTTATCTTTTCCAAGGATAAATCATGTCCACCACTCAGATAGGCAAATTTATCTAAACTCTGCTTTATATTATTGATATAACGTTACACATTTTGTGGCGTTACGAAATTAGCATAATATGTTTTTGTTCACCAATACCCGCCACTACCATAAAACCATATGAATCCACTTTTTTTTATCCACCACCACCTAGTGGCGGAGCCAGGGGTTGACTAACATGGCTCTAACCCCTTAAATTTTTAATAACTACATAATTTTTTTAGTTTATTTTATAAATAGTACTTTGTCCATATATATTTATGGTTTAGTCTACCAAACTTTACATGTTTCTTTTAAAAAAAAAAAATAGGCCTCCTGAATGTCAATTTTTGACTCCACCACTGCCACCATCACTTCCGCCCATCCCATGTAGGTTGTTGGATGCAATTCTAATTTTCAATCACAAATGCCATTATGAGGTTTAGATTGAACAAAATTTTGTCAATTGATTAGTTTCATTAATTTTTCTCAGTGTATATATTTTTTTGTATTGCAATCAATTTTATTTTAACATTAAAAAATCATGATTTATATGACATAGTACCAAAAATAACATGGGTACCATTTGGGTGATCCAACTGCGATCATGAAAATGTTGTGTTGTATGATATCATCCCTGAAATATATGGTACCTTCCTTTATCAAAAGTGTTAAAAACCACCAACCACATCTTCCCCACTACGATGTTATCGATGTTGTAACGACAACATAAAATTAATATTTTCCATCACTACTCACCAGCATTCACCGTCACTACTTCTTCCACCACAAACCAGGGGCATAGCCAGGATTTTGAGGAGAGAGGGAAAAAAAATTCTTGGCAAGCTGGAAACATGTGAAAAATGGACTTTGTATCCCATTTTAGATAAAAGAACAAAAAATAAATATAATTGTGCTTGGCTCCGCCCTTAACCACCACTAATCTTTCGGCCTCCACCTCTTCTACTACTCATTGTTGCAGAAAATGTCTATTGATATTATTTATCAAAATTACTTATTAATAGAAATAAATATTATAATTAATTAAGAAAACATTTATAATTAAAAATGATTAGTCATTTATTATGAGCAATTAGTGAAACACTAATTAATAAAACACTTTATAATGAATAGATTATTTATTATGTGCAATTAGTGAAACACTAATTAATAGACCAATTATGGTATTTAAGTTGAACAAACCATCACTCTTGATTTATCTTTTCTATCAATTCCAACCAAAGTGGAACAATGGTTAGAGACCACTCTTATGACACAATAGGTCATGAGTTCGAACCTCCCCGTTATAATTTTTGAAATTCCATACCTTGACTTGAGTATTCATTTTTCATTCAAAATATTGGAATTAACACGACGTGTGCGACTTGTAGGGTGTGGCAGAGAGAACCACAACCTTTGATTTATCTTTCCCACAGACAAATCCTGACCACCACTAACAAAGGCAAACTTAGCCTAGCTTTGTTTTGTATTCTCGGAAATAAGAAAAGTAAATGTTATAGACTGTGAAAATGACCATATTACCCTTATCAGGAGAAAGTGGAATAAATATTATGAAGACTATGAAAATGACCATACTACCCTTATCTGAAATTAGGAAAGTAAATGTTATATACGGTAAAAATGACCATACTACCCTTATCTGAAATAAGCAAAGTAAATGTTACAGACGGTGAAAATGACCATACTACCCATATCTGAAATAAGCAAAGTAAATGTTACAGACTGTGAAAATGACCATACTACCCTTATTGGAAATAAGCAAAGTAAATGTTACAGACAGTAAAAATGACCTTACTACCCTTATGGGGAAAAAGGAAAGTAAATGTTACGGACGGTGAAAATGACCATACTACCCTTATCTGAAATTATGTTAGTAAATGTTATATACGGTGAAAATGACCATACTACCCTTATCGGAAATAAGCACAGTAAATGTTACAGACGGTAAAAATGACCATACTACCCTATATCTGAAATAAGCAAAGTAAATGTTACAGACGGTGAAAATGACCATACTACCCTTATCTGAAATAAGCAAAGTAAATGTTACAGACTGTGAAAATGACCATACTACCCTTATCGGAAATAAGCAAAGTAAATGTTACGGACGGTAAAAATGACCATATTACCCTTATCGGAAAAAAGTGCAACATATATTATGGAGACTATGAATAAGACCATACTACCCTTATCGGAAATAAGCAAAGTAAATGTTACAGACTGTGAAAATCACCATATCACCCTTATTGGAAAAAAGTGCAACAAAGGAAGTTATCTTATTTTCACAGTCTATAATATTTATCTACTTTACATGTAGTTGTGGAAAATCCTACTACTACATCCCAAAGAATCATAATACACAAACTATGAAATAAATAACCAAGAGATGCACAAGAATACAAGATATACGTGGTTCGGTATGATTACCTACGTCCACGGGGGTAAAGGGGTGATCTTATTACTTGAATCAAGGTTACAAGGTGAATATCTCACTAACAAGTCCTTGATTCTCACTCTCAAGATAGTTATCAATCGTTGATTGCTACAAATTCAACGGTCAGGGATAATAACTTAAATCGCCTCGGATTTACCCTTAAATATTCGAGTAATGTTAGGATGACCGTGAGAAGCACCGGGAGCAATCCCGTGGCTCTAAAAGGGGTGGGACCCACCATCATGGTGGGGCCCACCCCTATTAGAGCCACGGGATTGCTACCGGTGCTTCTCACGGCCGACTAAACATTTGATAGGTGTAGAATACACCTTAATTTACTATCTAGTAGTTATGCTTTCTTTGCTATTTTTCTTGTAAATTATGTATTTTACGTGTGTTTTTGAGTTATTAGGTACTCTGGAGTCGCACAGAGGAAAAGAAGAAGAAATCACCAAAATTGAGCAAGAAAGGGCAAATTTGTCATTTCCCAGGAAAACACTATCGGGAGACGAGCCACGGTTAAAGGGAAACTCTCTTAGAGGAGTATTAAAAATAGGCCAGCTCATGTTAAGGGGCAACCTGCTTTTGGAAGAATTATAAAGAGCAGCCAGCTATGGTTAAGGGGTTACCATCTAGGGTGTCCCTTATCAGTTATCAGTGGGTGTACGTATCATTGGTTAACCCTTAACAGTGACCGGATACTGGATAACCAACCCTACTTCCATACCCTAAAAACGAGAAATCTTTTCTCTCGTTCAATTTACTCAATCATTTGCTCATGAAACTGAGAAGGAAAAACAGCGGCTGCTGCTGTGAGATTCAGTGAGCTCGAGGAAATATGGTAGATCGATGAAGCTGTTGGTGCCATTGATGTTGCTAAGAAGATATTGAGTATGGGTTTGCGTTGGAATCGAAATGGAGACGGGTTTCAGCAATCAATCGATGGAGATGGACGAATTTGATAATCGGGGTTCTGGTGATGTTATGGTGGAATTGAGATGAAATTCAGTGATCGGTTTTGTTAGTCGGAGTTCAAGCAACAGATGAGTGATGAATCGAAGCTGATCTCTTAGCGATTGAGATGATAATTAAGAGATTAGGGTTTGTGGTGGTGCTGCAAATTGGAAGACGCTGGTGGAGTTTGAACTAAGACTGGGTCGATTAATGAACAGAAAAGATGCAGGTGGTACTGGTTCATTGGAGCTGAGATGGGTCTGTTGGGAAGAAACTAGTTGGAACTGCTAAACTCAGAGATGAATGGTACTTGTGTAGTTCAGGAATGGAGGAAGAAATCGAAGTGGGTTTGTATCAGATGGGGTTGATGGAGTGAATGAGATGGCTTGAAATGGTGAAGTGGAGTCTATTCTGTTGGAAGCAGTTCAGGTGGTGGTATTGTTGCTACTGCATAACAACAAATGGAGTTATGGCCAATTTCTGATGATGTAGTGGACAAGGTGGTGGTGAATTATTGGATACATGAAGTTGATTCTGGTTGCAGCTACAACTAGGTTTTGTAGGAAAGAAACCAGGGATAGAGTTAGAAGACGGTTATGAGTTGTTGCTTCTCAATTGAGTTGTTGCTATGTACATTGGGTGATTTTCAAGAGTTGGTGAGGAATGGAGTACGGGAACTGATTTAGTCTCAGGTGGAATGTGGAGCAGCTGGGAATTGCAGGTGTTGGAACTGATGAACCTGAGTGCAGTTGTGAAGGGGATTGCTAATGGTGTTGTGTACTGCAGGTACTTGTGTGGTTATGAAATGATGGCATTACAAGATGGGTATGCAGCTGACTGAGCTGTGTTACAGAGTATGGATTGAGTTAATGAATGGTTGATATCTGGGAAGCATCAGCTGGTAGCTCAAGGTGAAGATCATCGAAGGAAATGGAACTGATGAGCTTACATGTGCTGGTTTGGTAATGACCTGAGATATTGGAGCTGCAATTGCAGATGATTTCTGGTGGTTTGCTCTGAAGGGCCATCATGGCTGGAACACAGTGACCTCAGACATGTGCTGCCAAGACGAGTTAGCTCATTTGAATGGGTTCTAACTCAGCTGACTCACCGATTCAGAAGTCTATTCAAATGGACTGGGCTAGACTAATGGGCTGTCAAAGATTTTGGAGATGGGCTTACCTAGTTTTGGAACTTGACTCGGTCAACCGTCAAAGATAACAGAATCTCAAACGGAATATTAACTCAACGGACATAAATTTCAGGTTACCGGCGGTGACTAATTCCGGCCAACTTCTGGCCAAAAACACAGTTTTCCGGCGAGCAAAAATACAGAATTTTTGTATGGACTTCTCTCATGTGTGTGAAGACTTAGAATTGGGAATTGGATGAAAACTTGGAAGTTTTGGAGAATTGGACTAGAAATTGGAATATGGCTCAAATTGGGAAAGTGGTGTTCTTTTGGAATGAGGATTCTTTTCCTACAAAGACATGGAGAGTATTGAAGCCTATAAATAAAGGAGTTCTCTACAACTTTTTACACACATCTACTTTGGAGAAGGAGTTAAAGTGCACAGGGATTGGAGGAAGGAGCAACCATCATCTTTTCAATAAGTTTTCTTTCTTCCTTAAATTATTATTATTATTGTGTGAACTCCAAACTATGAGTAGCTAATTTTCTTATTGATTGAGGATGAATTCCTAGTATAATGTATCCTTTTCCTGTATATTAATATACGAATTGATTTTCTTTTAATTATAATATTACACTAATCATCTGAATACTATTGTCACTATTTCATGTACATTTGTTTCATTTTATAGATTCACTGGATCATTTATTAGATTAAAGATAATTTTTAATTTAGTTTAATTTACAAAACTTAGTTGTAGATAAGCGTAAATAATTTTCCATAGTTATTTAATCATAATTATTATTTCTATCATTATATATATCTTTAATGAGATTTTAGTTAAGTTCAAGTTCAATATAATACTAATTAAGAAATGCTAACATTACTTATCAAAATTATCACATTTATTATGCTTTAAATACCAATTCATTTTATTTATCAAAAATGAAAATAAAAAAAAAATTTAAATAATTACAAAGTTAAAATTTACATACTAGGCAAGCGAGCGACAAGCTGTGCCGCTAGCCCTTTTTTAATTTATGCTTTATGATTACTATTATAATATTTTTATTATTAACATTGATGGTTGAACTATTATTCACTACTCTTTCAATTTTTATTAAGTTCCAAGAATATTATTAACATTTATGTGATTATAAATTGTTGATTTCTATGTATAAATCAAGGTATTCAATAAATTTTATGTAACCTTCAAGATTTATCAATTGTATTAATCTCACTATTTTTCTATTGGATTATGTACTCGTTCATACTTTTTAGATTAATTATTATCAAATCCTGAAGTATTGGTGTACCCTACAATTTGTACTTCAATACATAAACAAACAATCAAACAAACAAATCAATCAAAAATATTTTAATTATTAATAACTTTTAGTGATTAAGATTTATCTCACAAACCCAACCCAGTTCTAACTAATCTAGTTCACTAGCTGGCACTGGCTATTTCTATCTTTTCCCATATAAGATCTAATAATGAGCTCTGATACCAACTTTGTAGCGCCCCCTAAGCTAGCAGCTGACTAAACCAAGAATTTAACTTAATAAAGAGGCATTAACGAATCCAAATTAAACACTTAGACTTTCAATTAAGAATTCTGCTACAAAAACTTAACCCAAAGCTAACCCCGCTCAGAAATATATACACAAGAACTCCTCTCCAATGATACATATAAAATAGTCATTTGGTTTACAAATAGAATATACAACAATAAACATAGCAGAAGTTAATCATCTAGCGAACTCAACACTTGAAGCTTTTGCTGAGCTACTCGGATCTATCACTGAAACTGAAAGTGGGAATGGGTGAGCACATCATCCCTAAAAGGTGTGCCCAGCAGGAATAACAACTAGCTTTCAAGTAATCATTAATATGATTCGAAGACAATGTAGGTTTTATCGAAATTCAATAATACAAGGAAAGACAATAAAACGTAACGTAGAAACTTCTTCAAATACATTCATAAATAAAAGTAAACACCCATGTATGAGATGTGTGTTTCCGCACATAAGGGAAGAATAATATTGTGGTGCATCGCCCTAGCCATAATAATACTACGGTGTATCGCCCTAGCCATAGAATATTGAATATATATAAAGGAAGAATAATATTGCGGTGTATCACCCTAGCCGTGTAATATTGCGGTGTATCGCCCTAGCCATAGAATACTGATATTGTGCCGGCACACATCTCATACCACACAGATCACACAAAGATATGCATGAATTTCACAACACAAACATTGATTTGTAAAACAATAATGAATACAAGAGAGTTCGTTATCGATTCCCACCTCTTTTGATGACAAGCCTCGCCTACCTCGAGATCCATGATCCACTGGTTCATCCTTTGAATCGATCGGTGTTAATAAATAACTAACTGTTAATCACACAAGAAGTCTAAGAAACTATCCAAAATGGATCATACAAGAATCATACAAATTTATCTAATGGTTCTAAGCCCAATAATGATTCTACACCTTTTTATTATTTTATATTTAACATATCTAAGGTCTACCAATTCAATTAGGTTGCTTCTGTAGTCCATTAGCCAAGTCTTACGAATATCTACAACTTTGTAGAAGAAGCCAAAGGCTAATTCGGACCATAAGGGTCCAATTCATGTTTAATAGAAAATCTGGCTCTAAGCCCAAGTCCACTAAACTCATCCCATTAGCACAAGCTCTGGTCCAACTGGTCGAATAACGGTCACTAACAGTCCACTGGGTCAACGTCTAAAGGTCGGGTCAACAGTCAAAGTCAAATATGAATCGGTCAACTGAGTCAATTAGGTTCAAGTCAGGGGAACTCGGTGGATCTATACCGATTCGACTCAGTCAGATTTACCAAGTCATACAGAAAGGAACCAAGTCAGACTGAATCTGATCAGTCAGACAGACAAGCACAAGGTTTAGGCCTGAGCCATAAGCACAAACAAAATATTCTACCACACCTACAACTCTAACACTAGTTCTATTTCACAAACCTGATTCTATCATTTAATCATTACACAAACTATTCATAAAAACATAATTCAATAATACAATACAACACAATTGTAATTTAAGCCTACCTGCAAAAGCAGAGGCAAGCCCCAAAGGAACCACTAACAAATCCCATTACCCCATCCATTTCATACTCCATTCATAGTTCAATCATCTTACAACAACACCAACATCTAAGTCTTCAACTGCCAGTTATCCTTGCAACAACAATTTCATAGACTCTATTGCAGCTCAGTTTCTTAGCCAATTCACTTATACATAATGAACATCATTCTCAGCATTATAAAACTTCTTACTTCAGCTGGGATTAAGTACAATCCTAACATCCCCAATACAAAGCCTTGTAACTTATCAACCACCACCACCTGTAGTTGCATCTCAACATCATCTCAACCCATTCAAACAAACAACACCATCAGTTCACTCTATCTTGACCTAAAATACAACCACAGCTCATACCACACATACCACCATAAAGAATTCAACCATTCACTGCAGTTGTTGTTCACAATTCAACATCTTCATATCCACAATTATAGTTTCATTGTATAATCATCTTAATCTCAGTTTATTACATCCTCATCAACATCCATAACTCATAATTCATTAAATGAGATCAAAAATATTTACTGAGATAAAAAAAATTAATTTACCTCAAAAAGACTCTCTCCATCAACTGAAATCAACCCCTTCTTTAGACCGATTCGAATCAACACATCACCATCTAACCCTTCCACAACTCATCACGACCAATTCTCAAATTCTTCACTCCAACAGGAAGAAAACCATAACTTCCTGATTCAACAACACCACCAATTCACCTCATCAATTAAACAATAACCCTTTCGTTCTTCATCTATTAGTAACTCAATAAACCTGCTAATATCATCCAAACCCCGACTCAAACCGAAACCCTAGTTAAATTCACAAATCTTCCTTTAAGTTGAAATTCAATTACCAAATCCTCTTTATGGTCTCCACAACGAAAAACCCATCATTTATTCTTCAATAACTCCATCAATTTCATACTCGAATAATCTTCAGAAACCCTGACTTTCTGATTTCTCGAATCGACTTCATCCTAAGACCAAACAACAATAACAACAACACCATAACTTGATTCCTGATTAGACTCTTCTTATCTCGTTCTCAGAATCCTATTCTAATTCTCAAAATCATTCGCAGAAGAAAGGGAACGGAAGAAGAAGAAAATAGAAGAAGAATGAAGAAGAAGAAAATAGAATGAGAGTTAACCTCTCGATTTGGGTTGATAAGATCGACCAAATGCTAAAGGAACCCAAGAATTTGATAAGGGAAAGCCACAACGTGTCCTTCTTGTATCGAAAAGCATTTTCCCAAAAATGACGATTTTACCCTTCAAATAGTCTTGATGTTTTCTTCCTCATCCGATATCATATTCACACGTTCGAGTAGTCCATTTCGCATATCTTTTTGAGATCTAACCGATGGTACCAGTTTTGTAACTATACCGTAGTTAGATTAATTCCTATTAATTATCGCTCGTGTTAAACTAATCGAGTCATTGTCGGCTAGATCGTCTCCTGACTAGTCTAATAGCGTTGACGATCTTGAGGGTCATTACAACTTTAGGCTTGAGTGATAATTAAAATTAAACTACCACTCGGCAAGTGCGGTCCAGTTGGTCCACTGTGTAGGGTGGTTGATTGTCATACAACGCAAATATTGTTCTAGATGGGAATTGGTCCTCTCGATCTGACCATCCATCTATGGGTGGTATGAGGTACTAAGATGTAGCTGAGTACGTAATGCCTTGAACAATTCCTGCCAGAAAAGACTCATATTTTTTTATCTCTGTCAGACACAATAGAAGTAGGAAAACCGTGTAGATTGAAGATGTATGTAAAAATTCCTTGGCAACAGTCAACGCGTGAAAGGGTGTCCCACTGGAATAAAATGAATTTATTTGGTTAGGCAATCCACCACGCCATGATGACACTCTTTTCGTTAGAGAGAGGAAGTCATTCGATGAAGTCCATACATATATGTTGTCATGCAGTTTTTGAAATTGGCAGAGGTTAAAGTATGTCGTCTAGATGCATATGGTCTCCTTTGTTGTGCTGACATGTATCACAGGATGCTACAAATTGTATGAAATCACTCTTCATTTTCGGCCAATAAAAGTGAGTTTTAGCCATGTTATATGTACCCGAGATACCTGAATGTTCACCCACGGATTAAGAGTACACATAATTGATAATAGAATCTCTCACACCATTACTAGAACCAATATAGAGTATAGTCTTATAGCTGAATATCCCGTGTAATAGTGAATAATGTTTGTGGCCTGGGTGAATGAGCAATTTTGAGATAAGTTGTTGCACCACAGTATCTTACTTGTAACTTTCCACAATATTTTGAGCCCACTGTGGTTGTGTCAGCGACATGGCATGTAACTCTGAGGTAGTATGTGGTATCCAGCGGCTTTGTTATCTAACCCCTTTTTGTAACAATGACATAATCTATCCCTAACAGCTTCATTAACCATTTCAGATGCATAACTGTAGTGATTCGTTGCTCCATGAAATATTCCAGGCTTTGATGGTCTGTGTGTATAATGAATGAGTGGCCAGTGAGGTATTGCTTCCATTTCTAAATATCCATGATAATGTCCAATATCTCCTTCTCTTAAATGGATAAACCCAAAGCTCTTGGGCCCAAAGCTTTGCTAAAAAAAAGTAATAGGCTTGCCCTCCTGCATAAGCACTGCACCTACACCACTAGAACATGCATCAATTTCTAAAATAAAGGGTTTAGAAAATTTTGGCAAGGCCAAAACTGGTGATGTGATCATGGCATCTTTGAGGAGAGAAAAGGCTTGAAGAGCATCCGTAGTTGGTGGTGTAGTGACCCTCAAGCTCGTCAACGCTGTTAGACCGGTCAAAAGATGATCAAGTGACAATCTAGCCGATAATAACTTGATTAGTTTAACACGAACGTTAATTAATAGAAATTAATCTAACTACGATTTAGTTACGAAACTAGTACCATCGGTTAGATTTCGAAAATTTATGTGAAATGGACTACTCGAACGTGTCATTCGGATACCGGACGATGAAGATATCATCGGAACCGTGAGAAGGGAAAAATGGTCATTCAGTGGTTTAGCCGATCCGGCTTCCCTTATCCTTTGAGGAGTGCCCCATTAACCAGCTTTGGTATTATCTACCTAATCGAGGGGATAACTCTCATTATATTTTCTTCTTCTTCTTCATTCTTCTTCTTTTCCCTCTTTCTTTCTTCTTCTATTCTTCGCCTCTGGCGATTCTTAGAGCGTTCTGAGCATGGGAGATCGATTATCATAGGAGAAATATTAAGTGATGATGGTATTGGTGATAGTATTGTGGTTTTTTAAATCGGGAAGAAGAAATGATGGATTGATGAGAACTGAAGTTAGGGTTTCTATGAGATGAAGTTATGGAGAAATTGATTAATTGAAAGAGGATTTGAGTAATTGGTGATGAAGAACAAATAGGGTTGGTGTTTAATTGAAGTCTGAAGGTGATTCAGTGAAGAGTCGAAGAATTAGGGTTTGAAAGAAGAACTCAAAGAGTGATTAGAAGACGAATTTGATGTTTTAAAAAGGGGATTTGAGATGGGTATTGGTCGATTGAAGAGTTAGGGTGTCTAAAGATGATTGAGAAATAATTAGGGTTTGTTAGAAAAGGCAGGGGAGATGAAATTGAGGTTGTAAATTAATGAGTAGATATGGGTTTGGTTGAGATGAGAAGTTAGAAGTATGTTTTGGAATTCGAATTTGAAAATAGAGGATTCAGAATTTGTTATAGGGTTTTTGTGAGTTAAAGATGGTGATGAAGGTGATGTTTGAATTGTTGAGATGTTGGTGGTATTGAGATGATTTCTCAATTAAACCAATGGAAGGAAGAGTTCGAATTCAATTGCTTGTGTAAGATTGTTCTGAGGTAACAGGCCTTCTCTGTGATGTTAGTTAATTTACTCATTTGAATTGTTGAATTTATGGAATGGTTGTTAAGTTAAGAATTGAAATGATTATGGAGAGAGTGTTATGGAACTGTGGTATGTTTTCTAGACTTATGTTCTACTTACATGGTTTCAATGGATTTATGAATATGTGATAAAGAATACAGTGGATGCTTTGGTGGTGTTGTTGTATCGCTGATGGTTTTGAGTTAGTGGTGCAGAGGTTAGTGATTTAGAGATGAAATTGCAGGAGCTATGAGTAATGATAGGAAATACATTTAAAGATGGTTGCAGTTAGGAATGAAACTGATGATAAATGAATTGAGCTATAGAAGGTGTTGGTGATGAGTTAGTGAGTTGCAGAACTCTGAAAAGATAATGGTAGTGGTAACTGGAGATGGTGTGTTGTTTGTGAAGATGAAGTTGAAATGTCAGGACCAAGAAGTACTGAGAGTATGTGTATGGATGTGGTGTTCTGTATGTTGTTGTTGTAAATGTTGTTAAAGGGGGTATTTAGCTGAAGTTACTTTGATTTTCAGAAGAGTTGGTGGGTGATGTAACTGAAGAACAGAAGTAGATATGGTGATGTATAATTGATAGTGTTGAGCAGAGTTGAGTTGAAGTAGTCTTTAGCTTGGCCACAACTGATGGATTGTATATGGAATGAGTGTACTTATGAGATGTTTGAGCAAAAGTTGATTGTAATGTTGTTTTAGCAATGGACTTAGTTAAAGCCTGCAACTGCAGATTAAGGTAATAGATTTTGTATTTGAAATTGATCTGTGAAGTTGTTTTTGATTGAATGAAATGTATAGTGATTATTTGAACATCTATATTTGAGACTTAGGCCTGTTAGACATCCCAGTCAGTCTAGCTGACATACCTGACTCAGGTTGTCTGACTGACTTGAGTTAACTCAGTAAACCAGATTCAACTCAGTGAGTTGACTCATTTGACCTTGAATCCTTTGACTTTGACCATGACTGTTGACTTGACCTTTAGACGTTGACCCAGTGGACTGTTAGTGACCTTTTGTTGACCAGATGGACTGGACCTTAGTTTATTGGGCTGGTTTGGGAGACTTGGGCTTAGGGCAAATTTCTTAATTAGATGTTTTGGACCTCTTGCGGTCCAAATTAGACTTTGATTTCTTCTACAAAGTTGTAGATATTCATGAGACTTAGCTACGGAATATAGAATCAATCTAATTGGATTAGTAAACTCTTAGTTATACTAAAGATAGAGAATAAAATACCATAATGGGCTTAGAACCATTAGATAAATTTATTTGTTTCTTGTGTGAGCCATTTTGGCTAGTTTCTTAGACTTCTTGTGTGATTAACAATTAGTTTATATTAACAACGATCGATTCAAGGATGAACTAGTGGATCTTGGATCTCGATATAGGCGTGGCTTATCATCAAAAGAGGTGGGAATCGATAACGAACTCTCTTGTATTCATTATTGTTTTACAAATCAATCTTTGTGTTGTGAAATTCATGCATATCCTTGTGTGCTTGGTGTGGTGTGAGATGTATGCCGACACAATATCAGTATTCTATGGCTAGGGCGATACACCGCAATATTATTATGGCTAGGGCGATGCACCACAATATTATTCTTCCCTTATGTGCGGAAACACACCTCATACATGGATGTTTACTGTTATTTATGAATGTTTATGAAGAAGTTTCTGCGTTAGATTTTATTGTCTTTTCTTGTATTACCAACTTTCGATTAAACCTGCATTGTATTCGAATCATATTAATATTTACTTGAAAGTCGGTTGTTATTTCTACTGGGCACCCCTTTTAGGGATGATGTGCTCACCCATTCCCACCTTCAGTTTCAGTGACAGATCAGAGTAGCGCAGCAAAAGATTCAAGTGTGGAGTTTGCTAGATAATTAACTTCTGCTACGTTTATTGTTGCATATTCTTTGTAAACAGAATCACTATTGTATATGTATCATTTGAGAGAAGATTTTATATATATGTATATTTCATAGCGGGGCTAGTTTTGGGTTAAGTTGTAGTAGATTTTCTCTTAATTGAATGCTTAAGTGTTTGGTTTAGATTCGTTAGTGCCTCTTTATTTAGTTAAATTCTTGGTTTAGTCAGCTGCTAGCTTAGAGGGCGCTACAAAGTTGGTATCAGAGCTCATTATTAGATCTTATATGGTAAAAGATAGAAATAGCCAGTGCCAATTAGTGAACTAAATTAGTTTAGAACTGGGTTGGGTTTGTGAGATAAATCTTAATCACTAAAAGTTATTAATAATTAAAATATTTTTGATTGATTTGTTTGTTTGATTGTTTGTTTATGTATTGAAGTAAAAATTATAGGGTACACCAATACTTTAGGATTTGATAATAATTAATCTAAAAAGTATGAACACGTACATAATCCAATAGAAAAATAGTGAGATTAACACAATTGATAAATCTTGAAAGTTACATAAAATTTATTGAATACCTTGGCTTATACATAGAAATCACATAAATGTTAATAAGATTCTTGGAACTTAATAATAATTGAAAGAGTAGTGAATAATAGCCCAACCATCAGTGTTAATAATAAAAATATTTTAATAGTAATCATAAAGCATAATAAAAGCAATAATTTTGATAAGTAATGTTAGCATTTCTTCATTAGTAATATATTGAACTTAAACTTAACTAAAATCTCACTAAAGATATATAACGATAGAAATAATAATTATGATTAAATAACTATGGAAAATTAATAACGCTATTCTACGGTTAAGTGTTGTAAATTCAACTAATTACAAATTATCTTTAGTCTAACAAATGATCCAGAAATTTATAAAATAGAACAAATATACATGAAGTAGTGATAATAATATTCAGATGATTAGAGTAAAATTAGCATTAAAAAAAATAATGTATTAATAAGATACACCAGAAATAATAATAGTATTTTGATGCTTAGTATAATAATTGAATTAAAAGAAAATAAAATCGTACATTAATAAGACGCTTCACATTATTAGCAAATTCTAAAGACTATGAGTATATATTATAAATTTTGGGTAGACTAAAATTTAAATTATATTAAATTACCAACGCCAATATTTAACAACATATAATATACGAATTGAATCTGAATAAATAAAAATCTATTATATCAATCTTTATGTGGATGAAAAATTATTTTTAAGAAAAAATATAAAAGCTTAGTGTATCAAACGGACTATCAACTTAAGAATAATGACAATAATAACACGGTCAATAATATTATTTGAGTGGGTAAGCTAGTAACAAATTTATGGTATATAATATTTGTAAAATTGATATATGATAGTACATTAGACTTAAAATATCAGATATTATAAATTGACATGAAATCGAATTTGAATTACTTATATTTATAAAATAAATAAACGATAATAATAAAAACGATCATTAAAAATAAAATAAAATAAAATAAATTTTGATGATTAAATTATTTAAAATGTTATATAATTTATAAAGTAAATTTAGAGACTAATTAGTCATAATAAGTTAAAACTTAATTAATCTTAATAGGTAATCTAGCACTGGAGAATAGTGAAGGTTGTGTTCTCTCTGTTCGTAGGAAGGCATTGTTGGGAATGGCCAACCTTGACAGGGCAACTGCATTCAGAGATGACTGATCATAGAAGTTTGTTGTAATTATTTTAGAAACCGATAGATATAATTTCATTTAGAAAGATTCGTAGGATTCTTCCTGGAATTTAGAGACATATATCTTATAAAATAGAAATTAGTTTAAGAAACTTAGACTTCCCTATTTGATAGAATCTAAATCAGCATAGTTCAGCCTAGAGCTACAAATTTTAGTTGTAGGAACCATATATGTTTGTGCTTTATTTCTTATTGTTTGTGCTTAGACAAGAGATGGAATTATTCTATAAGGTGGGGAGTTTTCAAGTTCAATTTTCGAGGACGAAAATATTTAAGGTGGGGAGAATGTAGTGACCCTCAACCTCGTCAACGCTGTTAGACCGGTCAAGAGATGATCAAGTGACAATTTAGCCGATAATAACTCGATTAGTTTAACATGAACGTTAATTAATAGAAATTAATATAAATACGATCTAGTTACGAAACTAGTACCATCGGTTAGATCTCTAAAAGTTATGCGAAATGGACTACTCGAACGTGTCATTCGGATACCGGACGAAGAAGATATCATCGGAACCGTGCGAAGGGAAAAATGGTCATTTAGTGGTTTAGCCGATCCGGCTTCCCTTATCCTTTGAGGATTGTCCCATTAACCATCTTTGGTCTTATCTACCCAATCGAGAGGATAACTCTCATTATATTTTCTTCTTCTTCTTCATTCTTCTTCTTTTTCCTCTTTCTTTCTTCTTCTATTCTTCGCCTCTGGCGATTCTGAGAGCGTTCTGAGCATGGGAGATCGATTATCTTAATAAAAATATTAAGTGATGATGGTAGTGGTGATAATATTGTGGTTGTTTGAATCGGGAAGAAGAAATGATGGATTGATGAGAACTGAAGTTAGGGTTTCTGTGAGACGAAGTTATGGAGGAATTGATTAATTGAAAGAGGATTTGAGGATTTGAGTAATTGGTGATGAAGAACAAAGAGGGTTGGTGTTTAATTGAAGTCTAAAGGTGATTCGGTGAAGATTCGAAGAATTAGGGTTTGAAATAAGAACTCAAAGAGTGATTAGAAGTCGAATTTGAAGTTTTAAAAAGGGGATTTGAGATGGGTATTGGTCGATTGAAGATTTAGGGTGTCTAAAATTGATTGAGAAATAATTAGGGTTTGTTAGAAAAGGCAGGGGAGATGAAATTGAGGTTGTAAATTAATGAGTAGATATGGGTTTGGTTGAGATGAGAAGTTAGAAGTATGTTTTGTTATAGAGGATTCAGAATTTGTTATAGGGTTTTTGTGAGTTAAAGATAGTGATGAAGGTGATGTTTGAATTGTTGAGATGTTGGTGGTATTGAGATGATTTCTCAATTAAACCAATGGAAGGAAGATTTCGAATTCAATTGCTTGTGTAAGATTGTTCTGAGGTAACTAGCCTTCTCTGTGATGTTAGTTAAGTTACTCATTTGAATTGTTGAATTTATGGAATGGTTGTTAAGTTAAGAATTGAAATGATTATGGAGAGAGTGTTATGGAACTGTGGTATGTTTTCTAGACTTATGTTCAACTTACAGGGTTTCAATGGATTTATGAATATGTGATAAAGAATACATTGGATGCTCTGGTGTTGTTGTTGTATCGCTGATGGTTTTGAGTTAGTGGTGCATAGGTTAGTGATTTAGAGATGAAATTGCAGGAGCTATTAGTGATAATAGGAAATATAGTTAAAGATGGCTGCAGTCAGGAATGAAACTGATGATAAATGAATTGAGCTAGAAAAGGTGTTGGTGATGAGTTAGTGAGTTGCAGAACTCTGAAAATATAATGGTAGTGGTAACTGGAGATGGTGTGTTGTTTGTGAAGATGAAGTTGAAATGTCAGGACCAATAAGTACTGAGAGTATGTGTATGGATGTGGTGTTCTGTATGTTGTTGTTGTAAATGTTGTTGAAGGGGGCATTTAGCTGAAGTTACTCTAATTTGCGGAAGAGTTGGTGGGTGCTGTAACTGAAGAACATAAGTAGATATGGTGATGTATAATTGATAGTATTGAGCAGAGTTGAGTTGAAGTAGTCTTTAGCTTGGCTACAACTGATGGATTATATGTGGAATGAGTGTACTTATGAGATGTTTGAGCAAAAGTTGATTATAATGTTGTTTTAGCAATGGACTTAGTGAAAGCCTGCAACTGCAGATTAAGGTAATAGATTTTGTATTTGAAATTGATCTGTGAAGTTGTTTTTGATTGAATAAAATGTATAGTGATTATTTGAACTTCTATATTTGAGACTTAGGCCTGTTAGACATCTCAGTCAGTCTAGCTGACATACCTGACTCAGGTTGTCTGACTGAGTTGAGTTAACTCAGTAAACCAGATTCAACTCAGTGAGTTGACTTGTTTGACCTTGAATCCTTTGACTTTGACCATGACTGTTGACTTGACTTTTAGACGTTGACCCAGTGGACTGTTAGTGACCGTTTGTTGACCAGATGGACTGGACCTTAGTTTATAGGGCTGGTTTGGGAGACTTGGGCTTAGGGCAGTTTTCTTAATTAGATGTTTTGGACTTCTTGCGGTCCAAATTAGACTTTGATTTCTTCTACAAAGTTGTAGATATTCATGAGACTTAGATACGGACTATAGAATCAATCTAATTGGATTAGTAAACTCTTAGTTATACTAAATATAGAGAATAAGATACCATAATGGGCTTAGAACCATTAGATAAACTTATTTGTTTCTTGTGTGAGCCATTTTGGAAAGTTTCTTAGACTTCTTGTGTGATTAACAGTTAGTCTATATTAACAACGATCGATTCAAGGATGAACCAGTGGATCGTGGATCTCGAGATAGGCGTGGCTTGTCATCAAAAGAGGTGGGAATCGATAACGAACTCTCTTGTATTCATTATTGTTTTACAAATCAATCTTTGTGTTGTGAAATTCATGCATATCCTTGTGTGCTTGGTGTGGTGTGAAATGTGTGCCGACACAATATCAGTATTCTATGGCTTGGGAAATACACCGCAATATTATTATGGCTAGGGCGATACACAGCAATATTATTCTTCCTTTATATATATTCAGTATTCTATGGCTTGGGCGATACACCGCAATATTATTATGGCTAGGGCGATGCACCACAATATTATTCTTCCCTTATGTGTGGCAACACACCTCATACATGGATGTTTACTGTTATTTATGAATGTCTATGAAGAAGATTCTACATTATATTTTATTGTCTTTTCTTGTAATACCGACTTTCGATTAAACCTGCATTGTATTTGAATCATATTAATGTTTACTTGAAAGCCAGTTGTTATTTATACTGGGCACCCCTTTTAGGGATGATGTGCTCACCCATTCCCACCTTCAGTTTCAGTGACAGATCAGAGTAGCGCATCAAAAGCTTCAAGTGTGGAGTTCGCTAGATAATTAACTTCTGCTACGTTTATTGTTGCATATTCTTTGTAAACCGAATCACTATTGTATATGTATCATTTGAGAGGAGATTTTATATATATGTATATTTCAGAGCGGGGCTATTTTTGGGTTAAGTTGTAGTAGATTTTCTCTTAATTGAATGCTTAAGTGTTTGGTTAGATTCGTTAGTGCCTCTTTATTTAGTTATATTCTTGGTTTAGTCAGCTGCTAGCTTAGGGGGTGCTACAGGTGGGTTGTGGCCGGTAAGACCTATAAATCCTCTTAATTGTCTCAAGTTGGTGGGTTATGGACAGCTTTGCATTGCTATAATTTTTTCTAGGTCAGCTGCAACACCTGCTGGAGTGATTAGATGCCCCAAGTAATCTAGCTGGGTCCGAGAAAAACAACATTTCGAAAGTTTGGCAAAGAGGGAATGTTTGCAAAGGATAGACAGTGTCACAGATAGGTGTAAGAGGTGTTCTTCAAGTGACTTACTATAGATGAGTATGTCATCGAAAAATACTAAACTCAATTTTCGTAAGTAAGGCCGAAAATTATCATTCATGAGGGTCTGGAACGTAATTATGGCATTAGTAAGCCCAAAAGGCATAACCCTAAATTCGTAATGCCCCTGATGTATCATAAAGTTCGTCTTAGGTATGTCAGGGCCATATACTCTAATTTGAAAATAGCCCGATCGTAAGTCAATCTTAGGAAAAATATATATCCATGCAGCTCATCAAGTAACTCATCGATTGCAGGGATGGGGAACTTATCTTTGATAGTGATATCATTGGGATTTTGATAGTCGACAAAAAAACGCCATGATCCATATTTCTTATTCATTAGTAAAATTAGTGTTGCGCATGGGATGTGACTGTCTTGGATCAGGCCAGCAGAAAGCATTTCCTGGACAAGTTTCTCGACAATAGCTTTTTGTACATATGGACAATGGTAAGGTCTTTGAGAAATAGGATCTGAATGTGGTTTCATGGGTATTTTATGTTCGAGAGCTTTGTGTGGGGTAATGATGTGGGCTCAACAAAAACATCAGCATAATCATCCAATAAAGCAGTCACACAAGAGGGAATGGGGGTGGTGGGTGTAGTAGATATGGAAAAGAATTGGCCAATGAGGGCTGGAGTGTGCTGCTTAATGAAGTTTCTGAAAGTGTTACCAATGATCATACTAATGGATGAATTAAAATGGGAATTACCTTGGAGGGTAATTTGGGTGCCATGATGCATGAAGGATAATTTCCGTTGAGCTAGGTTGAACACTACATTTCCCATTTATTTCATCCAGTCTACCCCCAAGACCATGTCGCATCCACCAAGAGGTAAAACTCGCAAGTCCCCACAAAACGGATATCCCTGCATAGACCACATGAGTTGAGAGTAGGAACCCTTGATGATGGTTGTATCTCCATAGGCGACAGTGACTAGCATTGGTCCCGTAGGTTCAATATGGAGATTCAATTGTTCAGCTATCTTTGTATCCAAGAAACTGTATCCACTAAAACCAAGATGTTGTGGTTGTTGATGTAACATGGAACACTATAGTATCCTGCACCACATAGCATGTTAAAGCATGAAGAGAGGTTTATAAATTGGGTACAGAATCTGATATTCTTCAGGTGCAGTCTCCTCCATAAGAATGGTATTTTCATCCTCATCTGTATCCACTAACATAAATAATTGTTGGGTCTTACAAATGTGGCCTGGCTTGTAGTATTCGTCACAATTATTGATTTTTTTTATTCTTCATTTGGACAGGGTTAAGTTTTCGGATATATGGGATAGGAGGTGTTGTATTAGTATGAGTGGGAGGATGGGTAAAAAATGGTTTGTTGTTAGAGAATGATGGCTTGGGAATGGAGGTGAGAGCAGGTATGGATGGTTTCAAACTAGGAGTAGAAGGTGAAAACTGAGATGTAGTAGTGATAAAAGGCCTTGGATATGGTTTAGGACGTTTAGTATGAACATCAACTGTGGCATGTTGCATCCTGGCAAGGAGGAAGCTTCAGTATCCGAAGTTGGTTTGAACATCTGCACAGAGGTTCTAATTTTATCTTTCAGGCCACTAATAAAGCTCAAAGTAAAGTACTCTTCTATAAGAGTTTTGTTTCTAGTTTTCATAAATGCCTTCAAGTTTTCATATTGTTCATAATACTTATCTACTGTTGTAGTTTGTGATAATTTATTGAAGCTACCAACATAGTTATCAAGGGCCATATCCTCAAATCTACAGCATATATCAGTAGCAAACATATCCCATTCAATGAAAAATTTTCCCTCTTGATAATCAAGAAACCAATTATCATCCTTATCATCAAAGTGAATTGAAGCAATATCTACTCGCTTAACATCATCTATATTCTTCAATTGAAAATACTACTCACACTTTCGAACCCATGCACGAGGATTAATACCATCAGACCTAGGAAATTCAATTTTGGGTAAATGAAAAGAATCAACTAAATTTCTACCAGAAAAGTGATGAAGAAGAGCGCCAAATTGATTTGAGTTTGATGGAGGTGTTGAACTATTAGGATCAGGCGATGGTGCAATGAAAGGAGGAGTCGATTCAACACCTGAATCCATACCCATGAACTTATGCATACCAGCTAATGTCTCTGCAACTGATGCAAATTGATTAGCAACGAATAAATCAGAAGTAGTTTTTAATGCAGCTGCATCAGCTATCTGAGTGTGAAGAGTATCTAACTCAGAAGAAAAATTTTCGAAGTGAGTTTGCTGCAAAGCAGTAACCTTTTTTAGGGTTATCACCTCCTCCCGGCATCGTTCAGGTACCCAGGAAAGGGAATCTGATACAAAATGTCCTGATCTAAGATCAAAGATTTGGAGAAATTGATAAACGAATCCCAGTAAGCTACTCTCTTACAAGAAGAAGTGTAGTAGCAGTAAATCCCACACTACACCCCTCACAAGAATTCATACAATCAAATTATTTTTTAGATCAACAATCACAATTTTTATTGATTAATCTCACAAATTTTACAAGATAGAAAGTAAATAAAGCTAAGGAACTAACAACCACTCTGGACTTTCTCTCTCTTAATGACTTGCTCAACACTCTAAAAAGATCTCTCTCTTCCTTACGCCTGTTCAACTCTTTATATAGGGATTTACATAGTGGATGACAGCTAATCTATCCTTTAATTTCGGATCTGACTTGCGATATTCTCGTAAGAGTTCTATCGTTAATCTTCACAAACATTCTAAACATCACAGAGTCATCACACTTTTCTCATGTTTCTGCCATCGCCATCTGTTACGTCATTCTTCAAATCATCATGCGACACTCGCAATGTGTTGTTGATCAAACTTCGCAAATGTGTCCTTCTATCGATATTCTGATCCTATATCTTGCCTATTCTCATGTATTCTCTGCGAAGGGGAGAATGTCATGAGAAATTATTCTTCAAAATGCCGCAGCTATTCATTTTCTTTTTCTTCATCTTTTTCTACCGACAAGGTTCCGTGAATTAAGCATAACCGTCTACACGTGTTGAATATTCCTTCACTCACCGACACATTTAACATTAACCGGTTATCTTATTTTGCCTATTTAAAGAGGGATCTGGAGGAAAGATAATTTTCTTCTTTTATTTCGTCTTTATCTTCTCCATCTTCATATTCTCTGCAAATCTTCATCATCTGCAATTTTCCTTTTTATCGAATTCATCTTACTGCTATTGTTCTTTTCTGCTTTCATGGAATCACCAAGGTTAGTTTTTCTTTTTCTTCTTTTGATTTTGATTTTGCTGAAACTGATTTTGTTTTACTGAAATCATCTTGTTTGTTCTTTGTGTAATTCCTATATTGTTTCCGTTTCAGCAAAAACACTTCCAATACTAAATTTACAGTTCAAAACCCTAATGCTCCCAAAAGTTCGCAACTCAAGGTTCCTGCGAGAAAAGGAAAGTCTACGAATGACAAGTAGTAAGAAACATGGTTCTTTTTAATAACAATATTGTTGCCTCTGTTTCTTATCTGAGTTGTGATTCGCAGGTTGATGGAGATGCCACTAAACCTTCCAAAAAATCTCGCCAACCTAAAATTGTTGAAACTTCTGTTTCCTTTCCCAAACTTGATTTTTCAGTTTCTTCTTCACAAACTGAACCTCTACTTCTTGTCTGCGAAAACACCACAATAAGTTCTGATATTTTAACTAATATTTCTATGGGTGAAATTCCTACTGCAAAGTTTGTTGCGAATGAAATCTCTTCTTCCCCTATGACCAATACTTTTCAAATTCATTCCACTATAATCTCAACCATTGATCTGCCTCAAACTTTACCCTCAAATGACATCTCTTTAACAAAGAATGATGATCATAAAATTTTTATTATTGCTACTGCTCCATCTGAGTCTCTCCCTTTTTCTAAGGAAACTGTGGACGGAATGGATATTTCCTTCAAGGTTTTGTCTGATATTTTAGATGATGTCAAGAAATCATCTGTGGACCCTGTCAAATCTGGTGTCTGCGAAATTTTAGGTAAATATTTTGGTTCTCATAGGATAGTTTCGCAAATATCCTTAGA
This sequence comes from Papaver bracteatum, assembly GCA_023529315.1. Classification (NCBI taxonomy): domain Eukaryota; kingdom Viridiplantae; phylum Streptophyta; class Magnoliopsida; order Ranunculales; family Papaveraceae; genus Papaver; species Papaver bracteatum. Next base: position 1,376,703 of record JAJJWX010001659.1, read on the forward strand.
AAAAGAAGTTGAAGTTTTGAAGGAGAATCTTCAAGCCATGAGTTTAGAATGTAACAGTCTTCGCTTTGAAAATCAGAAACTTCAAAACGTTTCTTTGGACTGCGAACTTCTTCGCAAGAAGAATAATGAATTAAAAGGTATGAACTTCTTATCTTCGTCCTTAACTTTCCTCTTAACAAATTTGTTCTTTCCATGTTGTTTATTCTTAAAATCCTTTTTCGCTTGTTAAGCTTTAAACCAGAAACGAATAATGGAGAGATATCAATTTGAATCTGCCGCTGAAGAAATTCGCGTTGATAGAGATATTTGGATGGATCAGTATAACCGATTAGATAATCTTCATACATATTCTGTTGATCATATAGATAATCTTACCAAAGAAAATACTCAATTAGTTCAGGAGAAAAACTCATTAAGTATCGAAATATCTCGCCTCTCTTATTCTTTGACTAAAGCTAACTTAGAGATGAAAACTTTATCAGATGAAAACAAAACTCTATCTCAGGAGAAGCGAACTATCTTAAATATGGTGGCGATCTCATCGCATAAATTAAGTGTTCTTCAAAAAGCGTGTGATAATCAAGAACAATCTCTTCGCTCATTGAAAAATGAACTTAAAGAAGTAACTGAATCATCTATTTCTGAGAAAAATACACTTATGCAGGGTAGGATAATTTTTAGTGTAAAGTCAAGTAAACTCCAAGAACAATATTCCAAATTAGAAGAATCTTATTCTTCTCTTGCGAAGGAAAACACTTTTCTCATCTCTAAAGAAAAGAATTTAAAATCTCGACTGAAGGGTTTAGTTGGAGATAAATTTGATGATGCGATGAATCATTGGGAGAATACTTGTTTGGCACTAATTCAAAATCTAATTTCGCAAAAGGAAGGTAGTCATTTTGACTGCCTCAGCCATTTTTTTCTTTGTTAAATTTCCTTGCAATATTCTCTTGCAAAGTATTCGCCCAAATAATATTTGTTCTTACTTTTCGCAGAACCTGAAAGAAAGCTTCATTCTTCCATTTCTACTTTGGATTCTAAACTTTCCAAGGTTCGCAAAGAAAATGGATTACTTGCTGCTCACCTTGTCCGTTCTCGCGATCGAGCAAAAAGAAAATATGACTACCTTGCTTATTTCAAAGACATGGAGATTAGAAACCGTGATAGAGCTTTCCTTCGCCAATCTTATCTTAGTGCTGAAGTTCTTGTGAATGAGATTTTGATGTCCAAATCTCTTTCTCCTGTATCAAACAAACCTATGGAAGTAGATGAAGATGAAACTCCTCGTGCTGCTGATAGTGACCTTGATTATGAAAGTTGTGGTGAAGATGGTGTTTCTTAAGAAGATTTAGAAGAAGAAGAAGAAATCCCTCTTGAAGAAGGAGCTTCTGGTGATGAAACAACTGCTGGTGATAAGCCAAATGAGGAGGAAGCTGGAATCGACCAGAATAAGGAAAACACTAGCAAAGAGGATAAAGCTGGCGAAGAGGATACTGAAGTCTGAGTTCTAGTTTTATTTTCTTGAGTTACTATTTCTCTTCTTGCGAATGATGTATTTTGGACCACTTTTGAATTCAGTTATACTTTTGGTATTTTAAGTACTTGCGAGAAAGATAATGACATCTTGTTTATTAATTCCCATACTTGCCTCTCATTATCTTTCTTGTGGTATATGATCTGCATGAAAAATGATTAATACTTTATAAAAAAAATGTTTTATCATGTGGTCTTATTTTGCCTTCCTAAGTAAAGGTCTTATTTTGCCATCTTTTTTCATTGCGACAAAATCGCAAGACGTTTCTATACTTTCATGTAGAAACCCATTGATCTTGCCTTAACTATTTGTTCTTTTGTATTTTTGCTGCGACAATATGACAGGCCTAAATTTTCTTGCGAAATTAAAGCCCCATGACATTTCCGTCTTGCGACGAAATCGCAGGACGTCTTTACACTTGCATGCAATGACCCATTGATCTCGTCTTATATTCTCTTTGTTATTATTGCCTCTTCAGGATTGTTGCACAAATATGACAAGTCTTTAATACTCCCATGAGTAAAAAGCCTCATGATATTTGCGTCTTAAGACACTTATCAGCTCCCTGATGGAGGGTGCCGCCCTTATCTTCCCCCTGGTTGCCCTTTCAAGGTGACGTACTTCTGTCATACAAGACTAGCTCCTCCCATCCAGTTGTTTTCGCAGCCTCTTATCCATTTTGCATATATGGCTTATGGTTAAGAGATTGCACCCTAAGTGGGGTTTTCTTCGGGCCGAGTGCATCATAGCCAAGACTTTCCAAGAATGGCCAGGGTAGTTTCATATACCCCGGGCACTCTTGGATCAACCGTGTACCTCAGAGCCTTGGTCATACTATGCACCCCTTAGGAGAGCTCTTATTACCTTAGTCGCCAAACTCAAGTCATATGCTCAAGTTGAGAATCCAAGGTGCCTCTCCTGGATGGGCTTTCATTGACCCCAAATCTCCATGACTCAGGTTCCAGCAGCGTTGTAACCTTATCGATGATCCATGCAACAGATACCCCCTTATATGACGTACTTTAGGCCTTACATTTGCCTCTTGCGAAATTTTATTCGCGAACTAGGGTGTACGTCATAAAGGTTCGTCCCATTCTATTATGTCATTATTTTATGATTTTCTCTTGCGAAATTTTCGCACATTCTCATTTTGTTTTGATCTTGAACAATCTCGCAATGGCTCTTTCATAAAAAAAATTTGTTCATACTTATTTTGTTACATCATACATCATTTCATAATCTAAGGATTCTCAAAGTTCCTCACGGGTAATATCTCTTTAAATATAGTCTATTCCATGGTCTATCAAGTCTTTGACAAACATCTCTACCCTCTGGATCCATCAACTTGTATGCCCCTGTTCCAATTATCTCTTTTATAATGTAAGGTCCATCCAATTTTTTCGCTAATTTTCCACCACCTTTTCGCTGATAAATTGGCGTCTCGCGAAGAACCAAATCACCTGGTTGAAATTCACGTGGCTTGACACGCTTATTGTATTCTCAGGATAATCTTCGTTTATAATTCTCCATATGCTGTAAATCTTTTTCTTTCTTCTCTTCTAATTCATCCAGTTTGTTTAAGATCATGCCAGCACTAAGATTCTTCTCCCAAGACTTTCTTTTTGTCGTGGGAATAGCAACTTCTGTTGGTAACACTGCCTCAACCCCATATGTTAAACAGAAAGGTGACATTCCAGTAGATTATCGCCTAGTTGTGTTGTAGGCCCATACTGCGTTATGTACTTGTTCGCACCATGCTCTATTATGTCCCTCTCATTTCTTCTTTAATATATCTGCGATTTTCTTATTTGTTACCTCTGCTTGCCCATTATCTTGTGGATATAAAGGGGTAGATTTTCCACATTTTATCTTAAATGCATTAAGTAACATTTCTATGTTCTGCCCTTCAAATTGTTTCCCATTATCAGATACCAATTGTGCTGGAATTCCAAATCTGCAGATGATATTTTCAAATATGAATGTAAATATGTCTTTGTCGCGAATATGCTGTACCGCTTTTACTTCTGCCCATTTTGTGAAATAATCTGTTGCGACAATTAAGTATCTTTTTTTTTCCAGATCCTGGTACAAATGGCCCCACATTATCTAAGCCCCAATTTCCAAAAGGCCATATACTAGTTGAGGATGATAAGGGTGCTCCAGGTGCATGTATTCTCTTTCCATGTCGTTGGCAATCTTCTCAACGTCTTGATACTTATTTTGCATCTTCATGCATATATGGCCAATAATAACCTTGTGCTTTTGCTCTATATGCCAAAGATCTTCCTCCGCTATGATTGCCAGCATCCCCACTATGCAACATTTTTAACACTTTATCTCCTTCTTGTCGTGTTAAACATCTGAGTGATGGTCCATTAAATGATTTTCGATATAATACCCCATATCTTAGTTCATAATTTGTTGCACGGCTCTTTAATTTATGTGCTTCCAATCTGTTTCTTGGTATTTCCCCTCTCGCTAAATATGCATGAAGTTCTATTCTCCAATCTGCGATATTTTCTTTTAGCTCTTCTTCACCACCTTCTACTATCATTACATCTACCTCTTCTTCCTCTTCTTTATTGACTGATGGCGATAAAAGTGTCTGTATTTTTATGCATCTCGCAGTTGGATCTGTCATCATGCTTGAAATGAAAGCATAAGCATTTGCGAGCCTATTATCCTTCCTTGATATATGCCTCCATTTTATTTTCGTGATTTTCGCTGACAATTCTTCAACAAGTTTCTTGTATTTCTTCAAAGATGGTTCATTTGTTGTGTATTCCCCTTTTATCTGGCAAATGACTAGCTGTAAATCACTGGTAATTCTAGCATTTTCTAATTTCATTTCTATTGCGAGTTTTAGGGCATGTACCACATCTTCATATTCTGTTTCATTATTAGTGGATGCGAACTCCAACCTAAATGAAAAAGCCATCTTTGTTCCCTATGGCGAAATTAAGATAATTCCAACTCCATTACCTTACCTATTTGAGGATCCATCCACCAATATCTCCCATCTATTTGGTTCTGTTAACAAGTCTTTTGGATATCTCTGTTCTTCTTCTATTTCCATCATCTCCTACACAGCTTCATCATCTTATAAAGGAAAATCTGCTAGAAAGTCTGCAACAACTTGTGACTTTGGTGAAGATAATACTTCATATTTAATTTCGAAATGTCCTACTTGTGCATTCCACCTCTCAACTCTGCCTGATATCTTTGAGTTCTTCATCACTCATTCAATTGGTACCTTTGTTAACACTTTAACTTTATGTGCCTGAAAATATATACGAAGCTTAAAGGTCGCATAAACCAATGCTATAATTAGTTTTTCAATCTTATAATAATTCCTTTCTGTGGAATTGAACGTATTGCCGATGTAGTAGATTGGTTTTTCAACTCCTGCATCTACTTGAAATAACACAACACTTAATGCATGCGAAGTTGTCTCAAGATATATTAATAGCTCTTCTCCCGGTTCTGCCTTTTGTAAAATAGATGTATTCACCAGGTATTATTTTATTCCTTGAAAAGCTTTCTCACACTCATCTGTCCATCTGAATTTTATCCTCTTTTTAAGGATGTTGAAAAAATGTTTGCACTTATCTGATGATCGCGAGATAAATCTTCCTAGAGATGCCAAGATACCATTTAACTTCTGCACATCTTTTACTGTTGCTGGTGTTGGCATATCGCGAATTGCTTGCACTTTTTATGGATCAACTTGTATCCCTTCCTTGGATACAATTTATCCTAAAAACTTTCCTGATGCAACTCCAAAAATGCATTTTTATGGATTCACCTTGATGTTAAAGTGCCGCATCTGTTCGAAAATCTCCTTCAGATCTTGTACGTGGTTTTTAGCTTCTTTACTTTTTATTAACATGTCATCCACATACACCTCTAATGTTTTGTGTATCCACTTCGCGAACACCTTCTCTACCATTCTTTGATATGTTGCTCCTGCGTTTCGCAAACCAAATGGCATCTTTGTATAACAATATAACCCTCTCGGAGCGAAAAAGGAAGTATGTTCTTGATCTTCTTCAGCGAGAGGAATCTGGTTGTATCCTTTATACCCATCTAAGGAAGATATTCTATCATTTCCTATTGCTGATTCGACTATTTGAGGTATATCTGGTAATGCAAAACTGTCTTTAGGACAAGCTTTGTTTAGATCAGTAAAGTCTATGCAAATTCCTATCCCATTATTTTTCTTTGGAACCACAACCATGTTTGCTATTCATTCCGGGTATTTTTCTTGTCTTATAATTCTTGCATCAAGCATTTTTTGTAGTTCCTCTTCTATTTTGGGATGGTAAGTTGTTGCGATTTTTCTTATCCTCTGCTTAAATGGTCTTACGTCTTTGTTGATCTCCAATTTATGACATGCAACCGATGGATCTATTCCAGGCATTTCATCCATGTTTCATGCGAAAATATCTTTATATTCTCTCAAGAGATTGACAGTTCTTTCTTCCTCGTCTGTGTCCATCTTAGTTCCAATTTTTAACATTTAAGGTTCTTCTTCAGTTCCAATATTTACTTCTTTTGTTGGTTCTGCTGCAGTGTAACTTGCTTCAGGTTCTCCCATTGGTGTTGGTTCTTTTATAGTTTTCGCTGGTTTATCTCCTCTCTGCGAAATTTCGCTGGGTATTCCTTTTCCTTCTTCTGCTCTTATCATGTAGATTTTAAACTCCTCTTCTTTCTTTGCCTCTTTCGCCATCTTTTTGCAAGTTTTTCGTTTCTTTACTCGTCCTTCATAATTTTTTTACTTCAATTTGATAACATAGTTTCGCACCATCAATATCTCCTCTAATTTCACCAATCCCGCTTGGCATAGGAAACTTGATGCACTGATGTAATGTTGATGCTACAGCTTTAATTGCGTGTATCCATGATCTTCCCAACATCATGTTATATGGTGATTCCATATCTACCACACATAGCGTTATTTGCATTTCAATTTCTCCCAGCGAAATTCTCACTGCTATTTCCCCTTTTGGTTTAGTTGTGGACTTGCCGAAACCATGAATATGATATGTTGGATGAGACATTTCTTCATCTGTGTATCCCATTCCTTTGTATGCGTGATAAAATATTACATCCACTGAGCTTCATGTATCCACCAAAGTTCTATTCACCGCCATTCTTCCATGGATTTTGCTGGTTTCTCCTTTTCTTTTCATGTAGCCGTTACTGTGATTACCAAAGGAGATGTATGGCTCAAATTTTCTTTTGGTATCTATGCCGCTATGAACGTAATTTTCTGCTTTTCCCAATCCTTCAACGAAGATATTTTTTCTACCATCATAATCTTCTTTCCTTCAAAATCTCGTTTATGTATCCTCCCTCTAATGTTCACGTGGAATTCATTGACCATCGTTTTTGTGATTAGGTTACACTCCAACCTTCTTTTATTCTAATTGATCTTAATTATCTTTTCTCCAACTGATTTGTTGTTGTTTTTTATCATTTTCTTGATTTAAACAGCTTTCACAATAATCTATATTCTCCACAATCTCCAATCAACAGATCCCTGTTTCCAGCGCCAATATATAGTAGCAGGAAATCCCACACTACACCCCTCATAAGAATTCATACAATCAAATCATTTTTTAGATCAACAATCACAATTTTTATTGATTAATCTCACAAATTTTACAAGATAGAAAGGAAATAAAGCTAAGGAACTAACAACTACTCTGGACTTTCTCTCTCTTAATGACTTGCTCAACACTCGAAAAAGATCTCTCTCTTCCTTACGCCTGTTCAACTCTTTATATAGGGATTTACATAGTGGATGACAGCTAATCTGTCCTTTAATTTCGGATCTGACTTGCGATATTCTCGCAAGAGTTCTATTGTTAATCTTCGCAAACATTCTAAACATCGCAGAGTCATCACACTTTTCTCATGTTTCTGCCATCGCCATTTGTTACGTCATTCTTCAAATCATCCTGCGATGCTCGCAATGTGTTGTTGATCAAACTTCGCAAATGTGTCCTTCTTGCAATATTCTGATCCTACAAGAAGAGCCTATGAATTTTCATTCATTAACAAAATCATTCTCTGCCTCTCTCTTACAAGGGAAAGAGACTAATATCAGTATCTGTTACAGCAATCAACGGTTGTCATTACATTAATCCAATTAACCCTGAATAATAAAACTCAAGCACAACACCAAAAAGGCCCTAAGCAAATTACAATATGGCTAGACAGAAATTAAGGAAGAAAATGTAGAGTCCCGGCCCAGTTAACGCCCAACAAGCTCATGACAGGTATTTTCCGTGCCTGCAGTTTATAGGGCAAAAACAAAATGCGTGCAAAACCATGCCAATGAAGAATAAGAACTTCATTAAAATTTCAAAGACCATTTGAAATTGGAAACATCAGTAATAAATCTTTAAAAAAGAAAAAAATGATCGATATTATTAAGGATAAATCACATTACTAGGTTCATTTTTCATATGTCTCCATGGAAACCTAGAAATGACACGTTGGCAGCAAAAAAACAAAAATAAAATAGTGAATGTTTGCGGGAAAATTTTTGATCTCGCAATGCGAGTTCAAAATTGAACTAAAAGCTTTACCACTGTTGGATAATGAAGATATGACATCAACTAACTGTATATTTAACCACAATTACATTCCATATATTCGAAAATCTATCTTGCTAAAGCCAAAATTTTTTTTTTTTTTTTGAAGGAACATGAGAAACTCTCTTAATTTCATATATTAAATATGATTGTTTATACTAGGCCTGCACAGGAAACAGACCAGGCCGAGGAGCCGTGCCGGAACCGTCGCCCAACCGAGGTGTACCGAATGTCCTCTGGCAGGCAACGGTATTGAAACTCAGAACCGACCATCTCTCAGCTCGGCGCCCGGTATAAGTCAAAAAGCCGGCCGAGCCGAGCCATATAACACCGACTAATACTAGCCTTTGATTTCTATACCTAGTCCTAATCGTGGCCCTCCATTTTGATAACCCTAACTATAAAACTTATCTTTTCATATCATTTCAGTTCTTTTTCTTTCTTTCAGTTTCTCAAGCAGTAATTCTTCTTCTTCCTCTCAGTCACAGACTCAGATTCTCTATTTTAATATCGTTCATGATCATCGAACACAAGCACAACAACAAGTAATTGTAAGTCATCAGCGATTCCTTTCCTCGTCTTCTTCATTTGATATTTGTGACTTGTGAGTGTTTAGTTTGATATTTTCTTCTGCTCTTTTTGTGAATCTGTGAATATGTGATTGTTTGTTACTTACTTGTTAGTTGTTAGTTTGTTAATTGTTACTGATTTTTGATTCTTTTGAATGAAACCCTAGATTTATAAATTAGGGTTCTTGTTTTTAATTCAGATTTGTTCTGATTTTGAGGTTTCGATTTGGGCTTGATTTGGGGTTTTGATTTATATTAGGGGTTTTGATTTGGGGTTTTGTTTTTAGTAAATTAATACTTTTGATTTATATTAGGAAGGTAATGCAACATTGTAATATGTTGGTTGTTTTTTAGTAAATTAATACTTTTGGTTTGTTGTCAACTGTTCCATAAACATAGGTTATCTGGGTTTCTCCATTATCTACTAGCAATAGTGTAACCTGGTAGTGCATATGATTCTACAAGATGTAGATTATTGTGTGTTTGGTGTTTTAATATGAGTTCATCTTATGATGACTAATGCTGGAATTTGGAATAGTTCTGTTTGGCATGTTGAATTGAAACACTGTCAATAGTGAAGTCTTATAGATGCCATGTTAGCTTATTTCTGTATTCCTTCCTCCAATGATTAGTTGCTCATGTGTAAAATTATTAGTGGTTTTATAATTTTAATTGGTTGGTACACCAGAACTAAAACTTGAATTGTTGTATGCATGTTTGACCTCATTTTGCTTAGCTTCAGTTTGTGTATGTACGCTGTTTTTGTTTATTCAATTTTCGCTTTTTGAGTCTGCAATCTTTAAAGTATTGCTTGTTGGCTTGTTGCGGCAATATTGGGTGCTTGTCCGGTACCATAGGAGTTTGATGATCCAATGATGCTTGATTAATGGTTGTGGAAGTTCAGATCTTGTTGCAGACATGGAAAAGAACTATGGAAGTGCTGGTTTTAACACTTTATGTTAATCTTTGAACATCTCAATATTTTCCTTAGGTTATGTTATGTACATATGTTAGTTAAAGTCTTGAAGAACTTAAGTAGTTGGCTAGTTTCAGTAACTTCGAACAATCTTTATTAGTTTATGTCAGACACAAAACTCAGTAACTTTGTTGTTTTTGTTTTAAAGAACTTATATGTTAATTTTGCTTATGTTGTTATGTTAGTACCTAGTATGCATGGGTGTGGCAGGGAATAACAGGGAAAAATATGGCTGAAATTGCAGGAAAATGCCTTGTGTTTTGTAAAACACTAATACTAAAACCCCAGGAATTTGGTTGAACAATTCTGACACGGTTTAAAACCGGTACCGAATTGATCCAACTCGGATCGCTTTAAAACTGAACCGAGTGAAGGTCGGCTCGGCCGCGGCTTGAAATTTGAGAACTGGCACCTGGTCGGCTCGGTGTTCGGTATCACCAAAAAATCGTGCCGATCGGCCGATGTGCAGGCCTAGTTTACACCGATCAAGTACATATAGATTGAGATACATGAATAAATACAAAAGTATTAAAAACATGTATTTCATTGAGGAGATCGATTTAGGGATGGTGTGAAAATTTAGATTCCGTCATTTGAAATTTTCTTTAATTTTCTTCATTGAGAAATTTTTGTCTTCTTCATTAAGACTGATGCTCTTTTAAAGGAGTGATTTGCACAATACATCGAAATCGTTATCATATCTCGTCGCCATGGATCTTCGTAAACATATGGATCTACGTCAAACTGATGTGAATCTCCATCGAATATATATTTGAAACGATTATAACAGTCGATAGAAACACCTTGAAGGCTATATGAAATTATTATGGAGATATATAATAATTGCCTTAAACACCATTAGATATGATAATGTTATGTATTGAGGTGTACAATAACAATAATGGATCGAGACTTACGCTAATAAACAAATTGATACAAATCCTTAACAATAATTCAAAAACTGTCACACCCCTCCGAGAACAGTCACTGTCTCACCCCTGTGAGAACAACCTCTCTTTTCTTATCTATTTTTATTCATGAGTTTCTCAATACAGAGTCAATGAGATTATAAAGCAATCCCTCCCTAACCTAGCATTTAACGGTTAATAAAGCTCCAGGTGGTTACATCCCAGCCCACCGTTATAACTGAAATTAACCTACTAATTACATAATTAAGCTAATTAATTCAATTACCCATACTAAATACCAGTAGAGGACACGATAAGGGACACCCTCCTTTTAGCTAGGTACATAACAGATAATCACCTAAATAGGAATTATAATTTATTATAGATATAATACTTACATACTAATAGGAGGCACTTATATAAACATTACCTCGATCTACCCGGTAAATCCAAGTATTTAGGTTGAAGATGAAGGAGAAGAAAGAAGTTTAGAGAGTTTTTTTTCCTTTGGAAAGAACGGTTGGTAGGAGAGAGGTTTCAGTTAACAATCATTATCATATGTAAATCCAGTTAACTCCTCACCTCCATCAATAGTGGTTTCACTGGTTTTCATGAACACTTAAATTCCTGGTTCAGATTTCCATGGATGCTTATTACGTACCATCCTTTCCAACTATATATACTCTTTTATTTTATTTTATCTTCCTTATCGCAATCTTCAGAGGATCTGACAAATCGTTGTAGTATATATATCTTAGTGGTTCATAACAAAACAATTCTATGTATCCTTACAACAACCATTAACGTAACATTATTTAACTTGGTATATTAATTTATCATCAGAACGTGATTGGAGGTCGCTTCATGTACTACTAAAACAGAATTGTAATTAAATCAAGAAGAGGTTAATAAGTTTTTTAGTGAACCTGAATGTTATTTTTTGTTACTGACCTTGCTCTATTTGATCTAACTATATCGAATTAAGATGGGATTAATTAATTTAATTATGATTATTATTTTTTTGATGAATTTAATTATGATGGAATATGTACTTGATATTCATGATATTCTCGTTAGAGGTGTATGAATATGGCCACCAGTATACATTTCTGGAGAAGTTTTTGAATTTGCTACCGCGAGAAACACTTGGATTTGTAGGCTCACTGGTAGTTATTTTCAAAACTATGGTATGCAACTATATCATCCAAAGGTTGGAAAGTTGCTAGTTCAATTTTGAACTTGCACTGTGATTTCAAAATAAATAGATTTGTTGAACTAGTAACATCACAATCAATCATTTTACAATGTACTTGTAAAAACATTTGTTAAATCATTAGGATTCCTCTACAGTGAGCATGAAATGAAAATAAGGGGCGGTGGAGGGGTTGGGACTCTTGGGAGGGGATGTTTGCACTTTGCAAGTTAATGTAAACTATTTATTCTCATTTGGGTTGCACGGACGCTCCGTTTTTGGAGTCGTGTCCGCGTTCGACTCGCGTTGGACGCAGGACGCGCGTTTGACGCTGACACGACGCGTGTCCGACACACCAATATGCGCGTCCCACTCGCGTCTTGTTTGGACGCATCGATGACTCGGGTTTGAAGCATTTTTTTTTCCATTTTCATTTAAACTTCTTCCTTTATTTTTACTATTATTAACTAAATGAAGAAAGACAAACATTTAGATCAATCATTTAAGTCTTTATTAGGGTTTTGTAATTGGAAATACATCACATATACTATTGGTTGGGCATGTGTTGTTCTAAGAATGCAATTTGATCGTGCATGTGTTTAATGGTAATTGATTGCTTGACCTTCGGCGTGTATAAACAAACGATCTTTCCTCTTCTTTTGAAATTTATACACATGTAACATTATTTTCTAATTTTTAGGATCGAAACACTTGTCTTTGCTATATAAATACATAATTGTATATATAAATAAAATATATATATACGTGTCCGCGTCCTAGTTTTTTGAGAATTTTATAGTGTCCGCGTCTGCGTCGTGTCCGCATCTACGTGTCCGCGTCTGTGCAACCCAGATTCTCATGAATGCTTGTTACACATATAAATAAATGTACATAGTACTTTAATTCATACTAGATTTTGTGCCCGTGCTACGCACCGGGCGGCGGACCCAAAAACCATCTATTTTTGATTTGGTGTGGCTCGGCTTTGCCTCGCCCCGTTCACGATTTGGAATCTAAGAAAATTAATATTTGCATTGACGTGAAGGCTAAGATGTCGACATCAATGGATTAAGAATGTGTGATGTTATGTGCTAAAAAATAGAGAAGAGATCACCATTAGAAACGTAAAAAAAAAAAAAAAAAAAAAAAAAAAAAAAACTAAAAGGAGGGTCCAGAAAGTCATGCGCAGCAATGTAATGACCCCTGGCTCACGAGATTTTATTTTTAATAGGATAGGTTTTGCTATTCAAAAAGGGCTAGCGGCACAGCTTGTCGCTCGCTTGCCTAGTATGTAATTTTTAACTTTGTAATTTATTAAAGGATAATATTTATAAATATAGAGAGTTTGACTTTTAAAGGAGAAAGATTGAAATAAGTATAAAACCAGTATTAGAATGTAATTTATAAAGAGATTATGATGTAAATAAAAGAAAGAAAGAAAGAGATAGAGACGATGATTATGACGTAAACCCGTGCCTCATAAACTCATAATCATCAAGAAAACCATCAGAGGTGTTACGAAGTTTATTTGTCTTGTATGGTAAAGAAAATAGAGCATCTATAATTTAAGACAATCTTTCGCATTGTTATCTTGTTGCACCCCTGAGAATGGAAAAAAAAAACTAATATAACCAAAAACATATCAGGAAAATTTTGTTCATGATTTTTTTCAAACCGTATATACACGGTCAAGATTAAAAAAGAAAAAAAAACAACTTGGTATAAAAACCAATATATGGAAATTAATAAGATTGTTCAAAAGATTTTTAGATAATGATTTTGGTATAAAAATACGGAAATTGGTAAAAGAATTTTTACGTTTATTTTTGTTATCTTTTAGTTTAACGTTTTTTGGTATAAAAATTAAAACATGGAAATATTATCGATATAAAATCCTTCTTTTATGGAAATTCGAATATTCTAAAATCTTTCTTTCCGTATTAATAAAATTTTGACCTAACGACCCTGTTTGATGGAAAAACAAAGAAGTTTGGATATTTTTAGTCATGGGGATTATTAATTTTACGGGATTGTTTGGTCTAGAGCTGGCAAACAAGCCAAAAACCCGCACCCGGCTTGGCTGGTTTCTAAACAAGCCGGGTTAGGGTTGGAGACATGCCGGCTTGTGAGAAAACGGGTAAACCCGTCCCGGCCCGTAAACCCGCGGGTGAAACCCGTCAACCAAATCTACAGATAACTAATCGAAGAAATTATCTTTTGTCCTGACCGTCAGATTACCTAGGGGGTTAATCTTATCCCTACGTTTAAGGTACAAAAGGTTAAACCCTAAAACTAAATGAAGACTGAAGAGACATCTTTTTTTCTTCTTCTCTCTTTTCTTCTTCTTCGTTCTTCTGCTGGTGGAGAATTAGAGAATAGAGATGGTAGAGAGATTGAGACCCAGAGTTGAGGGGAAAGGTTCAGTTGGTGTTAATAATGGTGTTATTGAAGTTAATTAAGTAAAAGAGGATGAAGAATTCGTGAATTGAAAAGGAAAAAAGTCTGTGTTGGTAGAGAAGAAGACAATGAAAAATGTCGTCATGGTGCTTTTGAGGACTTATTTTAACAGCAACATCAATAGATGGGTTCGATTTGATTGATACTTCTCAATTGAGAAACAACATCAGCGATTCAACGGCATCGAGTTCGAGATGGGTTTTAAATAGGGCATAAGTGAAGTGTTTTCATGTTTGAAATCAACAAGGAAGTGTAGATCAGTGTATTATACAAATGGGTTTTGTGTATCAGATTTATGGGCGATATTTCGGGCATAGAGGGAGATGAAATTGTAACTGAGATGGGAATTTTGAGGCAACAACGATGGGAATTAATTGGGAGTGATTTGATGCGAAAGCTATCTTTATTCGGGCATTTCTATTTGGCAACAACAAGACATGAGGTTGGTTGTTCTGAGTGATTCAATGGAAGGTAGTGGTGATGTCACTGGTACCTTGAATGGGTTTGTATTGTTGGTGGTGGTTGAATAAGGTATAACTGGTCATCATTAGTTCTATTGATTGTTTGCACAACAAAGATGGAGTTAGATGGGGACCAAAAGTGGGTTTAATTGAGAATTCGGGAGAGAGGTGATGCTCGGTTGTTCTGGAACAAGAAGGTTGTTGTCTTGACTCTTGTGGTTGGATTTGGGAAAGCAGGGACCTGATTTCACCAATTTGAGTTTAAGTCATAAAATGTAATTGATTTTGGGCTAAACCCCTTTGATTAATTTGGAAATCATGTCATAAAATTAAATAAATTAAGTTTTAATTTTGAACATTAATTTTACGGGTTAACCAGTGAACCCGCAAGCTTTACGCGGGACGGGCGCGGGTTAGAGAAATGACCACCCGTGAAGAATTTCAACCCGCAAGCTTTGGCCCGTATTAACCCGTAACCCGTGGGTTGGTCACAAGCCAGCCCCAGCCCGCCCGTTTGCCAGCTCTAGTTTGGTCGTTATAAAGGGGGGCTAATGTACCCGGTTTTGGTGGTACGGGTCTTTAAGTTTGGATATTTTTAGTCAGTCTCCATAAGTGTGCTTTTCTTGGAAAGGTTGTAGACTCCAAGACTGTATGTAATTTTGATCTTCTCAATTGAATTTATTAAGCTTCTCAGCCAAAAAAGTAAAGAAATTACTCAAGATGATGGGTAAACAGCTTTTACAAATCAATAGATCTATCTCTATCATGAATAGTCTAGTTTAATAAAAGCGATCAAATGACACTACATCGATCTAGTAACAATTACTTTGAAGTTTGAAAACCCTCCAATTACATCGATCCGGTATTGATTCTTTTGGTGCAGAGATATCCTGTCGAATAGAAGATGGGGTTTTGATCATATACTTGGATTGTTGCACCATATCATCAAAATCCCTGACTAAAATTACATTCACAGTTTTATCGATTCTTCCTAATGCATCATCCCTATTTTTATACAGATGAAAATTTGTATATCTTTTCCTTGCATGAAGGTAGTTATATGAACCTCGTAAAGATATAAGGGAGTAAGGCCGGAGGTGTTGGGGAATCGACGTAACTGCTTCATGAAATATTAGTGGGAGTGTATTATCATTCACCCTTAGCAGAAGTGGAACCATGCTTTGAAATCCGACCTCCTCCAGCCACGTCCAGAAGACAATGACCTTCATACATAGTACCAGGCCTCGGTGTAAGTTAATGACTAATCTTTTATATAAAAGACGATTCTCCAATTGTGTGAATTTCAGTCCCTTCTCGACGACGATTCTCCAATTGTGTGA
Organism: Papaver bracteatum; assembly: GCA_023529315.1. NCBI lineage: Eukaryota > Viridiplantae > Streptophyta > Magnoliopsida > Ranunculales > Papaveraceae > Papaver > Papaver bracteatum. Next base: position 1,392,742 of record JAJJWX010001659.1, read on the forward strand.
ATTTCAGTCCCTTCTTGACGGTGTTACTTAACGTTCAGTTAAGTATTTGGTGTAAACTCGGTGTAATTTTTTAATTAGGTGTAAATCAACACATAAGTCTTGTACACTCACGTTTCTACTAACGGTTTTAGTATTTAACCGTTAAAATCAAGGGGCTTGGACAAATAACGTTCTCTAATAAGGGGGTGTTTTAAAAGAAAAAATGTTCGACCAATACCGTTACGACACTTGTCTTCTCCAGAATTGGTGTGGTTGAAAGTTTTTATCTAATTTAATTTGAGATGGGTGTTATGCTCACCGTGCAACGTGGGAGCTCATATGACTTAGACTTTTAAAGGAGGAGTGATAGTATATCCAATGATGAGTGAGTAAAAATCTCACGGTACATTATGACAATATAATTGAGAATACGCTGCTAAGAACTGCCAAACGAAGAAAAATTCAGACCGTATACAAAGAGCCTATACTAGCTACATAAATAGGTCAAGAGTGGTTAAGCTGGCCTCCCAAGACCTCCTAAAACGTTCGCCCTTCTCACTGTTGTATTCTAGGTTCTACTGTTGGAGAACCACAAGGTAGTACTAGCTCATCAAAAATTCCAGCAACAGTTACCCTCCATCATATTTCAGCTTTCCCTAAATTATCATCGGATATCACTGTATAAAATTAGCCACAAACCCGAGAGATAGAGAGGGAGAGAGAGATGTAACAGGAAAGATTATCACCTCCCACTCTCAGTGACCGAAGCAACCCGTTGCTTAATCATGTTCTCGGCTGCATGAATTGCTGATTTTGTTCCTGTGATTGTTACTTTCCTGTCAAAACATAACTTTTGACATCAAAAAACCAGGGTGCAGATACAATAAGATTAATCAAGACTATTGAGGTATAATGTTCTTACCTATCGTGTGTATCAGCCATGAAATCACCACGGTCAGATATCTTTATCCTGGCGCCACTAACCTGCGGATCAAAGGAATCCTTGTTAACAAGAAAACAAAAGCATTAATGGTTACTAAGAGTTATCAAAAACCCAAAACAAACTCGCAACCTGATTAATCTCCATTATATTCCTTCCACCACGTCCAAGGACAATCCCAACATGCTCATCAGCAACGCCAATTGTCACTGAGTCGCTCGGATCTTCCTGAGACATCATTAGAAGTTAAGTTGTCAAAATAGACTGCTGAATCTGCTCAACTATCGAAATATGTATGTGGGGCTACAAAGAAATTGAGAAGGGAACTAACCTTGTTACTGTGATATTTTGCTCTACTGCCATTTGGTCTGTAGTTTACTGAGTTGTATGGTGCCGCGCCAGCGGGAGGAACCATATATCCATAAGAATAACCGTGATAGCCAGAAAAGTTCATGCCTACAAATTTAAGAAAAAATGAGTGACCATCAAATTGCTCATCTTGAAACTATAGGTGTCTTTTTTCCTACTCATACGGGCTCATGAGTTCCCACTCCTTTGTGACAGCGACAAAAGTGGATGTGTCAACAAGTTTAATACACTAACAGAACACTAACTGTTCTAGTTAAAGCAGCAGGAAATCTTTCAGTGCCATTTCACCTATTACGTCCTTTCAAATCAGTGCCATCTTATTACTGCTTCAACATACTGAAATGGAGAAACTGAATGACACCCTCTTACTTGCAAAAGTGAGCAAAGTAGAAAATAGAGTAAGAAACTAACACCAGTAAATGATAAAAGGCTAACACGCTATTTCTTAGAAGATTTAATGTCGACTAGTCGGACTCAAATAAATTCTGTGCTAATGAGCAGTAACCTTTCTTTTCAGAAACCTCTAAAATGTCAAACTAGCTACTATGCTAATGAGTAATTACTTGACATTCATTATAAGTCTCTATCAAGCTTCCAGCGCAAACCAATATTATGTCGATTTTGTTGTCAAAACCCCTCGAACTTTAGGCCAAACAAAAGACTGTAAACAAACAGGACACACCAATGACAAATTGAACCAAGTGGATTGCAATTAAGAAATGCAAAATGCTCAACTAGGGAGTGCAGTATGTACAAAGAAGACATAGAAAGAGAAACATGAACAACATTAAATATAACAACTTCACACCTGCATATGAAAATGGAGTATTCATAGAATGTCCGTAATGAGCATCTTCCACGAGCTTCGAGAAAACCAAATCTATTGCTCTCATTTGCTCCTCTAGAGTACCAGTTACTGTCACCAGCCTATCGTTCAAACCTACATAAGTATGATCCTGAGGAGATATTTTGATGCCAGCTTGAGATTCTTCAATGAAAGATCTGCCCATAAAAATATCATCAGCATTTGTAATCCTCAAAAAACTTATTCACTTCACTGAAACAGTTTCAAGTAAATAATGATTACTACTTTATAAAGCATGATAGCTGAAACTTTCTGGGACATGTATTCTCAAATATGCAAAACATTAGTTATCAGGAATATTGTAAAGTCAATATCTTAAATAACAGCAGCAGATGTTTAATTAAAACGAGAAGCGCATTAGTCCAGTTGACAAGCATTTACTTTATAGTAGATCCACCCTTGCCAATTATGCCACCACAACAGCTATTTGGAACAATAAGTCTTACTTTTGATATAGGTTGAGTATCATCACCATCTTCAGAGTGAACCTACCAAGCACAACAAACAGAAGAACATCAATTTGATACAGAGAAAGAACATCTCTCAGAGGGATGAAAAAAAATAAAAATAACAGCAATAATGATTACCTCACTCAGCAATTTAGAGAGAATAAGTTCGATTGCATGAGTTACTTCACCAAAATCACCAGAAATCATGACTATCCTATCAGAAGTTCCTGGGAAAAATTCATTATTGCGTGACAACTGAATCCGAGCTCCAGACTGTGACTGAAAGTCAGTGATTGTTGAGCCGCCCTTTCCAATAACAGAACCTGCTGCGGCATTTGATACAAGGAACTTAATATATGTTGGCCTCTCCTTGTCATCTGCCATCAAACGTAACAGAATCAAGTATTCAGATGTGGGATAATTTCATTGATATGAAATGATGATGCTAAGACAATACTTAAAGGAAAAGAAACTGAGTGGCATATTTCAGGCCAACTAAATGCAAAGGCAGCAGAAGACAGAACGTGCATCCAGATAACATTCTAAATCAATAAAATGTAGGCAAAAATATCCATTTTACGAAACTGGGACACAAATACTACGATTACCTAAAACTCCATTTCATCAACTAAGTAGTAGTAATAACCGCATTCTAAATTTACACTATGAGGAGATTTTCTAACACAATTCCGACTGCCCAAAAACCTACTAAGATGTGAAGTTCACAATTAATCCACTGCGAGTTCAGTCCCAAAAGGATAGTAAAACTACTGGATCTACAGGATTAGACATTATAAAACTCTACACCTAGGAGTAAATCATCATTAAAGTAGGCGATTCGGATATTTAATCACACTTAGTGTTTCGATAGAAATCCTTAACAGTTAACAATTTCTAGAACAAAAAACAACTGCAAATTCCACAATAGTGGTCCAATTTCACATAGTTCACAATTTATCAAAATTCAGTAATAATACCAAAACAATTGTAAATGCATGTGTTCGAATGATCAAATTACACACATTGCCAAACAATCAACATCAAAACCTCGTATTATATAATGTGTAGGGTTTTCAATTTCACATAGTTCACAATTTATCAAAATTCAGTAATAATACCAAAACAATTGTAAATGCATGTGTTCGAATGATCAAATTACACACATTGCCAAACAATCAACATCAAAACCTCGTATTATATAATGTGTAGGGTTTTAATTCTGCAAATACTGGCATTCTAGTCTCTCATTAACCACATTTAGAATTCAAAGTATTCGAAATTATGATCCAAATTAAGTAAATTAGACAAGGAAAAAAAAAAAAGGAAATCGTAATCAGCACGTACAGATCTCTATACCTGAAATTGAAGAAGATTTAACAGGAACTGATGTTTGTTTCTGTGAGACCTCTTCTGTAGAAGTCTTCGGCGTCGTACTCGTAATGTACGATTCTGGGGATTCCATTCTGTCAGTTAGAGAGTAAGAGAAATGCCAGAGGAAGAGAGAAGAGAATTCTGATGAGTGATAAAGAGAATCAGAGAATTTACAGTTCGTAAAGAGAGAGGGGAAGAAGAAGAAGATAAAGTCTTTTTTGGAGAGAGAAAACGAGAGAGATTAAGAGAACGTTAACAAGTAGTAACGTCGCTTGGGAAAAGTTCTTTTAATAATAATAAGCACTGGAAAAAAAAAAGTTGTGTTGATGCGTTTTTCTTTTGTTTCTAATTTTTGTATTTTTTTTTTCGGGTTCATGATTTTCATGGCGTGTGGAAACCGGTCTTCTCGTATATATTCCCTCCGTTTTAGGAAAAGTGTTACTTTCACTTTTTCAATTTGGCCTATTTTTAGGTTAGAATGAAAAAGTGAAAATAACACTTTCCCTGAAACGGAGGTAGTATTATTTTTTGTTTTTTATATGGTTGTAAGACGTAACAACCGCACCACCAACATTTGTAGACGCAACAATACACGAAACTCAGTGGTTTCCGCAAGACCCTGTTATAATCCAACAATTTGATTGATTACAGGCACGGAGCCATTAAGGGTCTAGTGGGGATACTAGTCCCCACTAGGTTTTGTGATTTTACCTATATAGATCTGGTAGTTAGCTATAGTTTTAGTACACAGAAGAACTAATTCACGAGGGAAGTTCAAAAAAATAGTTAACAAAATATGATTCCACGTTATACCCTTAACTGCTGGTAGCTTTGTGTGGTGGTCTGCATTTATGTTGTGAGTGTATAGTAGTAATAGGGCATTACTGATGAAGCTCCGTGTATTACTGATAAATTCAAGTATCAGACCTAATTCAAAGACAAGCCAAAATATGCAAATTCTTATATTTACAGTTTTAAATGCAAAACATATTAGAATTTAACAAGTACAACGTGTTCACAACCCAAAATATAGTATAGGAAAGGTGAAAAGAATTTGGGGCCTTCGGCCGCCTAGCCGAATTTAAATTATGAATGTCAATGTATAAATTTGTCCCCACTAACCAAAAGTTCTAGCTCCGTCCCTGATTGATTGTCTTTAGTGGACAAGATGCTTTGGAGGAGCAATTTTTCTTCTTGAAATTGTGGATGAAAAATTTCGGTTACTGGAAGCCATTGGCGAACTTAAAACTCAAAATATGTAACCAAGAATATCCATTAATGGCAATAAGAAACCATTGGCGAACTTAAAACTCAAAATATGTAACCAAGAATATTCATTAATGGCAATAAGAATTATTATAAGAGTGAAGATATTAACAGCATAAAGGTGCATAGACCTTGTTGGAAACCGGCAAGCGACGAACACAAAAAAAATAAACCTTAGATAATCAAAGAAGAAATAAAATATAAATAAACTAAAACAATTAATTACTACTGGTATTGCACAGATCTACTTGGATCTATAAAGATCCATTAGATCTGAGTAGTTTGAAAGTTGACGGAAAATAAAGCTCTTCTACGCCGGAAATCGCCTTGGAGCAAAAGGAGAGAGAAAGACGATGTTTTTGGATGATAATTAATCAAAGGCCCCGATTGTAATGATCAATATGCAACATCCCACTAGAATGATTGATGTAACAATAGAGAAAAATAGGTTATCAAAGAGTGGCGTGCAATCATACACAAAGGAATTAGAACGGGTGGAAGAGAAAAATGGAATCAAATCTTAGAGTTTGTTCTTCTGGTTTCATAATTTTTCAAATCTCTCGACCCCTTTCCATAGTTTTTTCTCAATCTATTTGCAATAACTATTTTGTTCAAACTACATAGGGCTTATCATCATCTTCATTAATAGCATAATCTACCGTTTTTTTACTGATCATTTCGTCATTCAAATCATCACAAATTCAAATTATAACCTCATTCATTACGGGGAAAAAAAACTGTACATATTGTTCTTCCGTTCAACATCTATAAACTTACTCAAACTCCATTCATTGTAATCAATGGCCCCTTGCTCAAACACCTACTGTCACAACCTTCAGTGGAATAAGGAATTGAGTGCTTATAAGGTTTTTAGCAGAATATGACTTCAACAGAGTTAACTCTCAAAGACCTTGGTTTGTCTGTGGTTACTTAATGGTCCTCAAAGTAGTTCCTCCAACTGGATGGCCTGCAAACTATCAAGTTTCTTTCACTGAAGAACTCATGTGGTTTATCTTATGTAATATCCCAAAGGAATGCACTAAATTTGAAGATTTCCATAAACTCACTTGCAAGATAGGAGAATTGAATGAAGTTCAAAATCCGTTTGGAAATCACCCTCAGAAGAAGAATGTCAAAGTTTGTGTTAGATTTCCAGTTCAAAAGGCTCTCCCTTCTGGCATGCCCCTATTCACCAGTGGAAGAACTCAACCTTTCTTGATTGAATGTAGATATGTAAAGGTTCCACGATACTTCTGCACTTCTTGTCGAGTGCTGGATCATAAGGATGCAAACTGTCCTACTTGGAAACTCAAACAGAAGGTCATTAAGGAAGCAGCTTCGTATAACGACAAATACTCTCTCCCATCCGTATCCAAGCTTATGATGCCACCAAAAGTAGTAGAACAACCAGCTTCTACCTCTTCTAATCAACTAAAAGATACCATCATGTCCCAAAGTGATATAGTTACAGATACACAGGATGAATCAATTGTTGTCCCTGAAATGATTGAGGTAAAGCTAAGGAGAATATTTATCACCATGAGAAAACTATTTAAAAAGGATTAATGAGTAATCTTCAAATGGGTCGGTTGAGCAAATCCCAAGTTGGTTGTAGAGAGTTTGGACCCAATATGAACTGCTGAGAGATAATAGGTTGAAATTATGAAAGAGTGTGGGACAGGATCCTTGCAAGACTAAGGGCCGACCATGGACGGTCAAGGTGGAATTCCCGTGTCACCATACTACTCGTGTCTCAGTCCTGAGAGTTTTGGTATTTTTTGGTGCGCGTTTGAGCAATATTTTGGATTTTCAGAAGAGTTTGATCTTGACTGAAACTCTCAATTTTGCTTGAATGAGCAAGTAGAACTTTGTTCATGCGACCGATATTTTTGACGTGAGAAGCCTAGTCGGTCATGTGACCATTTGAATTTTTGGCCTTTTCATGGCTTGAGTAATATTTGAGAAAATATTGAAAAACTATGGTTTTCGCTCAAACAATGGAGTTTCGTGAGATGAAGGAAATAATAATATGAAAAAATAAGGAATTACAAGGTATGGGACCGGCCACGGCTAGGGCATGGCCGGCCGGTTAGGTAGCCCGGTCCCTTGACACCTTTCCCTATTTTTTCACTATATCTTCATCATTTGATGGAAAGTATAGAGAAACTAAGAGTTTCGCTCAAACGAGGGAGTATGCTCAAATGAAGGAGTCTTCATGAGATGAGGGAAATAATAAATTAAAATAAAATAACGGAAGAGGGGGACCGACCATGATGGCATGACCGGCCGGACGGTGGGCTCGATCCACACCTCTTGTTTATTTTATTTAATATTAGTTTCCTTCCTAATTTATGAATAGGCTCCTCATTCGTCCATATTTTCGAATGCTCGTTCATGCATTATTATCAAGTACACTTGCACCATTTTCTCGAGGATTACTCGGTGATGGCCCAGAGGCCCGATTGTTGAATATTTATTATTAATCCATGAAATTCAGCTGAGAATCAGTCATGAAACGGAGCAATAAAGTTAATTGAGTATATATTACTAATCCATATAATTCAGCTAAGAATTCAGGGAACGGAGTAATGAGATAAAATGGTTATCTATTACCAATCTATGGAATCCAGCTGAGGATCAACCATGGAATTGAGTAATGAGATATAATAGATTATTTTCTAGGAATACAGTTGATGAATGACACGCTAGAATTAATCTATTTGCAGAATCGAGATATGAGATAATTGAAGCATCATATTCATTCTGAGGGGTGTATAGTCAGGGAACAACGAGTAGCGTGACGTCATGAAGGCGTTAAGCTCTCTAATAAATATTATGTCTAGAAACCGCCAAATCATTAAGAGATTCTATACACGGTCTCTCTACATAGTCAGGGAACAACGAGCAGCGTGACATCATGAAGGCATTAATCTCTCTAACAAACATTATGTCTAGGAGTCGCCTAATCATTTCGATTATATATAGAGGTGATGATGAAATGTGTGAAGCATCGAACGCTCAAATACTTTCGAGAAACATATTCATCATAGCTCTGAGAGGAATGTTCGCTCAGTCATAGATCGCGAAATGGTTCACGTATCATAAAATATGAATCGTCACATACATTCCTGAAGCCGAGTCAGAAACATGCAGTATCATGATTTTAAAGTTTTAGACCTTTCCAAAAATCCACCATCAACATTAAGTCCCCTGCTTAGTGAGGGACAGTCATGTTCCGAAGTAAGCACCAGTTGGTGATTTTCCAGTGGACGAGATAAGTAGTTGAACTTATTCGTACAAAGGCATTTTCAGAATCCCTGATTTGCTATAATAATGTCATGTACGAGTAAATGCCCAGATAAGGACCATGTCAGTATGATAGAGTGCCATCCCATGAGCAAGGAGAGATGAATCATTGTTGATTTGGATGGTCAGACATCCATTTTTGGTTGGTTTAGTGTTTACGGGCCCAGGCCCAAAAGGAAATCCTTGTTTGATTAGGTTTTGGAAATAAAGTTTGTTATAAAAGGGAAGAAACCCTAAAGCCTTTTTTTTTAATTTCTTCTTGACTGACCGACCACCCCCCTCCCCCGTTGATCTCTTCTCACGTCCGAGCAAGGAAGGAGAAGCGAAGAAAAAAGCGCCTGAGTTAGTCGCCGCCGGCATCACCGATCACCGGCCGGCCAGTTTCCGACCGGCACCGACCAGGTACGTAAATTTATTTTATTTTTTTGAAATTTTGTATGTTATTCATGATTTTTTAAAAACTCATATGTGTATATGCATGCGTGAATTTTATGAAAACTTGTTTTAGGAAACGAATGTACGTCCGTCCGTTAGTATAAAAATGAACAATAATCCCTAACATGAAAGAGATATGTATATATTTTTTGAATAGATATGATCCAATTGCAGTGAAGAAAATTTTTTCTATGATCTTTCATAAAAACAAAATTTATTTGGACTTGTACAAAATAGAAAAGACTTTTATTTGATAGACAAACGCTCGTTTGAGCAAAACAAGAAAAACAAAATTTTGTGTACGTGAGTTATTAACGTAAATTTTTTTATTTTATTTTTATTTACATGAGTTATTCACTCACATCAAAGTTTTTTTTTTTTTAAGAATTCACTCACATAAAAAAAATATACATGAGTTATTCATGATTAAAATTTTGCAACACCGAAATTTGGTTTTCAGCAATTGTTTGCAGTGAAATAATGTTTTATGTGAATTTGTGATTTCATAGTGTATGTTCACATAGCAGAAAATCAGTGAATGTTCACACAGTGAGATTATGTAAATTGCTCATGGTGAAATTATGTGAATTGCTCACATGATGGAAATTTCGTGAATTGCTCACAGTTTTATGAAAATCAGGTTATGATTTTAAATAATGAATTTTTTGTTTGTCGTTGCAGGTTTGAAGGAACGAACAAGTTTTCGAAGTTTTACGTTATAGTCACTACAGCTAGTGAAATTGTAAACAGGTAAGAGTTGGAGAGTTACCATTTTTGTAGACGTTGAGCATCTTTATTGTTTGTTGTGCTTTAATTCCACTGCTTTGATGAAATTTGCATCTACGGATGACATACTGAAGTAGAAATGTTGTATGGATGTCACAACGACTTTGCAAAGATGACTGATTCCCATGATGGCACTTCCAGAGATGATACTTTCACAGATGCAACTTCAAAAAATGATACCTCTCTAGATGGAACTTCCGTGGACAAATAAGAAAAATCACTTGGAATAAAGAATATTCCAAACACTGATAGATCCTATGGATTTTTGGTTCAGTATAGACCTGAAAAACGTCTCCCACGCTTTTGATTTTGCCTTCTTATAGATCCTATGGATTTTTCTCAGAGAAAATTGGTGTTTCCTCGAGCGACCATTTGATTCTGTCTACAAGGAGGGTATTACGCTGCTTCACACATAGACTTCAAGCTTTCTCGAAAACCTTTAATAGACTTCTCTGGATAGACAAGACATATGTTAGGGTATAGTCATGTGAGAACTATGTTGGATCGTGCACAAGTGACACGAGCTATTGCAGCTGGAGATTTGTCGATTTACCATGATGTGAGAGGTATAGTATCTTTGCTCGCCCTCTGGTGTATTCCTACTCATACCATCACTTTAGAGGATGCGGTTGCTTTATTGCATCTTCCAGTCACGGGAAATTTTCCTGCAACACTTTCAGCAGATGAAAATACTATATTTGATGTCTTGACAGCTACGATGCGTGATATTAACAAATTATCTAGCAAATATTGTTATGCTCAATAGTTGAGGCACTGGTGGCCGAGAGATGGAACTCCTGAAAGATATGTGGATGGTATATTAAACATTTCCTCTTCCTTGTGCTTATGGTTGTCCAGAGATGTATTTGAATAAAATGGAAACTTGTTGAAGCCATTTGTGGTTCCTTTTTTCATTGAGATAGCTCAGGGTGAGAAACTTCCTGTCGGTAGTCTGTTCTTGGGTTTACTATTCTCCAATTTAGATTCCTTAGCCATGGATTCCAGTGTTTCCAATGGTTTTATGAAAGTTGAAACATACGTTAATACAATGTTTCTCCAAGCCTTATTGTGAGAGCGCTTCAAGAATTATGCACCAATCCCTCATAGCATCTTGCAAGGACCAAATGTTGATACTCGTTATGTTCTCTCTGAGAAGGATAATGCCAGGATTATGCGCTGGTCTACAAAGAAGCCTCGACATAAGACACGCCCTACCAATATCTTGGACAATGAGTCTGAGTTTAATTTTCGTCTTTGGGTGTCGATTCCTTGTTTTGTCTCACAGTTGATCACTTTTAATGACGCTGAATAAATGTCACTTTGAAATCTGGTACAAACCTGAGTGATAGTGAGAGATCCTTCATATTGAGTTGTACTCCTGGTTACTTAGTGTCAGTAATACATGGAAATTTTCCGGTGGAGGAGTATAACATCGATAGAGCAGTTCAACAGATGGTCTTGATCAGTGTGTGCCAAATGTTCAGAAAGAAAAGCCATCGGTCGATCAACTTAAAGCTTCTTTAGATTGTATGTATTTGAATGGGAATGAATATTTGTACCCTTGCTATGACCACATCGCCTATGCAACTCCGGGTTATATGACTTTCTGGAATCATCAACTTGATCGTTTACATGATTTTATAATGGCTGCTCAAACTCCAGTATAAGAACCTCATTCTGTTGAGATGGTTTCTGATCGACCGAAATTGAAGTATCCTTCTAGTGGTGATAAACGAAAAGCATTTCCAGGATGTTCACAAGTAAGTATTCTTCTCATGACATTTATAGAGACATAATAATTGCCTCTTAATTATTTTGTTAATTTTACCACAGGGTGGTCGTATAGTGAGACCTAGAATTAATTTAGACTTCACGTAAATTGAAAAAATTCCCCGAAACGGAGAACTCCAGAAGTAATAATTATAGAATGTTACCGAATAGTCTAGCTGCTTTTTTGGTGAGTTGTTAATGCTTCCTTTATCACGGATTTTCTTACCCGCGTAATTAGGATCACAAAACAAATGTTTGTTAATTTATTTCAGAATTTTGCTCCATCTATCATTGACGGTCTTCAACTTTCTCCTGGGCTAATAATTCAGGGATCCAGCACCGACGAAGAAGAAGTCGATGTAAGTATCTCTTTCGTGCAAGTGATCATGGCATTTTTTTGAATGAAATAATGATAATTGTTGTTGATGTATCCAAGAGGAGATTATCATGGATAAAAAAGATATTGATGATGCACATTCTTCCTTGGGAAATAAGGAGATGGGGAATCTTCAAAACCCGGAACCGAATAGAGGAAATAATGCTACTGATGGCGGTTTCGACAACATTAATCCTTCGAACGGCTTAGAATCCCCCTAAGTAAGTGTCCCTCCTGTAATTTCTTCATATAAGTATGAAATTTCTGATTTATGAATGATTGAATGAAAATCCATGTAAATTTATGAGAAATTTTTCCGAAATACATCACCAAGAAATTCAAAATTCAGTCTTTTAGTAAAAATGTTGTAAAATATTCGTCCGATGTTGGGATTTTACGGTCTACCCCAGTTTTATCATGCCCAAGAAATTTCCAAGATTTAACATAGAAGCTTGTAGAGTTTTGAGCATGTTTAGGGGTCGAAATCGATGAAACAGTAAACCTCCGGGAGACTTCCATAAATTTTGCAGTTGTCATGTAGTTCAATGTTTCGGCCACATCTCTTTGCTCGTTTATCCGATTGCTATGAAATTTTGATATGTTGTGGAGAACATCCATATGAATCACCAATTTCTCCCAGTTCGTCATATTATACAGGGCAGTGTAAAATCTCCTCAGATGAGCTTGTTGCAAAATGTGTTTTATGACTTTTACACTATTTGCTCATGTATTGAATGCATAATGAAGAAATATAATAATGTTAGATCACTTAAATTTTAAATTTGATGATTGCTTTTGGTTTCCATGCTTGGAGAGTTCTAATCTCATGTAATCCTCATATTAGGTGCCAAATGTCGAAGTTGAGGGCAATGGAGCCAGTGATGATTCGAACAATATGGTGAATGATGATATTACCATTTCCGTGCCTTAGGGTCATGAGAATGTTTCTACTGAAGTTGTTTAGGGGAACGATTCTCAAGTCACTATTACTTCAGAGGCGGAAGGAACCGTGCCAAGAACAGAAGAAACTATGATAGAATAAACTGCTCATGTTTCATCGATAGAAAAAATTGCTCCAGAGATAGCAGAAGCTGCTCCGATAACTGAGACTCACATGGTGGTGCATAAATATTATACTGCAGGGATTGATTTTGTTCCTCTATTTGGTGAGTTACTCCTGTATCACGAACTTGTTGGTGGATTTAGCGTTCCTATTGCGTATGCCGGAATATATGAGGAGTTATGGAGGAGATATGGTCACATCGCCGTCACCAAAGACCCCAATCGAAGTTATTTCTTGACAAAGAAAGTAGGATCTATATTATGGGTTATAGACGATATATGAACCAGAGCTAAAAGTACCATTACTCCAGATGTACTCTTTGATTGGGAGTATAACTTGAAGAATTCTGAGGAACTAGGTTTCAATGTGGGGTGGCTTCGTGAGAGAATTGAAACCATTAAAGAAGCAGTCGAGAAGAATGTACCTATGACAAGTGACGTTGTGATAAAGAAGGAGGATAAGATTGCCCAATTGATTGAAGAGTTGAAGCTGGAGAAAGCATCTTTGCAAAACCTGAAGATTGTAGAGGAGAAAAAATATTTCTTTGCTGATTTCATTTAGTTTCCCTTATATAATCTCTTGAACTCTGAACTTCTGAGAGGTGTGAGGTTTAATTTTGGTTTTGATTTTTGGATAAGTAAATGATTTGAAGATTTTCTTTTGGATTTAATAGAGAATTTCTTTAAGTAAAAGAACTTTAATAAATTGCTGAATTCAAATATTTGATGCAAGTATTGTAAATGTTTATGAGGAATTAAAAATACAGGTAAAAGAAAATCCTAAAATGCAAATGTTAGGTGTCTAGAGCGTTCGAGACTTGAACATATAACACCCTAAAAAATCTGAATGTCTCAGGCATCAAAGGCTTTGAGCCAATTCTCTTGTATTATCTCCACGTTTTTCTTGCCATCCATGTTGATCAATATGTAGTATACACCAACCATGGACTTAGCAATCATGAAAGGTCCTTCCCAGTTAGAGTTCCTTGCATAATGAATATTGCGCTTAGTTGCTTTGAGGACTAGATCTCCTTCATGAAACTTGTTAGGCTTGATTGCTCTTGCTCTGAAAATCTTCTGCTGGTTCGGAATTCCTTTGATAATGGGATTTCATGCTCGCGCGGTGGAAGTTTTCCAATTTTGTGGCACATGTGGACACTCGTGCAAAGTTTTAGGAGGATATCCCAGGTACTCTTTGTTGCATTTTTTCATCATTTCAGTAACAAGTTTTTCGGTGAGATGCTTAATTCATAGAGGTTCTAAATTCAACCATTTAGTAAAAGATTGTCGAGGTGAGGTTATCCATTCATAGCATCTCACAACAGCTAGGTTATTGGTGTAGTGAAGTCCTCGAACCAAGGAAACATGTTTGAAAGTTAATAATATGGACGCAATAGGGGGGATAGGACTTGCCTGAGTGCGGAACCTTTTGATGAATGTATGCGCGTTTTCTTCAGACTTTTGTATTAGATCCATCAAGGCTTTGACTTTCTCCAGATGCTCGAACGATGGAGTATCCTCTATTTCTTCCGAATTAGAGCTTTCTTCAACAGAGAAATATGTAATTGAAGGTGTTGTAGTTACCTTTTCAGCATGAATCCATGTCCATCCGAGGATCATATCATATCCCGGATCCTCCCTGATCATGTGAAACTTGATTTCTGCCCAAATTGAACCAATTTTTATTTTGAGAATGATATAGCCATACGCATCCCTGGGTATTATTTTGTGATCTTTGACTGAGATAGGAGCATGAGTGGCTTCTTGTCGAGTGATGCCTGCTTCTCTGAGAGTTTTCAAAGGAATAATATTGATATTCGTTCCAACATTGACCAACGCTCTCTTGAATTCATTTCCTTTGAGATTGACTGTGGTAAGAAGTCCCCAGTCATACATATCCTTGTCAGTGACCGGAGGCTCTATGAGCATTTCTGGGATGGACAAGCATTTCCCAGACACTATATAATTCAAAGCCGCGAACATGTCCTTCTTTTGAGCCTTGGACAAATAAAGCAATTCGCATATGTGCTCGATCAACGATTGAACTACTTCTTTGACTGGTTCAGAGAGTGTAAAGGTCCTGATTGGGAGAGGATTCTTGTGCACTCCTTCAATCTCCAGTTCTACTGAATCAGCCTTTTGTTTGAATATATGTTTCAAAATTATGCAATCACTTGTTGGATGACTGACAAACCTATGAAAGCGGCAGTAGCGCGGATTCTCTATTTCCTCCTCAGTTGGCTCTCTCCTAACATGAGGTAGTTTGATCGCACCATCTTGGATCCAAACTTCCAATAGATCGATCAAATCTTTAATGGGGAAAGGAAAGTCTGGTTCTTCCTGGTCATTCTGCTGATGCTGAGTAGGTGCTCGTGCATTTTGAGTTTGGTTGTCCTTCCTTGATATTTTTGTAGGATGGGATGCTGTAGGAATGTTCTTTTGCTGCTGCACTTCGGCTTTCCTCTTGTTTCCTTCAGAAACATTCATATAAGGTTGGAGATTGTACTACTTGTTGATCAGGCGCTTGGTACTGCCTCTAGTTTCTCGCGGTTCCTCGACTTTTGTAGCTTTTGTTCTTTCCAGTAGGGCCGGAGCAGTAGTTGCTGATCGCTTGGATGCTTCATGAAGTTCTGAGAAAATATGGAACCAGATATTTTCCAATAGGGATCTGTAGACCGGGATCTTTCCGTTAATGCAAAAGTCCACCAGATGTTGTTCAGTGACATTCGGGTCATGACAATCTAAAGCTTGGATTCTGAACCTTTTCACATAGTCGTTCGGATGTTCATTGTTCTTCTGAGACAGTCTTCCTAAATCAGAGAGGGTGATCTGCTATGAGACGAAGAAGTATTTCCTATAAAAGGCATTAACCATTTCTCCTCAACTAGTGATACTTCCTAATGCGATGTTATTGTACCATGTATATGCTCGACCTGTCAAAGACTTTGAGAACTCCTTCAAACGGACGACATGGTTGTGTTCATGTTCTCCTAATGCTTCCGGGAATTGAGAAACATGTTCTTGGGTATTCCCTATTCCATTGTAAAGTGTGAACTTTGGATAAGTATAGCCTTTCGGGAGAGGGATCCTCTGTGTAGCAGCAGGATATGGAGGTTGGTGACGGTGGACATATGATGTCTTATATTTTCTTCTAGCCTCCAGAAAGCATTATATGTCTTCAAAAGTAATGAAGCATGTAGATTCCTTTGGTGGTGTGTCATCTGCAACTTTGTAAACTTCATCATCATCTACCACGTGGATTGGAGAGATTTCGGGATCAGCAACCGCAAATGTTTCTTTGGATTTTCCTTTCTCCTGAGTTTTCTCTGACATCTTGTCTGTGAGAGTTTTAAGATAAGTGCATAACTCCTTCTGAGTGGTAGCCATATCAGTCTGATTTTTGGATATAGTTTCTTGCACCTTCATGAGATCTGCGATGGTAGGCGGATTTTATCTAAGTTCCTCAGGAGACCAGCCGAATATAGGATTGCTTCCAATGTTGGTTTGAGGAGGAGTGGTACCACCAGCACTGTTGTTGGAAGCGGGAGTAGTTTCTGGAGTACCACCACTATTGCTAGTGCTAGTATTTTTTGGGTTAGGATTTGTAATTGAACCTGACCTAAGATCAACCATTTTGTGAAAGTTTGAGATTACAACCGAGAAATTAATCTCTCATTGTGATCGCCAATCTGTCGACGGGGAAAAACGATTTGCTGGTTTTTTGGGGAATGGAGAGATGACCATGCGGACGGAAACTCCTCAACCGAGCAAACTGCCTAACCTCAAATAGATGCACTGCACGGGAGTTCTTTGAGTTCGAGAGATCAATCTGTAGGACTCCGGCCTAAACCAAGAAATGGTCATTCCAGAGTCAATTCGGTCACAAAGAGGGAAGAGGGTTGATCTGTATGAGGGAAGCTGAGAAGTGTGCGAGATCAATGATGATCAATGATTGTGAATGTGTTTAAGGTTTCTGCAAGTTTTCTGTGAACTGTTGAGTTCAAATAAGTTCTAGGTGATTGATTGAATTTAAAGTGATTGCTCGGATCAAAAGTTTTCTTGTTGTTCAATCGTGGATTCAGAGACTTATTTATATTCCCAAAATTGTAGACACATTGATCTCCAGTAAGTGTGAAGGTTGCTCGAGTGAAAGAGTGGGAAATCGTGGTTTAACCAGTTCCAGGTCGTGCAGAGACTTGGTTGATTGTCCACCCACTACTTTTTTTAACTCCCTCAACTGCTTGCACAACTTACTCACATTTATCATCGTGGATGAACACACGTGTCGTAGGCCGCCAGACTAAAACCCTAATTAATATCCCTCATGATGTGACGTGATCGATGTCTCACGAACGTGGAGTCTGCAAGGCAGACGTGTTTTTTATTAGTCAGTCATTTACTTGATTAGACGATGAGTCTAAGTATTATTCAGTCGAGTATGATTGCCAAATGATGTATGATTCATGGATTGAATATGTCTGCTGGGATGTATAGTTCTCGAATGAATGATGTTGATAGTTGAATCAACATAATAAATATTGATAGTCTGGGAAAATATTGCTCGTCTGAGAAAATATTATCTGTATGATGAATTGTTGAATATTGATAGTTGAATCAATATTCAAGCAATTGATTAAATATTGCGCATTCGATAAATTACTGAATATTGATATTCGTATCAATATTCGAGCATCTGAGCAAATATTGTTCATTCGATAAATTACTGAATATTGATAGTTGAATCAATATTTGAGCATCTAAGCAAATATTGGTCATTCGATAAAAAACTGAATATTGATAGTTGAATCAATATTTGAGCGTCTGAGCAAATATTGCTCATTCGATGAATTACTGGTAACGTGACCAAATAACACATTAATTAAAATACTGGTAGCTAGACCGAATATTATATATTTAACCCAGATGTTGATATCTGGATCAACATAAAATTATTAATGTTTGAACTCGCTCAAAATTATGATTTGCAGAGCATTTTTCGAAACCCTAATTTTGATCAATTGATGATTTACTAAAAATAAGTCACTGAGTGAAAGTATGGACCGCCTATATGGGATAATGGTTGACCATGTAGCGCCCAAGTGCTCGAGTGAGCATGCACCAAAGTCCTTTGTTGACCAGTTGGTGAAAGGAGGATCAAATGCTGGTTTAATGATTTATTAAAATAGTGCTCGTGTGAGCGTTAGGTAGTAAAAACTAGTTATGGAGAGATGAGGTATCGGACCTTGGTGGTCGTGGGACCAGCTGATGGTCGATTGAGAAAATCCCAAGTTGGTTGGAGAGAGGTTGGACCCAATATGAACTGTTGAGAGATAATTAGGTCGAAATTATGAAAGAGTGTGGGACTGGCTCCTTGCAAGCCTAAGGGCCGACGTTGGTCGGTCAAGGTGGAATTTTCGTGTCACCATACTTCTCGTGTCTCAGTCTTGAGAGTTTTGGTATTTTCTGGTGCGCGTTTGAGCAATATTTTGGATTTTCAGAAGAGTTTGATCTTGACTGAAACTCTCAATTTTGCTCGAATGAGCAAGTAAAACTTTGCTCATGTGACAGATATTTTGAGAATATTAAAATAATAATATTTTAACTTTTAACGTGAGAAGCCTAGTCGGTCATGTGACCATTTGGCTTTTTCATGGTTTGAGCAATATTTGAGAAAATATTGAAAAACTAGGGTTTTCGCTCAAATGATGGTGTTTCGTGAGATGAGGGAAATAATAATAATATGAGAAAATAAGGAATTACAAGGTATGGGACCGGCCACGGCTAGGGCATGGCCGGACGGTTAGGTGGCCCGGTCCCGTGACATATTTCCCTATTTTTTTCACTATTTCTTCATCATTTGATGGAAAGTATAGAGAAACTAAGAGTTTCGCTCAAATGAAGGAGTTTTCATGAGATAAGGAAAATAATAAATTAAAATAAAATAATGGAAGAGGGGGACCGGCCACGATGGCATAACCAGCCGACCGGTGGGCCCGGTCCCACGCCTCTTGTTTATTTTATTTAATATTAGCTTCCTTCCTAATTGAATAGGCTCCTCGTTCGTCCATATTTTCGAATGCTCGTTCGTGCATTATTATCAAGTACACTTGCACCATTTTCTCGGGGCTTACTCGGTGATGGCCTAGACGCCCGATTGTTAAATATTTATTATTAATCCATGAAATTCAACTGAGAATTAGTCATGAAACGGAGCAATAAAGTTAATTGGGTATATATTACTAATCCATATAATTCAGCTGAGAATTCAGGGAACGGAGTAATAATATAAAATGGTTCTCTATTACTAATATATGGAATCCAGCTGAGGATCATCCATGGAACGGAGTAATGAGATATAATAGAATATTTTTTAGGAATTCAGTTGATGAATGACACGCTAGAATTAATCTATTTGCAGAATCCAGATATGAGATAATTGAAGCATCATATTCGTTTTGAGGGGTGTATAGTCAGGGAACAACGAGCAGCATGACGTCCTGAAATGGTAAGTTGGTTCATTACGTGAAATCTTCTATTCTTCCTGGTATCAAATGGGTATACTCTTTGGTGGAGGATAATTCAAAGGTTCTTATTGGGGATGGCCGTACTACTTCCCTATACTATGATGTTTGGTTGGGGGATTTTCCTATTGATGTTTTACTAGAAGACTATGACCTAAATCGTAAAATTTTGGTGGGTGATATGCTGAGTGAAGGAGCATGGAACTTGAATGACGACTGTCGGAATGCGTTGTTAGCTGCAGGTTTTGTTGAGGAGGATTTTCCAAGGCCCTTGAATGGGAGTGATCGCCAGATTTGGAATCCAAACTACACTGGCAGTTTCACCGTCAGATCTGCGAAATCTTTAATTCGCAAGAAGTATATGAAGTTGGAAGGAGGAAATCTGTTATGGAGGCCTGCTGTTCACCCTTCTTTGGCTGCTAGAAATTGGAAGATTATTAGAGGAGCATGTGCTACTCTTGACAAGGTTAAAAGTTGTTTCAAAATTCAAGTTGTGAATAAATATTGCATGTGTAATGGGGACGAAGAAACGTTGGATCATTTGATGTGGCACTACGCTTTTGATGTCAAGGCATGGAGTTGGCTTTATGACATTTTCAGAATTCATCCTCAGCTTAACATTTGTAGTGCTTATAAGGAAGCTCGAGGAAGAAGTAACGTAATAAAGGAGCTTTGGTTGATTTCTATTTTGGTATTCAGGTCGGAACTATGGATAACTCGCAATAGATTTGTTTATGAAAACAAAATGCCTAGCTGGTGTTATTTTCAAAAGGCAATTTTTATACAGCTGATGGAATACTCTACTCGGCTAAAAGGTGACATGAATAATACGGTGGAAGACTTAAAAGTTTTGGACTTTTTAAGGTCTCCCATAGAAGGTTGAAGACGATGGAAACGGTGAAATGCAGGTGGGAAGCTCCGTCTTTAGGGGAGTTGTTGCTGTGCTGTGATGGAGCGGCGCGTGGGAACCCGGGTATAGCTGGAGCGGGTGTGGTGGCTAGGGATCAAGAGGCTAATGTGGTTGGAGTGTTGAGTGTAGGTTTGTGCATAACATCAAACTACTTGGCAGAAATATATGCTATTATTTATGGGCTGGAATGGGATATTCAATGGGGGTATCTGAGAGTTTGTATTCGTTCAGACTCGATGAGTGCAGAGATGGCTTTTTCTTCTTCTTCGATTCCTTAATTTGTTTGGCAAAGGTGGAGGGACGTTTCTTCTAAATATGAGAGTATTCGTTTTACTCATACCTTTCGAGAGACAAACTTCGCGGCAGATAATATGGCAAAAAGAGGATGTGTTGTGCCTAATCATGAAAGAAGGCATTTTTCGGGGAGACCGGAATTTTTAATTTCAGTTGAATACCCAAATGTATCTTACTTCCGTTTCAAATGAGTAGCATTTCTTTGGGGTGTTACTGACCTCGGTTTATTACTTCTTATTTTGCTGTGTATTTGTGGCTTTCTTTAATGAAATTTGGATTTAACAAAAAAAAAAAAAAACATGACGTCCTGAAGGCGTTAAGCTCTCTAACAAACATTATGTCTAGGAACACGCGCAATCATTAAGAGATTCTATACACGGTCTATCTACGTAATCAAGGAACAACGAGCAGCGTGACATCCTGAAGGCGTTAAGCTCTCTAACAAACATTATGTCTAGGATCCGCCCAATCATTTTGATTCTATGTAGAGGTGATGATGAAATATGTGAAGCATCAAACGCTCAGCTGAGAGGCCTTTCGAGAAACATATTCATCATAGATCTGAGATGAATGTTCTCTCAGTCAGAGATTGTGAAATAGTTCACGGATCATTAAATATGAATCGTCACATACATTCCTGAAGCCGAGTCAGAAACATGCAGTGTCATGATTTTACGATTTTATCCCTTGCCAAAAATCCACCATCAACAGTCATCCAAGAGGGATTTCGGTATATTAGTTGGAAAACAGTTGGAGTATTTATAAAACCGAAAAATAGGCATTTATTGCATATCTTTTTTTTTCTTCCGGATTTGGTAATTCCTTGATGTCCAAACTACCTTGGTCATTATAAATAGTGAAGTTTGTCTTTCTTGCAAACTTGTCCCATAACACAAAACTTCGCAATTAGTATGGGGAAGCCTACTAGATGACAGTGTTCTCGCAATACTCACTGGAGAAGAGATTATCCTAATTAGGTGAAATGTCTTACGCGAGCTTAGTTTTTAAAGAATACTAGGATTAAGTAGCATCTAGTAGTATTGTTATTTAGTTTCCGATTATTGATTTGATTGACTAACGATGAGTTGAACCTTGATAGATCTAGTTTGTTTATTATGTGATCCTTCTCTTCTAATATAAGGTTACCCGAACTAGTTCAAAGAGGAATAATTTCATTTGTGATCTTTTGATTCAAGATCCGGAGATATGACTTTTGATCATCTATTGTTAACAGACTTCATTCTATGGGTGATCGATCATTAGTGGAATCAAGTTGTTTGTGGAGGTACTTTGAAGACTAGATGATTTTATTATTGGTATTCTGATCTTTATGATACTTCATCCATACTTGATTAACTAGGATCCGACAAGCTTATTTACCTTGCATAAACCTTTTATTGTATGATGTATAAATTAAAAATCTATCACTTGGTGTTTTTCTTTCGAATTCAAGTTTGGTAGATTGTTAACTAAAATTTGATTACTTGGGTAATCCTGATCTAAGTTGATATAAATCCATACGAAGGAGTCTATATTATTTAAATGAAAGAACTTTTATAAATCAACATCTCTGATTTAATTTCTGAGATTGATTAAAGCGGTCACTGAAACATATTAGTCATTTACTTTTTTGGAATATGATCCAAAGGTGTTCAGTGATAGAAGTCTTCACATCAGGTGAAGCAACCTAAGATAGTGGACTCTATCTTAGGATTCACGTGCGTGCACCATATTGGTAGTATGTGTAGGGATACTTAAGGAACTGAGTAACTTGGAGCAAGTTTACCTGGTCTCAACTATACGAAGTTAGTTGTATCCTTTGTATAATGACTTACTAGGTCCCAAAGTTTTTTTTTGCATTTGCTGTTTCCTCGTTAACAACATCATGTGTGTACTTTTAATTTACTTTTTACATTATAATTATTGTTTTAGTTAATTATAATAAAGTAAACACACTAGTATGTTAATCAAACACTTGTTTTGATCCCATAACTTGGTTTGATTTCGAACTTACACTATGTACCAATTGTACATCTTATGGTTGTTATCTTCTTGATAGTTCATATCTATATTAGCTCACACAAGGTGTGTCTAGATGGATTTCGAAAAGATTGTGGTGTACTTGGTACTCTCGTCATTTCAATTGGTATCAGAGCAAACAAACACGATAGGATCTAACAGTCTGTGTTTGGTGCGATCCAACCTACAAGACATGAGTCAAAGTAATATAAAACGAAAGCGAAGAAAATACTGAATTAATGTATCAGAAGATTTTGTTAAACCACTCTTTAAATTATAAGTTATGAACAGTAATAATGGCTCTTCCTCATCTAAATCAAGTTCGGAATATTCTGGTATTATCTTGAATGATTCTGAATGATCTCCTAATGAGTTTAAACTAAGTCTTATATGCATGTTCAATGACTCAAACAAAAATCCTTCTAGGGATGATGGAAGTTCTGTGGATATATATGTTACCCTCCAAGCTGAGACATACCCTTGAATAATGGCTAACTTGCAATCACCTAAGTATGCGTTTTGAGAGAGAAAATAAACTTTGAGTTGACTTACAGTAAAAGACTTCTCAATATGAAAGGCTTCATAAATATCTTGAAGAATGGTTATATTGATAGACGCATTTATGTGTCTTGGTTCTAGCAACTGGGAAACCTAATCCCCACACATTATTGATAGACGCATTTATGTGTCTAATTTGTCCTCAATGTCTCTATTGTTAGTCTCGATTGTTGTACTTATATTGGTGTTTTTATGTTTGTTTAGGTGTTTTTGGAGAAATACACTTGTGCGGAAAAAGTTGCTCAAAAAGTGTTATTTGGTCCCCCGGAGAAAAGTGATAAAAGCACCCTCAATTTGGATAAGGGGCACCTCAGGGCACCCCATGTGTTAAAGGCGCCAACCATTTGGATTGGGGCACTCCTTCTTCAAACATTCAAATTCTGTTTTTGGCGGGAAATGTTGGCAGTGAAGAACAAATTCTTGGTTCATATTTTGGAGTTGTTTTAGTGAGATTCAATGGCTGAATTTCTTCGGGATAGCTTGATTGAGCGTAACAGGCCTGGTAAGGCCGTTGAAATCAATCCAATTTGGCTAGATAATCGTGTGGAAGAGAACAGGGCAACTCGTGCATGAGAAGTGATAATCACGGGATGTTACGTGTCGATATGATTTTACGTGGGTAGCAACGTCTTTTATGTTATCTGGGAGTAGTAAGGAACGTGTACAAGCATTCTTGCCAGAGAAAAAAGCGTGGAGGAGATAAAAAAAGGGAAGATATTCTCGTATCCTGCATGAGAATATGACCGAGTAATGGAGGATTATTAGCAGTTATGGAGCGAGATTTTTTGGTGTATATGGCTATATAAAGGGTACTCGCGCACCACAGAAGGAGGAGAGAGAGTTGGGAGAGATTACAGAGCTTAGAAAAGTCAAGTTGCAGATCACCATTGCTGCTGCTGCATTTCTGAAGAACGTGAAGAACAGACTATCCAAGACAGTCGTTCTTTACAACAGTGACAACGAGCATCGCAAAGCTACGAAGAATGAAGCGCTTTATCTTCATCGTCCTCTGTAACGGTGTTTGCAACAGTTATAAATGTTGCAACACCCGATTTTCATCCTTTTTTTCCATTTCATCTTTGTAAACACCCTTTGAGCAGTAAAAATGAATTTTGAGTGTGTTTCCAACATGATGAGAGGCTAATTCTCCCACAACCAAGGCAATGAGGAAGCTATTTACGCATGAATAATTGGTAACTATTTTATTTTCTCTAATTTATATTTTATAATTCACTCAATCACTGCTTTTGCATAGTTTTTAATTGTTTGCATAATTTTCTTCATTAGTTGTGATTCAATTAGATAGGTTATGCTTTGTATTAAGATAATCTATGCTTAAGGAATACAATTAATTGTTGAGAATTTGCCTGATTATTAGTGAATTAAGAAATAAGGGACTTAAAAGATAATTAGAGTTTTGGGTTATTTACTGTTATCATGTGTAATAGTGGAATCAACGTCTTGGTTATTTTCTCATATCTTGAAATCAATTTTGATCTAAGTTTTCTTTACTTTTAAGTTTTATTAAATCTAAATTCCTTTGCCTTCACAAGTCTCAAAAGAACCTTTTTACTACAACATCATTGATAAATACCATCTATTTTTGGCGCCGTCAACACGGAGCTTGTCTTTAGGCTAGAGTTTTTTAGATTTTTATTCATTTTTTTTTAGGTTTTTATTTGTTATTATTTTTATTTTTTCTTCTTTACGTTTTTGTTTTTGTCTTTTTACTACAGATTTTGGAATTTGGAGCGAAAGAAAAATTTGCCAAAGGTTTTGGTGAATACTTAAAGATTTGGAGTTAAAGAGAAAGTAAAAGGCGAAGCGAAAGAAGAAGATTTTTTTTTATATAAAAAAGAGAGCAAAAAAGAGAGTTTATTTTTTTTAGATTGTATTAGGATTTTTTAATTTTTTTTATTCCTGTAATTTTCTTTTTCTTTAGACTTTTTTTTTTTGGACTTTGGACTTGGACATTTGGACATTCTTTTATTTTAAACCCTACGGAAGGGTAGTTTAAATATTAAACTATTTGCAGAGAAGGACGTTGATTACGATATCACCTCGGCCCCTCGGG
This sequence comes from Papaver bracteatum, assembly GCA_023529315.1. Taxonomy (NCBI): domain Eukaryota; kingdom Viridiplantae; phylum Streptophyta; class Magnoliopsida; order Ranunculales; family Papaveraceae; genus Papaver; species Papaver bracteatum. The sequence goes on from JAJJWX010001659.1 coordinate 1,418,092, forward strand.
TTCGTACATGACATAGGAGTCGTGGCCCGAGTCGACTTCAGCGGTTCATCCACCGTCTAGAACGGGAGGTAAGTTTGTCGAAACACTCGCGAATCCCCCGTCGGCCGATTTACTGTATTCCTTCGTTTGCATATATCCGAGGAACCGAAACGGCTGTTTTAAATTCCTAGTAAAGGGCAAGGACTGGCCATATAAGATAAGGGTTCAAATTTCATCACCGTTCTCTTCTTTCCCACCTTAGGAAAACGAAACTTAACGCGAACCTAAGCCTTAAAATTTGGAATAGAACGAGACCTATAGGGTAACGATCTTAATAGGAAACTCGTTCAAAAAATATTGGTTACTCTTTTGAGCATTCTTCGAAGTTCATGAAAGTTTCTGTGAGTTGAATGCGTGACTGCGCCGCCCTGTAATGCGGTGAGGCCTTGGGTATCAAATCTCCAGCAGCTTCCCTCGCCTCTATTCAACTTACTTAAACACAGATTGATTCCAGAGAGGTTTGCTCAGATTGTAACGAATTCCTTTTTGAAAGAATAGAAGCTGGTCTAGAAACAATCTAAGTGGAGCCATCATGATTTTTTTTTGCTAGAAATCTCTAGGTTTGCTTTGGTGGAGTCAGCCTTGTTTTTGTTTGGATAGAACCTCCCTTCCTTTTAGGATTTTTCTTTTTCTTTTGTTTTTTCTAGTGCATGCCCGAGGTCATTAGAGAACGGGCTTGGAAAAGAAACACTCTAGGTCGTTTGATTAGTGACAAACCTAGTAGTTCTTCTTGTGAAGGAGGGGAGCTCGAAGACTCTTCTTTTGAGAGCCCCGTTTTTGGAAACTTCAGTTTTGAGAATCTGTCTCTTTGTGAGGAAAGTACCCCTAGTATGTCAGCTGTGCCAGCAATGACTACTTTGAAAGATTACATGTTCCCAACTAGGGCCAACCGAGCTTCGTGCATTAAATTTCCAGCCAATACGGCTAATTTCGAGATAAAACCTAGTATTCTTCAGATGATCCCTATATCCTTAGGAAAAGATGATGAGAACCCTTATTTTCATATTAGGGACTTTGAGGAAATTTGTGGGACAGTTAGAATAAAAGACCTTACTGATGAAGTCTTGAAACTTAAGATGTTTTCGTTTTCCTCGAGAGATAAAGCCAAAACCTGGCTTAACAACCTACCGTCTAAATCCATTGAAACATGGCAGGAGCTTATTGATGCTTTCTATATGAAATTCTACCCTAAGCATAAAACTGCAGCTGTTAGGCAGAAAATTAGTGCTAGTGTGCAACAAGAGGGAGAGTCCCTTTATAGGTTTTTAGAGAGATTCAATGATCTCCTATCCCAGTGTCCTCACCATGGATTTGATAAGATGAAACTTGTAGAGATTATTTACAATGGTTTAGACTATTCGACCAAATCCATGGTCGAGTCTATGTGCGCTGGTGAGTTCACTAATAAAAATGTTGATGATGCTTTTACCTTCTTAGGAACTATCGCTGAAAAATCCCAACAGTGGGAGCCTTGTGTTGAACCCCCTAAAAGACTCTTGGTCAATAGAAGTAGCACCAATGTGGTAGAAACAAACTTCGAGTCAGATGTTAAATTTGCTGCTTTGTCTAGAAGGTTAGAAGCTTTGGAAATGGGTCAGTATAAAAATAGGTCCCTTGTTGAACCTAATAGAGCCTCTCAAGTCTCTAGTTGTGGAATAGAGCCCGATAACTCATTTTGGGAAGGACATGTTAGTGAAGAACAAGCCCATGTTGTCTACAACAACGCTAGGTTTGAGAACCGTCAGAAGTTTGACCCATACTCAGATACATACAACCCTGGTTGGAGGAACCATCCTAATTTCTCTTGGTCAAAAGGCCAGAATCAAGGTCAGTCCAGTAATTCTCAGCCTCCCCCAGGTTTTGGTTATAATAAGAATTCTTCAGGTCAAGCCCAGTTCCAGAACCCTTCTGAGAATATAATGACTAGCTTAGAGGAATCCCTTAGTATCTTAAAAATGATCCAAGATATGCTATCACAAATCCAGGAAATGTTGATAAAGAGCCAGGTTAATTTTCAAGAGGAAACCAAGCAGAATTTTAAGAATAATTCCCAGTATCTTGCTAAATTAGAACTTCAAGTTGGCCAGATAGCTAAGTTTATTAGTGAGAGAGAAGAAGGAAGGTTTCCTAGTCATACTGATCCTAACCCTAAAGGAGAGAAACCGTACAATCATGTGAATTTTGTTGGTACAGGGACGATTTTGGAGGTCGGAGCTCTTTAGCAACCAACATTGCAGCAGATACGCTCTGTGGCTGAAGCCTTACTTGCTAAAGACCTGGACCAACCATGCTGCTAGAAGAGATATCTTTCTACTAAATGATATGACGAAAGTTTTAGTCGACACAAATTTCCAGTAACTACTGACTGTTGTTGGTAGAGCCATAAACATTTGTTGCTGAAACATTTAATCCGCAGATTTGTTTGTTGTTGAAGCCTATTAAATCGTTGGTAGAGGTGGCCAGTTATAAACACTGTGAGCCGCTGAAGGGTTCAACTTACTCAGTTTGAGTTGGTGAAGGTGTTTGATGTCGTTGGATAAGGATTTTCACCACCCAATGTTTTGACAGTCTTGAGTTTTATCCACTATAATACAGTCGGTAGAGGGTTTTAACCGCAAAACAGTTGGCTGGTTAAGGTGTTAGTGTGACGTTGGTAAAGAATTCAACCAACATCAGGTCAGGTCATTGACGTTCACTCGGTGAAGGCACTCATCCAACAGCGAATTTGAGCTGCTAAACTTTAATTTTCAAGATAATATCAAATGTTGCTAATATTGAAACAAACCATGGAACTACAAAATCCATACACATCTTTTGGTAAACTAGAGAAACTTATAACATATTCATGTGCTCACATCCTAAATCACACAAGATGAAAAAGAAAAATGACTAAAAATACTAAAGACACCCGAGGACACACGAGAGCTATGATGTCATTGAAGGATTGGTAGCAGCTCAGAGTCAGGATCCGGGTCTGTACTTTACTAAGCTCTCATTATTTGACAGTCCCTCTGTTTTGTTGGCTTATATGTGTATCAATTGGGTCGGCCTTGATTCTCTGCAATAGCAATAACTGAAACAATGATCAGACTATGCTATGACAGTCCAGCGTAGCAGTACTTGTTCAAATCAAGACCAGCTGCAGTCATATCACGGACAATACCTTTCCTGCAATATATCCATAATCATCTACTTGGTAAAACAATATCATAGTTAAAGCCTCGATTCTGAATTACCATCCCCCAGGCGCTAGGGGTCATGGAAATTCTATCCCAAGAGTCCTCAATTAACTCCAGTAATCAGAAGTAATAGTTTAAGATTAGACATCATACACTTGATCTATTCGGCCGCTTGATGCACATGTGTTTAGTAGACAAATAAATATTTTCCCGTTTAGTTTGACATTATTGATCTTCATTTCTTTCTTCAGATATCTTTAGTTTCAAAGAAAAAAGGAAACGTTTAGAAACTCAATGCTTCATTCTGCAGCAGAAAATATAAATAACAAAAGATGAAGTAAACATTTGAAATTTTGTTAGTTAGAGAAATGAAATCTCTCTCGGATTCAAGCTCAGAATTTCCACATTTCCCGCATAATGAGATTAAGAAATTGTATAAAGCAACCTAAAATATAAAAAGAAGAACATATTAAGATTGGGATAAGTAGCAACCAAAAAACAATACAGATTATTAGAAAAATTAAAGGCAACTAACATAAAGATTAATATAGGCACAAGCTAAAAAATGAAGCATATCAACTGAGAAATTCAATGTAATGGAAGAACATCTATAAATTTCTCAAAACTAAATGGTAAATTTCTTGAATTGCCTCTTGTTCTGATAGTTCAGTCCATTACTCTATGCAAATGAGAATTTCCCAACGTTGCTTCTCTAAACATGTAACCCAGATTTTATATATCACAAACCTAAAAGTAAAAGAATTATTATTACTGGTGATACTTACGTTTGCACAATGAACTTTCCAACAGTTATCACCCCATCAACCCTGCAAAATTAATATGCACAATATGATAGAAAAATGGTATATGTAGCTCCACCCCTGGCCGTAGTTGCTAAAATATTAGTTGTTTTACTGGCAAGAAAACTTATAATGTAATTGAGAAGTAATGCAGTAGAACATGTCAGTTAAGGAAAATATCCTAACATATGTTCATGGGAGTATCTGATTTTAAGTTTTGAATGACCATCAAAACGAAATATTAAGTGTATCCAGTGAACCAGATTTATCAGAGTTCAGTCAGTGAGTTACTTAAAGCAACGTCAGATAAATATTGACAATTAGAAAGGAATTTCATGAGTAGATAGGTAATTCAATATTAAGCTTGAAGTTACCCACATGGTATAGACCATCATATGTGTACACCTTCCCGGAGTAGTTGCTAGGACATTTCAGTCCACGAATAACTCTGACCGGAACTTTCTGCTCTATGTTATTCTGCAAGGTAAAAAAGGAGAAGCACAATTGCAATAAGTTTAGTTCCCTTTATAGTGGAATATCTAAGATAAAATTCAAATTTTGTCAAAAAAGAAGAAGAATATAACAAACATTGAGAGCCAAATTGCCACATTCCATTACTTGGTCAGCTACTTGAGATTTATTGCCAAGTAAATCATTACCCCCTTGTCTGGTGTAAATAACATCATCAGAATTATCTAGATCATCTTCATATTGTCCAGACATAACAATTGAAACAACAATGGGGAAGGTATGGTTCTTATATTCTTCCTGTAAAAATTGAAAAAAGGTAAAACTTGTTAAAATTGCTAGAATTCGAGAAATAAAGAACTTGATCACAATACTAAGTGAGTAACCAAATTTGAAACTGCATTACCATCTTTTTAATTTTTTTCAACACCCATATAATCAATTCCAATTAACCAATGGCAGTGAAGTCCCACTACAACTATTTCAGCCCTTGAATAGAACTGATGGCCTACATCAACACCTGCAAAATGAAAAGTAAAATCATCAAATTCTATTCAACTTCCATAGACAAAAAAAAAGTAGGAGAAAAAGTGTTGTATGTGTGAGTAGGAGCAAACCTGCAACGTGACTGGGTATTTTCTAATGGTTTAGAACAGTAATTGTGTCCAGCATCTGACAGAACAGAAAAAATAGAATTACAACATAATCATTATCTGAATTGAGTAACATCTGACAAATATCAGAAATTAAGAGGTAAGAAGACATCTGAATTCGCAAACTTCTGGTAGCACCAATTTCCAGAGAAGTGTATATCTCAAATTACGCATATAAATTTCTAATAAATGAAATATACACTTGCCTCGGTTATTGCCTTTAAATCTGGGCGTTTTGATGGTCTTTTCGCAACTGTTTCACACTTCACATCTCCTTTCTGTACATTTGGCACCAGAGTAAAGTTAGTTTAGTGGGATAGCCCGATACACAAACATAAGATCCCACAAACTACAGCAGCACTAGTAAACCAATACTGGTTCCTTGCTGCTGCAGGATCATCTAGACATGTTGCAGAGGTATCCCTCCAACAGTCGCAAGTGCATTGCAATCCAGGGATAAATTCAATTAGAAAACAAATTTGTAAGCAAACCAAATTGTGTAAAACTAACAACCAAAATCATGTTAGTTTCAAGCATAACATAGCATCTTTATCACTTTCCCTTTAGAAAATTTCGACTCCAACCATGCTTGAATGAACAATAATAAACCAAACTAACCTTTTTCTTTGAAACTTTTTTGGTATCCTCAAATCTGAGTTCCTCTCCCTGTACCAACAAAAATAAACACCAAAACATCAGCAAATCATTATTTCATACAAATTAACTAATTAATAACCAAAATGCACCATTACAATCCAGAGAACTATATCATAACCAAACACCAAAATGCACCATTACAAATTAATATCGTTATTTCATAGACTGAAGTATCAATGATATATTATTAACCAAATAGCCTTGACTTGGACACATCTACCACTATCCTATAACTCTTCTCCTACAAAACAACAAACAGTGAAATGAGAATCCTTACAAACAACATGATATATTATTAACCAAAATTCTGTGTTGAACATGCTTGAAAGTTCTTGGGTGATTTTCAAAATCCATGACCACCTTATGTTTGATCACTAACCTTTTGTATCCCAGCCTATTTTTGTAAGACGGAGAAATTGTCACAATAGAAATCAAGTAATCTTTAATTAAAAGTGTCAAAAACTTTAAGCACAAAAAATAATTCAATAAAAAAGAAAAGGTGTGCTCCAAATCTGTTGACTTACTTGCATTCTCGGGGAGACCATACCTTAACCACTCAAGGTCAATACTTCCATGGGAGAATCCCTGTAAAACACAAGTGATCTTCTTAATAGGGAAACATGATTATACAATACCAAACATTCATTCTAAAATCTCAACCATGTACGAATCAGCAAGGAACATAATAGATAGGCAACAAAAGAAATCTTTTTAGCTTCTACCTCTTTCATATAGTAATGACTACAAAAAAAAAAAAAACATTAAAATTTGCTTTTTCAGTTCCCTACAACAATATTTGAAGCCTAAATTCAAACAGATAAAATGAAAACCATGAAATTACTTACAGTACATGTTAAATCCCTAAAATATTTGACATTGGAATCAACCCACAGGCCCTAACATCAAAATTAGATGAAAACGAAACCCTGAAATTGAAAAGAAAAGGGGTTTCTTTAGAGATTAAATTGAAAAAAAAAACATTAAAACTAAAAATCAAATACACCCTAAAACTTAAAATCAAATACAACCTAAATTAACACAAATAAACGAAAATTATTATATTTCAATATTTTGTATTCTTATCAAAAACACAAAAACCTAGAATCTAAAATGAAAAATTGAGGAAAATAAGTGTATACAAGAACATATCTGACTAGACAAAAGAAATTGAAAGAGAAAGAAAAACACACACCTGATGATGTTATCAGTGCCATACAGATCCAATTAGGGATGCGTCTACTTAGTCTCGTCTTTTTACCGAGCTTCTTCTGATAATAAATGACACATATGAAATATATAAACCAAAATAAAAAAAAAAAAAAATAGCGAATCACAACCAAAAAAGCAGAGATTAAGTGACAAAAGCAAAAGGGATCGAAAAGAAGAAAAGTGGAAGAGTTACCTCTAGTTCAGATGTCAAAAACTTAGAGAGAAATCAATCAAGATGAAGGAAATCAAAAAACATAAATGGGTCTTTTGGATTGGGGGTTTTCGATCTTGTTTGAGAGTGACCAGAAAGAGAAATAAAGAGCGAGAGAGATGAAGATGAAGGAAGCAGCGAAGATCGAAGTGTTTAGCAAACCAAAGTTTTGTGGTTGTGATAGAAGGGAAGTGGATAAGGATATCCACATGGATGAGGATGAGGGATTACCCCCGAAAAAAATTATATTGAATTTTTGGACGTTGGATGAGGATAAGCACGTGGATTTACCAAATAATCGAACGGTGAAGATTTTGTCTGAGATTGTCATGCGGATTGGGAGAGTGTGTTTCTTTTTGTGCTAAAATGAACTCTCACACTCGGTTTTTTTATCAACCTTCGATACGAAAAAACTCCAAAGAATATTATATAAATTAGCTATTGTTATCAACCATCGACTATAAATAAATTTGAATATATACACAAGAATGAATTAAAAAAATAAGAAATGTATTTGATGATTGTCTCCGACTTTTGACTAGACAGAATTTCGAAATCTAATGCTGGCGGATTTCGGGTTCCAGCGGAGATCCGACTTAGGGTAAGAGTTCATTAAGGATGACACGACAAAAATATGTAAGTTCAATGTTTCGGTGAAGATTCCAACTAAGACGAAGAAGCCATTCAGAATAAAATTACGAGAATCTGTAGATTTAAGGTTTCTATGAAGATTCTAGCTTAGTGGAAGAGGTCATTAATCAGAATGAATCATAGAAATGAGAAATCGAATCCATAATTTATATTAATTCTAAAATGCACTTGAAGTAATTAAAATATGACAACACGTGGTATGTAAATGCTTAAGCATATTAAGATCGATTCAATTCTAAAATTAGCTTAATTTATCTTGAGATCATCGTATGAAAATCTCCGAGTATACCCAATGTTTTCTAATGCCATGTATATATAACTTTTTTTTACCGTAGGCAATAGATCCAAACCCCCAATCCAAAATATAGTGCATAACTACTCATCGCAAACCATCAAACCATGTAGTCGGAATAGGGGCCTACCACTGATTGATCAGCTGTCTAGTTACAGTGGCTACCGGTTTTTGACTTCTGGTAAACTTTAAAGTTGCCAAATCGTAAACGCTAAACTCAAATAGTAATGCCATGGATTTTCTAAATGGAATAATTGTCAACCAATGGATGGTACTGGTAGTTAAACCTATTGGCTAGAAGTATTCAACCTCTAAAGTAATCTTTAGTGCCTAAAACTAGTGGTTGAATGTTGGTAGCAACGTTAACAATCAATCTTCTAGTTGGTACATGTGTCTAGCAATATAATATTCTGGTGGAAAAGACTAGTGAGCAGAAGTGTATAGCTTCTCATGTACATTATGGTTGGCAATAAATGGTGGTTGAAAGCTAATAGTTGCACATAGTGATTCTTGAGTTGTTGAAGCATTTTCGCCAAAGGGTTGAACCCACTGATGTTGCTAAAAACTGGTGGGTAGAATTTTCTAGCCAACGAGGTTATTTTGAGTCACCAGAATTAGTTAGTAAAGTATTTCGCCAACTACAGTTGGTAAGAAAATAGTCGCTAAAGCCAAGTTTTCTTGTAGTGACTACTTTGAAAGATTACATGTTCCCAACTAGGGCCAACCGAGCTTCGTGCATTAAATTGCCAGCCAATACGGCTAATTTCGAGATAAAACCTAGTATTCTTCAGATGATCCCTATATTCTTAGGAAAATATGATGAGAACCCTTATTTTCATATTAGGGACTTTGAGGAAATTTGTGGGACAGTTAGAATAAAAGACCTTACTGATGAAGTCTTGAAACTTAAGATGTTTTCGTTTTCCTTGAGAGATAAAGCCAAAACCTGGCTTAACAACCTACCGTCTGAATCCATTGAAACATGGCAGGAGCTTATTGCTGCTTTCTATATGAAATTCTACCCTAAGCATAAAACTGCAGCTATTAGGTAGAAAATTAGTGCTAGTGTGCAACAAGAGGGAGAGTCCCTTTATAGGTTTTTAGAGAGATTCAATGATCTCCTATCCCAGTGTCCTCACCATGGATTTGATAAGATGAAACTTGTAGAGATTATTTACAATGGTTTAGACTATTCGACCAAATCCATGGTCGAGTCTATGTGCACTGGTGAGTTCACTAATAAAAATGTTGATGATGCTTTTACCTTCTTAGGAACTATCGCTGAAAAATCCCAACAGTGGGAGCCTTGTGTTGAACCCCCTAAAAGACTCTTGGTCAATAGAAGTAGCACCAATGTGGTAGAAACAAGCTTCGAGTCAGATGCTAAGTTTTCTGCTTTGTCTAGAAGGTTAGAAGCTTTGGAAATAGGTCAGTCTAAAAATAGGTCCCTTGTTGAACCTAATAAAGCCTCTCAAGTCTCTAGTTGTGGAATAGAACCCGATAACTCATTTTGGGAAGGACATATTAGTGAAGAACAAGCCCATGCTATCTAAAACAACGCTAGGTTTGAGAACCGTCAGAAGTTTGACCCATACTCATATACATACAACCCTGGTTGGAGGAACCATCCTAATTTCTCTTGGTCAAAGGGCCAGAATCAAGGTCAGACCAGTAATTCTCAGCCTCCCCCAGGTTTTGGTTATAATAAGAATTCTTCAGGTCAATCCCAGTTCCAGAACCCTTCTGAGAATAGAATGACTAGCTTATAGGAATACCTTAGTATCTTAAAAAAGATCCAAGATATGCTATCACAAAGCCAGGAAATGTTGATAAAGAGCCAGGTTAATTTTCAAGAGGAAACCAAGTAGAATTTTAAGAATAATTCCCAGTCTCTTGCTAAATTAGAACTTCAAGTTGGCCAGATAGCTAAATTTATTAGTGAGAGAGAAGAAGGAAGGTTTCCTAGTCAAACTGATCCTAACCCTAAAGGAGAGAAACCGTACAATCATGTGAATTTTGTTGCAACCCTTAGGAGTTGAAAGAAAGTTGACAATAAGGTCGCCATGCCTGAAAGTGAACATGCTGTAGTTCACCCTTCTGAGACAGAAAATGAGGAGACTGATAGAATCTACAAAAAGACCAATGAGGGTCATGTTGATCCCGGCTTTGTTCCTAGAGCCCCGTTCCCCCAGCTGATCATTCCAACTAAGAGCGAGTCCAACTTTAAAGATATTTTGGAGGTTTTTAAGCAGGTAACTATCAACCTACCATTGTTAGATGCGATTAAGCAGATTCCCGCTTATGCCAAGTTTCTCAAGAACTTGTGTACACGAAAGCGTAAGCTTAGTGTTCAAAAGAAAGCCTTCCTAGCTAGTCATGTGAGTTATATTATTCAGAATACCACTACTCCTAAGTACAAAGACCCATGGTCCCCTACCATTGCTTGCACAATAGGTAAATACCATGTTGAGAAAGCGTTGCTTGACTTAGGAGCCAGTGTGAACTTATTTCCATACCATGTGTACCTTAAGCTAGGACTTGGTGAGATGAAACCTACCAAGATGACTCTTCAGTTAGCTGATAGATCCGTTAAAATTCCTCGCGGTGTGATGGAGGATGTTCTTATAGAGGTCGACAAGTTTATTTATCCAGTAGATTTTTTTATCCTAGATACCCAACCTGTCCCTAACCCAGAGAACCATATACCGGTAATTTTAGGTCGCCCGTTTTTAGCTACATCCAATGCGATCATTAACTGTCGAACTGGTATTATGAATTTGTCTTTTGGTAATATGACTATTGAGCTAAAAGTCTTTCATATTAGTAAGCTACCCTCTGAACTAGATGACTCGAACATAGAAGAGGTGAACATGATAGGAACATTAGTCGAGGATTTATTACCAAACACTTTGTTAGAAGATCCACTAGAGAAATGCCTAGCTCACTTTGGGATTGATTTTGATGATGATGATGTCATTAATGAGGTGAATGCTTTGTTAGATTCAACCCCTTTGATAGACACTAGTAATGGCTGGAAACCTAAGTTCGAACCTCTACCCTTTTCTAAGTCAACCCTAGTTCCTTCGTTATAAAAGCCTCCTAAATTGGACCTTAAACCATTACCAGATACCTTGAAGTATGTGTGTTTAGGCCCATCTGAAACTTTACCTGTGATTATTGCTTCCGATTTGGATAGTGATCAGGAAAGTAGGCTAGTAACCGTCATTCAAAACAACAAGGAAGCTTTAGGGTGGACCATAGCAGATATTAAGGGTATAAGTCCTACTGTTTGTATGCATTAGATTTATTTAGAGGAAGACATTAAACCTTCTAGGGAGATGCAACGTCGACTGAACCCTAATATGAAAGAAGTAGTTCGAACCGAGGTTCTGAAGCTGTTAGATGCATGCATTATCTACCCCATTTCAGAAAGTAAGTGGGTCAGCCCCATTCAGGTTGTTCCCAAGAAATCCGGTATTACTGTGGTCCAAAATGATAACAATGAATTAATCCCAACCCGAATGACCACGGGTTGGCGTGTCTGTATTGACTATAGAAAATTGAACAAGGTCACTAGGAAGGACCACTTACCCCTTCCCTTCATCGACCAAATGCTAGAAAGATTAGCTGGCCGTAGCCATTTTTGCTTTTTAGATGGATTTTGCGGCTATAATCAGGTTCCTATTGCCCCAGAAGACCAAGAGAAAACCACTTTTACCTGTCCCTTTGGTACCTTTGCGTATAGACGCATGCCTTTCGGGCTATGTAATGCCCCTGCGACCTTTCAACGTTGTATGTTGAGCATATTTTCTGACATGGTAGAACGGTTCTTAGAGGTCTTTATGGATGATTTTTCAGTATTTGGTTCGTCTTTCGATGAGTGCTTGCATCATTTGTCATTAGTTTTGACTAGGTGTAAGGAAAAGAATTTAGTGCTTAATTGGGGAAAATGTCATTTCATGGTTCATTCAGGAATAGTTCTAGGGCATATCGTATCTTCGAAGGGTATAAAGGTAGATAGAGCCAAAGTTGACCTTATTAAAACTTTACCGGTCCCAAAAACCGTAAAAGATATTAGGTCGTTCTTAGGGCATGCAGGTTTTTATCGTCGATTCATTAAGGATTTTAGCTTAATTTCTAGACCTCTTTGCAATTTGCTTGAAAAAGATGCTAAGTTTGTCTTTGATGATGCTTGTTTAGAGGCTTTTGAGAAGCTTAAGTCTTTACTCACTTTCGCCCCCATAGTCCAGGCACCCAACTGGAACCTACCCTTTGAGATCATGTGCGATGCTTCAGATTATGCTATTGGTGTTGTGCTAGGTCAGCGAGAAAACAAATTACTTCATGTGATTTACTATGCTAGCAAAACTCTGAATGAAGCCCAGATGAACTATACCACTACCGAGAAGGAACTGTTGGCCATTGTGTTTGACTTAGAAAAGTTTAGATCCTACCTCTTAGGTTCTAAGATCGTAATCTATACTGATCATGCTGCTTTGAAATACCTTTTGTCTAAGAAGGATACCAAACCTAGATTGATTAGGTGGATCCTTTTATTACAAGAATTGTGTCCAGACATTAGAGACAAAAAGGGTGCAGAAATGTAGTAGCAGACCACTTGTCTAGGCTAATTGTTAGTTCCCCTGATGATTCCCTTCATATAAGGGACAGCTTTCCTGATGAACAATTGTTCTCTGTTTCCCAATCACCTTGGTATGCGAATATAGTGAACTATCTTGTTACTGGTCGAATGCCCCAACATTGGGGTAAACAAGATCGTTCTAGGTTTTTAGCCAAGGTTAAGCACTTCTTTTGGGACGATCCTTATTTATTTAAGTATTGTCTAGACCAGATTATTAGGAGATGTATACCTGAGAGTGACCAGTCCAGTATTATTTCCTTTTGTCATGATCATGCTTGTGGGGGTCACTTTAGTGCTAAGAATACTGCTGCTAAGATATTGCAGTGTGGATTCTATTGGCCTTCGTTGTTTAAAGACTCCCATAGTTATTGTGTTACTTGTGAACGTTTCCAGAAATTAGGAACCATTTCTCGTAGGAACATGATGCCCTTGAACCCTATTTTAGTTGTTGAGGTCTTTGATGTGTGGGGTATTGACTTTATGGGTCCGTTTCCTAATTCTTTTGGTAACCTATACACCCTTGTCGCCGTAGACTATGTCTCTAAGTGGATTGAGGCGGTTGCGTGTAAAACCAATGACCATAGGGTTGTGATTGAGTTCTTAAAAAATAATATACTTACACGTTTTGGTACACCGCGAGCTATAATTAGTGATGGAGGGTCGCACTTTTGTAATGGACCTTTTAAGCTTTTGATGAAGAAATGTGGTATTACACATAAGGTAGCCACCCCGTATCATCCACAGACTAGTGGTCAGGCAGAGGTTTCCAATAGGGAGATAAAACGTATATTAAAGAAAACAGTTAATCCTAATCGGAAAGACTGGTCGTCTAGGCTTACTGATGCCTTATGGGCTTATCGTACTGCGTTTAAAACCCCAATTGGAATGTCGCCTTATCGGCTTATGTATGGCAAGGCATGTCATTTACCTTTTGAGTTAGAACATAGAGCTTATTGGGTTGTTAAGCAGCTGAATTATTCACTTGACAAGGCAGGAGCCCATAGGAAACTCCAGCTCAATGAGTTGGACGAGATTCGTATAGATGCTTACGATAGTGCGAAGGAGTATAAGAACAAAATGAAACTTGTGCATGATAGAAATATTTTACGGAAGTCATTTTTTCTAGGTCAAAAAGTTCTTCTGTATGATACCCGCTTGCATCTTTTCCCTGGGAAGTTACGTTCTCGGTGGACGGGTCCTTTTATTGTTTGCACTGTCTTTCCTCATGGATCTGTTGAAATTGAGACACTGGATGGTAGTAGTTCTTCGAAGGTTAACGGTCAGAGATTGAAACCCTTTTTAGAGCCCTTTCCTACAGGTGATGTTGAGGAGGTCCCTCTGGAGGACCCTATTTACCCTTGATTGACCATCGAGGCAGTTGTATGTTGTACATTAGTTTTTATTTTCTCTCTATTCACACAGGTACTATCTCTCCAACTTCTCCTCGTGTTATTTTACTTTTGGTATTGATATTTCATTAGAAACATTGAGGACAATGTTAGATTTAAGTTTGGGGGTGGGGAAGAACTTTTTAGTTGCACTTTTGAAACTTCTAGCGTCACTTGGTATCCGGTTAGCTAAGCTTACATACTGTTTCTCACCGAAAAGATAGAAATTGGAATGCTAGGGATAACAACCTATTGAGACATTAGAGAAAAAGGCATTGAGATCCTTGAAATTTAGGAGAGAACTTGTTCCTTTTAGAGGGTAACCGTGATGGACCTAACCATCCATGATAGAAAGGCAAGTAGGTCAGGAAATGCCAGAAAGACAAAGCAACCTCACAATGTAGTCTTAGTTACTGGATTACGACTCTCTCTCAGTAGAAACTTATCATCATCAACAAACATATCGGCATCAAAATCTATGAAGAAAGTTGAAGACGTTTAAGGTTTAGAAGAAACAATAGAAAAGAATAATTCAAAACTGTTACAAGAAGTTATAAGAGCAAATTATATAAGTTGTTGGAATTCATGATACCAAGACATCACGAGTTGCGAAGATCCAAGTTTTTAAAGTCCTTCTCTCATGGCCATGTAAATTTTTGTCTTGTAATTTTTGAAAATAAAAATAAAAAATCATCATTACGTTCTTTTTTTTCAATAAGGCCATAGGGAAGTAGAAATTTTTATATAAAGCAAGAAATCGAAGATAAGAGTTAATTGTCAAGGTTCTACGAGGTTCAAGAATTTATCATCAATAGTTGAAGACCGAAGATGACGTTGTTTCTACTGAGCACTATGAGAGAGTCGAAGAAAGACATATTTGGTTGCTTTGTTAGTCCGCTTTCAATCTGACACAAGATATTTCCAGCACTGGTTCAACTCATCACACGTAATTAGTCCAGCTGTGTAGCAGATGTCCCTCTTATTTTTATCTCTCTCCTAATCTTATCCAGCTGTAAATCAGCGGACACATCTTACAATGTTTATCTAGCTGTGTAGCGGATATCTCTTTATCTAGCAGTGTTGCGGATGTGTCTCCCCTTTTCTTTAGTCAGCTTTAGAGCTGACACCTTTAATTTCTCTGGCATTCTAGTTACTTGGCGATAGGTTGAGAATATTTATGTCCTCATAGCTCTTTGGATACTTGTGACCAATTAGAAGTCATGGTTTTGTGGGTACACCTCTGGTAAACCCTCCCGAGATTAACTCGGTTTTATTTTATTTATTTATTTAATTAGTTTTGCTCGAGGACTAGCAAATAATAAGTTTGGGGGTATTTGATAGACGCGTTTATGTGTCTAATTTGTCCTCAATGTCTCTATTGTTGTACTTATATTAGTGTTTTTATGTTTGTTTAGGTGTTTTTGGAGAAATACACTTGTGCGGAAAAAGTTGCTCAAAAAGTGTTATTTGGGCCCCCGGAAAAAAGTGATAAAAGCACCCTCAATTTGGATAAGGGGCACCTCAGGGCACCCCATGTGTTAAAGGCGCCCACATTTTGGATCGGGGCACTCATTCTTCAAACATTCAAATTCTGTTTTTGCCGGGAAATGTTGGCAGTGAAGAACAGATTCTTGGTTCGGATTTTGGAGCTGTTTTAGTGAGATTCAATGGCTGAATTTCTTCGGGATAGCTTGATTGAGCGTAACAGGCCTGGTAAGGTCGTTGAAATCAATCCAATTTGGCTAGATAATCGTGTGGAAGAGAACAGGGCAGCTCGTGCATTAGAAGTGATAATCACGGGATGTTACGTGTCGATATGATTTTACGTGGGTAGCAGCATGTTTTATGTTATCTGGGAGTAGTAAGGAACGTGTAGAAGCATTCTTGCCAGAGAAAATAGCGTGGAGGAGATAAAAAAGGGAAGATATTCCCGTATCCTACATGAGAATATGACCGAGTAATGGAGGATTATTAGCAGTTATGGAGCGAGATTTTTTGGTGTATATGGTTATATAAAGGGTACTCGCGCACCACAGAAGGAGGAGAGAGAGTTGGGAGAGATTACAGAGCTTAGAAAAGTCGAGTTCCAGATCACCATTGCTGCTGCTGCATTTCTGAAGAACGTGAAGAACAGACTATCCAAGACAGTCGTTCTTTACAACAGTGACAACGACAGTTCAACGAGCGTCGCAAAGCTACAGTAACAGAAGCAATTTATCTTCATCGTCCTCTGTAACGGTGTTTGCAACAGTTATAAATGTTGCAACACCCGATTTTCATCCTTTTTTTCCATTTCATCTTTGTAAACATCCTTTGAGCAGTAAAAATGAATTTTGAGTGTGTTTCCAACATGATGAGAGGCTAATTCTCCCACAACCAAGGCAATGAGGAAGCTATTTACGCATGAATAATTGGTAACTATTTTATTTTCTCTAATTTATATTTTATAATTCACTCAATCACTGCTTTTGCAGAGTTTTTAATTGTTTGCATAATTTTCTTCATTAGTTGTGATTCAATTAGATAGGTTATGCTTTGTATTAAGATAATCTATGCTTTAGGAATACAATTAATTGTTGAGAATTTGCCTGATTATTTGTGAATTAAGAAATAAGGGACTTAAAAGATAATTAGAGTTTTGGGTTATTTACTGTTATCATGTGTAATAGTGGAATCAACGTCTTGGTTATTTTCTCATATCTTGAAATCAATTTTGATCTAAGTTTTCTTTACTTTTAAGTTTTATTAAATCTAAATTCCTTTGCCTTCACAAGTCTCAAAAGAACCTTTTTACTACAACATCATTGATAAATACCATCAATTATGTGTGATACTAGTTATGCTAAGCTAGAGTCAATTCTCCTTTAACTTTTGGTTTTCTTCTTCTAAAACCATGTTAACGACTTAAAGACTTCATTGGGATTGTGAATCCAGACCGATACTAATTTTATCATAGTTGTGTGATCTGATCTTGATATTTCTATCGTACGAGTACAATTGTAATAATTGGCTTGAGATTTCTATCTCCGATAGGCAAGATATAAAAGTAACCACAAACACTTCGTCTCATTGTTTGTGATTCCACGATATCTTTTTTCACTTTGTCAATTAAGACTATTGTGAGGTGATTGATAAAGCTGAGCTGTTCTTCGGGAATATAAGTTTGGTTGTATCAATTGGTTCATGTTCACCTTGATTTATCAAAAGACGAAACAAAAACTTGTAGGTATATTCGTGGGAGATGGATTTATCTATTACTGTAGACTTTTCTATGTGATACAGATTTGTTTATTAAAGTCTTCGACTTTGGGTCGTAGCAACTCTTGGTTGTGGGTGAGATCAGCTAAGGGAATCAAGTGTACAATATCCTAATGGGATCATAGGCTAGGATCATAATTGTACCTTAGAACAATATGAGATTGATTTGGGTTCAACTACAGTCCAGACCGAAGTTAGCTTGGAGTAGGCTAGTGTCTATAGCGGCTCAATACAGTGTATGTTTAATCTGGACTAGGTCCTGGGGTTTTTCTACATTTTCGGTTTCCTCGTTAACAAAATTCTGGTGTCTGTGTTATTTCTTTTCCGCATTATATTTTGTTATATAATTGAAATAATACAGGTTATGCGTTGTTCAATCAATTAAAATATCCGACCTTTTGGGTTGTTGATTTAAATTGATTGACACTTGGATATTGGTCTTTGGTACCATCCAAGTTATCTCTCTTTGATAAAGACTCACAGATTTCTATTTGCTTGAGTATATCAAATTGAGAGATTGAGATAATAACTCCTTGAGATATTTCTATCTAGATTGAGTCTGACTGTCTAGTTGATTCTCTAGAAAGTAACTTAGAGTTGTCCATATAGATTACCAATCGAAATATTAGGTGTCGTTGTTAGACCCTCGCTTTTTCAATTGGTATCAGAGCAGAAAAACACGTACAAGACCTTACAAGTCTGTGCATGTAGCGATTTGACTTTATGGATAGAGGTGCTATCTCTATTAACGTACCACCAGTCTTCGATAGTTCAAACTACCCATGGTGGAAAATTTCTATGAGCATGTATCTTCAAGCTAGTGATTTTCAAATATGGGTACAGGTTATTAATGGCTATGATCCTGCGGTGAATACAGAAGGCGATGTATTTATACCTAAGGACGTTGGTAGTTATATCCTAGAAGAAATTCTTGCCGCAAAGCAAAATTCTGAAGGCCTAGATGCTATCAAACAAGCCATTACCCCAGATCTTCAGCACCATGTGTCTTTTTGCACTAAGTCTAAAGATGCTTGGGATATCTTAGAAACCAACAAATATGTTTCCAAGAAGTGTACCGTCAATGAAGGAAATATCCTAAATACTCTTTCTGAAAATATATCTTTTGGAAAGGTAAGAATTCATGATCAAAATTTTGTTCAAACCGTTACATTCAATGGTGTGACAACCACAAGTGAATCCTCTAACTTATCATGGAGAGATGAATGTTGTACGGATGATGTCTGGTTTAAAAAACCATTGATTACAGAAAATATCATAGAATTTGTAAAGAGAACCACTAGACGTGATAAACATCCTCTGTCTGCCATCGTCGTTGATGATTCTGTGAAAGAAAAACCCTTAAGTTTCAACGGACTGAATACGTTTGATAGATGTGACGAACTCTCAGCTTGTACAGCAGAACATCTACATACTCAAGTTATGATTCAGAATATGAGACTGACACATAGGTTTTAGATTTCTTGAATAAAGAGATTATTCAAGAAAATCTTCAATTAAAAGCTTTGAAAAGGCGAGGGTACCCAAATATACCTCAAGCTATTACTTTTCCTTCCTATAAATCCTTTCCCCGAAAGTGATTGTTTATGGACTGAGTCGAGACAATACAACAAATCGGTTCACACTTTGTGTGATCGTCTATGGATACGAGATCGAGACAATACAACAACAAAGTGTGTTTACTTGATACAAAGGTTCGGACTTAACCAAACACAATATGATTCACGTATCAAGTAAATAGGAATTAACGTTTGTGAAATATACTTAAATTATAATAAAACAATTATAATGCGGAAATATAAAGAAAATGACACAACAAGATTTTGTTAACGAGGAAACCGCAAATGCAGAAAAACCCCGGGACCTAGTACAGAATTGAATAATCTCAAGATTAAGCCGTTATACAAAATAATACCAACTTTGTATAGTTGAGACCAAGCAACTAAACCCATAGTTCACCTAGTTCCTTCTGTATTCCCACGCCTCCAACTTGCAAACAAGTCACGTACTTGGACCAATTCCTTTGGTTCGTATTCCAAATAGTAAAGGAACAACAAATATGTTTGGTATCAACTCTCTTGAACCAAGTGATATGAGTTGCGCAAAAGTTCCCTTGTTTATCTTAACATAAACTCCTTTGCCAGGTTCCAAGATCTATCTTATGTTCAATCACCCAAAGGCAATTGTTAAGATTAAGCCAATCAATACCTTTAATCCCAAGGAAATGTATTGATGCCGATCTTCCTAAATTAATCAATCTAATATACCACAAGGATAAACGATTAGAAATTGGATCCTATTTTTCACAAACAAGTATTGTGCACACCAAAGATTATAAAAACCAAGTCAAGAAATCTTTAATATCTTCTTTGTCTTCAAATCTTCTTAGATCTTCAATAAACACTTGCACACAACTACTCGAATCTCTTGTAATCAATCACACACTGAACGGAGTCTGTTAACAAAGGATTATCACAAGATCGTATTTAGATATAACAACAGTCTAAAGATCCATGTCGAAACCTTGAACAAGTTTGAGTGAATCTTATATCAGAAGAAAATATTCTCAAGCATAAACAAACTAGGTGCAATCAAAGTTCAACCACTGTTAGTCAATCAAATCAATACGAAAACTAAAGATAAACCGCAATATCTAGTTTCCCACCAACGGGTCGCGCTAGAGCTTCTCAATCCCAAAGAAGACTTTAAATTGAGCCGCCGTAAGAGATTTCACCTAATTAGATTACTCTCCTCTCCGATAGGTGGCTTCACCAGTAACAAAGACAAAAGAGGAAGTCTATGTTACGCAGGATTAGTTTGCTAGTAATGTAAACTCAAAGTATTTATAGACAAGGAAGTCTGGACACCAAGGAATTTCCAAAACCGAAAATATTCTCAAGATATTTTTCATTACTCCACCAAATTCGATTCATAATTCTTGTGAATGCACTGTCCAAAAATAATGATCGAAATCTCCTTGGAAAATCTTTAACTAGTAAATGCACATTACTAATTCTTATTTTCCATATATAATTAAAAACCCTTAATTAAAAAGATTCTTAACTTATTTAAATTCGATCCTGGGATTTACTTCTTCTTAGACGTTAAGGAATATCTTTGAACAATATAAAATAAGCATTAATGCACCGTGTTCAAAGTGTGTCGACATATTACTCTTACAAGTCCTTTTTCATACTTGCTCACTTGAAACCGATTTACCACACTTCCAAACAAGTTTAGAATTGGTTCATCTGACTTTCAAGCATGGGCTTACGGTTCTACCTAAACAAGTTTCGGTTCTATCTCCATGTGAGTATTGTGCATAGTTACACTAGCTTACCAAGATTCGGCTGACTAGGTACTAGGATCGGTTCCCCACATATATTTGGTATCTAACTTGTATGCACTGCACATGTCCATAGGATCGGTTCCTCCTTCCCAAAAACGTGTTGCACATGTTCATAGGATCGGTTCCCCTTTCTTCCATAAACCTTGATGCACCTCATACAAGGATCGAGTTCTCCTTGTGATGCACTGCACCTCTTACTAGGATCGGTTCCCCTTCTCCTAATAATTAGTCAGACACTCACAAACCCGATCATACCACAGGTGATTACTTAAGATCGGTTTCACTAATAAAAGTCATACCATTACATAAGTCAGGCCTCATGTGAATAGTTTTACCAAGAACACAAACAAGTCATGAGCGGTTATACTAATCACACATATTGATCGCTTATAAGATATGCAATGAAGAACAACCCCAATAACGCTTGGCGATTTCCTTTTCGGTTCATAACACATATCATGAACTTACTTCCTTAGAACACATGTAAACATTGTTCCCTATGATGAAATCCTCACCTCATACCCATACATAATCACAATAGCATTCATACGATTATGTCGATGTCTTATATACAAAGTTTAATGGTTAAGCAAGAAACTTAATATTGTATTTCTTAATACTATGTCTATCTAGAGTGTTCATTCTTCGTAGTTTTATGTTTTCAATATGCACTACTTGAAAGATATGTTAGGGAATGAAACAGTTCTAGTTAAATATCACTAACCTCAAGTGGAAGGATGATGTTGTAGTTGTAGCTCCGTTCTTATTCACTTCTTCAAGTCTTCACAATACTTGTAATGTCTCACCCTAATACTTTCAATCTAACCTATACGAAGTTGATTCTAGTACATTTAAATCAAACGACTCTTAAATGAGTTTTGGTTCACTAAAATATGACAACCAAACTTGACATACCAACGCTTGGTTCAATCGAGCAAGGCTCTAACAATCTCCCCCTTTGTCAATTTTAGTGACAAAACTCTTACAATCATATGGATAAACAAATTACAAGAATTCATTACACATACGCTTGATTCCCGAATCCACAACACATAACCTGCATTCATCCAATCCTCAAAAATGCAGCAGCTGCACTATAATAACAAAGCTTATACTCCCCCTAAAGGTGAGATATGTAGATTTTCAATCCGCACATCTTTGTTATCCCAATCATATGATATGTTACTCCCCCTTAGTCTGTGCTTTTCCTCATTCGTTAGATAAACATTCAAGCACCATTGTCCTCTTCCCTAGTGACACCAATCAACCATAAAATTGATACCAATATCACCTGTTTACTCCATATATTTCAAGCCTTTTTGTCATAAAAATGACAAAGAAACGAGAAAAAAAATTGCAACACGAAAAAGATCTTACAAATCTCAAAATATACTTGCAACCTGTTGAGTCAAGCACGAGGGTTTTACATACCATTTTTGATAACCAATATCAAAACCGAAACTACAAGTTATTAC
The DNA here is from genome assembly GCA_023529315.1 of Papaver bracteatum. Lineage (NCBI taxonomy): Eukaryota > Viridiplantae > Streptophyta > Magnoliopsida > Ranunculales > Papaveraceae > Papaver > Papaver bracteatum. The sequence continues at coordinate 1,440,381 of JAJJWX010001659.1, forward strand.
GTTTTGATATGTTATCATGGAAATAATTGCCCGAAGCAATTTTCCCAACTAGTTTAGCAAACCAATAATCAACTAAGTAAGTTAGTTCCTTTGCTAAACCGATTGTATAAATACAACCGCTTCATTCGATAAGACCAAAACAAAGATTAACTCCATTTTTCTCATCAGGTTCTAATTATCCATATATCTTAGACCTTTAGATTTTAAACAAGCCAAACACTAGGTTAGTTAACTAGCATTTCCTTATTTAGGCATTCGGATAGACTTGAATAACCGAAACCTCAACTTTGATAAGTCTAACTAAGATCAGAATTAACTTAGCTTAGCTTATACGGAATCGAATTGGACTAAACAACTCATCCCGTCAACATATTCATTTGTTAAGACATGAATAATTCATACAAACCAATAAGTCAACTTGCATAACTATTCACCTCAACCTAAAAGCAATTGAAACAACAAATATATCAAAGTTTCACTATTGCACCGAAATTTTGTAAGCCTAAACAATTGATACTACACAATAAAGCAAAATAACAATTGTTTTACTTAACTGGAAGCAATTGAGTTAACATAGACATTAAAGTACCGCAATTGCACAAGAATTTTGTAAGCCTAAACGATTGATATCACACAACAAAGCAAGATAACAAAAGTTTTACTTATCCGGAAACAATTAAATCACATAAACATCCACACATACATAATGGAATAAACACAGCAATTGTACCAACAATTTTGTTTAAGCAAAAGCAATATATATATCAAATAAAAATAAGCTTTTCTTAAAACAGGAAAACAATTAACTAACAAGATTGTTACCTCAATTTCACATCCAACTTCTCCAAATATGATCGCATCGTTTTCTTCTTCCGGGAGAATTGATATCGAAATACCATTATGTAGTCATCCTTATGCAAAAGCAAAAGAATAACAACAACCAACCTTTACCAGAAAAAGGTTGAAAATCGGTTTTAACAATTGCAAGCAAAAGTTGAAAACCGTCGAAACACATATGCTTTTATGCTAAACCAAAACCGATTCAACATATTCTGACTTTTTCACATATTGTTTCTACAAGAACCCCTCATGATCCTTCGATAAAGCCTACCAACATGGGCTAGAACTTAATCCTGCTAAATCAAAAAGTCACCCAAACCATAAGGGTTCACAACATATTATGAGATCGAATATCAAGGTAATAAAACCGAAATCAAACATCCCATAAACATACATAGCATATAAAATAAAGCATTAAAGTACCGGCTATGTAAATAAAAAACTATCACAAGAAAAATTATAAATCAAATAACTTTATTCATAATAGACTTATACAATCAATGAAAGAAATCAAAAATTGATGTCTATTTTTCTCATCTTATTTTTCAAAGATCATCTTCAATTTCCTCAAATTTTTCAGGATCTTCATCAACAACATCTCTACTGATATCTCTGATCCTACACACGGTACCTTGATTATGTTCACAAGCTAGAGCATTAACCTTTCGATTAATATTACGAGAGAACTCCCTGTTACCGATCCCAAGCTTGATCAGCTTTCTTTGGTTACGGATAACATTTCTTAGAAGTGTTTCCTTCCTATGATGAGTTTCTATGGTACTGAGGAGAACCTGACAAAGATTGATAGTATCAATCTTTGCATCCAAATTGTTTTGGACAAGAAGATTAGTAACATCTTCCTTTTCATTCTCTGTATCTTCACAACCAGATTTCTTGAAGGTATTATCAAGATGAATTGTTTCCTTGGAAGTCATTCCACTCAAGGGTTTTAGAAGACTTGCTTGAGATCTGGTTTGAGAATACATCCTTTAGTATACTTTTTAAGACACACTGAGTACATATACTTGAAATACCTTTAACACATACCAAACATATATATCAGCCTTAAATAAATAATTTTGATCAGATTTGAAAACATTTTCGCATCTAATGTGTTATCCATAACTTTCTCAAAGATATTATCTTCAAAATTAGTATCAAGGGATACTTCTGACCACAAATCCTTCTTACACGAGTTGTTGTGACATAACCTTTCTACTCATAAGATTATCAAAAGAGCTTAAGGTAGATCATGTAATGTTTATATATTAAATAACAGATGTTATTAGGATTCCTATTGCCCATCTATATGTGCTTCCTTACATCCAAAGATTGGGCAAAATAAGGATACACATTCTAATACTTTTTAAGCATTATGATAAGGATTTACCTCATCACGTTCCCTTTTTGAAGATACCTTCTCCCGTTCTTGGGTGTTGAAACATTCCTTTTAATTAGGATTATTTCGAGATGCAATCTCTTCAATTATATCCTGAGCCTAGGATGAAATGTTCTCTGAACTAGAACCCGTGTGATCAAGATTAGCCATTCGACATATTGCTAATGTCTCTTGTTCTAGACATTCTATATGTTCCCTCAAGGTATTCATTCCTTGTTGGAAATATTTTTCTAAACACTTGTCTAGATGTACCTTTTGGCATGTTCTTGTAAGAAGATCTTCAATCAAGATCTTATTCCTTATTTGTGAGTGTTCTAGTGAATGAGTAATAGTTTCACACTCTATAGTTTGCAGATGAACTTTGTTACACAAGTTCAATTTTTGTTCCTCGCAATCAATCAGATTGTTTTGAAGACTGACTGTATATCGCTTTTCTTCACAAATCCTTACATTCAATTGAACTATAAATTCTATGACATCATCTAGACTATCAATGGATTTTCCATTTTTTGAAAGGTTCTCGATTTGTTTAAAAAATATTTTCATCATCTTGCCAGATTCAGAGCTTGGACATATTAGAGAATCGAATCTCTTTTCAGATGATTTTTCACTACAAATTGGACTTGAATCCAAATCAGGTTTCTTGAGTTTTGAACACAACCTTTTCTGATCAGCAACCTGGTATGCCATTGAGTCTTTAGTCATAAACTTTTTCTTTGCCTTTCGAAAAGGCTTTTGAGACCGGTTTTTATTGGCCTGCTCTGAGATGTTATTCTCATTATCTTGCCATACGTTAACCGAGTTCTTCATAAGTTTGGCTTTGCTTTTCTTACTTTGACTCATATCTTATAGGATGGACCGCACCAAACACATATTGTTAGATCTTTTCGTGTTTGCCTGCTCTGATACCAATTAAAAATGCGAGGGTACATAAATATACCTCAAGCTATTAGTTTTCCTTCCTATAAGTCCTTTCCCCGAAAGTGATTGTCTATGGACTGAATCGAGACAATACAACAAATCGATTCACACTTTGTGTGATTGTCTATGGATACGAGATCGAGAAAATACAACAACAGAGTGTATTTACTTGATACAAAAGGTTTCGGACTTAAACAAACACAATAGGATTCACGTATCAAGTAAATAGGAATTAACGTTTGTGCAATTTACTTTAATTATAATAAAACAATTATAATGCGGAAATATAAAGTAAATGACACATCAAGATTTTGTTAACGAGGAAACCGCAAATGCAGAAAACCCCCGGGACCTAGTCCAGAATTGAATACTCTCAGGATTAATCCGCTATACAAAATAATACCAACTTCGTATAGTTAAGACCAAGCAACTAAACCTATAGTTCACCTAGTTCCTTATGTATTCCCACGCCTCCAACCTGTAAACAAGTCACGTACTTGGACCAATTCCTTTGGTTCGTGTTCCAAATAGTAAAGGAACAACAAATCTGTTTGGTATCAACTCTTTTCAACCAAATGGTATGAGTTGCGCAAAGGTTCCCTTGTTTATCCTAACATAAACTCCTTTGCCAGGTTCCAAGATTTATCTTATATTCAATCACCCAAAGGCAATTGTTAAGATTAAGCCAATCAATACCTTTAATCCCAAGGAAATATATTGATGCCGATCTTCCTCAACCACAAGGATAAACCGATTATAATTGGATCCTCTTTTTCCCAAACAAGTATTGTGCACGTCAAAGATTATAAAAACCAAGTCAGAAATCTTCAATATCTTTTTTGTCTTCAAATCTTCTTAGATCTTCAATAAACACCTGCACACAACTACTTGAATCTCTTGTAATCAATCACACACAGAACGGAGTCTGTTAACAATGGATTATCACAAGATCGTCTTTAGACCTAACAACAGTCTAAAGATCCCTGTCGAAACCTTGAACTAGTTTGAGTGAATCTTATATCAGAAGAGAAGATTCTCAAGCATAAACAAACTAGGTGCAATCAAAGTTCAACCACCTTTAGTCAATCAAATCAATACGAAAACTAAAGATAAACCGCAGTATCTAGTTTCCCACCAACGGGTCGTTCTAGAGCTTCTCAATCCCAAAGAAGATTTTAAATTGAGCGGCCGTAAGAGATTTCACCTAATTAGATTACTCTCCTCTCCGATAGGCGGCTTCACCAGTAACAAATACAAAAGAGGAAGTCTATGTTACGCAGGATTAGTTTGCTAGAAATGCAAACTAAAAGTATTTATAGACAAGGAAGTTTGGACACCAAGGAATTTTCAAAACCGAAAATATTCTCAAGATATTTTTCATTACTCCATCAAATTCGGTTTTCATAATTCCTGTGAATGCACTGTCCAAAAATTATGATCGAAATCTCCTTGGAAAATCTTTAACTAATAAATGCACATTACTAATTTGTATTTTCCATATATAATTAAAAACCCTTAATTAAAAAAGATTCTTAACTTATTTAAATTTGATCTTGGGATTTACTTCCTTCTTAACCGTTAAGGAATATCTTTGAACAATATAGAATAAGCATTAATGCACCGTGTTCAAAGTGTGTCGACATATTACTCTTGCAAGTCCTTTTTCATACTTGCTCACTTGAAACCGATTTACCACACTTCCAAACAAGTTTAGAATTGGTTCATCTGACTTTTAAGAACTATGTGATTGATCAAGTAACACTCAATCACAACTCATGGGCTTACGGTTCTACCAAAACAAGTTTTGGTTATACCTCCATGTGAGTATTGTGTATAGTTACACTAGCTTACCAAAATTTAGCTGACTAGGTACCAGGATTGGTTCCCCATATATATTTGGTATCTAACTTGTATGCACTGCACATGTCCATAGGATCAGACCCCCCTTCTGAAAAACGTGTTGCACATGTTCATAGGATCGGTTCCCCTTTCTTCCATAAACCTTGCAGCACCTCATACAAGGATCGGTTCCCCTTGTTATGCACTGCACCTATTACTAGGATCTGTTCCCCTTCTCCTAATAATTAGTCAGACACTCACAAACCTGATCATACCCTAGGTGATTACTTAAGATCGGTTTCACTAATAAAAGTCATACCAATACATAATTCAGGCCTCATGTGGATAGTTTTACCAAGAACACAAATAAGTCATGAGCGGTTATACTAATCACGCATATTGGTCATTCATAAGATATGCAATGAAGAACAGCCCCAATAACGCTTGGCGATTTCCTTTTCAGTTCACAACACATATCATGAACTTACTTCCTTTAAACACATGTAAACATTGTTCCCTTGGATGAAATCCTCACCTCATACCCATACATAATGACAATATCATTCATACGATTATGTCGATATCTTATATACAAAGTTTAATGGTTAAGCAAGAAACTTCATAATGTATTCCTTAATACTATGTCTATCTAGAGTGTTCATGCTTCGCAGTTTTATGTTTTCAATATGCACGACTTGAAAGATACGTTAGGGAATGAAACAGTTCAAGTCAAATATGACTAACCTCAAGTGGAAGGATGATGTTGTGGTTGTAGCTCCGTTATTCTTCACTTCTTCAAGTCTTCGCAATACTTGTAATGTCTCACCCTAATACTTTCAAGCTAACCTATACGAAGTTAACTCTAGTACATTTAAATCAAGCCACTCTTAAATGAGTTTTGGTTCACTAAAATATGACAACCAAACTTGACATACCAATGCTTGGTGGGTTCAACCGAGCAATGCTCTAACATACATGTATCCTAATAAATATGCAATTCCATTAATGATGATTGCTCAACTTGATTTCAATATATAATATGGGAGATTGATTATCCCATATTACTTTTTGATGATTGTCATTGACCACGTCGATCGCCAGTCTTGCATTTAAATGAAAACAAACAGACTGTAATCCTAGCTCATCTGCCCATTGCATGGAATGTAGTAGACCACCACATCAGCTTCTTACACATTTAATTGAGAGTCAATTTTCATAAAAGCACTTTTCCTGTACATACTCTCCTGCAAAATCACGGGCATATTAGTCCATAACCTGATTAACTGGAAAATAAATGTTATTTTAAAAGAGGCATCACAACTAATTGACTAATATGGACTAGCTGGTGTAATCCAACTAATCCGGGGTTAGTCTCTCAAAGAAGTTTAAGCACCACAACTTTGTTTCTGCATCATGCTTTTACCAGTTGCTACATTCAAATTTTACAAAATTCGAATCACTTATATTTGGGTTGGTTTGAGGTCTTAAAAGATGCATCTGCTTCTTTCTTTCCAAGTCTCCCATGTTGTGTTAGCTATTTTGAATACCCAGTATTCATCCAACTTGAAAAAGTTATCTGTTGACCATCATTTGATCCGATTTTGCACGTAAATGTCTGCAACTTGCATACTTCTTCTAGCACAGGAAACTAAAGTCCAAACAGTTTTAGAAACCAGAATTAAGTAGAAGCTCACAAACATGTTTAGCTTTGCTACAACTCTCGTAAACACTTCTAAGACAACTTTGTTCACAAAATATCTTAAGCTTGTGAATCATGGTTTATATCTCGAGTGTTATTGAACACCAGTTACGCTTAAAGATAAAAAGACGAGGGTACCCAAATACACCACAATCTTTCAAATATCAACCTATAAGTCCTTTACCAAGTGTGATCGTATATGAACAAAGTCGAGACAATACAACAACTATGGCATACACTTTGTGTGATCGTCTATGGATATGGAATTTATAAAATAAAACGACAAAGTGTTCACTTGATAATAGGTGCGGTCTTAAACCGAAACACTATAGGATGAATATCAAGTGACCATGAATTAACGTACAAGTGTATTTACTTTAAATTATAATAAACAAATTATAATTTAGGAAAATAAAGTAAATGACACAACAAGATTTTTTTAACGAGGAAACCGCAAATGCAGAAAAACCCCGGGACCTGGTCCAGTTTTGAATACTCTCATAATTAAGCCACTATACAAAATCTAACGCCAACTTAGTATAGTTGAGACCAAGTAGACTACCCCTAGCTACTTAGTTTCCTCGGTATCCCTGCATCTTTGAATTCTAGAGTCACGCATGTGAATCAACACTCCTTTGGATCGTATTCCAAACAGTAAAGGAATAAAACTGTTTGGTAACCACTCTAATAAATATTTGGTGAAAGATATCTTGAGTTGTTAACAAAGGCTCTTCCGTTTAAACTAATAAACTACTTTATTGGGTAAGATCAATCCAAAACAATAACTAGATTCAGTTTCACAACTATCAGATTCAGTTTTTGAAAAATACCACCACATGATAGTTGTCAATTAATATAATTAGATAAATCTAATCTAAGTCGGATACCAGCCGATCAAGATGTGTGCACAAATTCACAAGATATGAAAACTAATAAGAAAATCTTTTTCGCCTTTAAATATTCAATTGCCTTCTCATTAACCTGCATGACACAAACTTGAATACTCTTGTGATCAATCACGCACAGAACGGAGTCTGTTAACTATGGATTAACACAAGATGTCTATAGATCCACAAATGATTCTAAAGATCATGTCGATACTTTGATCTAGTTTGAGTGACTCTTATATCATATAAGAGAAGGCTATCAAGAATAATCAAACTAGGTGCAATCAAAGTTTCAACAAATGTTAATCAATCAAATCAATAATCGAACCCAAAATAACAATGCAATTATCTAGTTTCCCACCAACGGTACTCGTACAACTTCTTGATCCCACAGAAGTCTTTAAACGAGCGGTCGTAAGAGATTTCGCATAATTAGGGTACTTTCTTCTCCGAATAGACGGCTCCACCAGAAACAACACAAATGAAGTTTGCCTGTCTCTTAGGATAGTGTGCAAGAAATACAAACTCAGGTATTTATAGACCGAAGTTGTTTGGACAAATCGAAAATGTTCTCAAGATATTCATTAAAGTACCTAATTTCGGTTTTCATATTTTCAATAAATGTTAACCAATATTTCTAAAATGTCTTTTAGAAAATTTCTATTATTAGTGTAAAATATTAACTGATAATATTTTCCATATGGTATGCTTTAATTGCTGGTAATTAAAACATATATTATAAAAATCATAATTAAATATTTTTCAATGATTCGGTATGGGATCACCTTGAGCATCAAGGAATATCTTTAAACAATAAATGATAAGAGTTATGTTCATGTCCAAATAATGTCGACATCTAGAAGTTTTTATTAGCAAACCCTAATTTCTAATTCACACACAACATGAAGAAATGTGTGAACTTTGGAAACTCGGTTTTGCTATTGGAACCAGTTATAACATGACTCACAATATTAGTTGTGACCGATTATACCATGCTCCCCAAGATAGTTTGTGACCGGTTACACCATGCTTCCCAATGTAGCTTGTGATCAGTTACACCTTACTTCCTAAAGTATCTCGTGATCGGTTACGCCTCCTAATTCAGCTTGTGACCGATTACGCCCTACTTCCCAATGTAGCGTGTGATCGGTTAAACCTTGCTTTCGGAATCAGCTTGTGACCGATTATACCTTGTTTTTAGAATCAGCTTGTGACCGGTTACACCTTTCTATACATTATAGGCTATGACCGGTTATACCTCAATTCTTAACATAAGTCAAGATAGGTTCTACCTTGTCATCTTGTTTTGGTCATCCAAAAAATATTCAATAAAGAACCAGACCAACACATTCATGATTTTCCTTTCGATTATGAAACAGTTCATAAATCTACTTCATTAGACTAATATAATAATATATAGTTTTCTAGGATGAAATCACACACATATCCTTACACATAATCAAGTAACTAAACACGCGGATTATGTTGACGGTGTATTTACGAAGTTTAAAAGATAAGCGTTATAGTTCTTAATATAATACCTTGATACTGTGATCATGATGCAATGACCAAGTCTAATCGCTTGGTTTATGAATTTTTGTTTCCATCTTGTTAGCTTCATCTTCATGTTGTCGACTAAACAAGATAAGGAAGTAGTTTTTCTTTCATCCAAAAATAGTGGTATACCCAAATACCTTTCCTTCAAACTCATTTTTTTCATCTTCAATCTTCTTATAATTACAAGTAACCTACAATATCTATGATGTATATGTTTAGCAAATAACACAAATTATTTATGGAAGTTGATTTGTTGTTCTGAAATATCAACGAAATATATGATATCTAGAAGATTGTTGACATTATGAATATCATCTATGGCGAAGAGCAGGCAGTCGTGATTCATCATGTCATTCTTTTAAACCAAGAAGAGGTATCCGTCAATGTGATCCAATTCCACCTTACATATTCCTGCTTACAATGTTATCTAGAAAAGACCACTCTACACGATTGAATTCCTTTGATATAATGAGTTTCAAAGCCATGTAACACCTCTTAGTCTTCTTCCTCTGTATGCAATAAATAAAATCACGAGCTAAAGTGATGTTATCACTTATACGTCTTCCTGATACATACACTGTCTGCATGGGAGATATGAGTTTATGAAGGACTATTCAATTGTTGGTACCCGACAAATGTCCAATATCCAGGAATGACACCCAACATTTAAAATATTAAGGGTTGGTACCTAGACGGTTGACCGTTAAAGTCTCAGATATTTTATTTTCTCTAGTTAAAATTATTATTATTTTTAAAATTACAAATTTGTCCATAGTGAACACTTAACCCATATAGTATATAAAAAAATATTCAAATATGAAGAAGAAAAACAAAATAACAGATTTTGAAAACCATTGACTTCGACCTCCATTAATTCTACCCTAGCAGTTTCTTTTAAAATTATGACAACACTTCCATTATAAACAGTAAAACTACTTTCCTCCTCTCTAGATCTCACCATTACAAATAGAAAAATCACTACCAAACTACACACAATCGTCACCAACTGTACCACCACGAAAAGATAAAAATGAAAGATGTAAATCGATTGAAACTATTGGAATTAATTACAATAATCGAATGCAAATGGGAAATAATACTTAGATTACACTGATAGTAGTAACAAACAACTCAATAAACTTAGTAGAGGCACGTATGAGATACGCTGAGCTAAAGGTAATATTGCCTGCTACTCTCCGAGATGCTATAGCAATTAACAAATTACCTCCAGGATACAACTATCGTTAGTTCTCCTCTATGTGTAGCATACACAGAGAGAACCCTTAGAACTTAAAAAAGCAAAAGTAAAAACAAAAACACAAATTGAAAATACAAATTGTTTCGAGTAATGTAAAAACAATTTTATGTTTTCGTAAACTATATTTCGTGAACTAAAATTCTGTAAATCAAGAAGTAGTTATACAAAATTATGTTTCTGTAAACTACAACTTGTTTCAGAAAAGAACTGAACGTTTTCTGAGTTTTAAGACAAATATTAATAAGAACTTAAGTTTCTGAAAATAATTAGAGAAGAAGGAGAAATTCAGAAGATAAGAGTTCTGAATGGTATAGTTTCAAATGAAGAAATTCATCTTGTATTTATAGCAAAAATTAGTTCGAACGTTTAAAGAGAATCCAAAGCAAAGACAAGATCCGTAAAACACGATCCGTAAAACACGCGTCTCGAACGTTACAAAAGTTTAAGGTAAAAGCAGCGTTAAAAATACAGTAAAACGCTTTTGTCGGAATTCAAAATTTTCGAGATTCTTCTCGAGGTACACATGTGTTACACGGGTCGGACACCCAAAACCGAGAAGGCAAAGAATAAAATTCTTTACATGTGTGGGAGAAACGTGTGGAAGATTTCAGTAAAAAAAATGGGTCGGATACACCCACACCCACACCCACACCCACACCCACTCCCACTCCCACTCCCACGCCCTCGCCCACGCCCACGCCCACGCCGAGCCGAGCCGAGCGAGCGTGCTTCTGTGCGAAGCACCGCGCGAACGGGAAAGGCAATAAGAAATGCAATAAGGTTTAGGCAACCTTGCCATAGTCTAGGTCTTTCCCCATACACAAAGGTCTAAAGACCCAAAGGGCCATACCCTTAAGGCTAAACCAATGCTATTTAAGTCTAAAACTCTTAGTGTTTTAGTCTATATGGGACTAATGTTTTATTCATTCACATGAAAAAACATCTAGGGAGCAATAGGTCTTGGGATCAAAACATGGTCCATGCATTTTTTGATTAAAACAAAACATTGTTTTTTCTAACAATCCCCCACATGAATAATAAAACATGTCGATAAAACACGATAAAACATAAGGCAACAAAATAGGCTAAGGTGTCCCAAGGATTGAACCTTAACTTAGTGAGAGGTTACCTCGAATCGCTTGTTGATACGGTGAACGCAATGTCTTGAACCGCCAACAAAGAATGCAATTCAAAAATAACAGCCACACTTGATGCCTCAACCGAAGAAAACAGCTGCCAAGCTCTTGCGGTTGTGCCCATTTTGGCCGTGGGCTAAAATCCCGGACTTAATGAATGTCTCTAGAGAATCAGCTCATATTCTCATAGGAAGCGGCCACACTTCCAACATCCACAAAGGTGGGTCCATAAAGAGTGTCCTGCCACACCCCGCTTTAATCAAAGCCATGGTACCCATTAAGATCGCAAAAGATCATCCTTAATTTCTGCAGCAAAGACTATCGCACGATTACACCATAGGGAGGGACAAAGATAGTGCTTTCTCAATATCACCATAAATTAGTTGTCTCATTGAACCTTGATCTTGGAAATCCAATCACAAGGTTGAGTATCCTTCATGGTGATTTATTCAATGAGCTTAAGTCCCATCCCCCTCGATGTAAATTTAACTTTCTCTCTGGTTAAGCCTTTTGTCAAAGGATCTGCAAGATTATCTTTGGATTTTACAAAGTCTATCGAGATAATACCAAAGAGAGAGTAGTTGTTTCACCGTCTTATGTCTTCTTCGTATATGTATAGACTTCCGTTGTATACATTGTTCTTTGCGCAACCAAGAGCAGCTTCACTGTCACAGTGGATGGCAATTGAAGACACAGGCTTGGGCCAGAGTGGAATTCCTCCCAGGAAACATCGCATCCATTCAGCTTCCTCTCCAACTTTTTCCAAGGCTATAAACTCAGACTCCATAGTGGATTTAGCTATACATGTCTGTTTGGTAGACTTCCATGAGACAGACGCACCTCCAAGCAAGAAGATGTACCCACTAGTAGATTTGCACTCTTCTGAGTCTGATATCCAGTTGGCATCACAATACCCTTCCAAAGACAGCAGGATACTTCCCAAAACTTAAGCAATAGTTTGAGGTCCCTCTCTTGTAACGTAAAACTCTGAAGAGAGCATTCCAGTGATCCTTCCCTGGGTTGCAAGTATACCTGCTTAATCTACTCACAGAGTAAGCAATATCAGGTCTTGTACAGTTCATAAGATACATAAGACTACCAATAATGCGAGAATACTCAAGTTGATCAATACCCTCACCCTTGTTCTTTTTCAATTTACAAGTGGGATCAAATGGAGTAGACGCAGTTTAGCATTTTCATAATTAAATCTCTTTAATACGGTTTCAAAGATAATGAGATTGACTAAGACTATATCCATCAGACGTCTTTCTCGATTTTCATCCCTAAGATTACATCAGTAGGGCCTAAGTCTTTCATGTCAAAATTATCTCTAAGCATGCTTTTAATGGTATTAATAATATCAAGGTTGCTGCCTAATATGAGCATATCATCAACATATAGGCAAACAATAACATGAGAATCATACACAGATTTAATGTAAACACATTTATCAGATTCATTAACCTTGAAACCATTAGTTATCATAACATGATCAAATTTTTCATGCCATTGTTTAGGTGCTTGTTTTAAACCGTATAGAGATTTGTTCAACTTGCATACTTTGTTTTCACAACCTTTTACAATAAAGCCTTCAGGTTGGTCCATATAAATTTCTTCATTCAATTCACCATATAAAAATGCAGTTTTAACATCCATCTGATGTATATGCAAATCATAAATTGAAGCAATAGCAATCAACATCCTAATCGAGGTGATTCTAGAGACTGGTGAATAAGTATCAAAGAAATCTAATCCTTCCTGTTGTCTATAGCCTTTAGCTACCAACCTAGCTTTATATTTATCTATTGTTCCATCTGTTCTAAGTTTCCTTTTGAACACCCATTTGCAACCTATGGATTTACTTCCAGGAGGCAAGTCTACAAGCTCCCAAGTTTCGTTTTGCTGAATGGACTCCCATTCATTTAATGAAGCTTCTTCCCAGAAAGGAGCTTCTAGAGAAGTCATAGCTTCCTTGTAGGTTTGGGGTTCAGACTCTACCGTAAGAGTAAAAAAATCTGGGCCAAAACTTGTTTCAGTTCTAACCCTCTTACTTCTTCTTGGTTCAGTCTCATACTCCAAAGTTGGAGTTTGACTAGTCGATGGAACATCCGAGAGGTCATCATGGACCCTTTTCCGAGGTCCAGACCTTAAAGGAAATATGTGTTCATAAAACACAGCATCTCTAGATTCCAATATGGTATTCTGACCAATGTTATTATGGTCAGAACTGATGACCATAAACCTGTGTGAAATTGTATGCTCAGGATACCCTAAGAAAACACAGTCGACTGTTTTGGGACCTATTTTAGTTTTCTTGGGATGAGGAATGGCCACCTTGGCCAAACACCCCCACACTTTAAAGTATGCATATGAAGGTTGTTTACCATTCCACAATTCGTAGGGAGTTTTATCTGATTTTTTAAATGGAACTCGGTTCAAAATATAGCATGCCGAGAGGATATCTTCCCCCCACAAGTTCGAAGATAACCCTGAACTTGTCAACATAGCATTTACCATATCTATGAGTGTTCTATTTTTTCTTTCGGCTACACCATTCGATTCAGGTGAATATGGTGCAGTGGTTTCATGAATGATTCCATTATTTTTACAAAACTCTCCTATGGGTATCACATACTCACCGCCACGGTCAGACCTAAGAGTTTTAATCTTAACTCCTTTTGGTTTTCTACTTCAAGTTTATAAAACTTAAAAGCCTCTAAGGCCTCATCTTTACTTCTAAGAAGATGAACCTGACAGTATCGTGAGTAATCATCTATAAAAGTGATGTACCATTTTCTACCACCTCTTGTTGGTGTTGATTTCAAGTCTCCTAAATCCGAGTGTATTAATTCCAAAGGAACTGTTCTACGTTCAACACTTTTATTAAATGGTTTTCTTGCATATTTAGATTCAAACATGATTTCACATCTTTGTTTTTTATCAAAGTTTATTTTTGGTATGCAACCTAAATTAGCAAGTCTTTCTAGCGATTTGAAATTAACATGCCCAAATCTATCATGCCAAACATGTGAGGAGTCACAAACATAAACAGAAGAAGATGCATTAACATTCAATTTCAAATCAGATACACTAAGCTTAATCATGTTATCGGTAACATAACCTTTTCCTACGAATTCACCATGCTTAGAAATCACAACAGTATTGGACTCATCAACAATTTTAAAACCTTTTCCTAGCAGGATGGTTTCTGAGATGAGATTTTTGCATATGTCTGGGACGTAGAATACGTCATTCAATGCGAGAGTTTTTCCTGAAGTTAGCTTCAGTTCGACCTTGCCTTTCCCCACCACTTTCGCGGTGGAAGAATTTCCCATGAACAATTTCTCATCATCTCCTACTATGGCATAGGAGGAGAAAGCATTTATGAATTTACAGACATGCTTGGTGGCTCCAGAATCAAGCCACCAGTCTCTCACATTAGTCATACTAGAGACAAGGTCGACTTCAGACACCATGCCCGTGAAATATCCAGAGTCCTCTACTATGTTTGCCTTATTTTTCTGTTTTGGATCATATTTGATCCTTTTAGGGGCCTTACAGTCTTTAGCCATATGTCCAGGTTTACCACAATTAAAACAGTCGCCTTTGATGGTGTGCTTAGTGACACCACCTCTAGGCTTAAAATTGTTACCTCGGGTTTTCGACGTCTGTTACGTCTATTACCCATTTTGCTGGATTCTCCAGGAGTTTTCTTTGAAGCAGCTTTATCGTCCAAAACATGAGCTTTGTTGGACATGTTTTTGCTCAAGCATCATGCTCTTGTCCTTGCTGCACATCAGCTCCTCAACCTGGATCTTTTTGCCAAGCTCCACCATGGTGATTTCACGAGTCTTGTGTCGCAGCCTCCTCTTGTATTCGCTCCATGAGGGTGGAAGCTTTTCAATCACAGCCGATACTTGTAGAGCTTCATCAAAAGTCAAGCCTTCAAAGAAGAATCTCGCTGATGAGGAGTTGAAGTTCGACGAACTGTTCTACCACAGGCTTTTCGTCAGTCATGTTGTATTCTAAGAACTTAGCCATCAAGAACTTCTTACTTCCAGCACTTCAAGATGATATTTTTCTTCTAGAGCTTCCCATAAATCAAAAGCATTAAAATCTTCTTTTGCATTATAGAAGTCATACAAGGAGTCATCAAGACAGTTAAGAATATGATTCTTGCACAAATAATTCTTCCTATTCCACTGTCCAATTTATCTTCATTACCACGGCGATGAAGTTTTCTCGAGGGTTTTTCTAAAGCATATCCATCTAACCTTTGGTCATTTAGGAAGAATAGCATTTTAGACTGCCATCTCTTAAAGTCCTTACCACTGAACTTTGGTGGTTTTTCTACAGTATTCTTTCCCATGTTCTTACAACAAAGAATATTACAGTATTACAATATTACAATAAGGCAATTATTACCTTTAGATTGTTGGAATTAATTACAATAATCGAATGCAAATGGGAAATAATACTTAGATTACACTGATAGTAGTAACAAACAACTCAATAAACTTAGTAGAGGCACGTATGAGATACGCTGAGCTAAAGGTAATATTGCCTGCTACTCCTCTGAGATGCTATAGCAATTAACAAATTACCTCCAGGATACAACTATCGTTAGTTCTCCTCTATGTGTAGCATACACGAGAGAACCCTTAGAACTTGCAAAAAGAAAAAAGTAAAAACAAAAACACAAATTGAAAATACAAATTGTTTCGAGTAATGTAAAAACAATTTTATGTTTCGTAAACTATATTTTCGTGAACTAAAATTCTGTAAATCAAGAAGTAGTTATACAAAATTATGTTTCGTAAACTACAACTTGTTTGTAAAAGAACGAACGTTTTCGAGTTTTAAGACAAATATTAATAAGAACTTAAGTTTCTGAAAATAATTAGAGAAGAAGGAGAAATTCAGAAGATAAGAGTTCTGAATGGTATAGTTTCAAATGAAGAAATTCATCTTGTATTTATAGCAAAAATTAGTTCGAACGTTTAAAGAGAATCCAAAGCAAAGACAAGATCCGTAAAACACGATCCGTAAAACACGCGTCTCGAACGTTACAAAAGTTTAATGTAAAAGCAGCGTTAAAAATATAGTAAAACGCTTTTGTCGGAATTCAAAATTTTCGAGATTCTTCTCGAGGTGCACATGTGTTACACGGGTCGGACACCCAAAACCGAGAAGGCAAAGAATAAAATTCTTTACATGTGTGGGAGAAACGTGTGGAAGATTTCAGTAAAAAGAATGGGTCGGATACACCCACGCCCACGCCCACGCCCACGCCCACGCCGAGCCGAGCGTGCGTGCTTCTGTGCGAAGCACCGCGCGAACGGGAAAGGCAATAAGAAATGCAATAAGGTTTAGGCAACCTTGCCATAGTCTATGGCTTTCCCCATACACAAAGGTCTAAAGACCCAAAGGGCCATACCCTTAAGGCTAAACCAATGCTATTTAAGTCTAAAACTCTTAGTGTTTTAGTCTATATGGGACTAATGTTTTATTCATTCACATGAAAAAACATCTAGGGAGCAATAGGTCTTGGGATCAAAACATGGTCCATGCATTTTTTGATTAAAACAAAACATTGTTTTTTCTAACAGAAACACCACCAAGCTACACCGTCCTTATCAACTACCTATAATAATCTGAAATGTCGCGCCACAGTTACGCTTTCTAATTGGGGTCTTGCAGCAGTTCGTTCTCAATTATAAACACTTACTTTATGGTTAGGCTTTCAAAATTCATACGTTTAATCTCATATTCGGATGAACTAATCTTTGAATCGAATTTTGGTGTGGAGTAAGGTATGAACACCAACAAAATCAATTTAAATCGATAGTCATAATCACATCGATTGAATGCTACAAGATCAACTAGGACTAATTCACTGTGGGGATTTGTACCGTTGAAGATTACTTGATTAAACATGCGATAGCTAATTTGATTCGTCCACCATCACATTTCTACCCATTTTTCTTCTTAACGATGAATATAGTTGTAAAATTGTAAACCTTTTTGTAATAAATTAGTTGAAAGGTTGGATACTATTGCTAGGTATTGGACGTTTGCCGGGCATTTTTTTTTGTTTAACTACGAAAGGAAATTTTATTAGATTTAGAATCAGGCTGAGTCTGCCAATAAGTTCTCATCAGCTGTAATTGTTGTTTTTAACCAAGAAGGCATATAGTCTTGCCATTCTTGGATATACTAGAAAAAGAAAGAACTTTTTTTGCAACAGTGTCTGCAACATTGTTGCCTCCACGATGAATGAAAGTACATTTCCATCTACTGAATTTATTTAGGAGAAATATAGAGTTTGCTATTATGGTTGCATTAGTCCATTTTACCGCTCCTTACTTTTCATTTAAAGCATTCACCACCTTTTGGCTATCTCCTTTCAGATGCAGCCTAGTGATCCCTTTCTATTTAGCCCACTGGATTGCTTCAAAGGCTGCCAGTGCCTCTGCTTGCTCTGGTTCCGATGTTTTTGTGTAGAGTCCTCTAGCTCTATTGCTTGTACCTGCAAAATTGCGACAAATTAGTCATATGCCTGTAGCTTTAGTATGCTTACAGAAAGCTGCATCAAAATTAATTTTTATATCCCTTTGTTCTGGTCTTTTCCAAGTCTTTGACACAATTTCAATTGAGTTCTCTCTTCCGTTTGGAGGAGAAACAATTTTCTCTATGCCAATCAGCCATATGAATCTTAATGCTCATAATAATATCTTCTGTCTTAACTTGCACGTTTTCAAAGACAACATTGCACTTGGCTTTCCAGATTTGCCACATTGTAAAACAGGTAATATTGAACTGAGCAATATTGGTTGGTCTATTATGAAGTTCATTGTCAAACCATATTTTCACCCAAGAGTGGATATCTTTTCCCTGTAACAACTGCAAGCAATTTACATCAACACTCAAAAGTACAGATTAAAAAATAATACATTCCAAGAACAGATGTTGTAAGGACTCACTCTAATTTCTGCAAAGAGGACATTCAACATTAGTATATTTAGTGAATCTTGCCAATCTATCTCTAGTGGACACACATTTATGGAGAAATTTCCGTAGAAAATGTTGGATTTTAACATGAAGCTTAGTTTTCCATAGAGATTTCCAATCCATTTCATTATGACTAGGAGGTCTGGCTTGGGAATCATCCAAAATTGCTCTATAGGCTGTTTTAACTGAGAACACTCAATTCTCTGTTGGTCACCTAATTGTGTCCTTTCCAGAAATTGGTATCCTAATATCTTGAATATCTCTAATAGTATCACTATCAAACAAAGCTTCAAGAGTATCCGTATTCCAAGATTTGGTACTCGGATCTATTAGGTGACTCACTTTGCTCATGTTGGCAGAGACAAATCTAGACTTAGGGGGACCATTCATGCTAGGTATCCAATTGTCCTTCCATATGGAGATATCATTTCCATCACCTATTTGCCAGCATTATTACTTTCTTAAAATTTGTAAGCCATCATAGATGCCTTTCCACACCCAAGAACCTTGTCTAGACAAAACACAGTTAAGAGGGTTATATCCATTGAAGTATTTATATCTAAGAAGCACAGCCCAAGGGTCATCAAGATCTTCTATCATCCTCCAAGCAAGTTTAGTTAACAAAGCTTGATTTAAGATAGCAGATTGTCTGATATTTAATCCTCCTAGATCTTTAGGATAAGCTACATGATTCCACTTTTTGGCATAAATACCCTTTTCACCATTCTTTTTGTTCCACCAAAAATTTCTTTGTATTGCATCCATTTTGTCTGTGATTTTCTTAAGCATACGAAAAACTGCCATATGGTGGCTAACAATAGTTCCTAAAATAGATTGAGTTAAAGTGGCCATACCTGGTTGGGCAATGAATCTAGATTGCCAGGGAGCAAGTCTATCACTAAATCTATCCATCAGTGGAGTGAAGGATTCAACCTTGTTCTTTTGCAACAAGAGAGGAACTCCTATATATTTGTCATGCAAATCCATTATCTTGATTTGTAAAATGTTAGCAATTTCATTTTTAATTTTATTAGGTACCTTAGGACTAAAAGCCAGTCATAACTTCTTAGAGTTTACAGATTCGCCATAAAATTTGCTGAACTGATCAATAATATTTGCTATCTAATTAGCTTCCTTAGGGGCTATCTTTTGTAACTGTACAACCATGAATGAAGTTATTAGATTCAATAGTAAATAAAGATATGGAAAGAGATTCCATACAGAGGATGACAAGATATGGTGATAAAGGATCACCCTGTCTTAATCCTCTTTGAGGAGTAAGGACTTCAACTGGAGAACCATTTAACAATATAGAGGTAGAAATAGTAGAGATGCATTGTCTAATGAGATCACACCAGCAATCAGAGAATACTAGGCTCTTAAGACTATCAATCACATAATTCCACTCAATTCTATCAAAAGCTTTACTCATATCTAGTTTTATACCCATCCAACCTTTCATACTTTTTGTTTTTTTCATGGTATCAATTAGTTCATGAGCCATAACAATATTATCCTGTATCATTCTACCAGGAACAAAAGCTGATTGAAATGGATAAATAAATTTATTCAAAAGAGGCTTGAGCCTAGTAACTAACAATTTTGAGATAATTTTATAACTCACATTACATATGCTAATAGGCCTAAAATCAGTTGCAGAGACAGGGAAAATTTTCTTAGGAATTAGGGCAGTAAAATAATGGTTTAACTGTTTTAAGAGGTGTTTAGAATAGAAGAATGCTTGCACCATACTAACAATATCATCTTCTACAGTGGTCCACAATTTTTGATAGAATCCTGGTGGGAATCCATCAGGCCCTGGGGTAGTCCAAGAATGCATACCAAAAACAACATTTCTAACTTCATCATGTGTAGGAACAACAATTAACTTAGCATTTTCTTCATCAGTAATACAAGGGGTAACTGTACTAAAATAAGCATCTGCATTAGGGGGAGATGTGGACTTGCTCATGTTATAAAGTGACCTTTTAAGTTATTAGCAATATATGTTCTATCAGTTAACCAATCAACCATGAAATTTTGGATTGTATCAATATTTGTTCTTTTTTTTTCTAAAGTTCACTTTTTGGTGATAATAGGCTATATTTCTTTCACCATTTATAAGCTCCTTATCTTTATTTCTTTGTTTCCAGTAATCCTCCTCAATATCATACCACTGATTAAGTTTGCATTTTAATTCTTTTATCATGAGAATATTGGTATTGATATTTAAACTGGATATGTCTTCTATTTGGGCCTTAATCTTTTTAATCTGGGTACTAATATTTCCAAAGCTAACATAGTTCCATTTCCTCAGTTCTTGCTTAGTGTTATACATGGATTTTGTGACTCTTAAAGCATGGGATCCTTTATTTTTTTTATTTTGCAACTTTTTTCAATGATAGAACTGCAGTTATTATATCGAAACCATGCTTTATTTAGTCTAAAATGTTTGTAGGTATCATTTTGAATTCTAAAAGTGACTAGCATAATGGGACAGTGGTCACTAGCTAGGGGAATACAATGATAAGCAATATTGTTAGGATAATAGTCCAACCAAACATCATTAGCAAGGAACCTATCAAGTCTTTCTAGAATGCAAGCATGTCCTTGTCTTCTATTTGTCCAAGTAAATGGGTTTCCTATAAAATTTATGCTATGTAGACCATTATTAGCTTCATCAAGCACAATTTGGCTGATTGAATTCCCACCATCTTTTTCATCTTGAAAGAGAACAAAATTTAAATATCCTGCAACAATCCAAGGCAAGTTAAGCTGGTTTGCAATATGATTCATATAATTCCATTGTTCATTTTTTACTGTTAGTTCAAGTGCACCATAAAATAAATGTTACCAGAGTTTTGTTTGTTCTAGCATCAATCTCCACTACGCATTGAATCATATTGTGTTTGACTTCTAAGATTTGAAGATTGATACCATCCTTCCGTAGTAGGCATAAACCCCCTGATGTGCCTATTGGGTCATGGATGCATCTATTTGGGTAATGAAAATTGGAGATATATTGTTTCATTTTTCTACTGCTATTTTTAGTTCAATGAGGAAAATGAAATCGGGGTTATTTGATCTAATCAGTTCCCTAAGGTGTTTTCTTGTGTCTCTATTTCCAAATCCACACACATTCCAGGATAAGAATTTCATGATTTTCCTAGTAAAAAGAGGTGGTATTGTTGGAATAAACCAGTAGAAGCAATAAGGAATAAGAAAGTAGTTTTTGATGTTTACCTCATTCTCCCTAGCATGCTTTTCAGAATTCTTATCCATTTGTGTGACTCTAGTTGTTGTTTGTTTCTCACCAGCATCTCCAATATTATTAGCACTTTATTTCTTAGTAGCTTGATTAACTAAAATTATGCTTGAATCAACAAGCCTCTGCCTCTTTCCAAGTTTTCCTTGGGCATCATCTGCCTCAGCTTCTAATTGTATCTCGATAACTACACCATCTTGAGGAGGAATGAAAGGTGCAGGTTTTGGGTTCCTTCTAGTTGTTGGCTTTAGGATATGAGCAAGATTATTACACACAAGACTAGTTTTCTTCAACTTTCCAACACCCCCGAAAGGATATGGTTCTGCATGAACTACTGTCACATACTTAGCTGCATCCTTACAGGCCCCCTTGCAGTGATTTATTATGAAGCAATCTTTACAGAGCTTATGTGGTTGCTTTTCATAGAAAAATTTAACCCATTTTGTAACTCCTGCTGCAGTTATGGCTAGGACACCTCTTATTAAAGGAGTAGTGAGTTCTATCTTGACACATATTTTGACTGGAACTCCCTCATCAGGGATTGCATTTGAAGGATGAATTGCAATTACTTCTCCCAAGAGTTTCCTATTTCTCCTACAACCTTTGGATTCATATGTTCAGGTTGAAGGAATTTGAGTTGAATCCAATAGGTTTGATTATTCCAATCCATATTTTGTTGATATAGGATACATAGGTACCCATTAATATTTCATGGGCCTTCTTCAATGACTTTATCTACCACTTTCTTATCTCTCAGCTTGAAAATCATCACATTGACATCTACCTCTATGATTTTCACTTCTTCTGGAGGTATAAAGTTCCATGTGAAGTGATTATTCTTCTTTACATTTCCATAAGAAATTTTCTCTTCAAAAATGATTTTCCCTATCAAACAAAAATCCCATTCTCCTTCCGCAGTTTCTTCATTGTCAGATTCATAATTGTTGAGGATGATTGAATCTTTTTCATTTTCCAGCTCCAATGTTGCTTTTCTGAATCTCAATGCTAACTCTGAGACTTCAGTGTTTGATGATGTAACAATTGCTTTTGTGCTTTCCAAATCCGCCATCTTAAGATTTTTGGAGAACCAAAGAAGATGATGTGTAGAGCAATTATAGTTATCACATTAGGGTTTCCGAAAATAGGATTAGGATTGTATCCATGGATATTTGGCATGGTGGTATTTTTGAATGTGATTGAAACCAAATCGGCAACATAATTTGGTAAGTTTGACCCAAAAAGAAGAGAGAGAGTAACAAAATTTCAAATTTGAATTTGACCCTACATCTTCTATGTGTGCGGCTACAACGTGTGAGTTTAACCTTTACTGAATCAAAAATGAAGAACTCGGCTTCCATGATAATGCTAATAATAATGGAGATTTCAGGGATAACTTCAGCTTCAACAAGCAAATAAACAACAACAACAAACGCGATAGTCAACACTTTAAACCAGGACAACGCCATTTTTGTACAATAATCTATAAACACAAGGGGAGAAAACAAGAGATTTAGTTAGAAATCATCACAAATGGGTAGATTTAGAAAAATTAAGTTTAGAAAATCATTACAAAACTATGGAAATTGAAAAAACCAATCACTGTAAAATCGAAAAACGATTTGAAAAATAACAGTTGATGATTAAAAGTGATGCATCACGAAGGGGGGAAAATAAAATTTAAAAATGGGTTAACTCAGTTTCGCCGATCGCTCTACTTCAATAACTATACTTTTAGAATCCGTTTGCTGGGAACTAACTAGAGTCAAGTTTGGGCTAGAGTCGAGTTAGGGAAAACTATATATATATATATACTCCTTCCGTCCCTGTTATAAAGGCGGAGAAGTACAAAAATGGAGTCCCTATATACAGGCGGAAATATATATCACTTCCATATGTTTGCACGCAATTGATATTTTTTACAGAAAAACGGATCGGTGACGGATAGGGCTGCACATGGGCGGGTATGGGCGGTTATAAGCTCAAACAAACCTCGCACCCACAGACTGCATTTTTTTTTTCATAACCAATCCCGCACCCACAAACAACGGGCGGGTTTTGTTGCCCGCCCGATGTGGGTAGGGCGGGTTTGGGTTTAAACCCGCAATAATCATTCAACATACATTTTTACTTAAGTTATTAATAACTTAAAAAACAAACAAACATAACTACACAAGTCTTAGTGTCTTACAATAAAAACAATAACTACATATAAGAAAAGGGGCGGCAAGGTGAAGCCAGTAAGAAGATATTTATTTGAACTTGTTATCGTTATAATTAGACTTCGCTTCAGTAGCTGATAATAGTACTTGATAGCATCCACATAACACAAATTTTAGCTGATACTGTATGGCACATTCAAAGGCATTGGTAGAATTGCAATCATCACTGTCCAAAGTCCGAACCCTCCTGTTAAAGATTAAGTGGTATTAAAATTGTTAGCTAGGCAATTCGTAGGCCATGTGCCATCAGTGTCCTTCATTTTCTTTCCCTAGAAATGGAGTTTGAACTAAATTTGTATGCATATACTTCATGTTGTAGCGTATCCGAAGTCTAGTAACTAACTTCATAATATAATAAGTATAACTTAATACAAAAGTTTGTTGTACATGATATTGACATCAGTGGTACTTTTATAGCCCGTTCGGTTGGGAGAATTAGAATCCTAGGAATTCAATTATGGGGTAATCCAATTCTTGGAATTGGATTCCAATCCAAAAAATTCATGTTCGGTTGAGGTAATTCAATTACCTTTGTTATTACCCCGGAATCCAATTCCATTGCATCATTAGACCAATGCAATGGAAATCTATCATTTTGGAGGGAATCGGATTCCTAGGAATTGAAATTCCCAATTACATAGAATTCATTTGCCCCGTTCGGTTCAAGGAATTGGATGCATTCCCTAGGAATTGGATTCTCCCAACCGAACGGGCTATTAAGGTTATTAATCAACGGTGTATATTGAGCGGGTTTTTCGTGCGGGTATGGACATGTATGAGCTAAAACCAACCTCGCACCCATAGACATCGGTTTTTTTTTTCCTTAATCAACCCCGCACCCACAACGGGCGGGTTTGGACAAAAAACCCACGGGTTTAGCGGGTACGGGCGGGTCTTGTGCAGCCCTAAAATGACGGAGGTGAATTTCAGTGGACACATGGCAGTGTGATATTGGTCTTCCACGATCGACACGGATTGATTAATTCTATCGGTTAGCGCCAAAGTTGAAAACTGAAAGTTACAAGGAAAAAAAAAGTCTTTTCAATTTCCCGCCGATTCCAAACCCATCATCTAACCATTCATTTTTATTTTCAATTATCAACGGTTTAAAATATCGATCCGCAATAAAGGTAAACAACCAATCAAATCTCTTGCCCTATTTCCATAAATACGGT
The DNA here is from genome assembly GCA_023529315.1 of Papaver bracteatum. Classification (NCBI taxonomy): domain Eukaryota; kingdom Viridiplantae; phylum Streptophyta; class Magnoliopsida; order Ranunculales; family Papaveraceae; genus Papaver; species Papaver bracteatum. The sequence goes on from JAJJWX010001659.1 coordinate 1,465,587, forward strand.
TCCTCTATCTCTTTCTCCTCACCAATCTCAAATCATTCCCACCGACTCTTTCTGTAATTTCTAGGGTTTTTATTTTCAGTCAATTTTTCTTCATCATCATCAATGGCTCCCAAAGCAGAGAAGAAGCCAGCAGAGAAAAAGCCAGCTGAGAAGAAACCAGCTGAAGAGAAAGCAGAAAAGGCACCAGCAGAGAAGAAACCCAGAGCCGAGAAGAAGTTACAAAGCAAAGATGCTTCTACAGCCGACAAGAAGAAGAAGAAATCAAAGAAAAGTGTTGAGACTTATAAGATTTACATCTTCAAAGTTTTGAAACAAGTTCATCCTGACATCGGTATTTCCAGTAAGGCCATGGGAATTATGAACAGTTTTATCAATGATATCTTTGAGAAACTCGCTCAAGAGGCTTCTCGATTAGCAAGGTACAACAAGAAACCTACAATTACATCTCGTGAGATTCAAACTGCTGTTCGTCTTGTTCTACCTGGTGAACTCGCTAAGCATGCCGTCTCTGAAGGAACTAAAGCTGTCACTAAGTTTACCAGCACTTAGATCTCAAAAAATTAGGGTTTCTAGGGTTAATTTTGGAAATAATCGATGTTTTGAAAAGTTTAATTAGGGTTTTAATGGTTGCATCAATGTAAAGAAAGACTAGATCTACTTTCTGCTACTACTTTTGTTTAATTTCTCTGAACTTTTAATATGGATGAAGGGATCTTTACATTTTCATATCTTATTTTTCGTCTCAATATTTGTGCAATTTTAATTAATCGGTGCATTTTAGCGGTTTAATCAACCACCTGCGTGTTCTAGTAAAATTGTTTAGAAATAGATCTGTGTGCGCTTGTGGTCGACATCCGTGATTATCATGGTGGTCCCACAGGTTTATGCTAATATGCGCCTTCATAGTATACTGAACAATAAACTACTTATCTTAATCTCTGGGATAGGAATGATACCAGTCACTGATTTTTTTCTTCCTTGAAACCATTTCTAGGGTTTTTTTCTTAGATGGCTTTGACTCTGCATTTTAATTCAGTATCGAATCCTTTTAGATCTCGTTGTTCAGAAAATGGTAATGTTAATTTGACTAAAGCGAAGAGTTTATTTCGAATTTCTTCTGATTTAACAACCCCCAAAGCTAGGTTTGTTGTGAAAAGATCAGAAACCTTAGCCGTAAAACAACTCGAGCGTCCATTGAGTAAGTTTTTTGGGTTAAGAATTGAAAATAAAACAGTGTTTTCAGTTCTTTTGGTTTTTAATTTTGGTTTTATTTTTTTGTGTGCTGTTGAGCAGTGGAGTATATGAGTTTGCCTGCAAGTCAATACTCTGTGCTGGATGCTGAGAGGATTGAACGTGTTGATGAGAACACATTTAGGTGTTATGTTTATAGATTTAAGTTCTTTGCTTTCGAAGTTTGCCCTGTTTTGCTTGTCAGAGTTGAGGAACAACTTCAGGGGTGTTGCATCAGACTCTTGTCTTGCAAGGTATTATGATACTCTATTTGTCTCTCCAGCTCTCTTAAATTGAAATGTCTAGATTGATTTCTTGCTGCATAGATTTATGGTATTGGTTTGAAATGTTTTCTGGGGGATGAAATTGTAGCTAGAAGGTTCACCGATTGTGGTTGCGCAAAATGAGAAGTTCGCTGGTATGCGTTTTCATGTCTCTGAAAATTTGCATTTTAGAAAGATTTGAAAACATTTTTGAAAATTCAAGTCCAAATCTAAATTTACAATGCAATGCCTTTTCAGGAGTGGTTTGACACTGATTTGGTATCGGAAATGCAGCTTCAATGGTGAATCAAATATCGTGTGGGAATGGTCAGGGCGACTCATCTTCGCAGCAGCTCAGTTCAGATGCCGAGATAGAGGTAGTTTTAAATTGGTTTTACCACTATCTTTTTGAGCTCTAAAACGTGCTTTTGTGTACTGAATTTTCCATATATATATATATTGACATTGTTGTATATGGGATCCAGGTAACCATCGACATCCCTTTTGCTTTTCGAGCAATTCCGGTGGAGGCAATTGAATCGTCAGGAGCGCAAGTCCTGGACCAAATATTGCGACTCATGCTTCCACGATTTATGGCTCAGGTATATGTTTAATGAACTGAAAGATTGTTGCTTGAAATCTGTTTCAATTTCTTACAAACGTCATAAAGAGAATTTAGTGGGATGATGGAAAACCTGAAGAAGGTAATCGCTTAGTAGTTCTCACCATAATTCTTGCAAAAAATTGCATAGGCAGAGTAGTTTACAGCTAACGGAGTGTCAGGCCAGTCACAATATTAGTCGTACAAAGGACATGACTTCATCGAGGGCCATTTATGTTTCTATATAGTTAAACAGATCAGAAATTTCAGCGGCACTATATGGAGCTGATATTGTTGGGTAAATGGTTCAAGGTGATGATAATTGAGTGGATTTCGCTGTTATCCATCTGTAATCTGAATTTCATACTGATTGGATGTGTGTTTGGTCTCGTAGTGCAGAAAGATGTGATGTTTCAAGTTTCTACTTACTGTGTTAAGAGCGTACTTCGAGATAAACTGACCAAACTTCACATACACATGAACCTATATCTTTACTGTCAGCACTCATATCAGAAAAGAATGATTCTTCTTCATATGAAAAGGGAAATGGTCGTAGGAGAACTCGTTGGAGAACTTATAAAAATGATAAGATAAACAGTACTTGTCTTATTTACACAACTTCACATTAGATTTTATCAAGAACATTCTGGATAAAGCTCTTTGTGCGGGATACTGACAAGATGCCATATGACAAGTCCTAGCAAAATACTTAGTGGTGAAATTGCTAACCGTAGTATCAAGGCACAGTGTGTCGCATGATAGTGATAACTTTGGGCACCAACATGAAGATAAATCTTTGGATGAGAAGAGTACTTCCGTATGTTTTGACTATTTATGGTACGAGTTCAAACAAATATGCCACAGTTTCTCAAATCGATATGTTTTCGCATAGTATATGCTTTATATATTCTAATAAAACCCTGCGAAGCGACCCCTTGTCGATGTGGTTAGATTTCCATCTTCATTTTTCCTGATCTGGGTATATCATATGCATATGGTCATGTTGAGTTTGTGATCTAGTCATGGAACACCGAACACGAATCATCTTATCCTCATATGCACAGCCAGGCACATCAATCACAAAAGCCAACTTTCGATGAGGAAAGTTTACATAGCAAACAGCCTGTCAATTTTTTTGTTGGTCATGTGATTCACTCTGAAAGCAGTTTTTTTTCTTTCTTTCCTGTTTTACTACTTCGTGCTACTGAGGTTATTCAAATGATATGTACAGCTAGCGAAGGATTATCAGGCGTGGGCTTCTGGTGACACTTCCAGGCAGCCACTTGGAAGTGGCAAGATTTGATGATCCTATTTTACAATTGGATTTAAATTGCAATTCACGTCCTCACATGATTGTATTTATTTATTATTGGTGAATCTTGAGGATATGTTTCTCTTTTCATTGTTGTACCTTTTTGATTAATGCATTTTGGAAGCTCTAGCAACAAATGTTCTTATAGGCTAGTGTTTAATAAAGTAGCACTTTTTTTCTTCAAAGAGAAGGGGCTTCCCAAGGATTGGGATTGATTAGGGTCAACAGAAATGAAGATTTTTGTCTGCAGTGGGATTATGTTTCAAGGGTACCCCATTTGGGTTGACCACTTGAAAAGCAGAAATTTCTAAAAATTGAGTTGGAAACTTGGAATTGAGTTGGAAACTTGGAACGTTAGCTTCCATAAAACAAGATCCATCAGATTGTCAATAGAACTTGCTCTCCTAGACTGAAAGGCTGGTGTGGCATGTGGGGTTTTGCAAAATATGCATTTTTTTCTTTTTCTTTTTTTGAAAGGAAGGTTGGTGGCACTGGAAAGGGAATGCTTGCACTCATCGTCGTAGCCTTTTTTTTTTTTTTTTTTTTTTATTAGTTATCAGATTTCTTCACGCCCTTAGAACTAATGCTTACTAAGACCTGGTTTACCTAGAAAGAGAGATGCAACAGAGTTTTTGAAGATAAATCTAAAATAACAAAGAGTTTGGCTCCAGAAATTCAGGGGCATATTTCTTTCTAGTACAAAAGAATTAGTAAATCCGACAAAACCAAGAAATTGCATAAGAAGACACCAAACCCTATTTTGCAGGCATCACAAAAAGACACCTTCAAAATTAATGTGGATGCTTCTTGGATCTCTGACATTTTACCATCCAGTTATGTATAATCCTGACGAATGATGCAGGAATTTCAGAAGGAGGAAGAGCAAGACCATCAGCAAGTTCAGACCCTCAAGAAGCGAAGGCTATAGGAATGTTGCAAGTAGCTATTGGGGCAAAGGAGAAGGGAATCAAAAATTTCAGCATCGAAGGAGACTGTGGAAGCCTTTTCAATTATCTTCATGAAAAAAATCCAGACATTTCTTGGCGTACTAAAGCCTATCTCAATGAGGCAGACCTTTTCAATTATCTTCATGGAAAGAATCCAGACATTTCTTGGCGTTATCTTCATGGAAAGAATCCAGACATTTCTTGGCGTACTAAAGCCTATCCCAATGAGGCAGATAGGATAATAAATTTATGCAACAACTTTTTGGGTTTTCATTTGATTTTTGTTATAGGGAAAATTGATTTGTTTAGGGGGAAAACTGAAAATATTTGACTACAGCATATCTAGTTTGACTTTGGGTCGTTAGAGGGGAGGATTAAAAAATTATTTTTCCCCTTAACAAAACATCGGAGTTTACCATGTGGTCCTCAACTAATTAACCTAATTTTATAATGATCGGCCTTAACCTAACTCTATATTTGATCTACTGTATAATTAACCATGATTAATCGTAATCCATTTTTATGATTAAATCCTATCTTTCTTCCCTTCTCACAAAATCTAGCATAAAAGGAGATACCGGCTGGAGCTATATATACATCAATCACAAAATATGGTCATTCGCTTATCCTTGAGACATGACTCTTATGTTCCTTAAATAGATGTGAAACTCTACGCCTTTTTATCACATGTTATGAGAAAGTTTACTTAAGCTCAATATATAACTCTAGTGACCGATCAAAGTTCTGTGTGGATCATAAATTTTGTTAAGCTAGTTCGAAAAATGAAGTAATAAATATCACCAGTAAAGATATAGTCATCCATCTATGAACACTATTTCTTACAATCATGCAATAGGAAATATTTCACAGTTGTATGATTGATGCCAGTAGATTTTCCGAGTAATTCATTCTTTTCCAAAAATAAAATTCTCAAGAACATCAGACGATTAGTTGGTAGCATAAAATAAAATTTAATTAAGCCATGATCAAAGAACACGAGAAGAATTTAAGAAAGAATATCCAGAAGATACTTGTGTTTCTTTTCCTCTTGTGGGTGAAAAATTCTTTTGTCGGCTGTAACATGTTCATGGTAGTTGGGTATAGGTTTGGTCAGAGGATAAATGGGTAATACAGAATAATATATGAAAGGGGTATAGGTTTGGTCAGAGGATAAATGGGTAATACAAGATAATGTACGAAAGTCAAATTCGGTGATTATTTCCCCTTATACATATCTAATAACAATAGCTTTTCCCTTTAAACAAAGGATAAATGGGTAATATAAAATAGGGGGATTTTGTGTTTCCCCCTAAAAATAAATAGGTATTTTGCATTACCCCTTTTTAAATCGCTAATTGGTGAAACCCCCTTTCTGTTATAACTTCCGTTACTACTCACTTGGCCGTGCACGTGTAGCTCACGTGTATAATAAATAAAAAATAAAGACAACGTATAGCGATGAACGGTGAGTAATCCATCTAGACTTTGTGTGGTTTCAGATGATTACACATCCATTAAACTCTTTGTTTTTGTCTTGCAAAAACTCTTGGTCTTCTCTCCGAGCAAAACAATTTCCGCCATTAACAAGAAGCATGAAGAAAACTTAAACCTTAACAAATTTTATCTCATTTTTTTTTTATGAAACAATCGGTTTGATGGTGATTCAAATCGATGGCTTGATTAAAATCTAAGATGAAGATATATACAGACCCAAGGTGGATTTTGAGAATTTGCAGCGGTGAACTTTCATCGCACATGTGTCTAGCTTTCTCTACTATATTCAAATCCGACAATCAATTAATCTAATTTAGTAAAGTGGACTTCCCATGGAACACCTCTTAAAGCAAACATCATCAATTGGATCACTCAAATTTAATTAAAAAGTTCACATTTCGTGAAGAGTATCTGAGGCGAAAACATTATTTCACAACCCATCTCGTAAATCTAATTGTGCATATACAGACAGATTACCAACCCCACTCTTTAGATCTAATTCTTGCTTTTAACATAATCAAGAATAGAAATTGACAACTACTAAATTAACTTTAACTAGATCTTGAAGATTGAAATGCCAATATTCACATATACTCAATTTTTTAGTGTTTTGTATTGTGATGGTCTCTAATGGCGATGCTAATCAACCTGAGAAGAATATAGATGGAGAAGAAGAAGGGAAGAAAATGACGGTGTGGATAATGGTCCTATTTTTTAAAGGTCTAAAATGCACCACGTGTTACACACACGTGAACTGCACGTGTGCAGTAACGGCAGTTATAACAGAAAGGGGGTTTCACCAATTAGAGATTTGAAAAGGGGGTAAAGCAAAATATCTATTTATTTTGAGGGGGAAACACAAAATCCCCTTACAAAATAATATATTGAAGTCGAATTCGGTGATTATTTCCCCATATACATATCTAATAACAGTAGCTTTCCCCTTAAAATGCTTCCCCCTAAACAAATCAGCTTTCCCCATAACAAAAATCTTTCATTTTGTTCCAAGATTAGGAAATGTGGTAGTAGATACTTTAGCTAAATTTGTAAGGAACTTAAATTCAGCTTTATTTTGGGAAGCTATCTCGCCATCCTGTATTCAACATCATCTATCAATAGATAAATCTAATATCAAGAGATCTCCTTAAGGATCGAAATTAGATGGCTATACTTCTACTGTAATGCATGCTCATTTTGAGTCTTAGTTAATGAAATGCCTTATTCAAAAAGGAAAAGGAAAAATAAAGAATCATATTATTGGGGCTTGAAACCCAAATAGTTCTAAGGGCTATTTTGGGTCATGAAATAGCAAATCAAATAGCCCCTTATCCTATTATTTTATTAATGCATAATATACCCTCAATTGAATTAGTGTTAATTAGGGTGATTAAGTCAACTAATTATGATTAGTGTATGGATTAGGATTAATCATTACACTAATTTTATGAGAATCAAAAAAAAAAATTTCATCAATTTTTTTTTTTTGATCAAGTAAGAGGACTCTGAGAATCTTTTTTAACTTTTTTGAAAATCAACCACCTAATATGGTGGAGCATATCCTTAAATTACTCAGTATAATCTTATATTTAGAGGTCTTTGTTGATTCAAATTGGAAAGCATCCATTAAAAATCTGGATTTTTTGCAATTTCGGCTGGAAAAACATGAGATCCCAGCCGCAACCGACACTTTTTAGGCTGGTCAATGATGAACTTCCAGCCGAAAATATTGTTTACGGCTGGGATAATTTGTCGACCCAACCGTAGAACGCAAAAACAGAAGGGAATTGTTGGTGTTCCAAGCCGTATTTATTATTTACGGCGGGAAAATAAGAACTCCCGTCCGAAATTGTTTTTATGATTTTCGGAACCAGAAAAGGCTGGGTTCTGCCAGCCGTAACTAGTTATGGAAATCAAAAAAATATCATAAAAATAATTTCGATTTGGAAAACCTAGCCGCAACTGGTTCTGGAAATAAATAAAAAATCAGAAAAATAATTTCGGTTTGAAAAATCAAGACGAAATATGTACTTTCGGCTGGGAATCTAAAAACTCCCGACCGGAAACACCTTCGGAAGCTGTTTATTTTTTTACCCGAAATTCATCGAATCGGATTATTTAACCATTCAAAAGCAAAAATAAATGATGGGTTTTCTTAGTTTTTTCTTTTTATGATGATCATTTTCATCATGATGAAATTATGATCATCATCTTTACCATGATCTATGAATGAGAAGGAGAATGGGAAGATAATAGTTTTGGGGTATCTTTATGATCATCATCCTCATTATGATGAAATTATGATCATCATCTTCATCATGATTTATGAATGAGAAGAGAAGGATGAGGAAAAGATTAAAAAAAATAATCATGATCTTCATCTTCTTCATGATGAAATCGTGATCACTGTCTTCATTTTGATTTGTCAATGAGAAGAAGAAGAAGATAAGATTTAGGATTTATGAATAGTGAAATTTAGGTAAGGGTATTTTTGACTTTTTCATATACCTTGAGGTCCCCCTATCCATCTCTTGGCTACACGTAGCATTTTAAGCCCCAAAATCCTATTGGTTTGAAGCCCCAATAATAGGATTCAAAAGAAAACAATAAAAAAATATTTGTTTGTTTCGATCAAATTATTTAAGGTGAAATAAGATGCATGTAATTTGGTACCTTTGTAGCGGCGATGCTCATGTGAGCCCATCGCGATTAAGGGTGCACACGGTACGGTTCGACTCGGTTCTTGCCGAGGCCGAGTACCTATACCTCCCTAGTCTCGGTTCTTAGTTTTTAGACCGGTACCTGTTTCTCGGTTTCGGTACCATTCAGGACAAGTACGCTACCAGGGACGGTTCCGGTGCCAGCCAGTACTTTTTGTTTCCAAAGACTGTTTCCGGCAAATGGTGGAACCAACTTACTTCTGTTATGCATCAATAGCCTCAGTTCAAGTTCTCGGCTTTCATCCCAATTATCATTTAAACAGCCCTTGGAGCGTGTCACCGCTGTCCAAACAAAAGCTAATGTTGCTTGTAATGAAGAGATTACCACATATTGTTTTGTTTCAAAAACGATCTCTAAATTAGCCCTCTCTTTCAATGCTGCAATGTTTGCTTTAGAGCAAGTCTTATGGTGGAATCCAACCTATTCCAAGTGTGGAAAATCCATGGAATGTCAAGTCTAATGGCTTCCAAGTTGGGGTCTTCCACAGAAAATCCAAGCAAGGTTCCATGATTTGGTGGAATGGTCTGTGGAATCCATGGAAACGCTAATAATAATAACGCGCTAAAAGACAAAAAACGCTAATTAAGAATAGAGCTTAGCTCCATTAAGAATAACGTTTTTTTTATCCGTAGATTTAAACTGAGTTGTTGAGAATCTAACGGCTGAGAAAAAAGCTCTATTCTACTATTCCACCATTACACCAGCGCTTCCATCCATAGTTCCAAGTGCTGAGGTGGCATGGAAGATGGATGGATTCCACCATAAGACTTGCTATGAAACGGGAACACTTTTCTACAAGACCATCAAGAGGTGGTACTTCATCAGTGCTGTTCAAATTTCTATTTAGTTAATTTGTTAAAGGAGATTAGCTGTAGACGGATAGGGCAATCTGTTTCTTTGAAAAACCAACGATAAAAAACTGGAGACGGACGTGAAATACGATAACAGGAAGAATTGGTGATCTCTGACCATGAATCTAATGGTCAATATTAGTCGGTACAAATGGGACCGGACGATACGAGACATAAATAGGACCGTGTACCTGTACCCCTAGAGGTCGGTTCTCAGTTTTTGAACCGGTACCTGTACCCCCTTCCTCGGTTCGGTAGAAAAACAGGTACGATTTCACCTATTCTGGCACGGTCCGATTTTTCAGCTCGGTTCCTGTGCACCTTTAATCGCGATGAGCTAAAACGGATATGCTTTTCCCTAGCACCCGGCATTACTTGAGCGGTTCGATTTCATCACGTGTTTATCATCGACGTGAGGAACACGCCGAGTATCGTTATTGATAGACACCATAATGCATCAAGTAGTTCAAGAAATGATCTCGCCACGTGTGATCTCAGAACGTACTGAAAACGCAGTTTCTATTTCCTGTCCAACACCTAATGATTCCCTTTTGTTTGTTCACAAAAAAGGGCAATAGTTGTCCTCGCTGTCAAAAATACCAACCTTTCTTCTCTTCTCTTTCCCATTTTCTTCTTCTTCTTCTTTCTCGTATTATTCATTCTGAGATTCTTCATCGATGATGGCGTCCTCAAGTTCCGGAAACTCAATTCCGGCACCTGGTAATACTTTTTTTTTTTTTGTCTAGCTCAAACCCTAATTTTGATATTATGAACTCTCGTTTTCTTAATTTTGTTTGTAATTGAATTTTCATCTCTGTTTCAGAAGCGGTTCAAGTTCTTGTTACTTCTCTTGCTGATGAATCTACTATGGTTAGAAGTTCTTCTATGCTGACTCTCAAAGATATCGCGTCTCTGTAATCATCTCGAACTCTCTTTCTCTGTCGCTCTCTCTGGAAATTGTTTATTTGTAATTGTTTGGATCTCAATTGATCAATTTTTAACTGCAGGAATCCATTGTTAGTACTTGATTGTTGCTCCACTGTTTCTCGAGGAGGGAGAAGAGTAAGTTTTCTTCTTTACTCCTCATTTTTGCTTTGCTATGCATTCCGAAAATTTTCTTCTAAATTGAGAGTACTTGTTGGGAAATGTTGTAGAGTTTTGGAAACATGGCTGGACTCTTTCAAGTGATGGCATTTGCAGTAAGTTCATTGGATAAGAAAGATGTTGATGCTCATTATATGGCTAAACTCGCTAAAATTGCTACCACGGAGATAATATCTTCAAAGGTATACATCTCTTGCTTCAGGCACGTTATTATTTCAGGTTTATTTTCTCTAAAGATACTTCTAGTATAAAATTGATTAACATTCTGCAATTTGAGATAGTTGTCCCGGTAAGCTCCATAAGTTGCATGTCAACAAATGATTTCAGCAGTAACAACATATGGATGCCAATTCATAATTATATGATTCATTTTTGAATAATTAGGAACTACTTGCTGATTGGCAAAGGGCTGCAGGGGGTCTACTAGTTTCAATAGGCTTCCATTTGCCGGATCTGGTAAGCTTCTGAAGCGTATTGCGATTATCAGTAATGTCAATCTTTATCATGTTTGCATTCCTCTCTATTCCTACTCTTGTTTCCAGATAGTCTTTCTGCTTTTATTGTAGTTTATTACTTTGTTTTCTAACTTCTTGAGAATCCCGAGGGGAACAGCTAAGAAATTTTGAGTTCAAAAGCACTGAGCTTTAGTACAATATTTGTCTTAAGTGCAGTAAGGTTGTTGATATCTGTGGCAAACATAACATATCTGTGTGGTTGTCTTTGTGATTTTCAAGGTTATATTAATATCCAAGGGGATGAGGGAGTATTTCTCTGTAGTACAATGAAGGTTTTGATCGCAATTGCAAAATAACATATCTTTCTTACTTAACATTGTCAGCAAAAGCTTCTTCTAAGTCGCGTCGCCCACCCATTTTATATTTTTTTTCTTTGCCTGCGGTTCTTGATAATTTTCCCAAATGTAATTCTTTTAGATGATGGAGGAAATATTTCTGCACCTATCAGGTCCCAGTGCAGCTTTACCAGCCATGGTTCAAGTCTTAGCTGACTTTGCTTCCGCACAAGGTTGGACATAATGATGTTCTTCAGTTATGTTAGGATGTCTTGGGAATATCTGCTTAAACAGAAGTGCTTGCTAAACTTGTTTTTGTGTGCTTGAAGCTCTGCAGTTTAGTCCGCGCCTGAAAGATGTTCTTTCCAGGGTTTTGCCGATTCTTGGAAGTGTGAAGGATGCTCATCGGCCAATTTTTGCAAATGGTAGTATCTTATTTCCTGATTGTTTGCTAGTCATATTTCTTGCTATGCTGTCAGCAGAATGCCATTGCCATGTCAGTATTTTCCAAATCTAGTAAATGCTGCCAATAAAAGAAAGTCTTATACTTTCTTACTGAATAATAGTCTCCTCCCACGACACTGAATCAGTTAGCCATGTGTTATTATGCTTCCATTTTCTCTTTTTTCTTAAGCGTAAATATGTCTTCCTCTTGTTCTCTATCCAGCATTCAAATTCTGGTGTCAGGCTGTATCGCATTATGGTGTGGACTTTCCATCTCATCGACTTCTCGATAGTGACGTCATGTGAGTTTTCAGTTATGTTTTGTTTTGCATTTCTCGGCAATGCAACTGTTATCCTTAGCTTTGAAATAACCTTGTATCTTTAAATCTAGGTCATTCCTGAATTCTGCTTTTGAGCTTCTATTGAGAGTTTGGGCAAGTTCTCGAGATTTGAAGGTTGGGCATAACTTCATTTCATCCTCTTTATTGTTTCCTGATCCATTCTTATGTATTTGTATGCATCAAATATGGCACCTCTATGCATATCTCTGCATTTAATGCATGGTCCTAACGATGAATATATCTACTAGAGTGGTGAAATTAAGAGCTATTTACTTGTTAGAGAAGAAAGCTCTCTTCTATTTTTTAAGTAGAGTTAGCATTGGTCCTTGGCTATCCGATATATGCAAGCAGTTGATGTGTGTGATATGTTCTTGAAGCTGGTATTTTCATTCATATTCCTCTAATAGTCTGGAAAAAGCCTCACCCGAATACACAGTTACTAAGGATGTTAGTTTTTTACGTGTCATATGATCTGCACCTTCTCATGAAAATTATGTTGATGTATGCTAATGCTTTCTCTCTGTGTGCTGTGTAATAGGTGCGTGTCACTTCTGTGGAGGCGTTAGGGCAGATGGTTGGCCTTATTCCTAGAACTCAATTAAAGGCAGCTTTACCAAGACTTATCCCTACTGTATTGGATCTGTAAGATCACTGTTAATTAGTGGGCCCTGCTTCTGGAAATTCATAGATTTTTAGCGGACACAAATGTTGCATTGGTTAATTATCATATCAACAAAGATCATCCTTGATATCTGTATCTTATTTTCTTTATGCAGGTATAAGAAAGATCAAGATATTGCTTTATTAGCAACTTGTACTCTACATAATCTTCTGAATGCTGCTTTACTGTCTGAGATTGGTCCTCCGTTGCTTGATTTTGAGGTAGTGTCTCCCTCTTTTTTTGTTTCTTCATCTGCTGTTATGCACCATGTCTCATAATTTCTTTTCCTCCCACCTTTTAGTGGTAAAAAGGTTAATAACTCCAATAAACTGTCAATTTTGCTCCTTGGAGCCTTCTGCTACAATTGGATTTTATGGTGTTTTTTTTTCTTTTCCTCTTTTAACCAATAGGTTACTTCGTGTGATGAGTTAAAAAGTGGTGTTTGTGGTGCTTGCTTTGGTATCTTAACAGGAACTTGCTATAATTTTGTCCACGCTTCTGCCAGTGGTATCCATTCATAATGACAACAATGAACATTCAAATATCCCAGTTGAGCGGAAGGTATAAATGTGACTATTTTTTTTTGTTTTGTTTCGTTTTTTATGCAATCTCTTGTCTTAATATATCATTTTGTTCTAAATTGTGGGTCCAAATCATTTTATCTCTTCATGGTTCAACATATTCCTTTTTTTCCCTTAAACTTATCCTTCTCCCTGTCTTTTGAAGATAATTCCTATCCAGGTTCTTCCTGTATTACTAATCTTTTATCATCCTTAAGTTTCACATGGAGACTGTGACATCTGCACAGCAGGTTGTCATCTTTTCAGTGTTTTTCTTCTTCTTATGTTTTCTGTTAAATTCTGTTTATTTTTTGTGACAGACCTATAATGAAGTTCAGCATTGCTTCCTAGCAGTTGGCACTGTATATCCCGAGGAAATTTTCATGTTTCTTTTGAATGTAAGTAGGAACCAGATTGACCTGAAGTTTTGTTACTTATATACTTTTATGGTTTTGAATTTAGTTAATTAACATTATTATCCATTCAAAGATATTACCTTAAATTTTATTCCCTGGTACATGTGAGGTTTTCTTTTTAAGAGCTGATTATTTTTTGTTGGGATATGACTTTCGAGGAAGTTGAAAAATTGCCTCCTCTCTTCATATGCTAAGTCCATTCGTTATTGGTATTAGAGATGCAGGTCAAAGGAAGAAGTTCTTATCTTTGGCGCCCTTACTGTGATTAAGCACCTTTTGCCCAGGTATCTTTTTCTTTTTTGTTTTCCTTGCACCATATTTCCAGTTGTCTTATTGAACCTAACTTTTTGTTTGTTTGTTTGTTTCTTCTTTGGAGGTTGTTAGAGCCTTGGTTTTCTAAAAGGCCTTTACTTGTTGACTCCGTAAGGCTGCTTCTAGATGAACAGAATTTAGGTGTTTGCAAGGCAGTTGCCGAGGTCAGCCTTTTTTTTTTTTTTTCATGTAATATTAGCAAAATCTGCTGGTGCATATATCCCGTAGGCCACATATTTTGTCTTGTACAGGCTAAATAATGTTTTTTGTTGATCTGATGTATTGGTTTTTATGTTCTCTGGAATAATATTCTGCTTCCAGTCATATAACTAGCGACAGAACAATAGTAACAAAGTGAGAGTTGTGTGTTGATATTGTAACACTACATTAGTTTATCATCTCAACTTGGTTATTTTCCTTTTGTTATGTATAGTTATCCATTGTTAGATACTTTCTCGATGCATGATAAGATATGCTATGGTATTAAAATTCATGTGTGATAATTTCCCGTGTCAGTTGATTGTGGTTATGGCTTCCCACTGTTACTTGGTTGGTCCTGCTGGAGAATTATTCGTTGAGTATCTTGTACGCCACTGTTCCATATGTGACGAGGGAATAAAGGACGAAAATGCAAGGGAATCTCTTCGGGCAAGTCATACCTTTGCGATCTGTGTTATATCATGTTATGATTGTCTTGCATTTACTTTTGCCAGTTCTTTCAGTCTGTTGATTGATACTTATCTAGTGCTTGGCCAATGCTCCTCAGGTGAGGTTTGGGGGCATTTGTTCAAGTCCAAAGGAGCTGCGGGCAATTTGTGAAAAGGGTCTCCTCTTAATAACTGTTACCATTCCTGAAATGGAGGTATAGTTTATCTGGATGCATATCAAAGCTTTTTAATCTTAAATAGAACGACGTTTCTGAACAGCAATCTTACCTGCATCCTAATTTTCTGAATGATACTTGCTCAAAATTTCTAGCATGTACTTTGGCCCTTTCTCTTGAAGATGATTGTTCCACAGAAGTATACTGGTGCAGCTGCAACAGTAAGCTGCTTCTTTTTCTTCTTCTCTTCTTTTTATTTGGGAGTGGAGATTACTATATGAACTTATGGGTGGTTGTCAAGAAGCATTATATGTTTGCGTATTTGATCTGATGTATCAAAGGAGTAGGTCCCTTCTGTTCTGATTACTTTGATGAGCAAGTTTGCTAACATTGTGCTATTTTGCAGGTTTGTAGATGCATCGCCGAATTATTCCGGCATAGATCATCTTATACCGTTTCTGTGATTACCGACTGTGAATCTCGTGCTGATATCCCCAAGCCTGTGGTTGGAGCCATTTCTCTGATCAGTACTCAATCTTCCTCTTTAGTATTATTTTATTAATCCATTGTAATTCGGTGCTTTGAACATCTACCAGGAGCTTTTTGCACGGCTGATGGTGCTTTTGCACGATCCTCTGGCTAGGGAGCAACTGGCAACTCAAACTTTGACGGTTAATACCTTCTTATCACTTTTGATCTTCTCCCTTTGGCATCATCTTGGCATTTTAACATGATCCACGCGGCTTTATTAAAGAGATGCATCACGGTCCGGATGAATTCTATTTTTGTAGTTCTATTCCTGCATTTGACTGAAGAATATTTTTAGCAACTCACCCCGGGTTTATGTTGTGACTTTTCTGTCTGAAAAGCTAAAATAATATTCCTATAGCAAAACGTGTACCGTCTTACATTGTAGATAACTGGTAGAGGTATTATTGTATGATGAGCAAGTAACAAATAATCTGGCATCTCGTTCCATGTGGTTCACTTACATTGTAACATGGCAGTTATTGACTTATTTCACTGCTCATGAAATATTTGCTCACTGGACTTGTTTTTGTTTGGTCTTTGCAGGTATTGTGTTACTTGGCGCCCCTCTTTCCCAAGAACATCTGCTTGTTTTGGCAAGATGAGGTTTGTAGCTTTAACCTGTTGTCTTATGTACGAACTTTAAATTGGATAGCAATTTGTCTGCAAACTAAATTCCTTGTATAATGGATATTGAGTGGATACTCTGTTTACCCAGCTTTCTTTTGTTAAATTGTTATGGGAGTTCTTGAAATGGCATACATCTAAGAATCTATAGAGTATTTACCTTATGTCTTTTTCATAGCGACCTAATTTTATCAAGAAGTGTCTTGTCAAGAGTATTATATAGTAGTGACATTTTTCTTAAACAACCCCAAAATTTATTTATTCTGTTACTGATTTAGTGGATTTTGCGTCATGCTACTGCAAGGCTCATCTGTAGGAAATCTTATTCAGTTTTTGTTTTGGTAAGCTCTAGATTCCCAAAATGAAGGCTTATATCAGTGACACTGAAGATCTAAAGCAGGACCGTTCATATCAAGATGCTTGGGATGACATGATTGTAAATGTAAGGGTTACTTTCTGTAAAATTATTTAATATTTCAAAAGGCTTATGCCTGTTTGAACTTTGTCTGCGGCATAGGGTGTCTGAGTGTAGTTCAGTAAATTCTTCACTTCTTCCTAAGAAAATCTTCACACCTCGGAAGTTTCGTCTCCAGCATGCATCAGGGTTACTCTCATAGTCATAACTAACCAGTATACCTGATTGAAAAACTATCAGGTATTTAAACAGGTGATGAGAACTGGCCAAAACCTCCATGTGGGATGATGTGTTGCTTCCTTTTTGACTTTAACATGGTTCCCTGAAACGTAGCCCATCTTACGGAAAATTTACTTGAAGGTGGGGCTGAAATTGAACCCCTGTGGTACCGTACATTATAATCTATACTAGGTTGCTGAATATTTGAGCTTGCAACTGGTCTTTTCCTTGCAGTTATCCCTTTTTTATGTTGTTTCTATTAGCTAGTCCTGGGGAAACTTGGAACAAATGTGTCTCAGAACCATGTCCAGTGCATTTAATGAGTTTGTTAATATCTTAATAAACCTTCATGCTCATCTGTTCTTTGGTTGACAGTTTCTCGCAGAATCTTTGGATGTTATTGAGGATGCTGAGTGGGTGATTTCCTTGGGAGATACTTTTGTTGAACAATATGAACTTTATGAATCTGATGATGAGCACTCAGCTCTACTTCATAGGTATATGCTCTATGCCAGTGCAATTATCCTTTTCAATTGCTCTCCTGAATTTGAATCTTTGGGTGAATTATCAAGCATGTTGTTTTATTCAAATGTTGAACTTGGGATCTTCAAGTACCTATCTGCATTTAGTTTTATGTTTTCATCTTTTCTGATGTAGATGTCTTGGGGTGCTGCTTAAGAAAGTTGATGACAGGGCTTATGTTCGTGACAAGATCAATTGGATGTATAAACAAGCTAATATTGCGGTTCCAACTAACAGGCTTGGTCTAGCAAAAGGCATGGGGTTGGTATGTAGGTGATGGAGTTGTTCTCTCTTCATTTGCAAGACTTCCCATCATTATGATTCAGTATTTGTCTATTTACAGGTTGCTGCATCACACTTGGACACCGTTTTGGAAAAGCTGAAGGATATTCTTGACAATGTTGGACAGAATTTTTTTCAGAGGTTTATGAAATTTGAACACTTGACATCAGTTTGATATACAAGTTCTTTCAGCATGCAAATCAATTTTTATCCACTTCATAAGTTCATCCCTCCTTTATGGATCTCGCAAGTCAGTCAGTCAGTCTATTACTCAAGGTGCTGACACTTGGAGGTTCAATTTTCTTTCTGGCAGATTTCTTGCATTCTTTTCTGATAGAGTTAAAGTAGAAGATTCCGATGATATACATGCTGCTTTAGCTTTGATGTACGGATATGCGGCCAGATATGCCCCTTCGACAATTATTGAAGCCAGAATAGATGCCCTTGTGGTATGATGTTCCTCTGCGGCTTTTTGCCAAGTTTATTTATAGAAGAAACTCTATTGCTTGTCGCGGTTCCCTCATTATGCTTTTTGTCGTTGCCTAGTTGTGTCTGCATTTGGGGTCCTCATGCTAGTCACTTACTTCATCACTTTTTGGATACAGGGGACTAACATGCTCTCAAGGCTTCTTCACGTGCACCATCCTACAGCAAAACAAGCTGTTATCAGTGCAATTGATTTACTTGGTTAGTAAGCCTTTACTTCGTTTTGATTGTCAGTTTTTTCACATGTATGCAGAAGTACAGTATATTGATTATCTTTTTCTTTTATTTTAGAGAAGTGCATGCTAATTTGCATCGAGTGTATGCGTTTTAGGATTACAACTATACCGATTCTTTTTGTTTCGGGGACTGAAAAAACAGAACTTGTTGATTCTAACTCACGTGATTAATGGATGTGGTTTCACGTAGTATAGTGGATTTGTAGGACCTTAAACTTCCAGTAGCCATATCCTTCATTTTTAAGGTGCCCAGTGTGATGCAAGAATTACTTGGTGAACTGGTGAGCATTTCTGACTCAAGAAGTAGTCATGCTTTTAGTGAGGAATGTTGATTGCCACTTGATGTAAAAGCTTGAGCTGTTAGAAGGGGAGGCTTAGAAATTATTTTGATAGGGGTTGCTCGGTCCCAATTCCTAAAGATTAACGATGACCTCTTGGGACCTCTCGGGTCTTACTTTTATATTGTAGGCTACTACCACGTATCACTTGGTGTCCAGGTTATATCATGAAAGGTGTAATTGCCTAAAAATTAACATGCGCCGAGGTATTATTTGTCAAGAAGCTTATTGATTTCGTAAATAATTAAGGAGTGCAATCCAAAAGTTTCATATGCTAAAAACAACCATGCGGCTTACATAGCCTCTAGTGTGGAACTTCTCATTGAATGTTGGAAGATAGGTAGAGGGTTCACCCCTTGCAGCAAAAATGTGAATGATAAGTGTTATATCTATGTGTTACTTTGACTTTTGCAATACAGGTCAAGCTGTCATCAGTGCTGCTGAAAGTGGTGCATCCTTCCCATTAAAAAGAAGAGACCTCATGCTTGATTACATATTGACTTTGATGGGTCGTGATGATAATGATGGACTTGGCAGTTCTAATCTTGAACTTCTTCGCACACAGGTGACTCTGCTCTGACAAATATATCTTGAATTAGCAGATAGTAGACATTATGCCAGTTGCAATAGGTTTCAGGTTATAGATATTTTTCTTTGTGATAGTTAGCGTGTATTTGTGCTAAGAAGAAGTGAAGAACGAAGTTTCGGTATCTGAGAGACTAAGCTTACTTTACTACCACGATAGTTAGAGTTTTGGTCAACACATACCGCTTTAATGAAAAATGAAAATTAGTATCACAGTATCTCTTCCTTGCCCGCATTCCTAATGTTAAGCCAGTTTCAGTTAGTAACTTATTTTAAGATTGTGGGTTATAGGCTGCAATATATTGGTAACTAAGTGTAGCATTAGCAGCTTGTTTTTGAAATCCACGATAAAAACAGATTAACAGGAATGATACACATGATCTGATGTGTATGATGTCATAGTTAATTTGAGTGGTATACCTAATGGATTAATTGGCTCAACAGATTATCTCTATATCCGTTCACAGAGATTATATTTGGCATAAGAGATTTTTTTTGTTTTTGTTTTTGGGCTTATACTCTTGGATGTTTCTGCAGACCCTTGCTTTAAGTGCCTGTACTACATTGGTTTCTGTGGAACCAAAACTAACAGTGGATACAAGAAATCATGTTATGAAGGTACTCAGTGGTATCATGATTGTAAATGGTCTAGAAATTCTATTTTCAAGTTATTTAACCCATAAGGTTTAGTCAGATACATTTGATCGTTTGTCATTGGCAGGCAACACTAGGTTTTTTCGCTTTGCCGAATGACCCAGCAGACATTGTTGACCCGCTTATAAACAATCTTATTACTCTGTTGTGCGCAATTCTCCTAACGAGGTAATATTGGGAAAAACTCCTCTGTTCCATTTTAAATGATGGTTTAGGTATTTTTTCTAGTTCCAGAATACTTGAGGTTTTTCATATTTTTCCATAAAACTTCCAACAATACCCTTGTATTTTATCTTGGAACTATAAGTTTTTATTTTAAATGTAGTAATAGAAATTAATGTTTGAAGACTTCTATCTAGGGTATAGATGGATTTTTTTTATACCTCTCTCTATTCCTTGAACTGCGTGAAATACTCTAGACCCTCATCTAAGATGGAATAAAGGGAGTATTACTTATTCAGATGTGTTAGTTTTCCTGATACATTGTCATTGCTTCATTTGGCACCTGAGTTAATTTGTTATCTTATTGCGCGCGATTGCGTACTTATATCAGTTTGACATAGATGGCTCACACGATTCTAAAATATATATTTTTAATGGGGGGAGTTCCCATCACAGTAGCTTGCTTCGCCTTTGCATTGCATTACTGCTAGAGCCTGGCACACCCCTACTGTTTTTTCTTAAAGAACTTATTAAGGATTAAACTGGATCTTCTGAATTTCAAGTTGTGTGGTGAAGAAACCAACATGCTGTTGGGCTTGGAAAATCCTTGAAAACAAGACACGGAAACTAGAGAAACGGTAAGTGAGTTTAGAAAATTGGTTGGGGTTGCAAAACAAATAAGCTAACTATGAGTAGCAAAATGATAGAGGTGCGCAGTGATAGGAGTTCCAGATATAAGTTTGTTTCTAATTCACATTTAGATGAATTAGCGCAACAGATATGTTTACTTTCAGTTTGTTTTATGCATCACTTAACTGGATTCCTGCTCAAACAGTGGGGAAGATGGTAGAAGTCGAGCTGAGCAGTTATTACATATTCTGCGACAACTTGATAAATTTGTTTCCTCCCCTGTGGAGCATCAAAGAAGAAGAGGTTGTTTAGCAGTGCATGAGATGCTTCTCAAGTTCCGAACACTTTATTCCAGTGGAAATTACACGCATAGTAATCAGATGGATCGGATGCTGCAAAAGAACTTTTCAAATTTGCCATGTAATCTTATTTCTCCTACCTCCTCATTTAGTTAGTAATCTTTCTGCAGTGTCTGTTCATAAGTTAGTGTTCATTTTTCCCCCCCCACTACCAGCTGTATTTGTGTTGCCAAGTCGGACCTCCTTGTGTATTGGGGAAAGGGTTATCGTATATCTTCCGCGTTGTGCAGATTCCAGTTCTGAAGTTAGAAAAGTTTCAGCACAGGTTCGCAATTAAATGGCTAGATGGCATGTCAAATTGTTCTAGAAAGTTCATTTCACTTATTAAGAGTTGTGGAAAGTAGAAGTTGATTATGGATTTTCTTCTGTTGTATAGATTCTCGATCTTTTCTTCACAGTAGCTCTATCTCTCCCAAGACCAGCAGGATCAAATGTTCGAGAAATTGAAATTTCTTATAGTGCTTTGTCTTCCCTTGAAGATGTCATTGCCATTTTGAGAAGTGTGAGAATACCCTCAAACCTTTCCTTCGGTTTTTTCTATGCCTTTTCACCTGAATATGATACTCCCTCCGTTTCAGGAAAAGTGTTACTTTCACTTTTTCAATTTGGCCTATTTTTAGGCTAAAATGAAAAAGTGAAAGTAACACTTTTCCTGAAACGGAGGTAGTATTTAAATATGGAGGATAGCTAATTTGACATGCTTAAGGTCTCACATACATTTTATTCATGCAGGATGCGTCTATCGATCAATCAGAGGTTTTTAACAGGGTTGTTTCGTCTGTATGCATATTATTATCAAGGGATGAGGTAAGCCTGGTTTAACAGTTCACAGTTTAATTTCTGTGCTTCTTCAAAGTCATAATGAGTTTTGAGCAGCTTGTGGCTACGTTGCTTGGTTGCACTACTTCTGTTTGCGATAAGATCAAGCAGTCAGCTGAAGGCGCTATTCAAGCGGTAATTGAATTTGTAATGAAGAGGGGACATGAGCTGAATGAATCGGATGTCTCGAGGTTTGATCTATGATTACAGAATGAAAGGTTACATAAATTGCGTTGCTTCCATAACTCCATTTATGCATCTCATGCCATTCATCTTATGTCCACAGGACAACCCAATCTTTGTTATCTGCGACAATGCTTGTTGCTGAGAAGCATTTACGCCAGGAAATTCTTGGTGCTGTATCCTTTTCAGGTTAACTGTTATCTGCAATTGGGTTTTTAGTACTTAAGTCGGTGGTGTAGTACTTTCATTTGAATTGGGGCTTAGGATGTCTGAAATAATATATTGGTGCATGTTCCATATGCTGTTAGCCATAAATGTGAGTGTTGCAACAGGTCCTATGGGAAGATTTTGAAGTTCAGTTTTGGCTTTGTAGTACTGTAGATGGCCCATGTTATCTGCTTTTTTTTAGTACACCCGCATTATCCTTTACACCTGTATCATGCGTTTCCTTCACAGTACAAAGATATCTTGTCTTGCGGAACACACGAGTTCAAAGATTGTTTTCAGTGAAGTACTGGCTGCTGCAGGAAAGGACATACTCACAAAGGATATATCTAGATTACGTGGAGGTTGGCCAATGCAAGATGTGTTCTATGTAAGTCTCACCATTGAAATTTTTTGATGTTTATTCAACTGACATCACCCTAGTTTTTCTGCATGCTCGTAAGTCATGTTTTTTTTTTTTATATATATATATTATTTTTAACAATGTTTATTTATCCTTGTGTTTGCAGGCATTTTCGCAGCATGCAGTTCTGTCATTTTCATTCCTTGAACATGTGGTATTAGTCCTTAATCAGATACCGTATGTCAAAGGTGATTCTGATGGAGCGGACAGTAGTTCTCACTCCTTCGACAGTCCTGTAGAGGAAAATGTTCTACAAGCAGCTGTTCTTGCTCTTACTGCACTATTCAAGTATCAAATCATTCATTTTAATTGCAGATTATCTAATTAAAGACTTTGCATGTTACATATATTGCAGTATGGCCCTTGACAATCTCTCTCTTGTTAATGCAAATTTCAGAGGTGGTGGTAAGGTTGGGAAGAAAGCCGTTGAGCAAAGTTATGCTGTTGTCCTTTCTGCACTCACACTTCAATTAGGAGGTTGCCATGGTCTTGCTGGATCTGGTCACCTGGAACCTCTACGGTACATTATATGCTGTGTAGTTTCCATTCCAGATAATTACTATGGTTATCATCTGACTAATTAACTAATGGCGGTGATTGAACTCTATTTCTTTTGTTTTTCAGAACTTTGTTAACTGCTTTCCAAGCATTCTGTGAATGTGTTGGAGACCTTGAAATGGGAAAGGTACAATACTGCGTGGGCATACCCATGAGTGTTGCTCATCTGTACAAATTTCAAATTGAAGCATGTCATATGCTCTGACGTTGTAAATGTGGATCTCTTCTGTAGATTTTGGTTAGAGACGGGGAACAAAATAAAGATGAGAAGTGGATCAGTCTTATTGGAGAGCTGGCAGGTTGCATCTCCATAAAGAGACCTAAAGAGGTAATTTAGTAGAGTCAGGTGCCGTCTTTTGGTGAAAAGGCAGTTCTTCTAAAATTTCTTGTATATGTGTCCCGTCTTTCATTTTAACTCCTGCTTTCACTGGTTAAAAGAAAACTGACATGCACATAAATGTTTTAGTTCTCATCGCATGAAAATTGTATGCCTAGCTTTCCTTGAATAGGCAGAATTTATCCCAGCTAAGACTGTAACTCTGTAAATTATGGTTCACTTTAATTGTTTTCTTTTTGATTTTTTTCGGTGTATGACAGGTCCCAACTATATGTGTACTTTTAAGCAAGGCTTTGAATGGACGCCAAAAATTTCAAAGAGAAGCTGCTGCTGCAGCACTGTCAGAGTTTGTTCGCTTTAGGTATGCTGGGGCTATCTGAACTTAAGACTGCTATGGCTTCCTTCGTTTTTGGTTGCAATACTTCATTAATTGATCTAATGTGATGCAGTGATGGGGTTAGTTCCCTGCTGGAACAGATGGTTGAAGCGTTGTGCCAACATGTGTCAGATGAGTCACCTTCTGTTAGACGTCTTTGTCTAAGAGGACTAGTGCAGGTTTTGGTTATCAACCTCCCTCGCATACGTGTTTTTCAAATTTGTAATAGCATTGGTCCCTTTACAAAAGTTATTCGGCTTGTTTTTGGTGCTAAATGCCTAAGTAGTAATGTTTTGTCAGAGTGATTATCTGATACGTGAATATATTTGTTTAGGGGACTGTTTTCTCATTGGCAAGCAGATGCAACAACTTATTCATACTATCATGATGCCTTAGTATATATAGTTAGACAACAAAATCTGTGAGAGCTGAGTAAGTGACCTTGTAGAAGTTGTATTTCATTCAGTAGCTCAAGATGTTATGCTTGGATGATCTAGCACAAAACGATGACAGTAATCCTTTTGAGTCTTGGGGGTTGGATCTTTCCATTAAAGTGAAATATAGCCAGTGAAACATCTCACTTCGCGAGCGAATCAAATAGAAGATGCTGGAATTTCAGAATCCCGCTTCAAACTTAGAAACAGAACAAAGCCTCCCCCTACTGACCTCAGGCGTTGAAATCGGGGTAGAGGGCCTCTGCGTTGACCCAAGTTGCATTTGGGGCTACTAATACCCTCCTTTTTGAGGATTTCTCTTGCTTGCTCACATTTCACGTCTCTATTCACCTGTTTGGCTTAAAATTTAGTTGTCCAGGACTGTAGCATTGTAAACGAATGTTGTTGTGGAATTTTGGTCTTCCCTTAGTTAAACCTTATTTAGATTTAAGCTGGATTCATCATCATTGCTGCGATACTTGCGCCTTCGTCAATAAATTTTGGTGTTCCCTTATAGATTTAGCCTTATCAGGATTTAAGCTGAAATCAGATCATTGTCATGTTACTTGTCTCCTTTGTGAGCTAAGTCTTGATTTTTTTTTTTTTGTTCCTATGAACTGGCAGATACCTTCTATTCATATGCTTCAACATGTTGCTCAAGTTCTTGGGGTGGTAGTAGCTCTACTTGAGGATCCAGATGAATCTGTTCAACTGACGGCAGTGTTATGCTTGCTCAGAGTGAGATTCCTTTCAATTTTGCTATACGTTAGTCTTAGGTTTTATCATGTCCTGCTCTTGCACATCTTCATTTAATACCGTTTTTATCCTTCTGAGACAGGTACTTGAATCATCACCTGAAGAGGCTGTGAACCCGGTTTTACTCAATCTATCTGTGCGGCTTCGGAATCTACAGGTA
Organism: Papaver bracteatum; assembly: GCA_023529315.1. Taxonomy (NCBI): domain Eukaryota; kingdom Viridiplantae; phylum Streptophyta; class Magnoliopsida; order Ranunculales; family Papaveraceae; genus Papaver; species Papaver bracteatum. Next base: position 1,490,748 of record JAJJWX010001659.1, read on the forward strand.
AGTGATTTTACCGTAAAGTTTCCTGAACCTGAAGGCTGAAGCCGATGCTATTACTTAGTGTTGATTCTAACTATAGTTCAGAAAGTGATGCCACATTATTTATGTAATCTGTGAAGATAAGAATACTGGCAACTGATGAACCTGTTTGCATACAGGTGTCAATGGATCCAAAAATGCGAGCTAGTGCCTTCAAGTCTTTTGGAATGTTATGCAACTTTGAACTTGGTGCGCAACGTGAGGCTTTTCTTGAGCAGGTGTGTGATGTTAATTGTAATTACCAATGTAAACTGTTTAAATTGTTTACGAAAATGAATATGAACTGGAAAAATCTTTTTAATGTGCATGGTAGGTTCGTCTATGCAGAAGTTAGTTTTTAATGCACAGAAACAACTGGAGTTTAATTGAATGATTTATCAAGAGAATGTTGCCTTCTTTTTGCTAGCGTGCACTTGCTTTCCATGATGCTCCTTTTTGATATTTGTTGTGTCTATGTTTCCAACACCCACATATTATCTTTCAGTAGGCCATTTAAAGTTTTAGGGCATAATGATTTTCAGGTGCATGTGGCCCTCCCACGCTTGATTCTCCATGTCCATGATGAGGATTTAGCTGTTCGACAAGCTTGTCGGGTACTCTTTTTTCTTTTTCTTTTTGTCTGAATATTTTCCAGTTCCTTGTTGCAACAAATTAATTAATTTTGTTTTGTATTTTGCATAGATCTTCTTGGATAATCATTTCGATCTTTACCTGCTTTTTTCTGTACATGAACTCTATCTTAAAATTCCAGTTCCTTGTTGCAACAGAAAACCCTCCAACAAATTGCTCCCTTGATAGACATGGACAACATGGCTGCCCTCTTCAATATGCATTGTTTCAACTCCGACCATCGGTATGCTACAGAGAAGTGCAAATTCAGGGACCCATATTACTTGTGCGATCACTGATCAGTCTGTATTTAGATTCTGGGATAATATTACATCTGACTCCAATTTTATGTTCATCAGAAGCGACTATGAGGACTTTTTAAGGGATCTAACAAGACAACTGTGTCAGAATTTTTCCACCAGAGCTGGTACTTACATGGCGTCTGTAATCCAGGTATGCGTTCTGATCATAGACTCATGGAACATGGGACGAGACTAAGCATTATCTTGCTATATAATCGGTATTGATCTAGGTGCTGTGGTATCAGCGGTTTCTTAACATGCCAACTGCCAACTTCACCAAGGCTGATTCTGAATCCCTGATTTTTGTTATGTTTGGTTGTGTAGAGCTTTTTAAAACTCAATTTTGTGGCGTTTAAGCATGACAGATAAACTGTTCTCAACCATAAAATGGAACTTATTGAAATTTACACTAGTGACACAAATAAGCTCAAGCATTCAACTAAAACATAAGTATTTAAGCAAAAACAAGTTGGAATATGAGTGGTTTATGTGGTAATGATATGCAGGCTATTGACGCTCCTTGGCCAAAGATCCAGGCGAACGCCATCTATTTCTCTAGTAGCATGTTGTCTCATTCAGATGATCAACGCATCTTGGTTCCTTACTATGCACAAGTAGGTGGTCCATAGTACTTTTATCATGTGACGAAAGAATAGCCCCTCGGTAGGATATTAAAATGACCAATAATCGGATTCTTTTGGCTGTAGGTGTTTGGTATGCTCATAGGCAAATTGAGTCGATCACCGGATGCAGTTGTCCGAGCAACCTGCTCTTCCTCTCTTGGGTTGTTGCTGAAATCCACGAACTCACTCTCGTGGAGAGTATCAAGGCTCGAGTCAGTACGTAAGGGTCATGAAGTCGTGTAAGTTTTGTATACAACAAATTCAGGAAGAGAAAGTAAATAAATAGACTGTAAAATATGGAGAGAATCAAGTGGTGAGCGTTCTCCCCTTTGTAACTTTGGTGACCCACCGCATCGAGCCTAATAATCACCCTCATATTTGTAAATCGGTTTGTATAGTTGCTTGTGATGTAAATTTATGTAGTCATGTTAACACAATCAAGTGTGTGATTTCTTTGGTGTAAAGTGCTATCGGAACCTGAAACAATAATGTAAGGTAGAGCTATTCCAGTTTGTTCAATAAATTATATTCGCTTTTGCAAAAATAAATAAATCAGATGATGCTAATTTGTTTGATTTGCTGATGCATAGCAGATCAGATTTTTGCTCCAGGGTCCTCTCGACTTTGGACTGGTTGTCTGCTTGTGCAGTTAACCGACTTCAGTGGTGGCAAGTCTTGTTCGATGTCACATATAGCCAGTGGTAGACCTCCTTTAATGTAAACGGATCAGTGTTCAGTGGGGCCTAATCCTTGTTGAGACAAGAAGATGTCTTTAAGAGGACCTCACAGTATAATGTTCTCGGATAAATCTTCACATGTTCTGTTCAGGAGGCGGGGCTTAGGCTGAGTGTAGTGGAGGAGGGAAGTATGGGTTGAGCAGCGTTGCCGCGTCACGCTGAAGAGAGGCCTGAGTGCCACGCTGAAGAGAGGCCTGAGTGCAGTGGTTGGGGAGGGAATTAGAAGAGAGGCCCGAGTGAAGCGGTTGGGGAGGGAATTGCAATATAGGCGAGGTCTTGGACATAGCTTTGTACGAGGACGGACATAGCTTTAAGCGAGGCCCCCTTCATAGCTTGACTGGTCAACAAGCGTTGAAGCTACGATGGATGTATGATTAATTTCATTTGAGTATGAGTTGTTCTTGGTATTTGAGCGATGTTTTGGACCTCACTCAAAAGCGAGGCCCCAATCGTCGCTGAATTTTACAAAAGCGAGGTCGCTCTCCTTGCTTTTGAGATTTTTGTGGCGATGTCTCACTCCTCGCTCAGTTTGAAATCTCCGCTAACCTTCCTGCTTTGGAGCAAAGAGAAAAACCTTCCTGCTTTCGATCAAAGAGGAAAAAATTGAAGTTTAAATTAAGCCTTCAGCCATGCCCAGATGTCACTATCATCCCCTTCTTTTATTCCACTACACTCACTCAGCCTTAGGTTCTACTTTCCCTTTCACAGTCGGACAGTGGAAGATATTTTTAATTATTTGGTTGTTGAAGGTTGACCGTTGAATAGATTTCGCCATCACAGTTTCTTTTGTTGAACGAATTATGCCATCACAGTTCTTACCTAGAGAGCCCTATTTATTTCTTGTAAGATCAGAAAATATGGCTATATTCCTCTATACTACTAGCCTAGGAATTTAAAGCTCAAACCTTGTTCCAGCTCACTCATTTACTTGCAATGGCTTTACAAGAGCATAATCAACTCCACTTTGTTTTATTTCCTCTAATGGCACAAGGTCACCTGATCCCCACTATAGACATGGCTAGACTCTTTGCTGAGCGTGGTATTACCGTCACCATAATCACTACTCCTTTAAACACCTTCAGGTTCAAAACAATCATAGATCGTGCTGTTGATTCTGGCCTTCCAATCAGACTTCTGCAACTGAGGTTCCCTTCTGTAGAGGCAGGATTACCGGAAGGGTGTGAGAATGTAGACTCTCTTCCTTCGCGTGAAATGATGAGTAATTTCTTTAAAGCGACGTCTATGTTACAGGAACCACTAGAACAATTGCTTGGAGAGCTGAAACCTGTTCCAAGCTGCATAATTTCGGCCATGGCTTTCCCATGGACTGCAGAGACTGCTTGTAAACTGCAAATACCGAGACTTGTTTTCCATGGCACCTGTTGTTTTTCTCTATTGTGCTGCCATAACATACTAGAATACAAGGTTGCTGATAGCATCACAAGCGAGTCCGAGTCGTTTGTAGTACCGGGATTGCCTGATCGAATTGAGATAACCAAAGCAATGCTCCCAGGAAACCTTCCTCAAAGCTCAGGTGACCTGAAGAATATCCGTGACCAAATTAACGCGGCCGAGCTGACTGCGCATGGTGTAGTGGTAAATAGTTTTAACGAATTGGAGCCCAAGTATGTGGAAGAGTATTTGAAAGCGAAGTTCGGAAAAGTTTGGTGTATTGGTCCAGTGTCTCTGTGTAACAAAGAGACATTAGACAAGGCCGAGAGAGGTAATAAAGCCTCAGTTGATAAAAGCCAATGTCTGAAATGGCTTGACTTGAAAGAGCCCGGATCGGTTCTTTATGTTTGTCTGGGAAGTCTATGTCGATTAGCAACTTCAGAAATGATCGAGCTTGGGTTGGGTCTAGAAGCATCAAAACATCCCTTTATATGGGTGATCAGAGGTGGAGATAAATACCCAGATTTGGAAAAATGGTTACTCGAGGAGAAATTCGAGCAGAGGAACAAAGATAGAGGTCTGGTAATTAAGGGCTGGGCACCACAAGTACTAATTTTGTCGCACAAAACAATAGGAGGATTCTTAACGCACTGTGGTTGGAATTCAGTACTCGAGGGAGTTTGTGCAGGTATTCCGATGATAACATGGCCCATGGGTGCAGAACAGTTCTTCAATGAGAAATTGGTTGTTCAAGTTTTGGGAATTGGAGTGAAGATAAGAGGAGATGATATTCATGCTAGTGTTGCTACGAAACCAATGGAAGAACACAAGAAGTTTGAAAGTGTTGAAAATAAGAGAGAAGAGGTGGAGAAGGCTGTGAATAGAGTAATGGATGGAGGTGAAGAAGGTGAAGAAAGAAGAAGACAAGTAAGAGAACTTGGGGAGAGAGCAAAGAAGGCCATGGAAGGCGGGGGATCATCTCAACTCAATATGACACTATTCATTCAAGATATACAGCAGCAAGGACCAAAACAAAGATGATTTTTTTTTGGCAAGTGAAATAAATTACTGTTTTCTTTGTCGAATCAAACAGTGTTATCTCTTGATTATGACAATAATTGATGTCAAATTGATAAGAAACAAAAACACTAGATTCGTTGACAAAAAAGTCCAACATCGATAATAATTCGTTCATTTCTTTATCGGAAATGCTATTCACCTCCCAATTCTCCACCTCCATACTCTACTCCCTTTAATCTACACCTCACATCTAGGATTTGAATCACATTCAGATACAGGTGGGGTTCACCATTCCCCAGATATGAAGTTTAGATTGGAGGGAGCAGAGTAGGAAGGTGGAGAATAGGGAGAGCTGAGAAGCACCACCATTTCTTTATGAAGCCTAATATTGAGGCTTCACATTTTAATAGAGGGGCTTTACATGGTTTCCTAATAACTAAAAAATTGGTTATGGGATATCTTAAAGATATAATAAATGTGTAAGTTACCCTTTCATCAATTGAACCTATATAATAAAAACCCAATTCTCTAATTCTAATCAACAATCTGAAATCAATCATGATGGACAACAACTCAATATCAATCATCATCAAAAACCCTTATATCATTAAATTAAAAAAAAAAAAAACTAATTCTCTAATTATAATTAACAATAACCCAAAATTAATCAATTTCAATTAAGTTTGGAATATGTTAGATTTTCTCAAGCAAATTTGAAAAAATTGATTACAACAAGATCGAAAATCAATTTCCCAGTTTCTCACGTTTTACGGTCAGAAAAAGTAGAACTCCCAACCGTAATTAGGTTGGAGAATGTTATCTACGGTTAGGTTATCTACCCGTATTGATTTTACGGTTTGGTTCGACTTTGATAGAACCGAACCGTAGATAGTCCCGGGATTTTATTATTTTTCCAACTTTTTTTTTTTGAAGCGATTCTTTTTCCAACTTGTACTAGGTATCACCGGGGCCTTACGGCCCTGGCTCAACCTTTCATTAGTGGTAAGTGTCACATAGTCTTTGAAATTCAACGCATGATTTCTAGCTTGATGTCCCATAAAAATATTATCAAAATATCAGTAATATGGATGTTATCCAGAGATCTCCATTCAAATTGTCCAATTTATGTTACATAAGTATCGCGGTTGATGATTTTCAAAAAAAAATCCTTCTTATTATCGGTTCATTGATTCAAGGATAACTAAATGGTGGTCATTGATTAAACATGAAGATCACTTGTGAAAGATGAGAATCAAAGTATTATGTGACTTTAAGAGAATTATGTTGAGCGTTTTTATCTTATTCGTGGTTTGAACCAAAATTAAATCATTTACTTGGAACGAACAAATGAAAAATTCCAGTATTTGCTTTAATAATTTATTCAGAAGGAAAAAAAAATCTACAAATTTCACTACTAGCTATTGAGTTTCTATATTAATTGTTTGATAGAAAGGCTTCATGTTTAGATTGAGTATAACATCTAACTCCTTTAAAATCCTAACTCATATAAGCCCCCACGTTGAATGGTGAGTGTCACCGTTCGCTAAGGAAAGAGTGAGTTGGATTGCTTAGGAAAGAGTTTGTAGGATTGCTTAGAAAAGAGTTTGTATATTAAACCTTAATAGGACACTTGGCAACACTCTATTGGTCAAGGGTTTGTAAAAAAATCCAAATCCCGGAAAAATAAAAACTAAACAAAAAAACATAAACTTCAGTGAGGAAAAAAAACCTAATCGTCTTTAGTTCAAAACAAGGTTTTAAAAACGCCCGTTTTTACCTAAAAAACTACCGTTAAAACGGTCACACCGATATACCGTGGCCGTGAGGGTCCCCGAACCCCGTGCCTTTATTATGCCGATAAATAGGAAAAAACGACAGTTTTTTAGTACCATTTTTTAGTTTTCATACACGTTATAACCGTTTCTCTAAAATTAGTTTGAATTTTTTTTCTTCTAAATAACATTTTAACATGCGTTTTTTAGAACTGTTTTCCCGTTATCACGCACATTCTAACCGTGTAAATCACTTTCTTACCATTTTTTTTGATTTTTTTTTCTCTGGATTGAAAGCTGAAAACTTCGAATTAATTTTTTTTAAATGATACAAGGAAACTAACTACAGGATTAAAAACTTCAAATTTAAAAAACATAGGATTGTTAAACTAGTATTCATCATTTAAAAAGCTACGCGAACCAACTACGAGCTGCACCTTTTTTCAAGTATTCCTTTCCACATCATAGTCATCGTTGTCGGGATACTGGCTATCTTCGTTTGCATAAGTATCATCATCATAATAACCATCATTATCGTTATCATAACCTCCTTCAGTATCATCATTATTGTTACCTACTTCATTATTATTATCAATATTAGAATTATATCCTTCATTCATATGTTGAACACCATGGTCAGAGCGATCGGAAGTGTAACGAGAATCATATGTTGGATTCACATTCTCATAACATTGTGTATTGTCTCCAAATGAAAGATTACCTAAGTCATAAACAAAGTCACTCACCGGTAACCTTTCGTATGGGATTTGAACTTCAGGATCATGCCAGTTGTATGGTAGAGGGACATGCTCTGGATTATTAGCGGCCTACTCTTCCAGCATATTTAACAACTGTTCTTCTTGAGGTAAAACCGGTGTTTCATCTTCCCTAGCTATCCATTCAAGCATATTGTTATCCCTCAGTAGACTATGAACGTCGTGAACATCAATGTTATGTCTCCTTGATTTACCTTTAATTCTTTGTTGCTTCAACTTCAAATTGTACTGGACATACACCAGATCATTTAATATCGATGAAAGTAAACGATTGCGTAGTTTGGTGTGGATTCTTTCAAACACACTCCAAGTCCTCTCTGATCCAGACGATGTATTTGTTTGACTTAATGGAGGATGGTGCACCATAAGATAACAAATTTAACATGTTGAGCCGCAAATTGATGATTCTTCCCGCATACAAAGAAAGTACAAGATGACTTTCTAGCATGTACGGGCCACTAATCATTTTTCAAATTTTGTGGGTTGTATTATGTTAGTTTTAGGTTTTTGATTTGAATTTTTATATAGCAAGTGTGGAACAAATTTAACCAAGAAAAGAATCATTTTCAATAAATGTTCCATCGAACATCTCATTTGAAATAATATTTTTCACTTGAGAATCTGTAAATTCCTTGTCCAGAAATAGCTTTTATGATAAATGATGCTTTTGATTGCGTTGAAAATTAGTATTACATGTACTTTCACTATTTTATGCCCTATAGATTAGTAGTTTAATTTACAGTTTTGAATTATTCCGTTATTAATTGGGTGAGCAGATTATGTTCTAGAAAACTTGTAATCAATACATTCTAAACCATGTTGATAAGATGAAGAAAATTATTAGTTAATATAAGAGGAAAAATAGTGGTAACTATATTAATTATTATTTAATAATTTTTAATTATTGACATTAAAATCCGTCTAATTAATACCATTCTATCTAAGGATAATATATCAACCAACCAAAGATAAATTTAACATTTGCAGTTGGATGATCAAAAATAAAAAATGATATAATGTTATAGGTGTAATAAAAAAAGGATCGCATAGATTTCATTAACTAGATATAATTGTGTCTTGATTTTTTGTTCCTCTAATCTTGATTTGAGCTTTTGTTATTTCCTTGAAACTCTATTATTGCATTTTCACATCATCATTTATCATGAAGAAAAAAAATCAAATTTGTTGTAAATAAACTACAAAGAAACAAACAATAAATTTTGTAAATACTTATTTTAATACAATATTAAAATTACCTCTTAAACTTGTAGTTAGTTTTCAAAACACAGAGGAAGAAGAATTTTTGGAATTTATAAAATATTTGTGTCCACAACAATACACCTTCTTGTGTTTTTAAAGGGTTTGACAACAAATAGTGTGACCATGATTTTGTTTTCTAAAAGAAGGGAAATGTCCATCGTCTCCCCCAGATGGAATCTAACTGCTTTAGTTCTTTTATTTGTTAAAAGCCACACACTAATAACCTACCGACTTACTCTACTAGAGTGGGAATAGTGAAAAAACTCTACTCTACTCTACACTAATAACCTCACTATTTTATGACAAATGAGAAAACATGAGGTGATCTATTTAGGGATAGATTAGAAAGTAGTTTAATTTACACGTTATACATAGGGGGTGGTTAGAAAGTTGTATTGGTAAACCCTAAGAAAAAATAAAAAATCAAATAAAGGATAATGATATCAACATTACATGTGTTTAACCAAAGATAAATGAGAGATTCAACACGATAGATTGTTAACAAAAGTTAAATTTTGGATTGATCATGGTTCTTTCAAATTTTGTGGGTTGTATTATGTTAGTTTTAGGTTTTTGGAATTTATATAGGTAGTAAGTTAATTTGAAGTCCTTTCTCATTTAATTTGATTAATTATGAATTTATGGTTCTGTAAACTAAGTGTTCTTGGTAGATTATTTAGTACAAACACCTATATGTTGCAATTCATGAACACATTGCTTTGATTATTCATCAAACACTTACCTACACATTTATTTGAGATTATTTTTGTTTTATTTCGGTTTTCATTCAAAAGTTTCTAAAAAAAATTCATATATTCTTCCCTTAATTTGATGCTCAACTACAATTCTTCTACGATGCCTCCACATGGCTTCCTCACTCGGAAATGTTGAAGTTGTTTAGTCTAAAAGTGAATAAAAATTGTAAATTGATCGCAAATCGATTATTTGTAGAATTCTTTTGTTACTTTTAATCAATTTCATCTCTTGCCATATAGGTTTTCTAAGGATTCTCAAAGGAGGAAAATTACATCAACATGAAGCTCACTGGATATATGAGAGGGAAACCTTTTGTACTTGGAGGAACTTAAAGCCACTAAGGCCGTATTGAATTTGGGTAATACTTAGGAAGTGTTTTTGGAAGTTTGGGAGAAGTTTATAAAATGCCTTCCCCTTTGTAGGTTTGCATAATGATAATGCTGAACACCATAAATCCTTTTAAGCATGGGTTTCTTTGGGAAAAAAATCAAGTCATGGTTACTGCTGGTCACAAAAAATGAAGCGGTGTGTTATCGACCCAAAGATAAAGAAGTTTGAGTTGCATAGCGTGTGACATTCACCAGAGAGGCCATTAAACCAGGTATTTACAGATGTACCTATGTACATATTAAGTTTGTGTTAGTTAAAAATTAAAAATGGTGCTTTTGGTTCGAGAAATTAATAGAAGATTTTTATGTTTATGTGTCATATTGCTTAGGGAGAAGATTTTTGTCCCCTTCGCAAAGCCTTTCATAACTTCCATGGGGGGTTTCTCAAAATCCACATACCATAATCGACAATGCATCATCCATGAACTGAGACGACGGGAGAGTATAAATGACCACATTTTATAGTAAGCAAATATGACTATTTTGTGGCCTTCAACTCTATATTGGAGGTAACAATTCACACTTACTAGATATATATTTTTAAAGTTTTTAGTTGATGTTAAAAAAAATTCTATATAAGATAACGTGGTGTAGAATTGTATATATTCAGTGACTAAATATAAGAAAAACAATCAGAAGTTCCAACAGCCTAGCATTGTATTACGCAAATTCTATTCGCATATGTTGAGTCTTATATATAAATTGTTATTTGCATCTGAATTTCAAATTCATTAGGAACTGATAACTTACCTATATTGAGTTTTAATTAGTCTATATTGTTTACAAAATGAAGGATTTGAAAAGCAAAAAACTCAATGCTATTTTATCATCACTATGTCATACTCAATGTCTTGATGTACATGGTATTCATGTCTCCACTTCATGGCCTCGACACTGTATATCAACACTGTCATATTAATTTTTGCCAGGACTTACTATTAAGTGCAAAATGTTAAGGCTTTTGTATACCATAGAGCATTCCACTTATTTAAGGTGCGACCCATGCCATTTGCAGTACCTTGGATGCCTATAAGACGTTTATAAGTTTATATTTTATTGTTTCCAGAATTTGGCAGTAGTATTATTCCATGACATGCTTCTTGGGTTTGAGAAATGTGTTTCATTTGTTTCCATTATGTTGATGTGAGATAACAACTTCTTCATGCTCCTTCTATAATGTGTGCATAATACCAACTAATTTGTAGGTTTATAAGGTACATAGTTACACCATGACCTTAGCATGTAAGTAAAGTAACTCTTTATTTTACTTTTTGATACTTAGCATTTTGAAGATATTACATTGATGTTTCTTTGGTGAGTCATTATTATTATCACTTATTTTGACTTGGTACCCATAAATGTTATCTGTTTAGTCATCATGTTTGTGGTGTTTCCAGCTGAGACTTCCTTCACTAGCTAAACTAACAATCAACCTTTGTTTGAACATGTTGGATTCCAAAGAAGAATTACTAATTTATCCATGCAGGAGATTGACAAACACTTGGTAATCTCATTGAACATGTATCTTGCAGTAGTTGCAATGCTAATGTTAGAGATTGGGTTGCAGTAATTAGTGACGCCGGGTTAAGGCCTCCTTAAGGTTGTTGCCATCATTATCGTTTTGTTTCTTTAGATCAACCAAGGGTCTTCATTGAAGACGGAAGCCAGGCTCATTGGTTTGTTGATGGACAAGCAACATTTCAAGCAATTGAATCAGCCGTTTGAGGAACAATGTCAAGAGGAAAATTTCTCATCTTGAAATTGATGAGAAAAAATCATAAAGGGGTTGTTACTTCTATGTATGTATTCACTACAGGGATGGTGCTGTGCGCATAGTACATAAGAGTCCTCTAGACTTGATGTGATAATTGAAGCAAAAGATATAGGGTATCACGTAATTCCCCCCTCGCACCTATAAATACGTTTTATTGTTGATGTTTTATTTGTTTCAAAGTTATCTTTTGACGTCCTTAATGGGAAGGAATAACAAATTCTGCTCATTTCCTTTATACTCATAATAATATATGAAAAACTTGAAGAATCGGTCACTTTCTCCAGGATAACAAAGACCCATTTGTATTTTTTATTTGATGGCGTGTAAGTGGAGTTTGACTCTGGCATAAAAATGAGGAAACAACTCCGGATAAATTTATGACGAAAATGGTAAAATATACTAATTTATATGCTCTGATTTTGTTTTCTTTGGCTTGGTACCTTATACATTTATTGTCAATATAAATAATAGAATTCAAATTCTTTGTGAGAAATACCAGACTTCATAAGGATGTCACAGGCTTTCTAGGAAGCTACTCCTTTCTCATTTGCTCCATAAGCCATTTTATGTGCAGTTGCATTGATTTTTTTGTGAAAGCCCTTTGATAAGACAGAAATTCGGATAAATTTGATGTAATTTATTTTTTCCAGCCATTGCTCACAAATAAATTTGATGTAATTTATCTGATGTGGTAATGGATTAATTAAGTTTCCTGGCTTATGATGGCCTGCAAAAGAGTGTAGATGATATTTGAAGTAAGCTTTTTAATCATCTCAATTTCAAAGCACATCTCTATTTTAGGGAATCAATATTTTTTAGTGACTATATAATTATTTAGAATATCAGCACTTTTGGGTGTGGACAAAGCTAAAAGACTACACATCATCCAAACCGACCATTGACACATCAGGATGAAACTCAATCGGTAACTACCTTTTTGTTGTCTGACCTTTGTAAAATATTTTTATATGATATTACATAATCTATGATACTCCCTCCGTTTCAAAAAGACAGTCCACTTTGACTTTGTCAAAATATTAAGGAGACCATAATACTTTACTTGACTACCCTTAATTATTTACCTATTTTGTGTTAATGAAAATACAAGTATTAAAATTTTCCTAAAATTGTTATGAGGATTGCAAATAGGAAATAAAAAAGGAAAATTAAAAGATATCGAATTTATGGAATATAAACTCTTTAGGGAATTTGATTCTTGGAGCCAAATATATTGTCTTTTAAAAGGAATAAAGGATATATTTGTTTCTTTAATTGTACAAATTTCTTTTTTATTTTATATTAGGTTCCATTAATATGCATTTATAAATATAAAAAATTAAAGGCTATAATAGAGAGTACATTGAAAAAATACGCCTGTAAACAGAAGCTGGAGACAATTTTGAAACTGACGGAAATGAAATAGAGGATGCATCATAACTAAATCACACAGTCGAGATTGTGATGTCCCACGAGAAGTTGTTACTGGTATTATCGACTACCAGGTTCATCAAATGCATTAAGACATGGTGAGGTGAAGCCGAGCCACACCAAATCAAATCGGGACGGGGCGCGGCGTGGCGAAGCCAAGCTTTACCAAATCAAATCGGGATGGGGCAAGGCGAAGCCGAGCTTTGCCGAATCAAATCGGGACATGGTGAGGCTAGGCGAAGCCACTCCTAATAAAAAAGGACAGCGACGGGTAGGGAAAAGCCTTGCAACACCAAATTAAAAATACATCGGGACGGGGCGAGGCGAGGCGAAGCCGAAGCCGAGCCACACCTAATCAAAAATATATCGTGATGGGGCGGGGAAAAACCCCACGACACCTAATAAAAAGTATGGCTAAAAGCACAAAAATCGGGCACAAAATCTAGTTTCTTCTTGTAATTGCTAGATAAAAAATTTGTCTTTCGGAAAAGAAGATGATGACCGTTTGACGTTTTGATTTCCACATGTGAAGATCTTCGAGATTTTATTACCTAACAAAATAATGTAAAAAAATATTTTGTTCAACTAAATTAGCTCGGCACAAAACCAAGTCGATCAACCATGACCGTTGGATTAAGTACAGATATAATATACTCCCTCTGTCCTAAAATTTATGTCCTTTATTCTATTTTCGTTTGTCCTAAAATACTGGCCAGCTTCTGTTTATAGTCATATTTTTTAGTCAAGCTCCCAAATATATCCTTCAATTTTTATAATTAGAAAATAATTTTTAAATATCACCAAACAAAAATCTTAAATGATATCTTCCTCAATAAGAAACAAATCTATTAAATCAAGCCTTAAATATTTTTATTTTTATCTTCTATTTAAACATCTTAAATAATATCTTCCTCAATTGGAAACAAAATTACTAAATTAATCCATAAATATTTTTATTTTATCTTCTATTTAAACATTTCTATAAATAATAAAATTATCAAATATGTATTTTTCTTACATTATCCATATACTCCTTTAAATTTTAATAATAACATAGCATTTAATAGGGATAGTTTTGTAGACTCCTTCGGTCTCCTTAATATCTTGACTTAGTCAAAGCGGACTAATAATTTAGGATGGAGGGAGTAATAACATAATCTTTCCCTCTATGAATATATTTTACGGCTAATTTAGAAAATGTCGGATCTAACCGTAATTAATATTCCCAACCTTAAAACCAACAGAGATATTTACGGTTGGTAACATATCATCAAACCTAACCGTAACTGGTTTAAGATAGGATTTTCCCAATTTTTATCATGTTCCGGTTAGGAGTTCATTCTTACCTAACCGTAAATTAGTCTTACGATTGGTTACATAGGAAAAACCCAAACGTAAATTGTCTTGGAAAGCTAAAAAAAAACAATCTTTGATCAGGGGGAATCACGATCTCCATCAAGAGCTACGTCAAATTTATTTCCTCTATCTTATGAATATTTACCCACCTCGAATTTTTCACTGGAATCACTCATTTTGATTGAGTGAATTAATATCTAGGTTTTTGAAAGAAATCTCCAAAAAAAAGAAAAAAAAAATCTCTCCACTTTTTCTTCCCCATCAAAACTTAATCTGATTTACTTTATTCAATATATAAGCACAAAAGAAACTTATCAATCTAATTATTAGTTAATTATATTATTAGCACTAACCACTTAAGGGTTGTTTAGTCATTATAAAATTAATTTAGATAAGGGATTTTTGAAATTATCTATGGGTGACCTATTTTTGTCCTATTAAGTGAAGCCCCTCTATTGGAATGTGACGCCCCAATAATAGTCTTCTTCTTTATAGAGGGAGGGATCAACCCGCAGTTTTAGTCGTTTTCTTTGACGACTTGAAAAAATGCACTCACTGCCTCACATTTTAGATGTTCTTCTTTATAACAATGGACAACGGTTGCGACAAATATTCCAAAGATATGTTCCTTTTACAGAAATCTATATACCTACTAAAAATAAGTGCATTTTGAAATACCAATCCTCACCATCTACTAATCATAATTTCAATGGTTAGAAGTTCGTTACTGATTTTCATATATACGTTTCGAAATGTGCTCATGTATATTCTGTTTATAGTTTTACAAAACAAACATATCCCCAAATATTAGCTTCAAAGACTTTACCGTTTAGGTTTTGTTTAAAAGATAAATGTCCAAAATATGAGACAATGTGAAAACTACCATGTAAGTGGATCCACCTCTTCTTTATAAGCATATTCTTTTGAATCGCTATTAATAGCAACGTAAGAAAGGAAAGATAGGGTGTGGAATTCAAAATTTAGTATTGTATAAATGAGTCCAAATTTGTGCACCCCGATGAAACTGGGGTGCACGTTCCGGCTGTGATTATTGGTTGTTAAAATCTTTGAAACCGCTCCCCACAATTTTGAAAACCGCTTTATTTTTTTCCCTTTTGAAAATCTTTTATTTATTTATTTCTGATAAGAAATTACAAACCATCCTCTTGTCAATAATCTCTTTTCATCTTCCCCAAAGCCAAAACGTGATTCAGATCTCTCTAGCTCTCTAGTTCTTATGTTTAAATAAAACACTCACCATTGTGACGGAGTATATCTTACCTTTCAAAACAGTTTTTAATCTTTCATCCCTAGCTAATCTTTAAGAGTTTTGAATGTATTAATTTCAAAGAATAAACTTGAGACATCAATATTCTCTTTACTGTTGTTGCTGGGTTGTTTTTTCTTTATATATTGATGAACTGATTTTCAGAAAACGATCTAGGTCTCCGATAAACAATCAACACAATTTCAATAACAGAGCTTGTGGAATATAAGACTTTTTTTGTGCCATTTACTTTGAATTTGATTATTTCTTATTTCTTCCTTAAAATTAATTCTTTTTCATCCACTGAATATCAATTTGATTGAAGCCTGTTCAGTTCGGAGATTTTAAATAACAAAATCATCAAAAGTTAATTCTTATTTCTCCCTTTCTCTACTAAATAAGAATTTGGTGCTAGTTAATTTCAATAGGTTTTCTGAGTAATTGATTAGTACAATATTATAATTTCAATGGTAATTTTGATTTGATGAACAAACAGGAACAAGGTCTGATACTTCAATGGAGTTCTAGGAGAGACGAATAGAAAAGTTAAAGCCGGGATACTCGTGCAATAATGTGTTTAATTTTCAAATAAATAAATTAAAAAAAAAGTATCATTGTAAAGCGGAAAAGAGGGTGGTATTTAAAGACTGATAAACTGGTTTGGAAGGTTTCAATAACCAATAATCACAGCCGGAACGTGCACAAGATTGGGTTTTGGTTTTGGTTTTTATCATTTCCAATGCCAATGATTGGGTGTTATCTTGTGCATGGGTGCTCCTCATTCTTTGTCTGCTTAGGATATCTGCCATCATCAACCATTCGATGAACGACAGAAAAAATAAATTCTGATTTTAAAATTTTGTCCCTCCAAAATTGACTCTTATCATTAAACAATACCATATTTCTAAGATTGCCCTTCAATTTTAGTATAAGAAATCTATATATTATTTGATATGATAGTCATGCATCAGTGTATTAAAATGATTTTTAGCGGTATAAAGTTTACAAATACGTGTGACATACTTTTACAGATACGTCATTTCTAAATTAACTATTTTTTTTATCTATAAGGATATAATTGGAAAAACAACATCAAAAACATATTCATCTCCCATCATTATCTTAAGAATTGTGCAAACTTAAAATAGGTCAAATTTGGTGGGACGTAGGGAGTAGTACTTATTCTTCCGTGAGGAAAATAACCTACTGATAAGTTTAAATTTTGATATTAACAATCAAGCTTCTAATATGAGTCCTCTTGGTTCTCAGACTCGGAGATATTTTTGTGATTCTACAATATGATTGATTAAATAACACAAAATTTCTATTTTAACTAGCAAGGATTTTGATTATGACGTGATATTTAATTGTCAGATACATATTCATCTTTGCTACAAAACACTGGGTAGTTAAGTCATCGAATTAATCCTTTTAATTCTATAATAAAGTTTATTTTATCATACTCTTCTTTTATTATGTATATATCATAATTTTATAATAGTTATGCAGATCATAATTTTACAATACTTGATTATGCAGATCATAACCTATTATTTTCTTACTTTTTCTTTTCTTTGAGAATAAAGTTATAGTATTTTCTCTAGTATTTTTTTTAAGCTGGAGTAAATGCATCATATTATATGTGGGAGTTCAGCAAAAACGCTCTAAGGTAGCCCTTTTCTTGATATATGGTAATCAATTTTTTTTTTGTTAATGTATTATCAATTTTACAATAACATGCAACACACATCACACATTTGTGCATGGTTGATTAAATACATTACAAATGATAATAACTCGTAACTAACAAAGATGTGCTCAGATGGTTTGAGAAGCTTCCCCTAATATGTAAGAAAACACGCTCTAAGTCGACCTCAAGTACTAATCAATGAGGACTGACGAAAGTAAGTAGGCTTTAAGCATTCAAGTTCATGTATCAATTGAAGTCCTAAACGTTGAACAACTTTCTGGCAGAACCTGGTTGGTATCCTTCGTCTCTGCACATTTGATCACAAGCGCCGGGACATTCCCGATCTCCAAGTTTTTGGCTGAATTGCCTTTTACACTGTGACAAGCAGTTGTTGTAACAACCATCATATTCTGGGGATGCCTCAACAACATTAATAACCATCAACACCGCAACAAGCATCACAATCACAATCATTTTCTTTCCACTACAACTTCTTGCCATTTTTCAAGATATGACCTTACCGAATAACGAAGTTGCAGAGAAATATTGATTACAATTTGTTTGTTGCTTGATGGGTGATGAGAAGAAACCCAAATCAATTTAAAGAGAGGACAAATACTAACTTAAGATTCAAACTTCCGGTACATGCATGTTTTTTGTAGGACTAGTGCTAATTTTAGAACCATTAAAGCTGCTAGAACATAACAAATTCATGCATTTACTCACTATTTTTGGACGAATGATTCTAGGTCACTAATTTTCCTCTTTTTTTGTTTAGAATTTTCAGTAGAGAAGGGAGAAATTTCTTTATTTTTTGAATCGACAAAACAAAGATTTCTAATATAATTAATAGAATATTATCCTCTTTCTGTATTTAGAATAAGGAGAATAATCTCCGTCTTAACTATTTGTAATTCCCAAAAGATATTATGTTTTGGAATAAAATCAATTCATGGAGAAGGTTTCTCTCCAAGGAAATTATCATCAAATCCAAGATGGTATCAGCCCCTCTATGATCCTATTTTCTCTAAACCATTAAAAGCAATGGCGACGGAACAACTAAAGCTCATAAACATTGCTGAGGCATATAGTTCTATGCATCTACAACAACCCGATGATGCTTTCTACATGAATACAGTGCTACCTCACATCTCACTATTGATTCAGGTACTTTACATAACGTTACCAATTCTAGTACTGTACGGTCTATCTTAGTTGGCAATGTCAATAGAATTCCAGTTACTGCTAGTGGTACCAAGCTCATAAACCTCCCTTCTCGCACCCTTCAACTCAAAAATACTCTTGTTGTTCCCGATATTATCAAAAACTTAGTTTCTGTTCGTAAGTTCACCACTGATAATCGTGTGTCTGTTGAGTTTGATCCATCTGGTTTTTCTGTGAAAGATCTGAGTTCGAGGAGGATTATCCTTCGGTACAATAGTTCCGGGGAGCTCTACCCTATCACCAACTCTACCGTGCCACCTACAAAATCGTCCCAGCCTTCTCCCATTTCCCTTGCTGTTTTCTCGCCAGATATTTGGCATAGCCGCCTTGGCCACCCTGGCAAGACAATTTTAGATGTCTTACGCAAAAATAATTTTATTCATTGTAATAAGAATAATTCTTCTCAACTTTGTCATTCATGTCAAGTTAGTAAACATGTTCGATTGGCATTTTATGAATCTAATTCCATTACTTTTGCACCCTTTGATATCATACATAGCGATTTATGGACCATTCCATTACATATCGATACCGGTTTTCGATATTATCTTATATTGCTTGATGATTTTACCAACTATCTATGGGTCTACCCTTTGAAATTTAAGTCCCAAGTTTATAGCAAATTTTTGGAATTTCGCTTTTTCGTTCAAACTCAATTTGAACGAAAAATAAAATGTTTTCAATGTGACATGGGTCGTGAATTTGACAACTATTCCTTCCATACTTTTTCTCGTGATAATGGTCTTGTTTTTCGTTTCTCTTGCCCCCAAACTTCATCCCAAAATGGCAAGGCCGAACTCATGATACGTCGTATCAATGATATCACCCGTACCCTTATGTCTCACGCTTCCGTTCCTCCAAAATATTGGGTCTATTCTCTCCTTATGTTTGTTTATCTTCATAATATTCTTCCCACAAAAATCCTAAATTTTTCCTCCCCTATGTCTATTCTCTATCAACGCCAACCAACATATGACCATCTTCGTACGTTTGGTTGTCTATGCTATCCAAATCTTTCCTCTACAACTCCTCACAAACTTGCCCCCCGCTCCACTAAATGTGTCTTTCTTGGTTTTCCTCCCAACCATCGTGGATACCGCTGCCTTGATCTTTCCACAAACAAAATTATCATCTCTCGTCATGTAACTTTTGATGAAAATATCTTTCCCTTCACTAATCTTTATCCAAATACTTCTCCCAATGATGAGTCTCCCTCTTATCTCACTCATCCCTCCTATGTTCTATCATACCCGTCTAATCAGGCTACTCCTAATGTCGAGACTCCACCTACTATCCAACCCACTGCATTTTTTCCTGGACCGTACACCCCTCCACACCGTCGGTCCAACTTCTCCTCTCTGCGTCAGTCTATCCCCACTCTACCAACATCTCCACCTACTACAGCAAACTCTCATCCACCTACTACATCAAACTCTTTTCCAAGGAAATTATCATCAAATCCAAGAATTTCTTTGATCAAAAACGAATAAAATTATAAAAGAAACACACCACTTGAAAAGAATAAAGAATAAGGACCACTTAAATTTGATCATAACTACTTGCTATAAAAATATACAAACCCTTCGACCACAACGAAAAAATCCAAAAAAACTACCAAAACATAAAATCGCCAGAGGATTAAAATAATATACTTTCATCTTACCACGACACTTAAAAAGGATATATATATAATATATACACTTAACCAAAATTTAAAAATCAACTAGGTATCACCCGGGCCTACGGTCCGGGCTCAACCTCTATCGATATGTTTATGTTGTTTGGTCGGCCGGTTTGTATCCTTCCACAATATTTTTAGTCAACACGTAGTTAGTCAGTTTGGGACCACAATATTTTGGTCCCAATATTTAGTTGGTCGTGTCATATTATATCGTGTTAGTTAGTCGGGTCATAGTAGCGTGTTTAAAGTTGCCGAATAGGGCTAGAGCCTACGGCCCCGTCCATAGAGAAAATTTAAAGGAAGATGTAGTGCACACATTAAAATTAGTGTGTTAGTTGGTCCTGTCTATAATAGTCGGGAGCAAATTTAGTTAATCGGGTCATAACAGAACGGTTCAAATATCTAGTTGGATGTGTCATGTTATCGTGTGTTAGTTAGTCGGGTCATACCCCAATCAACAATCACTATATTACCACTTTATTTCTTAGTTTCAGTTCCCATAACATAATCTTTGACGCCAAACTCTGATCCACATCATCCAATATATTAACACAATAACACAGTCTTTTTTGTACCTTCTAATATGTTAACACATCCGACAGCAGATATATATTGAGATTAATATTCCAAATGTCATTAATTATGCAAATTGACTGTATCACGACCATTTTCCAGTAATAGTTGACTATAAGACAAAATTTAAGAGGCATAACAAATAATGAGATTGGATCAGTAATAGCGTTGAAGATCGCCTCCTGCTTCTTGATAATTATTCTAATATAAAGCATATATAACAAATCCTCAAAAGTTACAAAATATTAGGAAATAAAGAAGCCAGCTACGTGAAACAAACCTGTAAGTAAGGCTAGCCGTGTTTAGGTTTATTAAGGTCAGGCCAGGCATAATCTCTGCCGTTAAAAACAAATAATCAGAAAAAGATCATCTCACGAACAGAGGGACGTAAGTATCTCGTAAAACTACATATGTCAAGAATGGACGGACAGATAGAAACCTCGCAAACTATTTATCCCATCTTGCGGATGGACAAAATCAATGGACGTCTTCTACCCAAGACAGACAACACTTCTCTTACTCGACCTCTTTTGAATTCGGTTTGTTGCCTATTATCTTTGTGTTTTGCTAGTCGGATAACAGTATCGTTTCTGTAGACCCCAATATTAGAAATAGACTTGGTATGTATCTAGTTATAGTTGCATTTTTAGTTAGTTTATAGGTATAACTGTTTAGCATTCAAATCACTAATCTACGTAATATTTCCTTTCATGAGTGTAGGATCAGAATATTGTTACAACAATATTCCTGTGAAATAAACAACAGATCTGCGACACATCAATAATAAGCAAAGTTCTGCGATATGTCAATGATATTCTGCGAAACATCTCGAGATGACGAAATAAATGACATATTGGATGAAGACGACAGAAACATGAGAAGAGCGTGACAAATTTGCGATGAATCGATTAAGCCTACGAAATATTAAGGCGGTGCCACCTGCGATTTATCGCAGGAACCTAGATCCGAAATTAAAGGGAATCTTAGCTGTAAATGAGCTGTAATCCACTATGTAAATGCATATATAAAGGAAATGAATAGTTCCAGAGAGGGGATGAATTTTCGAGAGTTAGGAAGATTTTTAGGAGAGAGAAAATCTTTATCAAGTGTTTTGTGTTCTTGGTCTTTGTAAAATTCCTTAAGATCATATTAATAAAAAAGTGTCTTTAATCTTCAAATTATGTCATAAATATTGATAAATTCTTGAATAGGGTGTAGTGTGGGAATTCCTGCAACTACATTTTGGCGCCCAGAAACAGGGAATAATCAATTTGAGAAATTTCAAATTACAGCTTGAAGACTTGAAGAAATTATTAGAATTGAAGAAATGGCTAGAAGGAGAAGAAATACATCAGAACCACCAACAACAGTGAGAAGAAGTAAAAGAATTGCAGGGGAAGGAACATGTGAATTGGAAGGATCTTTAAGGATCAGATCAAGAAGAAGTAGAGTGAGAAATGGAGTATAAAATTCAATCCAACCACCGAATCAACAAACACGAGCACAAGATAGAGATGTGGATTATGATAGGGTAAGTGTGCATACTTGGAGGTCGGATTCGATAGAAGAAGCGGAAAATCAAGAAGAGAAAAGAAATCAAGAAATGGATGGAAGACTAATCCATGAAGAGCATGAAGTAGTAGATGATTTGAGACAAAGGATACAGGAAGAAAGAAGATTAGAGGCAGAAGAACGTGCCAATCTTACAAGGAAAAATCATGAATTAAGAATGGAAAATTTGAGGTTGCAAAATAGAAGATCGAGAAGTAGCATGAGATCAAATTCAAGATCATATAGAGAAGAAACAAGACAAAATCTCCCTATACAAAATATTGGCGAGAATTTGATAAATGATCGTTACATTCCACGCGGTGAAACTTTAGACATTAGACATAATCAGGATGAGGGAGAAAATCAAGAAGAGAGAAGGAGAATGTTACGTGATGAAGAGATTCGAAGAAATCGTAGAATAATCGAAGATGATATTGAGAGGCATTATATTGAGCAAGTACATTTAGCGGGAGAAAGAGAGAGATTGCGAGCAGAAGTAGAAGTAGAAGAATAAGAAATTCAAACAGCGTTGCGTCAGAATAATCATGATAATCGAGAACGACGACGTGCGTAAAATCGTAATAATGATAATCTCAATGAGGAATATAAGAGAATTCGAAGAGACATAGAAAGGCAACGAAGAGAAACAGTAAGGGATGAGGAAATTTGCGGAGAAGAAAATGAAAGACAAATTAACTTGCAAGAAGAAGAAAATCGCAGAAGAAGGCAAAACCAAGATGTTGGAGAAGAAGCGAGAAACATCGCAAGACAAGAAAGACATGAACGCATACGAAGAGAGGCTGCGTTGAAAAAGCCAATGGAGCAAAATTCTGATAGAAATGAACAAATCTTGCGAGAATTAGCATAAATGAGAGGAATGATAAATAACAGAAGAGAAGGAGGAAGAAGACAACTTGATGAGGCAATCAAAGAAGCTGCGAAAACTCCATTTACTCAAGAGGTACAATTAGGAGGGATACCTCCAAAATGCAATTTACCGGTACTGACCAGTATATTTGATGGGACTACGTGTGCTGTCCAACATATCAAAGCTTATATTCGATGTATGCTACAATGGGAGAACCATGATGTCGTTTTGTGCAAATATTTTGCGTCAAGTTTAACTGGCGAAGCATTGAAATGGTTTGAAAGTATTCCCAAGAATGCAATAACTTCGTTCATGCACTTTCAAACTACTTTCTTAGGAGCATACATCAGTAATAACTTTACACGACCTGGAATTGAAGATGTGTTTGGATTGAAACAGAGAGTTGGTGAGAGTTTAAAGCACTTAACGATAAGATGGAGAACAATGTGTAGTGAAATGGCAGGAAGAGTAGATGAAAGATATCTCATTTTGTCTTTCATAAATGCTATGTTTGCGACGAATCTATTATACATCCAGGTCTTTAGAGTTAAAAACACAATTACCATGACATAACTGCGAGAATTGCAAGAAGAATACATCGCTTTGGAGGAAAAAAAAATGAGATGGAGTCTTATCCAATTCACAAAGGCACAAATTTAGCCACGGAAAATGGAAGTTTGTTACCAAGGATGATTAATACAGTAGCAAGTACTTCCCAAAATCCGCGAGAGAAAATGGAGACTGATAATCAACATAAGATAGTAGCAATGGGGAGTAGAGATCAGGAGGAATTGGAAAAGGAGAGAAATTTTTATAATCGCAATAACAATAATAAAGTCCCAAGGTTTGATCAACCGCAGGAGGCCTATGGTGGACAGAGGTAGAATTATTCAAATGGGCAAAGAGGTCAGAGGAATATATGGGAGGACATAAAATTGCCACCTTTAAATACCGGTATAGATAAGATTTGGGAAGCGATTATTTTGATGGAGAATATACCCTCACCCTGGAACATGGGGAAAGAACCATATCCTAACAACCAAAATCAAGAGTTCTGTCCTTATCATCATTTTCATGGCCACTTTGTGCATAATTGTAGAAATGTAAAAAGAATTATTTTGCGAATGATTGAACAGGGGAGATTAAATCATTTTCTAGCAAGAAATTTACAACCGCAGCAATTGCCGCAAGCACCAGAAATTCGCAGAGTTAATGTTGCAAAATAAGCTGAAACGTTTTTCATTGAAGTAGGAGCTACATCAAAAAATCTATTTTACAATTCAATTGTACATTCGCAGAAAACGATAGAGGATTTCCATGACAATGTGCTAAGCAGAATATTTGCAAGAGATATAGAGGGAAGAGAGGTGATGAATATTGCGAAGATTTCTCCGTTAGAAGAATGGCAGAAGCAAGTTATTTCTTTTACTGCAGAAGAGATACCAGGGCCTGGGAAGATGCATGACAACCCATTGGTGGTGAAGTTAGAGATAAATCCAAAATACAGAGAAGAAGGAGAAGAAGATGATGGTGACGCAGTAAGTGATTCTTGGGCAATAGATAAAGTTTTAATTGACACTGGTAGTTCGGTAGACATTTTATTTTATCATACTTATCGCACAATGGGTGGAAGAGATGATGAATTAATTCCTTCAACTTACAAGATCTATGGTTTTAATGGCACTGCAAACAAGCCAAAAGGAGAAATTACTATGGAAATTCCGTTGAACAAGATATCTTCAAAAATCAAGTTTTGTGTAGTGGATATAGAATCTCCTTACAATGCCTTAATTGGAAGACCATGGCTCCATGGGATCTTGGGCATAACATAAACATATCATCAATGCATAAAGTTTCCACATCCTCATGGTATTGGGATAATTAAAGGTGATTAGTTTGAAGGCAAAAAGTGTTATGAAGTTGACATTAATACTTGCGAAGAAAGAAATGCCCGAAATCGTAATTGGCAACATAACAGGAGGCAAACTCAAAGAGCTGAAAAATTGATGGTGGACAATATAGAGTTGCGGGGAAAGGATATATCATACAAATAGTTTGTCCCAAAAGAATCAATGGCGATTAATCATGCGAATATGGGAAAAAGCTGAAATCTTC
The DNA here is from genome assembly GCA_023529315.1 of Papaver bracteatum. Classification (NCBI taxonomy): domain Eukaryota; kingdom Viridiplantae; phylum Streptophyta; class Magnoliopsida; order Ranunculales; family Papaveraceae; genus Papaver; species Papaver bracteatum. Next base: position 1,515,947 of record JAJJWX010001659.1, read on the forward strand.
ATTCTTCGCAGGATAACAAACAAGCATAAGGTTTTGCGATAAATCAAGTATCAAGAAATTGCGAATGATCATTCGCCACAAAATAAAATAAGTGAAACAGTATCATGTTGCGAACGATCGAAAAACAAGAATAGCAAAAAATGTGCACACAGAATATTAAAAGAAAAACTTTGCTCAAAAATAAGAATTTCTCTATTAAAAGAAAAAGATGATGATTTCGAATCATATAAGAATTTTTAATGCAAATGCATAAAATGGGCGCAAATTGCCTAAAAATATATAAGAATGGGACGAACTTTTATGGCGTACACCTTAGTTCGCGGATTCTATTCCGTAAGAGGCAATGTCCTTAAAGTGCGTCATAAGGGGGTATCTCTTTGCATGACTATGGGAAAGGCTATACCGCTGCTGGAACCTAGTCATGGAGAATTGGGATTATAGAAAAAATCCATCCGTAGAGATAACTTGGATTCCCAATTATATAAGGTTATACCCTGGTTGGGCGCCCGAGAGTTTCTCCTAAGGAATACAACGTATGATCAAGGCGCCGAGGTACACGGTTGAGCTGTGGGTGCCCGAGATGGATGAACCTACCATGGCCATCCACGGCAAGTCTTGGCTTACGATATGTTCGGCCCAAAGAAAACCCCACTTAGGGTGCAGTCTTGTAACTATAAGCCATATAAGGCATAAAGGACAAGGCTGCGAAAACAACTGGTTGTTGGCAGAACCGGATGGGAAAGTGCTAGTCTTGTATGGCCGATGTATAATCCTTGAAGGGGAAACCTGGGGGAGAGATAAGGGCGATACCCTCAATTAGGGAGATGTGTATCAAAAAAAAAAAAAAAAAAAAAGACGGCAATGTCATGGGACTTTATATTCGCAAGAATATTTAGGCCCATCACATTGTCGTGTGACACATACAGCAATGTCATGGGATTTTATATTCGCAAGAATATTTAGGCCCGTCATATTGCCGCGTAACTGGACAAAAAGCCTAAAAGAGAAAAGTTAAGATGAGATCAATGGGTTTTTGCGATAAGATCAAAAGATGAAATAAATGAAATCAATAATAAGAGGATATAAATCGCAAAGACATCCTGCGATTTCATCGCAAAGACGGCAATGTCATAATTCTTAAAAAGAAAAGAGACATTAATCTCACAAGATGGCTTAGATTTATCATATTGTCACAAAGATTAAAATTAAATGATAAGGCAAGATCAATGGATTATTACATGAAAAAGTAAGAATGTCCTGCGATCTTGTCGCATATAAGTGGCATAATAAGACCTTTAACTAGGAAGGCGAAATAAGACCAAAAGAAAAAATATATTTGCGAGGCATATAACAGATTTTTCGCAGAAATATTTGCAATAATTCATTTATCATATTGCAGATTAATAACAAGAGGAAAGTATGGGAATGATGCATATAATGGTAAAAAGTGTTATTCATCATTATATGATAAATTCATATAAATAACAGACAAATAGAGGCAAATAATTTTATATTGAGAGACATCAGGAGCTACAAATAATTTGTAGAAAGAATGTTACAATTTGTAGAAATACAGGAGAAGATCAAAAGAAAAAACAAAACTATTGAGATTTATCTTCATCTTCGTCTTCATTATCTTCATCGTTAGTTCCTTCTTCATCTTCACTTTCATTCTCATCTATATCAGCCTCACTGTCAGAAATAACTGGTACTTCAGAACTGGATGGGATATTATCCAAGAGACAATGATATAGACTAAGAGGAAGATTATTATCTTTACAAACTTTCTCAATAGCATTATTGCGAACGGTGACAAGATTACTACGCAAATTGGAGTTGGATATCTTTATCTTCTCTCGCAGTCTAGAGATCTTATTATTGCGGGAAGCAAGATTTTTCGCAAGACTACTTTTTTCTTCTTCAAGTTCTGCTATCCTCGTGGAATGTTTTTCTTCAGATTCTGCGATGATACAACAACAAATTAGAAATTTGTTGAAAATCTACAACAAGTATAAATATGTTAGAGGAGAAATAAATAACCTTCTCTTTCATGAATCATTTCTTGTATCAAGGTTGCTTGCTCGGTATGAAGACTGACATCTATCGCTAAGTTTTTCCTAGCATTATCGAAAATTGTCGCATCCCATTCGAATTCATCATCATTTTGAATGAGAAGATGGGAGCGGATTTTTTTTTCTCTCTTAAGAAGTTTAATATTTTCATCCTTAAGTCTATCTCTGTCAAGTTCGGTATCAATAAGGGTATTGCGAAACTTTGATAGAGCTTCAGCGCCTTGAAGAGTAATGCGTTTTTTATCCTTCTCAAGTTCACTCTTCTTGGCTTTTAAGACTTTGATTTTTTCTCTAAATTCATCTCTGCAAGTCTTTAAACTATTTGACATACTCAAAGTAGATCTATAGTCCATTCTCATAAGGGAAACATGATGTTTAAGCTCATCGAGAGATAGAGAATAAATTTTTTCGTCTGAATAATTATTTAAAGCGTCATTAAGACGCTGAAGAAGAGTGGTTTCATCTATGGGTTCGTCAAAAGAATTGAGAATAAGAGCTTCATCAGTAAGATTATAGGCATCTGCAAAATGGTTGCTCAAATAAGCTATAAAATAGCAAGAATGAAGAAAAGTAAAAAAAAAAAATACTAAAGAGAAAAAAGATTTATACCAATAATTTGTTTGCAGAACTTCTCCTTGTCAACTAATTTCTGTTGAAGAACTTCAACTTCTACTTCAAGCGATTTGTTTTTATTAAGGAGCTCAGTATTTCCAGATACTTCCAATTGCTTGCATTTTTCGCGAAGAAGGGATATTTCAGCTCCATATTGTTTATTTCTTTCACGGAGTTTCGCAGATTCAGATTTTGAATCAGTAAGTCTTTTCTGCGATGTTGATAATCTATTTTCTAATTCTGAAGCAACAGAAAAGAAGCTCTAGCGATCATGGCTTAAAAGAGAAAATGAGTAAGGATAAGTAAAAGATCTTCAATACACATGATAAATGTAAAATTTACTACAAGAAAAATAAATGAAAGGGGCATACTAGCGAAGTTAGCGCGTGAAGAAAACTTGAGTCGATAAATCTGGAAACTCCTTTAAGATCTTTATTATTAGTCAAGATCGAAGCATCACAGATTTTCGAGAGATAATCGCAAGTACGAGTGATATCATCTTCACCAACACCTTGCATGGGATTCCTAAAAATATTTGATAATTGATCCATTGGAGTCTCAGGTTGAGAAAAACCCATCGCAGATCTAATTCTTGTGGAAGAAAAATGTGTTGAAGTGCCCACAGTAACGTCATGATTTACCCCATCATTTTCTTCAAGTTCTTTATCTTTTTCAGCGATAATAGGAGTCTCTCTAAGTGGAAGAAGTGGTTGAGTTTTTCTTCTCTTCTCTGGAGGACCGTCTGTGGTTTGATTTTTATTGCGGCGAGGGGAAGTACCGGAACTTTCATTTGGAGTTAATACTCTTTTGCCTTTATCTTTGGCTTCAACCACCGCGACAAATGGAATTTCCTTGAAAACAATCACACATAAAGATAAGAAACAAGGGCAACAATATATTGTTAAATATTATAGAAGATTGTTTCTTACTTCATCTGTGAAGGTTTTCAAAATTTGTAGGAGATTGGGATTCCCAGTACTGGCGTAACTAGCCTTCATTTTTTCAATCTGATAAAAGATGTTTTAATAATTAGTAAGAATAATATATTTAACTAAATTTGCGAATAATGATAAACTTTGCGGGATATACATCAGAATTCTTTTCAGGCCAATTAAAAACCCAAGGATGATACGACGCAAGATTTGAAAGATCCGCAGGAATATCAAGAGTGCCAAAAATATATGGACCTTCAAGGAGGAGAGGAAATTTGCACCACTTGTCATCTTTTGAGAAGCGTGGACCTTGGTTTCTACTTGAATGATAATCTATATCTTGCATAAGAATTTTATCTTTCGCAACTTTTTTATCCTTATTTAAACGAACAGCCCAACACGTGCCCTCTTTCTTCATGGGAATTAGTTGATAATTCACAAAGAAATTATCCACGGTATATTTCGCTGGAATAATGGGGATATCTTCAAAATCAGGATGTTTCGCAGTATCAGGATAATGAGATCCTTTACCAGCTCCACGGGTGGCATATTCAAGAATGAGACGAATACAATCTCCACTTAATTGGTAGATTGCTCGTGAAAGTTTAGCATGAGAAATAATTTTATAGAAAAGAGGGAGTTCTGGGTCATAAAGAGGGATAGGAAGGACAACTTCTAATTGACCTAGCGAAATAAGGATCTTCTCATTAGAAGAAGGAAATCTTGAAGCTAGATCAATGGAGAGATCAGAGTCTGAAGATTGACCAGGGATCTCAGAAAGTGCAAAACCTAAAGTTTGAAGTTTCTGCTGGTGTTTTTTCAAAGTGGGTTGACCTAATTTTTTAGCAGGGGCCATTACTTAGTATGGGAATGATGATTTTGATGAAGAAGAATAAATAAATAAAATTGAAATAGTAATAGATCCGGAATTTGCGGAAGAAGATGAAGAACAGTAGAGTTGCAGAGAAGGAGTAAAAAGAAAAGAAAAGAGAGAGTAAAAAGAAGAGGGGAGATTAGCGAAGAAGATATTTATAAGAAAAGAAAAGTCTCGAGAACATCAATGCATTTAATGAATAAAAGACATGAATGGTCAGAATTCAACGGTTGAAAAAAGACGTGTCAAGGGATAAATGAGAGAAAAAACACGCGTAGAATATTTAGCGATGGATGCAGAGACGTGTCAGAATGAAGGGAATGTGAAAAGACAAGGAGTTGCGGCAAATCAAGAAACTTAAGTTCTCATGATCTTTATCTTCTTCGCAAAAAAGATATGAGAAGAGGCAAGATGTAGGATCAGAATATTGTTACAACAATATTCCTGTGAAATAAACAACAGATATGTGACACATCAATAATAAGCAACAGTTCTGCGATATGTCAATGATATTCTGCGAAACATCTCGAGATGACGAAAGAAATGACATATTGGATGAAGACTACATAAACATGAGAAGAGCGTGACAAATTTGCGATGAATCGATTAAGCCTACGAAATATTAAGGCGGTGCCACCTGCGATTTATCGCAGGAACCTAGATCCGAAATTAAAGGGAATCTTAGTTGTAAATGAGCTGTCATGAGCTGTAATCCACTATGTAAATGCCTATATAAAGGAAATGAATAGTTCCAGAGAGGGGATGAATTTTCGAGAGTTAGGAAGATTTTTAGGAGAGAGAAAATCTTTATCAAGTGTTTTGTGTTCTTGGTCTTTGTAAAATTCCTTAAGATCATATTAATAAAAAAGTGTCTTTAATCTTCAAATTATGTCATAAATATTGATAAATTCTTGAATAGGGTGTAGTGTGGGAATTCCTGCAACTAAAATGAGGCCTCTTTTTTATCATATTACTAGCCCTTAACCCGTGCCGTAATGACACGGGCCATGATGTTGGTTCATTTTTAATATATCGTATAATTTGTGTCCCGAATACTTATCAACTCCTTATGATTTAATATGTGTTTGTCATAAAAATGGTTGGGATTTTCCTCTCTTTTTTTCTTTGTTTTTTCCTTTAATATTTTACCACCGGAGATTTGCTCAGACGAAAGAAATATAATCTAAACTTCCAGACACTTTTTTATTTAGGTTCATTGCTTATAATGAGATAATGCTCTACATGAACATGGAAGTTTAAATATTTTTTGGAAATATGTCGTCAGCAACGCTCATCTTAGTGAAATCAACTAATCAATATCGTCCATAAAAGTTTCCACATGCTCCTATTTCGTTCCAGCTGTCTCATCTATCATGGCCATGTTGTCGATCCTCCAAATAGGCAGAGAATATTATTTTTTTGCATCGAACGATTGATACAAACTATCCAATGTGACATGATTTTCCTGTAATTTTTTAACACCCATTAGATGACAATATTTAAAATGTGTACCCATATTACCTTTCCGAAGGGATTGTATATATGCGAACCTCTGCCATTGAATCTTCAACAAAGTATTGTGCCCAGCAATTCGTCTTAATGAAATCTTTGGTAACTTCAAAAGTCTTGGACATTTTGTCACTTCCGTATATTCCTACCTTCACTTGGAATACAATCTAGCGACACATTACCTCATAAAGAACCTTGAACACATATTGTACTCCCTGAAATAGGTTGTCAATAGATCCTTTACCAAAAGTTGACATATTCTACGTTGAATATTTATAAAAAAAAATTATGGTGTTGTGGATCGTTGCTTTCTAAGATTGTAGTTTTCAAAATTGGCTTCTTCAAGTCCCACGACTTTCTAAGTTTATATATCTTGTTTTTTTTTTAACATTTTAGTTAGCCATATTATGTTGTGACTAACTTTAAACTTGATGTCATCTTCTACTGTGAACTTTATGTGATTTCAGAATCGAAATAGTTACACCTCTTTCATTCGTATAAAGTAATCCGTTGTATATCCCAACAATTCTTCTACAACAACTCCTTTATTTTTCCGTTTCCGGACCATCAGTAGCCATTATTGTCAAACACAGTTTGTCTAATTTTTGTTGATGTTATGTATTTGCAATGTTCATTTTTCTTAAATAAATAGATTGTGGAAAAACTAAAAAAAAAGAACATCAGTATTACACCGGGTCTAAGTTACTATATCCAAAATACTCCGGACACTGCTTCTGGTGCCTTGTTTCCTCAAATTCCTCGTTGCATTATAGACAATACATGCAACACCAATCATTTGTAAAGTGAGTTATTTGCGCAAGTGCGGTCAATGTATCCCTTGCCTGTAATAATAATAACAACACGTCAATTTTTTTCAAGGCATCCAGTTGTAAATGGTATGAATCTAATAGATTTGAATTATACCTTAATCTTAGATATCACCTTCTTCTCACATAACATAGAAATTGAGGAAGGAAAAATCTTGACCACTCTTTACAAAGGCAGAGTTAGCCAAACTACGATTTGCAATTGTCTTACGTGAAAATTATTATTAATCCATATTTTAGTCAGCTCCTATCGAAGCCGATCTTATTAGTCCTATGAAAGTTAATCTTAAATTTTGACCTTATCTCTTGACCAAATTATTGAAGTATTCTCAGTCATGTTTTGCTTTATGTGATCTACCCATCTGTGTCTACTCTACCTTCTAACCCAGTGAATGAAACCTATACATATTGATCCGTAATTTGATATTGTTGATTTGTCATCAAGAGGTAGCATGATTTGAGAATGTAAAATATAAAAAATATTCTATAAACATCGGAGGAGAGATTTAGATTTATGATTTAGAGTATTTTATGATGATTTTGATGAACAAACATAATTTTCAAACAAATATTTTAGAATGCAAATATATTTTCCCGGTCAATAAGGTTTTATATCGGGAATTGAGTGAAAGTTGTTGTCTTTGTAGGTAGTTGTCGCGAAACAACTCGACATTGATGGTCTTTCAGGAAAAAGAATATTATAGTACTTGAGAGAGCGATAATGTTCTTTTACGCGGGTACACCAATTGCCTTTATATAATACAGGTGATCGAACAATCATGATCATATTGTCTTATACATTCCGGTATCATCCTCGAAATATTTGGTTTTTGTCCTTATCAATCGTGCTAAAAACAACCAATTACATCTTTCACAATACAATATCGCATGTTTTGTGACGATTATTTTTTTACTTGGTCAATAAAACTCACTAAAAAGCAAAAACTATTATTATACACTACTATTACCAACACCCACCACCATAAAAACCATCCACCGCCACTATTTCTTCCACCAATAGTAATGTTACCGCCTCCACCATTCACAAACACTCGCCACCGCTTATACTAACCCTACTTCCACTACCACCATTAGAATTAATATTGTTTTTAGTAAAATTATTTATTAATAAAATTATGTATTTATGTTAGATTATTAAAGGGACATTTATAATAGAAATTTAATTAATCATTATGAACAATCAATGAGACACTAATGAATAAAACATTTAAAAATGGTTAAGTTGAACAAACCCCAGCGGTAAATTTATCTTTTCCAAGGACAAATCCTGACCACTCCTTACATAAACAAATCAATAATAAATAATTTCATATGTTCTGATCTTGATTTGTGTCGTTCGTTTAGTTATTACATAACATGGCAATTGATTGCCCCAATTTTTTTAAAATGGACATGTGTTTTATCGAGTTTATTTTAACATTAGAATGATCAACCACGTTTTATACTTTATAATATAACGTTACACATTTTGTGGCATTACGAATTTAGCATAATATGTTTTTGTTCACCAATACCCGCCACCATCATAAAACCATATGAATCCATTTTTTTTATCCACCACCACCTAGTGGCGGAGCCAAGGGTTGACTAACCTGGCTCTAACCCCTTAAATTTTTAATAACTACATAATTTTTTTAGTTTATTTTATAAATAGTACTTTGTCCATATATATTTATGGTTTAGTCCACCAAAGTTTACATTTAAAAAAAAAAAAAAAATAGGCCTCCTCAATGTCAATTTTTGACTCCACCACTTCCACCATCACTGCCGCTCATCCCATGTAGGTTGTTGGACGCAATTTTAATTTTCAATCACAAATGCCATGTATGAGGTTTAGATTGAACAAAATTTCGTCAATTGATTAGTTTCATTATTTTTTTTCCGTGTATATATTATTTTTTGTATTGCAATCAATTTTATTTTAACATTAAAAAATCATGATTTATATGATATAGTACCAAAGATAACAGGGGTACCATTTGGGTGATCCAACTACGATCATGAAAATATTGTCTTGTATGATATTATCCCTGAAATATATGGTACCTTCCTTTATCAAAAGTGTTAAAAACAACCAACCACATCTTCCACACTACGATGTTATCGATGTTGCAATGACAACATAAAATTAATATTTTCCATCACTACTCATCAGCATTCACCGTCACTACTTCTTCCACCACAAACCAGGGGCGGAGCCAGGATTTTGAGGAGAGAGGGAGAAAAAATTCTTGGCAAGTTGGATACATGTGAAAAATGGACTTTGTATCCCATTTTACGATAAAAGAACAAAAATAAATATAATTGTGCTTGGCTCCGCCCTTAACCACCACTAATCTTTCGGCCTCCACCTCTTCTACTACTCATTGTCGCAGAAAATGTCTATTGATATTATTTATCAAAATTACTTATTAATAGAAATAAATATTATAATTAATTAAGAAAACATTTATAATTAAAAAATTATTAGTCATTTATTATGAGCAATTAGTGAAACACTAATTAATAAAACACTTTATAATGAATAGATTATTTATTATGTGCAATTAGTGAAACACTAATTAATAAAGCAATTATGGTATTTAAGTTGAACAAACCACCACTGTTGATTTATCTTTTCTATCAATTCCAACCAAGGTGGAACAATGGTTAGAGACCACTCTTATGACACAATAGGTCATGAGTTCAAACCTCCCCGTTTTAATTTTTGAAATTCCATATCTTGACTTGAGTATTCATTTTTCATTCACAATATTGGAATTAATGCCACGCGTGCGAGTTGTAGGGGTGGTCAGGAGAACCACAGCCCTTGATTTATCTTCTCTCTAGACAAATCCTGACCACCACTTACATAGGCAAACTTAGCCAAGCTTTGTTTAATATCTTACAAGGGGGTAGTCAAACGAGATTTCAGAGGACTTCTGGGGAGTTCCCAAATCTACTGTTAGTCCATAAGGATTTTTAGAGAGTCTCCCAATATCTCTTGTTATTAGTTAGAGACTTTTCTTAAGTCATTTAAATTCTCTAAAACTCCATGTTATTGGATTAGGAATTTGTAGGAGTCACTTTAACACCCTTGTTATTCGAATAAGAATTGAAAGTCATTGATTTGTTGTTTTTAGAGATTTGGGGAGATTTTTTTATGAAAATAGGCATGGTTGAAATCTCTTCACAAGAGGTAATATTTTGGGAGACTTGAAAATTTCAAAAAAAAACTTGGTGAACATGAGAGTCAAGATAACATTGCTCCCCTTTAACCGAATTATGTAGGATTACATTCGGCCCAATTATTAGATGTTTTTTTTCATGGATATCCAACGAACAAGTGTCACTGTTTCATGCTTATCAAACCTAGTTTTCATCACATTATCCAACCTAGAAATCATCGTGAATCTTATTCAACTTCTTTAGATGTGAAGAAATTATCATGGATCCAAATGGAGCCTCCATCTACAAGAGAATGCCGTGAATGATGAGTATATTCCACCATGCAACAAATGATTTGAAAGATAGTAATTAGATATGAAGAGATATATGGGACAATGGACACATATTTGCTTAGATATTCATGGTACTGTTATAAACATTGTAACATGGATAATAAAATATTGGTAGATGTTTTAATATTTTATGGGATATTATACATTTTTTGTCTCTACAAATCATAGAGAGTCTTTGCAAATCTCATTTTTTTTATCTCTATAAGTCACAAAGACTCTCTAAAATACTCTCAGAGAATCACTAGAAGTCTCTAGATTTTCAGAGAATCTCTGGGAGTCACTCAAATTACAAATCTACGAAAGTCCATATAAATCTTGTTTGACTACCTCCCTGTTAGATTAGTAGACACTGGATCGTTCATTGTTAGTTGAAAATTAAGAACATAAGAAAAGGTTAATTAATCAAACAGCCAAACGGCAAAAGAGTAGTTTAAGCAACTTTTGCAAATGGTGATGGTAGGACAGGTAATCACTTTCATTTCTCCAGTTTTATAGAACATCAAACACCGTGGGTTCTCTTCCACTCACAAATAAGCTCCATTCACCGCTGCATGGGAATGAGAAATATAAGAAACATAAACAGAAAATAGAGAATGAACTGTGGGTTCTCTTCGCAGAGCTGATACGTCACATCCATCAGCAAAAATCGGCTAATAGTTGGAACGCTACATTGATGTTAAATACTGTATATCCAAAAATTTGTCTACGACTTTTTTCTTTTCTTTTTTTGTTTGTACCAAACCTGCAGAATCTTCCCTTGCTTATAAACTTCTAACCTTCGTAATAAATTAAAGAACCTTAACCATAGATGTAGCACACATATTATCTCGACCATTAGGAACAATCCCAGTATTTTGTTAGTCGGCTTACACCGTGTTTAGTTAGTTGGGTCATAGTAGTCGGGGTTTAGGACCCCGGCCATTTGGAACAGTCCCAATATCTTGCCAGTCGGCTTGTAGCACCATGGTTGGTTAATCGGGTTACAGTAGCTGGGATGTACGACCCCAGCCATTAACAGTCCCAATGTTTAGTCAGCTAGTCAGCTAATAGATGTCATTGTTGCTGGAAGCCATAGCAGCACCGTGTTTGGTTAATCAGGCTAAGTGAAAACAATAAAATTCTAGCCGCCTACTTAATTAGGAACGATCTTGTTTAATTAGGAACGATCATGTTTCCTAGATAGAGGAACGTTTTCTTGTATCATACATATAAGATTCTTGACTGTTTTTTTCTGTCTTTCTAATATGAGTTTTGATCTACTGTTTTAGGGATTTAATTTGGTATTTAGCGTCAAAAAATTATAAACTGATCAATTTTTTGTTAATATACATATTCCTACCATTTTATTTGTGTTTAGAATATGCACTGTTTCATTTTTTTTAATTTTTTTAGGGCAATAACAACTTGTGCTCAGAGAGAAGATGAATGCAAACGCAAGAAGACACCGCCGTTTATATTTTTTTTAGTGTATGTAAATCAATAATTCTCGGCAGAGTTAATTGATTCTCGACCTTGTTCTATTAACACTTTGAACCCTTCCAACGTCGTTTACCCTATGATACCAAATTATCAACATCCTCAGGATTAGAGCCAACAAAATAATTTAGAAATAAACTTGCAGTTACAGGTAGTAAGTGCAATCTGGAACCTACACGATTAGGTGTAAGCAAATTTTTGAATAAGATTAATCCTGTTAACTAACTAAAATGACCAGTAACAATGCAGCATTGAATACAAGGTAATTTAAACAATACGCATGTCATTCTACTTCTCTCCCTTGCTGCAATTGCAATTTTCTTACTTCAAAAATACAATATCTGAGGGACCATTGTTAATGTAAATTGTATACAGTTTTTAAGAAGTTAGTAACAATACTAGTCCAAAGGTGAGATAGATGATGATTACGGAGGAAAAGACGATTATATCCGTTTACACCTACAATATCAAAACAAAAGAGAGCAATGCTTAATTTTGGTTGGTCGTACCTTGCATACAAACCTTCAGCTTCTCTGCGAACTCTATAAAAAACAGATATAACCCCATGCTGCAAGAAGAAAAAAAAGACTAAAAACAATATAAGAATTCCAAGCAAACTGTACATTGAAGATTATAAAGTCATGCTCATAATTACCACAGGTCCACAAGGTATAGTATACCTGTTGAGAATCTGATATTTCCCCGAAGAAAACATTAGTACCTGAAGCCCTGAATCCGGCACAGGATAGATTATAATTCCCATGATTTCATCTAGGTTTTCAGAAGAGAAGGCAATTGAATAACAATGAATAAGACAAACAAACGATCAAAATAGGGAGTCAAACGAAAGAAATCTACCGTAAGTGCACGTTGTAGATGGGGAAAAACGATTTGCTGGTTTTACCGGGATTAAAGAGTCGAACGTGTGGAGACTCCTTGAACCGAGCGAAATGTTGAACCTCACACAGATGCACTGCAAGAAGGGAGTGCTTTAAATTCGAGAGATCAATCTGTAAGACTCCAGCCTAAGCCAAGAACAATGGTCGTTCCAGAATCAATTCGGTCACAAGAGAGGATGGGTTGATATGTAGGAGGGAAGCTGAGAAATACGTGAGATCAATGGTGATATGAGATTGTAGGTGTGTTGTGAATTCAGCGTGAAAATTCTCTAAATGATTGAGTTTTGCCTGATTGAGAGTGATTTCTGTGAGTTCGTGTAGACGAAAGATTGTCTGTATGAACTTTGATGAGAAATTGCTCGTTTAGGCGAATGTTGTTCGAATGTTCGAAAACTCTTATTTCTTCAATCAGGATTCAGAGATATTTTATAATGCCGGAGTTGAAAACAATATGATCTCATGAAGTGTGACAGTTTGCTGGAATCAGAGAGTGGGGAAGTGGGAAATCGTGTTAAACCAATTACTCATCGTGCGGAGACTTGGTTAATTTTCCACCCACTACTTTGCTGACTCTTCCAACTGATTGCACGACTTGCTCACATTCTCATCGTGGGTGAACACACGTGCCGTAGACCGCCAGACCAAAACCCTAGTTAATATCCCCCCATGTGACATGATTGAAATCTCGTGATTGTGGAGTCAGTTGCTGACTTTGTGGGACAATGAGTCCATGTAGTGCTGAGTTGAACATGTTTTAGCAAATGTTCTGAAACTCATGAATTAAATGTATGTCTGCTGAGACGAGGTACCATTATAACCTAAAACGAGCAAACTGTGTTGCTGAATTGTCGAATATTGATAGTTGAACCAATAGTCTTTGATCTAAGCAAATATTGCTAGTCTGAGCGAATATTGCTAATTTGAGTGAATATTGCCGGTTCGAGCAAATATTGCCAGTTTGAGAAAATATTGCTCGTTTGATGAATTTATTGGTAGTAGGATCGAATAAAATATTAATTTAAGTTACTGACTGCTGGGTCGAGCAAAATAAATAAAGTGCTGATTATGGAATCAACATAAAATTATCAGAGTATTTGAATCTGCTCAGAATCACGTTTCTGCAGAGCTCTGGACTCAAAACCCTAATTTTGCCGAAATGATAATTTATTGCAAATCAACATAGGACCAGCTACATGGGATGACGGGTTCACCATATAACGCCCAGATGTTCGAATGAGCAAAAATACCAAAGTCTCTTGAGGACCAGTTGGTGAAATAATGATTAAATGCTGATTTAATCACTGAAATAATGCTCGTGTGAGCGACAAATAATAAAACCTGGTATTATGGAAATATAAAGGACCAACCAAGAGGTCATGAAACCAGCTCTTGGTGGGTGTGGGACCAGTGGATGGTCGTTTGAGCAAACTTCCAATTGTTTGGAAAGAGTTTGAACCTAATATGAGCAATTGAGAAAATTAGGTTAAAATCATTAAAACATGCGGGACCAGCTGTTTTCAAGCCTCAGGGTCACCCTTGGTTGGTCAAGGGGATGTGCCTATGTCACCATGACGTACGAGCTTCAGTCCTGAGAATTTTGATATTTTCTGGTGCACGTTTGAGCAACATTTGGAGAAAATATGCGAAATCCATGGTTTTGCTGAAACTGGGAAAAATACATGAGATGAGGGAAAATAAATAAAACAGGGAATTATAAGGTGTGGGACCGGCCACAGCTAGGGCATGGTCGGACGGTTGACAAGCACGGTCCCACATATTTCCCAGTTTCATGTAATTTGATGTATTTTCTCTGATTTGAGGGAAATTCCATGAAACTGGAGAGTTTTGATGAAATTAGGGAACTTCCATAAGATGAGAGATAAAATAAAATAAAATAAGGAATATGAGTGTGGGACCGACAAAGGCCAAGGCATGGCCGACCGGCCATGGGTGCGGGTCTCAAGACACTCTTCCCAATTTTATATAATTTACATTATTTTAGAGAATTTTCATAAAATCAAAGAGATTTGCTAAAATCAAGGTATTTTGTTGAAGTCAGGGAGTTTTCATGAAATCATGAAACAAAACACCAAATACTAATAAAACAATGGGCGTGTGGGACCGGCTAGGGTATGAACTGCCGGCTAGAGCCCAATCCCATAAGTTTTTCCTAATTTTTTAATATTTTCTATGATTTTAGAGAAAATACATGAAATTAGATAATTTTAGGGAAAATACATGAAATTAAGGGATTTTCATAATTTAAGAGAAATAATAAAATAATAGGGACGTGAGGTGTGGGATCGGCAACGGCCATGGCATGACCGGCCGGCCGGAGGTCCCATGACACCTTTCCCTAATTTTATTATTTTTGATAAAATCATGTGATTTAGATAAAAATACATGAAATTAGGTAATTTTCATGATTTTAGAGAAAATTCATAAAATCAAGGAATTTTCATAATTTGAGAGGAATAATAAAATAATAGGGACGTGAGGTGTGGGACCAACCACGACCAAGGCATGACCGGATGGCCGGCGGTCCCATGACACTTTTCCCTAATTTTATTATTTTTTGATGAAATCATGTGATTCAGATAATTTCTTTGGAAAATATGAAATTTGCTCGAACGAGAGAATTTTCATTATATCAGGGAAAAATAACAAGATATGATAGAACACAAAATTGGGCGCGGGACTAGTCACGGCATGAATGGCCGGCTAGTGAGCCCAGTCCCCTGACGCTTTTGCTAATATTTTATTACTATTATTTTTCCTTCCTATTTTGCATAGGTCCCTCGTTCATTCATATTTTTTGAAATGCTCATTTGTGCATTCAAAATGCTGGTATGTGCATTATTTTCTAATTACACTTGCACCATTTTGTCAGGGCTTATTCGATGCTCAGATGCCTGCTTTCGTTTAATATTTATCACTAACCCGTGGAATTCTGCTGGGAAGAGCCACGAATTGAAGTGACGAAATATAACAGAGAATCGCAGAATATTGATGTAATTGATGATTCGTAGAATATTGCTGGATATTCAGATGATTTAAGATAATTAATTGATGGCTATATACTATAAGGGATTCCTGTCTAGGAGCATTAATCATCTAAGGGTTGAGCAATACGAACTTGCTGGAGTGTCATATTCCTCTTGTATAGTCAGGGAAAACCTGGTTACATCCCGAAGACGTTGTCTCTCTATACTAGCAGGCATGCTGTCTAGGAGCCGTCCAATCTTTCGATTCTATATAGTATGAGATGTGTCGTGGTCTCAGCTGGGAGACTGCACATCTATATCTTCTCTGAGAGACTTTCTCCATCAGAGGTTTATGGCATGAGCTTTCATGCTTGAGACATGAGTCTCAATACTCATTCGATTGCCGGATCCGGAGTAATTACTGAAATTTCTCAGTATTCATGAGATGTGCCGTGGCCTCAGCTGAGAGACTACACATCTACATGTACTCTGAGAGACAGCCTTCTCAGTCAGAGATTTATGGATTGAGCTTTCATGCTTAGAGACACGAGTCTCGATACTCACCCGATTGCCGGATCCGGAGTAATTACTGAAATTGCTCAGTATTCATGAGATGTGACGTGGCCTCAGCTGAGAGACTACACATCTACATGTACTCTGAGAGACAGCCTTTTCAGTCAGAGTGGCATGAGATTTCATGCTTTAACGAGAGACATGATCCTCAATACTCATCCGGTTGCCGAATCTGGAGTATAGTTTTACAATTTTACCCTTTGTCAAAAATCCACCATCTACATTAATTTCCTTGCTTAGTGAGGAACATTCATGTTCCTCAGTCATCATTGAATGGTGATTTTCCAGGTATACATAAAAATAAGTAATTGAACTTAGTTATAACATAAGATATTACCGGATTTCGACCGAATGAGCAAACCTTGGTTTGAGCGGAAACCCCAGTGGCATAATAGGGTGTCATCCAGTGAACATAAATTGGTGTAGAACCGCTGATTCGATGGTGGAACCTTGGTTGGTTTAGGATTCACGGTCCGGGCCCAAAAAGGAAATCCTTATGGAATTAGGTTTTGAAAATAAAATTAGGTATAAAAGGAATTAATCCTTTTCCTCTTTTTTTTTTTATTTCTCACGTCCACCACCACCTTCATCTTCTTCATTTCACGTCCGAGCACCAGGAAGAGTAGAAATTTTTTCGCCGGAGTTGCTGATCGCCGGCGCCGTCCGGCCAAATTCCGGTCGACTCCGACCAGGTAATTTTTTTTTTTTTGAAACTTCCTGATTTCATGAGTTTCTCATGCTTTCATCATATTGAAATTTTATACATGTGTATATGTTAATGTGAGTTTTGTAGAAAAACCCTTATTTTATTAAACGTATGTTCGTTCAATCGTTAGTTTTGAAAACTAATAATAATCCCTGATTTAGGAGAGATTTTTCTTTCAAAATAGACCTGTGTCAAGTGATAAATTTTTTTTTATGAGCTTGCATGGGAAACAAAATCTTACGTTAAGAGGTGTGAGCTTTCACAAAACCAAAATAAACCTCGTTTTAGAAAATAACGCTCATACGAGGGAAAATAGATTTTATTCATATACATAAACTTATGTTCAGTGATAAAACTTCATGTATGAGCTTTCATGAGAATTAATATTTCATCACAAGAGGTGTGAGATTTCACAAAACTAGCATAAACCTTCGTTTTTAAAAGAAAATGCCAATACGAAGGAAATAGATTTTTTTTTTAAAATAAATATGTAGCCGTGACATATTATGTGTATATAACTTGTGTTCAGTGATAAAACCTTATGTATGAGCTTTCATGAGAATTAATATTTTATCACAAGAGGTGTGAGTTTTCACAATACTAGCATAAACCTTCGTTTTTTAAAGAAAATGCTAATACGAAGGAAAATAATTTTTTTAATAAATATGCATAGCCATGACACTTTATGTGAAACATGATGACATGTATTATTCACGTGGATTTGTTACCATTAGATAAATTTTTGAAAATTTACGTGAACAAATAGCAATAATTATTGTTTTGTAAAAATCAAGATGTGGGTTTTGAGTAACCCTCGAAACTAGACAATTTATTTATGATGAAATAATGTCTTGTTGTAAACTTCATAGGTCAGTTGTGTGAATGTTCACACTATGAAAATCATGTCTATGATTTTATGAGAAAATCATTTTTTATGAACTGATGAAGTTTCGTTCGTTACTGCAGGTTTCAAGGAACGAACTAATTTTGCGTGATAACTCTTGCAGCACAATCACTATTGTTAGTGAAATTGAAAGAGGTAAGAGTTAAGAATTACCGTTTTTTGGATGTTGGAATTCCCGTTTGCATGAATCCATCATCTCGCTAAATTTGCATTCAGACGACTGAAAATAAATATTGTGTGGATTTCACAACTGCTTTGCAAGGATGTCTGATTCCCCATCCAATGATGCTTCCAGAAATAAATGTGTGTAGATGATGACATCTCCAGAGAAGAAACGTGTATGGATGAGACTTCTGTTGGTGAAGAAGAAGAAACACCTGGAGTCAAGAATGTTCCGAACATAGATGATGCATTCTTCGATGTTCAGGAGACTGAAAATCATCTCAAGTCCCCAGTGTATCGTCTCTTTATTAATCCCAGAACGGTTACTCAAAAGAAACTGGTGACTCCCCGAGCTTCTATCCGGTTTTGTCTTGAACCAGGTCTTTTCCAAGCTTCAATGATTGAATTCAAGCTCTCTCGATGACCCTTAGAGAAGTTTTCTGGATGGTCAAGGAACATGCTGGGATTTCCTCGTATTAGAGATATGCTGGATAGAGCACAAGTTACCAGGGCCATTCAGACATCTGGAGATTTATATATCTTTCATGATGCACGAGGTATTGTAGATATTCTTGCTCGCTGGTGCATCCCAACTCACACGTTTATATGCATCTGGGGAGAGTTCACTATTACCTTGGAATATGTAGTTGCTTTATTGCATCTTCCAATTACAGGTAATTTTCCTGAAGAACTTTGGACAGCGGAGGAGAAAGCGATTTCCAAAACTTTAACATCTGAGATGGAGAGAATTAACAAGGCTTCTGGAAAAGGTTGTTATGCTCATTGGTTGACACACTGGTGGCCACGAGACGTCCCTCTTGATGAACCCGACGATATGTTGTCTATTGCTGCTTTCTTGTGCTTATGGATGTCCAGGGACGTGTTTGAAGACGCTAGAACCTTGTTGAAGCCGTTTTTAATCCCTTTTGCTATTAAGATGGCTCAAGGTGAACAACTTCCACTAAATGCTTATTCCTGGGCTCTTTGTATTCTAACCTGGATTCTTTAGTTATAGACTCCAGTGTTTCGAACGGCTTCATGAAGATTGAATGCTACGCCAATACGATGTTTCTCCAAGCTCTGATGTGGGAACGTTTCGAAAATTAAGTGCTTATTCCCCGTATTATCTTGCAAGGTCTGAACTCTGCTGATTCTCGACGTATTTTCCATGAGAAGGACAACACTAGGATTCAGTCGAAAACACGCTTCATTGATGTATTAGATGATGAGTCTGAGTTCAACTTTCGTCCTTGGGTGGTGATTCCTCCTTACATTTCTCAATTGATGACTTTCAATACTGGAGAAAGTAAGTATTTAAAATTTGATGCTGATTTGAGTGATGGCGAAAGATCTTTCATGCTAAGTTGTACTCTCGGTCATCTATTATCAACTACATATGGAGATTTTTGGTGGAGGAGTACAACATTGATAGAACCGCCCATCATATGGGTATGGACCAATGCGTCCCAACTTTCCGAAGGAAAAAACCATCTGTATAACAACTTAAGACCTGTTTAGATCACACACATGCTGAAGGAATCTCTTATTGGTTCCCTTGTGCTGATAGAACCACATATGTGACTCCGGGTTATATAGAATTCTGGGACCAGCAGCTTGAACGTCTGAATGATTATGTGACGGTCGCCTAAAATTTAGTGAAAGATCCTCCTTCTTATGAGATGAGTGCCTCTCATCCAAGATTGAGAAATATTTCTGGTGGTGATAAGCGGAAGACATCTCCAGGAAGTTCACCGGTATGCATTCTTTTGCATATTCCTCATATAACTTGTATAATTGTCTTGAATTATCACATTAATTTCCTCTTGCAGGATGGTCATGCTGTGAGACCTCGAATTGAAGTGAATTTCTCAGAAGCAGGGGCAATTGTTCATGGTGGAGAAGGCAGGAGCAAGAATTGCAAGTTGGTTCCTAATACCATAAAGTCCCGAGTCGCCTTTTTGGTGAGTTGTTGATACTTTTCCGCCGTGACTTCTTCTACTAGCTTTACTAGGACCAATATTTGTTATTTGGTTATAGAATTTTTCTCCGTCTATTATTGATGGTCTTCATTTCGCTCATGGTTGAACAACCCAGGGATACAATACTGACGAGGAAGTTGATGTAAGCATCCCTCTTTTGTTTTAAAAATTAAACCAGTATAATATGCTTCTGGATGATTTGATGGTGACCATTGTTGATGTATTCAGGAAGAATTCATCGCGGATGAGGAGGATGTTGATGCATCGCATTCCTCATTGAGTGATAAGAATGTGGAAAACTCTCGAAGTCTTGAATCGAATGAAAATATGGAGAGTTCTCAAATTCCCGAACCGAATGGAGATAATGGAATTGTCGATGATGATTCCATCATTTCCGAGCCTCTAAATGATTTGGAGACCCCTTTAGGAAGTATCTTCTCATATAGTTTCTTCTTAGAAGTATTAAATTGCTGATTTGTGCATGAATGAATGAAAACCCATGTGAATATGCACATAATTTCGGTGAAATACGTCGTCAGAAAATTTCAGGCTTCAGTTTTTAAATGAAAACCCCGTAAAACCTTCATCCGGAATCGGATTTTCAATATCTGTGTAGGACCAGAATATCGCTACAACAATACGTCTACGAAATTAACGACTCTTCTGCAAGTGTAATCGCGAGTTCTTCAACAACGCTTGATAGGTGTCGCAGAATAAGTTTAAAGAATGACGTAATAGCTGACGATTGAAGAACACGGGAAAAACATGTTTGTCTTGCGATGGTTATAAAGCTTGCGATAATAAACATTACAACTATCGCGATAAAATCCCAGAGTAAATCCGAAATAAAAGGAAAACTTAGCTGTCATCCACTAGGTAATTTCCTATATAAAGGGTTCCAATAGATTTAGAGAGGGATGATGTATTTTTGAGAGTTGAGAAAGTCTTGAGGAGAGAGAAACTTGGATAGAATAGTTGTAATCTGGATTTCTGTAAAACATTTCTGAGATTTGAATGATAAGTGTCGTTATTAATCTTCAATTATGAGTTGAATATTGTAAAATCTTAACAAGGGTGTAGTGTGGGATTTCCTGCAACTACATTTTGGCGCCCGAAATAGGGATTGAATTAGCGAAAATCACAGAAAAGGCGAAGTGAAAGATGAGAATCATTCAAGATCAAGAAGATGATTAAACAAATCGGTAAAATAGTTGAAGGAAAAATGATTAAAACGAAGGAGAATTGTAGGAAATTGGAGTGTGATATGATAACAAGAACAATGATTGATAAGTTCCATGAAAACATTAAGGGGAAGATACACAAACGGGATTTTGAAGGAAAGAAAATTATGACAGTAGAAAAAATATCATCATTAAAGGATTGGGAAAAACAGGAGATCACGTTTACAACAACAGAAATACCAGAAGAAAATTTAAATCACACATCTCCTTTGGTAATCACAATATCCACTATACCAATGAGAAGAAGAAAATCAATAAAATCTGCGGAAGAGTGGGCTGTAAATAGAATTTTGGTGGACGCAGGAAGCTCTGTGGATATAATATTTTATCATGCTTTTAGGAGAATGGGATACAAGGATGAAGAAATGACTTGTTCAACATATCATATTCATGGCTTTGGAAAATCTTTAACAAAACCTAAAGGCGAAATAGAGGTACGAATTCCACTGGGAGAAATTGAAACACAAATAACATTATGTGTGGTAGACGTGGAATCACCGTACAATATGATATTGGGAAGACCATGGATAAATGCAATCAAGGATGTAGCATCAACATTGCATCAATGCATCAAATTTCCTATGCCCAGTGGACTTGGAAAAATTAGAGGAGATACTTATCTTGCAAAAATGTGCTATCAAATTGAAGTAAGAAATTACGAAGAACGTCCAAAGCTGCGAAAAGCTCGCAAAAAAGCGGTGAGGGAAGCAAAGAAAGAAGAAGAATTTAAAGTTTATATGATAAGAGCAAAAGAAGGAAAAGGAGTACCCATCGAAATCTCGCGAGAAGGAGATGAACCTGCGATAACAATAAAGACACCAACACCAATGGAGAACATGAGGCCAGTTACATCGCAGCAGAACCAACCAAGGAAGTAAATGTTGGAAGTGAAGAAGAACCTAAGTTACTAAAAATTGGAACTAGAATGGATACAAATGAAGAAGAGAGAACTATAAATCTTCTACGAGAGTATAAGGACATCTTTGCGTGGAACATGGATGAAATGCCAGGCATAGATCCATCAGTAGCATGTCATAAACTAGAAATTATTAAAAATGCAAGACCTTTAAAACAAAGAATAAGAAAGATCGCAACAACATATCATTCCCAAATAGAAGAAGAATTACAGAAAATGCTTGATGCAGGAATTATAAGACAAGCAAAATATCCAGAATGGATTGCAAATATGGTGGTGGTCCCAAAGAAGAACAAGGGAATAAGAATTTTCATAGACTTTACTGATTTAAACAAAGCTTATCCTAAAGATTGTTTTCCATTACCAGATATTCCGCAAATGGTCGAGACAGCAGCGGGAAATGCAAGAATATCGTCGTTAGATGGATATAAAGGGTATAATCAAATCCCTCTCGCTGAAGAAGATCAAGAACACACTGCATTTTTTGCTCCAAGAGGGTTATACTGTTATACAAAGATTCCCTTTGGCTTGCGAAATGCGGGTGCAACATATCAAAGAATGGTGGAAAAGGTGTTTGCGAGGTGGATACACAAAACATTAGAGGTGTATGTGGATGATATGTTGATTAAAAGCAAAGAAGCTAAAGATCATGTGCAAGATTTGAAAGAGATTTTTGACCAAATGCGACATTTTAACATCAAAGTGAATCCTGATAAGTGTACTTTTGGAGTAACTTCAGGAATTTTTTTGGATTATATTGTGTCAAAAGAAGGAATACAGGTTGATCCAGAAAAAGTGCAAGCAATTCGCGACATGCCAACACCAGCAACAATAAAAGATGTGCAAAAATTAAATGGACTCTTAGCCTCGCTAGGGAGATTCATATCGCGATCATCAGACAAGTGCAAACATTTTTTCGATATACTCAAGAAGGGAACAAAGTTCAAGTGGACTGATGAATGTGAAAAAGCTTTTCAAGGAATTAAAGAACATTTAATGAGCATAACTATCTTACAGAAAGCTGAACCAGGGTAAGAATTATTGATTTATATTGCCACAAACACATACGCGCTAAGTGCGGTATTGTTGCGAATAGATGCAGGGGTAGAAAAGCCAATTTATTATATTAGCAAAACATTCAATTCTGCAGAGAGAAATTATTCAAAGATCGAGAAGTTAATTCTAGCACTAGTACATGCAACTTTTAAGCTTCGTATCTACTTCCAGGCACATAAAATCAAAGTATTAACAAGAGTACTAATTGATTCAGTAATGAAGAATTCAAAAAGATTAGGCAGAGTTGAAAGATGGAATGCACAAGTAGGGCACTTTGATATTAAATATGACATTTTATCTTCGCCAAAGTCACAAGTTATAGCAGATTTCTTAGCTGAATTTCCTTTAGAAGATGACGAAGCTGTGGAAGAAATTATGGATATAGAAGAAGAACATGGAGACCCAAGAGAGCTATTAACAGAACCCAACAGATGGGAAATATTAGTGGATGGATCATCAAATGGTGAGGGCAATGGAGTTGGAGTTGTTTTTATCTCACCAGAAGGAGAAAAAATGGCTTTCTCATTTAGATTAGAATTTGCATCTACTAAGAATGAGATAGAATATGAAGCTGTGATCCATGCTTTAAAATTCGCAATAGAAATGAAATTAGAAAATGCAAGAATTACTAGCGATCCGCAATTGGTTATTCGCCAGATAAAAGGAGAATACACAACAAATGAACCATCTTTGAAGAAATACAAAAAATTGGTTGAAGAACTGTCTGCGAGAATACCAAAAATAAAATGGAGACATATATCAAGAAAAGATAATAGAATCGCAGATGCTTTTGCTTTCATATCAAGTATGATGACAAATCCAGCTGCGAGATGCATAAAAATTCAAACACTTTTGCTACCTTCAATAAACAAGGAAGAAGAAGAAACAAATGTGATGATGGTAGAAGCTAACGAGGAAAATCCACAAAGCAATATTACAGATTGGCGAGATGATATTCACGCGTACTTGGCAAGAGGAGAAATTCCAAGAAATAGATTAGAAGCACATAAATTGAAAAGTAGAGCAACAAATTATGAACTAAGAAATGGAGTATTATATCGCAGATCTTTTAGTGGACCATCGCTAAGATGCTTGACAATGGAAGAAGGACAAAAGATATTAAATATGTTGCATAGTGGTGATGCTGGTAATCACAGTGGGGGAAGGTCTTTGGCATATAGAACAAAAATGCAAGGCTATTATTGGCCATATATGCATGAGGATGCGAAGCAACTCTCAAGGCGTTGTGAAGATTGTCAGCGATATGGAAAGAGAATACATGCACCAGGAGCACCATTATCATCTTCAACAAGTGTGTGGCCCTTTGGGAAATGGGGACTAGATATTGTGGGACCATTCGTACCTGGTTCTGGACAAATAAGATATTTAATTGACGCGACAGATTATTTCACAAAATGGGGAGAGGTAAAGGCAGTACAACATATCTGCGATAAAGACATTTTAACATTCATCTTTGAAAATATAATTTACAGATTTGGGATACGAGCATAATTGGTATCTGATAATGGAAAGCAGTTTGAAGGGCAGAATATAGAGTTACTACTCAATGCATTTAAGATACGATGTGGAAAATCTACTCCTTTATATCCACAAGCAAATGGTCAGGCTGAGGCAACTAATAAGACAATCGCATACATCTTGAAGAAGAAGTTATAAGGATACCACAAAACATGGTGCGAGCAGGTGCATAATGCAATATGGGCTTACAATACAACTAGAAGAGAAGCTACTGGAATGTAACCTTTTTGTTTGACATATGGAGTTGAAGTTGTGTTGCCAACAGAAGTTACTATTCCTACGACGAAAAGAGAAGCTTGGGAAAGAAATCTAAGTGCTGGTATGATTCTAAATAAACTAGATGAATTGGAAGAAAAGAGAGAGAAGGCCTTGCAACATATGGAAAATTACCAGCGAATATTAGCTCGCGAGTACAACAAACGTGTTAAAAAATGCGAATTCCAACCAGGTGATTTAGTGCTGCGAGAAACACCAAGTTATCAACGAGAAAATGGTGGAAAATTGGCGAGAAGATGGGATGGACCTTACATTATTAAAGAGATAGTTGGAACTGGGGCATACAAACTAATGGATCTTGAAGGAAGAGATGTTGGCAGCGATTGGATAGACCATGTAATAGGTTATTTTTGAAAAGATATTATCAATGATAAATTCTGTAAGGTAAGAGATGCAGGTATGCTATATGATGAAATAGGTAATTAATTTTTCTTCCTCTATTATAACTGCGATAATATCGCAAGAAACGCGAATAAAAATTTCGCAGAGATTTATAGAATGGGACGAACCTTTATGGTGTACACCCTAGTCCGCGGGTACAATCTCGCAAGAGGCAAATGTAAGACCTAAAGTACGTCATAGAAGGGCATCTCTTTACTTGACTCAGGGATAAGGTTATACCGCTGCTGGAACCTGAGTCATGCAGATGTTGGGGTTAAAGAAAACATATCCAGGAGAGATACCTTGGATTTCCAGCTTTATAAGGTTATACCCTGGTTGGACGACCGAGGGTCTCTTCTAAGGAGTGCAGAGTATTACCAAGGCGCCGAGGTACACGGTTGAGCCAAGGGTGCCCTGGACGGATGAACCTACCCTGGCCATTCTTGGTAAGTCTTATCTATGATGCATTCGGCCCAAAGAAAACCCCACTTAGGGTGCAGTCTTGTAACTATAAGCCATATAGGCATAAAGGACAAGAGGCTGCGAAAACAACTGGTTGTTGGTAAATCTGGATGGGAGGAACTAGTCTTGTATGGCTGATGTTCCCTCCTTGAAGGGGGATCCAGGGGGAATATAAGGGCGGCACCCTCCATTAGGGAGCTGATAAGTGTCTTAAGATGGCAATGTCATGGGGCTTTATGATCGCGAGAAAATTTAGGCCTTTCGTATTGTCGCGTGACGAAAATTATACAAAGGAAACAAGCCCAAAGAGAAAATGATAAGATGAGATCAATGGGTTTTTACATAAAACTGTAAAGACGTCCTGCGATTTCATCGCTAGACGGCAATGTCACAAAACTTTGTTCTCGCAAGAGAATTTAGATTTGTCATATTGTCGCAGAGAAATTGAGTAAGAACAGATAAGATAAGATCAATGGGTTTTTGCATGCAAATGTAAAGACGTCCTGCGATTTTGTCACAGACACAAAGTTGGAAAAATAAGACCTTTAACTAGGAAGGCAAGATAAGACCAACAAAATAATTTCAAACATTAACTATTTTCTTTAAGAATGCAGGAAAGATTTATTTATCGCAGCAACAAGATTCCTTCAGATTTTTTCAAAAATGTTATTCAGAATCGCAAAACGGGATTATTGGAAGAAAATATCACATCCATATCGCAGTCTCCATCACATTAAAAAATCATTCATAATTTTGCAAGTAATATAGCAACACAGATCACAAAAAGAAGGTAAGAGAAGTAACTAGTCGTTTCAAGAAAGATAATGAGGGGAAAATAGGGGAGTTAATAAATAGAATACCATTATCTTCCTTGA
The DNA here is from genome assembly GCA_023529315.1 of Papaver bracteatum. Taxonomy (NCBI): domain Eukaryota; kingdom Viridiplantae; phylum Streptophyta; class Magnoliopsida; order Ranunculales; family Papaveraceae; genus Papaver; species Papaver bracteatum. Next base: position 1,542,723 of record JAJJWX010001659.1, read on the forward strand.
AAATATTCAAAGTAAAAGAAATAAAGGTTGAGTTCCAAAGTTACATTGTTTGCAAGAAAAAGGAAAGAAAACAAAACAAAAGTAAAGCTTAAGGTTCAGCATTGGTCTCGCCAGATTCATTATCTTTGCCAGTATTATCAGCTTCGCCAACATTCTTCTCATTGCGATTTTCTCCTTGTTTTGGTTCTTCATCAACAGTTACTTCACCACCTGTAGTTACTTCTTTAGGACGATTTTCTGGGTTCTCCTGAGAAGCATTTTCTTTATTATCTTCTTGAGTAGTATTTTCTTCACTACTTACATATTCTAAATCCTTGTCCATGGGAAAAGGAACTTTATCATCTTCAACTGGTAGAGGAGGAACAGATACAGTAGGAAGAGAGTGGGAAATCAGAATGTCATTCACAAGGACTTCAGCACTAAGATGAACCTTGCGAAGGAAACCTCTGTCACGGTTTCTAATCTCAATATTCTTGAAATATTCAAGATAATCATATCTTCTCTCTGCTAGGTCATGAGATTTAACAAGATCAGAAGTGAGAATCCTATTTTCTTTGCGAACTTTATCCAGTTTATCAGTCAGTTCAGAAACGGTAGAATGAAGGCTTCTTTCAGATTCTGCGAGAAACAAAAATGACAAGAAAATATTCAGATGAAAATCTCACAAGAAGAATAGTGGAAAAATTAAATAGAAAAATTAATAGTCAAGATAGTCGAAATGACTACATTCCTTTTGCGAAATTAAATTTTGAATTAGCGATAAACAACAGTTCTCCCATTGATTCATGGCATCATCAAATTTATCCCCAACTATACCCTTCAGACGAGATTTTATCTTTTCTTCTTTGGAAAGGAGATATGAGTTTTTCTTCGCGAGTAAAGAATAAGATTATTTTAGTTGGGAATACTGGTCTTGAAGCTTGCTGGCCTTTAAACTAAGAGTTAATCTACCTTTGATAAGTTTATCCTTCTCAGCGGCAGATGATTCAGTTATTTCCTTGAGCTCATTCTTGAGGGAACGAAGGGATTGCTCTTGATTATCACATACTCTCTGAAGATTACTCAATTGTTGTAAGGAAATCGCCATCAAGCTTGAGAATTTATGCCTTTCTTGAGATAAAGTTCTATTTTCGTATGATAAAGATTCCATCGCCAAATTAGCTTTGGTTAACAAATAGGAGAGGTGAGTAACCTCGCTGCTTAATAAATTATGGCTTTGAAATAATTGATTGTTCTCATTAGTAAGATTATCAATTTTATCGATTTAATACGTGTAGAGATTATCTAATCTATTGAACTGGTCCGTCCAAGAATATTTTTCAACACGATCTTCTTCAACGATAGATTCAAATTTAAGTCTCTCAATGAATCGATTCCGATTTAAAACTAAATGTACAAGCCAAGAATTTAAGAAAGAAATCTAAGTACAGAGAAAACAAAAACTTGCTAGAACAGGAAAACAAAAAGACAGAGGCAGGGAAATTGTACCTTTCAGCTCGTCATTTTTTCTGCGAAGATTATCGCAATCAAGTAAAGAGTTGCGAAGTTTATGATTAAGAGTATCGCATTCGGAAGTTTTGGCTTGGAAGTCTCTCTTCAGAACTTCAATTTCATTTTTTAAAGACGCTCGCGAGTTAGTGCGATCAGAACCAAAATATTTGATTAAAGTATCACAAACAACATGTTTGAAAGGATCAGTAGAGGATTTCCTAGCATCATCTAAAATGTTAGATAAAACCCCAAAAGCAACATCAACCTCTACTGGTATTTCTTTAGATGAGGGAAGAGGTGTAGAAGTTGAAGTGGTAATGATGGCAAGCTGAAGGTTTGAATCATTGGTAATGGTTGCATTGTCAGATGGGGGAGTTTTTGGGAAGGTAACAGTTGAAGGTAATAATGGACTAGTGGGAACTTCGTTTACAGAAATTTTGGGAGACTCATTTGTTAAAGGGTCGGTGGAGAAAGAGATGTTGGTGGAGATATTATCGCAGAGGGAAGAAGGAGGATTCAATTTCGAGGGTGTGGGAATGACTCTCGCAAATTTCAAATTGGGAATGATAATGTCAACATCAAGAATTTTATTGTGGCGAGACCTTTTGTGAGGTTTAACGATATTCTCGTCATTCTGCGATAATAACTTAGATAAGAAACAGAGGCAACAATATTGTTATTAAGAAATAGAATGTGTTTCTTACTACCTTATTATTCGCAGAACTCCTTTTCTTGTCAGTTGGCCTTTTACGAAGATTAGGGTTTTGAGTTGCGGACTGAGCGTTGGGAGTAATTCCACTGAAGAAAAAACATAATGTGGGAATTATGAAGAATCGAACAAAGAAAATTGAAGAACATAAATAAAAATCGGTTCAAACAGATAAAGTAATTGAAACACATACCTTGATGACTCCATTAGAACAGTAGCAGGAGAATATGAAGAAGAAGAAGAGTTGCAGACAAAGAAAGTAGAAAAGTAAAGGAAGAAAATTAATTCAGTAACCTAACTCTACCTTTTATAGGAAAAAAAGGGGATGACCTATTGGGTGAAGACGTGTCGGTAAAAAGAAGAATTACAACATGTGTAGGCGGTTAAGCTAAATCAACGGAATCTTGTCGAGAAGAAAATTTGGAAAGAAAAGAAGTTGCGAGCACTATGAAGAATTGGAGATTCTCATATCTTCTCCATTTATGAAGAATACATGAGAATAGGAAAGATGTATGACCAGAATATAGCTACAACAATACGTCTACGAAATTAACGACACTTCTGCGAGTGTAATCGCGAGTTCTTCAACAATGCTTGATAGGTTTCACAAAATAAGTTTAAAGAATAACGTAATAGCTGACGATTGAAGAAACACGGGAAAAGCATGTTTGTCTTGTGATGGTTATAAAGCTTGCAATAATAAACATTACAACTATCGCGATAAGATCGCAGAGTAAATCCGAAATAAAAGGAAAACTTAGCTGTCATCCACTAGGTAATTTCCTATATAAAGGGTTTCAATAGATTTAGAGAGGGATGATGTATTTTTGAGAGTTGAGAAAGTCTTGAGGAGAGAGAAACTTGGAGAGAATAGTTGTAATATGGATTTCTGTAAACATTTATGAGATTTGAATGATAAGTGTCGTTTTTAATCTTCAATTATGAGTTGAATATTGTAAATCTTAACAAGGGTGTAGTGTGGGATTTCCTGCAACTACAATATGCATATGCATTCTCATGCCTAGGAAATTTCCAAGCTTTATGAAAGAATATTTTTAAGTTCTAAGCATGTCCAGGGCCTGAAAAAGGCGAAATAGTAAACTTCCATGAGACTTTCAGAACCTTTTCAGATTGCGCGTTGCTTAATACTTTGACCACATCTCCTTGCTCGTTTATCCAATCATCATGAAATTTTGACATGTTGTAGAGAACTTACATACTGGGAGAATAGTATATAAAAACTCCATACTCCACACCAATTTCTCCCAGTTCGTCGTTGAACACAGGGCAGTGTAAATTTTCTTCAGCTGAGTTTCTTTGAAAACGTGTTTCATGACTCTGATATTACTTGCACATATCTTAGATGTATAATATGGAAATTAGATGATGTTAGTTCACTTACTTTCTTAACTTTTTGATTGCATTGGATTTCTACCGTGAATCATTCTAATCCCATGTAATCTTCGCATTAGGTGCCGAACGACGAAGTTGGGAATCATAGATCCAATAATGATGGTTTGGGCGACTCAGGAGTTGTTGGTGACAAGACTTCCATATACGTGCCTCAAAATGATGAATTGCTAGTTATTGATGTCGTGGAGGTTATGGAAACTCCAATTGTGTCTCAGACGGTGGAACCCGAACCCGAAATAATAAAAGTTACTTCCCCTGAAGTTGTCTCTATGATCATTAACATTGCTCCAGTAACTGAGAACCTGATGATAGTGCACGAGTATCCTACTGTAGGGATTTATTTTGATCCTCAATTTGGTGAGTTACTCCCATATTACCATTTTGTTGGAGGTTTCAGCATTCCCATCGGATATGCTGCTATGTACAAGGAACTGTGGGAAATGTATGGACACATTGTTGTTATTCAGGATCCAGGACGTAGTTATTTCTTGACGAAACAAGTAGGGGCCATCTTGCGTATTATAGGTGATATCCGAATTACAGCCAGAAATGTTGTTTCTCAAGATGTACTCTTTGATTGGGAGTACAATTTGAAGAATGATGAAGAACTTGGCTTCAATCTGAAGTGGCTCCGTGAAAGACTTGAAGCTATCAAGAAAACAGTAAAGGGTGATGCTCCTTTCCCTACTAGTGATGATTTGTTGAAGAAGATGAATGAAGTCGTCGAGATAACCCGAAAGCTGGAGGCGGAAAAGGCAGCCTTGAAAGTCTTGGAGGAGGCAAAGGAGCAAATATCTTTCTTTGATGGCTTTCTTTAGCTTCCTTTCCATAATCTCATGAACATGAACTCTGTGAGAGATGGGAGATTTTATTTGGGTTTTGATCTTTGATAGGTGTTGAGTCTATGACTGAGGATTTTCTTTTGATTTTGGATTTGATCGAGATTTTCTTTTAAGTAAAGTGAATTGAATTTCTGATAAATTGTTGAATTCAAATACTGATTGCAAGTATTGCAAACGTTTTGGAGGAATTGAAATATAATGAAAGGAAATCCTAAATTCTGAATCCAAACATCATGAGTACTCAAACACCAGTACCTCAAATGTCTAATAATTTCAGAGAAATGCCTTGAGCCAATTCTCATGAATTACTGGCAGGTTTCTGCCATCTGTGTTGATCAATTTGTAGTATCCTCAAGCTATGGACTTAGCAACCATAAATGGTCCTTCCCAATTGGAGCTCCTCGCAGAATAGAGATCTCGTTTAGTTGCCTTGAGAACCAAATCTCCTTCCTTGGATCTATTCGGATTTGTATCCCGTGCCTTGAATATTTTACGATGATTCCATAGTTGTGGCACATATGGACACTAGTGCAGAGGAGAGTATCCAGCATAATGTCTATCATGCTTAGCCAAGTCTTCAGTAATAAAATTTTTGATAGAATAATCGACATGGAGATGCTCTGAACCCAACCATTGGGTATAATATTGCCGAGGTGAAGTTATCTATTCGTAACTCTTAATCATTGCTAAATTGTTCATATTCGAACATTGATCCAGGGAGAAGTCCCTGGATCAACGTAACATATTTGAACATTGGTAATATTGGAGTGTGAGGAGGAATAAGACTTGCCTGAGCTTGAAACCTTCTGACAGAGATGTGTGGACTTTCTCTAGGTTCTTGCGTAAGTCCCACCAAGGTTTTAATTTCCTATAGATGCTTGAATAGTGGAGCATCTTCTGCTTCTTCTTCTTCTGACTCAGAGTCTTTGTCGGCAGTAGAGTGTGCTGAAGGCATCAGATTTATCCTTCCAGCATAAATCCAAGTTCTTCTGAGGATCATGTCATATCCAGGGTCTTCCCAGATTATATAAAACTTGGTCTCAGTGCAGACCAAACTTTCTGTAACCTTGAGAATTATGAAGCCATATGCATATCTGGAAATCCCTTCATGATCTCTGATTGCTATGGGAGCGTGAGTAGCCTCTTGTCGAGTAATACCAGCAGCCCTAAGAGTTTTCAAAGGGATGATGTTGATAGCAGTACCAACATCAACAAATTCCCTTTTGAATTCATTTCCTTAAATGTGCATTGTGGTGAGCAGTCCCAAGTCATACATTTCTTTATCGGTGGCTAAATATTCAGGAGGTACGTCTGGAATCAGCAGGCATTTCCCAGAAAGTATGTGGTTCAAAGCTATGAACATGTCTCCCCTTTACGCTTTCGACGGATAGAGTAATTCGCAGACATACTCTATCAATGACTGAACTGCTTCCTTGACTGGTGCTTCAGAAATAGAGAAAGTCTTGACAGGAAGAGGATCTCTGTGCACTCCTTCGGCTCCAATATTAAGTTCTCATGACTCAACCTTTTATCTGAATATGCATTTCAGAACTTTGAAACTACTTGTTGGATGATTCACAAACCGGTGGAATCGGCAATAACGAGGATTTTCCATGTCTTCCTCAGTTGGGTATCTCCTGATGTATGGAAATTTGATTGAACCATCTTGGATCTAAGCATCTAACAGTTCGAGCACTTCTCCAATGGGGAGATGAAAATCAGGTACATCATCAGGAGCTTCTGTGCGTTTTCCAGGAGTCTATGTCTCTAGTTTGTCCTTCTTTTGCGTCTTTGGAGGAGCTGCGGCATGCTTGTTCGGGGATTCAGCTTTGCGCTTGCTCCCTTCTGCAACAACGTTTGTAGAGGGATGCAAGTTGTACTGCTTGTTGATCATACGTCTGCTTCCTCGAGTGTCGCGTGATTCCTCAGTCCTTGCAAATTTTGCTCTTTCTAACAGAGTAGGTGCAGTGGTTGCTAATCTCTTCGCAGCTTCGTTAAGCTCTGAGAAAGTCTGGAATCGAAGATTCTCTAGTATAGATCTGTAAACTAGGAGAATGCCGTTGATGCACAAATCGACCAGCTGTTTTTCCGTGACATTTGGGTCATGATAATCCAGGGCTTGGACTCGGAATATTTTCACATAGTCGTTGGGATTTTCACTGACCCTCTAAAATATCCTTCTAAGGTCATAGAGAGTGACTTGCTCTGACACGAAGAAGTATTTCCTGTAGAAGGAATTGATCATTTCTCCTCAGTTATTGATAGTCCCCGGTGCGGTGGTGTTGTACCAGGTGTATGCTCTGCCTTTCAAGGATTTTGAAAACTCCTTGAGCCGAACAATATGATTATGTTCATGCTCTCCCAAGGCTTCGAGGAAACGAGAGACGTGTTCTCGAGCATTGCCAGTTCCATCATACATAGTAAAAGTCAGAGAAGTATGACCTTTGGGAAGAGGAATCCTCTGCGTAGCAGCGGGATAAGGAGGTTGGTGATGATGGACATGTGATGTATTTCCCTTTCCACGGTTCTCCAGAAGACGCTCCAGGTCTTCACGAGTGATGAAGTTTGATGACTCCTTTGCTGATGGATTGCCCGCAGCTTTGCCGGATTCATCATCATCCAATGTATAAATCGGAATTACCTCAGGATCGTCATCTGAGGGTTTCTTCTTCTCTTTTCCATTTTCTTGAGTTTTCTCTGACAGTTTGTCAGTAAGGGTCTTCAGATGGTCGAATAATTTTTGTTGTGCCCTCACCCACATCTGTCTGATTCTTTGCAAGAGTCTCATGCGCTTTGATGAGATCAACAATAGTAGGTGGTGGACTTCCTCTGACTTCTTCAGGGTGTCGGCCGAACAAAGGATGTCCTTCCGTGTTGGCGTCAGGAGGAGTAATGTCACCACCGTCAGTTTTAGTGGCTGGAACAGTTTCCGGGATGTTTTCATTGTTGCTGGTGCTAGCGATATTTGCATTAGGATTTGTAACTGATTCTGACCTAAGAACAACCATCTTGTGAAAATGAGAGATTGCAACTGAGATATTAATCTCCCACTGTGGTCGCCAATCTGTAGATGGGGAAAAATGATTTTCTGGTTTTTACGGGATTCAAGAGTCGACCGTGTGGAGACTCCTTGAACTGAGTGAAATTTTGAACCTCACACAGATGCACTGCAAGAAGGGAGTGCTTTAAGTTCGAGAGATCAATCTGTAAGACTCCGGCCTAAACCAAGAACAATGGCCGTTCCAGAGTCAATTCAGTCACAAGAGAGGATGGGTTGCTCTGTAGGAAGGAAGTTGAGAAATGCGTGAGATCAATGGTGATATGAGATTGCAGGTGTGTTGTGAATTCAGCATGAAAATGCTCTGAATGATTGAGTTTTGCCTAATTGCGAGTGATTTCTATGAGTTCGTGTAGACGAAAGATTGTCTGTATGAACTTTGATGAGAAATTGCTCGTTTAGGCGAATGTTGTTCGAATGTTCGAAAACTCTTATTTCTTCAATCAGGATTCAGAGTCATTTTATAATGCCGGAGTTGAAAACACCATGATCTCATGAAGTGCGACAGTTTGATGGAATCAGAGAGTGGGGAAGTGGGAAATCGTGTTAAACCAATTACTCATCATGAATAGACTTGGTTAATTTGCCACCCACTACTTTGCTGACTCTTCCAACTGATTGCACGACTTGCTCACATTCTCATCGTGGGTGAACACACGTGCCGTAGACCACCAGACCAAAACCCTAGTTAATATCCCCCCATGTGACATGATTGAAATCTCGTGATTGTGGAGTCAGTTGTTGACTTTGTGGGACGATGAGTCCATGTAGTGCTGAGTTGAACATGTTTTAACAAATGTTCTGAAACTCATGAATTAAATGTATGTCTGCTGAGACGAGGTACCATTATAACCTAAAACGAGCAAACTGTGTTGCTGAATTGTCGAATATTGATAGTTGAACCAATAGTCTTTGATCTGAGCAAATATTGCTAGTCTGAGCGAATATTGCTAATTTGAGTGAATATTGCCGGTTCGAGCAAATATTGCCAGTTTGAGCAAATATTGCTCGTTTGATGAATTTATTGGTAGCATGATCGAATAAAATATTAATTTAAGTTACTGACTGCTGGGTCGAGCAAAATAAATAAAATGCTGATTATGGAATCAACATAAAATTATCAGAGTATTTGAATCTGCTCAGAATCACGTTTCTGCAGAGCTCTGGACTCAAAACCCTAATTTTGCCAAAATGATGATTTATTGCAAATCAACATAGGACCGGCTACATGGGATGACGGGTTCACCATATAACGCCCAAATGCTCGAATGAGCAAAAATACCAAAGTCTCTTGAGGACCAGTTGGTGAAATAATGATTAAATGCTGATTTAATCACTGAAATAATGCTCGTGTGAGCGACAAATAATAAAACCTGGTATTATGGAAATATGAAGGACCAACCAAGAGGTCATGAGACCGGCTCTTGGTGGGTGTGGGACTAGTGGATGGTCGTTTGAGCAAACTTCCAATTGTTTGGAAAGAGTTTGAATCTAATATGGGCAATTGAGCAAATTAGGTTAAAATCATTAAAACATGCGGGACCAGCTGTTTGCAAGCCTCAGGGTCACCCTTGGTCGGTCAAGGGGATGTGCCTATGTCACCATGATGTCCGCGCTTCATTCCTGAGAATTTTGATATTTTCTGGTGGACGTTTGAGCAACATTTGGAGAAAATATGCAAAATCCATGGTTTTGCTGAAACTGGGAAAAATACATGAGATGAGGGAAAATAAATAAAACAGGGAATTACAAGGTATGGGACCGGCCACAGCTAGGGCACGGCCGGCCGGTTGACATGCACGGTCCCACATATTTCCCAGTTTCATGTAATTTTATGTATTTTCTCTGATTTGAGGGAAATTCCATGAAACTGGAGAGTTTTGATGAAATTAGGAAACTTCCATAAGATGAGAGATAAAATAAAAAAAAATAAGGAATGTGAGTGTGGGACCGGAAAATGCCAAGGCATGGCCGACCGGCCATGGGTGTGGGTCTCAAGACACTTTTCCCAATTTTATATAATTTTCATGATTTTAGAGAATTTTCATAAAATCAAAGAGATTTGCTAAAATCAAGGTATTTTGTTGAAATCAGGGAGTTTTCATGAAATCATGAAACAAAACACCAAATACTAATAAAACAATGGGCGTGTGGGACCGTCTAGGGTATGACCGGCCGGTTAGAGCCCGGTCCCACAAGTTTTTCCTATTTTTTTTAATATTTTCTATGATTTTAGAGAAAATACATGAAATTAGATAAGTTTAGGGAAAATACATGAAATCAAGGGATTTTCATAATTTAAGAGAAATAATAAAATAATGGGGACGTGAGGTGTGGGACTGACCACGTCCAGGGCATGACTGGCCAGCCGGCGGCCCCATGACACCTTTCCCTAATTTTATTATTTTTTGATGAAATCATGTGATTCAGATAATTTCTTTGAAAAATATGAAATTTGCTCGAACGAGAGGATTTTCGTTAGATTAGGGGAAAATAACAAAATATGATAAAACACAAAATTGGGCGCGGGACTGGTCAAGGCATGACTCGCCGGATGGTGAGCCCAGTCCCTGACGCTTTTGCTAATATTTTATTACTATTATTTTTCCTTCCTATTTTGCATAGGTCCCTCGTTCATTCATATTTTTTGAAATGCTCATTCGTGCATTCAAAATGCTGGTCTCTGCATTATTTGCTAATTACACTTACACAATTTTGTCAGGGCTTATTCGATGCTCAAATGTCTGCTTTTGTTGAATATTTATCACTAACTCGTGGAATTCTGCTAGGAAGAACCACGAATTGAAGTGACGAAATATAACAGAGAATCGCAGAATATTGCTGGATATTCAGGCGATTAATTTATGATTCGTAGAATATTGCTGGATATTTAAACGATTTAAGATAATTAATTGATGGCTCTATACTAGAAGGGCTTCCTGTCTAGGAGCATTAATCATCTGAGGGTTGAGCAATATGAACTTGCTGGAGTGTCATATTCCTCTTGTATAGTCATGGAAAACCTGGTTACATCTTCTCTGAGAGACTTTCTCCATTAGTGGTTTATGGCATGAGCTTTCATGTTTGAGACATGAGTCTCAATACTCATCTGATTGCCGAATCTGGAGTAATTACTGAAATTTCTCAGTATTCATGAGATGTGTCGTGGCCTCAGCTGAGAGACTACACATCTACATGTACTCTGAGAGACAACATTCTCAGTCAGAGATTTATGGCATGAGCTTTCATGCTTAGAGACATGAGTCTCGATACTCACCCGATTGCCGAATCCGGAGTAATTACTGAAATTGCTCAGTATTCATGAGATGTGACGTGGCCTTAGATGAGAGACTACACATCTACATGTACTCTGAGAGACAGCCTTCTTAGTCAGAGATTTATGGCATGAGCTTTCATGCTTTAACGAGAGACATGAGCCTCAATACTCATCCGGTTTCCGAATCTGGAGTATAGTTTTACAATTTTACCCTTTGTCGAAAATCCACCATCTACACACGTATAAGAAATTCAGAAGAAAGAAGGAGAATAGGGTGTAATAAGACGAAATTCACCGTATATGTGGATACCGAAGAATCTATATCTTAGACTTCCATCTTTTTTGCACCTTCAGTCTCTCCGATGGCCGGGGTTGTATTATTGTTTCTTCAATTCTTCCTTTTGGAGTGAATACTATATTTACGGAAACATAGCGGTATGATTTTCACGTTTAATTCCAGTCAAATTTTATCCGTCGCACCACAAAAATTAAACCATTATCAGGAATATTGAACTTACATAAAAATTCGGTTTACAACGGTGCCTTCCTCTCTGAAGTGTGCATAATACCTCAATGTTCTTGTGAACCCATTGACATTGAAAAGAGGGTTGTTATTCAAATCCAGTATTCATGAAAAATTTAAGGTGGAATAATGGTGCACTGATCAAAACAAACCTGATCACCTATGAATTACTTGATTTGAGCAGGAGAAAGAATCCGTCACAAAGAACAGCTATGCTCTCTCAAGCATCAACCTAAAAAATCAATCAGACAAAGCAATCAGGACAGAATCAAGAAGAAAATTCCTAGGGTTAGAATTCTCAGAGAAGCAGGAGCCGAAGCAGGAAACCGATACAATATCCGAGCCGTCGGATGACGAAATCGATGGTCGGATTCAACAGGCTACACATAGGCCACTTCTTTTTATAATATAATACTTACAAGGAAAATAACACTTAGCCAGCTTAATCACATACAATATTATTACTACATTAGATTAAAAAAAAAATCCTCGCATTCCTTTTATTAAACAACCGGCAGTACAATTTTTGATGCCATATTCCAAACCAACGTTACTATTTTCTCGGTATAAACACTTTCATTGAGTAAGAAACCCACTAGTATATCTACAGAAAATTAAGACTAATAAAAAATAATTAAGAACCGAGTGCTCCACTACTATACCCATTAAGAGATTCATGAAGCCTGGTCAGACTATATTTTACCTGATAATTCTTGATATCCTGAATCTCATCTTAATCATCGTAGTTTGTCTATTTAAGGATCCTAAAATTGATATGGATTATTGACGGGTCTAGTGAACTATACGCCACGATAATATCAATTAATTACAATGGAATCGATATTAATTTATCATTGATACAATCATAATTTGGATTAGGACTATCTAATTGTTGGTACCCGAAAAATGTCCAACACATTGGTTTGTACCCAACATTTTAAATATTAAGGGTTGGTACCTAGATCGGTTCGAGATTGTCAAGTACCTTCATCATTTTTTGATAATATAATTATGATTTAATAAGTATATTCTATTTTAAAACCCAAAAATAATCTTTAATCTCACGGTGATCCTATGCAACTATATACATATTATTAAGTCCCGGGCTTAAAACTTTAAGAAAAAACTATAGCTTAAAACTAGAACCCTATTATTGGGGCTTCAAAGTCAAAGGTTTTTTTGGGTTCTAACATCCTAAAATGGATAGGGGGAAACCAAATCAATAGTAAAGGTCAAATATACTATTTCATATACATATATTCTAACCATTAAAAAAAAAAGTTAATCTTCTCTTTTTCTACTTCACCTCTCCTTCATTTCATCATGATGAAATCGCGATAAAAATGATGATCATAATTTCATCATGAAGAAGTCGTGATCATTAGAAAACTTAAATTATAATTCATCTTTCTCTCTTATATTTCTTCTCTATCACATCGTGACTCTTCATTGCATCGTGATGAAGATGATGATCATAAAAATAACAAAATCTATTATATTTTTCTCTCTCTTCTTTTTCATCTTCTCCATTGCATATAGAGATGATAGAAAAAACCAAAACTAAGAAAAACTACCATTTATTTTTTACTTTTGATTGACTTAAAAATTCGATTCGATTAATTTGAGAGAAAAAAAGTTTCTGAAACTGTATAACGGCTGGGAGTTCACACTTTCCCAACCGTGAACCCTGTATTACAGTTGGACAAGTACATGTTTCGCAACCGTGAACCCTGAACCTACTTGTATGGTTGGGAAAGTAAGAACTCCCAGAAAAGAGTGTTTACGGCTAGATTTCCTAGCCGTAAGCTATTCTGATAATCACATAAAAAAATTAAACAAAGGTCTAATTTCGGTTAGGTTTTCCTCGCCGAAAATGCTTACTTTCGTCTAGGTTCCCCAGCCGTAACTTGAATTTTCGACTTGGAAAACCTGGCCGTAACTGTTTCTGATACTTACAAAAAATTGTAGAAAAAATCATAGCCGTAACTTGAATTTTCGGCTTGGAAAACCTAGCCGTAACTGTTTCTGATACTTACAAAAAATCCTAACCGTAACTGTTTCGGTTGGGAGTTCTTGTCGACCCAGCCGCGAAAGTAATCTACGGCTGGGAATTCTTCAATTCCGAGCCGTGAATTACTATTCACGGTTGGGTCGACAATATTTTTCAACCGTAACTGCAAAAAACCCCAGATTTTTTCCGATTTTTATCGGTATTGAATCAACAAAATTATTGTTAGGAACCAAATATAAGGTTCTCTTGAGTATTTTTAAAAAATTCAAAAAAAATGTAATTTAAAAAAAAAAATCATCTACCTAAATCCAAAAAAAAAAAAGTTGATGACAAAAAATTTATGAAAAAAAATTAGTTGAATGATTAATCTTAATCTATATACTAATTATTATTAATTTGGTTAATCAAATTGGGGACACTTTAGACATTATTGAAAATAGTTGGATAAGGGGTTATAGGTTTACTACTAATGACCCAAAAAAGCCCTCAAAAGACGTTTGACTTTAAAGGCCCAATAATAGGGTTCTAAAACTAAGGAGAAAAAACACACACCAAGTATCCGTCTGTCCCTCTTCCTCGTTCTTTTTTTCGCTTCCCGTCAATCTATCTACTAGTGTTGTGATCTTCTCTACTTGAGAAAAAAATTACGTGAGTTACAAAAACAAATTCAAAATTTCAGTTACTCATCCTTTATTCATTTTTTTTTCGTTATGTTTTTGGTTGGTTTTTAAGAAACCTAAATCTATAATACAAAACAGAATGAGTTTTTGAGCTTGGACGGTCGGCTAACATTTTGAGAGACAAACGTTGCATTCGACCATCCCAGTCTCATCTCAGCGAAAGACATCTGACGGCCATCGTTTCTGTAACCCCTTCCATTATGAATCAAAATTTATTAATCTTTAATTATTGCATCACCTCTTAACTCAAGATATTCAAAGAAATATTAAATGAAATCACAATATATCATACATGCATTAATTGGATTTAGTGGTGGCATGATAAATCTAATGGGAAATGAGATTTATTTGTTTATTTTTATTCATAAATTATAAGTGAGATATGCATACACACTATTAATTAAATGAATTCGTGTTTGTTTTTGGATAATGTATGTGAATAATTTTACAATGTACTTATAGAAATTATTTTCGTTTAAAACAAAATAGAAACTATCTTGCAAAGGAACACGATTTAATTAAAACTCCAGAAAAATAAATAAATTACACCAGTCGGATATCATATTAAAGCAGTGCCGTTACGTCACGAGCTATCTCTAAATATTTATTAGAACTCTCTGTTAACCTCATGTCGTGTCGTTACGACACGGGTTATTTCTAGTAAAATCCATAAATTTCAATTGATTTTTATAGCTTAGGTTGAGAGTTATGGTTGATTTTACCTTTCAGTTAGAGCAATTTCGAAAAAACGGGATGGTTCCCGGTCGAAAGAGTTGATTTGTTACGATATTAATGAAAGATGCCACATCAGATATTTAAAGCTAATGTTGTTTTTAAGAGGTGGTCAATCTACTCTAGTGTCAATTGAGGGAAACTTCTCATGGTGGGAATCTGAAGTTTGAATAACACTTGTTAAAGACAAATTTTTGTTAGAGGGAGAGCAAAAAGTGATCCGAGGAATGCGAAAATTGTAGTTGACTCATTAACTATGACCTATTTAATATATTATTTCAACTTGGACCAAATTACCCTACCAAGTACGCACTAACCCACTGTCACACCCATCCCAAACAACTCTACCACCCGTTCGATTCCACCACCACCGACGAACTAAAAAGAAAAGATTCTCCATCACCACCACCGTTTCTTTAAGCATCCTTATGCTCATATACCACAAAAAATGATGTTTTTCCTGATTTAAGGAAATGAAAATTGAATCTAAAACATTTACCACTCATGTAATCAATAATAATACGAAACCCTAAAAAAAACGAATCTTCTTGTTTACACTAGTTAGGAGCCCCTTTTTTGTATTCAATCAATCTTAACTTCTGCTGACAAGAACTGAGTACATTTATAACTAAAAATATCCAACACATGATCGACACAATTTGTCAACTAATTATTTCAGATAGAAGAGTGAAGAGAGTTAGGTCAAGGAAAGTATCACCATTAACAGATCACAATATCGCCATTTCGGTTAAATAATTTTAGTTATGGTCTTAAGAAAGATCATTACGCCCTTCTCTAAATAAAGAATATGTATAAAAAAAAACGAATTCTTCACCGCCACCATCACCTCTTTAATCATCTAGACGAATATCATTTTTGTTCTTTTTGGTCGTCTGCATTCTGTTGAGTAATTTGGTCCGGGTTGAAATAATGTATTGGATAGGTCCTAGTTAATGAGTCAACTACGATTTTCGCTCTCCTCGAATCACTTTTTGCTCTCCCTTTAACAAAAATCAAAAGACAAGTGTTTCAATAACAAAGCGGGATTAGTTGATGTTGTTAGAGCATAGCTCGGTTGAACCCACTAAGCGTTGGTATATCAAGTTTGGTTGTCATATTTTAGTGAACCAAAACTTATTTAAGAGTTGCTTGATTTAAATGTACTAGAGTCAACTTCGTATAGGTTAGCTTGAAAGTATTAGGATGAGACATTACAAGTATTGCGAAGACTTGAAGAAGTGAAGAAGTACGGAGCTACAACCACAACATCATACTTCCACTTGAGGTTAGTGATATTTGACTTGAACTGTTTCACTCCCTAACGTATCTTTCAAGTCATGCATATTGAAAACATAAAACTGCGAAGCATGAACACTCTAGATAGACATAGTATTAAGGAATACAATATGAGGTTTATTGCTTAACCATTAAACGTTGTATATAAGACATCAACATAATCGTATAAATGATATTGTGATTATGTATGGGTATGAGGTGAGGATTTCATCCTAGGAAAGAATGTTAAGTTCATGATATGTGTTGTGAACCGAAAAGGAAATCGTCAAGCGTTATTGAGGATGTTCTTCATTGCATATCTTATGAACGACCAATATGTGTGAATCGTATAACCGCTCAGGACTTGTTTGTGTTCTTGGTAAAACTATTCACATGAGGCCTGACTTATGTATTGGTATGACTTTTATTAGTAAAACCGATCTTAAGTAATCACATGGGGTATGATCGGGTTTGTGTGTTTGACCAAATTTGGGAGATGGGAACCGATCCTAGTAAGAGGTGCAGTACATCACAAGGGGAACCGATCCTTGTATGAGGTGCAGCAAGGTTTATAGTAGAAAGGGGAATCGATCCTATGAACATGTGCAACACGTTTTTAGGCAAAGAGGAACCGATCATATGGACATGTGCAACACATATAAGTTAGATACCAAATATATGTGGGGAACCGATCCTAGTACCTAGTCAACCGAAAATTTGGTAAGCTAGTGTGACTATGCACAGTACTCACATGGAGGTAGAACCGAAACTTGTTTTGGTAGAACCGTTACACCCATGACTTGTGATTGAGTTTTACTTGATCAATCACATAGTTCTTGAAAGTCAGATGAACCAATTCTAAACTTGTTTGGAAGTGTGGTAAATCGGTTTCAAGTGAGTAAGTATGAAAAAGGACTTACAAGAGGAAAGATGTCGACACACTTTGAACACGCGCATTAATGTGTATCTTTTAGTGTTCAAAGATATTCATTAACAGCTAAGAAGGAAGTAAATCCCAAGATCGAATTTAAATAAGTTAAAAATATTTTAATTAAGGTTTTTAATTATATATGAAAAATAAGAATTAGTAATGTGCATTTACTGGTTAAAGATTTTCCAAGGAGATTTCGATCATAAATTTGGACAGTGCATTCTCAGGAATTATGAAAACCGAATTTGGAATAATATTGAATATTATGAGAATATTTTCGGTTTTGGAAATTCCTTGGTGTCCAAAATTCCTTGTCTATAAATACTTTGAGTTTACATTTCTATCAAACTAATCCTTCGTGACAGTAAACTTCGTATGTTATAGTGTTACTGGTGAAGCCGCCTATTCAGAGAGGAGAGTAACTTAATTAGGCGAAATCTCTTACGGCCACTCGGTTTAAAGTCTTCTTTGGGATTGAGAAGCTCTAGTGCGTACCGTTGGTGGGAAACTAGATATTCTGGTTTATCGTTAGTTTTCATTTTGATTTGATTGACTAACGGTGGTTGAACTTTGATTGCACCTAGTTTGTTTATGCTTGAGAATCTTCTCTTCTGATTAAGATTCACTCAAACTAGTTCAAGGTTTCGACAGGGATCTTTAGACTGTTGTTAGATCTAAAGACGGTCTTGTGATAATCCATTGTTAACAGACTCCGTTTTGTGTGTGATTGATCACAAGAGGTTCAAGTAGTTATGTGCAGGTGTTTATTGAAGATCTAAGAAGATTTGAAGACAAAGAAGAGATAGAAGATTTCTGACTTGGTTAAATAATCTTTGGTGTGCACAATACTTGTTTCGGTAATAGAAGATCCAACTATAATTGATTTATACTTGTGGTATTTTGATAGAATAGTTGTGAAGATCGGCATCAATACGTTTTCTTAGGATTAGAGGTATTGATTGCAAAATCTTAACGATTACCTTTTGGTGATTGAACATAAGATAGATCTTGGAACTTGGCAAAGGAGTTTATGTTAATATAAACAGAAGAGACTTTGCGCAACTCACATCACTTGATTGAAGAGAGTTGATACCAAACATATTTGTTGTTCATTTACTGTTTGGAATACGAACCAAAGGAATTGGTCCAAGTACGTGACTTGTTTACAGGTTGGAGGCGTGGGAATACAGACGGAACTAGGTGAACTATAGAATTAGTTGCTTGGTCTCAACTATACTAAGTTGGTTTATTTTGTATAGCGGCTTAATCCTGAGAGTATTCAATTCTGGACTAGGTCCCGGGGTTTTTATGCATTTGTGGTTTCCTCGTTAACAAAATGTTATTGTGTCATTTACTTTATATTTCCGCATTATAATTGTCTTATTATAATTAAAGTAAATTTCATAAACGTTAATTTCTATTTACTTGATACACAATCCTATTGAGTTTGGTTAAGTCCGAACCTTTGTATCAAGTAAACACATTTAGTTGTTGTATTGTCTTGATCTTGTATCCATAGACAATCACACGAAGTGTGAACCGATTTGTTGTATTGTCTCGACTCATTCGATAGACAATCACTTTCGGAGAAAGGACTTATAGGAAGAAAAATTTATAACTTGAGGTATATTTGGGTACCCTCGTCTTTTTAATTGGTATCAGAGCAGACAAACATGAAAAGATCTAACAATATGTGTTTGGTGAGATCCATCCTATAAGAATTGAATCCATGTCTGATTCAGTTAACGTTAAGCAAGAGTATGATCACTCAAAGGTCGAAGATGTTACTACTTCGTTGACTCATGATCCAGGAGTTGCGAAAACATCTGTGTCTTTTTATGATGAAAAAGAAGATGTTGATAAAGAGTTGGTAAAACTCCTAAAGCCTATAAAATCTCTGTTTTCTAAAATGGTGATTTTAAAGACAGAGTCAAATCTTCTTAAACAGGAGATCAGAAATAAAGACAGTCAACTAGATAGTCTGGCTAAAGAGAACATGAATCTCACTGTCAAATTAGAATCTCTTGTTAATTCTCTTAATAAAGAGACATGTCCAATGACTCAGACAAATGATGATGTTTTTTTAGTCACATGTGAAACAAATCAAGATGATGGTAGTTTGCCGAACTACATCAAGTCAGAAGAGGATGAGAAACAAGCTTCTATATCTACTGATGATCAAATGAAATCTTTTCCAATGGAAACTTTGAACCGATTCCGTGATAATGATCTTAAGGAATACACTTTTCAATCACTTGACATGAAACTTATACTTCTTCAACATACTGTGGTCAAAATATTGAAGGAAGTTTTTTGTCTTAAAAAACTGAAAGATCATTCCTCAGTAGGAATACAGATTATACCACAACCTATAAAATCAACTCAAAATCAGAGGAAAGAGTTGACAATAGCTTCTGGAAGAAGGTTCCTCCTCACCCATATCGAAACAATTCTTGTTTTGATGAAAAACGATCCCAGAAGAAAGGGAAGAGAGAATCTCTGCCAAAAGAAACAATGAGGAATTTCCAATAATTGTTTCAGATAATCACACTGATGTGAATCATAAGGAAGCCCTTAGAATGAGAAAATCTTATAAAAATCTCATTGAAAGAATTAAGAGACATCTATTAATCTCTGAGAATTCTCATATCGGTACGGTTTCTCCACATGATCATATCTCTAGAGCTAGAAAAGATCATCGTCTTGGGAGAAAATATATTGGGAAGAAATTCCCTAAAAGAAACATGAACTATGTTTCTAATATTCAATATAAGCTTGAAAAAGCTTATTCCGATGCAACTTAGATGTATCAAAGAATTGCGCACTCTCATCCTCATCTGTGCTCGTATTTATGGATGGGAATGGCATAATAAATCTGGATCACATGTGTTTGTGTAATTGATTATCAGAAAAGTTGTAACTTTTTATGGATAGTTGTAAATCCAAAAATTGTTCATGTTTATCATGATTTTCTATATAAGTTTTATTTGGAATTTTTGAATAAAACTAAGAAGTTCGGACAAAAGAAAACGAAATATATTCTTTTATATTTTGGTTCTGCTGATATCTTTTGGTCCGAAAGTTATCCCATTTTAAAGGGAAACTATCTCTTCTAGTATACTGATGCCCTGATCAATCATTATATATAACCAAGCATGCCTCCAATAACTCGTAGTGTCTCAAAGGCTAATAAGGAGGAGGCTCAAATGGCTAAAGATTGTCAAGGAATCAATACCGAGAGGAAGAAAAGAACCAGATCAAAAATCATGTCCGATTATGATTCTGAAAGTTCGGTTGGATCGCAAGATGAGTCATGTCTGTTGGCCAACAACCTACAAGATCCAACCAAAACCAAGTGGATTTGTTCTGATAGTATGATTCACTATATCCATGGTTTTGAAGAACTAAAAACCAATCTAATAATAACGATTCGAAATCAGGATTGGCTCAAGGATAAGATTGAGGAAACTAAAGATAAAATTGCTGACACGAAAATTCAAGTCGAAAAACTTAAGAAACATGAAGTGGTTGCAGACAAGTCTCTTGCGACATGCTTTAACAGTTTGAACACTGAAGAAATATCAGTGAACAACAAGAGCACCACTAGAGATTAAGTTATATGATGTAATACTTAATCTAGAAAAATAGACATCAATTTTTGATTTCTTTCATTGATTTTTTGGATTCCTTTACTCTTTATCTATTAATTAATAAATTACAAAGTTAAAAATTACATACTAGGCAAGCGAGCGACAAGCTGTGCCGCTAGCCATTTTTGAATAGCAAAACCTATCCTATTAAAAATAAAATCTCGTGAGCCAGGGGTCATTACATTGCTGCGCATGACTTTCTGGACCCTCTTGAGTAGTCCAACTGCTTCTGGAGCCAAATAGCCAAAAGTATCAAAAGCAAAGGGGACGAAAGCATGCCCATTGTCAACACATGCTTTCTCATGCTTCGATATCTTACCTGAGGCAGCCTTTAGCGCTGCTCGCCCGACTGTAAAGGTGCCATGTCCAATTCCTACCAAAGGAGATACCCCGGTGAGGTCAACACATGTGTGTTTCCCATTAGCCCATCCAAAAATAAGAACATCAGCTGGTCTTAGTGTCGATCTCCCTTCAAGTGGGTCTGTCAGGAAATGCACATGTGCTTCTTTCTTGCCGAAATGCCAGACCTCCACAGTACATCATACAAAATATCCCTCACATGATCATGTCTATATTTATAACCAGGGTCTACTTTACAATGAACTGCATGTTCACCATATGAATCCAAGCAACTTGTGATGCAAGCAGGGCAGCGAGAGTCAGAGGGATAAAGCGGGATCATTAACCTGTATTTGAGGATAGACCGGTACTCCAAAGGAGACATCTTCTGCCCTAGCCCCTCAATCGGAATAGACAGAAGAAAATCTTGGGCATGTGCTGCTTGCAAACAACCAAAAACCGCTTTCTGTCTCTCCGTTAGCATGTAAACTCTATCAATGTCCTTAACCGGTATAAGTCTATTATGAATAAAGTTATTTTTATAAAAATTCTTGTGATAGTTTTTGGTTTACATAGCCTGTGCTTGAATGATTTATTTATTGCTATGGATGTTTATGGGATGTTTGATTTCGGTTTTTAGCACCACAAACTAGTTGTTACTATTACAGATGAGAACTATACGCTATGGCTGTCACAATGGATTCAATAGTTGTAATGTGTAGCAGTCACTGTTGAACTGTCGTTGAAAGACTGTGGCAAAACCGAGAAAAGGTAACGGTTTATAAACGACAGTCTTTAGCAGCTATATGTTCTTCGTATTCTTCAATGGCAACAACAGCAGCAAGTCTCCCAAACTCGATTTTTCTCCACCCTGTTGATGCTCTAAACTTCTACCAATCCACTCTCCCTCGTATAAAACATACCAGCAGGCTATATATACTCAAAAATACTAAGAACAACTCGTAATAACAACATATAATCCTCCATTACTTGTTATTATTCTCACCTGCCCTGTTAAGGAAATAATCTCTTATTCTTCTCTCTCATGCGTCTGTGGCAGCTGAAACTTTCCAAACATGTTATTATCATGCCAAAGATTGAGTGAAACTCTCTCCGATCACACGCCATCATTCAATTATACACGGGAAAAAGAGAGACAACACGAGATATTCTCGTGCTCTAATTCACCCAAATCCACGTAATCCTCCTTACTTCTCGAGTCCAATTGAAGTATTAGCTCAGTTCTGCCTTAACATGCCATTCCCAATCCAAAGCCAAGCAATAAGTCCGTATAAAACTCAATAGAACCCGATGCAGGAGTTCTTGCAACTGCACAAATATGTTCCCGCCAAAAGTATATATTCAAATGAGGAAGATGGGTGCGGTGGATAAATGGGTTATATATAGCCATGGGTGCCCCTTAGCAAAAGTGAGGGTCCGTATAACAATTGTCCTTCGGGATCCAAAAAGCACTTTTCGAGCAACTTTTTCCACACAAGTGTATTTCTCCAAAAACACCTAAACAAACATAAAAACACCATAATAAGTACAAAATCAAAAACTAACAATAAAGACACTGAGGACAATTCAGACACAAAAATGTGTCTATCAAATACCCCCAAACTTATTACTTGCTAGTCCCGAGCAAATCTAATCTAAAAAATAAAATGACTACACTTAGCACGTGCAACAAGCCGTTAAACCGGTAGGTGGCCCTAGTGGCGGAGT
This sequence comes from Papaver bracteatum, assembly GCA_023529315.1. Taxonomy (NCBI): domain Eukaryota; kingdom Viridiplantae; phylum Streptophyta; class Magnoliopsida; order Ranunculales; family Papaveraceae; genus Papaver; species Papaver bracteatum. The sequence goes on from JAJJWX010001659.1 coordinate 1,565,382, forward strand.
GTTGTCTCCGGAGGGTTTACCAGAGGTGTACCCACAAAACCTATACTTCTAATTGGTCACAAGTATCCAAAGAGCTATGAGGACATACAAATTCTCAAACTATCTCCAAGTGACTAGAATGCCAGAGAAATCAAAGGTGTCAGCTCTAAAGCTGACTGAGGAAAAGGGGAGACACATCCGCAACACTGCTAGATAAAGAGATATCCGCTACATAGCTAGATAAACATTGTAAGATGCGTCCGCTGATTTACAGCTGGATAAGATTAGAAGAGAGAAAAAGATGAGAGGGATATCTGCTACATAGCTGGAATAATTACGTGTGATGAGTTAAACCAGTGCTAGAAAGATCTTGTGCTAGATTGAAAGCAGACTAACAAAGCAACCAAATGTATCTTTCTTCGACTCTCTCATAGCGCTCAGTAGAAACAACGTCTTCTTCAGCTTCAACTGTTGATGATAAACTCTTGAACCTCATAGAACCTTGACAATTAACTCTTCTCTTCGATTCCTCACTTGAAACTTCCTTATAGATTTCTATTTCCCTATGGCCTTATTGAAAAAAATTTAAAATTTAAACTTTATATTTTTTTCATTTTTTTTTGATGAGTAATAACAAGACAAAAATTTACATGGAACAGAAGGAATTTAACACTTGGATTTTCGCAACTTGTAATGTCTTAGTACCATGAACTTCAACAACTTATATCATTTGATTTTTCTTGCTCTTATAACTTCTTGTAACCCTTGATTTTGAATTCGGATTTTCTATTGTTGCTTCTAAACCTTAAACTTCTTCCACTTTCTTCATAGATTTTAATGTCGCTCCATTTGTTGATGATGATAAGTTTCTACTGAGAGAGAGTTGTATCCAGTAACTAAGACTACATTGTAAGGTTGCTTTGTCTTTCTGGCATTTCTTGACCTACTTGCCTTTCCATCATGGATGGTTAGGTCCATCACGGTTACCCTCTAAAAGGAACAAGTTCTCTCCTGAATTTCAAGGATCTCAATGTCTTTTTCTCTTATGTCTCAATAGGTTGTTATCCCTAGCATTCCAATTTCTATCTTTGCAGAGATAAACAATATGTAAACTTAGCTAACCGGATACCATGTGACGCTAGAAGTTTCAAAAGTGCAACTAAAAAGTTCTTCCCCACCCCCAAACTTAAATCTAACATTGTCCTCAATGTTCTAAAGATGAAATTAAAAACATGAACAAGGAAAAACTGTTACCACTAGAAGGAAATGAGGAAAAATATTACCGTGTTGCATGAGCAAGGGATACCTCCCAAGGAGTGCTAAGTTTAAAGTCTTCAGCCAGACATCAAATACCTAAAAAAAAGGATCTTCACCTTCCAAAGTCGTACACCAATAGCCGAAATAGTTGTGGGTCCATAAGACCAAATAGAGTTAACACCAATATGAGACAACTGCACTAGTTCAAAAAAATGAATAGAAGGAGCACATCCTCATCTAAGGTTTCTTTCAAGACAACTGGGTTTATCTGGGGAAAATAACGAAGCTTCATATTTGTATCTTGATAAAGAGATTCATCTGAAATACTGGCCTCTAATACCTGGGTTACTTCCTGGACAATATCAGGAGGATCGGGTTGCAGAATATGAATACACTCAAGTAATATCTCAGACGCACAAGGCTCGAGTCCCAAGTTAGGAACTTCAATTAGGGACATGTGGCGATCACAAGAACCATCACTACCCCCAAACTTAGGGTTTTCGCTACTCACAGTCAAACCTCTAATGATTGCTTGAATTTCTGGATCTTCAGAGTCTCTAAAGTACTCAAGAGCTTCTTCTAGTTCTCTACCCCCAAACTTAGGGTCATCATTACTCTTAGAAAGACCTAACACTATTGCCTGGATCTATGGGTCCGTAGAGTCTTTAAAATACTCAAGGGATTCTTCTAAAGATTGATCACACATCTGGTCTAAGAGAATGGTTTCCTCAAATTCATCCAAAGAATCTCCCAGTAGAGTATCATCCTAATTATCCTGAACTAAATCATGAACTAAAGAGCTAATCATTTCACTTCTTCTAAATCATCATTTTCAGAAGGTTGTCTAGTAACATTAAAGACATTTAGTTCAGTGGTCATATTACCAAAGGATATGGTCATAAGCCCGGTCCTACAGTTGATGACAGCGTTAGCTGTGGCTAAGAATGGGCGACCTAAAATCACCGAGATTTGAGTACTGGGGTCCTAAATAGGCTGGGTGTCTAGAACAACGAAATCCATTGGATAAATAAACTTATCAACCTCAATCAAAACATCCTCTATGACACCACGAGGGACTTTGACAGACCTATCAGCTAACTGAAGGGTCATTTTAGTCGATTTCAACTTACCAAGTCCTAGCTGGGTATACACATGGTATGGGAGTAAGTTAACACTAGCTCCTAAGTTAAGTAAAGCTTTATCGACCATGTGATTACCAATCGCGCAAGATATGGTGGGGCATCCAGGGTCCTTATACTTAGGGGGTGTTTGGTTCAGAAGAATGGAACTTACTTGACCGGCTAAAAAGGCTTTATTTTGGACATTAAGCTTACGCTTTCGTGTACAAATATCTTTAAGGAACTTGGCATAAGCAGGCATATGCCTAATTGCTTATAACAATGGAATGTTAATGTTCACCTGCTTAAATATTTCCATTATCTCGTTGAAAGTCGAATCCTTCTTTGTTGGGGCTAACAACTTGGGGAACGGGGCTCTAGGAACAAAGATAGTCCTATCAGGAATTTCTTGGGACTTCTTAGAATTTGTTTCAGTTTCCTCAGCTACGGGTTCCTCTTAGGGAGTAGAAGGTGGAACTACAGTATGTCCACTAGGCATGGCTACCTTATTATCTACCGTTTTACCTCTCCTAAGGGTTGTTATAGAGTTCACATGGTTTGATGATTTCTCACCAGCTAAAGATATTTGATGGACTCCTCTAGGATTGGGCTGTGGTTGACTAGGGAACTTACCTTTTTCTCTCAAAGTCTCATTTATCTGACTAACTTGGGTTTTCAACTCGGAAATAGCCTGAGAGTTAGCATAACCTATACTCTTACTTTCTTTTATCCCTTGCGCAACCATTTGGTTGATTTTTTCAGAGCTTTTAATAAACGAGGCGAGAGTTTCTTCTAAACTTGTGATCTTTTTATCCGAAAGGTTCTGAAACTGGGGTTGACCTGAAGAGTTCTTAGCATAACCAAAACCTGGGGGAGGCTGAGAATTACTAGACTGACCTTGATTATGGCCCTTAGACTAAGAGAAATTAGGATGGTTTCCCCAACCAGGGTTGTAGGTCTCTGAGTATGGGTCAAACTTATGACTGTTTTCAAACCTAGCATTGTTATAAACAACATGGGCTTGCTTTTCACTAACGTCACCTTCCCAAAATGAGTTATTGGGTTCTATTCCACAAATAGAGACTTGAGAGGCTCTAATTCTATCATTAGGTTCAACAAAGGACCTATTTTTAGACTGACCCATTTCCAAAGCTTCTAACCTTCTAGACAATGCATCAAACTTAGCATCTGACCCAAAGCTTGTATCTACCACATTGTTGCTACTTCTATTGACCAAGAGTCTTTTAGGGGGTTCAACACAAGACTCCCACTGTTGGGATTTTTCAGCTACATCTTCTAAGAAGGAAAATGCATCATCAACGCTTTTACTCGTGAATAAACCAGCGCACATAGACTTGACCATGGCTTTGGTCGAATAGTCTAAACCTTCATACATAATTTCAACTAGTTTCATTTTTTCGAACCCATGGTGAGGTCATTGCGACAAAAGATCATTAAATCTCTCTAAAAACCTATAAAGGGATTCTCCTTCTTGTTGCATACTGGAACTAATTTTCTGCCTAAAGGATGCGGTTTTATGCTTAGGGAACCAGTTTAAGTAGAAAGCAATAGTAAGTTGGTCCCATGTTTCTATAGACCCAGATGGTAGATTATTCAGCCAAGACTTGGCTTTATCTCTTAAGGAAAAGGGGAATATCCTAAGTTTCAAGACTTCATCAGTAAGGTCCTTAATCTTAATTGTTCCACAAATTTCTTCAAAGTCCCTAATGTGAAAGTAAGGGTTTTCATCATCTTTTCCTAAGAATATAGGGATCATCTGAAGAATACCAGGATTCAACTCATAAGTAGCCGTAGAGGCTAGCATATATGAAATCCGAACCCTTATCTTGTATGGACAGTCCTTTCCCTTTACTAGGAATTTAAAACAGCCGTATTCAAGTCCTCAACATATATGCAAACGAAGGAATACAATAACTCGCTGACAGGGGATTCGCGAGTGTTTCGACAAAGTTACCTCCCTTTCCAGACGGGGGATGAACCGTTGTAGTCGACTCGGGCCATGACTCCTATGTCATGTACGAACCCCGAGGGGCCGAGGTGATATCGTAATCACCGTCCCTCTCTGCAAACAGTTTAATATTTAATACTACCCTTCCGTAAGGTTTAAAAAAAATAAAAGAATGTCCAAATGTCCAAGTCCAAAGTCCAAAAAGTAAAGTGCAAAAGAAAAAGAAAATTACAAGAATAGAGAAATCCTAATACAATCTTAAAAAAAATAAACTATTTTTTTTCTCTCTTTTTATAATAACAAAAAAAAAATCTTCTTCTTTCGCTCTTTTCACTTTGCCTTTTACTCCAAGTCTTTAAATATTCACCAAAAGCTTTGGCACAATTTTCTTTCGCTCCAAATTCCAAATTCTGTAAGGAAAAGACAAAAACCCAAAAACGTAAAGAAGAACAAAAAAATAAATAAAAACCCAAAAAAAATAAAAAAAATAAATCTAAAAACTCTAGCCTAAAGACAAGTCCGTGCCGAAGGCGCCAAAAATTGATGGTTATTTTCAATGATATTGTAGTAATAGGTTCTTTGAGACTTGTGAAAGCAGATTTTTTAGACTTAATTTTTAAAGAAAAAATATAACAAACTCAAAATAAAGTTTTGTAAAAATTATGGAGAGGCTGGGGCTAGGATTCCACCAATTTTCACACTCATATGGTTCAGATATCAATTCTAAACAATAAAATCTCAAATGATAAAGTTTTATTGACTCTAATTCATTGCCTAAGGTAGATTTCGAGAGTAATGGGTGTAAAACTAAAGCATGGGACATCAAAACATCTAAGCTAAGAATGACCCATCAATTGTAATCACAACCATTCAATGAAACTCATAAATCAATTGAATAACAGTGCAAATAGTAGTAAAAAGAATTAATAGAATTACCAAATTTGTGAAACTTGGTTTCCTCCGTCGCCCCAGAGGTTGGGTTTAGCTTCTCATTATGGAAACACGCTCAAAATTTGATTTCATTGCTCAAAGTGTGTTTACAAAGGTGAAAATGATAAAACAGGCAGTTTGCAATGCTATATTGGCGTTACAAACTAGCTGTTACAATGATTTGACTATCACAGATGAGAACTATACGCTATGGCTTTCGCAATGGATTCGATAGTTGTAATGTGTAGCAGTCACTGTTGAACTGTCGCTGAAAGATTGTGTCAAAACCGATAAAAGGTAACGGTTTATAAACGACAGTCTTTAGAAGCTATATGTTCTTCGTGTTTTTCAATGGCTGCAGCAGCAGCAAGTCTCCCAAACTCGATTTTTCTCCACCCTGTTGATGCTCTAAACTACTACCAATCCTCTCTCCCCCGTCTAAAACATACCAGCAGGCTATATATACTCGAAAACACTAAGAACAACTCGTAATAGCAACATATAATCCTCCATTACTTGTTATTATTATCACCTGCCATGTTAAGGAAATAATCTCTCATTCTTCTCTCTCATGCGTCTGTGGCAGCTGAAACTTTCCAAACATGTTATTATCACGCCAAATATTGCGTGAAACTCTCTCCGATCACACGCCATCATTCAGTTATACACGGGAAAAAGAGAGACAACACGAGATATTCTCGTGCTCTGATTCACCCAAATCCACGTAATCCTCCTTACTTCTCGAGTCCAATTGAAGTATTAGCTCAGTTCTGCCTTAACATGCCATTCCTAGTCCAAAGCCAAGCAATAAGTCCGTCTAAAACTCAATAGAACCCGATCCAAGAGTTCTTGCAACTGCACAAATATGTTCCCGCCAAAAGTATATATTCAAATGAGGAAGATGGGTGCGATGGATAAATGGGCTATATATATCCGTGGGTGACCCTTAGCAAAAGTGAGGGTCCGTATAGCAATTGTCCTCCGGGATCCAAAAAGCACTTTTCGAGCAACTTTTTCCACACAAGTGTATTTCTCCAAAAACACCTAAACAAACATAAAAACACCATAATAAGTATAAAATCAAAAACTAATAATAGAGACACTGAGGACAATTCAGACACAAAAATATGTCTATCAGTATACATGTATTTATATAGTTGATATATACCTAATTAGATAAACTTCAAATGCAAGCAACTTGGGCAACAAGACTTCTAGAAACTTCTAGAAAAGGCTAGACGGGCTTGATTAGTGGGCTCTCTGTCTATTTCATAGATGGTACTGAAAAGACGAGGGTACGCAAATACACCACAATATTTTATTTATTAACCTATAAGTCCTTTACCAAGTGTGATCGTCTATGGACATAGCCGAGAAAATACAACAACTTCGGTACGCACTTCATGTGATCATTTATGGATACGAGATCGAGACGATACGACAACGAATTGATCACTTGATAATAGGTACGATAATAACTGAAACTCTATAATATCAATATCAAGTGTTATGGAATTAACGTACAAGTGCAATTTACTTTAATTATAATAAAAAAAATTAGAATGCAGAATAATAAAGTAAATGGCACAATAAGATTTTGTGAATAAGGAAACCGCAAATGCAGAAAAACCTCGGGACGTAGCCCAATTTTGAATACTCTCAGAAGTAAGCCGCTATACAAAATCTAATCCAACTCCGTAGAGTTGATACCAAGTAGACTACCCCTAGCTATTTAGTTTCCTCAGTATCCCCGCGCCTTCGACTTCTAGAGTCACGCACGTGAATCACCAATCCTTTAGATCGTATTCCAAACAGTAAAGAGTAAATTTGGTTGGTAACCACTCTAGTCAATCTTTGTAATAAGGTATTTTGAGTCGTTGACAAAGGCTCTTATGTTTAATCTAGTAAACTCCTTTGTCTGGTTAGATCAATTTATCTTTTGATTACTGAAATAATCAAACTCTAGATTTTCAATCAATAAATATAGATCTCAAAGAGAAACTATAAGGTGATTTCGATCTCACGCAACTAATCAATCAAGTCTATCAAAGATAAACACGAGTCTAGTTGGATCCCAGCCGATCAAGATTTGTGCACACAATTCACAAGATACGAAAACTAATAAGAAAAACTTCGTCGTCTTCAAATCTTCTTTGTCTTCGATAATAACCTGCACAACACCGCTTGAATCCTCTTGTGGTCAATCACGCACAGAACGGAGTCTATCAACAATGGATTATCACAAGATGTCTTTAGATCTGAAAATGGTTTTAAAGATCTCGTCAATACTTTGATCTAGTTTGAGTGAGCCTTATATCATAAGAGAATGTTCTCAAGAATAAACAAACTAGGTGCAATCAAAGTTTCAACAATCGTAAGTCAATCAAATCAATAATAAAAAACTACAATAACAATGCAATTATCTAGTTTCCCACCAACGGTACTCGTGGAGCTTCTTGATCCCTACATAAGTCTTTAAACGAGCGGTCATAAAAGATTTCGCCTAATTAGGGTACTTTCCTCTCCAGATAGACGACTCTACCAGAAACAACAATAATGAAGTTTTCCCGGCTCTTTGGATAGTTTGGAAGGATGCAAACTCAAGTATTTATGGACCAAGGTTGTTTGGGAAACAAGGAAATCCCAAAACCGAAAATATTCTCAATATATTCACATTAAAGTACATAATTTCGGTTTTCCTATTTCCACTTAAATGCCAAACCATATTTTCGAAAACTCTCATAGAAAACTTCTATTATTAGTCTAGCACATTAACTAATAATATTTTCCACATGACATGCTTTAATTACTGGTAATTAAAACATATTTAAATTAAAATCATAATTAAATGCTTTTCACTTTTTCGGACCTGGGATCACCTTGAGCATTAAGGAATATCTTTGAACAATTAATGATAAGAGTTACGTACATGTTCAAATAATGTCGACATATAGAAGCTTCTCATCTTAGCAAACCCGAAACCCTAATTTACACACATCATGAAGAAATATGTGAATCATGGAAACTTGGTTTTGATCATGGAACCGGTTATACCATCACTCAAAAATGCATTGTGACCGGATATAATATTATTCCCAAGATAGGTTGTAATCGGTCACACCTTACTCCACAAAGTATCTTGTGACCGGTTACACCTTGCTTCCCCGAAGTAGCTTGTGATCGGTTACACCTTTCTTCCCAAAGGTAGCTTGTGACCGATTACAACAAACTTCCTAATTCATCTTGTGACCGGTTATACCTTGGTTTCCAAGTTAACTTGTGACAGGTTACAACTTGAATTCCAATATAGCTTGTGATCGGGTACACCTTGATTTCCAATGTAACTTGTGACTGATTACAACTAGTTGTATTATATAGGCTATGACCGGTTATACCATAAATCTCAACAAGTTAAGATAGGTTTTACCTTTTCATCTTATATTGGTCATTCAAAAGATATTCAATAAAGATTCCGACCATTCATGATTTCCTTTCAATTATGAAACAGGTTCATATATGTACTTCTTTTAAACAAATGTTATAAAATATTGTTTCATAAGGAGAAATCATACCTATATAATGCACACATAAACAAGCAACTATATACAATAGATTATGTTTATGTCGTATTTACGAAGTTCAAAAGATAAACCTTATACTTTGTAATTCAATAAATTCCTTGACACTTTGATCATAATGTCATGACCAAGTCTAACCACTAGAGTATTACTTATATACATCTTCGCATGTTATATTTTCAATATAATCCGAATTGAAAAATATGTTAGGAATGGAAACAAGATCAAGTCAATATTACTAACCTCAATAGGAAGGATGATGTCGTCGTTGTAGTCGTTACTTCTTCACATTCTTCAGGTCTTCGGAGTAATACTTGTACGTCTCAACATTCCTAGACTTTCTAGTCTAACCTAAACGAAGTTGACTCTAGTATTTAATCAAGCGACTCTATATGAGTTTTGATACTAAAATGTGATAACCAAACTTGACATACCAACGCTTGGTGGGTTCAACCTAGCTACGCTCTAAAAGGTATAAACATTTATATTTCTAGTGATAATGATAGTCATAATCCTAGTGATCCATAAAACTGATAATGATAGTTGTATTATCTTGATAATTCACAGTGTTCATGATGTTTCATGTTTAATTCCTTGTTTGAAAAGGACCGAAGGTACAAGTAAACCACCAACTTTTTCGTTCGGAAACCTGTAAGGACTAAACTCAAATACAATTATTAGAGTTACAACTTAATGAATCTCAATCAAGGAACAATATAAAGATTCTATATCTCTTTATTTCACAATCAGTAGTAAAACAGAATCAAGTCCGTGAACCTGATTATACTGTGAGAGTACTTGGACGATTCCAAAGATCAATATCCAAGATAAATCAAGTTGTATCTAACAAACAAGGATGTATATATCTACTATGATTTCTTAACGTACTTATTGTGATATTTCAATTATATAGCTAAACAAATATATTGCGAAAAATAAATAACACATACACTAGAAGTTTTGTTAACGAAGAAACCGCAACTGCAGGAAAACCCCGGGACCTCGTCCAGATTTCAATTATTAAGCCGCTACAGACTCTAGCCTACTATCAATAACTTCAGACTGGAATGTAGTTGAGACCAAACCCACCATCACATCGATTCAGTTATAGTCGCACTCCTTACGCCTCTTGATTCTCGCAAGACTTGCGTAATTGATTCCCTTAGCTGACATCCTTTACAACTTAACAGTTGCTTCAACCTAAGCGAAGATTTTAGAAACCAATATGTCTCCCATAGATAAGCCTATTTTGATTACATTCGATCGTTAGATCAGGAGAGATATGAAATTTTTTACAGTAGACTGGGTTCAACAAACCTCAAAATCCGGTATTTATGACTCCTGAAGAGCAGCCTAGATTATTATTCACCTGACAAGAAAAGAAACAACTAGATACCAATGAAGAATTTCTTAGTTGTAATTTCTTGTGGAATCACAAAGTTTGAGAGGAAGAACTTTATGATTTTTATCAATATTGCATGTCGGAGTGAAAGCTCAACCAAACAGTAGTAAGATCAGGATACACGAACTATCAAAGATAAGATAGTCAGACCTGGCTTCAAGAATACCTAAGAGAAGTCTTTAAGTCGTTAAACCTAATGATGTTGCTCATAAACACTGGAAACCTAGGTTAAGAGAGAATCGACTCTAGTTAGAAACTAGGACACACAAAAGTGTCGGGATTAAGTTGCCCAGATGCTTGAGCTTCTATTTATATAGACTTTCAAGATTGAAGGTTGCTTACGATTTAAGCTAGATAGCTTTGTAATTTAGCAAACACTTTTCACCGTTAGATGAAATTCGACTTGAGATTCAAGCTAAATTGAAGTGATCGTTCTCCACTGTTAGATGATTTAGCTTGAGATAAACACAGATAGAATATACACTTGGATATGGATGAACTGTATAATGAGTTTGTTCAAGAACGGTTAACCAAATTTAGCCATACGAACATAATAAGCTTAGCTATTTTATCAAACACTTTAAACTTAACTTGATAAAAAACCATAACTTAATAGGTGATCAATTATGTCTAATATGTGTTTTAGAGAGTTGTTCAAATGCCAAATGTTTCATATAAATACTTTGAAGTGCATCTGAAACTATTCGAATGGGTACATGTACTTATTTAAGTTCATGATACACTCTGCCAAGGTATATATACCCTTAAGGAAATTAAAATCCAGGGCATTTAAGTACGCATACTGGGTACGTGTACCACCTTTGTCTTCACGAGCAACAGAATTTTTTGGTATGCATGCCAGGTATATGTACCAACAAGTCGTACAAAACTTAGACCTACGCCGGTACGTGTACCGCTGATCCGGAACCAAAGTTACGCCAGTACATGTACTAGGTACGTATACTGTCCCTGTATCCAGATTTTAGTTGTTTTAAAAACTCTCAATAATCAATTTGGAACATTCCCGAATAACATCAATGATAATCTTACTTATATCACTGGTTATTTTCAAATGATTAACTCGAATCATAATCTAGTTCATAAACAATAAATTGTTCTTAACTAAATTCATAAAGTAGATGATTGACTTATAGATTAATTCATATTTCGAGAAAAATATTCAACAAGATAAACTTGACTTAAAATTTCTATTGTGATATAATTTAAAGTCCACTTAGTAAAACGACTTAGTCTCATAAATAGAATTGTGAATACTTGAGTAAATATGAATGGTTTAGTCTTCACATACCTTTTATCGATAAAATCCTCCAAAGTATTCAGTTGATTTCCATGTTCAAATGGTGAACGCAGTGAAGTCTGTTACTCAAATACACACTTCTAACCTAGTCCGAGACATGGCTCAAATGTAGATTAAAAATCAAGATATAGTTTTGATCAACTAAATTTAACAACAAGCTTGAGATAAAAACACTTGTGAGTTCGACCGAGCTATGCTCTAACATTGTTGACCATGGTTTTAAGTACAAAACTTATTTGGTATTTAAAAAAACTTAAAATATCTTTGTATATGTTGAATTTTAGTATCATAAAATATTATTTGTTTGTTTCATTAGCTTATGACATGGAGGGATCCCGATTCTTGCAATCGTCCAAAATTAATAAACATGGTCATATATCCGGCCAAGAAGCTCCGAAAATGAAGACGAGGACTAGTTGGGAAAAATGAATGATTATTACACAATTTTTGCTCAAAGTAAAATTGTGGGTTTTCCTCAATATTTTCGTTCAAATTTAAGAATTCTAATGTGGAATTGACAAATGCTCTTGTAGCTAGGTGGTGGCATAGAACTAAGATTTTCCATTTTCCAGGCTTGAAAATAGGGTTGACACTTTTATATTTTGTAATACTGACGGAAATTCCAATATGCATAGTTGAGCCTATAAATTCTAATCGGAGGCCATCGAAAAGTGTTCGTGAAAGTTTTGATTAGTATAACATTATTGATTTTAGTGATTTGTTGATAAAACTTGGTTATCAAAGATTAAAACAACTGTACCAAAATAGTAAGTTTTGTGGGTATACCTCCTGTAAACCCCTCGGGGACACCACTTAGCTGTTAGGGTCACCTAACGGTTTAAAGGCTTGCTGCACCAACTATGAGTTAGGCTTAAAATTCAATAACAACTTGGTGTACTATCTGTGTCGTATTTTGAAATTAATAAAATAATATAAACATCTTAGTTGAATTCAATAAAATTGGTAATATTCGTTTAAGCTTCCATATCTCGATCACAATACGAGTTATCAGTATCTGATTTTTTCAAAACACCATTAACCACATTACTCATTCAAGTTTCACAGAGCATCTGATAGGTGTCTAAAACACCTAATTTTATATCTAGTATTTATGCTTTCTTTGCTATTATCCTTGTGAATTATGTCTCTTATATTTTGATTTTGAGTTTATTAGGTGCAATCGAGTCGTTTGAAGCAAATTAAGGAGAAATTACTCATTTCGAGCAAAAAGGCAACAAGATCAATTCACATGCATATGATACTTGGAGCCGGCTAGGATATGCAGCAAAAGGGAGGCGAAGTATGAATAGTCATTTCCCCGTAAATGACAATTGAGTTAAAAATGGATTAGCTTGTCAGTTCTGCGAAACTGACAAGTCATATGTGATTTTGGATGACCCTTATCCAGTTTATTTGGGTGCATATATCCACAATCATTCTTACACACAAGACCTGAAATTCAGAGTCTATCCTATCATTGGTTTCACTTGAGATGAATTCGAGAGAGAGATGTTGAGAAATTCAGAGAAAGGGAGAGAGGCAGAGAGGAATGAAGATGCTGATAATGGTGAAATCAAGAGACTGATTCAAGGAGATGATGAAGAGAAGTTTACAGTGAAGGTTAGGGTTTGAATTAGTTCTCTGGGTTTATGAGAAATGAAGAAATTGGTTGATGTTCAAGTTTTTTTGACTGAAATCAGGGTTGGAGGTGAAGAGAAATTGAATATGATGTTTATGTGGTTGTTCATTGAAGTATAGATTATGGGTTGATTTAGAAATTAAAGTTAGGGTTTCGTGAATCTGAATTGAAGGAAGAAATATTATGGGTATGTTTGAATTGAGTTTCACCTAGTGCTGACGAAGTTGGAAAATGGGGGTTTATGTATAAATTCAGGTGATAGAGAGGCAGTGGAGTCTAGAGCTATGGGAGTTGGTTGAATGTGTTGGTGCTACAACAAAAAGAAGATGGGTGTAGTTCGAATAGGTACAGATGCTGATGGTTTTGAGATGGTTACGATCTGGATATAAGGGTTGCTGCTGCAATTGGTTAGATTGAGAAGGGTTTTGCATTGGCGAAGATTTGGTGGAGTTTCAAGACTCAACTCAGTTGAGAAGATAGCAAGGGGAATTTGTGTCTTATAAAAAGTCTGAAATACAGCTGGAAGTAAGTGGTCTGTTCGATGTGGAGGTGCAGTGTGTTGAAGTGAGACTATGAAGTGCCGTGCAGAGATGGTGGAGGCTTAAGTTATTTTTTCTATAGTTGGATGCGCAAGGCATGATTGCCATTAGAAGGGACTAGGTTTAGGAGCTGGAACTAGATGGAAAATGGGAATGAAGTGCAGTTACAAATGATGCTGCCAGGTTGACTTGGAAATTAGAAATGGAGATATGGTGGTAATGGTTCTGGAGGTTGTGCAAGTAATGCAGCTGGGGTTGAACTGAGTTGTAATGGAGACAAGTTTGGTGGTGTGAATAAATGGGTTGTACATGAACTTGAGATTCATAGGGTTTGAGAACAGAATGGATGCTGATGGTGAGTATTGAACTCATTCTTTACTTCAAGAAGATTGAGAAGCAGTTAGTGTTGGTACTGTGTGTATCCAAGGATGTTGGAATGATTTTTTGTGGTTGCGTGAGATTGTGTGATGTTGCAGACAACAAATGGAGTTGCATGGGATGGTGTTATGGTTTGTAGGTTGCAGCTGCAATCTGTTGCTGATACAGTGAAGCCATGGAGATGGTCATAATGGTTGTGGCAGTGTTGCATCTGTATGGAGATAGAATGCGGGGTTTGTGGCCTGAGCATGAACTGGTTATGGAATTGTAATACACCAAGGTGGTGCAACACAAGCTGAGGCATGGTGCAGTTTTAATTATACTACAGCTGTAGTTGGTGATAGAAGTGGTAGTGCATATAGTCAGCACTGTAGCAGGGAGTGATGCTGTGAGTGGAGATCGACAAAGGGAAGGTGGAGAGTCTGGAATGAAGGTGATAAATGAGATTGAAGGTGTGTGAGTGGGTACTGGTGAGTGTTTACAATGGGTTATGAGCTTATGGTTATGAGCTGAGGGTCATGGTCTGAAGAGAATAATGTTGGTGGTAGTGAACTGATATTGCAGTGTGGTGCTGTGGGTTTGGTTCATAAAGAATGTTGGTTGCTATTTCGTAATGTGTGCAGTGACTGTATGCGAATGCTTTCGAGATATTTTAGAAGAGCAAGAAGCAAGCCATGAGGTTGAGCTGCAGGATACAAGAAGAAATGCAATTGAACTGAAATTGCAGAATGCACAAACTGTTAGCGCTACTGCTGTGGCTTGAGGTTGGCTAGGATGGAGGAGATGAATAATTCAGGTAATGTTGGTGTTAGAAGCTACATGGAATGTAGTAGATATATCATTGGTATTGTCGATATAGTGAATTGGAGCTATGGAGTGCAGTTTATGGAGCAGTGTAAGTAGATGGAGTATGGCCTGGTGGAGGTTGCAATTGCGGCATGAGTCAGGGTGGTGGTTGTTGTGCTGGCAAGAAACTATAGCATTTATAGGTTGTGGGTTCTTGGTGTTCTTCATTTTGGGCAGATTTATGAAGCAGCAGAAGGTATAAATGGTGCAGATTTGGCTAGGCAGAAAGAGCGGCAATGGAGATGTTGTTTACTAAGCCTTGTGGTGTTGTGTTATGAAAGGAAAGGTGTGGTGTATGTCATGAGAGAGTTGCAGATAGAGCTACAGGTGCAGTTGGCTTAAGGTAAAGAAGTGTGCAGTGGCTGGCATCTGAATAATATGAAAGATGGCCGGGAATATGCCAGCCGAAATGGCCTGGAAAGAGCAAGGAATCAGACAGAACTCGGCCAGTTTCCGAGTTAGCCGATTGACTCATCGATCCAGGTAATCAACTCAGGGACTTGGACCTGGGCTCGGCTAATGGGCTGAGAAAAATGTATTTTGGAGGAGTAACCTAGTTTCTGACAGAGAAGAGAAAGTATAAAAGGGAGGCTTTTATCTCCCTAATGGATGATCTTTTCTTCTACTTGTTTTATAGGGTTTAGAACATGATGCTTTCTTCTATGCTTTTTGTTATGAACTCCATTAACACAAGTAGATAATTTATTGTTATTGGTTAAAGATGTAGTCGGATTTTGCAAGCATGCTATTTGATTTATGAATTAGTTTTCTCTCAAAATCATCGTTCACTCTCTACGGTTTATAATAATTGCATGATTGATGTATTGCAATATGATTGAATGTTTATTTGGTTGAATCTAGAATTGATTGAACATACATCTATATCTATAGCTATTTTAGGGTTTATCATCGAGCGATAACCTTGAATACGAGTAGCATGATATGATTACGGTTTGTAGTGATACACTCTCGTAATCATATGTAGAATTTGACCTTTGTCCGAATTGTCTGCGCAATGTTTGATAATTACATTGATTAGCCTATTTTTGAAACTTAATGCTCCTAGGAATTGAACTTAATTAGCGCAAGGCGTTAGGTTATTCTTTAGGTAGAATTCACATACGCAGCTCTAATGTGTGTGTTGATGAACTTAGGAAATTTACGGAGTATTCTTGCAATAAGGTATTCTAAGGCTTTTGATGATAGCAAGATTAAATACGAATTCTATTCATATATTCAAAAACTTGTTTACAATTGAAGATGAAACCTTTACCCAATATTTCACATCCTTGATTTGCGTGCTTTATTGTTTTGTTAGCTTTTATTTTATTTTTAGTTTCATAAAAATCAGAAAAATACCCCAGTGTTTTACATAATAAACCAAAACAACTTGACAACCTAGTCCTCTCTGTGGGAACGATCCTTTCTTTCCCTTGCTTCATTATATATTTTGAGTAGTAAGAAAGTGTAATTTATTTTTGACGCCTACGACAGCGATCAAATTTTGGCGCCGCTGCCGGGGAGGCAGCGGTTGTCACTTGTTTTTGGTTTCTTATTTTTTGCTTTTAGTTTTGTTTTTGTTTTATTTTCTGGTTTTTAACCTTGGTTTGAGAATCTTATTTCAGGTACTTGTTTCTCATGGATGGAGCATTTTGGAACAACGGATACGGTTTCCAACAACCTCAACAACATGACAACTTCCAACCATTCCATGGGTATAATCAAAACCAATTTATTGGCTATGATCAATATCCTATGGAATATTGTGGTCCTCATACGTATCAACAACCTTATGGCGGGTATGTGTGTAAACAACCACGAGGATGGGAGGATTCTTATGCTCGTGAACAACAAGTCTCTAACTTTTTAGACAAATTTTCCAACTTTGTACAACAAGAGTTTCAAAAAGATAAAGAAACTAGAGAAGAGCAACTCCAAGAACTTCGTGAAGGTATTGCTAACTTGCGAAGAGGCATTGATCAATGCAAGGAAATATGTACAATTCTATTATGCATATGGTTTTTGATGAATATTGGATTGATGCTAATGTTGAAAAAGGCCAATCCTTGGGCACTTGTGTTGATAATTGTGTAGCTAACTCAACTCTTGATCTTAATAATGATCATTCGCCTATTCAAAAGGATGAGTTAGAGTTTAGCAACACCAAATTCAGCGACGAAGAACCTTATGTTACCTATGGAAGTGACGGTGATTATGATACATTGCTTGAAATAACTCATGGTGACAACAATGAGGAGTGTATAATGGAATCTTTTTGGGATCAAGATGAAGATGAATAGGAATATGATGACACTAGTGCAGCTTGCTCAAGCATTAATCTTAATAATGATCAAGAGCCTATTCAAAGGGTGGAGCTTGAGGATGAAGCATTTTTGAGTATTCTAAAAAAAGTTCCTTATAGCGAAATTTGGATCCGCAGTGGATTATGTGCCTTACAACAAAGAGGAGTGTGTTGAGAATGTGACCGTTATGACCAATATTGTGGAAGACCCAATTGAGCTTGCAAATGATTGTAATGATGATGTTTATGTCGAGACTTCGGTTAAGGCAAAAACGGATGAAGAATGGTTGCAAGGTTTGATAGAGGACCATGATATACAAGAGGTAAATAATTCACTTGAGTTTTTCAAGGATGAAGAGGATTCTGTGATACAAGAGATTGTGCAAGGTTTGTCTAACCCTTTGCCTATTGTTTCTTCTTCCTTACCTCTTATTGGTTTGAATGTATGTGCTTCGAGAATATTGTTGAATGACTTTGTTTCTTGATATCCTCCATTAGAGATGCTTGATTCTCATACTATGCAGGTTTGTGATCAAGAAACCGTGGAAGTACCCGACTCCTATATTCTTTATGCACTTTCACGTGTGGGGGAAACTCTTATTGGTTAATAGCTTCAATTCTGTTTTCTTGTACTAATATTTGTGTGAAGCTAGTGTTTGCAAAACAGGTGCTATGGGTGGATCCTCAACTTTTCCGATTATTGGTGTATGGGGAATTCCTCTTGCAAGTCGGGCTGACGACTTTAAACCAAGCGCTAAATGGGAGGCAACCCACTGGTTTTGTGTATTTATCTCTATCTTTTTATTTTTTTTAAGTCTTTTATCTTTATTTTCTTATTTTGGATAATTGCATATCAAAACTCCAACTTTTAGAGATTTGTGAACAATTTAGAATAAACACTAGCCTTTCTGAGTAGATGGAATTTTTTTCTTGACGATGAGGTATATTTTGGTTGAATTGGGATTAGATGCCAACTAAATAGCTTGTTTAGTGTTTATCCTCTATTGTTCAGAAATAACTATGAGTTGGAGTGTCAGTTTTTACTTTGCATTGTGTATATACTAGATCTTAACCCGTGCCGTAACGGCACGGAATGTTTTGTCTCTAATACGATATTATTTACATTCCTCTTGCTTCATTTTATTCGTGAGTAATTATTTTGATATTCAAATAGGTTTTGGGAAACAAAATGGGTTACCTGATCTTTTTATTTTTTACTTAAGCATGTTATTCCAATTTATTATCTGGACGGAGTATAATGTTGTGCCAACATGAAAACAAAATAAAAAATACAGTAAATAAAATTTTTCCTATTTATTGTTCCATCATACCATAATTTCAAACTCCAAAAAGAATATTTCATCTAACAATACATATACCTAAACTGCCAATCCAACTCCATGATGTTTATGAATACATTTGTTCCGAAATTATTGATAACTAAGGCTCTAAGGAGTGAAGCAAAAACCCCTTATATTTTCCCTACTATTGATAAACACCATTATATATATTTTGCAAATGTGAGAGTTATAAAAATGAAGAACCCTTGGCTATTGGAAGGCTGAGATATACACATGTGAGTTGAAAAAATAAACTTATAATAGTAAATCAAAACATGTGTAAGATTTTTTCTCAATCATATTGATAACATAAAATTGAAGAAATTTGTGGATAAAAATATTTCACACCAACTATGCTAAGTAGTGCATGAATGACGTTCTCACATCTAGTGTTCCTCAAGTAATTTGGAGTTTTAAAGAGCATAGTCATATTGATATTTGTATCTACATAAATTCAACTAACCTTCCGAAGAAAAATTATTAGTTTCAAGGTAGAGCTGACACAAACTTCTGTCGCCTTCAATGTATACAATACACATTGGGTTTAATCGGCCTTGAGATTAAACAAATACCCCAACATTAGTCAAAATGTCTACAAATATGGGATCGAAACAAAGTGCTAACGGGAAAAATGAGAGACTAACATCAGTTCTACAAAGAAAATACCCTATATGTATCAAAGTTTGTTAACCAAACATGTATTCAAATTAAAAAGTCATCAACTTAACACAAAAATATAAAAGAACCCAAGTTAAATCAATACTTGCATAAACAAAATTTATAAGAGAATTTTGTAATTATTACATACCTTTAAAATCACTATTAGAGATTTAATTGCATGCCTCGTTAAAAACCACGGTAGGACGAAATCACCAGATTAATCTGTAGAAATTTCACTGGATATGTAGCAATTCAGAGAAGTTTACACTGGTGGTGATGCGTTCCATCTAAGTGTTGTTCGATTGATTATTTTTTTAGAAGGTTTCGGTTTTCATTGGAGAAACCAAGAGGGAGCGCTTCATTATATTCATTATCATTCAGAAATCCAAGACCAACTTGCCCTCTGCTTACGGGATCTCAATACAACCTTAGATTTATCTATTGGACGGAGAAACCTTGATACTAAATATGTAGTTTTTAGTGTTATTTATTATATAACGTGACATCCAAAAAAAAATTTCTTCTTCTTAATTTTCATGTATTTTAACCGAGTTTATATTAGCATTAAGACGATCAACCACATTTCTAATTTATAGTGTTATCCTTTTGTAGCAGCACATAATTAACATAGTCAATTACTACTCATCAAACCGCCAGTACGTTACCACAAACCACCAGATATCACTTCTTTCTCCACCAGCACCATTTTCCATCCCTCGTAGAATATTGGGCACACTTATAACTTTTAATCCCACACCTCATGTATAAAGTTTAGATTTAACAAACTTAAATCGTCAATTAATTTATTCAACTATATGTTTTTTGTTAATACTGAAAATCATGCGTACGAGCGGTTACCAAAGATAGCAGTGGTACCAAAAACAACCATTTTGTCTTATATGATTTGGTATCATCCCAAAAGTATTTGTTATCCGCCTTTTTTGATCGTGTAAAAAACAACCAACTATACTTTTCACAATACAATGTTACCCGTCATGTAAATTTTTTATTGTTTTTGATTCAAAAAGAAAAAACCAATACCACCGCCATTAAAACCATCCAGCGCCACTATTTCTTCCACCAAAACTAATGTTACCGCCTCCACCACTTAGTAACACCTTCCACCGATTCCACCACTTACTTTTTCCTCTACTACCACCACCACCACTAATATCTATTGAAATAATTTTTGTCAAAATTATTATTTATTGATGGAGATATGTATTAATATTAATTAAGGGATATTTATGATGTAAAATTAATAAATCATTTATCACGAGAAATTAATGAGACATCAATTAATAAAACACTTATACTAATTAATATTTAAGTTGAACAAACCATAACCATAGATTTATCTTCTCTCTAGACAAATCACTTATACTAATTAATAAAAATAATTGATAGGGGGAAAGCCACTGTTACTAGGGGGAAAGCCGATTTTGGGGTGGATTAAAAAAATAAAAATAAATCACGATATTAAAATGAGACTGTGGTCACATATTATTATAGCAAATAATAGTACACGTAAACCAACCGTTATTGTCTGTTCCATGTATGGAGATAACGTCCTTTGGGGCGATTTTCTCTTCGCTTTGAGGGCGATTTATTCAAACCTTCATCGCTGGTTCGTGGCTTGCTATTCTCGATACAAAAACATCGTTGTTTCAACATGGTATTACTTTAAATCCAGTTTCAATCAAAGGGATTTGGGGCATCCAGGTATGTTTGGATCTACAAGATTATGGGCGAATTACTCCTTTCTTTTAGGAGCATCTCTTATTCAAGAATATGAAAATCATATTAAATGGTCGGAATCGATTTCGAATTATACCATCATTTTTCCCTATTACATATACAGAAATTGGATATCGTTGCGGTTTATGGCTCTTTCTCTTCGCGATATACTTGTAATTGATATCTTTATTTGTATTAGGGTGTTGATTATCTTGTATTTTGATGTTTTTGTTATTATTGTAAGCGATCATGTAATCACGATTTTGATATGAATAAATTGAAATTGTTGATTGTCAAAAAAAAAAAAAAAAAGATAAACATCACTACATCACTGTCTAATCCACATTACCCGCATGAGATCAATTTTATTGTGATGACTTTAATTCCATCTCTATGACTCTATTTCATGTGCTCGTTGTGTTCTCATAAATTATAAACTTACCCTCGTTATATTAAGCTTTTGCAGACGTGAGAACATAAGAAAGTGCAAACAAAACAGAGAATGGATTAAGACTTTTTCTAGTTCTCCTACCACCGCAAACGGATATACCAACTTTCGGTAAGGAAAATTTATATATAATTAGAAGCCATCCGCTCACCAAGAGTAAGTAATACATAATATATAGGCCTTGTTTGGTAACCATTATGATTATCTATTTATGATTATAGATAATCATAAACTGAAAAATGATTATATCATAATCATTTTTGAAATAAATTTTAACAAACAACATTTTGGAATAATTGATTATCAAAAAATGAAAAATGATTTAAATGAGAAGTTGTTTGGTAAACATGTTTATAATTATCATTTTAGTGTTTTTTTACCTGAACCATTGATACACAAATTTAATCATAGATCTCCAATACACTAGTAGTTTGATCTTAGCTAGTTTAGGTATCGGAACCTATACATGGCATCGGCAATTTGATCTCTCATGTGGTTCATTTCACTTCTTCTTTGTTGATGTGCGTACATACCACTAAACACTGGCTCATCAGGCGGGGATGTATCAACATCAATCACATTTTCTTCATTTGCATAATATGCAAACAGTTCACCAGACTTGGATTCCGTCCTAATAAAATTGTGAATTGCATATGATGCTATCAGTATTTGTACTTGGGTGTCGTATGGAAATGAGGAAGGATCCCTCTAAATTGGAAAGCGAGATTTAAGAACTCCAAAGCTTCGCTCGATTGCATTCCTTAACGAAGAATGCCCAAAATTAAACAACTCCTTTGCAGTGAACCTTCCATTGCTTCCTCTTCTACGGTCATGTAAATGATACCGAACTCCCCGATATGGAGCAAGAAAACCAGGCATGTTCGGATATCCAGCATCAACAACATAATACTTCCCTAAAAATGTAAACAATGTCAGAGAATTTTCCTTGCAGTTTATTTGGGTTTCTTGTCCTACATGCGCTCCTGTATTCAGCAAATATCTACTTTTTCCAACATTATCAAATCAATTATGCATTCATATTTGGTTTCAAAAAAGGAACAGAGTTGGGACAAAGAGAAGTTTTTCTGTTAAGTACAATTCTTGCAACGGTTTCACTGGCCAGTGTGCTCGCCAACCAAGACATGGAAATAGATATAAGCACAAGAAAATACAAAGCTCTCACTGAACTACTTCCTCTAGCATTAGTTTCTGTAAGAGACCTTATTTCCTAAACTATCAACTTATGATGCCATAGCTCTTAATTTTTTACACCATTATTTTAACTATTATATGATTTCATGATTTTACAGGTTATAGTTCTCATAACAGTTTGCCCTTTCAATATCGTATATCGTTCTAGTCGTGTGTACCTACTGGGAACTGCATTCCGTTGTATCAGTGCTCCTTTGTATGATAAGAGAAATCGAATAAGGAAATATAATACCAACGACAGGGCAAAAGAGAGTATATATTCAGAGAACAACTATCTCAAATCAGGATATAACAAGCAAAATTTAGTAGTTCGAGGTTTGTATGATAAGCAAAATGTATAGCAGAACCAACTAACCTTCAGGGGCATGAGGAAACATCAGACTTCTATTACTCAAAGCTTCCCATAAAATTCTTGAGTCATTTGCAGATCCTTCCCATCCAGCGTAGATATATGTGAATTTCAAATCAAACGAACAGACTGCCATCACGTTTTGTGATATATTTCCTTTCCTATCGAAGTATGGTGTTTGTTGGGCTAGTGGTACAATCACTTTGATATGTGTTCCATCTATAGCGCCAATACAATCCTATAAAATATTTATGGAAATTTAAATATAAGTTAAAAATGGGAAGAAAAAAAAGACAAAGCTATAAGAGATATCATCTGACATACCTTGAACCATGGAAAATATTTAGAGTTGTTGAGTATTTCTGCTGGAGTCTCAGAAAAAGAAGGAGGTTTTATAAGTTCCTTGGAAAGTTCCATGATGGCTCTCAATACTTCATTGAAGTATCTACTTATAGTTTCACCAGAATGTTGAAATCTTTCTTGTAACATTCTATTATCTTCATTATGTCCAATCGTGAGGAGGAAAATCGCCAGCTGCTCTTCTATGGTAACCCATCGACTGTCACGTAAAAGTGATCTTTCTCTTAAAATGTGAGTCAACCTTAAGAAAACAAATTTCTCCATGCGATATTGCTCATAACATCTACGGGGATGGCCGTGCAAAATCTCTTGCATGTACTGGTGTCCCGTAAGTATAGAAGTTCTGCAAGGTTCCTTACATATGCGACCCTTAACGTTTTCGATAACTGCTGCAACCACAAGTAATAAGATGCGTTCTTCAAGCTCTTCTTCGGAGTCCATACCCTAATATATACAAACAATTGGTAAGGCTCAGTAAGAGAGAAACAAAGCTTCTTTGGCCATTCAACTGAATTAGTAAGTTTCATATAAAAACAATTGGTAAGTTTCATATAAAGGAAGGGTTTGATAGCT
Source organism: Papaver bracteatum (assembly GCA_023529315.1). NCBI lineage: Eukaryota > Viridiplantae > Streptophyta > Magnoliopsida > Ranunculales > Papaveraceae > Papaver > Papaver bracteatum. The sequence goes on from JAJJWX010001659.1 coordinate 1,589,316, forward strand.
ACCTGGATGATAACTTCTTTGGCCATTAATGAATTCAGAATATGACTACCTGCAACATTAGAGAGAGACACAGTAAAGTATGCTACATTAGATCAACAGATACAACATGAAGAAAGTATTACAACTTAGTGAAGAAAGGCTTTCCATAATAATGTATACCACAAATTAAGAATCACATTCATAAAGCCAAGTTAACAAAACCAAATCTATTAATTATTAGTAAGTGAATCCTTAATCAGTAAACCTACTAGTTACTTATAGCATTCATGTCTTTAACACTCTCAAAACAAACAAAATCTTCCAGTTTTAATCATAAAATGAAACAACCATTTCAATAAAGGTTCAAATGACATAAACATTAGCCTAGTAGTTTAAGACCTCTCACAACTCCAAATGACATAAACATTATCCTAGTACTCTAACACCTCTCACAAACTCTATGACCCGAGACTCTTCAGCCATTCCTTTTGATTATTAGGATCTAGTGACATAAAAACTTGTCTCCAACCAGCATCTTGAAACTTCTCTAACGCTGCCATTAAACTTCGAACACTCACGCCATCAAGAGATTGCAAATACTTAGTACAATTCGGAATTGAATAAGGGTCCTTATCCAAATCAATAACATGTTTAGCTTTTGTCGCATCATCAATAGCAAACAAAGCTTCACTCAGACCAGCAGTACTTGTAGCTCTCTTAGTTTGAACATAGTCAACTGTTGCTGGAGCTTTTCGTTTTCCTCTTTCATTAGCTTTCTCAGTTGAGCTTTCGCTTACTTCTTCCACCCCAACAACGGACAAAGAGCTTATCGAAAATAGAAGAGAAAAAGAAAACCCGAGTTTTTGTTTATAAAAATGAGAATCGATTATTTTAATTTTTAAAAACAAGTTTTAGTTGTTTATAGAAATAATTGATTTTTTAGATTATGTTTAAAATAACTGATTAATATAATCGTTACCAAACACCTTTAGAATTGATTATTATAATTATAATGGATTATGACTTCATAATCAATTATTTTAATCGTTACCAAACAGCCCCATAATCTGAGACACGATGAATGAACCTCAAAAATGATTATTGTCGATCAGGTAAGTTTTTTATAAATCCACCCCAAAATCAGCTTTCATTTTAGTAAAAGTGGCTTTCCCCCTATCAATTATCATAAAAAAATGATATCACCCCCGAATAATACTGATATCCCTTTTATAAATCGTGAGTTTTTACAGCTCAATTTACATCTTATTGTTTTCTCCTCCGCCGGACCTTCTCTTCTCAAAACTAATCGTTTAGGGCTTCTTTCTCGCGATCCAAAGAAACTTTCTTCAGCGCTATCTCAAGGTAAGCTATTCACGGTTTCTTCTCAATCCTAATCTGCTTTCCATTGTGTACAGAAAAATCCATCTTGATTGGGTCTGTTAATTTAGCGATTTGGCGATGATTTGGGGCTAACGTTCGGTATTTGCTTAGTGTTTAGACCTCGTTTGTTATTTTATATTTATCGTCAGAATTATTTTTTTAGGGCTAGGAGTTATAAGTGCGCCTGTTTGTGGTGTGTTTGATAGCAATTATGACTTGTTATCGGTAGTTAACTCAACGCCTGTTTTAGGGCTAGTGTGTTGATGGTGATTTAGCTTGATTTTAGATCCCATATGTTATTGTGTCCTTATATGAACAATTGTAAATTCTACTGGAATTCTATTAACACTATGTGGTCTGCTGATATATCCTGTTAATATTTCTTACAGATGCAGATCTTTGTCAAAACTCTGACTGGCAAAACAATCACCCTAGAGGTAGAAAGCTCAGACACCATTGACAATGTTAAGGCTAAGATTCAAGATAAGGAAGGGATTCCCCCAGACCAGCAACGTTTGATTTTTGCTGGTAAACAGTTGGAAGATGGAAGAACTCTGGCTGACTATAACATCCAGAAAGAGTCTACTCTTCACTTGGTTCTTCGTCTCAGAGGTGGTATGCAAATCTTTGTTAAGACCCTAACTGGCAAGACTATCACTTTGGAAGTTGAGAGCTCCGACACAATCGATAATGTCAAGGCAAAGATCCAGAACAAAGAAGGTATTCCTCCAGACCAGCAGAGGTTGATCTTCGCTGGAAAGCAGTTGGAAGAGTACCCTTGCTGATTACAACATCCAGAAGGAGTCCACTCTCCACTTGGTTCTTCGTCTCAGAGGTGGTATGCAGATCTTTGTGAAGACTAACTGGCAAGACTATCACATTGGAGGTTGAAAGTTCAGACACTATTGATAATGTTAAAGCTAAGATCCAGGACAAGGAAGGTATTCCCCCAGACCAACAGAGGTTGATCTTCGCTGGAAAGCAATTGGAAGACGGGCGTACCCTTGCTGACTACAACATCCAGAAGGAGTCCACCCTTCATCTCGTCTTGCGTCTTCGTGGTGGTATGCAGATTTTCGTGAAGACTTTGACAGGAAAGACTATCACGTTGGAGGTGGAAAGTTCAGACACTATTGACAATGTGAAGGCGAAGATCCAAGATAAAGAAGGCATCCCACTTTGCCGGTAAGCAATTGGAAGACGGCCGTACCCTTGCTGACTACAACATCCAGAAGGAGTCCGCCCTTCGCCTTGTCTTGCGTCTACGTGGTGGTATGCAGATATTTGTGAAGACCTTGACTGGAAAAACCATCACTTTGGAGGTGGAGAGCTCTGACACAATTGATAATGTCAAGGCCAAGATCCAGGACAAGGAGGGTATTCCTCCAGACCAACAAAGGTTGATTTTTGCTGGAAAGCAGCTCGAGGATGGTCGAACTCTTGCGGATTACAACATTCAGAAGGAGTCAACGCTTCACCTTGTCCCTCGTCTCCGTGGTGGTAAGTGGTAACTAGAAGTTCTTTGTGATGGTGTCCTCCCATTTGGTACTGGTAATTAGAAGTTGCTCTTGATGGCGTGTTCTCTTCTAAGTTGGTTCTGCAAAAGATAGTTCAGAGTCTTCAGACTTCAGTGTTATGTTTATTTGTGGGTGTTTCGTGTGCTAGGTTCTCTCTTTAACTTTTATTATGATCTCTTTTTTTTGCCACATCAAACAGTTTCATGCTGTGTTTATATGCAGTGCTTATGCTATAAACAAATGAGAATTGTAACCTTAGTACTATATTTGTTGTGACTTGGCCTATTTGTGTCTTTACTTAGTTCCATACATCTTTTTTAGGGATGTGCTGGCGAAGAAACATCATGATAGTCATTGGTAGATGGATGTATCTATTCTTTCTCCTTTTCCCCTGCAGGAAATAGCTCTATCTCTGCATCATCTGAGCTGCTACATCACTGTTTTTTCTTATAGAATATACTCCTGCAGTTGGTACCAATGCCGTTCTCCCGGTAGCAACCTCTTGTTCTCCTTTATTCTCATGGCTAGATCGCTATTCAGCTATCATCTGTTTTTTGGCCTCTTGCATATTTTCTTAGGCTTATTTGTTTTTCTTAAGCTTATTATCTTAGGATGAATTTATCTATTTTTAGTGCGAAATTATATCTCTTGTTTAGTTCTTTTGGAATAATAGATGCACATACCACCATGGCCCATCCTCATTATCAGGCTGGCGGCTTCATCACCTCTACCTCCAATGTTGCATTTCTTATTGAATATCTGAGGGCTGGCTAGGTAATGAACTATTTTTACAGCCTAAATAATGGGAAATAGCTTTAGCCTGCTTGTATTTTACTTGTGTGTACGTATTACACCCTCCCATAAACTGTCCTCTGAACTAGTCAAATTAGACTTGCTGAGTTTGAGGTGCTTACCTACTATACGAACTAGCAAACCTGTTATTGTCAGGGTGAATGCTCTCTTGTTCTAAAATCCATCTTCACTATTATCCATCATTATCCGCAAGTACTCCGAGGTCTACAACCTCTGGGTTTTTACTTAGTTCTTGATTCTGGGTCTTCACTTAGATGCATTTATGTTCTAACAGGACTTGAAGGCTGGTAACGATCATTCAGATCACAGTCACTTCAACTGGCAGGAAGGGCGCGGAGAAGTATATTCTCTTCCAGAATTAAAACGAGCGTTCACTTTGGTCTGCAAATTTCATGCCATATATGTTTTTGATTCTGTGTATTTCTAGTCATTATCGAAGAAACATCTAAGCTGACTCTCTTATTTATTCTTTCTGAAATTCAGTTTTCTGGTGACCCGTTTCTGGGTAGAAATTTGATGTAGAATCATAAACAATTATTTAACATCAACGCGACGCTCTCTTTGTAGTCTGTTATTAACTTCTGCAACCATGTCTGGCAATCAAAAGACTAGTTACTCGCCGTGCATAGCTGCTCATGTTTCTTGGTGAGGCTAGAAAGCCAGTTTTCGTTTGATAACCTACACCTTAACTAACGGCCATCAACGGGGATCTATATACAAAGAAGCATATTTAACAGTGTCTTGGCCTACCATACACAAGATGTGTAACTAAAAATCCAATACCATCAGCCACATTATGCATTCTGAAATTTACAATTTAGCGAATTTTGTTAGCAACCAATTGATGGATATGGTGCATCAAACTTGTATTACCCAATTTCTTATAAATATTATAATTCAAAACCTAATTCTGAAATCAACATCTAACCACAAGATAAACGAAATGATACGGAAATCACACTTTCAATCTGTAAGATACGATAAACCAAAGTTTTACATTACCAATATCACCATCATCATCTACAACCAGTATCACAATCAACTATTAAAATTTAAAAATAGAACTCTTATTTCCTTTCTAGGTGAAAGGAAATGAACATCATAACATTTCTGATTAAGCAACAATTTGCACAGCTTGGGCGTCCTGCTGTTGTTGGTAATTCAATGGCCTCCTGAAAAGCATAATATGTGGCTCTGGGCGATGAATCGCGTAATGAACCCAACCACGACTTTGTTGCACACCAATCCCTCTCCATTCGTGCTATAACCCCAAACGAAAATCCCCAAATCAAAATCAAAGGAAAAGACTTCAAAAAAATAGAATAATCAAAGAAAAAATGGAACACAAAAAACCCTGGTTAGCGGATTAAAATTTACCTCAGCGAGAAGCCGATTCTTAGGGAGTAATTTCGCAACTTCTGGAGGAAGAACAACGTGCCTGTAAATAAAAACCCAAAGAGTTTCATTTTATTAGGGTTTATACGTATATATCTAACAAAATCAAAAGAATGACATTTTGAGTACCTATACTCGTAAGTATCATCAAAGTACTTCTCAGAGTATTGGATCTGACCCATTTCTTTTGTTACAGAAGAGATCAACTAGGGTTTTGTTCAATTCTTAACGAAAATCTGCAAAAGAACTAGAAATATAAAAGAACGATTAAGGGATACAATTGGAAACCCAAACGAGAACTTAATTGAATCGAAGATGAAAACAGAGAGAATGAGAGATACCTGAAATCAGGGAAATTCACAGAGAGAGCAGAAACGAGTATCATAAAAAGTGCATTTTATGGATAAATAAATAGTAGTTAATGCCCTTGACAAAAACAAAGAATAAGAACTTTGTCTTCGGAGGATTCCACGTGGTGTTATTATATTCGTAGATTATTCCAGAAAAGAAGGATCCGAACGGTAATGTTATTTCAAAATTTAAATTATTTCCCTCCCTTTTTAGTAGGTGGATCAGCCTGTTTCAAGTATAATTCTAAATTCCAGAAGGATCTATTTGGTTGGAAGTTGACAAGTTGTAACTTTACCCGACTTATTTCAGGCTAGTCACGAAGGGAGGAAGGGATTTTTATTTTCGTGATCGCGAGAATAATTGTGAGATTGCACATTAGAGGCAATGCAAAAAAAGAAAAGAGACAAGTTTACGTTGTGTGTGGAAAATTTATAGTACAAAACGCATATTGGTCGTGTTTATTAGTGATGGCTCAAATCTCTTCCGAGAGTTCAAATCGCCGGTTCGAGTCAACTCAGTTTTACTCTTGGGATGAGTCCCCATGATTGTAGGTAGATGGTAAAAATATAAATTTGAGTGATCACTAATATCATATTAGTTTCTCGTAATAAGTCTCATTAATTAATAATTATATACCGTGATAATAAATATATTGCATCAACAATGAATTAACTAATTATTATACAAGTAGACATTAATGGTAGATTAGGTATTATTGTTGGTGAGTTGTGGCGATGGAAAAGGTGGTGAAGACACTGGGTGGTGGTGTTGGTGAATAATGTTTGTTTATCGTGTAATTATATGCCGTTCGGATGCAAATTGTATTATACCGGGAATGGTTGGTCGTATTTCGACTACAATACAATAGAACCAATAACAACTAAAAAGCACCATAACAGTTGTCACTTAACGATAGGTGAATATGACGTGTCAGAATTGACACAGACAAAACAAATGATCATGTCCATAGTGTTACAAGTTACAACACACTACATGCGCTAATTAGGAACGAAATAGGAAATCCAGAAATCTTTTGTGAAATAAGAGTATTCCAAAAAAAAAAAAAATAGAAAAAAAAGTAAGTTAACTATGAAAAGAAAAAACATGAAAATGAGATAAAAGATTTAATTTTTAGAATTCTATCAATTATTTTTAAAGGGTTATTTAATTGTTGGTACCCAACACATGACTAACACATTACTTTGGTACCAAACAATTTGAAAATTAAGGGTGGGTACCTAGATCCTCTGTTGAATGTCAAAGTCAATAAATTGGCCGACCATTTTATATTTTTCTTATAAACAAAATTCTAGATTAACGATTTATCCCTAGTATTTCTTCCTTATCTCTTGTTCTAGACATTTCTCTTCTTCTCATTCGCTTACTCTGCCACAGCCGCCATTAAAATCGAATATAAAAAAGTGAGAATCAACACTTGCAATCGATTAATATACTTGGTCTAAGTAAACATGGAAACAATATCTCCAGTTGTTGAATCAACACCCACTTTCTAAATTACTTCAAACCCTCGTGCCCAATCTTTTTCGACTTCGTTTCAAATGAATGAATACGGGAAGATTATTGTTAACGCCTTAAAAAATCACAAGGAAAAAAAAAGATGAAAAAGGATTCTATTAATACTACTACATCTCTGGATGAAGATTCAAGTTTTTTAATTGGGATGAACAAAAGGTTATTACTTGGGTTTGGTTTACATGGATTTTAAGAGTCGTTATGTTTCCACTTAAATGATCTGATTTGAATTGATTCAATTAATTAGTTTGAAGTTGGTAATTTTGTTGGTTCTGTTTCTAGGTTTTCAAAAACTCATTGAATTGATGGTGTCGAGATGGCCGAAGGAATAGTTGAAGAACAACCGGAGATGGAGAAGATACAATAATGAAGAAGATCGGTTTCATAAGTGTTTTTTTTCCTGGATTTGAGGTTTGCAGAGAAGAGAGAGAAGATAACAGTTTTTGTTCGGGAGTAAATTCGTAAGATTTAATAATTTTTTAATAAAAATTAGGGAAAACAAAATAAATATTGGCATAACGTTGACTTTAACAGTCAAACCCCAGATCTAGATACCAACCCTTAATTTTAAAATGTTGGGTACCAAAATAATGTGTTGGTCATTTGCCGGGTACCAACAATTAAATAACCCTTATTTTAAAGTTACGTGTTTGATTACTAGGATTTCCAAGTTGCGACCATATTAATTGAACCATCTTAACTTATAAACCAGAATGAATGGTTGCTTATGAGTTTTAAAGTTAGGGTTTATAAGTATATGATATCAATAAGATTATTAACGTCATATTACTGTCAAAATTTATATATGTACTTAACATTTTACATGTGCAAGGTGTTATTTGACCAATTTTGGTATGTTGATATCAAAGTGTGTTTTTTTTGCATTGTAAAAGTACTTAGTCCTTTTTGATGTTAGTTAACTCAAACCTCTATGAATTTTAATTTTTGTTCCATGATTTTTTCTTTTAGATCGATAGAGAATTTGATTGATGTCGACGAGTTTCAAACTCAAGTCATTGGTATCATCACCCGTGGACTTTACAATTATAATAAAGTTGTGGATACGAAATACCTAGCTTAGGCATTAAGCCACCTGCTGTGGTTAAAATGAGTATCTCAGGCTCCGGTTGTAAAGGATCCAACCGTAAATAAGTGTCTGCCATTAAGGCCACAACGGGCGTATCACCGAAGGATTACCCTTTGTCACGACTACGTTGTACGTATCTGTAAAACTATATCACTTGAAGGGTCGATCTTCTGGAAGTCTAGTTGGATATTTAACTTTCAAGTTAAGGGTCCCTAGCCTAGAACCTCGATGAAATATTCTCTTATACAATGTTGTCAGTTTATCTGTACTTAGGTTAGACTGAGTACCTCATTCCACGCTTGTAAAGGCTCCCACTGTAAATACATGTCCGTTAGTAAGGATTCAAATAGCATAAAACCGTAAGATTACCCTTTGTAACCAACTATGTCGTCCGGCTCTATAAAAATATATTACTTGAAGGGTCTGTCTTTAGGAAGTCTATATATTAGACACTTAACGTTTAATTTAAGGGTTCATGGACTAGAGCCTCCAAGAATATTCTCTTCTACAATGTGTTTTTCACTTATGTCCTGAGCTTAGTAGTGAGGTTTACATCTACTTAGCTGCAATGGTTATATTTTAAGCAATTACAACAGTGACATCGACCATTTTTGCTCTTGATATAATTTATTTATTTATATATTTATGTTTTTTTTTTTTATGGTATCAACGGTGTAAATTCCCATTTTTCTTCCATTAAAGTCATGGATTTCTTCTTTGAGACTGTTATTCATCAACATTTTATTTTGTTTTTCATCATAATATCAGGTGTTTTATATACTCATTTTTGTAATCTTCGTTAGATTCAATAGCATTTTCGCCAATGAGGTTTAAACTATTTTGTTTATTTGTCGTTTCTTATCATGTTTTTATACAACTTATTTTAATCAGGGTATTTCGTTCCAAAGATCTCATTTTTTTTGTCAGATTTACTGTAGTTGTGGTGGGGTGGGGTGAGGTGCGCTGTGTGGATGGGGAAGGAATTCCTTAAGTTTTCGCTATTGAAAGCAGTTGGGCGGTTATGGGATCCTTTTGAAAACCTTCCCCCACGATGTAAAATATACATAACGATATCGGAAGGTGTTAACATCTTCTTGATCAACTCCAATAGATTTTTGAGGACCCATGGGGGAGAAGGGATATGGGGGTCGTGAGCTTTTGTCAGGTGTTATTTGACCAATTACGGTTTGCATATTTTAGAGTTGTTTTTGGTTAATTTGTGCAAGCGTGTTGTAAACATGTGGTTTCAGTCGTTTTAGTTTTTTATGTTTTACATGTGTGACTTGCACCTTCAACACATGTAAATATGCCAACATAAAGATAGTTAGTCTTTTTGCAGTTGGTTAACGCGAATCTATTTGAATTTCATTTTCATTTCCTCTTGATATAAGAATGAATCTTACTAGTAACTAAAAATATTTGTGATGGTAATAATAGATATATTTTTTAAACAATTCTTGTCTTGTTATTGTAAATCATTGTTCATGGAGATTTTTTTTTACTATTACACGAGCAAACTCATGCATAGAAATTAAAACACACATTGCCAAAATCTTTAAAACATACAAAATATAAATTTTTTATGAGTTGGTTGATTTTATTCCTTAATAGTTTGTGAAAATTAGAAAATAAATATGAAAAACGAAAAACGTAATAGTAATTTTCGATTAGATATAGTAAATATATAAACATAAGTTGGAACAAATACAAAACTAATTCATTTAAAAATATATCTGATTAGCATAATAGATAAAATACATTTTCAAAACAATTAAAACTCAACCAATTTAGTGTTACGCACGGGCTCAAGTTTTGCTGGAATAAGGGCTTCAAGATTCCCGTGTCAAGAACTCACACGTTTAAAAATTGTCTCAAATAAGAACAACGAACAATTCAAATAACCTACGATGAAATATAAATTATACTCATAGTAAGAACATCTCTTCTTGTAGCCCAAGATTTGTTGGATTTGCGCTAAATGAGTAATTATCGTTCAGCTGCGTCACCATTAAACTTGAAATTCCTTATCATACCGACACCACCCATTCCCCCCACGCAAAGTAATATAGTTTGAACTTGCCAGCTTTGGAATAATTAGACTAGTCAATTTTGGGTCTTACAATTTCCTATGCCCAACGCTATTATAAAATACATATAAGAACCCAGAACAGTAAACCTACTCCGAGTCCCACTTAGTAATTTAAGATCGATTGCCAAGGACTGGCCGAATTGTCCTGGCGAGTTCATTGTCACTTAAATCTCTGCAAATATTCAATGGTATTAATTTTAGAGAAGTTGGGCAATGGTTGTTGGGTTCATTCTAAATGTGTTAAAAAACTGCTTGACTTGCTTCAGTAGCTTTTTCTTATTCATGAGAGTTTCACAGATGTAGAGGTGAGTTTTTCTCAGGTGTTATTTTAACCAACTCTAATATGCAGATATCAGAGAGTGTTTTGATTAAATTGTATAAATTATATGTTGTAACCATGTAATTTCAATTGTTCTAGTCAGTCTGTGTCATATGTGTGACTTGCACCTTTAGCATATGTGCATCTGTCCACATGAGAACAATTTGTCCTTTGTTACTGATTAATATAAACCTGGTTGAACTTCATTTTCATTTCTATTGACGTAAGAATAAATCTTACTCGTAATTATATATCTTCATGCAGATAATAATAGATATACATTTAAACAATTCTCCTCTCGTCTTAACTACCACTCATGACAATTAATTATTTTCATTAATCGAGGAAACCCATTCACAAAAAAATAATTATCACCCATCACAAAAATCACAAAAACACACAAAATAAAAAAAAAATCAGTGTGAGTTGATCAATTTATTCCTAGATAATTTGTGAAAATAGAAAATAAAGATGAAAAACCGTAAAGTAGTAGTTAATTTGAGAATTTCGATTACATATAGTAAAAATATTAATAACAAAACAGATCTCTTGACCTAAAATTCATGACTTAACTTTTTGTTTAATTTCTCCACCATCAAATCAAATGTAAGTGGACGGATGGTTACTTATAATTTTTTTTTTTTTAAAATCTAATTTTAATCTTGACCACATCTACTTGTATCTGATGGTGGAGAAATTGAATGCAAACTTAAGTCATGGCGTTAAGACAAGGTAGCAAAATATTAATTGGAATAAATATATTAATTAATTTAAAAAGTTTGTTTTACCAAACCAAACTTAGTCAATTTAGTGTTGTCCACGGGCTGATATTTTTATAGAATAAGGACATCAAGATTCTTGTATCAAGAACTCACATGTTTTGGAACCATCTCAAATAAGAACAATAACCAGTTTAAATAGCTTGCAGCGAGATACAAATTATGCTCATAGTTCAAACAGTTCTTTAGTTTTCCAAACACTATTGGAATTCCGCTAAATATATAAGTAATTGTTATTCAATTGCCTGTTTATGTATCTAATTTGGTTGACGTCAACTACGTCCCCATTAAAATTGAAATTCGTAATCATCCCCTTTACAACATAGTTTAGAATTATTCCCAGTTTCGGAGGAGTTGGTTTAGTTAGCTCCGAATCTTGAATTCTTAATTAATATACCCAGTGTCATTATAAGATAGATACAATAACTCAGAACAACAAATCTACTATGACTCACAATTTTTCAATGTAAGATATATTACTTAGGATCCATTATCCCCGACGATTTCATTCTCACTTAAATCTCTGTAAATATTAGAATATTGCTCGAGATACAAGCACAAAGGAAGAGTTAATTATATATACGTCACCATAAGGGCTTCCATCGGAAATCACCTACGGAATCTTCCCAGTCATCTGGTTACCTTGAAGCGACCTAGTAACTGAACTAGCAATTAGCCAAGCAAATAAAACTATTCAGAGCACATTCTCAAATTTAAAAAATTATATCAGATATATAAGAAAATTAAATGAAACAAGTAAAGAAGAAAACATACACGACCTAATATGAAAATATTAATTAATTAAAGACCATTTCTTATTATTTTGTTTCTCCCAACAACGACAATAAAAACTTGTGTTAGATCATTGCTCGGTTGGAACCACCAAGCGTTGGTATGCCAAGTTTAGTTCCAAAAATCAAAGATGGTTGATTTTATTACTAGAGTTGAATTATTTAGGTCATACTAGGAACATGGAAATGTTGAGGCTCGCTTTTTTTAATCTTGAAAATCCTAAGTTATATGGGTGTCAACGAACACACCATCCTTCAGTTCGATAGAAATGACTTGTCTATTTTTAACATTTGTTCTTTCAAGTTAGTTTTTATTGAAAACATAACATAACATGCAAAGTAAAGTTTGTTTAGTTTTCGTTAATATCAGTGACTTGGTATATAGAGTTACGAATAGTTTATCTATGGACTTTGTAGAATCGGCATAACACTAATTAGTAATTCATTATGATTTAGTGTGTTGAACTTCCGATTATATCCACAACTTTGAATTATGTTTAATTACATATTTTAATGGAGTAGACCCGCAAAACTTGTTTCGTAGTTCAAAGGATATTCAAAGGATCTCCACTAGTTTTGATTGCTACTGAATGATCTATATTAGGACTGATCCTTATTAAAGGATCTCTACTGAGACCAATCCTTAAGTGTTTAACCGAAAATACATTTTCGATATGTCTATTATCTTAGGCATTCTGTAAACAACGAGGTGTAGTTTTTTTATATTAGAAAGTGCATAAAATGTCGACATATTGATTAAACATGTGTTGAACTCTAATATCTTAATTTTGAAGTATTTTCCTCTGATACTCAAGGCATGATCTTGTAAACCGAAATTTGAATATCTTTTATATGCTTACCACATCCCAGAGGTTTGTATATCCGTGGTTACTATAGTAGTAAATTATATGCATGTATGCTAACTAATATTAGTTGTCAACTAAGAGAGGTTTTGGGTATGAGTTGGATAACAATTGGAATTTGTCAAAACCAAAAATATATATTTATTGTGTATCTTAAGTATATTCATATTTGGTAATAACTTTTTTCTAAACTAGCTTTGGTCATAACAGTGAAAACAGTGGGGCTTGTAAACTTATAAACTCATCCCTTGACACACGGCCCAACCTTTTGTGTGGAAGGCCAACTCGTTGATATGAGAGAGTAATTTAATTAGGTGAAATCTCTCGTATTTACTTCATTTAAAGTCTTCTTTGGGATCAATAAGCTTTTAATAATACCATTGGTGGGACACTAAATCGTTTTTTAGTTTTCGGTTTATTAATTTTGAATCATTAACATTACAGTTATCCCTGATAAATGTGTATTATGATATAAGGCAACTCATGTTTTTTTTTGAGGATTGACTATTACAGATCTCATGAGTGAAGATCTATAATATAACTATTGATCATCCAACAATTACAAGATACATTTTGTGTGGGATAGATAAATAGTTGGAATCAAGTTGTTTATTGTGCAACTGTTACTTTGACGTTTTAAGATTGGAGACTTGATGACATTTTCTTTTGGTATCTTAATTTTGTGATACTTCGTGTACACTCGATTTTTTTGGATACAAATACGCAGTTTATTTTACAAACAATTGCGTTTGTTGTAAATATCTAACAAACTGTCAAGTCGATTTTCTTTGTAGAGCTATATGTGTAGAGCTTGTTCACTGAGATAAGTTATTTATTTACTCATTGTCTTGGTTTGATCTTTGACCAAAGGATCTTATATTGATTAAATGAAAGATACTTTATACTCTAATTTATCTTTGATCATTAATTGCCAAATTCGAAGATTGCTAAGTAAGTCGGTTATTGGAATATATTTAGTCCTTTGCTATGTCGGGTTACGATCCAAAGGAGTTGAGAGTAGAAGTTTTCATAACAAGTGAAGCGACTCAAGGTAATGGATTCTATCTTAGGATTCACGTGCATATGCCCGATTGGTTGTAGTATCATGGATACTAAAGGAATTGAGTAAGTAGTTTACTTGGTCTCAACTGTAAGAAGATTTGGTAGTCAATTTGTATAACATATTTGAAAAGGTGAGGGTACCAAGTGTTAGAGCATTGCTCGGTTGAACCCACCAAGCGTTGGTATGTTAAGTTTGGTTGTCATATTTTAGTAAATCAAAACTCACTTAAGAGTCGCTTGGTTTAAATATACTAGAGTCAACTTCGTATAGGTTAGCTTGAAAGTATTAGGGTGAGACATTACTAGTATTAAGTTGTGTATATTGAAAACATAAAACTGTGAAGCATGAACACTCTAGATAGACATAGTATTAAGGAATACAATATGAAGTTTCTTGCTTAACCATTAAACTTTGTATATAAGACATAGACATAATCATATGAATGTTATTGTGATTATGTATGGGTATGAGGTGAGGATTTCATCCTAGGGAACAATGTTTACATGTGTTCTAAGGAAGTAAGTTCATGATATCTGTTGTGAACCGAAAAGGAAATCGCCAAGCGTTATTGGGGATGTTCTTCATTGCATATCTTATGAACGATCAATATGTGTGATTAGTATAACCGCTCATGATTTGTTTGTGTTCTTGGTAAAACTATTCACATGAGACCTGACTTATGTATTGGTATGACTTTTATTAGTGAAACCGATCTTAAGTAATCACCTGGGGTATGATCGGGTTTGTGAGTGTCTGAACTTATTATTGGGAGAAGGGGAACCGATCCAAGTAAGAGGTGCAGTACATCACAAGGGGAACCGATCCTTGTATGAGGTGCGACAAGGTTTATGGAAGAAAGGGGAACCGATCCTAAGAACATGTGCAACACGTTTTTGGGAAAGGGGGACCGATCCTATGGACATGTACATTGCATACAAGTTAGATACCAAATATATGTGGGGAACCGATCCTAGTACCTAGTCAGTTGTATCTTTGGTAAGCTAGTGTAACTATGCACAATACTCATATGGAGGTAGAACCGAAACTTGTTTTGGTAGAACCGTAAGCCCATGATTTGTGATTAAGTGTTACTTGATCAATCACATAGTTCTTGAAAGTTAGATGAACCAATTCTAAACTTGTTTGGAAGTGTGGTAAATAGGTTTCAAGTGAGCAAGTATGAAAAAGGACTTTTAAGAGTAAGATGTCAACACTCTTTGAACACGATGCACTAATGCTTATTCTATATTGTTCAAAGATATTCCTTAAAGGCTAAGAAGGAAGTAAATCCCAAGATCGAATTTAAATAAATTAAGAATCTTTTTAATTAAGGGTTTTTAATTATATATGGAAAATAAGAATTAGTAATGTGCATTTACTAGTTAAAGATTTTTCAAGGAGATTTCGATCGTATTTTTGGACAGTGCATTCACAGGAATTATGAAAACCGAATTTGGTGTAGTAATGAAAAATATCTTGAGAATATTTTCGATTTTGGAAATTCCTTGGTGTCCAAACTTCCTTGTCTATAAATACTTTGAGTTTGCATTTCTAGCAAACTAATCCCGCGTAACAATAGACTTCCTCTTTTGTCTTTGTTACTGGTGAAGCCGCCTATCGGAGAGGAGAGTAATCTAATTAGGTGAAATATCTTATGGCCGCTCAATTTAAAGTCTTCTTTAGGATTGGGAAGCTCTAGCGCGACCTGTTGGTGGGAAACTAGATATTGCAGTTTATCTTTAGTTTTCGTATTGATTTGATTGACTAATGGTGGTTGAACTTTGATTGCAACTAGTTTGTTTATGCTTGAGTATATTCTCTTCTGATATAAGATCCACTCAAACTAGTTCAAGGTTTTGACAAGGATATTTAGATTGTTTTTAGATCTAAAGACGATCTTGTGATAGTCTATTGTTAACAGACTCCGTTCTATGAGTGATTAAGCACAAGAAGATTCAAGTATTTGTGTGCAGGTGTTTATTGAAGATCTAAGAAGATTTGAAGACAAAGAAGATATTGAAGATTTATGACTTGGTTTTTATAATCTTTGGTGTGCACAATACTTGTTTGGGAAAAATATCATCCAATTAATAATAGGTTTATCCTTGTGGTAGATTGGATTGATTAATTGAGGAAGATCGGCATTAATAGGTTTCCTTGTGATTAAATGTATTGATTGGCTTAATCTTAACGATTGCCTTTGGGTGATTGAACATAAGATATATCTTGGAACTTGGCAAATGAGTTTATGTTAAGATAAACAATGGAACCTTTGCGCAACTCATATCAGTTGGTTGAAGAGAGTTGATACCAAACAGATTTGTTGTTAATTTACTGTTTGGAATACGAACCAAAGGAATTGGTCCAAGTACATGACTTTTTTACAGGTTGGAGGCGTGGGAATACAGACAGAACTAGGTGAACTATAGGTTTAGTTGTTTGGTCTCAACTATACGAAGTTGGTTTATTTTGTATAGCGGATTAATCCTGAGAGCATTCAATTCTGGACTAGGTCCCGGGGTTTTTCTGCATTTGCGGTTTCCTCGTTAACAAAATCTTGCTGTGCCATTTACTTCATATTTCCGCATTATAATTTTTTTATTATAATTAAAGTAAATTGCACAAACATTAATTCATATTTACTTGATACGTGAATCCTATTGTGTTTGGTTAAGTCCGAACCTTTGTATCAAGTAAACACACTTTGTTGTTGTATTGTCTCGATCTCATATCCATAGATGATCACACAAAGTGTGAACCGATTTGTTGTATTGTCTCGACTCAGTCGATAGACAATCACTTTCGGGAAAAGGACTTATAGGAAGGAAAAGTAATAGCTTGAGGTATATTTGGGTACCCTCGCCTTTTCAATTGGTATCAGAGCAGGAAAACACGAAAAGATCTAACAATTTGTGTTTGGTGCGATCCATCATATAAGAATTGAATCCATGTCTGATTTAGTTAACGCTAAGAAAGAGTATGACTACTCAAAGGTTGAACATGTTACTACCTCATTGACTCATGATCCAGGAGTTTCGAAAACATCTGTATCTTTTTCTGATGAAAAAGAAGATACTGATAAAGAGTTGGTAAAACTGATAAAGCCTATAAATCTCTGTCTTCTAAATTGATCATTTTAAAGACAGAGTCAAATCTTCTTAAACAGGAGATCAGAAATAAAGATAGTCAACTGGATATTCTGGCTGAAGAGAATATGAATCTCACTGTCAAATTAGAAGCTCTTGTTAATTCTCTTGATAAAGAGACAAGTCCAATGACTCTGACCATTGATGATGTTGTGTTAATCACATCTGAAACAGATCAAGATGATGGTAGTCTTCCAAACTACATCAAGTCAGAATAGGATGAAAAACCAGCTTCTATATCTACTGATGATCAAATGAAATCTTGTCCAAAGGAAACTTTGAACCGATTCCATGATAATGATTTTAAGGAATACACTTTTCAGTCACTTGACAGGAAACTTATACTTATTCAACATACGGTGGTAAAAAATTTGAAGGAAGTTTGTTGTCTTAAAAAACTGAAAGACCATTCCTTAGTAGAAAGACAGATTGTGCCACAACCCTATAATATCAACTCAAAATCATAGGAAAGAGTTGACAATAGCTGCTGGAAGAATATTCCTCCTCATCCATATCGAAACAATCTGTGTTTTGATAAAGAACGATTCCAGAAGGAAGAGAAAGAGAGAATCTCTGCCAAAAGAAACAATGAGGAAGTCCAATAATTATTTCAGATAACCACACTGATGTGAATCATAAGTCCTTAGAATGAGAAAATCTTATGAAAATCTCATTGAAAGAATTAATAGAGATCTATCAATCTCTGAGAATTCTCACATTGGTACAATTTTTCCACATGATCATATCTCTAGAGTTAGAAAAGATCATCGGCTTGGGAGAAAATATCTTGGGAAGAAATTCCCTAAGAGAAACATGAACTATGCTTATGATAGTCAATATAAGCTTGAAAAAGCTTATTCCGATGTAACTTAGTTGTATCAAGGTTGTGCATTCTCATCCCAATCCGTGCCCTAATCTGGATGAGAAAAAAGTGATGTGATTTTAATTGTTGTAGAAAAAGTGGTAAGAAATATGTCATTCACTCAGACTTGTAAAGGATGATTTTTAGATTCAAAATAAAATAGAAAATTCAATTGAAGTTGTTATCAAAATTTTAGAGAAAACTGAGACTATGGATTCCACTATTTTCCAATTATTCATTTGATTCAATATTAATATTTGTCATGCAATTCTAGACAATATTGCTCCAAAAGAAATTGTGATTCTAAAATATTTCCAATGGTAGATTTTCAAAATACTAGTTGTTAATCTCAAGCATGGAACACCAAGAGCCCTAAGCTAAGCATGGACCATCAAGTGAATATATAACAAGTCAATAAAAATTATTATTTCAATTTTGATTCAATGCAAATAATCATAAAAAAGAATTGCAGAAATTAACAAAATAATTATTACCATATGATTGTTGGAAAAATAGCTTCCTCCGTCGCCTCAGATAAGGGGTTTAGCTCCTCATGTTATTCACGTGCTCAAAATAGGTGTTCATATCTCAAAAGGGTGAAAAACAAGGGAAAACTAATAAAGCAGACAACTTGCAACGTTTAATAGGCATTACAAACTGACTGTTACAGTGAACTGTTGCAATATGAACTGTTACAGGAAACGATAGAACTGATCTGATGTAAAATAAAAGACTGCTCTAGTCTGTCTAATGTTCTTCGTGTTCTTCAGCAGCAGCAGCAGCAAAACCTGGTTTCCTGCAACTTTGATTTCTCGGCTCTGTGCAGTTCTAAACTTCCCCTAACTTCTTCTCAACTTCAATACCCCCCTCTGGAACTCGACCAAGCCTTTTATACACTTCATCGACCTCAAAATCCCAATTAAACTTCTTCTTTTCTTTTCGTGGAAGTCACGACAATAATTTCTTCCCTTACTTGTTTCACGCATTTCTAATCTTTCCAAATCCTCTCAAAATCTTCCTTAGATAGAAACTCATCTTTAGGAAATAATATCTCGCCTTTAGTCTCCCTAAAATATCAAAAACCAATTCATACAAGGTCTGTGTATAACTGCACCTCTGTTTCTATCCAACTTGAGTTCTAGCCAATTTGGATTCAAACAAACGACTATACCATGCCTGTTTAGGCCTAACAAGTAAACCCAATCAATTTCAACCTTTTAGTCTCCATAGAACTCGATCAAAATCTCAACCCTAATTTCCGCCGTGAAAACCAAAATTTTCCCACCTTTTTCTGATTTGAATTTGGGAAGAAAGTGACCTCCCCCTTATCCGTGGACGGTCTCCCTTTAGCAACTGGGGTGCAAATAGTAACTTTTGAGGCGTTAATAGTAATTCTCAGGGTGCCTTTAACGACTCCTCCGGATGTCTTCCGCGCATTTATGGGGTGCCTTTAACACATTCTCCGGGAATACTTTTCAAGCCAATTTTTCCGCACATGTTTTCTCCAAAAGTACCTACAAATACATAAAATAACCAAATAAGTACAAAATCGAGCACTAACAATACATGTAATTGAGATTAAAATAGACACATAAATGTGTTTATCAAATACCCCCAAACATATTATTTGCTAGTCCCGAGCAAATCAAATCTACAAAATAAAATCCTAACTCAATGTCACAGGCATCGTCGATTGCATTTAACGTATGCAATAAGCCATTAAACCCCTAGGTGGCCCTAGTGGCCGAGTTATAGTCTCGGGAGGGCTTACAAGAGATATACCCATAACATATTTATAATCCAGACCCTAGCTATCTGCATAGAACCTTGGAAGGCACTAAAGAATCTCCTTGGTTGGCATACTTATTGATTACTAGAGGAAGTACACTGATGCGAAATTCCAATTAATGTACACGAGTTGCACTCAAGCATACTAAAATTCATATTTAAGTGATAGAGCTCTACTCAGATAGTCGCACTATGGACATCAATATCCGGAGTCAACAAATTACATGGATAGATTAAGAGATGGATATAGAAAAACATAGATGGTTTTGATGTTGACTAGATGAACGGTGTTTCTCATATCTGTCTGAAGGCCACTGCCAAAATGAACCTATCCTAATGTATTGAGATACTGGTCTTACTAATATCAACACAACTGACTAATATCAACACAACTGACATATACAAGGGAACCCACGGTCAATTTATTCACTGAACATTAACAATTAACAATTAATTTTTTTTTTTTTTGTAACAACATGATTAGATCTTGTGGATCCAAGCGCATGCTTCTTGTCAGCAGATTACATGGTAATTCCCATGGATCATGTGTTCCACGCTTGTTTAGGCAATGGAGACATGGAGAACACACACGTATTGCTATCCAAGTGTTAACTTTAATTTATTTTTTAATTTATTTTGTTTGGTCTAATTGGTCTGGTTTTTTTTTTTTTTAGTAACTCACTTAGAGAAACATATTTTAAAAAGAAAACAAAATAAAAACAGAAGTGAAAAGGACTCAACGAGATATGGCGAAACTACCATGTTATTTCTAACACCTAAGCTCTATGCTTTTATGAATAGACTCTTTAGATGTCTCCATCTAATCATATTGGTTCCTCAACTCCTACAACCAAAATGCTTCCATCCACTTAGATTGGTTAGTGCTATCCTTAATAAGCATAAATTTCTAGGCTCTGGAGTTTATTTATTGCAACTAACAAAAAATTTCTCCCATACCCCCAAACTTAAATCTAACATTGTCCTCAATGTTCAAAAGATAAAATTAAAAGCATGAACAAGGAGAAACTGTTACCATTTGAAGTAAAAGAGTTAAGGAAAGATATTACCATGTTGCATGAGAATAATGGGTTACCTCCCAAGAAGTGCTAAGTTTAACGTCTTCAGCCAGACATAAGAAAGAATTAATCACCTCATATCATAAAGAAATAACCGAAACAACTGTGGATCATCTGCATCAAAAAGTGTTAACACAGATAAAAGAAAACTGCAACAAACCAAGAAAGTGAATAAACATAGCACACCCTTGCCTAGTTTCCTATTTAAAACAACTACATCTAGTTGTGGTTCAGGCTCAGGCTCTATAAAAGGGTCTAAATAAAATATTTTCATGGGGTGCCCCTCCTCATAAGTAAGCTCCGAAATATCAGGTTCTAAGGGCTGGAAAAATTTAGAAGCACACAATAGTATCCTGAATAATTAAGGATCCTCTAAGTCAATCAGATTTAACTTATACAGTTGACCATAATGAGAGTGGTGGTCATTCTTAAGCAAATGTGTCAATTCTATTTTCCTAAAATAATTAGGCTTAGTCTCGACACTTAATAACTGACACATATGAAACTCATACGTTCCCACAATTGGTTGAAAAATATTTGGTGGGAAAACAAAATCAATCTGGGTATCATAGTAAACTGCATCAACCAGAGGATGGGTTTCTAACAAGTGAACTTCTCTATGAAGATACTCTTGTGAAATGGTAGAGGCATATATTTCAAGTCCACCCCAAAACTTAGAATTTTGGGTGTCTCTAGATAGACTAGTCACAATATTCCTAATTTCTAGACCATGAGGTTCCTCAAAAAGGTCAATTGCTTTTTTTAACTTATAATCAGGTGGTTTATCCTCTAAATGCATCTGTTGCATACAAACTGTAGGACTCATATCCATTATGGTCCACCCTAAAGCTTCCTTATTGTCTTGATGCACAGTCACTGGCCTACTCTCATGAGCACTATCCAAATCGGAAGCTATAATCATAGGCAAGGTCTCAGATGGGCCTAAAAATGCAAAATTAGGGTCCAACTTAGGAGGCTCTTTAAGGCTCTTCTAAATAAGGGATAAAGGTAGATCTGGAATCTAGTAATGGTAATGACTCCTGAAATAAGGTCCTATCATGTTAACCTCTTCAATGCATTCATCATCTAGCTCAGAATGTAGCTTATTGACATTAAAAATATTCAACTCAATAGTAATATTACCAAAAGATAGATTCATAATACCAGTTCGACAGTTTATGATCGCATTAGACGTAGCTAAAAGTGGGCGACCTAAAATCACAGGTATCTGGTTCTCTGGGTCATGGACATGTTGGGTATCTAAGAACACAAAATCCACATGATAAATAAACTTGTCGACCTCAATAAGAACATCCTCTATAACTCCACGAGGAATTTTAACAGACCTGTCAGCTAACTGGAGTGTTATCTTGGTAGGTTTCATTTCACCTAGCCCTAGCTCGAGGTACACATGGTACGGAATTAAGTTCACACTATCTCCTAAGTCAAGTAAAGATTTTTCTACCCGGTAATTACCTATCGTGCAAGAAATGGTAGGGGAACCTGGGTCTTTGTATTTAGGAGTAGTGGTATTCTGTATGATTGAACTTACATGAGTAGCTAAAAAGGATTTCTTAGGGACATTTAGCTTTCTTTTTCTTGTACATATCCTTAAGGAACTTAGCGTAAGTAGGGAGTTGCCTAATTGCATCTAATAAAGGAAGGTTTATGGTAACTTGCTTAAAAACCTCCAATATGTCATTAAAACGGGATTCCTTTTTGGTTGGTACTAGTAGTTGGGGAAATGGGGCTCTAGGCACAGAATCAGACCTCTCAGGAACCGAATTGGCATCATCGGGAACTTTGTCAGTCTCCTCAGCTTCTGGTGGTCCTGAGGGGTGAGATCCTGAGGGGTGAACTACAGTATGTTCATTAGCGGGCATGGTTACCTGATTGTCTACTACTCTACCACTCCTAAGGGTTCTAATTGCATTCATACCTTTGGGATTTGGATTGGTCTGACTAGTGAACCTTCCATTCTCTCTTTCATTTAGAGTTTTATCTATTTGACCCACTTAATGTTCTAACTTAGATAAACTCTGCCTGGTTTCTTGTTGAAAGCTAGAGTAATTATTCGATAACATTTCATGGTTCCTTGATAATAAGAGCTTCCTTTAAGCTAGATATTTTATTCTCAGAAGGGTTTTTAGATTGGGCTGAACCCAAAATATTCTTAGAATAACTAATCTGGGGTTGCCTGAGAATTATTAATCTGACCTTGATTCTGACCCTGAGACCATGAGAAATTAGGATGCTTTTTCCAACTGGGGTTATAGGTCTCAGAGTATGGGCCATACTTCTGACGGTTTTCAAATCTAGAGTTGTTATAAAGAGCATAGGCTTGCTCTTCACTAATATGTCCTTCCCAAAATGAGTTATTGGGCTCTATTCCACAACTAGAGACTTGAGAGTTTCTAAGCCTATCATCAGTTTCAACAAAAAACTTATGTTTAGGCTGACTTAATTCTAAAGCTTCTAACCGTCTATATAAGGCATCAAACTTAGCATCATACTCAAAGCTTGAGTCTACCATATTGGTACTGTTTCTATTTACCAAAAGTCTTTTAGGGGGCTCTATACATGATTCCCATTGTTGGGATTTTTCGGCTACTTATTCTAAAAAGGAATATGCTTGATCAGCAGTTTTATTTAAGAACCCTCCCGCACATAATGACTCAACCAAGGACACGATGGTAAATCGGTTTCAAGTGAGCAAGTATGAAAAAGGACTTGCAAGAGTAAGATGTCGACACTCTTTGAACACGGTGCATTAATGCTTATTATATATTGTTCAAAGATATTCCTTAAAGGCTAAGAAGGAAGTAAATCCCAAGATCAAATTTAAATAAGTTAAGAATCTTTTTAATCAAGGGTTTTTAATTATATATGGAAAATAAGAATTAGTAATGTGAATTTACTAGTTAAAGATTTTCCAAGGAGATTTCGATCGTATTTTTGGACAGTGCATTCACAGGAATTATGAAAACCGAATTTGGTGTAGTAATGAAAAATATCTTGAGAATATTTTCGGTTTTGGAAATTCCTTGGTGTCCAAACTTCCTTGTCTATAAATACTTTGAGTTTGCATTTATAGCAAACTAATCATGCATAACAATAGACTTCCTCTTTTTTCTTTGTTACTGGTGAAGCCGCCTATCGGAGAGGAGAGTAATATAATTAGGTAAAATCTCTTACGACCGCTCAATTTAAAGTATTCTTTGGGATTGAGAAGCTCTAGCGCGAACCATTGGTGGGAAATTAAATATTGTGGTTTATCTTTAGTTTTAGTATTGATTTGATTGACTAACGGTGGTTGAACTTTGATTGCACCTAGTTTGTTTATGCTTGAGAATCTCCTCTTCTGATATAAGATTCACTCAAACTAGTTCAAGTTTTGACAGGGATCTTTAGGTTGTTGTTAGATCTAAAGACGATCTTGTGATAATCCATTGTTAACAGACTCTGTTCTGTGTGTGATTGATCATAAGAAGATTCAAGTAGTTGTGTGCAGGTGTTTATTGAAGATCTAAGAAGATTTGAAGACAAAGAAGATATTGAAGATTTCTGACTTGGTTTTTATAATCTTTGGTGTACACAATACTTGTTTGGGAAAAATAGGATCCAATTAATAATAGGTTTATCCTTGTGGTAGATTGGATTGATTAATTGAGGAAGATCGGCATTAATAGGTTTCCTTGTGATTAAATGTATTGATTGGCTTAATCTTAACGATTGCCTTTGGGTGATTGAACATAAGATATATCTTGGAACTTGGCAAATGAGTTTATGTTAAGATAAACAATGGAACCTTTGCGCAACTCATATCAGTTGGTTGAAGAGAGTTGATACCAAACAGATTTGTTGTTCATTTACTGTTTGGAATACGAACCAAAGGAATTGGTCTAAGTACATGACTTGTTTACAGGTTGGATGCGTGGGAATACAGACGGAACTAGGTGAACTATAGGTTTATTTGCTTAGTCTCAACTATACGAAGTTGGTTTATTTTATATAGCGGCTTAATCCTGAGAGTATTCAATTCTGGACTAGGTCCCGGGGTTTTTCTACATTTGCGGTTTCCTCGTTAACAAAATCTTGTTGTGTCATTTACTTTATATTTCCGCATTATAATTGTTTTATTATAATTAAAGTAAATTGCACAAACGTTAATTCCTATATACTTGATACGTGAATCCTATTATGTTTGGTTAAGTTCGAACCTTTGTATCAAGTAAACATACTTTGTTGTTGTATTGTCTCGATCTCGTATACATAGACGATCACACAAAGTGTGAACCGATTTGTTATATTGTCTCGACTCAGTCCATAGACAATCACTTTTGGGAAAAGGACTTATAGGAAGGAAAAGTAATAGCTTGAGGTATATTTGGGTACCCTCGCCTTTTCACCAAGTACACCACCAGATTTTTCTTTGAACCTATTAACGAAACCTAATATTATCAACAAGTAAGCCTTCAGAAGACATCCATGTATACGATTGTATATACAGTTTATATTTCTTGTACCATCAGTAGTTTAAATCAAAGATACATTAACCTAATTGTGTACAAGAACTCTAGGATGATATCAAATATCAGTATCCAATATAAAATTAGTATGTACCTCAATAATATACGAACCGAATTCCAATAAGAACAAGTTTTGCAATCTATATCTCAAGATATGAATTCACAAGAACAAGTGTTGTAGTTTCTATTCAGTTTTAGTTAAAAACTGTCTAGGTTGATTATAGAATCACTTGTTTTTTACTTAAACTATATCAAACACAAATATAATGCGGATTCCGACAAGATCAAGTCTTGGAATATATATTCAAAATAAAAATTCTCAATAACAAGTTTTGTAGGTTCCATATAGTTTTAATTAAAATCTGTCTAGGTTTATTATTGAATCACTTGCTTTTACTTTAATTATATCAAACACAAATATAATAATGAAGTAAAAAGCAAAAAAAGATACAGAGAATTTTGTTAACGAGGAATACTGTACCTGCAAAAAAAAAACCGAGACCTCGTCCATCTTTTAACACCAAAATGTATTAATCAGCTACAGACACGAGCCTACTATCAGACTTCAGACTGTAATGTATTTAAGACCGAATTAACCCTCCAAGTAATTTAGCTGCAGTCGTGCTCCCTATGTATCTTAAACCTCGTAAAGCTTTTTTTAATTGATTTCCTTGGCTGACGTCCTATACATCCCAAGAGTTGCTTCAACCTAAGTGAAGGCTTTTTGATATTTTGCTTTCACCAAACACCTATTTTATTTCCCTTTAGATGTGAATAAGGGTTTTGTAAATCTTGTGTTTATTTTGAAGAATTACTCTGTAATAATAATATCAAAACAAACTCGTAGAATTGGATTTATACTCTTCAAAATTTGTAGAAATACTTAATCTTTTCTACAACAAGAAAAACTAGAATAAATCTAGAGATCTTGTAAAAATTCTTACGGAATTTATGAGACACCTTATATGAAGTTTTCTTTCTAATCCGTATGTCGATCAACTAGTATCGATATGCAATCTTAAATTAAAAATTATCAAATCTAGGGTTTATGATCAACAATCCTTGAATGTCCTTATATCAGAAGACAAGGACCTTAGACGAAGATTATTGAATTAACTTAGATACAAGTTCTGTAACTATCTAAGAATATTATTACCAACTTGTGTTTCACGATCCCCGAGCAAAGTTTTATTTTCTCACTCTTGTTCTTGAAGAACAGAAGTAGGGAAAACAACCTTATGAAGCATACACAAATTTCCAAGGGATGGATAGGTATCTTACATGATATCTTTATTTATAGTGAATGGTTGCTTGAATCCTAAGCAAGTTCATGAGCTATGTTCCTTTTACAAGACTCTCCTTATTTTGAGAATCTTTCCAAAGCTACAACTCTAGCTTAAATAATTAAATAAAGGGATGACTACTTAGCATAAATTATGTTTTTTAAAATAAATTACAATCAGGAGGAGTTTAGAACTTCACATAAAATTTAATATGGCAATCAATTATGTGTGGAAGAATATCCATCTTGCCAAGAAGACAAAACATCAAAAACTTGACCGAAAAAGGTATCTAGTAATGTTTTTGCAGTTCAATTTGCGAACTGTTACAAAAATTTCATGGACTGTTTCTTATTGACAAACTGCATCAACAACATTTAATAAGTATTTCTTTAAGAAATCGCTCATAACTTCTTCATTATAACTCGGAATTGAGTTATTCTTGGCTCGTTGAATTCATATTCTCATTCAGTACAACATGAGAACCTATATAGGGATAAAGGTTGTTAAGTCTTGGCTTCAAACATCCTTGAGTGTATACATAAATGTATAATTTATGTCATAGGAAATGTTTCATATATTGAATACTTGTTTCGATAGGTTTTAAGGTAGAATTAAGCAAGAGTTCAAATTGAAATGTATAATTTATGTCTTAGTTGACAGCTAATATTTTCTAGCGTACTTCCATATATCTTACTAATATAATAATTAGAGATATACAAACTTATGGGATATGGTAAGCATATATTTTTGAGTATAAAAGATATTTGAATTTCGGTTTTGGGTCTTTGCCTTGAGTATGAAAGCAAAATACTTGAACATTAAGATATAAGAGTTTAACACATGTTCAAATTACTGTATCAACATTATAACATTATCAAGTTCAAACTGTGTACATCTCGATGTTTGTGGAAACCCAAAAAAAGCCAACATATCGAAAAATGTTTAAACATGTTTGAACTTGTCAGGATCAGACCTTACCACTAGGGATCTGCCCTGGGATCCATCCTCTCGGAGTATCGGTCCAAGGATAGGTCATAAACTTTGTTTTTCGACTGTGAAACATAATTTTGCAAGTCTACTTCCTTATATATATATTATATATCTTCATATATAATCCTAATGGTTGAATTCATTCGAGAAGTTCAATACACTAAATAATAAAAGGTTACCAATTAGTGTTATGTCGATTCACGAAGTTCATAGATAAATTGTACGTCGCAACTCCATATACTCAAGTTGTATAAAATAACTTGTATATCTTTCCTTTATACTTTTATCTTATATAATAACCAAGTTACCGATATTAGAGACAAGTAAACAAACTTTAATTTGTATGTTGTGCTTTCAAGAAATATTGACTTGAAAGAACAAAGATACAAATGGAATAAGTCAAGTATGTTGTTACCAACCTCGAACCAAAGGATGATGTTTCCGTTGATGCTGATACGTCTTCAGATTCTTCATGAGTAACAAGAGCGAATCTCAACATTTTTGTGTTCCTATACCTAATAAATTTGACTCTACATTAGATTTATGGTATTCCTTGATCTATGAATACTCTACAATGTATATAACATATGTATTATATATAATGACATCCGATCATTGAGGAGGTACCTATTCAAGACTATAATTAAATAGACACCCTTAGTATCCAAACAAGGGGCCTTGGAATAATTTCCCACATTCAATGAAGTACAAGTTCTTACATATTAATAACATATGCTCATACAAATTTGATATGAACCAACATACCTAGTTAGATGCAAATGTCTGAATGTCTAGAGAGAGAAAATATTATGCCCTTGTATTTCTTTGCTGGTGTTTTAGTTGTTAGCTTTTTAGCAACTATATTTTGGCGCTTACATGAAGGGACGACATATTCCATTAAATCAAAAGTAACTTAGAGATAACTTGGAGAAATTAAAGCCGTGAATGGACTACTTCGCTATACAAGCATAGGTTTGAAACATGGTGTAGAGTTCCCTAGTATTTCCTGATTTTCTTGCCCCGATGAGAAGGTAACAAGTTTAAAGTTCATCAAAAAGGATAATAGTTAACTAGCCTGATCAAAGGACAAAGAATCTTTACAAAAAAGCTGACACGAAAACAACCCAACTCCAAATATGAAGGCGAAATTCGAAAGTAGGATAGTCAAATGGTCGGTTACGGATGAGGTACCACATGAACTAGAATCAATTATTTATATCAGTTTCAATTCTGGTTCATTAGTTTCGAAAACTAGGCCTGAACTTATAAAATAAACTGGTATCCGTCGGATACAAGTTCCCGTTAGTTCTTAAAAAGATAATTTATTTTTCTTAACAAATGTCATAATTTTCCTAGTTTTTTCATAAACCTAAGTTATTTTGGATTGTTATTTTCTCTATGATAACTATATTATCTTATAAGTTTGACACTTATTTCTAATTTACACTAAATAAAAACAAAGTAGGAGCTATTTTTTTTTTTTTCCGGATCAAGCGTTTTCTCATTGGTTCACGCCCATACAAATAAGAGCACTTTCCTACTTGCAAACTAATAATCAACTAATTTTACGATGATTAATTCTCAAAGTGGATAGATGAAATTGTTATGCGCCTTGAATTGTGCTTATTTTTCGTACAAATCTGGACCACTGTAACTAGGGGTGCAAATGCGTCGGTTTTGGTTCTGAAATTAGTGGAATCGGGACCGATAAATTATGTGGATACCTCTTGTATGGGTACCCATTGGTTATTTAAATAATAATTAAAAAAAATTGTAGTTGCAGGATTTCCTACACTACACCCTTGTCAAGAATCTATGAAAACTAAGTCATAATTGTGGAAGAACAACAACACTTTTATTAAATTCACTTTAAAGAAGATTTACAAGAGATATTAAAACTCAGAATTACAACTTTCTTTCTGGAGTTTCTCTCTCCTCAAAATTCTCTCAGCTCTCAAAATTGCATCCCCCTTTTCTGGATCTATCGTGCCCTTTATATAGGGATTTACATAGTGGAAGACAGCTAAGATTTCCCCCTAATTCGGATCTACTTTGCGATCTCATCGCCATAACTTCGGTCTTCACCATCGCCAACTTTATAACCATCGTGAAGCAGACCTGTTCTTCATATATCTTTAATCATTAATCGTCATATCACTCTTTTGTGACACTCGCCAAATTTTGTTGAAGAATCTTGCGATAATCTCGTCAAAGCGTCGTTAATAGTTGTAGAAACGTTTGGGCTTCTCGCAGAAATGTTGTTTATATCGCGGGAATAGCGTTGTAGCGATATTCTGGTACTACATCTTGCCTCTTATCATGTATTTTCTGCAAAGAAAAGAAGATCATGAGAATTAATATTCTTTATTATTTCTTCGCAACTACTTCCCCTTTTATACTTTTTCCTCGACAAGATTCCGTTATTCTAGCCTTTCTTACACGTGTTGTGAATCCCTTATTTTACTGACACGTTCCTACTCCATAAATCCACTCTCCTTTGCCTATAAAAGGTGGAACTAATCTTCAAAATTAGTTTTACTTTTCTGTTTCTTCATCTTCTTCATCTTCCGTCTGCAACTTTGCCTCTTCTTCATATTCTTCTGCTACTGTTTTAATGGAGTCCCCAAGGTTTGTTTCTTAATTTTTAAGCCAATTTTTGTTTTCATTCTTCAATCTTTCTTATTTCTTTGTTATGTCTTCTTTTTAGCGGGAAGATTTCTAAGACACAATCTACTTCTCACAACCCTAATCCTCGCAAAAGACCGACTGAGAAGAGGAAGAAAAGTTCTGCGAATGATAAGGTAGTAAGAAACACCCTTTATTTTTAATAACAATATTGTTGCCTCTATTTTTTATCTGGGTTATTATTCGCAGAATGACGTGAATCCCGATAAACTTCCCAAAAGATCTCGTCATTTTAAGACACTCGGGGAAAATCTCATTATGCCTCCGTTAACATCTGTGAAGGTTACTCCCACACCATCACAACCAAATTTTTCTTCTCCTATCCGCGAGAACATCACTGTTCATACCCCCATCCCTTTCTAACACTTTGTTAAACCAAGCTTCTAAGGCTACTGCGAGCGAAGTTCCTCATAGTCCTTTACGGCCTTCAACTGTTATTTTTCCACATACTCCTCCTGATAATTCAACCACCACAAATGATCGCCAACTTGATCTTATTACTACTTCACCTTCTAAATCTTCATCAATCAAAACTTTCGCAGGTGTTGATATTGCTTTTAAAGTCTTGTCTAATATTTTAGACAATGCTAGAAAGTCTTCCACTGACCCTCTCCAACAGGAAGCTTGCGAGACTCTGTTTAAGCATTTTGGCTCTGGTTATAATGATTCACGAGCAACTTTAGAGAATGAGATTGAAGTTCTGAGGAAAAGTCTTCAAGCTAAAACTGCTGAATGTGATACCTTGAATCACATGCTCCGCAACTCTTCTCTAGATTGCGAGAATCTTCGCAGAAGAAATGACGATCTGAAAGGTGATTTTTTCTTTCCTTTGCTCTTTTTGCTTTTCTGTTTCATATACATACTTTCTGTACTTAGACTTTCTTCTTAAATTTTTGATTCATATATTAGTTTCAAATCGGGCTCATTTCATAGAAAGACTCAAATCTGAATCTATTGCTGAAGAAGTTCGCGTTGAAAGAGATTCTTGGATAGATCAACATACTAGACTAGACAATCTGAATACTTATTCAATTGATCGCATAAATAATCTTACAATGAGAACAATCAATTATTGCAAAGGCATAATTTTTTGAGTGGCGAGCTTGATCGCCTCTCTTATTTGTTTTTTAAGGCTAATTTGGCGATGGAATCTTTATCAGATGAGAATAAAACCCTGTCCCAGGAAAAACATAAATTTTCAAGCTTGATGACGATTTCCTCGCAACAAATAAGTAATCTTCAAAGTACATGTAATAATCAAGAGCAATCTCTTCATTCTCTTAAGAAGGAGCTCAAGGAGTTAACTGAATCATCTGCCGCCGAAAAGGATAAGCTTATCAAGGGTAGATTAACCCTTAGTTTAAGAGCCAGCGAACTTCAAGACCAATACTCTAAGTTAAAGGAATATTATTCTTCATTAGCAAAAGAAAATTCATATCTTCGCAACAAAGAAGAAAACATGAAATCTCGTCTGAAGGGTATGGTTGGCGATAAATTCGATGATGCCATGAAACAGTGGGAGAACAATTTATTTGCTTTAATCCAAAACTTAACTTCGCAAAAAGAAGGTAGTCAATTGACTGCCTCTTTTGTTGATCTTCTTATTTTATATTATGTTCCTTGCGAGATTCTTGTCTAACTGATCTTTTATTTTGTTTCTCGCAGAATCCGAAAGGAATTTTCATTCTACCATCACTGATCTGACCGCTACATTGGATAAAGTTCGCAAAAAAAATAAATCTCTTGCTTCTAATTGCTTTACTACTCAGGACAAAGCACAAAGAAGACTTGATTATCTTGAATACTTTAAGAATATAGAAATTAGGAATCGTGAAAAAGCTCTTCTTCGCCAAGTCCATCTTAGGGCTAAAGTTCTCGTAAATAATATTCTGCTTCCCCGTTCTCTTTCTCCTGTTTCTGTCCCTCCTCTAGAGGTTGACGATGATGAAATTCCTCTTCCCATGGATGAAGAGTTAGAGTTTACTAATGATGAGGAAGATACCTCTCAATAAAATCAAAAAGGTGGTGAAGAAGAAGAAAAAAGTCCTCCTAAAGAAGTACCCGTTGATGAAGAATCCATGGAATAAGAAGCTCGCGGTGAGAAGGATGCTGATGAATCTGACAAGAACAATAAGTCTGGCGAGGCTTGAATTTTATCTTTGCTTTCTTTTACTTCTTCTATCTTGCGAGTGATGTAATCTTCGAAACTTTTAGAATTTTAACTTTCAATTTAGCTTACTTTGAATATTTTCAAGTAAGATAATGTAATATTACTCCTCTATTCCCCTTCATGCCCTTCATTATCTTGCTTGAAATGGTGAATACTCATTATCTTATTTAAGTAATTGTGTTGCTGCATTCTTGCGAAAATATGAATACATCTGCGATGTGTGGAATACTGTTGCAATTTTCTGAAAATTTATGTGGGAATCCGCGATGTTAAAAATTTGCCTCCTTGTATATAATTCTGCGATAAAGGAATGTTTCCTTCCATCTTAAAGCAAAATAGTTAATTGGTAAGATTATTCTTTTGGTCTTATTTTTCCTTCCTAGTTAAAAGTCTTATTTTGCCAAACTTTTTCTGTCTGCGAAAAAATCGCAGGATTTCTCAACATTTGCATGTAAATACCCTTTGATCTTGTCTTATCCATGTTTCTTTCAAAATATTTGCGACAATATGATAAGCATATATTCTCTCGCAAGAATTTACCCTTATGACATTGCCGTCTTGCGATGAAATCGCAGGACGTCTTTACAATTTCATGTAAAAACCCATTGATCTCATCTTAACATTGCTCTCATGGATTTTTGCCTCTGCATTATTTACGTTATGCGACAATATGACAGGCCTAAATGTTCTTGTGATCATAAATCCCCATGACATTGCCGTCTTATGACACTTATCAGCTCCCTAATGGAGGGTGCCACCCTTATCTTCCCCCTGATTGCCCCTTTAAGGAGGGCACATCGGTCATACAATACTAGCTCCTCCCATCCGGATCTGTCAACAACCAGTTGTGTTCGCAGCCTCTTGTCCTTTATGCCTATATGGATTATAGTTACAAGACTGCACCCTAAGTGGGGTTTTCTTCAGGCCAAGTGCATTGTAGCCAAGACTTACCAAGGATGGCAAGAGAGTTTCGTACGCTCTGGGCACCCTTGGCTCAATAGTGTACCTCGGCGCCTTGGTCATACTATGCACTTCTTGGAAGAGATTCTCGGTCGTCCAACCAGGGTATAACCATATATAGTTGGAAATCCAAGATCCCTCTCCCGGATAGGTTTTCTTTAACCCCATCGTCTGCATGACTCAGGTTCCAGCAGCGGTATAACATTATCTCTGAGTCATGTCAAGAGATACCCCCTCATATGACGCGCTATTAGGTCTTACATTTTCCTCTTACGAAATTTTATTCGCGAACTAGGGTGCACGCCATAAAGGTTCGTCCCATTCTTTTAATCTCTGCGAAATTTTATTCGCTATTCTTGTGATGATGCTCGCATAAATTTTGATATTGATAGAAGAATTGTTTCATCTTACATTTTTATTTCTTACCTCGCAAAAACTGCTACTGATAATACCTTTTCAGAAACAATCTGTTCCATGGTCTATCAAGTCTTTGGCCAACATCTCTTCCCTCTGGATCCATTAGTTTGTATGCTCCATTTCCAATTATCTCTTTAATGATGTATGATCCATCCCATTTTCTCGCTAACTTTCCACCACTTTCTTGTTTATATTTTGGTGTATCTCGCAAAACTAAATCTCCAGGATGAAATTGACGTTTTTTGACTCGTTTGTTGTACTCGCGAGATAGTCTTCGCTGGTAGTTTTCCATATGTTGTAGAGTTTTTTCTCTCTTTTCTTCTAGTTCGTCTAACTCATATAAAATCATGCCAGCACTTAGATTTTTCTCCCATGCCTCTCTTTTTGTTGTTGGGATAGCAACCTCTGTTGGTAGGACAACTTCGACTCCATATGTTAAACAGAAAGGTGACATTCCAGTTTCCTCTCGTCTAGTTGT
This sequence comes from Papaver bracteatum, assembly GCA_023529315.1. Lineage (NCBI taxonomy): Eukaryota > Viridiplantae > Streptophyta > Magnoliopsida > Ranunculales > Papaveraceae > Papaver > Papaver bracteatum. The sequence goes on from JAJJWX010001659.1 coordinate 1,623,659, forward strand.
ATTATATGCCCATATTGCATTATATACTTGCTCACACCATGATTTGTGATAACCTTCTAACTTTTTTTTCAAGATGTCTGCGATAAACTTATTAGTTGCCTCAGCTTTACCATTTGCTTGTGGATATAAAGGAGTTGACTTTCCACATTTTATCTTAAACGCATTAAGAAGCAATTCGATATTCTGCCCTTCAAATTGTTTTCCATTATCAGACATCAACTGTGCTGGGATCCCAAATCTGCAAATTATATTTTCAAATATGAACGTAAAATTGTCTTTATCGCGGATGTGCTGTACTGCCTTAACTTCTCTCCATTTTGTGAAATAATCTTTAGCAACGATTAAATATCTTCTTTGTCCAGAACCAGGCACAAATGGTCCCACAATATCCAATCCCCATTTTCCAAAAGTTCATACGCTTGATGAAGATGATAATGGTGCTCCTGGTGCATGTATCTTCTTCCCAAATCGCTGACAATCTTCACAACGCCTTGAAAGTTTTTTTGCATCCTCATGCATATACGGCCAATAATAACCCTGCATCTTTGTTTTATATGCCAAAGATCTACCCCCACTGTGATTACCAGCATCACCACTATGCAACATTTTTAACACCTTTTGTCCTTCTTCTCTCGTTAAACATCTTAGCAATGGTCTATTAAATGATCTGCGATATAATACCCCATCTCTTAGTTCATAATTTGTTGCTCTACTTTTTAATTTATGTGCTTCTAATCGATTTCTGGGGATTTCTCCTCTCGCCAAATAAGCATGAAGATCTGTTCGCCAATCTGTAGTATTATTCCCTATCTCTTCCTCGCCAGATTCTACCATCATTACATCTACCTCTTCTTCTTCTTTGTTTATCGCTGGTCGCAAAAGTGTTTGAATTTTTATGCATCTCGCAAGTGCGTTCGTCATCATACTTGATATGAAAGCAAAATCATCTGCGAGCATATTATCTTTCCTTGATATGTGTCTCCATTTTATTTTTGGAATTCTCGCAGATAATTCTTCAACATGTTTTTTGTACTTCTTCAAAGATGGTTCATTTGTAGTATATTCTCCATTTATCTGGCGAATAACCAATTGTGAATCGCTGGTGATTCTAGCATTTTCCAACTTCATTTCTATCGCAAATTTCAATGCATGGATTACAGCTTCATATTCTGTCTCATTGTTAATGAATGCAAATTCCAATCTAAATGAAAAAGCTATTTTTTCTCCTTCTGGTGAAATGAAAACAACTCCAATCCCATTTCCTTCTCCATTTGATGATCCATCCACTAATATTTCCCATCTGTCAGGTTCTGTTAATAGCTCTTTTGGGTCTCCATGTTCTTCTTCTATATCCATCATCTCTTCTACAGCTTCGTCATCTTCTAAAGGAAATTCAGCTAAGAAATCTGCGATAACTTGTGATTTTGGCGAAGATAGAATTTCATATTGAATATTAAAATACCCTACTTGCGCATTCCATCTCTCAACTCTGCCTGATCTTTTTGAATTTTTCATCACCGATTCAATTGGCACTCTCGTTAATACTTTGATCTTATGCGCTTGGAAGTAAATTCGAAGTTTAAAGGTTGCGTGTACCAATGCTAGAATTAGTTTCTCAATCTTTGAATAATTTCTCTCTGCTGAATTAAATGTTTTGCTGATATAATAAATTGGTTTTTCTACCCCTGCGTCTACTCGCAATAACACATCACTTAACGCATATGGAGTTGTTGCGAGATAAATCAATAATTCTTCTCCTGGTTCAGCTTTTTGGAATATAGATATACTCGCCAAATGTTCTTTTATTCCTTGAAAAGCTTTTTCGCATTCTTCTATCCACTTGAATTTTGTTCCCTTCTTGAGTATGTCGAAAAAATGTTTACACTTGTCTGAAGATCGCGAAATGAACCTTCCTAGCGAGGCTAAGAGTCCATTTAGTTTTTGCATATCTTTTACCGTCGCAGGAGTTGGCATATCGCGAATTGCTTGTACCTTTTCTGGATTAACTTGTATTCCTTCTTTTGATACAATATACTCTAAAAACTTCCCTGAAGTTACTCCAAAGGTACACTTATCAGGATTCACCTTAATATTGAATTGCCGCATTTGATCGAAGATTTCTCTCAAATCTTGCACATGATTCTCAGCTTCTTTACTTTTGATCAGCATATCATCTACATATACTTCTAATGTTTTGTGGATCCACTTTGCGAACACCTTTTCCACCATTCTTTGATATGTTGCACCAGCATTTCGTAAGCCAAAAGGCATCTTTGTATAAAAATATAATCCTCTTGGAGCAAAAAATGCAGTATGTTCTTGATCTTCTTCAGCGAGAAGGATTTGATTATATCTTTTATACCCATCCAATGATGATATTCTTGCGTTTCATGCTGCTGATTCAACCATTTGTGGAATATCTGGCAACGGAAAACTATCTTTTGGACATGCCTTGTTTAGATCCGTAAAATCTATGCAAATTCTTATCCATTTGTTCTTCTTTGGGACCACCACCATGTTTGCAATCCATTCTGGATATTTTGCTTGTCTTATAATTCCTGCGTCGAACATCTTCTGTAATTCTTCTTCTATTTGAGAATGATATGTTGTTGCGATCTTCCTTATTATTTGCTTGAATGGTCTTATGTTTTTGTTGATTTCTAATTTATGACATGTTATTGACGGGTATATCCCTGGCATCTCATCCATGTTCCACGCGAAGATATCTGTATATTCTCGCAAAAGGTTTATAGTTCTTTTTTCCTCATCTGCCTCCATTCTAGTCCCAATTTTCAGCATTTTAGGTTATTCTTTACTTCCAATATTTATTTCTTTTGTTGGTTGTGAGGTGTAGGTGGCTTCAGGTTCTCCCATTGGTGTTGGCGTTTTCACAACTCTCGCGAACTCATCTCCTTCTCGCGAAACTTCACTTGGTATCCCTTTTCCTTCTTTTGCCCTTATCATGTAAATTTTAAATTCCTCTTCTTTCTTTGCTTCTCTGTTTAATTTTCTGCGAGCTTTTCGCAGCTTTGAACGTTCTTCACAATTTCTTACTTCAATTTGGTAGCACAATCTCGCGAAATTCACATCTCCTCTAATTTCTCCAATTCCACTAGGCATAGGAAATTTAACACATTGATGTGATGTTGATGCCACATCCTTAATTGCGTGTATCCATGGCCTTCCCAGTATCATATTATACGGCGATTCCACATCTACCACACATAATGATATTCGTGTTTCAATTTCTCCTAGTGGAATTCGTACCATTATCTTTCCTTTAGATTTTGTTATAGACTTTCTGAATCCATGAACATAATATGTTGAAGGAGACATTTCTTCATCCTTATATCCCATCTTCTTGAAAGTATGATAAAATATCATGTCTACAGAACTTCCTGTGTCTACTAAAGTTCTATTCATAGCCCATTCTTCTTCATATTTCATCGATTTCTCTTCTCTCATTGGTATAGTGGTTAATGTGACCACCAATGGAGATGTATGACTTGAATCTCCTTCTGGTATTTCTGCTTCTGTAAACGCGATTTCTTGTTTTTCCCAATCTTTCAATGATGATATCTTCTCCACTGTCATAATCTTCCTTCCTTCAAAATCCCTTTTATGTATCCTTCCCTTGATACTTTCATGAAATCTATCAATCATTTCTTTTGTTATTACATCATCTTTCAATTTTCTACAATCCTTTTTGATTCTGATCATTCTTCCTTCAACTTTCTCACCGATTTACTTTATGATTTCCCTAATCTTTGAACAAATTTTATCTTCTTCTTCGTCTTTTCTTCTATTTTCATTAATTCATCCCTATTTCGGGCGCCAAAATGTAGTTGCAGGATTTCCTACACTACACCCTTGTCAAGAATCTATGAAAACTAAGTCATAATTGTGGAAGAACAACAACACTTTTATTAAATTCACTTTCAGGAAGATTTACAAGAGATATTAAAACTCAGAATTACAACTTTCTTTCTGGAGTTTCTCTCTCCTCAAAATTCTCTCAGCTCTCAAAATTGCATCCCCCTTTTCTGGATCTATCGTGCCCTTTATATAGGGATTTACATAGTGGAAGACAGCTAAGATTTCCCCTAATTCGGATCTAATTTACGATCTCATCGCCATAACTTCGGTCTTCACCATCGCCAACTTTATAACCATTGTGAAGCAGACTTGTTCTTCATATATCTTTAATCATTAATTGTCATATCACTCTTTTGTGACACTCGCCAAATGTTGTTGAAGAATCTTGCGATAATCTCGTCAAAGTGTCGTTAATAGTTGTAGAAACGTTTGGGCTTCTCGCAGAAATGTTGTTTATATCGCGGGAATAGCGTTGTAGCGATATTATGGTACTACAAAAATAATCTTATAACTATTTTTCTATGAATCAAATTTATTTTGAATCAAAAACTTATCTTAATCTTATATTGTATAATTTTTAATAATCTATAATACAAAGCAACATGGGGTTTTAAGTTTTAGACGGACGAATAACAATTTGAGAGACTAACGTTATATACGACCATCCCAGTTTCATCCCCGACGAATGTATGACATATTTTCATTATAAATATATATTGATTGGGTCCCATCATAATTAGGATCATAAAACTCATAATATAAATTATGAATTTACATTGTTTAGATTTCTTCCTTAAATTTTAATTTTAGATGCAAATTTTCTTAAGAGTATACTTGAAAAGAAGAGGGTACCCAAATATACCTCAATCTAAAACTTTTCCACCTATAAGTCATTTTCCGAAAGTGATTGTCTATGGGCTAAGTCGAAACAATACAACTAATCGGTTCACACTTCGTGTGATCGTCTATGGATATGAGATCGAGACAATACAACAACGAAGTATGTTTACTTGATAATAGGTTCGGACTTAACCAAACTCTGGGGATTGTTTATCAAGTAAAATAGGAATTAACGTTTGTGTGATTTACTTTAAATCATAATAAACACAATTATAATTACGGAAAATAAAAGTAAATGATATGGCAAGATTTTGTTAACGAGGAAACCGCAAATGCAGAAAAACCCTGAACCTAGTCCAGAATTGAATACTCTTAGAATTAAGCCGTTATACAAAATAAAACCAACTTCGTATAGTTGAGACAAAGCAACTAAACCTATAGTTCACCTAGTTTCCTCAGTATCCCTGCACCTCCAACTTGAAGTAAGTCATGCACTTGGAACAATTCCTTTGGTTCGTATTCCAAACATTAAAGGAACAACAAATCTGTTTGGTAAAAACTCTTTTCAAACAAAGTGATATGAGTTTGAAAATGGCTCTCCCGTTTAACCAATAAACTCATTTTTCAGGTCCTTAGATCAATCTCTTAACAACTACAGAAGTAATTGTTAGACTATGCAATCAATACTATTAATCACAGAGAAGTGTATTAATGCTGATCTACTCAACTAATCAATCCAATCTATCACAAGTATAAACCGATTATAGTTGGGTCCCTTTCCAGCCGAAACAAGTATTGTGCACACCAAAGATTATGAACCCAAAAAGTCTTCTTGTATTCAAATCTTCTTTAATCTTCAATCGACATCCGCACATAATCAACTTGAATCTCTTGTGATCAATCACACACAAAATAGAGTTTGTTAACGTTGGATTATCACAAGACATCTTTCGATCTACAAATAGTCTAAAGATACTCGTCGAAACTTCGATCTAGTTTGAGTGAATCTTATATCAGAAGAGAAGATTCTTAAGCATAAACAAACTAGGTGCAATCAAAGTTCGACCACCGTTAGTCAATCAAATCAATCGAAAACTAAGATAAACTGCAAGTGTCTAGTTTCCTACCAACAGTACTAATAGAGCTTCTCAATCCCAGAGAAGTCTTTAAACTGAGCGACCATAAGAGATTTCGCCTAATTAGGTTACTTTCCTCTCCGAATAGGCGGCTCCACCAGTAACAACACAACTGAGGTTGTTTTGTTGGCTCTAAGGATTAGTTTGCAAGGAATGCAAACTTCTGTATTTATAGACAAGGATGTTTGGACACCAAGGAATTTCCAAAACCGAATATTCTCAAATATATACAATAAACATATAATCGGTTTTCATAATTCCTGGAAATGCACTATCCAAATGCACATTACTAATTATTATTTTTTAAAGATATTCATTTAATTTTTGGAGATTAAATAGCATATAAAAACTAAAAAACCTTAATTAAAAGATTCTCAATTTATTTTGATCTTGGGATTCCCCTTTAACTATTAAGGAATATCTTTGAACAATTAATGATAAGAGTTACTGCGCATCTTCAAAGTATGTTGCCATCCTTACTTTGCAAGTCCTTTTTCATACTTACAATCCTGGAAACGATTTGCCACACTTCCAAACAAATTTAGAATTGGTGCATCTGACTTCCAAGAACTATGTGATTGATTATCCTATCAAATCACCAATCATGGGTTTCACGGTTCTACCAAAACAAGTTTTGGTTCTACCTCTATGTGACAACTGTGCATAGTCACACTAGTTACCGAAATTCAGTTGACTAGGTACTAGGATCGGTTCCCCACAACTTATGGTAACTACCTGTATTCGGTTGCACATGTCCATAGGATCGGTCCCCCCAAAACTACAAAATTGTTACACATGTTCATAGGATCAGTTCACCCATTCACTAAAAACGTGTTGCACCTCTTATAAGGATCGATTCCCCTCTTGTAAATTTGTTGCGCCTCTTACTAGGATCGGTTCCCCAATGGCTAGATAAAAGTTGATATTTACAAGGCATCGATTATACCATCTTGAGTGATTACTTAAGATCGGTTTCACTAATAAAAGTCATACCAATAAATAAGTTAGGCCTTGTGAATAGTTTTCTAAAGATACATAAACAAATTTATGAGCGGTTATACGAAACACACATATTGGTAATTCAAAATAGCTTTGCAATGAATAACAATACCAATAAGCCTAACGATTTCCCTTTCGATTCACAACACGAGTTTATGAACTTACTTCCTTTAAACGAATATAAAATATTATTTCCTAGGATGAAATCTTCACTCATACCCATACATAATCACAATAGCATTCATATGATCATGTCGATGTCTTATATACAAATTTTAATGGTTAAGCAATAAACCTCGTATTTTATTCCTTAATACTATGTCTAAGTATAGTATCTTACACAGCTTCGCATTTATGTTTTCAATATGCATGACTTGAAAGATACGTTAGGGAATGAAACAGTTCAGGTCAAATATTACTAACCTCAAGAGGAAGGATGATGTTTGTCGTTGTAGCTCCATACTTCTTCACATTCTTCAAGTCTTCATGTAATACTTGTAAGTCTCATATCCTAATACTTTTAAGCTAACCTATACTAAGTTGACTCTAGTATATAATCAAGCGATTATTTAAATGAGTTTTGATTCACTAAAATATGACAACCAAACTTGACATACCAATGCTTGGTGGGTTCAACCGAGCTATGCTCTAACAATCTCCCCCTTTGTCAATTTTAGTGACAAAACTCTTACATCACATGGATAAATGAATTACAAAAATTCATTATACACATACGCTTGATTCTAAGTTCAACAACACAAAACCTGCATTAGATTCAATCATTAAATGTCATTGCTGACATTATAATAACAAAGCTAATACTCCCCCTAAAGGTAAGATAGGTATATTTTCAATTCGCAAGTCTTTGTTATTTTCATGTAGTTCCTCATAACTACGTATCATATGATATGTGACTCTCCCTTACTCTATGCTTTCACTCTTTTCGTTAGAATAAATATTTTAGCACAAATGTCCTTTCCCTTAGTGAAATCACTTGTTTACTCCATATATTTCTCCCAATTTTTGTCACAAAATGACAAAGAAACGAAAAAATAAAGGACAAACCGAAAGGATCTTACAAATCTCACAAAGATAATTTGCAAACATATAAGAGTTGAGCACGAGGGTTTTACATACCATTTTAGATAACCAATATCAAAAACGACACTACAAGTAATTTGGTTTTAACATGTGATCTAGGAAACAATTGCCCGAAGCAATTTTCCCTAATAGTTTAGCAACTCAAAAATTGACTAATCACCTTAGTTATTTTGCTAAACCGATTGCACAAGTACAATCGCTTGTTCGATAAGACCAAAATAAAGATCAGAATTAACTTTATTTTTCTCATCTGGCTCTAATTATTCTCATCAATAACTTAGACCTTTCACTTTTAAATAACACAAATATTAGGTTAGTTAACTAGTAATTCTTGTTAAGACATTCGGTTAGACTTGAATAACCGAAACCTCCACATTTGATAAGTCTAACTAAGATCCGAAAAACTTAGTTTCTCTTATCCGGAAATCACTTGGACTAAACAAATGATCCCGAAACACTTTTGTTAGGCCATATATAATCCATACAAACCAAATAAATCAAATAAATTAACTTGCATAATCATTTATCTTAACCGGAAGCAATTGAAACAATCATAGACATTATAGCACCGCAATTTTGTAAGCCTAAATAATTGATACCAAACAATAACGGAAGATAACAATAGTTTTTCTTAACCAGGAACAATTGAATCACAATCAAACATCCATACACAAATAATGGAATAAATATCAATTGTACCGAAATTTTGTTAAGCAAAAGCAATAATAATATGAAATAAAATCATGCTTTTCTTAAACAGGAAAACAATTAACTAAAAAGATTGTTACCTCAAATTACGCATCCTCTTCTCCCCTTAAGATATTTCATTAAGCGCAAGTTCACTTAGAACTCTCAACTATTGAAGTTGTCATCCTCCCGCCAAAACAAAAGAACAACAACAAAGAGCAACCTTTACCAGAGACAGGTTGAAAACTGGTTTTAACTATTGCAATGCAAAAGTTGAAACCTCGAAACACATATGCTTTTATGCTAAACCAAAAGATTCAACATATTGTGACTTTTTACAATTGTTTCTACAGGAACCCCTCATGATCATTTGATAAAGCCTACCAACATGGGCTAGAACTTAATCCCGCTAAATAAAAAAGTCACCCAAACCATAATGGTTCACACAATAGGAGATCGAATATTAAGGTTAGAAAACCGAAATCAAACATCCCATAAACATATATCAATGATAATTTTTATAGTAATAATTAAAAACACCATACTATTACATATAAAACTATAATATAATTTTAAAGTTTTACAATACTTAAAAAAAATGTTCAAAAGATAATGCAGTTTTATGGTTACAACAAGAACCAAACAAATTTAGACAAAATTCTAAGAGCTTGAACTGGTGTCACTCAATCCAAAATCTTCTTCAGATTCAGTATCCTTATAATCTTCAACAATCAGGGTGAGGTCTAATTGTTAGAGCATTTCTCGGTCGAACTCGCATGCGTTGCTATCTCAAGCATGTTTGTCAATGTTAGTAATCAAAACTATAAAGTCTTGATTTCTAGTCTACTATAGCTAAGGTCTCGGACTAGGATAAAAAGTGTAGTTGATCGATCATCATATAAGACGAAGGACTACTCAAGGAACCAATGGATCTTCATCGACTAAAAGGTATGTAGAGGCTTGAACATATCTATCGGTCAAAAGTCTATCTACTCTATCTCCTATCTTGAGACAAAAGTCGTATTACTATATAGACTAAGATTATACACATGTGATATTTCGAGCTGAGTATATCTCACTTATATATTTCTTGAAATATGTGTTGGTAAAGCTTTCGCTTTATCCAAGTTCATCTTTACCTAATGATGAAAGTCATGTTATGTTTCAATCATTTTGGAAATTGCTCTGACGAAAAATAGTTTGTGAATAACAACTATATAACGCCTTCTGAGAATGTTTCAATGATTGAAATAAGAGTTTAGACAATATAACCATTGGAGGATATAAACATTGTTGTGGTAACACATATATGTATAAGTCCTTATTGCATGAACCGAATTTGCGAACTTTGTTGATCAAGTGAAATCAGAATGTGAGCTGTTAACTCAGTCCACAAAATCGATCCGCGAACTGGCGTAATCCTCAAACCCGAGAATTTCTACTGGAGTTGCAGCTCAGTTTCAGTCCGCGAACTGACGGAAGTTCTCGACCCGAGAATTTCTCCAGGAGTTTGTAAAGTCCAACCGGTTAACTTGAGTCCGCGAACTTGAGTAGGTTATGTCTAAAAATGATATTTGTGAACTTATCTTAATAAACTAAGGAATGCTATTGCAAACCGTGGCTTTATAGTTCTTGAATCGATTCGAGTGAATCACATCATTTTTGCTTCAATTGTGTCTTGTGTAGTACATGGGATCTCATAGCAATTGAACAACTCTCTAACTAGTTCATTTGAGTCATTTGGACTTGTTATGGTGAAGAAGAATATGGTTGATATGAAAGTTACCATTTGGTTAACTAGTGTTGAACTAACTAATGTACAAGTTTGGTTACGGTTACACAAACCCAAAATCTTCAAGTACATGTGTGTATGACAAGCTAAGTTTTCAATCTAACGGTTGATAAATATTAGCTTGCATCTAATCAGGTTTTCATCTAACGATAAATATTGAATGCTTTGCTACTAAGATAACATTGATTGCAAACCTTGATTTGAAAGACTATATAAGGGAGAACTATAGCAACTGGGAAACCTAATCCACACATTCTGTGTGATACTATTTATGCTAAGCTAGATCCGATTCTCCTTTAACCTTTGGTTTTATTCTTCTGAAACTAGGTTAACGACTTAAAGACTTCATGGGGATTGTGAAGCCAGACCGATACTACTTTTCTTGTAGTTGTGTGATCTAATCTTGTTGTTTCTATCATATGAGTATAATTATAATAATCGGCTTGAGATTTCTATCTCCGATAGGCAAGATATAAAAGTAATCACAAACATCTTCGTCTCATCATTTGTGATTCCATAATATCTATTTTCGTTGCGTCGATTTAGACTATTGTGAGGTGATTGATAAATCTGAGATATTCTTCGGGAATATAAGTATGGTTTTATTGATTGGTTCCTGTTCACCTTGATTTATCAAAAGACGAAACAAAACTCACAGGTTTATTCGTGGGAGACGAATTTATCTATCTTGTAGACTTTTCTGTGTGAAACATATTTGTTTATTAAAGTCTTCGACTTTGGGTCGTAGAAACTCTTGGTTGTGGGTGAGATCAACTAAGGGAATCAAGTGCGCAATATCCTATTAGGATCAGAGGCGTAGGAGCATAACTGTACCTTGGATCAGTGTGAGATTGGTTGGGGTTCAACTACAGTCCAGACCGAAGTTACTTTGGAGTAGGTTAGTGTCTGTAGAGGCTTAATACAGTATATGTTTAATCTGGACTAGGTCCAAGGGTTTTTCTGCATTTGCGGTTTCCTTGTTAACAAAATTCTGGTGTCTGTGTTATTTCTTTTCCGCATTATATTTTTATATAATTGAAATAATACAGGTTGTGCATTATTCAATCCATTAGAATATCCGACCTTTTTAGTTGTTGATTTAAATTGGTTGACACTTGGATATTGGTATTTGGTACCATCCAAGTTATCTCTCTTTGATTATTAAGACTAGCAGATTGTATTTGCTTGAGTAAATCAAATTGAGAGATAGAGATAATAACTCCTTGAGATATTTTTATTGATTGAGTCTGACTGTCTAGTTGATTCTCTAGAAAGTAACTCGGAGTTTTCCATACAGATTGCTAATCGAAATATTGGCTGTGGTTGTTATACAACCGCTTTTTCAATTTGTATCAGAGCAGGCAAACACGTTCAAGACCTTACAAGTCTGTGTTTGTGGAAATCCGAGTCTGTGGACAAGATCTCTGTTGCGCATACCAAAATATCTCCTAAAGCTTTTGATTATGTCAAGTGTCTTGGAAACACCTCAAAGGATTATTCCTTAGTGGATTCTTCCGAATCCATAGGTAGAAAAAAATGTTCAATTTGATAATGACATTTCTTCCTCCCATGAGGCATGTGACACTCTGGCAAAGGCTGAAAAGGAGCTCACCAGAATTTCAAAAACTACAGCTGAGACTACTAATTTTAATAATCATGATCAGCTTATTGATGAATTTTAAAAGTCTCTTGATCGAGAACGTAATCTCTATAACATTGTTGTATCCTTCTCTAAAAACATTGATAAACTTCTACAAGAAACTACACTACAACGTGAAAAGATTAGTGCTCTTGAGGAGGTTGTTAAGGAAAACTCAATAAGAGAAAAATGTTTGCTCGAGACTCATTCATCAGATATCAACAGACTTCGTGTTGAAAAATAGAAACTGAGTGCATCTCTTACTCTAGCCCATGAACATTGTAAATCCTTGGAAAAGGAAAACTCTGTCTTAAGGAGAAATTCTTCTGTACCTAATTCTCATGAATTACCGCATACAAAGAAGTGTTCTCCAGTAGAAAATTATGTCAAGAAAAGTTTACATAACTTACAATCCTCTCATATGGCTATGAAGCAAAGACCGGTGCCAATTCTTGCTTCTCCTCCACGAACCTATACTTTTTGTGGGAAAAAGAATCACTATGCTATCCATTATTTTGCAAGAAGGAAACAAATTTCTAAGCTTCATAATTTGCTTCTCTTCACTGTTAATGGAACAAATAGTCAGTCGAATAATGCAGTGAATCGCATGCCTACAAGAAACCAGAAACCTTATAAGAATGATCTCTATTCTAGAAATCATTACAAGGCTCAAGTGCATTCTGGCATAAATTCTTGTGTTGCTAAAGAAAGCATTCTCTGTACTTATGAGAATGTTTCTGGTAAATCTAAGTCTAGCAAATGGATCCCTAACTATTCTAATCCTCGGGAACCAATTGCAATAGGTCCTAAACTTAGTCCTTTTGACAAATTTTCTAAAAAAAACAGTGTCTCACCTCTCTGGAAAGAGCACTTATCAAAGACAAAAGGATAAATAGGAAGAATGTTCATTTAATGAGCTAAAATCTCATACTTGTGTGAATTAATCACAAGGTTGAATATCTCGCATATAAAAAACCTAGTTGTGAAAGAATTAAATAGGTATACTCCATAATAAAGTGACTCTAATTATCCAGCTAATATCTTATCATTTTTAGAAGGATAATTAGTCAAACACTGGTTCGTGAGTATTTTTGTTTTGTTCGTTTTTCTCTTCCTTGACTAAAACTTGCTTTTGAAAAGTAAAAGTGTAGCTCTTTTTGTTTCCGTGTTGAGCTTTGTGAACACTCATCTTACGGGTACACGTACGATTTCAAGTTATCTTTTAAACTTATCCCGTAAACCCTAAATCTCTCAAGTTTTTCCTATATATACCTATCCTATTGAGTTAATCATATTACTCTAGGTTTTTTTTTATTGTCAATGGATTCTCCTTTTTCCTTATCATTGGATTTACCTAAAGATGTCATTGATAAGGCAGTATATTGAAAACTCGATAAAGAGAAGGGAACACTTATTCAAGTTGAAGGTTCCTTTCCTTATTCCTCTGATTCACTTTCGGATATAGAAAAGATTGAAAATATTTTATCAGATGTAGTTTTAGACTTCCTAAAGGAATTTGAGAAAGCAACGCAACAACTTGTTGATACAATGAAGTATCTTGATGTGGTAAGAACTGAGTTGAAAAGGGTTAAGTCTGACCTTGTTCTCATGAAAAAACGTGTTAGAGAACTTCCCAATAATGATATCCTCTTCAAAGGTGCAGAGGATGCTGTCATTCACAATCTCCAGGATCTCAAGTCTCAAGAAGGTCCCGAACTGTCTACTTGACTCTAGTTCGTTATGGCATGGAAGTGTCTTTCAGTTTAGTCTGTTTGATTTTTTTAGCCTAGTAAATCTTCTATTTTTTATCTTTTGTTTAGAAGAATAACTAGTGTTTGGAATAGCCATTATTGTGATTACACATAGCTATGTCCAAAGTTTTCATCTTCTTGTTTTTAGATTTATCGTTTAAATTCTAAACTTGTTCGGAAGATGATGGTTGCAGTATTAATCTTTTGATTTTATATATTGCAATATTTTGATGGGATATGTGTGTTTACGTCCGTGAACTTAATTGTCCCATATTTTGTCAAAAGTAAAGTCGTTCGTGAATTGATATGCAAATAATGATAAAAGAATGAATAAACTTTTGGAAAAACACAAAAGTTAAGCTTATATTGTCATTATTGATTTAAGATAGGTTAAAATCTTTTGTGATTCAAGGATGATGTCTATTGTGTGTCATTGTGCAAATAATGATGGAAACATAGAATGAATCCTTGTGTATTCCGCAGTAATTGATCTTCCCTGATCCATTCTTTTTGTATTACTATGAGACTCTGTATTGTGTCTTATGTTGAGCACTAGACAACCAAGTTGATTTTTTGTGATTAGCTTAGTTGTGTTCCGTAAGGTAATTTACGTAGAGTAAGTTGAACTAAATCAATCATATTGTGTGATTATTTAGTTATGACTTCGTAAGTTTTTCTCGTGTTGAGCATGATTGACTGGGTTGGTTATTTTTATGATTAACTTAATCATCGCTCCATAGATTTTCTTATGTGAGTATAAACGATTGAATTGATTATTTTTGTGATTAGTTTAATTGTGTTTTCCAGTTAGATTAATTATGAGTTCTCTTGTGAATAATCTAATTGAGTTATTAAGTCTCCATAAGTATACTTGTGTTGATCATATTTAGTCAAATTAATCTTGGTTCGCTTTGGTTAATATGATTATTTCTTGTTGGATTCCAAATTCATACTTGTATGTAATTTGTTGAGTCTAAAGAAATCCTTCTTTTCTTTTGAAATTAAGGTCGCTCTTGTTGATCCCTTGGGAATGATTTCTTATGAGGGAGAGTTCTTTTGAACTTGCGCTTAGTTGTCAAATCTTTGTGGGGAGTGCGGATGTGGAATATTATAGGGGTTATCTTGTATCTTTATAAACTTCTTGATGAATGCATTTAACTCCGGCTTTATGATTGCATCTAAACAAGATGATATACATTTACCTTTGGTCATGAAATGTCTCTTACGGAAATTTTATTAGGATCCCGTTCTTGTACCTTTGCCAATTTTATTGAAAAAAAGGGGGAGAATTAATATGTAGTTTATACTGCAAATACATATGGTTTTCGGATCATTATGTAAGGGGGAGTGGTTTCCATGTGAGATGGAGTATTGACTAAGAGAGAGTGAAGTATCACCATAGTATTGTTGTTAAAGTTGTGATGTAATTGGACTTTGACGATGTGTAATAATACTATGACACTATATAACAATGATTAAGAACCACTGCTTTTCTCATTATTATAGCTACGGATTTTCAACAACGATGATACTAAACTTACAACCTTTGGGATTATTGGACTACTTGGAAGTGATGAAGATTTCAAGTATTGTTGAAGATTAGACATGTGGAATAGGATCTACAAAGTTTATTTATAATTTTTTTGTATTTCATATGTATTAATAGTTTTGCCACTATAATTGACAAAGGGGGAGATTGTTAGAGAATTGCTCGGTCAAACTCGCATGCGTTGCTATATCAAGCATGTTTGTTAATGATTGAAATGAGAGTTTAGATAATATAACTATTGGAGGATATAAACATTGTTGTGGTAACACATGTATGTATAAGTCCTTATTGGTTGAACCGAAGTTTGCGAACTTTGTTGATCAAGTGAAACCGGAACGTGAGCTGTTAACTCAGTCCGCGAACTCAGTCCACGAACTAGTATAGTTCTCAAACCCGAGAATTTCTGCTGGAGTTGTAGCTCAGTTTTAGTCCGCGAACTCAGTTCACGAACTGACAGAAGTTCTCGACCCGAGAATTTATGCTGGAGTTTGTAAACTCCCACCGGTTAACTTGAGTCCGCGAACTCTGTCCGCGAACTTGAGTAGGTTATGTCTAAAAACGATATTTGTGAACTTATCTTAATAAACTAAGGAATGTTATTGCAAACCGTGGCTTTATAGTTCATGAATCGATTCGAGTGAATCACATCGTTTTTGCTTCAATTGTGTCTTGTGTAATACATGGGATCTCATAGCAATTGAACAACTCTCTAACTAGTTCATTTGAGTCATTTGGACTAGTTATAGTGAGAAGAATATGGCTGATATGAAAGTTATCATTTGGCTAACCATTTGGTTAACTAGTGTTCAACCAACTAATGTACAAGTTTGGGAACGGTTACACAAACCCAAAATCTTCAAGTACATGTGTGTATGACAAGCTAAGTTTTTGATCTAACGGTTGATAAATATTAGCTTGTATCTAATCAAGTTTTCATCTAACGGTGAATATTAAATGGTTTGTTACTAAGCTAACATTGATTGCAAACCTTGATTTGAAAGACTATATAAGGGAGAACTATAGCAACTGGGAAACCTGATCCCCACACATTTTATGTGATACTAGTTGTGCTAAGCTAGAGTCGATTCCCCTTCAACCTTTGGTTTTCTTCTTCTAAAACCAGGTTAACGACTTAAAGACTTCATTGGGATTGTGAAGCCAGACCGATACTACTTTTGTTGTAGTTGTGTGATCTGATCTTGATGTTTCTATCGTATGAGTACAATTATAATAATTGGCTTGAGATTTCTATCTCCGATAGGCAAGATATAAAAGTAATCACAAACATCTTCGTATCATCGTTTGTGATTCCACAATATCTTTTTTCGCTGCGTCGATTAAGACTATTGTGAGGTGATTGATAAAACTGAGCTGTTCTTCGGGAATATAAGTCTGGTTTTATTGATTGGTTCCTGTTCACCTTCATTTATCAAAAGACGGAACAAAACTCACAGGTTTATTCGTGGGAGACGAATTTATCTATCTTGTAGACTTTTCGGTGTGAGACAGATTTGTGTATTAAAGTATTCGACTTTGGTTCGTAGAAACTCTTGGTTGTGGGTGAGATCAACTAAGGGAATCAAGTGCGTAATATCCTACTGGGATCAGAGGCGTAGGAGCATAAATTTACCTTGGATCAGTGTGAGATTGGTTGGGGTTCAACTACAGTCCAGACCGAAGTTAATTTGGAGTAGGCTAGTATCTGTAGCGGCTTAATACAATATATGTTTAATCTGGACTAGGTCCCGGGGTTTTTCAGCATTTGCGGTTTCCTCGTTAACAAAATTCTGGTGTCTGTGTTATTTCTTTTCCGCATTATATTTTTATATAATTAAAATAATACAGGTTGTGCATTGTTCAATCAATTAGAATATCCGATCTTTTTGGTTGTTGATTTAAATTGATTGACACTTGGATATTGGTCTTTGGTACCATCCAAGTTATTTCTCTTTGATTAAGACTTGCGGGTTGTATTTTCTTGAGTAAATCAAATTGAGAGATAGAGATAATAACTCCTTGAGAGATTTTCTATTGATTGAGTCTGATTGTCTAGTTGATTTTCTAAAAAGTAACTCGGAGTTGTCCATACAGATTGCTAATCGAAATATTGGGTGTGGTTGTTAGACCCCCCGCTTTTTCACTGATGCAAGTTCTGGATGCTTGAGAGATGCAAAGCTAACTTGGTGCTCCAGACAATCATTCTTCCTACTGAGCCTTCGATAGAAGGTTTCAAGATTTGTATCTTATACAGGAGTACTATGGGAAGTACTTTGCTTGTTCTAGCACGACTTTGTTCCCTCATTTTATTGATAATAGTATGATTATGAGGTTTAGGTACAAGTTTTTGAGAATCATTAGCACCAATTTCAAAAACACTGCAAATTCTTGTGATACGACATGGAAACCCCATGCTCTTTCCACTACTCCAGACTCTTATCCTTTGCTTGATAATAAAGCCACAAAACTCGAATTTAAGGGTACATATTACCATATCATAAATCAGTTCATCCACATCTCCAATCCATGTTACCTTGTGCATATTGCTAGGAGCCAGGTTAGGAACAACAAGTTTTCCAAAGAACTTGAGGTGTTTTGAGATTCCCTTGATGCAGAGACTGTTTCCACTCCATGAATTTCCACCAAGAACCTCAGTAATATGTTCTTTGTTGAAATCATTGCCTTAAGGAAGAAATTTATTTCCTGGATTGCATCCCAGAAGATAGCCAATAACATTTCTATTAACTTCGAAGCATCGTCTTCGAACCATGGTGAAGAATTTACATCTCTTAACATCCATAGCATACATGTTGTCATAAAATTCTGCCACGATACTGGGTGACCCAGTATAGTTCCCAGTGTGAATATCACCGCAGTCATTCCTGCTGTGATACAAACTCATATATTCTCGAAGTTCAACATTCACAAACTTTTTCTCAACAATAACCCTCTTATTGTGCATTGAAACATACTTGTTAAAACACTCTTAGTTAACAAAATAAAGTCCTATACTAACATCGAAAATCATTGTTGACAGAGTATCAACAGTTTCGCCAGAGAAGGTGAAATTGGGAGTATCTCTACTATAGTTTTCATTCAAACCATCTCCATTAGTGAAATTCCTATTATGCATGTTGCTATGATAGTTATAGGAACTCGTAAATTCGAACAAGAGAAGAAGAAACTTATAATCGAAATTCCATGTTAATGTTCAAACTTTCGTTTCCGAAGTGTAGTTGAGGAAGATCGCAGGTATCCTTTGAGAGATGAAGAAAAATGAGCCAAAAACTTGTTTCGAATTCAAGGTATGATAAAAAAAATGGATTTTTGAGTTCGGATTGAATTGCTCTCTTTCATTTTGTTTGTACGAAGAAGAGATGAAGAAAAGAAAAGTTTCTTTCTTCATATAAATCACCAAACCACGTGTCGTTTCATATTCGGTTTCACATGAATCGGTTCCAGGATTTGACCATGGATCCGAACTTCCTTCCTCACGTGGGTCTCCCAGTTTGAGTCGAAAGACTTTGTGGGATTGGGGTATGTTGAATTTTCATCAATACTTCTTTGAATTTCGACAATATTAGTCATTTGTTCCTCTTTAGAAACAATATCTATATATGGTAAGTTGACACAGATATTTGACTTGATTTCAACAGAGTTTGGACACAAATCCATGTTGATATTATCCAGAGAAAAATTCATGTAGTAGTCATGAAGATATTGACTTCTTTCAGACATTGGTTCTCTAAATGCTTGTTTTATGGACTCCAGTTCCAAAAGGAAAGTTTCCACTTCATCCCGTAGTTGCTGACTATCACTGAGGATTTTACAGGTATTTTTGAAAGACTCTTCCTCTTTTAACTCGTAAAGTTCGGTTTCTAAAGATATATCACTGATCTATTTTTCTATTTCAGCAAAATCAATGAGTTTTCGACTCATTTTGTCTTTGGAATCCTCAGTAAGTATGAGATACAATTGATACTCTTCTACAGACCAAATTTCCTTGGAACGTATAGACTCAACAATTTCATTGTTTGACATTTCTTCAAACAATTTTGAGTCATCGAATCTTGTTTTTGCGTTAACTGAATCAGACATGGATTCAATTCTTATAGGTTGGATCGCACCAAATACATATTGTTAGATATTTTCGTGTTTGCCTGCTCAGATACCAATTGAAAAGACGAGGGCACCCAAATATACCTCAATATAAAACTTTTCCACCTATAAGTCCTTTTCCGAAAGTGATTGTCTATGGACTAAGTCGAGACAATACAACTAATCGGTTCACACTTCGTGTGATTGTCTATGGATACGAGATCTAGATAATACAAAAACGAAGTATATTTACTTGATAATAGGTTCGGACTTAACCAAATTCTAGGGATTGTCTAACAAGTAAAATAGGAATTAACGTTTGTGTGACTTACTTTAAATTATAATGAACACAATTATAATTGAGGAAAATAAAAGTAAATGACACAGCAAGATTTTTTTAACGAGGAAACCATAAATGCAGAAAAACCCCGGGACCTAGTCCAGAGTTGAATACTCTCAAAATTAAGCCGCCATACAAAATCAAACCAACTTCGTATAGTTGAGACCAAGCAACTAAACCTATAGTTCACCTAGTTTCCTTAGTGTAGATGCATTTTACTACAAACTACATCCAAAGGATAGAGATGCAATACTCATCTCAAATGAAAGTAAACACTCCAAAATGAACATAAGATATACGTGGTTCGGTATGATTACCTACATCCACGGGGGTGAAAGGATGAATCTTATTACTTTGAAGTGTTACAAGGTGTTGCTCTCCGTGGGATTTCCTTACAAGATTCACTTACTACTCACTTACTTCTTCTTAGTGTTCACTCGAGTTTCTCTCCTTCTCTCTCTCAAAATACAACCTAGTTTTCTTGAATACAAGTCCCTTTATTTATAGGAGAAGTTATATACAACGAAATTAAGGTGTTGGTCATGTTACATTTATTTAGCAGTTCTGTGGTCGGTCCGGTTCACGTCGTCTCATGTGGCCGATGTATCCTGACTCCTAGCCTATCCTTCGTTCGGTCCGATCTCTTTAGGTGCATTATTAACATGATGTCTCCTATATTTTACTGTCGCCCTTACAGTTATCCGATGTGACCCGTTCTTTCTTATTCGTTTGACCATAGCTCCTAGTTTGACCCGCCACGCCTTATCTTGTCAGCTTTATCTGGATTCTGGGTCAAGTCTTGTCCGATATCATTACGCCCGATCCACGTGGCTCCTTAAATCTCGTGCCCGGTAATCTTCGCTCTGTACTTCGCGTCTCTTCGTATTTGGGTACACCGGTTCTAGGATGTTTCCACCTGGATCTGTAGATAATTTACACCTACATTTATGCCCCTTCTTTTGCTCGTGTAGCAAACACGAGTGGAAGAAAGTCGTTTCAACCTCCGTGTCCTCGTCCATGCCGCAGATCCCGCCATGCAGTGTCCCACTATCTCCACTTTATTACCTGTAACCGTTGTCATCGGTTACAACTTATTCTCTTTAAATAGCCCGCTCCTTTTTTCTTTTTCTTATTCTTCACCACTTCTCACTCAGTCTTCCGCCATTGCAACCTCTTCTTCAATATTTCTTCGTTACTTTGCACTTAAAAAACCCTAGCTTTCTTGTATTTCTTCCTTCATCTCCTCTTCCCCGATTGTTACAGTAGCTGTTGTCTCCTCATCTTTTTTTGTTGAAAACCGAGCTTTGCATTATCTCCATTAATGGCTTATTCTCCTTCCATGACTGAGAAAATGTCTGTTGAAGACGTTTTTTCCGAGTTTGATGCTCCTCCCCTTGCTTCTCTGTTTTTGCTTGAAAGTCCTTCTAGGTATGATGATCGCGCGATAAAATCTATTTTTGCTGATAGATCTTCTTCTATTTCGTGCAGGTCTGAGAAAAGGGTGAAAGATCTCTCTGATGAAGAGTTCATTGAACAGTTGAAGGAGAAGTACGATCTTCAAAATTACGAAGTGACCCTTCTCTCGGGCCGAAACGGTATCTTGAAGAAAACCGATATGAAGAAGCACGAGCAATCGGCTGATTGTGTGGTCATCACCCTGGGCCAACTAGAGCTGGGCCTTCGTCTTCCCTTATACAACCCTGATATCCCATTTTATTACGAGATTCTGTCCCAGATTCGGCCTTCTCGTGCTTTGGCTCAATGGACTGGCAATACTTTTCGAATTATGAACGAGTGGAGGGATCGCCGCGATGGTCATGGTTCTGATGCTGATTGGTCGACCTACAAGCCTGAGGACGCTCCGATGTATTCCGTTGCTAATTTCATTGTCAACTATCGGGTCGGTACTACGAACTTGGGCGATCTTGCTGGGTTTACTGCTAGTCCTCATCGGGTCAAGGTTATGCCCGAGGGTGTTGAAAGGATGATGCTGGATGCAGATCCCATCGGCCAACCCTGCAACAAGCGACCCCGTCATTCTAATGATCCGATTTATCCCCGAGTTCCGCTTCTTATTCGAGTTCCCATTATACATGGTGACTTCCCGTCGCCTACTTTTCCCGTCGAGCCATATTCTTTCTGGGTGGTTAATGATGACAAGGCCGATAAGGTATGCGTTTTTCTTGATTTCTATCTTGTTAGCTTCAGGCGTCAACTGGTCATCTTTTTTTGTTTGAAAATTTTAGGTCGGTTGTCATCTTTTTTTGTTTGAAAATTTTAGGTCGGTTCCACCAAGACTGTCGGATCTGGGAAGAGATGTGCTGGCACAAGGGTTGAGGAAGACCAGGGGAAGGTAACAAACATAATGATTTTCTTATAAGTACATGTACTTGCCCCTGTTTTTTGCCTTCACATGTTCTGACGAGACACTTGTGCAGAAACACCCAATGCACGATGATTATGACGCGGGCGATGTTGACCCCAATCCGCTTAGGCGAAATCCTACCAGAGGTAAGCAAATTTCTAAGCCACCGCCGAAAGCGGGCCCAATCATTGATCTTTCCGATGAGGATGAGCTGTTTGGAAAGAATGTGTCGGGTGACAAAGGCGATGAACAAGGTATGGGCGACCAGAAGGAGCCCTCGGAGATTCCCGTTGTAGAGAAGGTCGTTACTGATGTACCGGTAGAGCTTCATTGTGTGCCCCAGATTACTGAGGGATCGTCTTCTAGTGCTGAAACTTCCTTTACTGTCTCTGGCCCGATCATGAACTCCTTGGGTGCGCTTACTTCCTCCAACTTTGGGAAGTATACTGATGAAGAAATGTTGAATGCTGTGCCCCGTTATGGCGACATCGCCCTAACACTTGACACTGTGGTGAGCGACTCATTTATGTATGGTAATGCCACGCTTCTAATTTCTGTTCTTAGTGTCGCTTATGATGCAAACTAGTTTGTTTGTGTTAGATTATGAACCGCGTACGCTTGGATGCCGCCAATCGCCTTCGAGATAAGAAATTGATAGAGTCTCTCCAACTTCAACTTCAGAATGAGAACGGTCGCGCGAACAAGCTGGAGATCAAACTTGCCGACGCTCAAGGTATATGATCATTCTTAACTTGTGTTGATTGAGTTTATCGTGCCAGTATCCTGAGTCGGGTATCCTTCTTCCTAGCTGAGGTATCTAGTATAGGTGTAGACGCTACTTCGGAGTTTAGGATTATGAAGAGAAAATGGGACATTGAGAAGGATCTAGTGGAAAATCTTCGTCAATGAATGGCAAACAAAGACGACAAAATAGACCGTCAAACTGAGGAAAGTGCAAGACTTGAGGACGAGTTAGAACGACGTCGCCGGTTTGATTATGATCCTGCCGAGATGGAAAATTTACGGGCTCACTTGGGATCTTCTTAGCGCCTTGCTGCTGAAAAAGCTGCTTTAGCCACAAGTTTGGAGCAAAGGGTAGACACTCTGCAATTGCAGAATCGAGACCATAACGAGGACCGCCAACGAATATTGAGAGATAAAGATGTGGTGGAGCGAGCTAATAGAGATTTACTGGTCCGAGTGAGTGAATTTGATAAAGTTATGGGAGATTTAGAGTGGAGTAGATCGCAGCTTGCAGTGCTCCAAGCGTCGCGTAATCGGTTAATGGACGATTGGAATGAGCACAAGAAGTATTTCCCCAGTAACGAGTTCAACGAGCAACACTATAACGAATTAACCATGAAGTTGTCCAAGGCCGAGGATGAGTTGTCCAAGTCGGTAGAGTCGCTTCAGTCGGTGTTGCCCGCCCTTTCAGGTCTCTTAGACGATGTGTTGAGGCCATTCTTTTAGATCTAGATTGCGCTTTATTCTTGCAAAAATGTACCCGATGAATAACATTCTATCTTTGTGATTTTTTAGCCGAGCAAAAACGCTCTCGGGAGCTGGATCTGGAGGTTCGCCGATTGAAATAGGCCGAGGTCGATTTGGGCTCCAAGTTAGCTGAAGCTGAGGAAAACGCTTCCCAGATTACCCAACAACTCGAGGATGAACGCGTCGCCCATGTATAGGAGTTAGACCGGAAGGTTCAGTCGGGCATTATGGACTGGGTGGAGAAGAAGCGGCTTGAGGTCGCGCAGAGGAAGGCCGGCGCGGCTCCTCCCAAGGCTTAAACTTTCTTTTTGTGGTGCTGCGTCACTATGTTGCCCCTTCCATAGGGTTGTAAATCTCTCTGAACACTTCTCCCCTTTTTAATTTCCGCTACCTTGCTTGTTTTTTTTAATGGGGGTGCTGCGTCACCGATATTGTTTGTTTTACTTTCGTTAGACGCTTCGTTTCGCTTGGTCACATGACGCTTTCCGTATTTTCTTAATAGTCGCATGACGCAATCGAGTTCTCCTTTGTTTCATATGTTATTCTTGTAATCATTATTCAAGTAAGTCAGTATTCTAACCATTTCTGTCGAACACACCCAACAAGGAGGGTCATCGGGCCCTATGCCATGTCCTGATTGGGGCATCTCATCACTATCTCTTTGGATTCAGTGGAAGGGTACCAGTCATCCTAGTTCTAGGCCCGATAATCCCGAGTGGTTATCGATCAACCGATCTCGGGCAAGTGGACACGCCCACTTGCGATGGTGGTGACATTTCAGATGTAAGTAGGCCACCTAGCTGAGTAGACCTCGCGTCTAAACAACCTTTGGAACTGGTTTCCAACCACCAGAACCCTTAATCTACCTCGGCACTTGCACACTGCCACTGCCCCGAGTTCGAATAGCCAGCCGACTGTAAGGCACATCGGCACTTCCACACTGGCGTTGCCCCGAGTACGAATGCCCATTCGAGTGTAAGTCACCTCGGCACTTCCACACTGGCTTTGCCCCGAGTACGAATGACCATTCGAATGTAAGTCACCTCGGCACTTCCACACTGGAATTTCCCCGAGTACGAATGACCATTATTCGCTCATGCCCTATCCCATACCCCTCACGGTTTCACAGAGATAGAAGACATGTTTGCTTACCGTTTTTCCGCATCGCTCGTCAAGGATGGTAGAGTTTCAGGAATCGGATGTTCCATGGTTTGAGCTCTCTTGTTCCGTCGAGTCGTAGTAGTCGATATGATCCCTCTCCCACCTTAGATTCGATTATATATGCCCCCCCCCCCACTTTGGTGCTAGTTTTACGCCTTTTTTGTCGCGCTCCCATTTAGCCAGAAATTTCAATACCTGCTGCCCGGGATTAAATTCTCTTGGTCGAACGCGCTTGTTATATTCCCTTTGTAACCTCCTTTGATAATTTTTCATTTTTTGTAACGCCATTTCTCTTGTTTCTTCCAAGTCGTCGAGTTTAGCCAAGATCAGATCGGATGACACGTTTCGCCTCCAAGCTTCGGTTCTTGTGGTAGGAATCATTCCTTCTGTTGGTAGAATCGCCTCGGTTCCATAGGTAAGCATAAACGGAGAGAATATTGTAGCTTCCCTTCGTGTGGTTCTGTATGCCCATAGGACGTTATATAGCTCCTCGCACCAGTTGCCATATTCCCCGTCCAGTTTCTTCTTCATGTTATCGGTGATAGACTTATTAGTAATCTCGGCATGGGGGTAAATCGTGGTAGCTTTGCTCTTCCTGATGTTGTAAGTGTTGAATAGAAGATCAATGTTCTCGCCCTGTAGTTGTTTTCCATTATCGGAGACGATTGCAGGCGGGACCCCGAAGCGACAAATGATATGTTCCCAAATAAACTTAAAGACATCTTTGTCCCTAATATGCCTTAGTGGTGCCGCCTCTACCCACTTGGTAAAATAATCAGTGGCCACGATCAAATACTTCCTTTGCCCCATTCCTACATGTAATGGCCCGACAATGTCCACTCCCCATTTAGCAAAGGGCCATGGACTTATGATTGAGTTTAACAGTACGTAGGGAGCATGGATTTTCTTCCCAAAGCGCTGACATTATTGTTATCCTTTCGGCAGATATAGGCGGAATTTAATATCTAAAGAGACTCTCCCTCTTGTTGCACACTAGCACTCCCTCTCGCCAATGGAGCTTTATGCTTAGGGTAGAATTTCATATAGGTGCCGATAAGATCTTTGCCAATCAAGGAGAAGGAAACATCGCAAGCTCTTGCCATTTGCTTTGCGTCCTCGTTCATATACATCCAAAAGTAGCCCATTGTTTTTGCCTTAACCGACAAGCTTCTTCCCAAGCTGTGATTTCCGGCCGCCCCATAGTGTAGCTCGTGTATGATTATATGGCCCTCCTACCTGCTTAAGCATCGTAGGAGTGGTCCTAGGTAAGATTTCCGATATAAGATCCCTTCCCTTAACTCATAGGCGCCCGATTTGCTTTTGATCTTGTTCATCTCGGGCCGACCCTTAGGTAGCTCACACGTCTCTAAGTATTGATGTATTGGCTTTCTCTAGTCGCCTTCTTTGTATCTCTTGGCTGTGCTAATGGCCACCTCGATCCGTATTTCTGGTGTTTATGGGATAGACGGGTTAAGAAGCCTCATAACGCGTATCCCTTCGATGCTCGGGTCTACTAGTTATGAGGCGATATACGATAGAGCGTCCGAGTGTCTGTTATCCTTTCGGCAGATATGGCGGAATCTAATATCTGGTATTTTCTTGATGTAAAATTGGGCAAGCTCCCAATATTTTTGCAGCACCGGATCGTGTGTAGCGTATTGGCCCGTAATTTTCCGGATCACTAGTTGTGTGTCACTAGTTAGTCGAACCTCATGCATCCCCATTTCCATAATTATTCGTAAGGCATGGATCACCGCCTCATACTCGGTGGCGTTGTTTGTTGCCTTGAATTCTAACATGAACGAATGCACGATCTTCCTCCCCTTTGGCGTGGTAAACACCAACCCGAGGCCCGATCCGTCTTTGTTTGATGCCCCATCAACAAATACTTCCCATCGTGTTGAATTACTGGAGGCTAGTAGGTCCTCTGGATCCTCTTGTTCTTATACCATTCCCGGTATATCTTCTACCTCGTCCTCATCACTGAGGGGGAAATCTGCCAAGAAATCGGCCACTACTTGCCCTTTGATCGCGGTTCTTATCTCGTATATCACGTCATATTGTTTGATTATGGCTCCCCACTTGGAGATTCTCCCCGATCGCCCAGTACTATCCAAGACCGCTTCGATAGGCGATTTGGTGAGCACCCGTATTCGATGAGCTTGAAAATATGTTCGTAGTTTAGAGGCAGCAAAGGCTAGCACGAGCACCATCTGTTCCATTCTGGTGTAGTTCTTCTCGACCGGACTTAAAGTTTTGCTAGCGAAGTATACCGGCTTCTCCACGCCTAACTCTGTTTTGACCAATACCGCACTGATGGCATAGGGTGTCGCGCCTAAGTATAGAGTGATAATTTCTGACGGCTCAGGCCTTTGAAGAACCGGGAGGCTAGCTAGATGTAGCTTGATATTTTGAAAGGCTTATTCGCTTGCGTCCGTCCATTGGAATTTTTCTCCTTTCTTCAAGATGTCGTAAAAGGCCTTGCATTTTTCCGATGACCGTGATAAGAATCGCCCCAATGCGGCTATGCAACCATTTAGTTTCTGCACGTCTTTTACCGTCGCGGGGGATGGCATTTCAAGGACGGATCGTACCTTCTCGGGATCTGCTTCTATTCCCCTGGGGGTGATGATGTAGCCTAGGAATTTCCCTGACGTGACCCAAAAGTCACACTTGGCAGGATTAATCTTCATCTTGTGTTTCCTCATTGTTTGAAAAATCTCTCGAAGGTCTCGGACGTGGTTTTTTGATTTTCGAATCTTAACTAACATGTCATCCACGTAAACTTCTATGGTATCGTGAATCTTGTCTTCAAACATGTCGCCTACCAATCTCTGGTACGTAGCCCCGGCATTCCTAAGTCCGAATGGCATCTTGGTGTAACAATACAATCCTCTTGGTGTGAAGAGGGAAGTATGTTCCTGGTCCTCAGGCGCCAATGGTATTTGGTTGTAGCCCATGTATACGTCCATTAAGGTCATCGCATCGTATCCCACTATTTATTCTACTAATTGATCTATGCTGGGAAGGGGGAAACTGTCCTCGGGCAGGCCTTGTTCAAGTTGCTGAAATCAATACATATTCTGACTCCCCCTTTATTTTTCGGTACCACGACCATGTTAGATATCCACTGTGGGTAGTGGGACTTCCTTATTATTCCAAATTCTTGTAGCTTCTTCAGCTCGACCTCTACCACCGCTTGTAACTCTGGCGCGATACGCCTCATTTTTTGTCTAATCGGTTTGAACTTAGGATCAATTTTTAAGTGGTGACAGCAGACCTTCGGGTCAATACCCTCCAAATCATGCACTTCCCAGGTGAATGCATCCAGGTTTTCTTTTAATAAAATCGTGAGTTTACTTGCTTGTTCATCCGATAGTAATGCCCCGACCCTTACTAGCTTGGTTTCTTCTATCGTTCCCAAGTTTACTTCTTTAGTCGGCTCAACTGTCGAGAAGTTTGATTTGGTCTCCCTGACTGGGGACGCTTCCTTTAATTGCTATAAAGGGTCTTGTTCTCGAGTCTCGTGTGCCTGGACCACTTGTGAAATCACCTCCTCCAATTCTTTTGCCGTCTTCACTTCCTTTGCTTTGTTCTTTTCTTGCCTTTGCCGAGCTCGCCGTTCTTCATTTATTTCTACATCGACTTTCATGCATTGTCATGCCGCCTGGGAGTCTCCCACAACTTCCGTTATTGCCTTGCAATTAGGGAACCTTAACCTTTGATGGTATGCCGATGCTACTCCCTTAATCCCAGCAATCCATGGGCGCCCGATAATGGCCTCGTAAGGTGAGGCGACGTCGACCACACAAAAGGTGGTTATTGTGTCGAGGTAGCCACCACCATCAGAAACTCTCAAAGTTACTTCACCCTTTGGGATGGTTACTGTGCCGTTAAAGCCGTAGATGCGATATGTTGAGAGGACGAGCATGTCGTCTGAGATTTTCATTCTTATGAACGTGTCGTAGAACATCACCTCGACTGAACTTCCGCTATCCACGAGAATCCTTCTTACTCCCCACTTCTCAATCAATAACGTGATAACCAATGGATCACTGTGTGCCTGTCCATTTTCTGGGACATCGTTAGCCGAGAAT
The DNA here is from genome assembly GCA_023529315.1 of Papaver bracteatum. Lineage (NCBI taxonomy): Eukaryota > Viridiplantae > Streptophyta > Magnoliopsida > Ranunculales > Papaveraceae > Papaver > Papaver bracteatum. The sequence continues at coordinate 1,652,578 of JAJJWX010001659.1, forward strand.
GAAATGGGCAGCGTCATCCAAGGTTCCATTGGAAGGGATTTGGCTACGCTAAATATTTCTTTACCTTCACGATCCCTTTTATGGATCCTAGTGGTGATTACTGTGCCGAGGGTGTAATTTTGCATAGACGAATGTGAAATGGTGCTCACGAACTGACTCGCCCTATTGATACGGACTTGATGAACTGGTGCATCGGGTGTTGCTTCCGGCCGAAGGGGGTGTCGGACATACTGCCTCAAATATCCATCGCGGATGAGGTGCTGAACAATATCTTTCACTTCTCGACAGTTGTTGGTGGAATGGCCCCTATACTGATGGTAGTGACAGTATTCGGGATGATCTAGGGTCTCTTGGAACTATACCCCCCTCGATTCTGGGTAGTTGATGTCGTTTCTCTTCTCCACTTCCTTGAACACCTCTTCTAAAGAAGCGTTTAGAGGGGTATACGATCGGGCTTCCTGCTTTGGATTCTTCCCTTTGTCCATCCATTCCCTCTTCTCACTCCTCCTCGAGGGCGGGTCCGATCTCTTTTCTGGTCGCCTGATATGGTCGTCCATGACCGTTTTAGTTTCGGTACCAACTTCAGCACTGGCTTCTTGTACTCCTCTATCTCTTGATTCGGCCTGAATTTCTTCCAGGGCGATGTAGTGTTCTTGCATTCTTCTCATCTCCTTTAAGGTTTTAGGTTTTTCGGAAAACATGGCGATCCAGATGGGGTCCGATCTCCCCAACGCGTTTTCAAACCCAAAGATGGCTTGATCCACTGGTACCTTCCCAATTTCAGTACACAGTTTCCTCCACCTGTCGGTCAGGGTTCTCAAGGGCTCTCTGAATCTTCGGGCGAGAGTAAACAGCTTGTTCATTCTTGGCCGAGGTCGACTGTTATGCATGTAGGTATAAAGGAAGGCCTCGACTAGCGCATCGTACCCGTTAATCGAACTAGGTGTGAGCGAATAAAACCAATCTCGCGCCTAGCCCTCCAAACTAGCTGGAAAGAATTTGCACATAACTACCGGGTTGTTTCTCCATTGGATCAGTGACATTGTATACATCTTAAGATGCTCGATCGCATCGACCGTTCCATCAAATCTTGAGGGGAATGAAGGTAAAGTACACTTGGGTGGGAACGGCATTTGTTCCAGTTCTTGAGAGAAAGGCGTTTTCTCGGCTTCACTCATAATCTCGGCCAACTTATTCTCCTCGCTTCCGCCCGAGAGTTCCTTGATTTTTGCTTCCAACTCCTTAAGCTTGGCTTTAGTTGTCCGATCTTGTCACTCGTCCCTTCCTCGCCTTTCTTCGTCGGTGGACGAATCCTCGGGTGGTCCATATCTCTGTGTGGGGGGTACCAGAGGTAATGGTGGCTGACCTGACTGATCGGGATGATTAAGGTTACTTGGCCCCATCATGGGTGGTGAGTGACCGGATCGGCCGCGATAACCCGATGTCCCTCGGCTGGACGACCCTCTTGATCTGGTCCGTTGGTTCCTCGGTGGTAGTTCTCATACTCAAGGATAGATTCCTCTACTGGAGTTCCCTTAGTGCCGCTTCTTGCCTCCTCTGACTCTCCAAAATGGCCAACAACGTCGGGTCCGTACTTTCATGACTGGAGTGTCCATTGGGTTGGTGTGGACGAGGCTGTAATGGTGCAGATGTGGGTGGTGGGGGTAGTATCGGGTTGGTTACACGATCGACCGCGTGAACGGTTGTCGGGCCAATATTACTTGTTGCTGCTCGCCCCAGCTGAATCTGCCTAAGATGCTCTTGTTCCCTTCCCAAAGCTTTCTGGTTCTCAACTTGTCGCCTCGTCCATTGCCTCTGAGCTTGCGCTGCAAGTGCTTCCTCATCGTCATCGATGTCTGAAGCTGTGAGTCCATCGATTTGGTCAACTCTTCTCTGGGTCAATATAACTTGGTCCATAGGTAGAGTGTTATTGTCTCGCCCTAAATCTACTTCCTCGTATACAACAGGCATTCCTCGCGCAGGTGCATGAGACTCCTCGGGCAGTGGTTGTCGACTGTCTTCTTTCCTTGGCCCCGTTATCCCTGCCTGCATGCTTCTGCTAGTGACCGTACGATTCCTTAACATCCTAATCGTCCCTGAAGTGCTAGCCATCGGTCACGTCGCGTGATAAGCCGAGTATCTCCCGTCCCTACGTCAGCAAATACGAAAAAGAACCCCTTACTTTGACTTGATTTTCAAAAAAAAAATTCAGACACAAGGGCAAAAAGTTCGACTGTACGACTGCTGCCAATGTGTAAGATCTACTTTAGTTGTTAGGTGGGTTCTGTCCCTCTACCCTATTTTGTCCCTATGCTGAATCTGTGGCTGACCTCACTTCCCCGTCGCTATCACTCCGTACGACGTCGCTCTCTGTACTCGACCTATGCATTTAAGTTAGTTTTGTCCTTTATTCTACATGTTCCAAATCATTGATCTTATGCACATGATGCTTAGAAAAAAAGTACGGCAAGTAACCCCTAGAATCAAATCAAACTTGTACCAGCTCCACTTTCTCGAGATCTAATTATGAACTCTCCGACGATTTATGCTACGCCGCCGACTAAAAAATTCTATACGGTTGACAGTTTATCGCATGATGAAACAGCTACAAACACAAACTTTTGGTTATTCCGAGCACCTGACTTCATGCCGTAGCTAAAAACAACTCGTTTAACGCTAACAATTATACAACCATCAAGAACAAACAGTCGTCCTTTCAACAGATTCTTCACATAGCTTCTAACCCGAACTGTTAGTCGCTGGTGAGCTCGTGAAGTCTCTCTGCTGATCAAACTGTTGAAGATGTTAAGAAAACGCTGATACTGTTCTGGATTTGAAGTAAATGACTCAAAACAACCGTTATTTCGGCCAACAGAGTTCATCATAGCTTCAACTTCAACACGTTAATCGTGTATTGATGAGCTGTTGATCGTCTCTGAAGGTTTTTACGGCAAGGTATCCGGAGATCTTAGTCGTGTCCCCTTAGTCGGCGCCAGAATGTAGATGCATTTTACTACAAACTACATCCAAAGGATAGAGATGCAATACTCATCTCAAATGAAAGTAAACACTCCATAATGAACACAAGATATACGTGGTTCGGTATGATTACCTACGTCCAAGGGGGTGAAAGGATGAATCTTATTACTTTGAAATGTTACAAAGGTGTTGCTCTCCGTGGGATTTCCTTACAAGATGCACTTACTTCTTCTTAGTGTTTACTCGAGTTTCTCTCCTTCTCTCTCTCAAAATACAACATAGTTTTCTTGAATACAAGTCCCTCTATTTATAGGAGAAGTTCTATACAACGAAATTAAGGTGTTGGTCATGTTACATCTATTCTGTGGTCGGTACGGTTCACGTCGTCTCATATGGCCGATGTATCCTGACTCCTCACCTATCCTTCGTTCGGGACGATCTCTTTAGGTGCATTATTAACACGATGTCGCCTATATTTTACTATCGCCCTTACAGTTATCCGATGTGACCCGTTCTTTCTTATTCGTTTGACCATAGCTCCTCGTTTGACCCGCCACACCTTATCTTGTCAGCTTTATCAGGAGTCTGGGTCAAGTCTTGTCCGACATCATTACGCCCGATCCATGTGGCTCCTTAAATATCGCGCCCGGTAATCTTCGCTCTGTACTTCGCGTCTCTTCGTATTTGGGTACACCGGTTCTAGGATGTTGCCACCTGGATCTGTAGATAATTTACACCTACACTCAGTATCCATGCGCCTCCAACTTGCAGTAAGTCACACACTTGGAACAATTCATATTGTTCGTATTCCAAATAGCAAAGGAACAATAAATCTGTTAGGTAACAACTCTTTTCAAACAAAGTGATATGAGTTTAACAAAGGTTCTTCCGTTTAACCAATAAACTCCTTTGTCGGTTCCTTTGATCAATCTCTTAACAACTACCGAAGTAATTGTTAGACTATGCAATCAATACTATTAATCACAATGAAGTGTATTTATGCCGATCTACTCAACTAATCAATCCAATTTATTATAAGGAAAAACCGATTATAGTTGGATCCCTTTCCAGCCGAAACAAGTATGTGCACACCAAATATTATGAACCCAAAAAGTCTTCTTGTCTTCAAATCTTCTTTAATCTTCAATCATCACCTGCACACAATCAACTTGAATCTCTTGTGATCAATCACACATAGAACGAAGTCTGTTAACGTTGGATTATCACAAGACGTCTTTAGATTTATAAATAGTCTAAAGATACTCGTCGAAACTTTGATCTAGTTTGAGTGAATCTTATATCAGAAGAGAAGATTCTCAATCATAAAAAAACTAGGTGCAATCAAAGTTCGACCACCGTTAGTCAATCAAATCAATCAAAAACTAAGATAACTGCAATTATCTAGTTTCCCACCAATGGTACTAATAGAACTTCTTAATCCCAAATAAGTCTTCAAACTGAGCGGCAGTAAGAGATTTCGCCTAATTAGGTTACTTTCCTCTCCGAATAGGCAGCTCTACCAGTAACAACACAACTGTGGTAGTTTTGATGGCTCTGAGGATTAGTTTGCAAGGAGTGCAAACTTCAGTATTTATAGATAAGGAAGTTTGGACACCAAGGAATTTCCAAAACCGAATATTCTCAAAGATATGCAATAAACACAAAATAGGTTTTCATAATTATGGAAATGCACAGTCCAAATATTGACCGAAATCCCAATAGAAAAATCTATAATCAGTAAATGCACATTACTAATTATTATTTTCTAAAGATATGCGTTTAATTGATGGATATTAAATAGCATATATAAACTAAGAAACCTTAATTAAAAGATTCTCAATTTATTTCGATCTTGGGTTCTCCTTTAGCTAATAAGGAATATCTTTGAACAATTAATGATAAGAGTTACTGCACATGTTCAAAGTATGTTGAAATCCTTACTTTGTAAGTCCTTTTACATACTTACAATCTTGGAAACGATTTGGCACACTTCCAAATGAATTTAGAATTGGTTCATATGACTTTCAAGAACTATGTGATTGATTATCATATCAAATCACCAATCATGAGTTTCACGGTTCTATCAAAATAAGTTTCGGTTCTACCTCCATGTGATAACTGTGCACAGTCACACTAGTTACCGAAATTCGGTTGACTAGGTATTAGGATTGGTTCCCCAAAACTTATGGTAACTACCTGTATTAGGTTGCACATGTCCATAGGATTGGTTCCCCCAAACCTACAAACTTGTTCTACATGTTCATAGGATCGGTTCCCCCATCTACTAAAAATGTGTTGCACCTCTTACAAGGATCGATTCACGTCTTGTAAATTTGTTGCACCTCTTACTAGGATCGGTTCCCCAGTGGCTAGATAAAAGTTGATATTTACAAGGCATCGATCACACCATCTTGAGTGATTACTTAAGATCGGTTTTACTAATAAAATTCATACCATACATAAAGAAGTTTATGAGAGGTTATACTAAACACACATATTGGTAATTCAAAATAGATTTGCAATGAATAACAATACCAATAAGCCTAGCGATTTCCCTTTCGATTCACAAAACGAGTTTATGAACTTACTTCCTTTAAAAGAATGTAAAACATTGTTTCCTAGGATGAAATCTTCACTCATACCCATGCATAATTACAATAAAATTCATATGATCATGTCTATGTCTTATATACAAAGTTTAATGGTTAATCAATAAACCTCGTATTGTATTCCCTAATACTATGTCTAACTAGAGTATCATACACATCTTCGCAGTTATGTTTTCAATATGCACGACTTGAAAGATATGTTAGGGAATGAAACAGTTCAAGTCAAATATTACTAACCTCAAGAGGAGTGATGTTGTTTGTCGTTGTAGGTCCATACTTTTTCACATTCTTCAAGTCTTCATGTAATACTTGTAAGTCTCATATCCTAATACTTTCAATCTAACCTATACGAAGTTGACTCTAGTATATAATCAAGCGACTCTTTAAATGAGTTTTGATTCACTAAAATATGACAGCCAAACTTGACATACCAATGCTTGGTGGGTTCAACTGAGCTATGCTCTAACAATACTCCATGCATGTCTTTTACTGTTACAAACATGATAAAATATACATTATCATTTTTACAAAAGCAGCCAAGCTTCAGAATCGAGAATCATTTTTTGATTTTTGTATGTTTGTAGGAATTTTTCCACTAATCATGTCATACCCTCCCTGATTTATTTACGCATGCAGGAAGAAGCCAGAGGTGGACCAAAAAGTTACTTTTTTTTGAAGATAAAAGAACACATAAGAATTCTTTATCAAGTAAACTGGATAAAACCTATTTATATAGGTTATGACCCATGCTATAACGGCACGATCTTTGATTTAACTTATTCAGATAACTCATAGTAATGCAATTTAAAGGGTTGATAAGGCCAAGCACTATGGTAAGCAATTTCGCTTCGTTATATCTTAATTGTAGCGAAATCCAACTACTATGGTCTTCCGTGTTGCTTAAATTCAGCGGTATTCCTTAACTACACTTCCAAGTTAATCTGATCTGATCCACTTTGTAACTTAGGGAAATTGAAAAAACTACTTTACGGAAACTCAGTTTCCATGTGATTTTCAACGGATAACGAGTATTCGTTGGTTTTTGCTCATTTACATTAAAACTTCTTTTTTCACTATTCTGATTTACTAAAACTCTTTTGTTACCTATTATATTTCCTTTTTTCCTCTTAATTATCTTTTAACCTATACAAATACTCCAACCGAAAAAAATTCGAAAAAGAAAAAACAAAATGGAAACTCAGTTTCCGTGTGATTTTCAACGGATACTGAGTATTCGTTTCGGGTTTTTGCTCTTTTACACTAAATTTTTTCTTTTTTACTATTTTAATTTACTAAAACTCTTTTTTCTTAACTATATCTCTTTTTTTTTCTATTAATTATCTTCTGACCTAAATTTAGAAGGGAAAAAAATAATAAAACTCAGCTTTTATTCCGTTTAGCACTATTTACACGAAAACTGAGTTTCGTGTAGTTTAGCTAAGGGATGGCATGGCACCATCGTGAGGTTGGCCCGAGATCCATTTCCCTTCGCTTCAAATATGCTATAGCAAAATGAAATTCTTCACCACAGTGCTTGGCTTAACAATCTCTAATAAATAACAATACGTAAAATTCATTTATGGTTTTATGGATTTCATACCAATTTGTGGTAATCACAATTTTTTGGACCTCTCTTTTTTCATCTCAGTTTTCTCATCAAAAATTTGTCAACAAAAAATATTTAGAAAAAAAAAACCCGCTAAGGATTTGTTTCATTTAATCATTGGTCCAATTTTATTGATCTTGGTTAATCTAGCAGTCTCAGAACTGCTAGATCAGAGTTGATTCCAGTGGGCGTTCAAAAAAAAATTCGTAAGCATAAGACTTATGTTTTTATTTTACTGTTAGTAATGCAAAGGGAAAAAACAAAATCATAAACTTAAAGAAAGTATGTGTTGTGACAGTCATCAACATTTTACCCTAAAATCCATTTATTTAAAATAAATATAATAACATAATTCACCTTCTTCTGATGGAAGATGGAACCTTTGGGAGTCGCATATAACTAAATGGTTTACTCTTGAATTTAAGGGACCTATAATAGTTTATGTAAGAAAGTTGCTAAAGGAAAAGAAAAAAACTGTTTTTGGGCATACCAAATTCTTTCTGGGCATACAAAATAATAGGGTGACCTTATAAGGGGCACCCTATGGGTAGTTCAATTACCAATCTATCCTTAAGCATTCTAAATTACTAATCTACCCCTTAACCCTAATATAAAAACCTAAACAAACTTATCTAAATCAGTTTCAAAAACAAAAAGAGAAGTCAAGTCTTCTTCTTTCTCCCCTTGTTTGCTTCCCTCACTATTTTCTTTCATCGCATCGCGGTGAAACTGATAATCGTCAATTTGTGAAAATTTGATCGTCGATTAAACTCTACTATATAATGGTTCGTCATAAAAATATAACGCGTTCTAATAGATCAATTGAAGCACCAACTGAAGAACCAATTGAAGATGAAGAATTAGAAAGTAAAGAACAAAGTGAAATCCAACCACGAATCGAATCGAACCGGAAGAACAAAATCAAGAACCAACTCCTGAAATCAAAATTATAAATCAAAATTATAATTTTTGATTGGTATGATAGATTTAATTCGTAAAAAACATGTTTGTACGGTAGTTACAGAGTATGGTTCGGCGTAAAACCAAATTTAGATGTGCGCCGAGCTATTCATGAAACTGAACCCTGAAAGTGCATATGAACGGCTCGGCTTAAAATGCATATCCATTTTGAGCCGAACTTAATGACACAGAGCCTTATATTTAGGATCAGCTTATTCGATGGTGTTAGATTTGAGCCGAATTTGTGTTGTGTGAATTTTATAAATTTTGCATTTCTATAGGATCGGCTTATATGGTAGTACTAGCTTTGCGCCGAATAAATGTTGTTTGAATTTCATGAATTCTGCATGTGTACATGATCGGCTTATTTGTATGACACCATTTTGCGCTGAATATATGTTTCAATTCATAAGTGTAGATTCGGCGTATTCGATAGTACTAGGGTTACGCCGAATATTATTGTTAAAATTTCATAAATTTTACAAGGGTATAGGATCGACTTATTTATATGATATCATGTTGCACCGAATACATGTTTAATTTATAATTATAGGTTCGGCTTATTCGATAGTTTTGGTTATGAGCCGATCATGTAGAATCGTCTTACAATTATTTTGTACGTATGAGCCGAATCATCTCCTGTTTAAGATAATATAAATTTTAAGACTTAGTTCGGCGCATATTTGTTGTTTCAGGTTAGCCGAACCTTATTATTTGCTGACAAGAGTTTTTTGTCTTTCAAATCCATATTTCGTAAAGTTTGTGTTCTTTTGTTGTTCGAAGTAGTCTTATAAGTTTTATACTTGTGTCAGGAAAAATGCATCCAAAAAGAAGAAAAAGATGGAGGTAACTCCTTCTAATTCTAAAACTCCCGATCCTCGAGGAGGAGGTAAGAAAATTTTTGGAGCGGGAGGTAGATGAACTGACATTTTAGAAGAAGCAGATAAACAAGGAAGAGTTGGAATACAAGAAGAAGGAATAGATGATGATGAAGAAGTTGATGATAATCAAGAAACATAACCCCAACGAAAACTCAAGAAAGGGAAGAAGGTTGCATCACCTGAGAGAGAGAACAAAGTTGCAGAAGAATGGGTTACACATTTACACATTCCTGATGAAGATGATGTAATTTCACCTAGATCGGATGGTTTGCCTCATGGTCTTCCGGAAGATGGTGGAAATGTGTTGATTGGGTACGCCGAATCTTGGGCAAAAAGAATTTATGAGACTCCTGATCACAACCGTACAGTTCGAGTATTGAGACACCAAAGGGCAGCGAAATGGAAACTTTCTGAAGAGGTTGATGAGGTGTTTGCTTACGTACAATCCTCTGCTTTATGGCCTGCCATTCAATATGGACATCAGGAATACGATGTGTGACAACGTCCTCCTTTGTCGAGATATTTTTTCCAGAGACTTACACATTTTAATTACCTTTTGGAGAGATGACCATCACTCCTGATGAGGCGAGTAAGATTACAGGACTTAATGCAAGGTGTAGAAGCGTGGATATTGATTATTATGACATGATTTGAGAAGATCTATATAAGTTGTTCAAGGAATTTCTTGGTTGGGATGCATACAAAACTGAGTTGGAGTTTTGTCGATACGTTAAATATGTATATTCCGTTTTCATATCCGGTGGGAAAAATAAGAAGAATAAGAAGATCAAGCTCACTAACTTGAAAAAAGAATTTGAGTGCACAAAAGAAAAAGTAAAGGAAGGGTTGTTGGTAATGGATGAGATCAAAGTGAAGTAAACCGGAACCGCCTACTTGCTTTATACTCTTGGCATAGATATCTTTCCTGACCTTACCGGAAATAAGGTGAATGCTAATTATCTCCAATTGGTAAAGAATATTGCTACCGTTAACAAGTATTCTTGGGGAACGGCTTCGCTAGCTTACCTGCTGGAACAACTGGCGGGCGCCTCTAGGTTGACAAGCACAAACATTGGAGGAAACTTCACTTTGCTTCAGGTAATTCGATCAAACTAGAAATGTTTTGGGTCATCAGTGTATGGTTCGGCTTATCATTGTGCTCACATATAAGCCGAACAATAAATCTTGTCAGGTTTGGATTATAATACTTGTTACGATTTAATCCGACCAATAAATCATACAAGGTTTGGCTTATAATTCTTATTACTTTTAAGCCGAACAATGCACTGAGTTTTCAAATTTCCTTCTTGCTTTGTTGTGTCAAAGAAAACAATGTCTATTGATCTGTTTCTATTACTTCAATCATTTTAAGTTAGTTATGTGGTTATTTGGATCTAGGTGTGGGTATATGACCATTTCCCAATTTTAGAATTGGCCAAAACGCTTGAAAAGGATGTCGAGTGGGTTGATACAGATCCAACAGCAGCAAGGTACGAGTATGAGGACTCAAAGAAAAGGAACAAAAAACAGTTGGTGGCAAGTTTGAGGGAGAAGTTAGATACAATAGGTGTTGATGACGTCGTTTTTCAACCATATGTGAAGGAAGATGAAGAAGATAAAATTGTTGAAGATGAGGATATGCCGGTGGCTATGTACTATGGTCCATTGTTTTATCCCGGTGGTTATGTCATATACGAACCTCGGCGAATAATCCGTCAATTAGGATGCATCCAAAAGGTACCTTTGTTTGATGAGAAATTCATGTTGTTGCCAAAGGGTGGTAATGGAACTAAAAGCACCACTTCATCATGGGAACCAAAGTATGATCCCGACCCTACCCTTGAGTATTGGAGGACTTTAGATATTAACAAATTAGATGTTGCCAAGTTAGTACCTTTAGGTGATGATCCATGTGAAGATGATCCGGACTACATGGATTGGTATAACCATATTTCTTATCCCTTCATTATCAATAAGAAAAGTCAAAAGAAAGCTGATAAGGCAAAGGGGAAGGCGAAGGCAATGAATATCTCTACCAAGTCTAGTTCCGAAGAAATAATGACGACTTTCAAGATAATGGCATGAATGATTTCACTTTATACTCTTGCATATATTAGTTCATGGTAAAATTGTCTTCGCACTCACAGTTGGAAGTTGTTGTCAAATGAAAATAGGTTGCCACGGGTAGGGAGACGTTGAAAAAAATAAAGACCAAACTTGGTTGCAAAACACCTATGACTATTGAAAAACAGAAATACCTCTACAATAAGTGGGATGCAATTATAAACAAAGGACAAGGACCCGAGGAATCCGAGGTACCCGCACAAAGGCCTACCACTAAGAGGTCTTGACAAGTTGGTGAAGGTACAAGTGAAGGTGGTACTAGCTGCCCATTCGGTAATAATGATGCTTCGGAAAATGAACGACAAGGGGAAGAAGAGGTGGTCGTGGAACTAACAAGAAGGGTCGTCGTTAAGTGCACTTTTAAGTTTGCAATTTCTTTTTAATGTTTTCTTAAGTATTAAATACATTTTGAAAATTCTTTGACTTTTAGGTGATGAACTATCTTTTTAATGTTTGAGTAAGTGCACTAGATTCGTGTTATGGACACCTTGAATTTCACGTTTTAATCGATAGCGTAATAGTTAATTATTTAAGTTGTTTTCCTAGAAATTGTAATATTCGTCTTAACATGTAATCTGTGTTGCAAGCCGAATCTACTATTCTTAAGGTTCAGCTTGTACTGTACTTGACGTTGTAAGTCGAATCTTGTATTTCTAAGGTTTGGCTTGCTCTGTAATTTGAGTTATAAGCCGATCCTTAAAAATCACCATTGGCATGTAATCCAGCATATAGTTCGGCTTAAATCTCTCCGATTTGGTGCACCGAACCTGTAAAATTTTTCAAAATTTTAAAAATATAGCCGTTACTTATATAGATTCGGCTTATTTTCTAAAATTTGTATCATCCGAACTTTCTGATTTTTCACGAAAATATAGGAATGAATCTTTTTTTAAAAGATATAGCTATTGTAAACCTATATTCTATATATACCTAAATGTTGCTTCATATTCTTAAGCACATATGCTAAAAAAAATGGCACCCCCATCTCCTAAGTTTACTCTAGAAGAAGATTTATCTCTTTGCACTAATTATGTAGCATACTATCCAAAGAAGGGTGAAGAACGACGGGTGAAGGGTATGATGAGTATGTACTACTTGGTAAGAATTCATGAAGCCTTCTGCACGGAAACAGGTGATCCTCACAACCGGGATAGTGCGTCCTTGTTTTTCCGAATTCAAATTATTAAAAGAAAAGTCACCGACTTTGTAGATTTAGTTCGGGTTGTTAGTCGATATCGACTCAAGGGTAAAACAAACTCTGAGATTGAAGTTCGAGCTCTAGAGGAATAGTGACGATGGAAAGGAAATAATTTCAAATACGAAGATCACTACCACATTCTTAGAAGGTTTCTCATTACCCATTTAGGATATTAGAAATTTATTGTAAGGCTACTATGTAGCGGGGATGTAATCCACATTTTCTATGAATTTGAAAAGTTTATTTGGAATGATATAATAATTCTTTTGTTCATGAATCATGTCAGGTTTGGATTAAATGTAAATAATGTGACAAGCCAAACCTGACAAACAAACTCTGGTTTTTTTAATTTTGTCAGGTTCGGCTTTCTTCGAACTAATGTTACAAGACGAACCATCTCCCATGTTCATGATTCTGCTTTCTTTTGGTGGTTCATCTTATTATATCAATTAAATACAAGCCGAATTTCTCACTAGTTGGTGAATGAATAACCACTAAGGTTGTTCCAAAAAATGATACATTCCATAACAAAAAAGTAAATCATTCAAGTATTTCCGTTTTGATGGGTACATGTAATTGCAATTCTAATGTTGTATCATCCTCATCATACACGAAAATCAAAAGACACAAAATACGCGGATAAATCCATAAAACTTGTTTATGGAGATCCTAAAAGAATCTCATCCTCTTCACTAACCTATTTCTCATCATCTTCACTAACCTCTTGCTTATCATCTTCATCCTCATCACTTGAAAATTCGATTACTTCTCCACTTGGTATCGACACATTCAAAGCTTGACAAAGATTCATTTCCGTTTCATAATTTGCACACCAATCCATTGCGTAATTATTTTCAAATTTAGGCCAAAAGGATGCAGGCATCAAGGGTGGCAATGGGCAACCGGGTCTAAGCTTGAGGCCGATAAAATGACAACTTTGAAAAAAATACAATAACAAGTCTTCTATCTCTTACACCATTATGGCAAGGTCTTGTTGGAGGCGCGTAAGTAAAACTACTACTCGTCCACCCGAAACAATGTACGGCACAATCGAATGACTCCGCTATTAAAAACCCACAAATGGGCATTGCCATTCAATGTTCTTGGGTGATTATTGAATCCCTGTGTAAACGACGTTCGAATGCAATGTAATCTGCTGCCACCCCTGTGATGGCATTTTCAATGATGTTGTAGTAAAAAAAAAATTCGTTCAAGACTTGTGAAAGCAGATTTTTAGACTTAATTTTAAAGCAAAAATATAACAAACTCAAAATTAAAAGTGTTGTGAGAATTATGGAGAGACTGGGGCTAGGATTCCGCTATTTACCAATTCCAAAGTGATACTAATTACAATCATGCAATTTCACACGTTCAATTTGATTCTCAAATATTGCAAAAGTAGATTTTTAGAAACAACAAATGTTAATCCAAAGCATGGGATATCAAAAACCCTTGGTCAAGCATATTCCATCAAAAGAAAACACAATTGTTTAACAAAAATCATAAAATCTATTTTCAATCTAGGCAATCAATCATAATTAAAAATTGCACAAATTAAATAATTAAGAATTACCACTTTTTCATTGGCAAGATAACTTCCTCCGTCACCCCGGAGATTGGGTTTAGCTCATCATGGTGTAAACTTGCTCAAAATATTGATTCATGCTCAAAAATTGTTTACAAAGATGAAATGGTGAGAAAATAATTAAAAACCGGGTTTGTAACAATTAAATGTGTTACAAACCGAACTGTTACATAGAACGATAGATGATAAGCGTCACATACACTGTAGTAATACGACTAACTTCAGAAGGTGTCGTTTCTACTGAAACATGAACGACTGTCTCTTGGCATCTTAAGTTCTTCATGTTCTTCACAGCAGCAGAAATGGTGGTTTCATGCCACTTGATTTTCTCGCTTTGTAATGTGTTCTGAACTCTCCCAATTCTCCCCGTACCCGTTCTATGACTCCCAAGGACCTTATTTATACATCACAGCACCTTGAATCACCAAAATATTCTCATAATTAATGCATTATTCTCCTCGGCAGACACGGGAAATAATTTCCCTTTTTATCACTTGCACGCTTCTACTGATGCCGAATTTATACCAAAACGTTTCTTACGCGTCTCTGATGAAGTCAAGCACTCTGTAGACACACGAAATCATTCCAAAGATAACTAAAAATCCGAGAATATTTTCCACGTAACATGCGTACCCTATTTTATTCAATTCGACGATTCAGCCAATACTAGTCAATCTAAAAGCCCATACCAACCCTGTTTTGGCCTAACAAGATCATCTAAGTCGAAAGCAGTGATTGAGTTTCACTGCAATTCCTCCAAAATCAAAACAGAGAATGTCGCAGGTGAAAGATCAGTTTCCCGCCAAAATTCATTCTCAAACGATGAAGATGGTGTCCCCCTAACCAAACTGGGGGTGCGAATATCAGGTGCCCAACTGAGGTGCCCCTTATCCAAAGTGAGGGTGCCTTTAGTACTTTTCTCCTGGGGGTCCAAAATCACCTTTTCGATCCGAATTTTTCCAACAATGTTTATTTCCAAAAAATACCTATAAATTAGTACAAAAATCGAGACTAATAATAGAGACACTGAGAAAAAATCAGACACAAAAATGTGTCTATCACCCTGCATCTCTTCTTGGACCTCCTCTCATCATTGTCTTGTAGAATTCTTTGTTCCGGTGTAGGATTTGTAACAATCGTTGCCTAATATAGTTGACTTCATTTTCATGGGGCACCGAATTCTTCCCTTCCTTAAAAGGACCAAGTTGTTCCGCCGTGACGTAATATCCACAATTTCCATCACTTAGTACGTCGTCCATTGTTACAATATGCTCATGAATTATCGGCGATAGATCTTCCAAGTAGTTATCTTATATAAAATTGATAGGCCTCAAATAGTTACCGGTATTATCTCTTCTTTTCCCCCTCATCCTACCAACTTCATGTACGGTCCTTTTCTCCTTTATGTTGGTTTGTGAAGGATACATACATCTTACTCTTGCCCTTGACATCCTCTTTAATATCCTTTTCTTGTGACGGACAATCATTCTCATTGACCTCTTTGTTACTTGTTTCGGCTTTATGAATACTCGGACGACCACGTTTTCTTGGAACTTTCACTACTTCCTCCTTCATCACCTTCTCAATTTCCTTATTTTACTTTTCATACCTTGCATCATGGTGCTCAACTCCGGATGGATCCCTATGAGTAGCCAATAGTTCCTTGTTGGCTTGTCCAGTTTGAAAATTATTCATTTTCTTACTCTTCCTACCTTTCGGATCACTCTTCTCCGGTTCCAAAATATTTTCTTGGGTGAAAGGATACATGACCCGACATCATGTTGTGCCATAGGATTTGTTTTTGAGCTAGGAACATCTTCCTATACATCTACGCCAACTTTTTCCCATTTGTCGTGTCCCAAATTTCAAGATCATCCTCGTCGTCTTCAGTTGGGAGAGGATCGAAGCTTAATTGTTTCCAAAATTGATCAATATCCTCAAATGGTATAATACCATCCTTGTTCCGAAGTATGTCGTGGCGGCATGGAAGTCCCATAGATGTTTTCATTTTACAAACACACTCTTCCTCCAAGTTGGCGCCTAATATCTCAATCAAATCTACTTCTTTCATCAGTTTGTCAATGCATAGATGAGAGACTCTATGACTTAATCCCCGTATCCATTTACTATTATAATGCTTGTGTCTGAACATAAGGTTATATTCGAAATCCGCTTTAATTCTCACAACATCACTTTTGAAATATTCATCAATTGCGTCAAATACCGTCACAAACGTGTCAACACATCCAAAAAGGTTCTTCTTCAACCGATGATGAGACGACTCTACCGTACTTGTGGCTTGGTTATCGAAGTGTTTGTGTCGATTTGTGAAACAAGACACAAACCTTTCTTTATTAGGTTCCAATACATCTTTCAGCAAGTAAGTAATGACGTCGGGGTAGTCGGTCCTCCAATGGTTAATAAGCATTTTAACATTTTCTTCATAAACATCCTCGGTGATTGACCATACCAAAGCTTCCCATTATCCATGGAAAGAGGCCCATAATATCTCATTATGTTCATATTGTTTCAAGAATTCCTTCTTTTTCTTTACTCGTGTCTCCACAGGTAGTTTAGCAATATTCTCTAATTCTATCATCTTAAGTGGTTGAATTATCGGTTGGCATTTTTTCCACACATTTAGGGCTGTCAATGGATAAAAATCCTTCGGATATTGGCAATACCGATAAAGTTAAGTTTAAGGGTTATTGGATATCCGGTATCCGATAATATCCGTCGGAATTCAAAAATTCCATATCGATAAGGTTAAGGATAAGCTATCGGATATCGAATATTATTCCGATAATTTCAGTTATCTACTCATGATACAAAAAACTTCCAATAATTTCCGATAATTTCCGTTAATATTCAATAATTTTCGTTAATATTCGATAATTTCCGATATTTACTTAGGAGAAACGTAATCAAATGGCTAAAGAGTAAACCTAAAGGGTATTAGGTATCGAAAATTTCCGAAAATTTTATGATATAGTTATACACTAACGGTATAGGATATTAACCTAACGGAAACTCCCTTTATCAGCACCGTTATGTTAATAAACGGATATCCGTTACGTTAAGGTTATCGGATATCCGTTATGTCGGATATTAACCTAACGGAATCCGGATATTCGGAAACGGCTACCGGATATTGAATATCCATTGACATCCCTACACACATTGCACCATATATGAAACGTACAAAGAAAGTTGAATGTTCCGGAAATACATTGCATCAACGATGAATCTTGATCGAAAACGAACAATTTAGGAAGAGAACCCTCCGGGAAGATTAACTTCAATTGTTCTAACTCCCAAGCATAACTTTCTTTCTTTTCATTTTTCAAGAAACAAAAAGCCACGGTGAATGGTGCCTTTGTCGACGTATGACCCACAATGTTCAGCAACGGCATCTCATATTTTTTAGTCTTGTATGTGAAATCCAATATAAGAACTTGTGGGAAGCATAGAGCCAATTGGACGCATTCCTGGTGGGCAAGAAAAAAGTGTGTGACTTGACCAAAGTCATCCAACTTCTTTTGGAAAGCGTAGTTATGCTTCACCCCTAACCCCATCACTTGTTGCATCACCATCCTACCTTGAAAATTGAGTCTTCTAATCTTATTTCTTGTATTGTAGATAGTTTGCATAGTCGACTTGTTCTTCTTGTCGTCCGCCTTCAATTTACTAAGAATCCTAGACGGTGGCAAACGTGCTCGTGTCATTTATTCACTTCTAGAATCTCGTTTGGTTTGAGTCGCGCTACTTTTTCATGTCCTTCAAGGTTAAGTGGACGTGAGTGGTTATGACGACAATCAATTTCGTTATTCATAACCCAATATTCATCAGCTTTTTTCTTGTTCTTGAGGTTGAGAACGATCTTGAAAGGGAACTTTGTTTTCTTCGTCTTTTTCCTATTCTTTCTCCGGGTCTTCCCAACATATACAAAACCCTTTGTAACCTTTCTATCAACGCTTCCACTTCGTTCACAAATCAATTCAAATCGATCCCCTCGGCTTTGTTGTCCTTTAAATCGTACGTAATTTATCTTCAATGCTTGTTCCTCAGCCCAAGCCAGTGCTTCGGGTTTAGTTTTCCATCTTTGCATTCATTCAAACACTTACAATTAGTAAGAAAAACTTCGGAATATTTCGACATCATTAAGGTAAACAACAAGTTCTTACATACCAAATCATTTTGGAAGTGATCCTTAGTATCTTCGTGAATTATGTCTACTGGTTCAGTTTGATTTTCCATCGGTACAGGTTCGGCAAGCGCGATCTACAAAGAATATCACAAGGTTAAATACAACAAAGGAAAATTAATAGTTAGATTCGACTTATACGATAATCATATAATGTGCCGAACCTCGTACATAAAGAGGTTTAGGCTTATACGATATTCTAAATATGTGCCGAACCATTAACAAATTATGTACCCAACTATTATAAATGATATGTTCGGCTCATACGATTTTCATTATATAAGCCGAACCATTAACATTTTTATTCCAGAACTCTCATGAATAGGTTCGGCTTTCTATGATTTTTTTTACAAGCCGAACTAGTGTCTAGCAAATGAGTTGGAAGTGGAAAATATATGTTCGGATTGTTCGTAAGTGATTTTAGCTAATTAACTCGTTTATCAATGGGTTGGTTCGGCTCATAGATATAAGCCGAACCTCATCCTGGTTCTCCGAACCTCAATGAAAAAATACAAACTTTTCATAATTTCGAGCTATAAAAGTGAGATTAAGCTTATGATAGAAGTGTACATGTGTATTAGAAGCATTGGGTTCCTCATCAATGTCTTCATCATCTGGATTTGGCTCATAAAAAGCATCATATTGAGTTTGTGTTTCAGTTTGAGCTTGAGCTTGGGTTTGAGTAAAATCATTCTCATAATCTAAGAAATCAGCCATTTGGGAATCATTGTTGTAGTTGATGTGTATTTTCCTAGGTTTTTTAGATGAATAATCACCCCTTCATCCTCCATTGAATCAAGATATAAAGTTTCTCACTTTCTCCTTCTCCTTCCCTCCTTCTCAATAAAAACTTTTTTCCCCAAAAATTCTAATACATAAACAAAAGTTTCTCACTTAATAATTCTAAAAAATATTCTTAATCACTAAACAAAAATTTAAATCACTAATCCTAATTACTAACACTAATACATAAAGGGCAGATTTGCCATTAAAATTTATTTTGGTTAAGGGGCATTCTAACTTTGTTATTTGACATCCTTTTTGGCTTTATTGAGTATGTCCAGAAAGAATTTGGTACGCCCAAAAATAGCTTTAAAAAAAAAGGGTCTCCTACGGTAGATGCTACTTCTGTTACCCAAACCAAGTTGCAAAAAAAATGGTCTCCCGCTGGCATTCAACTGTGTATATATTAACATGTGATTAACAGTGTTTTCTTGTTATTATCTGATGATATAAAAACCAAGTAGCTCACCAAGATCAATCATCCATGCCAGTAAAAAAGTATTAACGTGATCATCATTTTCCACTATACAATCTAGAACTCTGAGATACTTTTATTTATCCACTGTAAAAAAATCACCCAAATTCATATATAGCCAACGCAATAAATAACCAGCAAATAAAATCATCAGTCATTTTTCTCATAAGAAAATAAGAAGAAAGAAAATAAGACGAAATAAGGTAAGGGATTATCAATTGTAAATTAACAGTGCATCTAAAGAACTCCGCATAAAGTGGTGTTTGACCATTTCAAGCACACTTTAAAATTAACCATCCCATGCACACACCTTAAAATTAAACATCCCATGTCAACGAACACATAACCAAATAGATATCTGATTCAATAGATTTTTTTTTTTTTTTTTTTTAAATTCATCTACAGGGTTTACATCAGACAAGAAACTTATCGGGAGCCTAGCAACAAACTGGGGAAATATGATCCAAAGGTTTTCTCTTCTCAACTGAAAAAGAATAAAAAGAATAGAGGCAAGACAGAGATTACAACTACTGTAATATTTTTGTAGTTATCTATTTTTTTATCGATTAAAAAAAAGAACCAATTTTCAAAGATGTGCATGGAATAACAGAAAGATGTTCATGGAGGAGCATATGTAATATGTATCTACGTTGTACTCTGTTCTTGGGTTTATATAACCTAGGATTGGAAGTAATTAGATTTTACAAGATGAAGAACCAACTGGTACACAATCATTACAGGTAAGAAAGGGAGGCTTTTAAGATTTTCAAAGAGACGTTACATGAGAAGAAAAATAACGCTGCAGATTGAATGACTATCATAACTACTGCGTGGAATCAGCCTGCCTAAACTTATGAGAGATAGTTGAGGGAAAACACATATTGGTGGTTAAATCACGCCCGTCCTTTATGTGTCTAAAATATGAATAGCCGTCGATGTGAGAAAACACTATTAGCCCTTATAATATAGATATTTTAATAATTAGCATTAAAATACCAAGGGTTGTTAAACGGATTGATGATACAATCCTAAAGATATTGTATACTAACGCAAGATTGATCGAGGTTATCTGCTTTGGTTTGATTCATATAATATAACTATAACTATTACGATTTAATTTCAACAACTACTTTTTAATTTATTGTAAATTTAACCAAATTTAAGAATTATTTATATAAGACTCCTAGAGCCACAAGTTCTTATTTATAGAAATCGCCAACAGTATATAATTTAACTAAATATAATCATAAAATTAGATAAATATCAAATTATTCTTTTTCTTTTTTATCAAACATTTACTGAAACTCCATGGGGCTCAGTCTCATGCAGTGTCGTTACATCACGGGTTATTTCTCGTAACTAAATGTAAAATAGATGGGTAATAAAATAAATTTGATGTCACAGTTTTGGATATATTATGGCTAAAACTGAACATTACGGGTACCCACCGGGTATTATACCAACTAATAGGTCTGATATTAGACGGTAATGTAGGAACCAAATCAACCAGTTCTAGCTTGGTTCTGGGTAATATAGGTCTGATAGCCGTTGATACCCTTAACTATAAGAACAACGGAAAATGGGTCATTTGTCCAAATATTTTTAAAACATGGTTTTAATGGACGAGTAAAAATTAGTATGGGTGAAATGGACACCAAAAAAATAGCATAGATGAAACTGGATTCATCCTAGCTTAAACTTAAAAAATAGCGAGGATGAAACTAAATGCATCCTGATGTAAATTAAAAATAAGAAAAAGTATTTAAAAATGGGTAGGATGCTGTTTACATCCTGGTTATTTTTACATTTTTGTCCATTTAAACAGTATCAAAATCTCGATGTCTTTTTCACCCAGAAATTATTGATTTTGGTTTTTTAACCAAGTTTGTGTAAGAACAACAAGTCAGAAATTAGCTCCAAATTCATTATGGTTAGAATTTTATCAAAAATAATGGGGTCCATTCGTCAAATAACCAGAGATAACCACATAAACATCGTCTTCACTTATTTATCATCTCAAATACATTATGACCAGGTACATGTACCTCTACGCTGCTCATAATGAACACTCGACCCAAACTAGAGTTTTTCCCTCATCAAATAACTTTTTAAACCTTATTATCACAGTTTATACACATAAGGATCGAGTATGCACAAATGTTTTCCTCCGATTTCATAATAAAATTATTATATAAAGACATTCATTTGGGAGAAGCCAAATAAAATGGCCCCAGGTATATAGCTAGATCAGAGTTCCCTGGATAGAGCTGTGGTGTATACTCACTAGCTCATAAATTAGATATCGAATTTTGATTTCTACGAAAACCATAATCAAAATCGGGATGGATCAGTCAGTTTGAGTTTGGTCGTTTGGGAGAAGCCACTTGTTTCCCTGTATGTAGGAAATATCCATATATTGTGCTGCTTTGAAATGACCCAGTTGTTTGCTGAATGAAGCTCTGAATGCGTTATTGGCTCCTGGTCCGATACATTCATATTCACCAAAGAATACTGTCCTGCAAAACACATACGACAGAAAAACAAAGAAATACTCTTCTTACTTCCTAACATAATCGGTTTTGAACAAATTTTGGAATATAAAGCAGAAAATTTTTGATAGTAAAATTAGGATCAACCACATACGAGTCTCTGGAGGGATCATTCATATCGTTCCAACCATCTGGAGCCACAACGTCAGACATATACGTCCTTGAGAAGACGACAGTGGCATAGGGTCCCCAAGCTCGGCCGAGCCATACTTTCCCTGTCCCGCGTATAATACAGTTCACAAAGGAAAACCCTGATATCTCATTCAGCGACTGCCTTCCGTGAGCTGTAATTGCTCCACTTGAACCCTCCGAGACTTGGTTAGCTATAGAATGTATCGTGCAGTCCTGTCCATGTCAAAAACCATTTTCAAAAGAATACAGGGAATGTTTCTCTAACCAAGTCTTGTAATATTTGAGCAATTAAAACCTTATTATGGGATGAGAAGGGCTTTTAGTTTATTACCAGGTAATATGATCTAGCATTACCAAAGATGAAATCTATTGAGCCTTCAATGAAACATTCTCTGAAATAATGTTTTCCCTGGTCATCGTGTAGAGTGTCTTGTGCACCATAAAACCCACAACCATAAAATGCAGCTTGGTCACCGGATATTCTAATTGCCAATGCTTGAGCTCCAGCCGTACCGGGTGATGGCGCAGGAGCTGTATTCTGCTCCAAACCCCCGACACAAAATTTGAAAGAAGAAAAGTCCCAAGTTATTTACGAGTATTGTGACATAATTATATGAGAATTCATGAAAGTTCAGTACATACCTTAAAACTAACGTTGTAAGCTCTGAAATTGGGAGCCAGAATGGAAACTGAAGAGCTGTAAATTGTCCCACCAGTGGATTTTGCTGTATCATTCCAAGTGATAAATGTTTTTCGATAACCCTGACCCTGGATTATCAAGTTTTTCTTGTTTGTATTTACCACCACCTTCTCCCTACCAAAAAATATGTAAGATTAATGCATACGAAGGAACTTGAATTATTGGAGAAACACATAACAAGGTTAGATTAGAATTTACTGACCTATAAATGCCTGAATCGATTATGATTAAGATCCAAGTAGAACTGTAATCAGGAACGGCATCAACAGCTTTTTGTATGCTTCGAAAGTTGCCACATCTTTTCTGATCAACAGTCAAGACTTTCGACACTTTATATTGGGAAATTAGTTTGGAAACCCATTTGTTTTTGTTACATCTATGCCTCTTGTGATGATGATGATGGTGGTGGTGGTGACCTCTGGATAGTCTGTAGGGAATGTCCCATAAGAATGAAGCAAAGTCATGCACTGTGTCAATCAGAGCTACTTTCAAAGAACCACTACTAGTACTAAAATCAGTTTGACTAGGGGAGGAACTAGTAGTGCTAAGAGCAAGAAAAATGGAGACGAGGACAACAGAAAAAGCTGAAATCCAAAGCAGGAAGTTGGTTTTTGTTATTCTAGTTGAGGTGTTATCATTTTTGTTGTCCATGTTTGGTAGTACACTAGTACTAGTGCAGATGGCAGAGTAGAGAGAAAGGTTTAGGAATAGGTGGAATGATTTATGTTTTAAAGGGAAAATGATTAGTTGCTTGATATTCACGTATTGGTAGTTTTATATGTTAGGAGTGTTGGTAACTTAAGCATCTGCCATACAGATAGATTGCAGCTTTTGATTAAAAGTAAGTGGAGAAAAAAGAAGGAAATAGTATGAGTTTGAAGGATCATCACGTTAAGCAATAAGCAGTGCTCCAAGTTTGGAAAATATTGAAGTTTTCTTGTTATGATAAAAGTAGGGATGACGGTAGAGTTGTGAGACTTTTAACACTGGACAAAGAAAGAAAAAAAGAAAACAATGTGTTGTATTTCTCATAGGCCGTTAAATTTCACGCCTAATTCACCATGCTAAAACATTACTAGTTCTTTCTTTTTTTTGGTTATGATGGATTATTGTGACAGAACACTATGGTTGCTTGTTTTGAAAAACAGTTCTAAAAAAAGATCTACATATGTCATATGTGTGTGTGTGGCAGATCTGGATGATGTAAGAAAAAGATGAGCCCCCCCCCATCATGGAACTTGTAGGCGAATAATCAAATTCGGATAGGTGTCCTGCCCCAAAACCATTTGGTTGTTTTCTTCTATTGGTAACAGAAATGATCCCCATTTCAAGTCAACATCATTTTCTTTGATTAAATAGTTCGGATAAACTTAAATGTTGTTCAATCATAATCAATCAGTCTTTGTAAAGTTCAACAAGGAATTCTGCGCCAAAAGTATGGCTTAAAAATTAAGATGCGTACATTACTAAAATCATTTGTCTACACTGATCAACCAGTGATTATCCACTTTAGTATTTACTCATAAATTTGCTTAGAGCATATGCCTCTTTACTAAGAGCAACTCTAGTCTTATGGAGTTGGCAAAAAGATAATTAAAATAATAAAATAATAATCCAATTTTAGTTAGTGTTAGTTTGCCCCCATTGTGACACAATCTCAGCCCCCTCCCGTCGTTTCGGCTTCTTTGGCTAGGTTACCCATAAGGCTCGCTGGTAGGATAGCACAGCAACCTGTTCAATTAAAGTAGTAATATGTCGTTGGAGCTTAGCTTATTAGGCTTCATGTAATAATATTTATCTAATATAAAAAAAAATAAAAAAATAATCCAATTTTTATCAAAAATTTACAGGGAGATTATTGAAGAAAAGGCAAAAAAAAAATAACGAGGGGGATTAGGATAAAACCTCAATAGAGAAAAGAACAAAAAAAAAAGAATAAAAGCATGTTACACTTATCTAAAACGATAGGAAGACAGTCTCGATCTGTCAACTCCTAAAGCTGCTCGAATAAAATGTGGTGGCTCATTCCGTCAGTGAGATCATGTAGAGGTTCTCCATTTTGCGAAGATATCAGTAACCTCGCACGAGAAATCTTAAAGACAAATATAGCTCCCCATAACTCGGCAGAAACTGAGTTCTCAACTCTAATTGATTGCTCCAAACATCCAATCAGCAAGTTAGCTATTGTCGTTACGAAAAACTATACCACAACAACCTAAGCCTTAATTTTATAAAAAACATCCATCAGCATTAATCTTGAACCAGCCATAAAGGGGATGATGCCAAATTACCTGAATGATTTTCGGAATCTTAGCTGGTCTA
This sequence comes from Papaver bracteatum, assembly GCA_023529315.1. NCBI lineage: Eukaryota > Viridiplantae > Streptophyta > Magnoliopsida > Ranunculales > Papaveraceae > Papaver > Papaver bracteatum. The sequence goes on from JAJJWX010001659.1 coordinate 1,677,685, forward strand.
CCTTCATTCTTAGAAAACCTTAGGATGAAAAATTCTGACAATTTTTTTTACATATGACCTTTACCTAGTCTTCCAGACTTACTAATCATCAACTTTAGTTTTTCCGCGACATGATAAGAGTAATCTCATGATCAAAGCGCAACTTATTCCTTAACGACCAGATTAACCAAACACAATTTATGACGCCTACCCAGATGAGTTCCTTGATTTGTGAACTTCCATTGAAGAGACGAATACTATCCAATAGCACACCAATTGAAATCACATTCAGATGGATATTAAAAACACTACTTATCTGATTCCACAATGGTGACGCATAGGAACAGTCAAAGAAAAAGCGTTGTTATGATTCTAGCAGCAAGAATTATCGCAAAGGTTACTGTTTGTACCCAAAATAAATTCTAGGCACTAAACACGGTGATTTGATGATGATTATGTGAAATTAGGGTAAAATTAGGGTTAAACGAATTGAGGGAAAATAAAAGAGACAAAAGATTTAACGTAGTTCGGCAAGTTGTGCCTACATCCACGGTGGAACTGAGAGATATTTTATTGATTATCATGATACAAAGGTTTTCTCCGGGTTAGCTAACCTAAAATTCCATATCCCATTAGGGTTTAGGATACATGTATTTATATTGTTTATGTAACCCTAAATTAGGTAAACTTCATGTGCAAGCAACTTGGGCAACAAGTCTTCTAGAAACTTCTGGAATCTTCACGGGCTAACGGGATTTGACTAGCGGCTTCCCGTATATTTTATACACGGTACAAACATCGCCCCCTCTTAACCTCCAACTTGTTGGGGGTTAAGAAATTCGTTTATCCTTCTGCATCGATCGTTGATGATGAAACTCGCCCCCAAGCGTGAGTAGAGACATTTCAAAGACGCCCCCAACTGTAATTACCTGCAAAAAATTTGCTCACGTGCTAGGCGAGGCTTTTTTCCATGTGGTGGATTTGTGATGCTCGATATCTAGTCGAGTCTTGAGGAGAATGTAGTGTGTGCTTGCGGCTGGGGCAGGGATTTTTGCTCGCAACGTAACAAGGTTAGCGCTTGCTGCTCGGGGAGACTGGATGTTGCTTGTGTTGAGTACGAGTCTTTGGACCAATATCGGGCATTGGGCTCGTGGTTTAGACGAGACTTTGTGCTTTCCAAGGTGCAAGTCTTTCATACTCGCGTGCGAGACGAGATTTTATGCTTGCGATAAGAGCAAGACTTATGTGCTCACGTGCAAGGTGAAGCTTTAGGTGCTTGCGAAGTGGTGCAAGGATAAATATTGAAGGGTCTAAGCAATCCTCATCTTGAACTCGATCATGTCGCTATCCACGAACCTCGAACTCGATCATGTCGTTATCCACGAACCGCGAACTCGATCATGTTGTTGTCCCAAGTACATATAAAAGTTTCTCGAACACTGTATTTTTTTCTTCCATGTTGTAGGGAATTAAAATAGGATTCCAACGAGACAAAAATCACTCAATTCGGACTTAAAATGAAGAAATTATTGACGAAACAAATTTCCAACGAGGCGTGCGTGTTGTTGGTGACGTGGCAGCAATGTTTTGAAACCCAGACCGGACATCAACCCAGTAAAACTACTGGGTCAGGGTCAAACGGGTTAACCAGTAATTCAACCAGTGGGTCACTGGGTCGAACATATAATACGTCCTAATCCTAAAATAGCACTAATTAAAAATTGTTAATAAACTTCTGATAAGGAGTATTAATAAAGAAGTTTGTTACATTTTGAAAAATAGTGGGGTGGATAGTTAATTTTAAAAAAAAAATGCAAGGATCGTTAAATAAATATTAATCCTATTTCACATTCACCGTCTCTTCCTTATCTTTTTTATTATCTCCTCCATATCTCCCTATTTCCCCTCTTTTCTCTGTCAAACGTACCAACAAAGGTGAACAAAGAAACCGACCACCTTCTTTCCTTTTTTTTTTTTTTCCAACTCTGTCTATGTATGCAAATGATGAACTTTGATTGTTTTATCATCTATTAGGAAAAGAATTTTTCTTATTCCCATATTGATGCATGAATAGATCTGGTGCTTGAGTAGAAGTAGATCTGATGCATAATTGAATCCGATTAAAGGATTACTATCAAATATGAAGAAAAAAATACATCATAATAGATCAATCATGTATAATTTGATTTAGATGCAGTGAGAGAAGATTTTATTTCTTCTGTCTTGATTTTTCCCCCTTTTTATTTATGAAAGTCAATTGGGTGAACCGGCTAAAACCCAGCTGGGTCAGACGGTTTACTGGTTGAACCTCCCGGTTCACCCGATTCACTGTTTTTTTAAGCATGTTTGTGGGTCAGTGTTGACTCGGACCTTTTTTCTTACTGGGTCACCGGTTCAACCGGCCGATCCGGGCCGATTTTGAAAACATTGCGTGGCAGTGATGACTGGACCGCAAGAATGACGTGGAAATGCTGACCAGGACAGGGTTGCTGACGTGTCACTGTTGACTGGATGATATCGATGCCGTGGCAACACCAGATGTTGACGTGGTGTTGATGACGGGACGATTGTCGATGACGTGGTTTGCATGATGATGACGTGGCAACTGAGTCATCGATGATGTGGCAACTAAATTATTAATGACGTGGCATTTTATGCTGACGTGACATTACTGACTAGACCATTCTGATGACGTGTCGATGTTGACTGTGCTGATGTGTCGCTGATGTGGACATGTTTAGTCAGCCTATGAGATGTACTGGATCGCTGATGTACATGAGGTTGGATGAAATTGCACGGCTTGGATCTTCTGCATCTGACGGATATGATTTGATGGATCTGGAGCTGTACGTGAGGTTAGATGGATCTGGATGTACAAGAGGAAAGCTTTGTACTTTTCCTGCAACTCTTATATCTGTTACTCTTTTTGTAACGCTCTCTCCTACTGTTTCTTCAACGTATCGCAACAGTTTTGGTTCTTCTGCAACGCTTATGGAAGAACCCTAATAACTAAATTTTTTTTCCTAGTTTCTGCTGCTGATTTTTGCATGGAATTCGTGCACGTTTTCTTCGGGACTTCTCTCAATAGTAAAACATGATCTTTCTACTCGAATCCCCTTAGTCGGCGCCAATGTTCGTACCCAAAATAAATTCTAGGCACTAAACACGATGATTTGATGATGATTATGTGAAATTAGGGTAAAATTAGGGTTAAACGAATTGAGGGAAAATAAAAGAGACAAAAGATTTAACGTGGTTTAGCAAGTTTTGCCTACATCCACGGTGGAACTGAGAGATATTTTATTGATTTTCTCCGGGTTAGCTAACCTAAAATTCCATATCCCATTAGGGTTTAGGATACATGTATTTATATTGTTTATATAACCCTAAATTAGGTAAACTTTATGTGCAAGCAACTTGGGCAACAAGTCTTATAGAAACTTCTGGAATCTTCACGGGCTAACGGTCTTTGACTAGCGGCTTCCCGTGTATTTTATACACGGTACAAACAGTTACAACAAGGGGCAGATCTAAAACCCAAAAATCACCACATCATCAACTTCCACACGATTATGTAACAACTTCCACACTACTATGGCTATCGTAAGTGGAGTTTGACCTTCCAAAAATCATCAAAATCATTATCAATGTGTTTTCTAGGCCTACAAAATTCAAACGCCTCTTCCAACTAAAATTCAAACACCTCTTTTGAGGCTTTGATGACTAAAATTATACCATCGAGTTGGAAAATTGGAAAATTTGTGAATTTCACTCCATTATGGACTTGCCAAACAACTAAAATCACTTGGAAAAATAGCGAATTTCTGGTTTACGGAGTGCGACAAAGACTCTACCACATGGTAGTTTATACTGCGTTGCGATCCATTTTTTGATGCGCAGTGATTATTCAGCCTCTAACAGAACTTATTCAAACTTCTCTACATATATGTGTGTATATGCATTTGATTAACTTCAATTCTACTTATAATTTCTTTACACCTTTAATCTCACAAAATCTCTTTTAATTTTAGCTAGTTTTTTCTAATCTCGTATTAATCTCTCCTGAAATATGGTTCTAACTTAAAGTTCTTATTGCAACAAGAAGATTTATATATTCGTAGATCTTATATATTATAATCACAACATCCTATTTATGATACATATCCACATGATGCTTCGAATTTTTGGAAAATTATTCATAAAAAGTTTGTTGTAGAGTCTGATAACTCGAAATTATGGGATCCAATGGTGTTGTTGAGTCATTTTCAAATAATCAACAAAGAATTAGTACAAATAGATTTAGTAATGAAAATACATCAAATGAAAATAAGGCGTGAAAATGGTAATGAAGTGGTAAAGAAAAAGTTTCAAAAAAAATTAAATTTTTATTTCTTAACTTGTTGTGATCCTTAACTTATTATGCAGGTAAAATTGAAAGAACATAGAGGTCTATTGGAATGGGCATCATGGAAAAGAAATATCTTCAGCTTTGTAGGTTGTCACAATATCCTCAAAGTACTAAACAATTTAACTATTTTTTTTCCGAAGATGTTCCACCATTAGTGAAGGCGTAGATTGAGTATTTTTAATTACTTATGCTTTGATGGTGACTTAATATGCAAATTGTCAGTCACATATGTACTTTTTTTTTTTGAAAAAAACATCAATTAGATTGAACCGGAATTAATCATTTTTTTTTCCAAAATTGATTTGATAATCAGATATATATAAACCCCAACTGTAGTTAAACACCATCAACTCGATTAAAGATCAAATTGGTCGTCGATTATTTCGACTTAAAAACCTTGAAAAAAACCTGCGGTCTAATATAATTTTTTCAATTTCGTTCAATTCGATTAAATTGGATCGGAATTTATCATCTTTTTCCATAATTGATTTCATAAGCACAAATTTGCAGTTTCAAATACTAATATTAAGGTTTCTAATACCAAGCTATTTGTGCTTACATTATGATGAGTCATCAACTAGATATTTGTGTTGGTCAACTGGCTAAACCTTATTTGAACTTTCTAATATGAAAATTAACACTTTCAAAGGGGTTTGTGTCTCTTAAAACCGTTGAACTTTATAACACATTTAAGCTATTATGGCTTGTAGACATCCAATGGAGCCTTTATCAAATAGGAAAGGGTTTATTCTGCTTCAAATTTTCGACATAAACTGATATTCTTTGTATTCACTTAGCTGGAGAAGTTCATTTAAATCCTGGTATAATTTATTTTTATACTTAGTACCATACTTTTGCCTTCAAAATCAGTGTCAAACACTTACTCCAGGTTTGAATTACATTATATGACTTAGGGTCTGAATATTGGAGAAAGAAAACATTTTGAAATCAGTAGTGTTGTTGGCACTCCCATGAAAGTAGTGTTGGTAGAAGTTAAACTATTTGAGGACTTGCATGAAAAATTTGTGGAAAAAAATATTTTTCATTCTTGGTTTTATTATCGTACAAAAAACTAAATGTTTTCTACAAGTATTTTTGAACAGGAGGACATAGACCAGGAGAATATAAAGAAATATTTGGGATACCTAATTGGTTCATGCTAAAAAAAAATGATACCAGCTCGTTCCTAAAGAGCAGCAACCACCAGTTGTTAAATCTGTTGAACATACAAACACTGCCAATACAGATATGGTTCCTACAAAAATAATTGTTGGTGACATATCCAACAAAGATGAGACAACGATTTTAGGGATAGTTGAGGAGAAACAAATAATTAGCACTGAAGTTATGGTAATAACCTCCAATGTTATTGATACGTTTCACGCGTTCCTAATAATTTGGTAAACAGTATGATCTCTCATGCTTCCCTGAGAAGTTAAATTGTTACCTGTCAATTCGACCCTACCCACCAATTTTTACTTATACTCATATCATACCCACCATCCAATAGGCAAGGTGGTGGGTAGATCTTTTGACACTCACCATAAACTAAGTAGGGTGGCAGGTGAAGCTCAAAATTATCCTACTCCACTCGCTCATCTGACAAATTATTAACTATTTTTTCTAAACCGTTGAACTTACTTGTACCCATCATCCAATCGTTCAAATATCATCTTATAATTAAAATTCCAACCTTTAGTCTTCTCTTTTCACCCATTCTCGGTTCTTTACTTCTTTTTCTCACTCTACAGACTATAAACAAATTTGGATAAATTTGTCAAATTCCAGCTAAAAAATCGTTATATTGACAGAAATTGAAGTTTCCCAACCATAGATTTTGGTTAATCTTACAAATCAATCAGGATTACAAAATCCTAGTGAGTATTTTTTTAGGTGAATTCCTGGTAAGTTTTTTTTTTAAGCGATTTCCTACGAATATAAAGATATACATGTCATGTGGGAGATGTTAAGAAGAACTAAACCATCATATCTTAGACAACTAAATTTGACTAGAAAAAAAGAAAGAAAAACTCGGTGACACACGTTATCAACCTTACCCGATCTAGTCAAATGACGGGTCAACTGGAAACCTTCTTGCCGTAACGACGAGTAGGTTACCCTCTATCGGCGCGGTAGGGTGGTGGATGATGCATATTTTAACCCACCCTTCCTAACGTGCATTCCAAGAAATCATAGTTAGAGTGAGTATATTCAATGTCAGCAATACTGCGCAGCTAGCATTTGTTCAAAAAATAGCATTTCAAGAAAATCGAGTCATAGAAGAATTATAAACAATTGTCCCAGTCCTATATTAATGTTGATAATACTGTGACTCCTGACTCTTTAAAAGGAAGACGCTGGGAAGATCTATTTGAGGAGGAAAGTGAGGTTTATTCACAAAAAACAAGAAGTAGCTAGGGAATGGATCTCCTTTCAGAAATTAAACATGGATGCTAATGTTGACGCTAATATGTATGCTATCCATGTATAAAGATGATACTCCCTCCTTCCAAGTTTACTTACCTAAATTGAGTTTTTTTTAGCAAATTTGTACCAAAAACTTTCTATGTTTCCCACTAAAATTTTCTAATTATCAAGAAAAAAACAAAAACTAGGATGTCAAAATTTGTATATGAAATAAGTAATTTGGAAGATTGATGGTGTATGGGTAAGTAATTTGAATTTCTTTCAAGTTTTTGCAAAATCCAATTTAGGCAAGTAAACTTGGACGGAGGAAGTAATAAATATGATGATTATCCAACATCATCATCATCATCGGTATTAGAGAACATGATGATAGAAGAAACTTCTTCTCCTTTATCGGAGGGTTTCCAACCTATTTTGCGTGGTGTTAAGAAGACAAATATTAAACAAAATGGGGAAGATACTTTAAAGCTCATAAAAATAATTTTGGAATTATACATTGTACATAAGCTTGTTGATGCAACTTTTTTCTTTACCAATTCTCTTATTTTTTTTTATTTTTTTTTTTCTTTTCTGCTTTTTCTTTAGGAGGATATGGCTTGAAGTACCCTTTTATTTTCGACTTTCCTTTTTTTTATTAAAAAAAATACATAAAAATATATTGATCTTCATTAGGGTTACTTCCTTCTAAGAACTCTGGAAAAATTATAGCTCTTTAATAAGTTCAAATTTGTTGTGGTAGATGTACACGATAAAATCCTTGAGGTGTAGTTCATGGTCGAAATCCTAGCGGTAATGCTTGAGAGATAAATAATTGGTGGTGTGGTAATTGAGTCTCTTGCACAATTTCTTGGATAAACAGGTTGTGATTGAAATAAGCCGAGTTAATTAGTGGTTGGGCTCATTTGGAAGAATATCGTATTAGTTCTTTATTGATTTGTGACATCCAATTGGGTAGACTCGAATCGTTACGCTAGATCCCACCGATCGTTACAACGGGCCTATCATTGATATTATGTAGCATGCACGACCCAATATGATTTTTTATGATCGATACCTTGAGAAACAATTGGAATTGAAGTTGGTTCCCTTTGTGCAGTTATACTCTTGAGATTCCAAGGAATTTGTGGCATGAATGACAATGAAGAACCGACATCCGTGGCATTTGATAAATTACCAATTAAATAAAAAAAAAAGTAAACTTACAGATTTCAAAATCCTTATAATATAATGTATTTGTAGACCATCAAAAATATTTTATTACCATATTACTACTTGAACACATTGAAAAATATGGTTTTTATGATAAATATAATAAAAACGAGATTTAGGATATCTTGGGACCCTTTCTTTGACCAAACAGATAGCTACTCGTACACTTCAACAAATTCTGACCACTTACTTCTTAGTTTGGGACATTGATCTCGTTCTTGATTATCATATATAAGAAGATGGTAAAAGTTAAACTGGTGCCAGAAAAAACTCGTGGCGGTATGGTGAATTCAATTTATCGATTTTGATTCCAATCTGCCATGGAAGCAGGTTCGGGGATTTATGACATCTCTATTCTTGTTTTCCTTTGAGATATACTAAGCTAGAAATATAAGAATATGCTTAGAAGATTTAGAAATGACAAATATAAAAGATGTGAAGGGAAGAATGAAGAATAAAAGGAGTATGTTATGTACGTATGTATATATATCATTCAAATAAAAAATTATATTTGGAATGTAAATTTAGCCATTGGAGGCAGAGTTTCTGCCGCAGAATAGTTTCCCCCGTCGTAGTGGACCCCATTTGTCAAGCCGCATGGCTTGGAAAAACATGATTTTTGGAAAGACAAATAAGACTTTCCCTAATTAAGTTGACAATTAATGAAAGTTATGCCAAAAATAGGAGTTTCAAATTGAATCCAGATTTTCTTAGTCATGACGTACCTTAAGTCATAAAACATATCTTGTGTTAAATCATTGCTCAGTCGAACTCACAAGTGTCAAGCTTGTTGTCAAATTTAGTGGACCAAAGTTATATCTTGATTTCTAGTCTACATTTAGTCAAGTCTCGGATTATGATAGAAGTGTGTAGTTAAATACCAGACATCACTGCGTTCTACCGTTTGAAGGCGAAGTTCGACCGAATCTTTTGGAGAACCTTATCAAAAAAAGGTAAGTGAAGACTGAACCACCTATTACTCAAGTTTTCACCTTTTTATTTATGAGACATTGATGCATGACTACACAGGACATTACATGCATAACAGAAATTTTGAGTTAACTTTTTCTTGTTAATCATTATCAAAATATGTTGACTAAGCTTAACAACATTTTGTTCATACTTGATGAATTAAGTTAAGAACAATTTATTGCTTATGACCTAAATTATGATTCAAGATTTAATCATTTGAAAATATCTGGAACAGTGATATGTGTCATTGATGTTATTCGGGAATGTTTCAAATTGATCATTAGAGAGATATAGAACTACTGTAAATCTAGATACAGGACAGTATGCATATCAGCTTATATAATAGCAAAACGGTTATAGGTCCCGAGCCGCAATACATGTACCCAATACATGTACCGATGTAGCTATAGTTCGGCAACGACTTTCGGGTACGCATACCCGGTATACAAACCCAAAATTTTTTGTGCCTCGTGAACTCAGGATGGTACACATACCCAGTATGCAAACCAAAAAGGTTTTGTGAACTCCTGAACTCTTTTTTGTCTTAAGGGTATCCAAACCCGGTACACGTACCATGACAAAATAATTCACGAACCGGATGTAGGTACACGTACTTATACCATGTTGAATATTTCCAGCTACATCAAAATTATTTCTATAAGATAATCGGCATTTGAAAAACTCTCTAAAAGCACTATCTAGACATATTTGATCACATTAAAACCTATGGTTGTGACTCAAGATTAAAGTCTTAAAGTGTTATATGAAAATGGTTAAGCTTGTAGTTTGTCTGGCTAGTTTCTTATAACCTTTCATGAACAAATCATTGTACACGGTTCGATTACGGTTCATCCTAACCAGAATGTATATTTTGTTATGTTAATCTCAAGTCAAGTTTTTTATCTAACATCGATTATTGATTGTTTGATTCGAAAGCTATATTAGCTTAAATTTAAAGCAACCTTGAACTTGAAAGTATATATAAGGAGAACCTCAAACAACTGGGATCTTTGAAACCCGGAAACTATTCTTGTGTGTCCTAGTTGTAAACTCAAGTCGTCATCTCCTTTAAAACTTTTTAGGTTTAGCAACTAAAAATACTTCACCTAGGGATTCGTAAAGCTAGGTCCAAGTATCTTTATCTTGATAGTTCGTGCATCCTGATCTTGCTATTGTTTATTGATCCATCAGCTACAACATGCGAGATAAATATAAATCGTAAAGTTCTTCGTCTCATACTTTGTAATTCCACAGATATATTCCTCGAGAATGATTCTTTGTTGAAATCGGAGTAGGAATTACTTGTGAGGTGAATGATAATCTAGGATGCTCTTCGGGAGTCGTAAGTACTGGATTTTGAGGTTTGCTGGACTTTTCCTATTGCAATCGATTTCCTATCTCACCTTGATCTTCGATCGGAACAGAAATCTAGGCTTATCTGTGGGAGGAAGATTGGTTTAAAGTCTTCAATTGAGTTGAAGCAACTCTTAGGATATAAAGGACGTCAGCTAAGGAAATCAATTACGCGGAGTCTTGCGATATTCAAGATGCATAAGGAGCACGACTATAACTGAATCACTCTGATTGTGGATTCGGTCTCAACTACATTCCAGTTCGAAGTTTTGATAGTAGGCTAGTGTATGTAACGGATTAATACAGTTTGGTGTTCAAATATGGACAAGGTTCCAGGGTTTTTCCTTAATTACGGTTTCCTTGTTAACAAAATTTCTGGTATCTATGTTATATGTTTTTATACATTATATATTATTTATCTTTATAATTGAAATATTACAGGTTGTATGTAAATCAATCAAATTAGATATATTCATCCTTGTTTGTTAGATACGACTTGATTGATCTTGGATGTTGATATTTGGAATCGTCCAAGAAATCACACGGTATAATCAAGTTCACAGACTTGTTCCGAATACAAATTGATTGTGATAGTAAGAGATATAAATTCTACTTATAATTCCTGATTGAGATTCATTAAGTTGTAACTCTCGGGATTGTAATTGAGTTTAGTCCATACAGTTTGGCTAAGAAAAAATTGGTGGCGTATTTTCATACCCCCGCATTTTTATCTTGGATCTTAATGTAGATTTTGGATCGTGAGTATATTTGATTCACACGACCATCTTGGGATAGAATTTATATTTTGGATTACCGGATATAGGATCATGATGAAAGTTTTGGTTCACATGATCAAATATGTTGTCATAGTTTCCATATCATACAGTAAATTTAAATTTTATGAGAAATACATGTAGATTGGTCAGTTTAGGAGACACACTATCCTATAAATACTAAAACCGACTAAAATTAGGTTCCAAGTTGAGCTACATCAAGAATGGCATCAACAATCTTCTTTTACGTTACCATGTATTTATTTAATCAACAATGAAGACTTATTGAACTTTCTATATAGAATAGGGGTGAGTATGATTTGGATTAGTATAGTTTTCGCCTCATCCAATCCAATATACGAGGGATTTCAAGTTTGACATCCACATCCGATCAAGCATCCAACGGATTTCCATCAAACTGATACGCAAATGGTCGGTTTGGATCTGTATGACCTTCTTCAATTTGGATGATATGTCGTCTTCTTCAATTGGTAGACCTTCTATGAGTGTCAAATATTATTAGGCATGCCAGTTAGTTTGTGTCAGCAATTCTGCATTGATTTTGCAATGAGTAGAGTGAAGAAGATCGTTAAGTTAATGGAAGTTATCAGGAAGGTTTGTGATCCACCGTGCGAGATGTTATTAGCGTATCACGACTATATTTTTCTATGCGCACCACTAACCCCTATGCACTTCAATAGGCTAAGTATCTTTATGACCATCACTTAGTACAGTACCTGCGTCATATAAAACCACTCTCCCAATGAAAGATGGCGGGTTATATACATTATGTCTAATACTAGCCATTACAGCTATATTTCATCTTATATCCAGACTCGACACTTGCAAGATACCTGAGACAGCTGCCATCTTCGGAGCTAAGTAGTACCTTTCAACAATCTTTCTCCAAATTTTTGCAGGTATGTGGTTTATCACCTAAGTATTTCAACATGAATAACACCGCCCCCCGTCCCATGCATTATTTGGTGGTCACTTATTTTGGTGTTCTCAATAAGGAGATACTTACGAAATTTACCTTGTCAATCTGGATTCCAGCTTGTGGAAATGCAACAGATTAGCTAATTCTCCGGATTATCGATCCGAAAGAAATACCTATTCAGGGGCTTAATCAATACATAGGGCTAAGGAAGTTTAGTGCCATCCTCAGTTACACGCTGGGTATACCACTCTTCAGAGAGAATAGTAATGTCCAAGCTGCAATTAGGAAATGGATTTTTTCGGGGATCACGCATTACATTGTGCTAATTATGTTGGGCTCAAATTTAGACATGACCTGGTGAGAGATGTTTTATCAGAAATTTGTTACAAATAAGGTGTGGCAGCGAGAAAAGAAGTGTCGTCAGGTTTTCTGTCAGATAAAAACACTGCATTAAAACCCACAAACATTCATGTGTATAATTGGGATAAAGGATTGGATGTTTGCTTCGATGTCACATGTATTTTTCCTTTTGTAGGAGTAGATGGGAAAAAATGAGTTGTTGGTTTTTAAGGAATTGAGGGGACGACCGTGCAGAGGAAACCCCTTGAACCGAGTGAATTGTCTAACCTCACATAGATGCACTGCAAGAAGGAAGTGCTTTGAATTCGAGAGATCAATTTGTAGTACTCCGGCCTGAACCAAGACAATGGTCGTTCCAGAGTAAATTCGGTCACAAGAGATGATGGGACTATTTGTAGGAGGGAAGCTGAGAAATGTGTGAGATCAAAGGTGATCGAGATTATAGGTGTGTTGTGTATTTTGCGTAAGAAAGTTATGAATGATTGAATTTACTCAGTTGAGAGTAATTGCTCAGATATTGAGTTGTTAATCTCGTGTTGTCTGTTTGACGTAAGATTGTCCTATTTTCAATCATGATTCAGAGACTTATTTATATTGCTATAATTGTAAACACATTGATCCCATGAAGTGTGACAGTTGTGATGCGTGTCGTAACCACAACAAATTAATTAATATTTTACTACCTAATTAACAAGTAATATAATGTAGTCAAGTTCGTTCCCACGAGGAGCAATAGGTTTTAGTTGTCTTATAATGTCACAAAAGGGGGGTTTTGGTTTTAAATTTTATAAGCAAAAGAAAAAATAAAGCAATTAAAAAGATAAAGTTGAAATCAATAAGAGAGATTAGATCAACGAATCCTTCTTCGTTGCAAAACAATGATTTAAGTTATGTTCTTTTCCACTTTTTATTAGTCACAGATTATCACCAACCGTAGGATAGCAGGTTCGCTTAGTAAACAAATCAATTTAGCGTGCACTCTAAACAACCTATCAATTAATCATAAACATTAATATTAGTAAAAACAAACGATAATCATATGAAAAACGTCAAGATATAATTGAAACAAAAAATCAAATCATATGTTAAGAACTAGGAATTCATCCACAATCAATAAGAAAATTAGCTACTTATAGTTTGGAGTTCACACAATAATAATAATAATAATTAAAGAAGAAAGAAGAACTTATTGAAAAGATGGTGGTTGCTCCTTCCTCCAATCCTTGTGCACTTTAACTCCTTCTCCAAAGTAGATATATATGAAAAGTTGTAGAGAAACCCTTTATTTATAGGCTTCAATGCTCTCCAATCCTTATAGGAAAAGAATCCCTTTCTCATAATAACACCACTTTCCCAATTTGAGCCTAATTCCAATTTCAAGTCCAATTCTCCAAAACTTCCAAGGTTTCATCAAATTCCAAATTTTAAGTCTTCACACCCATGAGATAAATTCACACAAAATTCTGCAACTTTGGGTCGCCGGAAAATTACTGGGATCACCGGAATCCGGCCTGAAACGTCACCAGAAAGTACTGAACCGACCACCTAAGTCAGACTAACGGCCACGTTAAATGTAACGGGTCAAGTGACAGTCTTCTAACAGTCAATGTCTAAGTCATTCACTCGATCAATTTGTCGAATCAGTCTTCTGCGAAGCTTCATTGGATCTTTACTCAATTTGAATCAAGGGCTGGATAGGTCATCGGACTCGTCTGGATCGACTCGCTAGAGGATAAATTTGGGCAGAGTTTGTTTGTATTTCTGTATTATCTCCGGACAATTTCAGTCCTTCCCTTTCCCTGCACAACTTGTAGAGAACTAACATACATCTAATCAAATTCAATTCATTCACCAACATGGATTCAAATCATCATCAACTCCTCTACTATTGCCATTAGTTCCATCTCTAGTTGCAGCTGCAATTTCATACCACCACCATTCACAATTCCTTCCTTAACAATAACAGTCCCAACACCTGCAATTGCAACTTTGATTTTGCAACATTTCTTGTTCTTTCTCCCCGAGTCTCTCATCAAACCCAATCTTTACGGCAAAACCAAACCACAGACCTATATGGGTAAAGACAGCAGTGCTCAACCGCCTCCCTGAGTTTAATTTCTCTTCTTCTACGAACCCATCTTGCTGAAAACTCTCAATTCATCACAGAAACCCTTAACCATTACCCGCGTTTGTTAACCAGCAAACCCTAATTACTTCATTGCAGCAGATTATTTTATAGCTTCAAGATATGAACTCAAGTACCCATTTTCTAATTCCTCTTCTTCGTCTCATCAATTTCATCTAAAACCCATATGAACATTAGCCGCAGATCCCCTTTTCATCTCTAAGTCCATCTTCCTTTATCTGGGAACTTCAAACTCCGACTGCAACCATCACATCTCTCAGCTTTCGTAAAACCCCTCTCTGCATTCTTCAAAAACCCCATCTCTTTATCTCCGAAATCAGCATGAATTTCTTCTCTTGATTTCAACAGTAAACCCTCATCAGATTCAATTTCCTAGCATCATCGTCCCCATCTCAGATTAATCTCTGAATTTCATCCTCTATGTGTTCTCGATTTGGACATCAGACGCTCTTAAATCCCCTTTTCATCTCTCAATTTCAATAGCAGCAGCCACCGCTTTTAGTTTCAGGTGAATAATATGATTGAGAAACTTTCTCGGTTTTAGGGTTAAGTTAATCATTAGGTGGATAATTACACCCCACCTTCTCACATAAGGGTCACCCAAGTTGAGATCCCCTTAACCTCAACTATTATGTGTTTAGTACTTCTCCAAATAGAGTTGCCTTCTTAACCTTGATTGGGCTCCATATAGTGCTCGCCCATGAAATGACAATCTTGACCTTTTTGCTCAAATTGGGTGATTTCTTTATCTTTTTCTCCGTGCGACTCCAGAGTACCTAATAACTCAAAAACACGCGTAAAATACATAATTTACAAGAAAAATATCAAAGAAAGCATAAACTCTATAGATAGTAAATACGGTGTATTCTACACCTATCAAATTCCCCCACACTTAGACTTTGCTAGTCCTCGAGCAAATCAAAGTAAAACTTCAAACTTCAAAGCGTTCCAACGTCCCAAACATCCAGAGAGCTATGAGGACATAGAGTTTCTGCATGATAGTAATAAGAAGTTAGAAATACTAAAGAACATATTCTCATTCTTAAATGTTGAGTAAGAAATAACCACACCATAATGAGAGAATGCGTGTTTGAGAGCGATCAATAAGCATTTCGCCTCGACTTCTGCCTCACCAAAAAGGGTTTTATGAAATTGCACTAAAAAAGACGGCTTTTTTATGGGTCTCATATGTGTGCAGGTAGGAATGAAGAGAGAATTCATGCAATACGTTGAATGGTGGGAAGGACAACTTCTAAAATATTTTAAAAACCCACATCTTTTAACATTTTGAAAAACCATTTTTTCTGACGATCTCTAAGAAAGGAAATCAACCACTATTATCTAGGATAAGATTACTTACTCACCTTCACATCCATTGCCAATTATGATAACACCACTCTCACGATATCAAATAGAAACGTCTTCGGTTCCTCGTCTTCATCTTTTTAGTCTTCGTCTTCGGCTTTAACTATTGATGATAAACTCTTGAATTTCGTAGATCCTTGACAATTTGTAACTCTTTACCTTTAATCCTTGTCGCTTGAAACTTCCTTATAGATTTTTCCTTCCCCACGACTTATAAAATAAATACAAAAATAAAATTTCTCTTGTCTCATTTTTTTTTTTCTCATTTTTTTTTTCGTTTTTTTTTTCTACTTTTTTTTTTATGTGAAAGACAAGAGAAATCATTAGTATAAAACAAGGTTTGGATAAGTTTGCCTTTGTTAGTGGTGGTCAGGATTTGTCTGGACAAAGATAAATCTACGGCTGTAGTTCTCTTGACCACACCCTCATCTCGCACGTGTAAGTGATGGACAAGATTTCATATCCCAATTGATAAATCTATGGTTGTAATTTGTCCCATAAAACTAACATTTAATGACTCATTAATGGAAATCTAATATAATAAATATAGTAAATGATTTATATAATAAATACCTAACTAATTAGTGTTCCACACTAATTGATATTAAATGATTTATTAATTGCTCATAATAATTTTTGTTCACTAATTGCTCATAATAAATAATCTATTAATTTCTTCCATTATAAAATTTCTCTTAGTTGAATAAATAAATTTGTATTTCTTCTATTAATAAATAATTTTGATAAAAACAGAAAAAATATCAATAGATATTAGTTGCGATAGTAGGTTGTGGAAGCGGTGGCGAAGGTAGAATGAATCACTAATCTAATAATATCAGTAGATATTAGTTACGACACGGGTTAAGCCCTATAAACACATAAATAACCACTAATCTAAGGAACAAGTACAAGAGACCTGGATCTTCCGGAAACTCATATAATGGAACACTTTATGTTTTGTTTATGCAATCCCATTAAGCAAAATCAATACTAATACTTTGTTACTTCACTTTCTTATTATTATCATCAAGAATATAAAGCACGCTTTGGATAACTTTGCTTATGTAAGTGGCGGTTCAAATTTTTCCTCACAAGAGATAAATCTAGGGAGGTAATCGTTTGTCATAGGTGATGGTTGTGATTGAGATTAGAAATGCATCTAATGGACAAAAGTTATCATGTCATTAAGGTTCCATAATTCTTCATAATAAATAGTCTATTAATTAAATGTCAAACTAAAAAAGATAATATATAAATTATTCTACTAATGATGATAATAAAAGTATATTTTTATTAGCTAATACTTAGAATTAGTTTGGTATTGCTGCGATCTTTACAAAAGTGCTTTTCCGATGTACGTTATTGTGCGGAGCTATGTAAAAAAAACAATTGGTTGCCGATGTAAGTTACTGTGCCGAGTTGAACGGTTGCAAATTATAAACTAAAGCTAAAACTATTTTAAAAAACAGACATATCTCTGAAAATATCATGTTCAACTATAGTTAGTGAGAAAATGACAAAAGCAGACATATTTCTAAAAATTGTCTATTCTATTTTATAGTGCGTAAAGTAAGTAAATTTTCTACTATTAGAGTACGTACACATATAATATTAAATTTACTAATTAGTATTATTACTAAAAAGTATTATTTTTCTAAACCACTTTTTAAAAATCCATAATCTCTTAATATTTATCGTTGAAAATAAAAGTATATTTTAGTGACTCGATATAACATAAAATGTAGTTTGAAAATAGAAAATAATTCAAACAAGGTTTGTATAAGTTTTCCTTTGTTAGTGGTGGTCAGGATTTGTCTGGACAAAGATAAATCTACGGCTGTAGTTCTCTTGACCACACCCTCATCTCACACGTGTAAGTGATGGCCAAGATTTCATATCCCAATTGATAAATCTATGGTTGTAATTTGTCCCACAAAACTAACATTTAATTACCCATTAATGGAAATCTAATATAGTAAATGATTAATATAATAAAAATCTAACTAATTAGTGTTCCACACTAATTGATATTAAATGATTTATTAATTTCTCATAATAATGTTTGTTCACTAATTGCTCATAATAAACTATCTATTAATTTCTTCCATTATAAAATTTCTCTTAGTTAAATAAATAAATTTGTATTTCTTCCATTAATAAATAATTTTGATAAAAACAGAAAAATATCAATAGATATTAGTTGCGATAGTAGGTTGTGGAAGCGGTGGCGAAGGTCGAATGAATCACTAATCTAATAATATCAGTAGATATTAGTTACGACACGGGTTAAGCCCTATAAACACATAAATAACCACTAATATAAGGAACAAGTACAAGAGACATGGATCTTCCGGTAACTCATATAATGGAACACTTTATGTTTTGCTTATGCAATCCCATTAAGCAAAATCAATACTAATACTTTGTTACTTCACTTTCTTATTATTATCATAAAGAATATAAAGCACAGTATGGATAACTTTGCTTATGTAAGTGACGGTTCAAACTTTTCCTCACAAGAAATAAATCTAGGGAGGTAATCGTTTGTCATAGGTGATGGTTGTGATTGAGATTAGAAATGCATCTAATGGACAAAATTTATCATGTCATTAAGGTTCCATAATTCTTCATAATAAATAGTCTATTAATTAAATGTCAAACTAAAAAAGATAATATATAAATTATTCTACTAATGATGATAATAAAAGTATATTTTTATTAGCTAATACTTAGAATTAGTTTGGTATTGCTGCGATCTTTACAAAAGTGCTTTTCCGATGTACGTTATTGTACAAAGCTATGTAAAAAAAACAATTGGTTGCCGAAGTAAGTTACTGTGTCGAGCTTTGTAAAAAAAATAATATAATTGAACGGTTGAAAATTATAAACTAAAGCTAAAACTATTTTAAAAAACAGACATATCTCTGAAAATATCATTTTCAACTATAGTTAGTGAGAAAATGACAAAAGCAGACATATTTCTGAAAATTCTCTATTCTATTTTATAGTGCTTAAAGTAAGTAAATTTTCTACTATTAGAGTACGTACACATGTAATATTAAATTTACTATTTAGTATTATTACTAAAAAGTATTATTTTTCTTAACCACTTTTTAAAAATACATAATCTCTTAATATTTATCGTTGAAAATAAAAGTATACTTTAGTGACACGATATAACATAAAATGTAGTTTGAAAATAAAAAATAATTATCTTTAAAGAATATAATATATAAAAAATAAAAATTGGTGATCATATATAGATTCAAGGATAATTGTTGTCAGTTATAAACAAAATGGGATAGAATTGGAAAATAAAATATGAAGCTAGGATGAACTATAGCTTTTGCTTTTGAAGCTTTTAAAAGCTCCTTCTCCCCACTTTACAAATTGATAAATTTTGGAAGTATACACTTTATGAAATCTTTAATAAACACTAAGATGAAAAAATATTGCTATCAAAATGTTTTCAAAATACTTTTTTTGAATGAAAAAAAGCAGCACCAAACTTAGTTAAATTGGCTAACAATTATATAAGTGGACCATAATGACGGTGGCAAGTATTGGTGCCAGTGAGTAATTTCGCATCGCCTCACGTATTTCTTGATAAATGATTTAACGTTATTTTTATTCAATGATGATGGATAGCAGAGTTTATTATTAGTAGAGTTTATTGTTATTAGGTTAATTACTTAATGGTTTGACTTACTAACTAATCATGATTTTATTATTTTTATGCAACAAATAACCTCACATTTGGAGGCATAATGTCGTAGAATGTAATGGCCTGCCCTCTACTGATAATGTCCTTACTAAGCCACAACGTTCATCTGATAGTATTGAGTTTTCAATGGTAACCGTTGCGTTCATCTAGCAACAACTTCTTAAGAGGTCACCCATCCCAAGATTACTCAATACCGAGCATGCTTAACTATAAAGATTTTTCGCCAACTACGAAGCCAATTATGCTGAAAAGGTCCCGATGTTAGCAAATGACAAACCATTACCTCTATTCCAACTTAATTTGGAGCCGTCCTCGGGTACGGAATATGTTCAATCCTAGACTCTGGCATTTTTTCTCACTCATGAGACTCTGGAATATGTTCAATCCGTCAAGCATACTATTTCGCCCTCGACATGTAACCCGTGGTCGACTCTAATACCATTTTTAAGGACCTGATCTTTGCCAATACTATTCCCACTTAGTCATTGTGGTTATTCGATAGCGTGGGATTTTCAACTAAAACTGATGTGGACATCCATTAGCAGTTTTCTGGGAGGTAGCCCATACCTAGATTACTCTCGCCCGAGAACCCATAAATTCAGTGATTTTTACCTACTCTGGATCCAACTATGTTGAAAAGGCCACAATGTTACGAAAGGACAAGCTATTACCTATATTCCATTCGGTGAACTCTTCCTTCCAAATTGAATTACGTACATAATATTTATGGGAATTTTGTAAAACTAGAACTACATCATATGTGGGTAAAATGATTACCATAGGAAATGACTTAACATTTTAAAGTATAATACATTAAGTGAATGAATTAGATTTTAAGTATGTCGTCATCATTGAAATAGTAAGAACATACAATAAGCTTGGACTTCTCCATACATAGCACCGAGGCTTTTAGTTAAAAACCCCACACCTCTTATCCCAAGGTGGTCAAGTAGGGTTTCATGTTATGTGGTTGGGCCCTGAGTAGTGTCTGATGGTCCATGAAGATCCTAACAATTGGTTTCAGAACCCATGGTTGGGGCTACTGTTCGAACGTTGAAGTGGTTGTGGATGTCACCCGGTTTAGGGCGCAAGTGAAATAAGACTCAAGGTGAAGAAGGCAAGGCCCAAAGTTGAACTGGCGCTCAAGGTGGAGTTAGTGTCTCACTCATTAACTCAGGTGGACCAGGGTTCTAGATCGGAAAGGCAATGCTCAAGGATGAACTGGCGCTCAAGGTGGAGTTAGTGTCTCACACATTAACTCTCAAGTAGTAGGGTTCTATGTGAGCAAGGAAATTCTCAAGCTGGAGTTGGTGCTTGCCTTCTCATTAACTCAAGGTGACGTAGGATTGTAGGGCGCATAGTGATAATAATCCTGATCGATGGGTAGCATATACAAATGGTAATCATATGGTGAAGTCTGATTGGACTGGTGAAGTGGTTTAATATCGTCAAAGTGGAGATTGTTGGAGTATGTGGCACGATAAACCACTTAATTATATCTAGGGATAGTCCCACATGGAAGAAAGAGGAGTACATGTTGAGCTTAATAAACTTAGGAATCTCCTTACATAGCGCTGAGGCCTTTTAGATTAAAACCACACACCTCATATCCCAAGGTGGCCAAGTGGGGACATGATCGATGCTATGTTTTCGGGCCCATAGTAGGTTCCTATTTTCCATGAACATCCTAACACCATTCACTAAATATAAGAAAGATGAAAAAAGGTAATACCATTTCAAAAGATCGATAAAATATCTTTTTAAACATCAAATAATATTATTTTTTTGGAACAAAATATGTAAAAATTAGTTTCGATATAATTTCATTGTTGGCTTGAGGATACAACTCGAAAAAGGAGAGACATAGTATGGGAGGATGTCAAGGCGGAAAATGCTAGAAAGGATGTGAAGTGAAGAATAAAAATATCTATCGGGTTTCCCTTTACTTTTGCAACGATAAGAAGGGTAAAATTGATATTAATACATATTATATTTGATATTCATATGTCGGAAAATTCATAACTAAATAAAAATTATTCCCGTGCCGTTACGGCACGGGTCAAGACCTAGTACAATACAAAACAAAGTGAAAATAAAACAAACCATGGCCGTGGGAAAAGTACTTTACCACTTGATAACTTTTATCATCTCGAAATCATAAACTTCAATAATTCTCACATTTTTCTTTTCTTTGCTCTTGTAAATAAGTCTTCACTTGTATGTATAATTATGCTCATTGTATTGTAAGTCTTCAACATATATAAAAAAAATCTACTCTTTGTATGTTGCTTTACTTGAATTTGAAATTTTCTCTTTTCTTGTTCCATTGCTTGTAAACCTTAAACGTTTTCAACTTTCCTTATAGATTTTGATGTCGCTCATTTGTTGATGATTATGATGTTTCTATGGACCCGTTTTTGTCGAGAGAATGGTGCTAACTGCAAATTGAACTACAAGAAGGAGGCTTTCATCCATAGATGTCACCCTCATGATTGACAAAAATTAGCACTCAAAAGATCAAAAATAGTGTTGAAAATAAGTTTGAAGTTGGGTAGCTCACCATTCTACCCGGAATTAACGTACGATGACACACACTCAAAACAAAGTTTTTTTAGTCAGCTACAAAGAATATTTTTTTGGTGGTTGCCTCACATGATATAAATAGGGTAGTCTCCACTAATGATTGATCAGCAACTCTAATAATGCATTTCCCTCTGCACCTCATTTGCATAATCGGTATAATTAAATCCATTATTTAACACTCTAACAAGTAAGAAATCCGAACATAGTTCCCTAACACTTCCAAGTTTAGTTATGTCGGTTAGAATTCTCTATGTAAACATACCTAGAAGTATGCAAGTGACTCTAAAATCTCTACAAGTTGGAGGTTTTATGCTTTTTTTTTTTCTCTTTTTTTATGCTTAGCCACTCCCCCACACTTAAACCTTACATTGTCCTCAATGTAATTGAATCGTCCTTGTAAAGTCAAGGTGGGAAATCTTAACATGATAAGGAACAAGAAAAATAAATAACAAAATAAAAAGCAAAAGGATAAGAAATACAAAACCTATGGGTTTCCTCCCATGAAGCACTTGTTTTAAAGTCAACGGCCTGACGTGGCTCTTGTAAGATTCATTCCCCATATACTAACAATCTGAAAATTTGGGGATCCACCCAAAGTACCTGTTTTGCGGTAAATCCCCTAATCCTAAATAGGTGTTAGCAAGTGGCTACTCTAAGTGGTGAGCGTGTACATCTAACCTCTTAAATTACTAGAGAGCACAAAATAGAGAATCAAAGCTGATTATGGAAATAAGTTTGACTGGGAAATATATATTTAGCGTATATGTTGCACTTAGGGTTTGGGAGTTTTCTCTTCTAAACCTAAAATGAAAACATCCGTCTAAAATGTTTTCTCCCTAAAATCTTAGCTGCCGCAAGGGAGGTTTGAAGAAATAATTTCTATCTAAGGGCCTGAAGCTTGGAATCGTTAGGAGCTAGGATCAACTTCTTATCACAAATAAGGTAGGTTATCTAACCCTTATACTCTTTAATGTTGGTCTAGTAAGTCTAAAAGAGTTTTTATGAAATCACTTTCTAAAAGAATTGGAAGGAGGGGTTAAAGCTGTAGTTTTGGTTAATAGCTTCAAATTTGCGACGTATAAATGATTTATTGTGCAAAAAAGAGGAAGAAGAGCTAATAATTATAAGTTAAGGTTGTTATTGTTTGTGCTGTGTACTAACATTTTTAAAACAACATCCTTATCGACGCCGAAATCGTAAAGTAGTTAGCATGAATGGATAGGCTGGTGATCATATTTTAGATTATTTTTTTTCTACTGTGTACGAATGCTTGTATAGGAACCCTAGATTTTGACCAGTAAGGTTACGTGAGGAATCCCTCACCCAATTAGGATTAATAATTATGTTGTTATGGTCATTTTTAAAACAACATCCTTATGAAACTATAAATGGATTGATCATATTTTTGATGAATGCTTGATAGGAACCCCAGTAAGGTTACGTGAGGAATCCCTCAATTAGATTACTAAAAGTTTATGAGACCTAGATTAGGAGATGTTAGTGGATTGGGTATTCATAATGGTTAGGCTTTATAATACTACGGATGTCTCTTTAATGGTGGGATTATTTCGAAAATCGTTTGGGAATTAGGGGGCAAACTAAGAAAGTTGACAGTAACTGGGATTTAGAGGTACTTTGCACCTTATGCCATCAATTAGACTTAGATTTGAATGATTTGTCTTGACCTGTTAGATTCTGGTAGAAGGGAAATGTTAAGCATTCGCTTTTTTTCAGTCGTAGTACCGTTGGCTAATGGATGCACGGTGATGTTGGTTTATGCCTTGCTTTGTGGTTTCATGGTTGACTATGTACGAACGCAGGCGAGATAAGATTACTATGTGTATAGGATTTGTGATGTTTGTTTTGTTTTGTCGCCCGTAATTGGCTCGACTCCCATGGATTATTAGGTGATAACCGAGGGGTCACCTAAAAGGTATGGCTCTATTATCTTATATTGGGATCGACAACATATAATTTCTCCGGCGCACGGTAGGAGAATTATTTGGACTACTCAAGGGATGACATGATGCATCTTGCAGTTAGAGTAAAAATTAGAGAGGGATAGTCGGTAGTTAAAAATGGATTTTGGGATGGTTAATTTAAAGCGACTTCTTTCACTATTTAAAACAATATGCTTTTGGTTATTATCGAGTTAATTTCTCCCCTTAGTCATTTTACTAAGGTGGCTGCAGTTTTGATTAGAAAATTTAGAAAAATTTTACCCTTATAAATGTTTTTACTTCTCATAATTTTTTGTGAACTGTTTAAGATTTGTTAAATCATCCATAAAGGTTATAAGGGTGTGAGAACCTACTTTTAGTTGGGGTCTGACCCAACTTACTATTTTTTTCAGGAGACTCGTGATCGTGGAGCAACCTAGCCAGTAGATTGTATTTCTATTCCGAGAAGTTACTTCGTTATTATTTAAGGTTCTTAGCTAAATGTTTTAACGAATTCTTTTAAACACCAGACTTTGTTTCTTTCAAATAAATTCTTCGCATTTATTTTGGAGGCCGACCTGCGAGTCGATGATTATTTTTCTTTTTATTTCTAAAAAGATTCATTTTAATTTATAATTTTCCTTATCAACTTTATTTAAATAAATTCATTTATTTATTGATTATTGTCAATGTGCTCCATACAATAGCCCAATCTCCATTTGTTGGTATGACGGTTTGGGTGTGTAAAATGGTCCATGAGTATGCCACACTTGGGATTTTAGGGCGGCCGACCTAGAACTCGAAGTGGGTCATTACATTTGCACACAAAAGCTCCATACAAATGTTAGCACATGAAAATAATAATAATGTAATTATCGCCCGATAGAAATTTCCCCCACACTTATTCTTGTCCACACTCGGAAGTGTATAAAGAACATAGAATTTGAGAACTTCCATGTATTCCTCTTGGAAAACCTGCATAGTGTTAGCATCAAGTGTTTCCAATTGTGGATATCGAGAAACAAACTCATTCAAAAATACTTTCGAAGCACATACATTCAAACCAATAAGAGGTAAAGGAGAAGAATTAATATGCAAAGGGTTAGACAAACCTTGCACAATCTCTTGTATTACGAAATCCTCTTCATTCTTAAATAATTCGAGGGAATTACTCACCTCTTGCATATCATGGTCCTCTATCAAACCTTGAAACCATTCTTCATCAATTTCTACCTTAACTAAAGTCTTGGCATCATTATAATCATTGGAAAGTTCAATTGGGTCTTCCATAATATCATTCAATTCGGTTTCATTATCGAGCATCATCGCTTCAACATCCTCGTCATCGGAATCGGGCCATTCTTCTCTCATAAAATCTTCCTCGGTATAAATTGTAAGATCTTCTTGTGAGGGTGTTACACCGTTTATAACATTAGGAAAGTCATACCCAATCTCCTCATTTTGAATTAGCGAAAGATTGTTATTATGATCTAGAGTTGGAATAACTTCCTCATTGTTGCAACGCTCATACACTTGTGCGGATTCAAATCTTTTAAAAGCACTTATTGCATCATCCTCAAGCTCTACCTTTTGAATAGGTGCTTGATCATTATTAAGATCAAGGCTCGAGTAAGCAACACTAGTGTCATCAAAAGTTTTAAAAGATTGGTCCTTTTCAACACAATCATCTTCACTTTCAAACTCACTATAATAAGAATCTTCATCGGTTTCATTACCTTTATCCCGACGTCGCTTAAATTCCATATGAATAGTCCTACTAATTTATGCGACAATCTCTTCCGAGGTTCCATCATCTTCCAACTTGTATAATTTCTGTGCAAGTTTCCTGGCGTTCACACGCTTGCCACCGTTGGCTACAATAGGTTCTCTTTCCCATGACTCTTCCCATTGAATGGGTGAATGATCATAACTACGATCCGGAGTCGGGTAAGAAAAAGTGTTGAAGAAATTGGTTTGTGCGACGTTCTTTCTATCATGGTCAAGTTGGTCTAGTATTTATCGCATGTTATGCAATTTATTCATAATCTGCGTACAACTCGAATGAAGCCAATTAGAAGTAGACTTATCCCACCTTGGTGCTTGACTTACATATCCACTACAAGGTTGTTGATATGTATGAGAATATCCATAAGGTTCTGTAGGAAATTGATCATATCCAAAAGATTGGTTTTGATTGGATCCTAAGGATGGTTGGAAGTTGCCATAATGTTGAGGTTGAAACCCGTATTGATTGTTGTAATATGCTTGCTCTTGTCCACCATACATGGAAAACTGGTACCTGAAGAAAAGAAAAATCTCAAAAAACTAAGTTAAAATCAAAAATAAAAACTAAAAACAAAATGAAAAGAAAAAAAACTAAAGCTGCTCCGCTGCTCCCCGGTATCAGCGCCAAAATTTGATGCGTGTCGTAACCACAATAAATTTATTAATATTTTACTACCTAATTAACAAGTAATATAGTGTAGTCAAGTTCGTTCCCACGAGGAGCAAGAGGTTTTAGTTGTCTTATAATGTCACAAAAGGGGGGGTTTTGGTTTTAAATTTTATAAGCAAAAGAAAGTAAATAAAGCAATTAAAAAGATAAAGTTGAAATCAATAAGAGAGATTAGATCAAGGAATCCTTCTTCGTTGCAAAATAATGATTCAAGGTATGTTCTTTTCCACTTTTTAATAGTCACAGATTATCACCAACCGTAGGATAGCAGGTTCGCTTAGCTAACCCCAAAATTCCTAGATTCATGGAGTAACATGTCCGCTTAGTTATCAGATTCTATTTAAAAGAACGATGTAATTCCCCGAACGCATTAAGATTTATGAATTTAGGTTTAGTACTAGTAGTTAGACTCGGTTCGCTTGGTCCACTATCTAGCGTTGTTTTCACACACAATTTCTCCACGGAATCCCTCCGCAAGGTCTCGTGTTTTCTACTTGTGTAAATAGTCAAGAAACTATTATGTATTCCCTAACTTTCACTAGCTTTAGATCAAATTAACAAATCAATTTAGCGTGCACTCTAAACAACATATCAATCAATCATAAACATTAATATTAGTAAAAACAAACGATAAGCATATGAAAAACATCAAGATAGAATTGAAACAATAAATCAAATCATATGTTAAGAACTAGGAATTCATCCCCAATCAATAAGAAAATTATCTACTCATAGTTTGGAGTTCACACAATAATAATAATAATTAAAGAAGAAAGAAGAACTTATTGAAAATATGATGGTTGCTCCTTCCTCCAATCCTTGTGCACTTTAACTCCTTCTCCAAAGTAGATGTGTATGAAAAGTTGTAGAGAAACCCTTTATTTATAGGCTTCAATGCTCTCCAATCCTTATAGGAAAAGAATCTCTTTCTCATAATAACACCACTTTCCCAATTTGAGCCTAATTCCAATTTCAAGTCCAATTCTCCAAAACTTCCAAGGTTTCATCAAATTCCCAATTTTAAGTCTTCACACCCATGAGAGAAATTCACACAAAATTCTGCAACTTTGGGTCGCCGGAGAATTACTGGGATCACCGGAATCCGGACAGAAACGTCACCAGAAAGTACTGAACCGGCCACCTGAGTCAAACTAACGGCCACGTTAAATGTAACGGGTGAAGTGACAGTCTTCTAACAGTTAAGGTCTAAGTTATTCAGTGAGTCAGCTGTCAAATCAGTCGTACTGAGCTTACTGGATCTTACTCAGCTGAATCAAGGGCTGGATCGGTCATCGGACTCGTCTGGATTGAATGGCTGGAGGATAAATTTGGGCAGAGTTTTTATTTATGGATTATCTCCGGACAATTTCAGGCCTTCCCTTTCCCTGCACAACCTGTAGAGACCTAACATACATCTAATCAAATTCAATTCATTCACCAACATGGCTTCAAATCATCATCATCTCCTCCACTATTGCCATAAGTTCCATCTCTAGTTGCAGCTGCAATTTCATACCACCACCATTCACAACTCCTTCCTTAACAATAACAGTCCCAACACCTGCAATTGCAACTTCGATTCTGCAACATTTCTTGTTCTTTCTCCCCGAGTCTCGCATCAAACCCAATCTTTACGGAAACACCAAACCACAAACCTATAAGGGTAAACACAACAGTGCTCAACCGCCTCCCTGAGTTCAATTTCTCTTCTTATACGAACCCATCTTGCTGACAACTCTCAATTCAGCTCAAAAACCCTTAACCATTACCCGCATTTTTAACCAGCAAACCCTAATTACTTCATTGCAGCAGATTCTTCTATAGCTTCAAGATATGAACTCAAGTACCCATTTTCTAATTCCTTTTCTTCGTCTCATCAATTTCATCTAAAACCCATACGAACATTAGCCGCAGATCCCCTTTTTATCTCTAAGTCCAACATCCTTTATCTGTGAACTTCGAACTCCGACAACAACCATCACATCTCTCAGCTCTCTTAAAACACCTCTCTGCATTCTTCAAAAACCCCATCTCTTTATCTCCGAAATCAACATCAATTTCTTCTCTTGATTTCAACAGTAAACCCTCATCAGATTCAATTTCTGTAGCATCATCGTACCCATCTCAGATTAATCTCTGAATTTCATCCTCTCTGTGTTCTCGATTTGGACATCTGACGCTCTTAAATCCCCTTTCCATCTCTCAATTTCAATAGCAGCAGCCACTGCTTTTAGTTTCAGGTGAATAATATGAATGAGAAACTTTCTCGTTTTTAGGGTTAAGTTAATCATTGGGTGGATAATTACACTCCACAGTCTCAGATAAGGGTCACCCAAGTTGAGATCCCCTTAACCTCAACTATTATGTGTTTAGTACTTCTCCAAATAGAGTTGCCTTCTTAACCTTGACTGGGCTCCATATAGTGCTCTCCCATGAAATGACAATCTTGACCTTTTTGCTCAAATTGGGTGATTTCTTTATTATTTTATCCGTGCGACTCCAGAGTACCTAATAACTCAAAAACACGCGTAAAATACATAATTTACAAGAAAAATAGCAAAGAAAGCA
Source organism: Papaver bracteatum (assembly GCA_023529315.1). Lineage (NCBI taxonomy): Eukaryota > Viridiplantae > Streptophyta > Magnoliopsida > Ranunculales > Papaveraceae > Papaver > Papaver bracteatum. Next base: position 1,706,887 of record JAJJWX010001659.1, read on the forward strand.
TAAACTCTATAGATAGTAAATACGGTGTATTCTACACCTATCAAATTCCCCCACACTTAGACTTTGCTAGTCCTCGAGCAAATCAAAGTAAAACTTCAAACTTCAAAGCGTTCCAGCGTCCCAAACATCCAGAGATCTATGAGGACATAGAGTTTCTGCATGATAGTAATAAGAAGTTAGAAATACTAAAGTACATATTCTCATTCTTAAATGTTGAGTAAGAAATAACCACACCATAATGAGAGAATGCGTGTTTGAGAGCGATCAATAAGCATTTCGCCTCGACTTCTGCCTCACCAAAAAGGGTTTTATCAAATTGCACTAAAAAGACGGCTTTTTTATGGGTCTCACATGAGTGCAGGTAGGAATGAAGAGAGAATTCCTGTAATACGTTGAATGGTGGGAAGGACAACTTCTGAAATATTTTGAAAACCCACATCTTTTAACATTTTGAAAAACTATTTTTTATGACGATATCTAAGAAAGGAAATCAACCACTATTATCTAGGATGAGATTACTTACTCACCTTCACATACGATTGGAAATTATGATAACACCACTCTCATGGTATCCAATAGAAACGTCTTCGGTTCCTCATCTTCATCTTCTTAGTCTTCGGCTTCGGCTTCAACTTTTGATGATAAACTCTTGAATTTCGTATATCCTTGACAACTTGTAACTCTTTTCCTTAAATCCTTGTCGCGTGAAACTTCCTTATAGATTTTTCCTTCCCCACGGATTATTAAATAAATACAAAAAAAAAAATTCTCTTGTCTCTTTTTTTTTTAATGTGAAAGACAAGAGAAATATAATACAAAACAAAGTGAAAATAAAACAAACCATGGCCGTGGGAAAAGTACTTTACCGCTTGATTCTTCACAACTTTTATCGTCTCGAAATCATAAACTTCAATAATTCTCACATTTTTCTTTTCTTTGCTCTTGTAAATAAGTCTTCACTTGTATGTATAATTATGCTCACTGTACTGTAAGTCTTTAACATTTATAAAAAATATGCTCTTTATATGTTGCTTTACTTGAATTTGAAATTTGCTCTTTTCTTGTTCCGTTGCTTGTAAACCTTAAACATTTTCAAATTTCCTTGTAGATTTTGATGTCGCTCCTTTGTTGATGATTATGGTATTTCTATGGACCCGTTGTTGTCGAGAGAATGGTGCTAACTGCAAATCGAACTACAAGAAGGAGGCTTTCATCCATAGATGTCACCCTCATGATTGACAAAAATTAGCACTCAAGAGATCAAAAAAGTGCTGAAAATTGGTGTGAAGTTGGGTAGCTCACCATTCTACCGGGAATTAACGTACGGTGACACACACTCAAAACAAAGCTTTTTTAGTCATCTACAAAGAATATTTTTATGGTCGGTGCCGCACATGATATAAATAGGGTAGTCTCCACTAATAATTGATCAACAACTCTAATAATGCATCTGCACCTCATTTTCATAACCGGCATGATTAAACCCATTATTTAACACTCTAACAAGTAAGAAATCCAAATGTAGTTCCCTAACACTTCCAAGTTTAGTTATGTCGGTCAGAATTCTCTATGTAAACATACCTAGAAGTATGCAAGTGACTCTAAAATCTCTACAAGTTGGAGGTTTTATGCATTTTTTTTTCTTTTTTAATGCTTAGACACTCCCCCACACTTAAACCTTACATTGTTCTTAATGTAATTGAATCGTCCTAGTAAAGTCAAGGTGGGAAATATTAACATGATAAGGAACAAGAAAAATAAATAACAAAATAAAAAGCAAAAGGATAAGAAATACAAAACATATGGGTTGCCTCCAATGAAGCGCTTGTTTTAAAGTCGAGGCTCAACGTGGCTCTTGTAAGATTCATTCCCCATATACTAACAATCTGAAAATTTGGGGATCCACCCAAAGTACCTGTTTTGCACACAAAAGCTCCATACAAATGTTATCACATGAAAATAATAATAATAATGTAATTATCGCCCGATAGAAATTTCCCCACACTTATTCTTGTCCACACTCGGAAGTGTATAAAGAACATAGAATTTTGGAACTTCTATGTATTCCTCTTGGAAAACCTGCATAGTGTTAGCATCAAATGTTTCCAATTATGGATATTGAGAAACAAAATCATTCAAAAATACTTTCGAAGCACATACATTCAAACCAATAAGAGGTAAAGGAGAAGAATTAATATGCAAAGGGTTAGACAAACCTTTCACAATCTCTTGTATTACGAAGTCCTATTCATTCTTAAAGAATTCGAGTGAATTACTTACCTCTTGCATATCATGGTCCTCTATCAAACCTTGAAACCATTCTTCATCATTTTTACCTTAACTAAAGTCTTTGCATCATTATAATCACTGGCAAGTTCAATTGGGTCTTTCACAATATCAATCAATTTGGTTTCATTATCGAGCATCATCGCTTCAACATCCTCGTCATCGAAATCGGGTGATACATGTGTATCTTCCTTTCCCTGGGAACTAGTGATCCTCAATATGAATTGAGGATAGAATCCTATATTTGGAAGGATTCCTTATTTAGGATAAATTCCTAGTTTAGGAATGAGTATTGTTTTGAGGATTATTCTTAGTTTAGGTAATATACCTAGAAAGGGAATTAGTCCTACAAAAGGAAATATATTCCTAAGACGTTTGGGAAACCAAACCAAGCCTATAAATAGGCATGTTTAGCTCATAACTAAACACAGCTAGTTAGTGTTTTCTTAATATAGACACACCGACATAGAAAACCTAGAGAAGTTTGTGAGACAATTAATTATTATAAAATCAAGCTTAGCAAACAGTTTAGGGTTAACTACTGTTTAGAAAGATTGTGAGCGTAACAAAAGGAGATATTGTAATCATTTTGTTGTTCATAATCTAGAGAAGATATATTTCTTCGAATCACTACTTGTGTTATGTGTTCTTCTAAGTTTCTTGTCTATTATTATACTGAATTCCGCCTTTATAGTGATAGCTACCAAGGTATAGAGATCAAATGTATCATCGGGCCATTCTTCTTTCATAAAATCTTCCTCGGTATAAAATTGTAAGATCTTCTTATGAGGGTGTTACACTGTTTATAACAATAGGCAAGTCATTCCCAATCTCCTCCTTTTGAATAAGCGAAAGATCGTTATTATGATCCGGAGTTCGAATAACTTCCTCATTATTAGAAACGCTCATACACTTGTGCGGATTAAAATCTTTTAAAAGCACTTATTACATCATCCTCAAGCTCTACCTTTTGAATAAGTGCTTGATCATTATTAAGATCAAGGCTCGAGTAAGCAACACTAGTGTCATCAAAAGCAACACTAGTGTCATCAAAAGTTTCCAAAGGCTGGTCCTTTTCAACACAATCATCTTCACATCTTTAATTTCTAAGGCTGACTCACCACAATAAGAATCTTCATCGGTTTCATAACCTTTATCTCGTAACGCCATTGATCGTTTAAGTTCTATATGAATAGTCCTACCACCATCTTCTTAATTTCAATTACCAACCACAAGTCCACGACAATCTCTTCCAAGGTTTCATCATCTTCCAACTTGTCAAGGATAATTTCAAAATTCTTATGGGTTAGAAAGTTTCCCACTTTGTGAATGTGGGTATGAAATTAAAACGATTGAAGAATTCAAGATGGTTCCACGTTTCAATTTAGTGCCACCGTTGTTTAATTGCTACAATAGGTTCTCTTGGGTATTTTCCCAATGACTCTTGTTGTATTGTCCTTTGAATGGGTGAATGATCATATTTTGTGGTTTTGACGATCAATATGTGGTTTTACCTAAATTCATCATCAAAGAGAATTGTTTGATCATGATAAAAGATGAAAAGTGTTGCGAGAAATTGGTTTGTGCGACGTTCTTTCTATCACAGGGGTCAAGTTGGTCTAGTATTTATCACACGCATGTTCTCTTTCTTGCAATTCATTCATAATGGGTAAGAAAAAGTGTTTAAATTGGTTTACAACTCGAATGAAGCCATTTATAATGTCTTGCAAGACTTAGCCAATTATAAGTAGACTTATCCCACCTTGGTGTTTGACTTACATACCCACTACAAGGTTGTTGATATGTATGAGAATATCCATAAGGTTCAGTAGGAAATTGATCATAGCCAAAAGATTGGTTTTGATTGTATCCTAAGGATGGTTGGAAGTTTCCATAATGTTGAGGTTGAAACCCGTATTGATTGTTGTAATATGCTTGCTCTTGTCCACCATACATGGAAAACTGGTACCTGAAGAAAAAAAAATCTCAAAAAACTAAGTTAGAATCAAAAATAAAAAATAAAAACAAAATGAAAAGAAAAACAACTAAAGCTGCTCCGCTGCTCCCCGGCAGCAGCGCCAAAATTTGATGCGTGTCGTAACCACAATAAATTAATTAATATTTTACTACCTAATTAACAAGTAATATAGTGTAGTCAAGTTCGTTCCCACGAGGAGCAAGAGGTTTTAGTTGTCTTATAATGTCATAAAAGGGGGGTTTTGGTTTTAAATATTATAAGCAAAAGAAAGTAAATAAAGCAATTAAAAAGATAAAGTTGAAATCAATAAGAGAGATTAGATCAAGGAATCCTTCTTCGTTGCAAAATAATGATTCAAGTTATGTTCTTTTCCACTTTTTAATAGTCACAGATTATCACCAACCGTAGGATAGAAGTTTCGCTTAGCTAACCCCAAAATTCCTTGATTCACGGAGTAACAGGTCCGCTTAGTTATCAAATTCTATTCAAAAGAACGATGTAATTCCCCGAACGCATTAAGATTTATGAATTTAGGTTTAGTACTAGTAGTAGACTCGGTTCGCTTGGTCCACTTTCTAGCGTTGTTTTCACATACAATTGCTCCACGGAATCCCTCCGCAAGTTCTCGTGTTTTGTACTTGTGTAAAGAGTCAAGAAACTATTACGTATTCCCTAACTTTCACTAGCTTTAGATCAAATTAACAAATCAATTTAGCGTGCACTCTAAACAACCTATCAATCAATCATAAACATTAATATTAGTAAAAACAAATGATAATCATATGAAAAACCTCAAGATATAATTGAAACAAAAACTCAAATCATATGTTAAGAACTAGGAATTCATCCCCAATCAATAAGAAAATTATCTACTCATAGTTTGGAGTTCACATAATAATAATAATAATTAAAGAAGAAGAAGAAGAAGAAGAAAGAAGAACTTATTGAAAAGATGATGGTTGCTCCTTCCTCCAATCCTTGTGCACTTTAACTCCTTCCCAAAGTAGATGTGTATGAAAATTTGTAGAGAACCCCTTTATTTATAGGCTTCAATGCTCTCCAATCCTTATAGGAAAAGAATCCCTTTCTCATAATAACACCACTTTCCCAATTTGAGCCTAATTCCAATTTCAAGTCCAATTCTCCAAAACTTCCAAGTTTTCATCAACTTCCCAATTTTAAGTCTTCACACCCATGAGAGAAATTCACACAAAATTCAGCAACTTTGGGTCGCCGGATAATTACTGGGATCACCGGAATCCGGTCAGAAACGTCACACGAAAGTACTGAACCGGCCACTTGATTCAAGCTAACGGCCACGTTAAATGTAACGGGTCAAGTGACATTCTTCTAACAGTCAAGGCCTGAGTCAGTCACTTAGTCAGCTGTCGAATCAGTCTTACTGAGCTTACTGGATCTTACTTAGTTGAATCAAGGGCTGGATTGGTCATGGACTCGTCTAGATCGAATCGCTGGAGGAGAAATTTGGGAAGAGTTTTGTTTGTATTTTTGGATTATCTCTGGCCAATTTCAGGCCTTCCCTTTCCCTGCACAACCTGTAGAGACATAACATACATCTAATCAAATTCAATTCATTCACCAACATGGATTCAAATCATCATCATCTCCTCTACTATTGCCATCATTTCTATCTCTAGCTGCAGCTGCAATTTCATACCACCACTATTCACAATTCCTTTCTTAACAATAACAGTACCAACACCTGCAATTGCAACTTCGATTATGCAACATTTCTTATTCTTTCTCCCTAAGTCTCTCATCAAACCCAATCTTTATAGCAACACCAAACCACAGACATATAAGGGCAAACACAGCAGTGCTCAACCGCCTCCCTGAGTTCAATTTCTCTTCTTCTACGAACCTGTCTTGCTGAAAACTCTCAATTCAGCTCAGAAACCCTTAATCATTACCAGCATCTGTTAACCAACAAACCTTAATTACTTCATTGCAGCTAACTCTTTTATAGCTTCAAGATATGAACTCAAGTACCTATTTTTTAATTCCACTTCTTCGTCTCCTCAATTTCATCTAAAACCCATTCGAACATTAGCCGTAGATCCCCTTTTCATCTCTAAGTTCATCTTCCTTTATCTGTGAACTTCGAACTCCGACTGCAACCATCACATATCTCAGCTCTCTTAAAACCCCTCTTTGTGTTCTTCAGAAACCCCATCTCTTTATCTCTGAAATCAGCATCAATTTGTTCTCTTGATTTCAACAGTAAACCCTCATCGGATTCAATTTCCGTAGCATCATCGTACCCATCTCAGATTAATCTCTGAATCTCATCCTCTCTGTGTTCTCGATTTGGACATCAGACGCTCTTAAAACCCCTTTCCATATCTTAATATCAACATCAGCAGCCACTGCTTTTAGTTTCAGGTGAATGATATGAATGAGAAACTTTCTCGGTTTTAGGGTTAAGTTAATCATTGGGTGGATAATTACACCCCACAGTCTCAGATAAGGGTCACCCAAGTTGACATCCCCTTAACCTCAACTATCATATGTTTAGTACTTCTCCAAATACAGTTGTCCCCTTAACCTTGACTGGGCTCCAGATAGTGCTCGCCCATGAAATGGCAATCTTGACCTTTTTGCTCAAATTGGGTGATTTCTTTATCTTTTTCTCCGCGCGGCTCCAGAGTACCTAATAACTCAAAAACACGCGTAAAATACATAATTTAAAAGAAAAATAGCAAAGAAAGCATAAACTCTATAGATAGTAAATACGGTGTATTGTACACCTATCAAGTTGCTGGAGTCAAAGAGTTGGGAAGTGGAAATCGTGTTAAAACCAGTTTCTCATCATGCGGAGACTTGGTTGATTTTCCATCCACTACTTTGATAACTCCTTCAATTGATTGCACGACTTACGCACATTCTGTTGTGCGTATGAACACACGTGTCGTAGACCGCCATACCAAAACCCTAGTTAATATCCCCCGTGTAGCATGATTGATGTCTCGTGTGATTGTGGAGTATGCAAGGAAGAAGTGTATTTAGTTAGTCAGTTGCTGACTTCATGGGACGATGAGTCCTTGTATTGTTGAGTCGAACGTGATTTGAAAATATTCTGAGACTCATGAATGGAACATGTCTGTTGAGATAGAGGTATAATTCTCGAGTAAATGTTGATAGTTAAGGTGAGCAAATATTGCTCATTCGATGAATCGTTGAATATTAATAGTTGAACCAATATTCATTGGTTTGAGCAAATATTGCTCGTTTGATGAATAATTGGTAGCATGACCAAATAAAATAGTAAATTAAAATACTGTCAACTGAACCGAGTATAATTAATAAAATGTTAATCATGGGATCAACGTAAAATTATTAGCATTTGAATCTGGAATTATGAACCTTGGACTCGAAACCCTAATTTGATCAATTAATGATTTATTGAAAATAAACCACAGAATAAAGGAGTGACCAGCTACATGGGATGATAGATCAACCATGTAGTGCCCAAATGCTCGAGTGAGCAAATTCCAAAGTCTCTTGAAGACCAGTTGCTGAAAGGATGATTAAATGCTGGTTTAATCATTTATTAAAATAATGTTCGTCTGAGCCTTAGGTGATAAAACCTAATTAATTATGAAGAGATGAAGGTCCGACCAAGGGTCATGAAACCATCCTTGGGTGGTCATGGAATCGAGTGATGATCATTTTATGAAGTTCCAAATCGTTTGGAAGAGTTTGAACCTAATATGAACAAATTAGGTCAAATGATGAAAATATGTGGGACCAGCCTCTTGCAACCCAAAGAGTCAACCTTGGATGTTCAAGGTAGTATACTCACGTCACCAAAGTGTTCGTGTCTCAGTCCTGAGAATTTTGATATTTTCTGATGTGCTTTTGAGCAATCATTTGGGAAAATATGAAGAAATCAGGGATTTTTGCTAAAAGTGAGGAAACTTCATGAGGTGAAGGAAAATAATAATAAAATGAAGGAATCATGAAGTGTGGGACCGGATATGGCCAAGGCATGGCCGACCTTCCAATGAGCCCGGTCCCATAGCATTTTCTGATTTTATTATATTTTTTCATGATTTTATGGAAATATCATAAAATCAAGGAGTTTGTTGAAACTAAGGAATTTTGTTGAAATCAAGAAGTTTTCCTCGAGGTGAAGGAGTTTCCATGAGATGAAGGAAACAAAAATATTAATAATAATAAAATGAGGGCGTGTGGGACCTGCTTGGGCATGGTCGGCCGGCTAGGGCCCGGTCCCGTGAGCTTCCCCTAATTTTATATATTATTTTCATGATTTGAAAGAATTTTCATAATTTGAAGGAAACATCATGAAATCAAGGGATTTCATGGGATCAAGGAAACATAAAAAATAATAATAATAAAATAAAGGGCGTGTGGGATTGGCTAGGGCCCGGTCCCACGAGTTTGCCTAATTTCATATTATTTTCATGACTTGGAGGAAATATCATGAGATTAAGGAGTTTTCATGAGATTAGAGAAATAATAATAAAATAATAAGGAATCATGAGGTGTGGGACCGGCCACGACTACGACATATCCGGTCAGCTAGTAGACACGGTCCCATGACACCTTTTGCAATTTTATATTATCTCCTTGATGCGAAGGAAACACCATGAAACTGAGGAGTTTCCTTAAAACGAAGGATATTTGTTCAAATGAAGGGATTTTCACGAGATCAAGGAAAATAATAAAAATGTGATAAGATATAAAATTGGGTGTGGGGCTAGCAACGACACGACCGGCCGGTCGGTGGGCCCAGTCCTCGGCGCCTTGATTAATATTTTATTATTTATTATTTTGTTCCTATTTTTGTATAGGTTCATCGTTCCTTCGTATTTTGGAATGCTCGTTCGTGCATTCAGGTGCTCGTTAGTGCATTATTGTTAAGTACACTTGCACCATTTTGGTCGGGGCTTACTTGATAGCGGCTCAGATCCCCGTACGTTGAATATTTACCACTAACCCATGGAATTCTGCTGGGAAGACCATGAATTGAAGTAATGAAATATTATGAAGAATGTAGAATATTTTCTAGGGATTCAGTTAATGAATCTAGTGATTTAGAAATAATTAATTGATGTCTCTATACTAACATGATCGTCTAGGAGAATTAATTATTCAAGAATCGAGCGATATTAGCTAGTTGAAGCGTCATATTTATTACGTATAGTATAGTTAGGGAAAACACGTTGTTGCATCCTGAAGATATTATGGCTCTATACTAGCAGGCAAGCTATCTAGGATCCGTCCAATCATAATGATTCTATACACATATCTTTTATATAGTCAGTGAAAACATTATTACATCCTGAAGATGTTATTTCTCTATTCTAGCAAGCAATTTGTCTAGGAGCCGTCCAATCGTTCGATTATATATAAAAGTGATTACTGAAATTGCTCAGTATTCATGAGATATGGCGTTGCCTCAGTTGAGAGACTACACATCTACATATGCTCTGAGAGCCAGTATTCTCAGTCAGAGGTTCTTGCAGCATGAACTTTCATGCTTCAGTGAGAGATATGAGCCTCAATACTCATCTGATTACTGGATCAGGAGTATGTACAATTATGGTTTTACGATTTTATCCTTTGTCAAAAATCCACCATATACAGTAGGTGGAGTTAGTGGTATCTTTATGCAGTGTCGTGCTATCGCTGTTGCTATTTCTCGGAAGCGTTAAAAATATTTGGATAAATGTTCGGCACATGGGTACGGTTTTGGATTTTGGATTTTGCCACTTTGGGTGAACTTGGGGATGATATGGTTGTCTTTCTGAAGAGATTGAAGAATTTCCAAGCCATCCATGACGTTAATTCTAAGATTGGCAATATTTATTTTACTAGAGTAGGAATTGCGAATCAAAAATGAGTTGGAGCCCAGCTTGTGTCTAGGATTCCAACAAGTTTCTTGTATGAGGATAATGTTGAATAATATAATAAATTAGAAAAAAATTTATCATACAAAGAAAAAACAAAAAGAAGACATTGTGGTATTCTTGAAGAGGTCGAAGAATCGCATAGCTAATTATGATTTTAATTACAAAATAGGCAACTCTTTGTTTATAGGTTAGGTATTTCCATTCAAAAAGGTTTGGGGGCCAGCTTGTTGCTAGGTTACCCTCCACCAATGTTGTACCTATTTTTTGATTCTTAATAATATCCCCTGGTGGCTCCTCTTTTTCTTTACTTTTTTTTAAAATTTTTTTTTTTGCTTAAGATCCCATTACTATTTCCATGTTTTTTCAATGGTAACTCAAACACAAATGGCTTTTACAATGTTTCTTTTAGAACACCAAATTAGGGGATACATAAACTAATCGGGGGATATTTTTATTGTAGCTGCCGGCATGGTTTTTCAATGATGCCGGCATGGTCGATGGATTTTCGGCATTGAAAAACTATGCCGACAGCTACAGTGAAATATCCCCCAATTAATTTATGTATCCCCCAATTAACTGTTCTTCTTTTACTCCCCCATCAAGTATTTGTAATGAAACTCGTTAATTTTATTTAATAATAAAATTTATAATTTAATTTTTTTGTATACATCAACATTAGTTAACAAGATAAGTATACATAAGAAGAAAACAATAAACTTAATTGATGAGATGTCCAACGGATTTTTAACTCCTCGCCTGTATCTATTGATGGTGGTTTTTAGTTCAGGGTTAAATCTGTAAAACCTTGCATTTAATATGCCGTCACTCTGCAAAGAAACAGAGCCATGTAAAAGTGATGAGTGTTCAACCTCTCAACTGGCGCATTTATTGAGCCATTCAATATATTCTGCATGAAATTTATTCAGACTGGTGCATGTAGCAACAATCCCAGATACTCTGTAAATTTCAGCACCTTGTCTATATTATTTATTAATATAAAACCCACTGAGTACTTTCATGTGATATGTTCCCCGGCAGAACCCTTATTATTGGTATGGCATGACGAATTTGTGTTCACTTGTAGCAGAGTAGCATGAATTTCCAAGTATCAAAGTTAAGGTCCTTGCATAAAGCATATTTCTCTCTGGAAATAAGGAATTAAGTGTCAACACATAGAATTCAATCAATTTTGTGATAATTCACAAGATTCATTAACCTGACTAATTTGTAAAATTAGGGTTTTTGAGCCCTGCGCAGTAAATTAGACCCCATTGGTCGAAATTAAGCTTAGGAAACTAAGCAATTGATCCTTCGTGGATTAGTAGGTGCAAAGTCCAACCCAAAATAAAAAAAAACAAGGAATAAATGAGTCGTGAAGTAGAAGCAGCAAAAAAAGAAGGTGTGGACATGCCATAGGCCAACCAACGCCACTTGCAATTGGCCACACCCCATGTTTCCCAAATGTCTCTTATCCCCTGTCGACCAATCAGGTCGCTTTAAACTTGCTGCACACACATGAGTTGTGTCTGGGCCCATACTTTTCGGTCATATTCCCCATCGACCAATCAGGTTTCTTTAAATTCTCCACATGTACAAGAAGTGTGGTCACGCCCATGCTTTGTACAAAATGTCGTTGTACCACGGCCACATGACATGGCCGCATACCACATGTCGCATGTCGTATGAACTAATTAGCGTTACGACTTTCCAAACCCTAATTCGAGCAAATTTTCCACGCCAACCAGGCCAAGTAATATTCCACAGATCATTGGGATAGATGTGGCAATTAGAACCGATGTTGCCATGCCACATTTGGGTCCAACACCAATGTGCCAAAATCCAGCGGCCATGGCTACGCCAGGCGCTATTTGCATCATTGTGCCACTGGCATGTAGCAACTATGCCGGCCATGCCGATTGTGCCACTGTTCTATTGCCATGCACCCATAGGCTGTGGCCATAATCAATGGTCACCTTTTTTCATGAATATTGCAATCTCAACCGTCCAAATTCGTCATGGAATTGACAGGCCTGTGGAAAGTCTTGGGCTACCAAGCCAAGACAAGCCTAATAGCATCACATGCTATTTTCCTGCGGAAAGTCTCTTGACTTTGACTTGCCACACGTAGCAAACTGCTACACGTTTTCCACGAAAACACTCGAGATATCAAACATGTCGCAAACTGGGGGATACTCATCAGGGTATTGGTCTAGCGGTTTACATCGTGCGGCGTGCAACACGTCCATCATAAGAAAGTTTCAGGGAAACATGGAAGTTAGTGGCGGCAAGAATTAGTGGGTGTAAACAAACCCGTTTCCTTCATAGTGGAGGCGTGGTATCTGGAAGATATACATTACTCCACTCTTCCATCACTCAATCACTCCCACTTCCTACGAGACTAGGGTGCATTCAATATGACTTGTATAAATAGGTTTCGCCTATTTTCCACCAAACAACAAGTTTTGGTTAGAAAAAAAACACAGTATCCAGAAAACTACCAAAGAACTTATAGCTTATATTCCGCAAGCCAGTTCCAAATTCTGATACAAGTCATAAAATAACCATACCTTCATAATCAACTATTCTGGTCTCAACACCTTCTTCGCTTCCCTCCCTAAGACCAACCCTTCTCCTTCACTTTGTGACCGAAGCAAGACTGAAAAGGACATTTATTGGTTTAGGTCAGGATTGTACAGATTGATCTCTCGAATCAAAAGTACTCCCGTGCAGTACATTTGTTTTAGGTTTAGATTCGTTTCTCATCCACACACCCAAGTTTACCAAAACCAGCAGAAACAATTTTTACCCATAAATAATTGGCGACCACAGTGGGAGATTAATCTCTCGGTTGCAATACCAATTTCCAATTTCTTTTTTTCAATCTCAATTTCAAGATGGTAGAGCTTAGGTCCGGGTCAGCAACAAACCATGATGCCACCGACGCAGAAAATGCCCTTGATATCAATATTCCTTCTAGTGACATCAATGTACCACCTGTTAGCATGATCAACACCCGCGGCGCCGCAGACTCTACCACCAGCACCAGCGGCATAGGAAACGTTCCCTCAGGCGTTACACCTCCGATCACCAGAGCCAGAGCCGCTGCTGCCACCCCATTATTTCTTCAAGTGTGACACTCCCAGTTGTCACCAGAGTTGTTCTCACTCCACCATCAGGATGAGAGACCGGAGGAGCCAAAGGAATCCAACCCCCTATTACTATTGATGATTTGATGGAAATACAATAAGTTCTTACTAAGGCTCAGACGGACATGGCCACAACACAAAAGGAGCGAAACAATGAATAACTGAATAATTAGTCAAGGGATTTAGAATTCGGGCATTAGATTGTCATAAACCAAATGTGACTGAACATCAATTGGTGGAGTTGTGCATTAATGCTTTATGGGGTACTCTGTTCACAAAACCATGTAATCTATGATGAAGCATGTATGTGAGATTCTTTATTTCTCCAAGGTGCAGCACCGAGATACATTTCAGCTCTCAACCGTGTTGCGTTGGCGCTTTGATCTTTACTCCAGGAGCCGCTTCAATATTCTCTCCAGAAGTCATCGCTTCAACATTCTCTCCAGAAGCCGCTTTGCTTTAACATTTCACTTCAGGAGCCGCTTCAACATTCTCCTCCATAAGCCGCTCTGCTTCAACGTTTCTCTCCAGGAGCCGCTTCAATGTTCTCTCTAGAAGCCGCTCTGCTTCAACGTTTTGCTCCAGGAGCCGCTTCAAAGTTTTCTCCAGAAGCCGCTCTGCTTCAATGTTTATTTCTAGGATTTACTTCAACGTTCTCTCCAGAAGCCGCCACTCCTTCCTGCCAAGGTTCGTTCCCATAGCCGCCACTCCTCCCTGTCAAGGATTATGATCGCAGCCATCCAAGTCTCTTCTGATAACAGCTGCTTCCAAGAACCGCTGCTGCTCGTTTGTTGATACCATCAAGATCCTCACCATAGAAACAACCACTACAAATAATATTTCGTCCATGTGATGTTCCAAGCATCCCATCCATGAGAGTACAATAAGCTTGTATCAATCACAGAGGCGTGGATTCAAGGTGGTAAAATTAAAGTAAGCTACACTTGGGGACCGAAGCTTTCTTCAGGTTTAGAAGTTTAAACGCAGTCACCGCCTTACCAACGAATGCAATGGAAGCACATATTCCATGAGAAAATAAGCTATGGATAATTACACATGGGGACTTTTGTCACGCTGCTTACTCATAGGAGAGCCTGATACACCCAAAGCCCAATCATGTGCAAAGACATGCGTAGCGGAGACAGATCTAAGTAACTATACTTAAACTAAATGTTTTATATCTATTAGGCATATCAAATAAATTTTAAATCTCTTAGTGTTGAGACGTTCAAATTCCTCAACACTCACCACTGTGTTTCCTGGAAAACAGCCTCAACACATTTTTTCCCTCTTAGTGTTGAGACGTGTTCTCTTCTTAACACTCAGTACCGTGTTGCCAGGCAAACATCCTCAACACACCTTTCCTCTTAGTGTTGAGACGTGTTGTCTCCTAAATAGTAAATATCGTGTTGCCAGGAAAACAGCCTCAACACACCTTTCCTCTTAGTGTTGAGACGTGTTGTCTCCTCAATACTCAGTATTGTGTTTCCAGGAAAAGAACCTCAACACACCTTTCCTCTTAGTGTTGAGATGTGTTGTTTCCTCAACACTCAGTACCGTGTTGCCAGGCATATAGCCTCAACACATCTTTCCTCTTAGTGTTGAGACGTGTTGTTTCCTCAATACTCAGTACCGCCAGGCAAACAACCTCAACACATGTTTCCTCTTAGTGTGGAGACGTGTTGTTTCCTCAACACTCAGTACTGTGATTCCAAGCAAACAACCACAATAGATCTTTCCTCTTAGTGTTGAGACGTGCAAGTTGCTCAACACTCACTATTGTGTTGTCAGACATACTTCCTCAACATGTTTTCCTCTTAGTGTTGAGACGTGCAAATTCCTCAACACTCACCAATGTATTTTCATGCATCACTGTCTCAAACACACCTTCATCTTAGTGTTGAGATGCGCAATCTCCCCATCACTTACTCGTGTTGTCAGGCGTCATCGCCTCAACACATCATAGTGCTGACGGCTCTACCACCTCAACACTCATCTTTGTATCAAGGATCAACTTCCTTGGCACCCATCAGTCGAGGCTCCACTACTTAAATATATTTTTTTAGTGTTATCGGCATCAACGTACCAGAAAGTTAATTTCTATTTGCCTCGACGTTTCATTAAACATGTTCTGCTCAAAGGCCAAGCATGTCTCTCCCTACTGGTAACGTCTGTTTACTCTTCCCATGAATTTTATTTCCGCCTGTCACCATCTATTGCTTACCCTATAACAATGTCATTGTTACTTGCTAAGCAGTGGACTTAATGTTGATGGTGGTTTTTAGTTCAGGGTTAAATATGTAAAACCTTGTATTTAATGTGACGTCACTCTGCAAAGAAATGAAGCCATGTAAAAGTGATGAGTGTTCAACCTCTCCACTGGCGCATTTATTGAGTCATTCAATATATTTTGCATGAAATTTATCCAGATTGGTGCATGTAGCAATAATCTCAGATACTCTGTAAATTTCAGCACCTTGTCTATATTATTTATTAATATAAGACCCACTGAGTACTTTCTTGTGCTATGTTCCCCGGCAGAACCCTTAATATTGGTATGGCATGACGAATTTGTGTTCACTCGCAGCAGAGTACCACGAATTTCCAAGTATCTAGGTTAATGTCCTTGCATAAAGTACTCAATCGGAAAGCATACTGCTCTCTGGCAATAAGGAATGATGTGTCAACACATAGAATTCAATCAATTTTGTGATAATTCACAAGATTCATTAACCTGACTAATTTGCAAAATTAGGGTTTTTGCGCCCTGCGCAGTATATTAGACCCCATTGGTTGAAATTAAGCTTAGGCAACTAAGCAATTGATCCGCTGTGGATTAGTAGGTGTAAAATCCTACCCAAAATTATAAAACAAAGAATAAAAGAGTCGCGAAGTAAGAGCAACAACAAAAGAAGGTGTGTATATGCCATAGGCCAGCCGGGGCCACTTGCAAGTGGCCACACCCCATGTTGCCCAATCATCTCTTATCCCCTATCGACCAATCAAGTCGCTTTAAACCTTCCACACACACATGAGTTGTGGCTGGGCCCATACTTATCGGCCCTATTCCCCATCGACCAATCAGGTCGCTTTAAATTCTCCACACGTACCAGAAGTGTGGCTACGCCCATGCTTGTCCGCCAAATTGGCTTTCCAAAGACCACGCCAACATGCCAAATGAGCATGCCAAGCGCACATGCCAAACGTGCCACTTGGCTACAGTAGCACACCAAACGCGCCAACGCGCCATGGATAGCGCACCTACGTGCTAACCCACCTTCTGTTCGTGGCCAACGCCATAACAAATTTCAATTTGGTTATCCTAACCAGAGACATGACCTTGATCTAGTGGCGATGGTCGAAACCCTAATTTCCAGTCGTAGCACAAATTACGCCACTTCGGGCCCCACAACATGCCACGAGCCGTGCGGGACCAGGAAATCCTAATGAAGGCGTCATAGCATGGCCACTCGTGGAAACCCTGATCCTGTGATCATTTCCACATGGTGGCCTGGATGTGGTTCCTTTGGCGTGGTTATAACACCATTTTCCCAAAACGTCGTTGTACCACGGACACATGACATGTCCGCATACCACATGTCGCATGCCGTGTGCATTAACTAGGGTTTCGACTTTCCAAACCCTAATTCGAGCAAAGTTTCTACGCCAACCAGGCCAAGTAATATTCCACAGATCATTGGGATTGATGTGGAAATTAGAACTGATTTTTCCACCACATTTGGGTCCAACACCAATGTGAAAAAATCTAACAGACATGGCTACGCCAGGCGCTACTTGCACCATTGTGCTACTGGCATGTACCAACTATGTCGGCCATGCCGATTGTGCCACTGTGATATTTCCATGCACCAATAGGCTATGGCCATAATCAATGGTCACCCTTTTTCATAAATTGCAATCTCCGCCGTCCAAATTCGCCATGGAATTAACAGGCATGTGGCAAGTCTTGGGCGACCAAGCCAAGACAAGCCTAATATCATCACATGCTATTTTCCTACCAAAATTATCTTGACTTTGACTTTCCACACGTAGCAAACTGCTACACGTTTTCCATGAAAACACTAGAGACATCAAACATGTCGCAAACTGGGGGATACTCATCAGGGTATTGGTTTGGAGGTTTACAGCGTGCGGCGTGCAACACGTCCATCATAAGAAAGTGTCAGGTAAATAGGGAAGTTAGTGGCATCAAGAAGTAGTGGGTGTAAACAAACCCGTTTCCTTCATAGTGGAGGCGTGGTATCTGGCAGTTAAACATTACTCCACTCTTACATCACTCAATCACTCCCACTTCCTACGAGACCAGGGTACGTTCAATATGACTTGTATAAATAGGTTTCTCCTATTTTCCACCAAACAACAAGTTGTGGTTAGAACAATAATACAGTATCCAGAAAACTACCAAAGAACTGATAGCATACATTCCGCAAGCCAGTTCCAAATTCTGATACAAGTCATAAAATAGCCACATATTCAGAATCAACCATTCTGGTTTCAACACCTTCTTCGCTTCCCTCTCTAAGACCAACCCTTCTCCTTCACTTTGTGACTGAAGCAAGACTGGAACGGCGATTTCTTGGTTTAGGCCAAGATTGTACATATTAATCTCTCGAATCTAAAGTACTCCCATGCAGTGCCTTTGTTTTAGGTTTATATTCCTTTCTCATCCACACACCCAAGTTTACCAAAACCAGTAGAAACAGTTTTTACCAATAAACAGTATCCAATCCAAAGTCCATCGAATTTCAAAAATATCACATGCCTCTAGTCTATTAGTGTACTATTTGGGTACCAACCGTTAAAAGGTAATGCCAGATTTTTGATAAATTTCTTATAATTTAATCAATAACAGCTTTAGCATTAAACCCACAAATATATGTATTTTTTCTATATCGAGCTCTACGAATTCGATCACAATACAATAGCAACTTTTGTTTTGCACTTTTTTCGGTACTCCTGGCAAGCCCATTTTTGAATTTCTTCCGTCGCATTTGTGTTTTGTGAGCCCGTCACCCATCCATAGAATATATCTTTCCCACGTGACTACTCGGTAGGACTTTCGACAAAATCCAAAAGGAACTTTCCGTGTGTATTACTCGATTTAAAAGTGATTAGACCGATGTGCAGGTTTTAGTCTAAATCTATTGGAGTTCTTTTTAGTTATGTTGGATAGGGATGGGAAACAACAAATAAATTGCTTATTTTGAAAAATATTTTAAACCATTCCCAGCAATTGATTTGCACATAGGTATTTATGTTGGGGCGTGTGTTGTTTCGTAACTATAAGTCTATCAGTGTAAGTGAATTGCTTCTATCTTCTTATATATTCTTTTTACAATTTTTAGGAACTGAGAAAGTGAAAAGAATAAGGTACCGCATGAACCTTCAATGTCTGATATTGCTACGATGTGCTAACTATATTATTCTTAATTTTGTATAAGTTTTTCAAATTATGTACTAGTATTGATTGGAGGATGTGTATTTGATATGAATATAGGTCGGGTGAGCTAAGTGGGGGATCAGGGACCTGGGTCATAACATTGACGATGGTTTATATTTGGATTGCGCTCAACAAAAACAATGTTTCTCATGTTTCAGGAGTTACATAATCTTATGAAGGATTCTCTTTATACTTACGACGAGGATGAGTGGTTCCAAGATGCCTGAGAGTTATTCATCATCTTCTAAGGATGTTCCGAAAAATGTTGGTCGTATTGGATGAGTGGATTATGTACTTTCTTAAGGATTTTCAGCTTTTATAATGCAAGACTTTGTTTTAGTATGTTTGGTTTGGTTATGGATTTTGGTGGATTTCCTTTGTTTTAAGTAATGGGATATTAATTTACCTTGAATGAATGAATTTTAGCGTTTTAAGTTATCTGATTCATGTTTAAGTGTAATGGAAGGAAAATCAGAGGATGGCAATCCGGAGTCACTTATGACTAGGTTGACCCTTATTATAACCTAGTCGTAGAGTAGAACTAGCTGGGAATGCCAGCCTTAATTACAGCTTACGGTTGGTTTAAGTGGCCGTAAGCCTGCCATAAATATGAACTCATAGTATTCCTAAATCTGGAAATCATATATTATAGATAGGTTTTTAGACAATCCCAGTCGTGAATCTGCCGAGATTTCATTTTCAGGGACAATCCCGGAATATTACGACTAGGCTACTAGACAATCCCAGCCGTAAATCTGCGGAAATCTCATTTTCTTGGTAACTTTCTTAATAACGTCTAGGTCATGTCGGCGTAAAACCTAGTTTGAGGGTTATGAAAACCCGAGACGACTTCACTCATAAACTATACTTTCTTGATGTTGTTGTATCTAAATTGAAGCTCAAAAGGACATCTGCACTTCTTCGTACTATAAGATCCCTTGTTCCTTGTGGTTTTTGGTTTATACTCTCAACCCTTTTTCCAACGACTCTCGTACTTTCCACTACACTCATAAACCATCTGAAAGCTGGTGTCTCTAGCCCGCTTCTTTGCATCTTCTTTATATTTCTACTCATAGTTGTTTGCATGGTGAGCACTTGTATCCGCTGAAACTTGAACAGGTGGGGGGTGGTCTACCATAACTACCGCTTGATCTTCCATCCTAATGTATGGTGCAATCTATAATAAAATGAAATATATCACATCATTAGTTGAAAATAAATTCTAAAAACAGAGAAAACAGGCTGGATCGACAAGGGAAATTCCATTCGTTAACAATTCCACGGGTTGGAATTCAGGTCAAACCCAACCATAGGGAAAAGTTATTGATGCGTCGACAGGGGATATCCTAGCAGTAATTTGACTATTTCCTTAGAATGTTTAGATAGTTTAACTTGAGCCTAGAAAACAAGCCGTAAATTAATAAAAATGGCCTTGCAACCCAGCCGTAAGAACAATGCACGGCGGGGTATCCCAACCAGTGCCGACACCATTAAATAGCATTTAGTATACCCATGCAAAATCTGGTCGTAAATTTGTATTTGAAGCCATGAAGTTTTATTGTTCTAGTCTTAAATCTTCCATAACGACTGGGAGTTCATCAAGAAAGAATCATTCATGGTTTTCTAGCCGTGATCAGACCTGACGGCGAAAAATATAGGGTTTTCGAAAAGAAAAAATCAAAATTTCTTACAATTCCAAACTTGAAAACTGAAATTGGAGTTAGATTAGAGGTATACCTAGTTATCTTGAGCAGTCATTTCTTCGATTTCTTCTTTTTCTTGGGTTGGTCCTTCGAAATCATAGTAAGGTTCATAATGGTTATGTTGAGTTTGAGAAAAAAAATCATGATTTTCTGAAAAAACAGTAAAGAACTGATCGTTGTTGATGGGTATTAATATGTTATCGAGTTTTGAAGATGAAGACTCACCTACATCAAAACTCTTATTTAAATCACTCATTTTGAATTTTTTCCCCAAATTTTTTTCTCTTCTTCTTCTCCCTCTGAATTTATTTTTTGTTTTGATTTTGATTTCAAACGCTTAACTCATGGTTAATGATGTTAATCACATTCATTATCACTAATCAAAACGGGGGTATATTAGTCATTATGTGAAATACCCGGATAAGGGGTTACAAGGATTACTATTTCATGACCTTATGCAGCCCCAAAACCCAGCCGTGTCCAGCCCCAATAATTGGATAAGTGCTGCCACATTCTTGAGCTTGAAAGAGAATATAATAAATAACCAATTGTTGTCCTGCCGAGAATTTATCTGGCCGAGAAAGGATCATCCATTTCAATTCAGTGTCATACTCCTAAATTACGAACAAAATGTGATGCGATTCTGATTCAATCACAAAAGACGATGAATTCTGCAACAGAAGGTATGGCTGTCGAATTCAAAAGTTATCTATCCCCTCGCCTACAGCATTTAGCCGGGGATTATCCAATTGGTTAATACCTTGGTTAAGGATCAGTGAGCTAATACAAAAGAATTAACAATGCAGATACAAAAAGTACAGGTACAGCATGCAAGTAAAAGGCAAATTCATTTCACTAATCAAAATTTTCAAAATGCTTACAGTTCCATATGATTTGACATATAGTAGAGATTTCTATCTAATTTTAGTTTCTGACCCTATATGTTTTCTTCTAGTATACTTCATTTCTATTTTTCCTTTAGTTGCTAACAGTATTGGACATCAAACCTGATGAACCAATGGTGAAATTCCTTTTACTTTATACACCCACTAACTGAATATAAAAAAAAGAAAGACTACTATATACATCCAAAACAAAAGGCACTGCAAGAAACTGCTGCTGAAATCTCACTATAGTCAACTCAAAAAAATTAATTGATCATCAAAAAACTTTCGGCATTCATACACGGGGGAACAGGCTTCTCTAGCATCGATGTCCCTTGAAAGACCATCATTTGGCAATTCCTTCTGTACTTGTTCAACTGCAGTGATAACAATTCCTCTATATTATAAGCTATCTGCTGCAAACTACATACAGAAAGACGGATGAAATATCAAAAAAAAAAAAAAAACTCCCTCTCACCTTCTCTTGGTTTATCTTCTTAAAGCCAAATTTATTTGTCCATATGGATTCTGCTTCTTCAGCAGCTGGGAGTACTAAAGTTTCTACTTTAAGATACCCCAGAAGCAGCTCGATGCAAGAAAACAGCGACTGGAAGTAACCCTATCAATATTGCAAAAAAGGACTATTTATGATAAGGTTGCCACAGAGAAATCCAAACAAACAATGACATCACTTGAATTCAGTTTGACAGACTCACCCGTCCTTGGACTTCACTACTGGTAGCAACCAAAGGAAGTTCAGCGATTTTTTGTCCGAAGATCCTAAGAATAGCAGCAGATACGACAATCGAACTGCAAATGGCAATATAAATCAAGATGAGAATATATTACAGAATATTAGAGGCTAAACCATGATCTAGATATATTCTTACTTTGATGTCAGTACTGCACAATACATTCCTCCAAAGTCTTGATCCCTTATAACTCTTCTGCAGATTTCAACCATAAAAGAAGCAAGTAAACCAGCTGCAAGACACTCTAGAGAAGGTATAGAAAAGAGAGGAAGCCAATCAAATATAGCAGAGCTGATGCAGTGGAAGATCTTTGCTTACCCCAAAACCATCGCAGGGATGAGGTCGCGACCGCTTTTTAAGTCAATGATGGGATCGAAGTGATCCTAAGAAAGAGAAACACGGATATAAGATATGTAATCAAAAACTGCACAAGATGTATGATGTATGTTGAGAAAAACAAAGCTTTAAAGAGAAGGTAAATAAATAAAGGTCTTTTTAGCCAATTCACACTATCCAAGATGTTGAAGAAGAAAATGTTGACTGGAACTATAAGTAAGAGTCTAATATCGGGAGGATCGTTGCTAGAAAGCTAAATGTATTTCCAATAGGATGGTGAATAGACCAATACTTACACGAAAGATGGCGACAGCCTTAGAAAGCAACAACTCAGAGTCGGTGGTAGCAAGCTTCCCACTAAGAAGGCTCCATCTTAGATCAAGGTCACCATTATCACTTGAGCATTTCTCCATATGCTTTGTCTTTATCAAACCTGAAAGAGACTCCGGGAGCTCCAAAGGTTTGCGCTCAAGCAACTGGTGCAGAGTTGTGTGAATTGCCTTGCAGTCTGTGCAACAAAACCACTCCCCTTCTGGCAATTCCTGTTATGCAGGCCAAAATCACATTTCAGTCCAGCAAACCTAAAACATGAAACATAACAACATATGATTGTGTGCAAACCTCTAAATCCGCCATGTTGTGATCCTTCAGACAACCAACATGATATTCCTTTTCACACTGGAGAAAATGAACCAAGCAATTAAGTGACACCTTTAAGTAAACATAATTTTCTTGAACAATCACCTACTTAACCTTTAAAACTCGTACAGGAAATGAAAAAGTGAGATGAATGTCAATGTACCTGATCACAAAGTAGAACTGTGCCTGGTCCGAATCCTGATTTGCAAAAATTATGGGCTCTAGATCACGAGAATAAAGAGTGTAAGCTCATGCCAAAACAATGAGACCAAAAATCAAATAATTTATCATTTGAGTTCACATAATGCAACAGAATAACTTATGAAGTGGATAGGTCTCACTATCATCAGATGTAAGATCTCACTGAACAAATAAAGTGCTTCTAAACATCTGTTCATTGACAATGTAGCCCACCTGCATAATGCACATCCACCAACTTCAACGTCTTGTGTTTTGACAGTTCGGATGCATCGCTGATAAATCTGTTCTATAGGATCATCTCCTAACACTCTGCCAGCTGCTATTGCATTAGCATTGTACTCGCAGAATTTCTCCCTTTGGTACATCTGTTGGCAGTGGGAACAATACCATTTACCAGGTGGGAGGTTGGACAAACCCACACAGTCTGTAATAAGAAAATGCAGATTAGAACTATATCACAGATGTGTACCACAAAGAAGCATCTAAACAGGATAAAAACAAATTTAATCAACCAGACATGATATTATCAAGATACGAGACGAAGTGGTTAAAATGTTTCACTTTCCAACATGAAGATTAACTGTTATAAATCATGTCAGAAGCTCTTTGGAAGCCACTGACCAAAAAGAAACCTCAAGGCACACTAATGTCTCTGGAAGATTCCATGGAAGTGACACCACCCTGTACTAAGTTAAAAGGAGAGAAAACGAAAGGAAAAAGATGCAGCTGAACAAATATAATCAGAAGAGTAAACTCACCTCTGTGAAAAGCTCTGGGGCATCCGTCACAAAGCAAAAGGTCTCCAAAGTCCGCACATATGCTGCAAAGGTCATCATTTTCACGAGGAGAAAAATTCGGATCTTTTGACAGAGATACTGATAATTCATGAAGAGATACCCCATTGGATGTGTAGATGTTTAGGTAACTGGCAAATCACAATAAAAAAGTTAGTTACATAAATGGATAAATAAAGTAATTTTCATACATTCTAAATTTGTTACTCACGGTTTGCGGCGTGAGGCCCAACCGGCATGAGCTTCGAACACTGAAGGGCTGACCTGATCAGCAAAGATATAAAACATCAGTATTTTTTACTAAACAATTACAATGACCTTCCGACGTTAAATGGACTTTCTATATTTCAATACCAGAGTTACACTGCTGGAGGATAGATAACCTCTAGGCATACACCGATGACTACTCAGGACAATCAAATAGGATTGATCCTTGTTAATCAACCACATGGTCCAAATCAGTTCATTTGTAAACAAAGCAAAAGGAAATTGTATGGTTTAGAAAGCAACTATTAGGAGCTATCAAGAAAAAGAAAAAAAACTATTAAGGAAGAAGAGATGTGGCACCCTTTGTCGACATCACATGATAAACACATATAAGCTGGGCCGGGTGATGTATAATAATAAATGAATAATAATCTGGTAGTAGTAAGAGTACCTCATCGTTGCAGCAGCCACAGAGAATTCCGGAACCACTTTTACAGCCTTCTAGCAATTTCTGGCCAATATAAGGTTCGTCAGAAGAAAGAAAAAAAACGACAAGCAAATCTAACAACAAAAGGAGCAGTAAGCACGAGTTTTTTCTTGTGTTTGTTCACTGATACAACCTGACCGCGATGATAATAACCGAGTTCAGCTCCGTCATGTAAACCACCTTCCTCAAAGACCAACTTATGCAAATGCACATCCCTTCAACGATAAACAATAATACTTAATGCCTTATATCAGAAGCTAAATAAGATACGTACAACAGAACGGTCATAAATAGATTCTACCAGAAAACAGAATACGAACTTTTTAGTTAGCCTCCCTCGGATATTCCTTGTCCGTGGAGCAAATTCTGAAGGTAAAACTGCCTTTGATGATCTGAAGAAGACATAAATGTATCAGGAGAAAACGAGATATTATGTATATATCAATATAAAGAAGGGTATGATAAAAGTAGATCTAATTAGAATACCAAAGAAGATTGTTCCTCTAGCTTTAGTTCACATTATCCAGCCACAAATATTATGTTAGTCATATTGTTATTGCAACAAAACAGTGAAGAGCTCTGTGGCTTTTAAAACATACCTAAATCAAGTTTTTGACTAGTTAGGAGCATAAGCTACTAGGGAATGAAAGCAGGAAAATGCCAAAATAAAATTCAACCTTGACAAATAGATATAGTGGACCCAAAAATAGATAAGAACAAAGAGAATTATTACCCCATTGAAAATCTCAACCAGAGTAAACTGCATACCTTGTTTTAGTACCAGATGTCCATGATACGTTTGCTTGGGAGTTCCTTGATTCCAGGCATTGTGTGCATAACGTTGCTGCCTTATTCATGCGAGACGGGTGAAGATGTCCTAAGATCGAAACGTAAGTGTGACAAAGAAAGTCATTCTTGTCAGTTGAAACACAGTGATTATAACAAAGGACAAATAAACAAATCAACTCCACTACAAAACGCAAAAATTCTCGACCTCTACAGCTTAATAACCTAAGTTATGTTTTAAATCGAGGGTTGAGTGGTGCAATGCCCACCTTTGCAATGACTGCAGATGGTTGTCTTGTTGATAGATGGCGAAGAACAGACTGCATTTTGAATTGTTGATTGTAATGTGTCCAAAGGAGCATTCCTGCATGCATTCATCACATAACGGAGGTTGTTCCCATTCTCCAAATAAATATAATCAGCAGCACGTTTATTTCCACTACCAGCATGCCTCTCAAATTCCATGGGGCTGACAACCTACATTTATCATGGCAAACATTCTTACACTCAATCATTCTTATATACAGTCAAAGTGTTCGACATAAGACCGCTGAATAATAATGACATCATAAAACTAACCAACTATTCTCACCTTGCGCCCATTGCAGAAACTACAGAAACACAAAATCCCGGACTTTTCAATTTTTCCATCAAGCCCTTCTTTCTACAGGACATCATTGCAAATCAAAAATGCAATCCGATGAGTATATACAAACAAAAACAATCAGCAAACATAGAAAAAAGAGTTTACGGTGTTGCAAAACGTACCTTCTTACCGAATATGTAACTGACACGCAATCCTTCAAGCAAACCAGTACCAAGAAGCTCATTAAGCTTTGTTGGAAACTTTGCCAACCCAATCTTTTTAGACATTTTCATTTCCAGCTTATTACTTAAAGGTGCTCTTATACATTCACCTTCTACAACCTGTTGATTCTTGCAAGAACTATCCGATTCAATAGCTTCTTCGTTCTCAGAAGCAGGAATCTCCCTCGTCTCTTTCTTTCGCAAACGAGAATAGAATATTACGGGTTTCTCCGACACACCATTATCGCCATCAATCAAGTTTGGGGGTTCCTCTGTTTGCAAAGAACCAACAAGATTAATGCCGGGTTCTTCACAAATTAAAGATTTCTTAACTTCATTAGACTCTTCACAAACTGGTAATACAGTGGCATCAATTCTCTTTTCCCCTTCCTTACTCAAATCAGTCCGCATAACCAAATTCCTGTCAAATTTTTCATTATTTTCCAAATTCTTGAATCTCTTATTTCCGGAAGAAGAAGAAAAAGATGGATTTAGAAGTTTAGTAGCTCTAGTTCTTCCAATAGAACCATCCAGTACTTCAGATTGACCCTTTAATGCAAAAGCAAACTCACGTTTTAAACCACTTCTAGGTCCTGATAACAACACAAACTCTTCTGATTCAACACACTTCACCATTTTCCAAACAAAATTGATCAATCAATTAATTTTTTCCAGACAAACATTGATTGAAATTTTGACCTGCAAAAATTCAAAAAAGATAAATGAACAGCCTAATTTAAATCAGAACAAGAAATCAAGTTAATTTTACCTTGATTCTATTCATGAAAACTAGTAGAAGATGAAGAGAGAAAATCTTGAGAATTTACCTCAGGTGAGGGGGGATGAGGGATTCAGGGTTTTTCTTACAAGTCAAGTTTTCATACTAGTTACGGAGAAGAAAGACATAGATATATGTAGTAGATTACTAAAGAGAAAAGGAAATGACAAAAGAGCCCAATCTATTGATTTTTTATTGACAGGTTTACCCTCGAATCAAGTGCTTATAAGGTTGGCCGTTTTTGTACTTATGTGTATTGTTGAGGTACTTTTTTGGGTTTTAAACATTAGTGAAATCAAAGGGTAAAAGTATTTTGATTTTTTTAATTTGGATGATGAGTAGGCACCAGATAATACCATCATTTTGGACAGAAGCACAAAGCAAACAAAGAAAGTGTGTTTATGCAGCGGCCAATAAGGAGAGTAGGAATAGTTAATTGGGGGAGTGTTTATTAATTTATTTAGTAATAAATAAATTTCGTTTTTAAAAATTTAGCAAGAGATATCGCCCGTTGATTTGGTGATCTTGAGATTATATCGGTGCAGAAGAATTGACGTCATCACCCGACCACTGGAGTCCAAAATCTATGAGACAAGGGATTCCGGTTTGCTTTTGCATTTCGTGATAGAGGTAGGAAGGAAATACAAGAAATTCACAAATAAAAATAAATATCCATACATTTTACGGAATTAATAATCTTAACAATTTTTAATTCTTTTACATTCGTAACATTTTCTTTTTTAAGCATGCCTTATGCACCGTAGAAACAACACAAAAATAAATAAAAGTAGTAAGTAATTTGAGAAAAAATGGGTTGTTCCGAAATCACTTCCATTAATATCGTAATTATCTCTTATTCTTCTAAGAAAATAAGATTCATTTTATAAGTATTCTCTTTTATAAAATTATAAAAGCCATGGGAAAATTAAAACTCGACAAATCTCAAGCTCTGGGTGTAAGGTCTCTCCAAACGTATTTAAATATTATGTTGTAGATGGACATTACAAAAATCAGAATTTATTAGCACGATACACGGATAGAAATTCAAGATTTTTCTAAATGAAAGATGTGTGCGTTGTCAATCTTCTTTTGACGATATTTCACAGTGTCTTCTCAATCGTTAGATGACAATTAAGTGATATATTACATAGATGGTTAAGATCTTTGAACTGGATCTAGATAATCTGAATTAAACTATCATCTACCGTAATAAAATTATTATTGTGTGGATTCCAATTGATGATATTGTGTAAATTAAGTTCCATTGAAGAACAAGATCAAACAAAAACTGTCAAATATTTCCATTGCTAATAATATTTGATGAGTTTTCATTCAGTCGATTCGTACCTAAAATTTAAAACTTCAGTTCAATCGGAAATTATCTTGGTCAAAACTTTATTTCAAATCAAGAATGCATTTCAAAATATTAGAATAAAATCCACTTTGCACAAAGGAAAAAAAAAAGATGGGGCAAATAATTATCTAGGTAAAGATGAGAGAAAGATCAAAGAATCAGAGACTCGATATCGGAGAAAATGGGAGAGAAAATCAATATCATAACAAATAATAACTAATAAGTATAACTATTAATTCATATATAAGTAATTGTATAACAAATATACAAGAATTGTTTTGGTAGAATACCTGGTAAGATTAATCTGTAACGAGCTATTGCAAACCTTGTAGCATAAACTGTTTTTCTTGGTTTCACTTTCTTAACCTAGCCCTAATGAGTTATAAATCGTTGTACACGATTGATGGATGTTGTTTCCATTTTATAGGTAGAGAGGGTCAAGTTCCTGAGAATCTGTATTTGACATTCATATCGCAACCGTTCATCAAGGAAGAGCATAAAAGGAGTCTAACTCCTTATATGAACCATAAGTTAGGTATTTATCCTAGTATAACCTATCTGAATCTAAATGAAAAAAGAAAAAAAAAATCCTAATATAACCTAGATTCTTCGCATAGTTCAATCTTGCGAGAAATTATTGAGTAGTATCCAACTGTCCATGTGATAATATATTGATGGATAATTACTAGAAGCGTAAGGTATGCATAGGATCCTAAATTAAGTAAATTAACAATTAACGTAATAATTTAATCAAATAAATTATTCATGCGAGTCATAACGGTTGCAGATTATCATGTTATCAACATGGTTTCTTCTATGTAACACAACATGAATAATTTACTCAGGTAAACCTTAAATAAAAGTATTACAATAGTATACTGATGTTTTTGAAAAGAGAATTTTTGTTAGCAATCAGCCATTCACATAAGTATACACTAAATATGGAAACCAAAATAAATTCTAAATTACATCAAAAAGAGCTCAAAAATTGTTCAGTAAACAGGCATGCAAATTAGTTGAATTCAATAATCAATTACTCCCATCAACATAAGATTTCATACAATTTTTTAGAGGTTTTGAAAGGGAACCATTCAATTTATATAGTTGTGCTTGAACAAAAAATGAAACGATTGATACGAATACTCAATGTTAATATTTTTGGTTCATTCTTTATCATATTATGTTATAATTTCGCACAACTAGGACAATATGTTCAACAGTATCTCACTAAAATCTCGAAGTTTCGAAGATATACATATCCTTAAATGGATGTAGTATTAATGGATTTTTTATGTGTAAAATATGTACATCCATAAAACCAAGGTATACGAAAAACCTGCATCTCTAATTGATTAAATTACTAATTTAAATTATTTTATTCCTAGTATCTCGAGTTTTTCTTTGTTGTTTTCCATAATTAGTTTTTGGATTCATCAACTTGGTGCATTCTAGAATTAAAACTTTCGTGAAGATTAAATGTACATCTTTTGTCTAGTCTAGAACTAAATTTGATGAATATATTGACATCTTAATATTCTTTTTGAATATTCATGCGGTATCTGCTTTATATGCATGGGAGGCTTAAATCTATATTATATGCAATTGTCGTGTAATAAGATATATTTACTTTATTTCAGAAATCATAAGATGATAAGTATAAATCCACGATCTCAAACATATCTTAACATATAAGACCAAGAGCATAAACGTATTCCACTGATGAAAAATCATTGTACAATCAATACGTTCAGATCTTAATTCCACGAGAACTAGTCTTGAAAAAATCCATAATCAAGATTGTATAAACAAGGGAACATATGGACGATCTAATAAGATACAAATCCAAAAGGCCAAGCTAGTATGATCTCAAAACTTTAAGATTTGATTTCGATTATAACAAAGTCTTGTATGATTAGTTTCAATTATATTATTTAATGATAAATATATAGCATATGAGTCATCTCGGATGAATACATAGATGCTACTTTATGAGAATAGAAAGTATTTTCTATTAAATCACGTACCTCCTATTGGTTCTCCATCTTGTAAGTCATATCCTTTACAAGGTTGGAAATTCCTAACCTTGCTCGCTGGTCATCTTACTATATGCAAGAAAGCGGAATATGAGAATGACAAAAAGGCCAGTCGATCCATCATCCAGCAGAAGGAGGGATCTCTCTTTATATTGCATGATCTAATATTTCAAGATCCGGATTCAACAAACACAAGTCTTGTTAACTGACGAGGGAAACTATCTAAGTTGATTAACGTACTACTTGTGATATTTTAATCATATGATAAACAATGCATACATAAAATAACATAAGACACCAGAAATTTTGTTAACGAGAAAAACTGCAACATAGCAGAAAAAACCTGGGAGCTCGTCCAAATTGAACTCACATTGTATTAATTAGCTACTATCATTATCCTACTATCAAACTTCGGATGAAATGTAGTTGAAAGCGAATATATGCTCCAATATAATCAATTTCAGTTGTACTCCTATGTCTCTTGGATCTCGCAAAACCCTACGCACTTGATTCCGCTAGTTGACATTATTTACAGTCCTAGAAGTTATTCTACGGTCCTTTGTGAAGACTAGTGCTACGTTGCCTCCAACAATATATCTATTTGATTTCCTCAGATGTGATAATCAAGGTAATGGAAAACTATTTACTTTGATGGATCTCCAGGTATTAAAAAAGATGTCAAAGAAAACATCATCAATTATGGTTTATATTCTTCAAAGTTTGTAGAGATATCTAACTGTTTATAATTCGCAAGATCTATATAAGTCATACATAGATCTAGATCAAAATTTTGTGGAACTAACAATATCAGTGCATTGCTCGGTTGAACCCACTAAGCGTTGGTATGTCAAGTTTGGTTGTCTTATTTTATTCCAAACTTGAAGCTGCTTGATTTGATTACCATAGTCAACTTTATTAGGTTAGACTAGAAACATAGACATGTCGAGACTCTCTATTGTTATTCATGAAGAACCTAAAGACGTATAGGCATCAACGAACACATCAACCTTCAGTTCGAGGCTAGTAACAACATACTTGACTTGTTCCATCTATATATTTGTTCTTTCAAGTCCGTATTAATTGAAAACATAAAATTTTGATGTAATGTTTATTTACTTGTCTCTAGTATCGGTGACTTGGTCATTATACTATGATCAAAGTATCAAGCAAAGATATACTAGTTGTTTTGTATAACTTGAGTATACAGAGTATAATTGATCTGTGGACTACGTGAATTGACATAACACTAATTGGTAACTTGTTATTATTTAGTTTCTTTATTTTTTATTTTTTGTAATCAATAACCAACTTGTAAATAGAAGAAAAGGAGAATTAC
The DNA here is from genome assembly GCA_023529315.1 of Papaver bracteatum. Taxonomy (NCBI): domain Eukaryota; kingdom Viridiplantae; phylum Streptophyta; class Magnoliopsida; order Ranunculales; family Papaveraceae; genus Papaver; species Papaver bracteatum. The sequence goes on from JAJJWX010001659.1 coordinate 1,738,752, forward strand.
AAGGAGTTATTTGGGAGCCTAGCCACAAGTTGTGCTCCTACACCTTTCTGAATGACAAGTCCTATCCTATGAAATAAATAATTTTCAACTTTAACATTGAAGTCGTGACCAGCAACACGATTTTTCATTCTTTTCAGAAAAGCTATCATGTCGTCTCCAAGTTTACCGAGTGTAGTGAAAGCTAAAACACCTAAATCGTATCCATGTGTGGTACATTTGTCTAAATATTTGTTACGCTTACGAGGGATTGCATTGAAAATTACGTGACCTGACTTGAAAGAGCTAACACCACCGCTAGTGAAGGGAGAAACACCAACGACGTTTAAACATGTGTCTTTGCATTCTCCCAATTATAGACAAGAATGTCAGCAGGTTGCAACTCACTACCACAATCATAAAAGAAACCTAATGTTATTTCTTTTCTCACAGGAACACCAGCACTAAAACAAACATCAATTAATGTATCATGAAGAAATTTAAGGACTACATCACTAGCACAATGCAGAGCATGATCACCAAATATATCTATGTCATTGTTGCAACTTGATATTAGACTACCAGCTTCGAATAGGGGGTACTAGGTGATAGAAAATGATGGAGCTAAATTGGCATGGCCCAATACTTTGATTAATACCACTGATAGGACAAGCAAAGAGGTAATCTTGAGCATGTTTAATCTTGTTGTATTGCCATAAAATCGAGTCTTGATCGGACATGCGATATTTTATGGGAATTTTCTTCTTCACAATATCAAAGTACTGGACTGCCAAGGTGCTCATAAGATGGGAGCAGTGTTGATGGTGCTGAAGAGAGGGGGAAATGAACCACATACCTGAATGTATTGATCAAGAGCTAACAGATAGGCAAAGCTGGTACTAGTGACATTAGTTTTGTTTAAGATATTATCTTGTAGTAGTTTGGTCTTGTCCCAAGAGGATAGAAAACAATAATGACTGGTGTCGTCAACTAGGTTGAAGGTATTACTGAAATAAATTAATATCATTGACATGTTGTTCTAAGAACCTTTAATTTCAAGCAATTTGTTAACTGAATAAAGGAAACTTTCTCCACCACACGGGACCTCTACACCGAATTGGAAATTACCTAAATATGTAGCCATTTCTTTACAAACAGCTGAAGCCGCAAGCTTGGTCACTAATCTCCTTTATATGGTGCCAATTTCAATGGGCTGAATACCCCACCAGGTTTCAGCAAAGGAGTGAGAGGTGCACTGGATATAAATTATCCCAATTCAATGAGACAAAGTCCAGCAAGCCAGAGATTAATTACAATTGTGATAAAGGAGAGTAGATTATCTGCAATAGCAGCAGCAAGACCACTGAGTATGTCTAGGATATTTTGTGCATATAAACCGTCTCTACCACATGAAGTACCTTTTGGTAAACTTATTATACCACTGAGAGCTGCAGACTTGGTAACTGTAATGGAAGGATTGTCAATATCTGCAGATTGGGGTGCTTGTTTTGTAACTCCAATAAAGTTTCGGGGGTTTGAGGTCACAAACCACCCGAATTAAGAAACCTAATGGCGGCAACATAGTGACCGTTTTTAACCTTCTTACGACAAGCATTCAAAATGGAGTTATCTTCTTCTTTTTTTCCTTTTGCAGGATACTTTTCTGGTGGTATTCTGAACAGGTTGTTCTAATAATTTCTGAATAATTATGAAACACCCATCATACTCTCTCCACTGTCTCAAGGCTTGGTTAATAGTTGTAATCCGTAACTTCTTATGATTGTCAGATCTTTCCTCCATGGGACATTTGGGGGTATACAAGCGTAATGTGCAAATGAGAAGCAAAAAAAGTTGAATCCAAGAAGATAACTCATAAGGTTTAAGCAGTACTGTGTCAAGAGCATTTTTTTCAGCGTTCTGGAGAATTTAAGCATGCATGGAACGGGTATGCAAGAGACTGTTGGGATTTGTTTCAGAAAAACCAAATTTAGCAAATCTAGAGAAAGGGTTGCAGGTGTAATAGTATCTTCCGAACTATAACCGTCTGCATGGTTGATAGGATACTCAAGGCTAGGTTTTTCAATACCATGTATTAGGAAGTCCAGACCCCTATCATTTAAAGGACTTTGAACTACATCTCCATCATGTATCCTATACGGTCTTCTCCACATATGAGTATGCATGCAGGCTGTGCATAGACACATATGCAATTGAGTCAAGATATCCTCTCATGCATTGTAGATTGCTACATTGTTCCTTAATCTTTCCCTACATATATCTTTTTCATCTCATAAGGGTAGTGATGATCGTTTAAATATTTGAGAATAAAATTTCTGGCAAACCCACGACCACCAACACCATTACAACATTCATCGAAACCTCTAAGAGGACATTCGATGGTGTCATCTCTATGAGAATCAATTGACAAGGATTGGTTTAGAGAAGTTTCAGGAGATTTAGTAGTTGACATTAGAGTTGAGAATGAGTTAGACAAAAGGGAATAACTTGAAAAGAAGAAACTAGGAGTAGGAGTCTAGTGAACTAATGGTCAAAAAAGAATAAGTAATAAAATGCCAGCACAGTAGGATTCTAGTGAACTAATGGTAAAAAAAGAGACCGTTACAGAAGAGCAAAAACGTGGGAAAATGGAAGATAGTTACAAACCTATGTGAATCAAGGGAGATGAACTTAAAAATAGAGGAGAACAATCGGATTGACAGATTTCAAGAGAATCAGCAAATAAGAAAGATAGGAAAATAATCAAAAGGGAAATACCAAAACCACACCTACTGAAAATTTGAGAAAGAGTTAGACAAAAGGGAATAACTTGAAAAGAAAAAACTAGGAAACTAGTGTAGAGAATTAATTAAAAAACCAGAAAAACATGGAAAAAAAAATAGGAAAGGAAAACCTAGAAAATATAGAAATTAAGGGATGAAACTGATATTTGAATAAGTTTCAAATAAAGATTAACTAAGATTATTGTAGAATCAAAATACAAAACTATCCTAGGATCAAGTAAGAGAACATGCCAAAGCATACTAAGAAATCTCATGGAGTATGATATCAAAGTTGTTTCCAATTTTTTTTCTGTTTTTATTCACTTATAGATGTGGCCATAATCAAAACTAAATAAAAATAAAGTGAAATCATAACTGAACAAACAGTATTTGATCACATCCGAAGAAAAGCTAAGAACTTTCCAGTTTTTGCCACATCAAGTAGTGTCGATTCATCAATATCCAGAAAATTGGTCTCGGTGAAAAGAAGTCAATCTCCAAACCATATCGAACCCCACATCACAAGATAATCTCCAAACCATATTTAGTATATTAAATAAAATTCCTGGAAGATTTTCAACTGTTGGGATTATGTATCAAGGAAAATTATAAGCATAATCTAAGGAAGTAAACTTGCCAAATTCTGTTTTGTAATCAAAATAAAATTAAAGTCCGATCCCAATTGCAGGCTCGATTTCTGCTAAGGGCTGACCCCATGACCGATCCTTTATAGTAATAACCAATCCCAGGACCGGTCTCAGGTACATGGACGATCGATCCTGAATAATCCTGTGGAAGTTTAATCTGTATTTATTAAAGGGCCATGCCCATGGATATGCAGTCCAAAACAAATGTCTTTTAGTATCCCCTTTAGTCTTTTGGTTTTTCCCTCTCCATGTATATATATATGTATTATATCCATGTAAACAATAGAACTCTTATCAATAAGAAACTCTCTGCATCTGTCTATGCCTATTGTTCTTACCCAATTGTTACTACAAAATGTTATCATGAACGAAGCTATACCGCATAGCTAGATTGGATGGTTATGCAATTGTCATCAATCCGATGTTAAAATCGCTTGAATCAAATCAGCTAAGTCGGATCTAATGTCTCCTATTATTTCTTTTTACCCTTTTCTATTCCCTGTTAAATATGTGGGGTAAATTGATTTTAATGTGTGATGTGTCTGTCGTAATCAATCATGATTGTTATTATATAAGGACGATTGTTTTAATAGCATGTGTGTGTTCACATCGCGGGGTCTGTTTTGTCTGATTTATGTTGTAGTGAAAATCCGCGAGAACAAAAAGGGAAACGATATCGCCTGGGGAAGGAGAGTTGTTCATGTTCCAACCTGGTCCGGTCCACTTAACCCGGTCTAACCAAACCTTCATGTTCATGTTCCTGGTCGTGCATGACTAAGACTGTTTCGGTTTTGTCTATATACAACAGGAACCAAAATGAAACGGGAGGTATGTACTAATGTATCGAATATTCGTCAGGCATATTTATTTGTTTTTTTTATAACAGGCCTAGTTTTGTGTTTTATTCCCCTTAAGATAAGTTTACATCATATAAACAGTCAATTTAAATTGTGACTGTTGACCTCGTTCATTAGGAATTTTGGTTAATATTATTTAGTTCTCTTGAATATGATATTGTCTATAGTTGAATGATATCTTTTGTGCAATTGGTTGTACCAAATCGATTCAAATGTATGTATTTGGGGTTTAGAAGTACTTGAATGTTCTGTGGAATGTAATACATTTGCTCGACTATTTAAGAGTCGGTAGTTTCAAAAGATATGTTGCAAATAAAATCACATGTATTCCAATTTTTATGGAAGAACTCACAAAAGGTGATATGAGTAAAAAAAAAATCCATTTGTTTACTTCATCCATGATGTTAACGAACCAGTATATATTGAAGTATGACAACAAGATAACTATTTTTAGTAATCTATTCAACATAAAGTAATTGGTTGACGTATGTAGTGAGATTCTCTTGGCCTATTGAGATAAAGAAATTTCTCAAATTAAGCTAAATATAGCAAAATGGAAAATGGAAAGAATCCCGAAGTAATGAAGGTTAGACGTACCGACTCATATAAAGCATGTGAAAAGGGACATATATATCATGAGACAAATATGTATTTTTTTCTCGGTAGTAATGACACCAAAGTACATGTATCAACTGAATATGGGATGAAGCTAAGATGTAATTCTAGCTCTCACAAAAGAGTTGGGAATGAATCTTCTTACCGGTATTGGTACAAACAAGGCAATGCGGGTACCATAGTAGAAACTAATTTACATGGGAAGGTCATACTTTAGACATCAAATTTAATGACATTAATGACAAGAAGAACTTTTCCTGGCCAATTGACTATTTATTTGAACTAGATCCAATGTTTGCGCTTATAGAATAAAAAGTACATCATTCCCACGAGACATAAATTCTCTATAGCACTTGAGATATATCTGGATGAAAAATATATCATCCCCCTGAAATGTAACATATATTCACTCTAAAGTACTTGAGTCGAATCTCAATATTGTTACGTAATAAGGCCACACCACTTATTATAACTCTCATGACCCAAATGTCTAATTGATAGTTGTTTTTCTTCCACTAATTTAAGGAATATACACTAGTTGTTGAACTAATTCCTTATAATGTAACTACGATGATTGGATCATCGAGCGAAGCGCTGCTCAAAAATTTATTATCAAGATGGAACAAAGACTAAAAGTCGCACAAGCTCTGTATGTACTAAGGGCTAATCACACCTTGTTAAGTGCAAAGGGTGTGCATGCGTGAACCATTACCTACCTTTTTAAAAAAAAAAAACTTACAGTAAGAATGAGTTGATTGCATCTATAAATTATTTCTAATGAATGTGGAAGGAAGCATATTCTTAGAAAATTAATGTGTCAATATAGTGAATTGTAAATCACTGGAACTTGAATTACTAAATCCATATTAACCACAACAATGAACTGATTGAGGTCGTGGCTCCATAAAGGAAGTTGGAGATACCACTTGGTTCGATCAATCCTCACCTAGAAAGGAAGTTGGTGAATAAGGCACAACTTATATATATATAATGAGAAATCATCTCATAAGACTGTCTCTGAATATGTCGATGAATCAAACTAGAGGACGCTCCGAAGTTTAATGATTTTCAGAGAACAATGACATCCAAAGTGGATTATGAGACTGTGCAAGAGTCAATTTAAAGATCATGCGAGCATATTGATGATTAATTTCAAATACACTTGCTTAAGGGAATAGAGCAAGATGAGATCGAACCAAGCTCCTTGTTGCTTAAAGTCAACGAAGAGCATATTTCGCCTATACAATCCAGGTAGAGCTTGGTTCTATGACAAATATACAGGTAGAGCTTGGTTCTAGTGGATATACATAATTAATTTTTCACAAAGCATAATAAGAAGAAATAAGTCTTAAAGTATAAAGACTCGCCTTGTGGCGCGAGGTTTCTCATAAAGCCCTGGAATTGTTCTCATGTAATGAACTTTGTAGTGTTCCGCTACTTAGTTAGCTTGGTAATTTCAAAAGGACTTGAAATGCAGCATATGTATGTGGTTTTTATGTATATCAGAAGGAATCAAGAGATAGAAGATATTTACAAAAGTACTTGATAGCCTTTTGTTACCCAAATCAAGTGAATCTAAACCACATAGTGCATTTACAGTTAGATAGAATGCTCACTTATAGATAGAAGCAATCAGGCGGATGTGGTATAACCGTCTAAGTGGCTATTTTATTTGTAGGGGATATACAAATAAGTTATTTTTCCTTGCATATTCACAAGAAAGTTCCGGGGTTTGAGTTGTAGCTATCTATGTCAATGGTACAAACATGATGGGTACTCTTGATGTAATAAGAGACCTTAAAAGCTATTTGAAATCCGAATTTGAGATGAAAAATATGGGGAAAGCTCAACCGAAAACTGAGCTTTTGGTATATTATTCCACCAGTTTACATATGTCTAAAGTTTTCAGGCAATTTAATAAAGACATGCATCCTGATAGCACTCCCATGATTAGTCGATGTTCAAATGTAAGTAAGTGACCATTTCTTTTAAAGGAAGATGACGAAGATGTTTTGGGGATGAAATTATCATATCTAAGTACAATAGACACATTGTTGTACTTAGTATAATAATATACTCGATTAAATTTTACATCCTCGGGGAACTTGTTATCTAGATATAGCTCAGCGCCAACGCAACATCATTGGGATGGTACAATGAATGTAATCATGTACTTAAAAGTAACCATTGCCATGAGTTTTTTTTATCCCTACAAAGATATAAAAAGGAATGCTAAAGGAACTGCAATCCAAAAGTTGTTGATTATGAAGGAACAATAATCTCTTCTCCAAATAAAGTAACCAAGGGGAGATATGGTAGACTATTTTCTAAGTCATTACCGATATTCAGTTTCAAAAAGTACATGACTAAAGGAACTATCTGGAATGACTCGGAAAGTAATCGGGGGGGAGATGCCGATATCAGGGGGGGTATCCAAGGATATGATGTTAACATATCTTACTTCGAAATTGAATCTGTGTTGTACTATTTTTCCCTTCGATCGAGAATAGTTTTTCCCAAAGGGTTTTGTTACTCGACAAGGTTTCTAGCAAGACAATACTAAAATATCAAGTATGTTGAACGTTGAAGACATAAATATCGCGTTGATATTATTAAAAATATCTGAATCACATAAATGAAATGCAATAATTTGTTAAGCAACGTAACTTCCAGAATCACCAACATGGTCTTATAAACATTCAAGTCACCAAAGTAAAGTGTGATAAACTCCCTTTGATTATATTAGACTAATAAAAAATTTCTGACATCAGGGGGAGCATCTAATGGTGTGTTGAACTATTTTCCTTCACCAAGGTTGCTTTTTCCCACAGGGTTTTGTTACTCGGCAAGGTTTTTAATGAGTCAAAAACAAACACCGAGAATGTAATTTCCCAGCTTTGGCTATTGTCTTTCCCACGAGGATTTTCTGCCTTAATAGTTTTGAAGCAACTATTCAACTTCAACGGAGCAAAGTGATCATCTTCAACGGATCACCTTTACTTGCATCTATCACGTTGTACTCTTTTCCCTTTGTCAAGGTTTTAATGAGGCAACATATTCGTGTCCAACTATGTTCTAAGTTTGCTTAACATTGTACTCTTTTTATTCAGTTCAGTTTTTATCCCTCTGGGTTTTCCTGACGAAGTTTTAACGAGGCAATTAACTTAGAGTTGTTGGTCATTGAAGATCGTATTGCAAGTGATGAACTACATGTAAATTACTAGACAACGTGTGAAGAGTTGTACCAAGGTTTTATCCCACTTGGTCTTTCCTTGTCAAAGTTTTAGTAAGGCAATTGATTTCGACACAAGCCATCAAGGAGAGAACGACATTTGGAGAACTACATTCAAAGCACTGTTTATGAAGCATTATGTATGAATTTTTGTTATTGAACTGCACAAGGGGGAGAGTTAAAGGGCCCATGCCCATGGATATGCAGTCCAAAACAGATGTCTTTTGGTATCCCCTTTAGTCTTTTGGTTTTCCCCTCTCTATGTATATATATGTATTATATCCATGTAACCAATAAAACTCTTATCAATAAGAAATTCTCTGCATTTTTGTCTGCCTCTTGTTCTTACCTAATTATTTGTTACTACAAAAATATTTTTTGATCTTCGGGTTTGTACAAATATAGAAATGAGCATTGATTGAAGCTGGGATATTCACATAATGTCAAAATAGTGATTTGAATATGTGGTAAACTCTTATTACTTAATGTTCAAGTATTTAAATTGATTCTCAAGGAGAGATCTCAAAATTGGAATTCAAATATTTTTTTAAGATATTTGAAAATATATGCTTACCATATCCCAAAGGTTTGAATATCTATAATTGTCATATATTAGAAAAGTATATGTATGTATGATAGCTAATATTAGTTGTCAACCAAGAGTGATTTCGGTATATTGGCTGGAATACATTTGGAATTTGTAAAGACTGAAAATATACATTTATTGCATATCTTAAGTATTTTTCAGATATGGTAATTCCTTTTCTTCCAAACAAGCCTTGGTCGTAACACTATAAATAATGAAGCTTGCATTCTTACACTTGACATACTGCCTAACCATTTGTGTGGGTAGCCAAGTTATTAATAGAAGAGAGTAATATAATTAGGTTAAATCTCTTATGTTTCCTTCATTTAAAGTATTCTTTGGGATCAAGAAGCTTTTAGTAGTACAGTTGGTGGGAAACTGAATCCTATTGTTATTTTATTTTTCGATTATTGATTTGATCTAATAACGGTATAGTTATCCTTGATAGATCAAACTTGATTATTCTATGGTCTTTCTCTTCTGATATAAGACCACTTAAGTTTGTTTGAAGATTAACTATTACAGATTTAGTGATTCGAGATCAGTAGATAGAATTAGTAATCATCCAATGTTAATAGACTTTGTTTAGTGTGTGATGACTAGTAGTAGGAATCAAGTTGTTTTTTAAGGAGATATTTTGAATATTCAAAGACTAGAAAACTTTTTTTTCTGATATTTTTGATACTTCGTGCACACTTAATTTTATAGGATCTGAACATGCAGTTTATTTGATATACATCATACCTGTTTAAATATCGAACAAGCTATCTAGTTTATTTTCTTTGTAGAGTTTCTTGGATAGAGAGTTTTAATCTTTGTCCTGGTTTGATCTTTGACGAAATGAATTTATAAATAGAATAAATAGAAGATCCTTTATAATCATTTTTATCTCTGACCATTGCTGGGTTTGGGAGGTGTACAGTGAGGTGGTTACTGGAACATGTTAGTCCTTTATTGTTGAGGGTTACGATCCAAAAGAGTTGAGAGCATAATTTTTCACGACAGGTGAAGCGACTTGAGATAGTGGACTCTATTTTAGGATTTACGTGTGTAGACCATATTAGTTATAGGTATACATATACTTAAGGAACTGAGTAACTAGGAGTAGTATACTTGATCCCAACTATACAAAGTTGCGGTAGTCAATTTGTATTGTGTCTTAATTATGAGAGTAATGAAAACTGGACTAGGGTCTGAGGATTTCTTCCTTGCAGTTTTAATCGTTAACAAAATTGTTGTATTTGTGTACTTTTACTATTTATGCATTAAGGTTATTTTATTTGTTAAAGCATTATTCTTATACTCGTATGCTTGAAGGCCATTGGATTCGAAAGATTCAATATCCTCGTCTTTTTTAAAAAGGTTCAGAAGAAGAACTCCTTGTAGTTTCTATAATATTAGACCTTAATATATAGTTCTTGAATGGACGTATATCAGAAGAGACGATCCTTAGAATTGACATGAGCTATGATCATCACGATAATATTTCGGATAACAAGTATCTATCGGGTAAAATACAGTGTGATCGGGATCAAAAAGTCCAAGTGAAGATATTAAGTCATAATATAAATATGTTTCTCGAGAAAACCTAGGTTTATGAAGGACGACTCTTGCAGCAACAAGATGCACAACGCGGGAGGATTAAGAATTTTTATTGCAGAGAGTCCTATATTCATAATTATAAATAAGGTTCGGCTGTTTGAATTTCAAACAACTATTTCTTGTATTCTTAAGTAAGTTCTTGAACTAGATTCCATATTAACGAATTACGTTGTTCTAAAGTAATCTCAATACTGCTTAGAATAGTTTTTTACTTTAGTCTCAAGCAAACTTGTTTATGTAGTTAGAACATTCTAACAATTAAGTTTTTTCCTTTAATAGAAGCCGTAAGAATGGTAACTGTTAGAGCATAGCTGGTTGAACCGACCAAGCATTGGTATGTCAAGTTTGGTTGTCATATTTTAGTGAATCAAAACTCATCTAAGAGTCACTTGATTATATACTAGAGACAACTTTGTATAGGTTAGACTAAAAAGTCTAGGAATATGGGACATACAAGTATTACTCGAAGACCTGGAGAACGTGAAGAAGTAATGAGCTACAATGACGACATTATACTTCCTCTTGAGGTTAGTAATATTGACTTGAACTGTTTCATTCCTAACGTATCTTTCAAGTCGTGTTATATTGAAAACATAACTGCGAAGCAGTAAATGAATATTTTACTCTAGTAGTGAGACATGATCATATGATCATAGTATCACTACACCAAATCGACGGTTTTGAGACATATATAGGCGTTGTTTTTATTTTTTAAGACACATACAAGTGTCTCAATTTTGGCGTAGGGAACGGCTTGAGACATATGTAGAGACGCATATAAACGTCTCTTAATTAATTTAAGAGACGTTTATATGCGTCTCTTAAATTAATTAAAAAGACACTTATATGCGTCTCCTATTTAATTATTGAGACCTTTATATGTGTCTGTTAATTAATTACCGACGGTGGTTTAAGTGAACCACTTTTATTGTTCTGGTTAGTTAAAGCGACGCGTAAAAAATTAACAGACGCGTATATGCGTCGCAAATAAAATTCATATTTCAAAAAAAAAAAATACATTTAAAATTTGCTCCACCTGGCCATTTGAATTCCGGTACCAGAATACAATTTCCGGCACCTGAATACAGGTATATTTCCGGCACCAGAATACAGGTATATCTAGCAATCAATCAATTCCCAATCAAATAGCTAGCTCCAGACCTAAAAAAAACTAACCTCATTGTGCTAGACAACACTATAAAGGCTGGAATAAACAAAAAAGAACACAAAAAGATAACAAACTAGGAAGTTAGTAGACTTTGGCCGGCACCAACTGCAACCTATCCTCAGACCAGATCAGAAAAGTAGGTAGTTCTAGATCCTTCAAAAAGTAAGAGTCGTCTCCTTGTGGACCATCCCATATTAACGCAGACTGATCATGAACTTCCTCGACATAGACCCTCTTCTCTGTTGGCTTCACCTTTCTACAATGAACATAATCACCAGCAACAATACATCCTGATGCAACAACCCTTCTTCTATTATCTAGCAGTTGAACTTGCAAGGAAGGAGATTCATCAGATATAATGTCAGCACGATCCAAGCCTTGATCATGTTGATGACCTAAGTGAGAATTTGACCCTTTCTCTGGGCTGGGAGTGCCTACATGAGCTGATGATGTAGGTGCCTTGCGTTTCATGCAGTTCAACATCTCCTGAGACACAAGAATAGATAAAATCATTATCTATAAACTATAAATACTGCATACATTACAACAAGTCAGAACTTAAAACTTACCTTCACTGCGCTGCCCAAGGACCCCAATTCACCTTCAATACCAATAAGTTTACCGCCCATAAACCCCACATCGGCTTCAATTTTGTTTAGTTTAAGCGCATTATCATTATCTCTTTGTTGAAGGGCATAATGTGCAATTGCGGCCATTCCAACTTGCTTCTTCGACATATGGGATGAGTATCCACGAATCCCACCACTTCGCTTTCTTCCAAACACCTCCTCCAGTTCAGCCGAAACCATATTACTAGAACTTGGCTGTTGTCCTTTTCCTTTGTTCCTCTCTAGAGCCCCTGATACTTTGGCCTGCATTTAGAATGAAAATATGTAGTTGGAATGAAAATACTATTTACCAATGAGATCAGAAAGACCAAAAATAGTAGGTGCTGGTAGACATATATACAAGTTACTTGTTACAAATAAAAGAACTTACATGCACTTCAAGAGCACTAGGATGGACAGTCCCGTCACGTCTTAAATGTCCATATATCCACTTCTCTGTGGTTGACGGTGGTACCACTTTTTCGCTCGTTTCGTCCTACAAATACAGATATAGCTGGCTGGTTATCTACAAATACAAGTAACGGAAGATAAAAAAAAAGGAAAAAAAAATCAGGTACATGAATACTTACTAACTTATGCTTCTTGTTGTGGTATGTGCACCTCCCAAGTGTATGGTGGACAGTGTTTTTGGCCTTGCTTTCTGCATTCACCTTATTCCTTGCTATCTTTTCAGGATTTTTCTCCATATCAACAAATTCCTCCCATATATTTGGATTAATGCCATCAATCCCAGGTGGAACATCTGCTCTTACACTTTCCCATATTTCAGGAGTGAGTTCTGGAAGCGGTTCATCTTCCTCCTCAGCCTCAGCTTCAGCCTCAGGTATTTCAACTCCATCCCTAATTGCTTGTTCTACTCTAACAGCTGCTTTTTCTGCTTCTCTAAGAGCTTTTACTATCCGTTTTAATGCCTGCCTTAACTCATATTTGAATCGCCTGTAATATGGTGGAAATGACACTTCAATGATTCCACGGCAGACTGCAGGGTCAACAGTCAATGAAAATTCACCCTAACATACACATTAAGATCAATAGTCAGGGATAAGATCCAATTTGACTTGCAAAGATTAATACAATAAAAGAAACATTTATGTTATCATACCATCAAAGCGTTCCACACATCGTCTTTAAAATTGTAAGGGACCAACCTCCATTCCTTGTATGATATAGGAATATGACTCCTTATGAGCTCTCCTACCCTAGTAGAAAATTTCGCTGATGCATCTCCTTCGATCTTGCCAGCAATATTGACTTCAACAAGAAGCTTCGGTTTTGCGGATATATTTTGCCCAGATGATGTAGTAGTTGATGTAGACATACCAGATCTGCTTGGATTTGAGGCCATTCTACTGCAAAATAAAAAACAACATCTTAGTCAAATGATAACACAATCAAGTAATACAGGAACCCGTTCAAAGGCTAAACATATAAAAATACTCTACATTAAGCAATAGATCAATGCTAACATAACCATATATTCAGATAACGAAAACATAAGAGTAATGTTCATATAACAGTAGCACGAGCAAACTACAAAGAGTAATTTTCCTATCGAAAGCAAATCACACCCGTTGAACCAATAACTCAGCCAAGTTGGGCTCTTCAACAGTTACAGATTGAATTTCTTCGAAATCAGGCTTTATCAAGTCGTCCACATGTCTTGTCATTCCCATTGGTGAGTGAATCACAACAGACCAATCAGGATTTTTCAAATCTTGAGAATAAAAAACTTGCTTGGCCTCAAAGTCCATTATAGCTGGTTCATCATTGTATTTTTCGATGCTCTTGAACCTATTCAAGTTTACCACCACCAGGTTTGAATCTGGGCAGAGTTTACACCCAAGACTCTTGCTTTCCACCTTCACCCAGTCACAATAAAAGACCACCTCCGTAAAATCTGTGTAGTCAACCTCCAGAATTTGACGAATGACGCCATAATATTTGGTCTTCTGATCCTGGAGGTTTTTATCTTTACTACTAGCCCTGAATGTGGTAGTAGCTTCAAACCAGACCCCACTATCCTGTGTAACATGTTTACAATCAAAGCAATTCGGAGAGAACGTATAACCGTTCACCCGATACTTGTCAAACTGTTTTGCTCCTACTGGTCCCTTTACATAGCGCCACAATTTCCCATTCATCTTTCCCTCTTTCTCCAACTGCGAGCAGTAAGAACTTGTTAGTGAAAACACACAAGTTACAGGGAATGACATAAATTGAGCAACACAGTTACATAACAAAATTAGACACACCTTAAAATACAACCACTTGATGAAATTTGTCTGTCGTTCTATCTCGCTGAATGATTTCCCTTTCCCATTTGAATTAACATACACTTGGTCACAATATTCACTACAATCCAGTTAGTTGTCATAACCAATTAGTACCATAGTTGTCATAATAATTAGTACCAAAAACATACGAAAAACTGATACAAAATGGTAACAGAAACATAACTCACCTGTAGTACTCTGTTAAACCTTCTATTTCAAGACGAAAAAGCACCCATCGACGAATTTGAATGAACTGAATAGTAGTCAAAGTCACAATTTCATCTCCATAAATAGGTCCTTCATCGCTAAACTCAGATTCAGGGTCTAAGAAGGCTTCTTGTGTAGCTTTGTGATTGCCATCCTTCGCATTTGACAAGTGTTCCATCGCATGCACCGCCGATTCAGAGGTAAGGTGCGCTTGTTCAATCGACCCTTCCACATAACGTTTGTTACTTGGCAAGTTTTTACAGCTCTTCATAGCTCTGCTTAACAGAAACAATGCAAGTTCATATGAAACAATTATCAAATAAAAAAGAACTGCAAATAAAGACAGTAAATTTAAGGTGCATACCTTTCAAAGGGATACATCCATCGGTATCGAACTGGTCCACAAGTAAGCGCTTCATCCGCCAGATGCACCACAAGGTGGATGCTAATATCAAAAAAGGAAGGAGGGAAGTACTTTTCCATCACACATAATGCCTCAGAAACCATGAATTTGGCCTGTTGAAGTTCATTTTTGATTAGAACTTTCGCGCACAAGATCCTAAAGAATAAGCTCATCTGGTGAAGCGCCTTACGAAGATCTGGGTACCTCGGGAAAGCATGTTGAAGCAGCACTGGAAGCAAGTATTCCATAATCACATGATAGTCATGTGACTTCAAACAACTCAGACCTGGAGGCTTAACTGTCACATTGTTTCCAAGATTGGATGAAAATCCAGAAGGAAACTTCATGTTCTTCAAAGTCTGTAAGAAATTATCTCGTTCTTCTTTGCTTAAACGAAAACCGGAAATCGGTACAATTTCCTTTCCTGTTACAGAGTCTGTAGTGATCCATTGCCCACTATGAATGTTCATCTTCCTCATATCTTCTCGTGCTTTGACACTATCTTTGGACTTGCCCTTTATGTCGAGAAGTGTATCTATCAAATGCTCAGTAAAATTCTTCTCGACATGCATTACATCTACACAGTGACGATAAGAATTATACTTCCATGTCGGGATTTCAAACAGACCCGCCCTCTTATAAAAAGCTTTACTTGGAGAATCAACAGCATCACAACCAACTTCCTCATAACAATCCCTCTTTCTATTTTTTCCAGCTTTGGAAAGCTTCCCAGGTAAATACTCAATGTTCGCAGTCTTTAACATTACATCTTCTCCACTTAATCGAGGTGGTGGAAATCTTCTCTCTGCAGTCTTTAGTCCTAGATACTTCCCAGACCTGAAGGGATGCTGCGTCTTAAGAAACTTGCGGTAGTTTAAGTACACTATCTTCCTGCAGTGACCCAGCCATATACTTTCTGTCTCATCAGCACACAAAGGACAAGCTTTATAGCCATGTGTCGTACACCCTGACACATTTCCGTAAGCCGGTAAATCATGTATGCTCCACATAAGAATAGCTCTGCAGATAAAAGTTTCTTTTCGATACATATCAAAAGCAGCGAAACCATCAATCCAAAGTTTAATCAATTCATCTATCAAAGGTTGAAGAAACACACAAATGTCTTGACCCGGCGCCTTCTGTCCCGGTATTAAGAGCGACATTATCTGAAATTCTTCTTTCATGCACAAAGAGGGTGGAAGATTATACATCACCAAGATTACCGGCCAACAACTGTAACTAGTGCACTGAATTCCCCGCGGATTGAAGCCATCAGTGGAAATACCTAGCCAAACATTTCGCGCCTCAGCTGAAAAATCAGGCCACCTTGTCTTCATATTCTTCCATTGGAGTGAGTCTACTGGATGACGCATATACTCGGGAGAACTCTGTGCTTCATCATGCCATGTCATATAGCGTGCTATCCATGATATGGTATAGAATCTCTTAAGTCTCGGAGCAAGCTTAAAATGTCTCAATACCTTGCAAGGAACTTTTGTAGTTATTGGTCCATCTTTACCCTGTTTCACTACATACCTAGATGCTCCACAGTTGGGACACACAGTTTTTTTCTCATTTTCTTTTCGGTACAAAACACAATGATTAGGACACGCATGAATGGACTCAGCCTTCATTCCTAGATCTATCAGCACAGATTTCATTGTTGGGTATTTTGCAGGAAAAGTGTTTCCTTTTGGGAACCAATTTTTCAGTCGTCCCAAGAGATATGTAACACTATTTCCTGACCAACCAAACATCTTTTTCATATGTTGTAGTTCTACAATTACACTAAGTGTTGTTTCATCACCTTCATAACCTGGATAAATCTTTTCCTTCGCTAACTCCTTATACTTGTTGTATTTATTACCTAAGTCTGGCTCCTCACCACCTTCGTTCACGTCCTTATTTAACCCTTCAAATACTCCATATGCCTTGTCGACAAAGTCCCCTAATCTACATTGTTCATCACTAATGTTCTTTTCTACATGTTCCTCAACAAAAATTTCTTCCTCTACATTGTCTACATCTACGTTTTCAACATCCACATTTTCTTCTACATGTTCCAGCACTACTTGTGATGATGTGGTGGACTTCTCCCCATGGAGACACCAAAGTACATATGACTTGTCTATTAAGTGTACTTCTAAATGATACTTGACTAGATCAAACGAAAGAGAATACTTATTTCTACAAATACGACAAGGACATGGACATAATGGTGAACTTTTAATCCTGTTACTATATGCAAAATCGATAAAATCAGACACCCCTTTTCTGTAGACACCACTAAACCTATCTTCTTCATTCATCCAACCTTTATCACCTACTTGCACCATTCTACAACACCATAACATAGTATGTTAATCAAGGACCAAACACAACAATCTTCACACAAGTATCAACTCCAACAGAAAAATAATGCACATTATACATAAGCAAAAACACATCAAACAATCTATAAAACATCGTCGAATAACCTAATGTTGTCAACTGAAACATGTTATATTAACCAGCAAACCATGTAATAACAATTCATTTGAGATCTAATAGATTATAAGAAAAACATAAAAAACTGAAATCGTTACTTGTTTAACTTGTTTATCCGGTCTCTAGATCAACTACAAACAAAAATATTCAAAATTTATGATTGTAACTTATTAACCTTGAGAAACAATGATGAATCTGAATCTATTGTTCTACACACTTAAGTTGAAATCTGATAAAAACCCAAGTTTGAGAAAAGGTTGAATTTCTATGAGATTAAAAAACAAAATCAGATTAAGAATAGGCTATTCATCTACACTAACATGAATTAACAAACCACCACCAGATAACATGGCAAAGAAATGATGAAGTTGTGCACAAAAGCAGTATCTCTCATGTTAAAATACAGGAAGAAAAATAAGTGCACTCAACACTTCAACAACTGTAAGAACATGTTAAAGATCATACTCAGAACCTTACTAAGCTAAATATCAAACACGTTAACTATCAAAACTCACAGACCAACAGTGAAAACATAAATCAAAACATGAAAACATAAATCAAAACATGCAAACATAAATCTAACACACAACTTGCATAATAGAGAGAGAAAAGAAAACAAACAGGGTTAGAGGTAATACCTGATTCTTCAAAAATTTACTTCAGTCTCCTTCTCCAAATTTCAAACACAAATCTTAGAAATCAAAATTTTAGGGTTCATCAGTAAAAATAATTTCGAATTAAATAGAGAGAATACAACAAACAAATAGGGTTAGAGGTAATACCTGAAGCTCCAAAGCAATCTTCTTCTGCAAATTTCAAACACAGAAATTAGAAATCAAAATTTTAGGGTTTGTCAAACAAAATAATTTCGATTTCTGTAGAAGGTATACTTCTTACCCGAGGAGAGAGATTTCTAGGGTTTCTAATTCTTCAATTGAATCTCTTCTCAAGGTTTCAAGGTAAGAGCATCAGTTGAAGTTTCAAGATAGAGATTTGTAAATTAGGGTTTTTTAGATGGGTTTTTAGGTCAGCAAATCATACATCAGTTGAAGTTTTTTGGTTTAGTTTCTGATTTCGATTTGATTTAGGTTACTCTTACACGATTTCTCTTAATCGTTTCACTTAATTTCTCTGGGTTTTTTTTTTTTGAGCTGAGAAAAAAAAATTGAGAAGAAGTCGAGTGAGGGAGAGAGAGAGGGGCGACTGGCTTAATATTGTTCTAAGGACAGGATATTTATTAAACTAAATATTGTCTAAATTTCAAAAAATAACTCAAAATAAAGGTGGGAACTAAATTTAATGGGGGAATAAATGTTAATCATGAATTCAAATAATTTGGTGTGAGACAAAGATTTGGAGGGGAAATTTGAGGGGGGGAATTTTGGGGGGAAATTTAAGAGGGAAAATAATGTGAGAGATTTAGAAAATTGAAAAGGGATATGGAATTTGGGAGGGAAATGAATTTAGAATTATAATGAAAAAGAAATGATAAATAAATATATTAAAGTAATTAATTTTGTAAGAGACACATTTTAAGACACTTGTAAGTGTAGTTGAAAAATCAGAATTAAACCTACTCATATTTTTAATTTGAGACTCTTATATGAGTGGAATCACTAAAGACATATATATGTGTCTCTAACCAAAAAATCAATGTGTCTCAAATCGGGCCAAATGGTGTAGTGTATTAAGGAATTATACTAAAGTATAACCTACAGGGGTTCGTGAAAAACCTAAGGTTAAAGGAGAATAGACTCTAATCGCAACGAGTATCACACAGAAGATGTAGGGATTAGGATTCCCAGTTGCTAGAGTTCTCCTTTATATAGTCTTCAAATCATGGTTTGTAATCAATGTTACCTTGGTAACAAAGCACTCAATATGCACCGTTAGATGAAAACATGATTAGACTCAAGCTAATATCTTTCAACTGTTAGATCGAACTCAGCTTGTTCCACACAAATGAAATGACTTCATTTAGATATGAAATCGTACCTAAATGTGTGCACCTTTGTTGGCTCAATAATAGTTAACCAAAGTTATCCATATGAACACTTTCATATCAACCTTATTCATCTTAACCATAACTAGTTCAAATGACTCAAATAAAACTAGTTCTAGAGTTCTTCAATTGTTTATATTCTCATAGAAGTATACAAGACACAACTGAAGCAAAATCGATTTTGATTCAGTCGAATCAAGTCATGAATATTATAGCCACGGTTTGAAAAATATTGCATTCCTTATTATATAGATGTATTAGTTCATGAACAAACCGATTTTAGAACATTATCCACTAGGCATGCAAACAGGTACGCGTACCATAGTGGAGGGACTAAGTTTGGATTTCGCAAATACGCGAACTGGTACGCATACCTTCCAAACTCAGCAGAAATTTCCGGACCTGAACCTCACGCCAGTACGCATACCGGTATGTGTACTTGGTACCCAAACTTTACCAAACCAAGCAGTACGCATACGGGTATGCATACCATGGTTGCCGGACTTGGATTACATATATGTAAGTACGCATACTATGCTTATATCTAATTGTTCTAAACTCTCATTTCAATCATTGAAATATTCTCAGAAGACGACAATAGATGTCTCACACAAACTATTAGCTTCAAAGCAATTTTCAAGTGATCGAATGATCAATACGAAACATTCTGAGTCTACATCAAATGATTGTCTCACACAAATCATGTAAGATGTTACCAGGCGATTTCACATGATCATCTTTTGACTTTCATCAAGAATATAAGATGAACTTGGTTAAAGCAAAAGCTTACCAACACATATTTCAAGAAATATGTAAGCGAGTTAAACTCAACTCGAAATATCAAATGTGTATAATTGAAGTCTATATAGATATATGACTTTTGTACCAAATAGGAGATAGAGTATGTTAGAGTATAGCTCGGTTGAACTCGCATGCGTTGCTATCTCAAGCATGTTTGTCAATATTAGTGATCAAAACTATAAAGTCTTTGATTTCTAGTCTACTATAGCTAAGGTCTCGGACTAGGATAGAAAGTGTAGTTGAGCTCAAGAACTCCATGGGGATCATCATACAATACGAAGGAATACTCAAGGAACCAGTGGATCTTCATCGACTAAAAGGTATATGGAGACTTGAACTTATCTATCACTCAAAAGTATATCTATTCTATCTCCTAACTTGAGACAAAAGTCGTATTACTATATAGACTAAGAATATACATATATGATATTTCGAGTTGAGTATATCTCGCTTATCTATTTATAGAAATATATGTTGGTAAAGCTTTCGCTTTAGCCAAGTTCATCTTTACCTGTTGATGAAAGTCATGTTATGAGAGTTCAATCATTTTGGAAATTGCTCTGACGAAAAATAGATTGTGAATGACAACTATATAACGTCCTCTGAGAATGTTTCATTGATTGAAATGAGAGTTTAGACAATATAACCATTAGAGGATATAAGCATTGTTTTGGAAACACATATATGTATAAGTCCTTATTGCTTGAACCGAAGTTTGCGAACTTTGTTGATCAAGTGAAACCAGAGTAGTGCGTGAGATCAGTCCATGAACTCAAAGATACAAGAAAGTTCAATCCGTGGATTGGTGTAGTTTCGAACTCGAGAATTTCTCATGGAGTTTGTGAACTCCATCCGGAACTTAAGTCCGCAACCCGATCGGAACTTAAGTCCCAGTCAGGAACTTGAGTAGGTTATGTCTAAAAACGATGTTTGTGAACTTATCTTAATAAACTAAGGAATGCTATTGCAAACCGTGGCTTTATAGTTCATAAATCAATTCGAGTGAATCACATCGTTTTTGGTTCAATTGTGTCTTGTGTAGTACATAAAGATCTGAGCAATTGAACAACTCTCTAACTAGTTCATTTGAGTCATTTGGACTAGTTATGGTGAAGAAGAATGTGGTTGATATGAAAGTTATCATTTGGCTAACCATTTGGTTAACTAGTGTTGAACCAACTAATGTACAAGTTTAGGTACGGTTTTCACAAGCCTACAAACGTGCAGTACATATGTGTATAACAAGCTATGTTTTTGATTTAACGCTTGATAAATGTTAGCTTGTATCTAATCAGGTTTTCATCTAATGGTGAATATTGAATGCTTTCTTACTAAGATAACATTGATTGCAAACCCTGATTTGAAAGATTATATAAGGGAGAACTCTAGCAACTGGGAAACCTAATCCCACACATTCTTTGTGATACTAGTTTGCTAAGCTAGAGTCGATTCTCCTTTAACCTTTGGTTTTCTTCTTCTAAAACCAGGTTAACAATTTAAAGACTTCATTGGGATTGTGAAGCCATACCGATACAACTTTTATCGTAGTTGTATGATCTGATCTTTCATCTTTTATCGTATGAGTACAATTATAATAATTGGCTTGAGATTTCTATCTCCAATAGGCAAGATATAAAAGTAGTCACAAACACTTCGTCTTATCATTTGTGATTCCTCAATATTCTTCTTCGCTGCGTCGAATAAGTTTATTGTGAAGTGATTGATAAAGCTGAGTTATTCTTCGGGAATATAAGTCTGGTTTTATCAATTGGTTCATGTTCACCTGGATTTATCAAAAGACGGAACAAAACTCATAGGTTTATTCGTGGGAGATGAATTTATCCATCCTTGTAGACTTTTCTGTGTGAGACAGATTTGTTTATTAAAGTCTTTTACTTTGGGTCGTAGCAACTCTTGGTTGTGGGTGAGATCAGCTAAGGGAATCAAGTACGCAATTTCCTGTTGGGATCAGAGGCGTAGGAGCACAATTGTACCTTGGATCAGTGTGAGATTGGTTGGGGTTCATCTACAGTCCATACCGAAGTTAACTTGGAGTAGGCTAGTGTCTGTAGCGGCTTAATACAGTGTATGTTTAATATGGACTAGGTCCCGAGGTTTTTATGCATTTGCGGTTTCCTCGTTAAAAAAAATTCTGGTGTCTGTGTTATTTCTTTTCCGCATTATATTTTTATATAATTAAAATAATACATGTTGTGCGTTGTTCAATTGATTAGAATATCTGAACTTATTGGTTGTTGATTGAAATTGATTGACACTTGGATATTGGTCTTTGGTACCATCCAAGTTATCTCTCTTTGAATAGATTCGCGAATCATATTTTCTTGAGTATATCAAATTGAGAGATTGATATAATAACTCCTTGAGATACTTTCTATTGATCGAGTCTTGTTGATTCTCTAGAAAACAACTCGGAGTTGTCCATACAGATTGCTAATCAAAATATTGGGTGGTGTTGTTAGACCCCCACTTTTTCAATTGGTATCAGAGCAGGCAAACACGTTAAAGACCTTACAAGTCTGTGTTTGTGGCAATCTGAGTCTGTGGACGAAATCTTTGTTGCACATACCAAAATGTCTCCTAAAGCTTTTGAACATGTAAAGTGTCTTGGAAACACCTCAAAGGATTATTCCTTAGTTGATTCTTCCAAATCCAGAGGTAGTAAGAATGTTCAATGTGATAATGACACTTCTTCCTCTCATGAGGCATGTGACACTGTGGCAGAAGCTGAAAAGGAACTTACCAGAATTTCAAAACATACAGCTGAAAATATTGATTTTAATGATCATGATCAGCTCATTGATGAATTTGAAAAGTCTCTTATTCGAGAACATGATCTCTATAATATCATAAAATCCTTCTCTAAGAACATTGAGAAACTTCTACAAGAAACTACTTTACAACAGGAAAAGATTAGTACTCTTGAGGAAGTTGTTAAAGAGGACTCAACTAGAGAAAAACGTTTGCTCGAGACTCATTCATCAGATCTCAACAGACTTCGTGATGAAAAAGAGAAACTTTGTGCATCACTTACTCTAGCTCATGAATAGTGTAAATCCTTAGAAAAGGAAAACTCTGTCTTAAGGAGAAAATCATCTGTACAAACTAACTCACGTGATGTTCTATACAAGACAGATTATTCTCCAGAAGAATATTGTTTCGAGAAAAGTTTACATAACTTGCAATCTTATCGTAAGGCTATGGAGTCTAAACAGGTGCCAGGTATTGCTTCTCCTCCACGAACCTGTACTTTTTGTGGGAAACAGAATCACTATGCTACCCATTGTTTTGCAAGAAGGAAACAAATTTCTAAGCTTCATAATTTGCTTCTCTTCACTGTCAATGGAACAAATAATCAGTTGACTAACGCAGTGAATCGTATGCCCACAAAAAATCAGAAAACTTATAAGAATGATCTTTATTCTAGATTTCATCATAGGGCTAAAGTTCTTTCTGGGAATTCTTTTTGCGGTACTAATAAGAACATTCCCAGTACTTATAAGGATGTTTCTTATAAATCTAAATCTAGAAAATGGATTCCTATCTATTCTGATCCTCTTGATCCTATTGCTAGAGGTCCTAGATTTAGTTCTCAAGAAAAGTCATCTGACGGATTTGTGGAAAGAGCCATGTCTTATCCTTCAGGGATACAAGTCAACCGAAGAAAGGCTAAGAACACAAAAATCAAACTGTCTGATAATATGTACAACACCTTTATCAATGGTCACAGTAGGACATGTTTCCATCCAATCACCTGATCCCAGGTAATTGTTTCCTTGTTTCTAACTTGAGAGATGCAAGGAAAATAATTGAGAAATACTCAAGTATGTTGTATATTATTTCAGTTTGAGTTAACTTATGTGTCTAGCATTCCGCGAACGCTCTTGACCTCCTCTTGTGAACTCTTAGGGTTTGAATTTGAGTTTATTACTCTTGTTCATGAACACATATATATTCTTATATTGTGTATTATTGACCCCCTAACTTTTATGAAGAGATCTGCAAGATCTCAAGAGATTGTGTGTCTTGACATGGAGGAAGAAAATCGGGAACGTGAGTCAATTCAAGAGCTGGTTCTGAAGAAGATGCTTGAAAGAAAGGATCATAACTCCTGGATTAATGATTCTTTCAAGGACTTTAATCGTTTTCAGAATGATTCAAAGGTCGAGTTTGCAAATCTTCAATTGCAAATAAACCAACTTCTAGATGGTCAGGCCAGAATTCTTGCAAATCAGAATATTCTGATACGGAATCAAAAGAAGCTCATCATGGACTGTGCCAAAGCTAGGCAGCTTGGTCGAGTTATTGATCGTAAAGTTAGCGTTCTAACTCACGAACATGGTGTGTCTACGGTCAAAAGAATAAAGGAGATCAGTGACACATTCTTTGATGGTTTCATTGAAAGATATGAAGTTCATAATGAACTCTGATTTCTGCTTGTCTAGTAAATCTTCTATGTTTTCTGTTTTATTTAGAAGAATAACTAGTATTTTGGAATAGCAATGATTGTGATTACACATAGCTATATATGATGATTTCATCTTCCTGTTTTTAGATTTTTTTTAGTTTGAAAATTATAAGTTTGTTTGGAAGATGATGATTGCAGTATTAATCGTTTTGGTTTTATATATTGCAATATTTTGATGGGATATGTGTGTTTACGTCCGTGAACTTGATCGTCCCATATTTTGTCAAAAGTAAAGTCCTTCACGAATTAGTATGCAAATATTGATAAAGGAATGAATGAACTTTTGGAAAAACACAAAAGTTAAGCCTATATTGTCAATTGTTGATGTAAGATAGGTTAAAATCTTTTGTGATTCAAGGATAAAGTCTATTATGTCACTTTGTGATGGAAAAATAGAATAGGTCCTTGTTTTGTTATCCACAGTATAAAGCTTAATTGTTCCATATTATTATGTATTACCGTGAAGGCTCCATTGTGTATCTCATGTTGAGCACGATACAACTAAGTCGATTTCTTATTGGCATGGTTGGTTGTTCCATGAGATGTTATATGTTGAGCATTAAGAACTAAATTAATCAAATTGTATGGTTATTTATTTTGTATTCCATGAGTTATCTCATGTTGAGTACATATACGGTTGAGGTTGTCATTTCCTATGATAATCTTAGTCGGGGTTCCATAATATCTTATGTTGAGCCCAAAAGAACTAAATCAATCATCTTGTGTGATTATTTAGTTAGCACTCCATAGATTTTTCTCATGTCGAGTGTGGACAATTGAATTAATCACCTTGTGATTAGTTTAATTGTGTAATCCGGTTAGAGAATTTATGGGTTCTCTTGTGAATAATCTAATCGATGAATTAAGTCTCCATAAGTTTACTTGTGTTAAGCATATTTAGTCAAATTAATCTTGGTTCGCTTTGGTTAATATGATTGAATATTTTGGATTCCAAATTCATACTTGTGTGCAATTTGTTGAATCTAAAGAAATATTTCTTTTCTCTTGAAATTAAGGTCACTCTTGTTGTTCCTTAGGAAATGACATCTTATGGGGGAGAGTTCTTTTGAACTTGCGCTTAATTTCCAAATCTTTATGGGGAATGCGGCTGTGGAATTTTAGGGGTTATCTTGTAGCTTTATGAACTCCTTGATGAATGCATTTAGTCTCGGCTTTATGATTTCATCCAAAAAAGATGATAGAACATTTACCTTTGGTCATGAAATGTCTCTAACAAAAATTTCATTAGGATCCAGTTCTTGTACTTTTTCCAATTTTATTGACAAAAAGGGGGAGAATTAATTGTAGTTCATACTACAAATACATATGGTTTTCGGATCATTATGTAAGGGGGAGTGGTTTCCATGTGAGATGGAGTATTGACTAAGGGGGAGTGAAGTATCACCATAATATTGTTGTTGAAGTTGTGATACAATTGGACTTTGACGCTGTGTAATAATACTATGACACTGTATAACAATGATTGAGAACCAATGCTTTTCTCATTGTTATAGCTACGGATTTTCAACAACGATGATGCTAAACTTACAACCTTTGGGATCATTGGACTACTTGGAAGTGACGAAGATTTCTAGTATTGTTGAAGATTAGGCATGTGGAATAGGAGCTACAAAGTTTATTTATATAATTTTTGTATTCCATATGTATTAATAGTTTTGCCACTAAAATTGACAAAGGGGGAGATTGTTAGAGCACTGCTTGGTCAAACTCGCATGCGTTTCTATCTCAAGCATGTTTGTCAATCTTAGTGATCAAAACTATAAATTCTTGATTTCTAGTCTACTATAGCTAAGGTCTCGGACTAGGATAGAAAGTGTAGTTGAGCTCAAGAACTCCATGGCGATCATCATACAAGACAAAGGACTACTTAATGAACCAGTGGATCTTCATCGAATAAAAGGTATGTGGAGACTTAAACTTATCTATCACTCGAAAGTCTATTTATTCTATCTTTTATCTTGAGACAAAAGTCGTTTTACTATATAGACTAAGAATATAAACTTGTGAGATTTCGAACTGTGTATATCTCGCTTATCTATTTCTCGAAATGGGTGTTGGTAAAGCTTTCTCTTTTGCCAAGTGCCTAGTGACGAAAGTCATGTTATGTTTCAATCACTTTGGAAATCGCTCTGACGAAAAATATTTTGTGAATAACAACTATATAACGCCCTCTGAGAATGTTTCAATGATTAAAATGAGAGTTTAGACCGTATAACCATTGTGGGATATAAACTTTGTTGTGGCAACACATATATGCATAAGTCCTTAACACTTGAACCGAAGTTTACGAACTTTGCTGATTAAGTGGAACCGGAACGTGAGTAGCAACTCAGTCCGCGAACTGGCGTCAGTTCTCGAACCCTAGAATATCTGCTGAAGTTGAAGCTCAGGTACAGTCCGCGAACTGACAAAAGTTCTCATCCCAAGAAATTCTGCTGGAGTTTATTAACTTCAACCGGTTAGCTTGAGTCCGCAAACTCAAGAGGTTATGTCTGAAAACGTTGTTCATGAACTTATCTTAATTACTAAGGAATGCTTTTGCAAACCATGGCTTTATAGTTCATGAAACAATTCGAGTGAATCATATCGTTTTTGATTCAATTGTGTCTCTTGTAATACTTGGGATTTCATAGCAATTGAACAACTCTCTAACTAGTTCATTTGAGTAATTTGGACTAGTTATGGTGAAGAAGAATATGGTTGATATGAAATTTATCATTTGGCTAACCATTTGGTTGACTAATATTGAACCAACCATTGTACACGTTTGGGTACGGTTACACAAACCCAAAACGTCAAGTACATGTGTGTATGACAAGCTAAGTTTTCGATCTAATGGTTGAGAGATATTATCTTGTATCTAATCAGGTTTTCATATAACGGTGAATATTGAATGCTTTGTTACTAAGCTAACATTGATTGCAAACCCTGATTTGAAAGACTATATAAGGGAGAACTCTAGAAATTGGGAAACCTAATCCCCACACATTGTGTGTGATACTAGTTTGCTAAAGCTAGATTCAATTCTCATTTAACCTTTGGTTTACTTCTCTAAAACCAGGTTAATGACTTAAAGACTTCATTGGGATTGTGAAGCCCGACCGATACTACCTTTCTTGTAGTTGTGTAATCTGATCTTGCTATTTCTATCGTATGAGTACAATTGTAATAATCGGCTTGAGATTTCTATCTCCGATAGGCAAGATAAAAGTAGTCACAAACATCTTTGTCTCATTGTTTGTGATTCCTCAATAATATTCTTCGATGCGTCGATTAAGTTTATAGTGAGGTGATTGATGAAACTGGGCTGTTCTTCGGGAATATAAGTCTGGTTTTATCGATTGGTTCATGTTCACCTTGATTTATCAAAAGATGGAACCAAACTTGTAGGTTTATTCGTGGGAGACGAATTTATCTATTACCTGTAGAATTTTCTGTGTGAGACAGATTTGTTTATTAAATTCTTCGACTTTGGGTCGTAGCAACTCTTGGTTGTAGGTGAGATCAGCTAAGGGAATCAAGTGCGCAGTATCCTGCTAGGATCAAAGGCGTAGGAGCATAAATGTACCTTGGAACAGTGTGAGATTGGTTGGGGTTCAACTACAGTCCAGACCGAAGTTAATTTGGAGTAGGCTAGTGTCTGTAGCGGCTTAATACAGTGTATGTTTAATATGGACTAGGTCCCGGGGTTTTTCTGCATTTGCGGTTTCCTCGTTAACAAAATTTATGGTGTCTGTGTTATTTCTTTTCCGCATTATATTTTTATATAATTTAAATAATACAGGTTGTGCGTTGTTCAATCGATTAGAATATCCGACCTTATTGGTTGTTGATTTAAATCGATTGACACTTGGATATTGGTCTTTGGTACCATCCAAGTTATCTCTCTTTGATTATACTCGCGAATCATATTTGCTTGAGTAAATCAAATTGAGAGATTGAGATAATAACTCCATGAGATATTTTCTATTGATTGAGTCTTGTTGATTCTCTAGAAAACAACTCGGAGTTGTCCATACATATTTCTAATCGAAATATTAGGTGGTGTTGTTAGACCCCCGCTTTTTCACTTCTTACTCCTATATGTCGTGAAAATAAGAAATTAAAAAGGATCTACGGCGGTCTTTATAGTCAGAATCGCTCTTGCGAATCGGTCCTCAAAGATACCGAGGAAAACATGAGTATAAAGTCACTTGAATGTGATCGTGTATATCAAAAATACTTCTTGTTCGAAGAGAAACTTGTAGAAACTGAAGGAAGGATTAACTATTAACAAGCAAGTTTTGATGACAGAGAAAGCGCTTATCTCGCTCGAGAAAAACGCCTTGAGGATGATTTAACTGATGCTCTTGATAAAATTAAGATATTGGAAGATGACTTGAAAAAACTCAATTCTAGTTCAAACAAATTAACCACTATTCTAGGAGCAAGTAAAAATCATCGTGATACACGAGGATTGGGCTATAAGGGAATAGATGCTCCGAGTACTAGTAAAGAGGTAAAATTTGTGAAGGATAGTGATGCTTCTCAACAAAAGGTTTCCAATGATGGCAAAAGTGAAATACCTTCACCGGAAGTTAAAGTTCGAAAGAGCAAAGTATATCAACCTCCAAAGACAGCACACACAGATCGAGGTAAGAACATTCCTTATGTTTGGCACTATTGCGGAAATAAAGGTAACCTGGAAAGGAGATGTCATTTTCGTATAAGGAATGAGAAACTTCATGATGTTCTTGTTTGGGCATCACAAGAAGTTGTGAAACCAAGATCATATGTTAAGACTAATCCCCTTAACGTTATAGGTTGTGAATGTCCAACCTTTAGGAAAAGAAATCAGTGCGGTGATATACCTAGTTTTTCCTATAAACGCCATATAAAGCCTTTTCACAATCGTAATGGTTATCAAAAGGATAACTTTGTAAAGACGAAGACAACATCTGATGCTCCCAATTGGCGAAAGACTAACTTGCAAAAGAAAAGTCAATCCAATTCTCTTCCGAGAGATCTTAAAGAGGGTAATGGGAAGAAGGTTCTGGTTGTTCCTAAACGCACTCATAAGTGGGTACCAAAGAAATCCAATTATGCTTTGAGTGTGAAAAGGAATGATCTTCCAGAAAATTCCATGACTATGGAGAAGGCAGTATCCATGATGTTGGAACTTAACAAGTTTTTTGGGAAAATGGAATTGGATGTGAAAGGTTCTAAAAGCGATCTCTTTCATGATAATCCAAAGGTCACTTGTGGTGAGCAAGATATTGTTCACCCCAACACAACTGAGTTGTGTTGTAAGTGCATCCTCACCAAGGAATGCCCTGTTATGAATACGGTGAGGAAAGCACGAGAATTGGGGCACACAGATTATGTTCGATAAGTCGATTGTATTCGTCTAAAAAGGTATGTCTATAAACTTGAGAAATATTTGTGTTTTTATTTGCTTAGAAGTTATAATGATCTATATACCTTGCTTATCATTCATTTCTACCTAACTTGATCTGTGTTTAAGGTTATCAAATGTTTAGGTTTGAAAATAGTGGTTCGGGATGTTTGGACTTTATGGTACACATACCAAGTTTGCATAACATCTTTTAAAACCAAAATCTAGGAGTTTAAGTTCGCGGACTTGAAAATTCATGTGCAAACCCGTAAGTTCGCGGACTTGCCTGTAGACGTCGATATTCAGTCAACTTGTTTTGGCCATAACGTCTTCGTCCAAACTCGGAATGAACTCATTCTTTTTGCACTCTCTTCCCATTTAAATTCTATTCAAAATGGAGATGAGAAACCTTGAATTTGGATGAGTTAAGATTGGTATTTATCATGTCTCTTGTTTTTGAGTATGTTGTTCCGTTTAATTGCAGTTGTTCCACTTCTCTTGAACTTGGGCACTTGGATTCTTGGAGTATTACTCTTCTAAGCTAATTTGTAGCTTTTACAAGAATGTTGTTGGAAAATCTTTTTATACACCCTTGGTAGCTATTATTGGTATAAATCCGGGCGAAAAAGATTCATTCGACCATCTAAGGACAAATCATCTTTTATGTGCATTACGAGTTAGTCTTGGTGTCTAGGAAACGTCTAATGAGAATTTATTCTTATTTTTGAGAAGGATTACTAGAGTTTGGAATAGCAATTATTGTGATTTCACATAGCTATGTCCAAAGTAATCATCTTCAATGCTTTTAGATTTATTCATTTAAATTCTAAAGTTGATTTGGAAGATGATTTTTGCAGTATTAATCTTTATGGTTTTATATATTGCAATATTTTATGGGATATGTGTGTTTACATCCGTGAACTTGATTATCCCATACTTTGTCAAAAGTAAAGTCGTTCGTGAATTGATATGCAAGTATTGATAAAAGAATGAATAGACTTTTAACAAACACAAAAGTTAATCCTATATTGTTAATTATTGATGTAAGATAGGTTAAAATCTTTTGTGATTCAAGGATTATGTCTATTGTATTTTATTTTGCAAATGGTGATGGAAATAGAATGAATCCTTGCTTATTCCACGGTATAAGGTCGATTCTCCGGTCCACAATCTTTGTGTAAATACTGTGTTGTTCCATGAAGTGTCTTATGTTCAACACTAAAACAACAAAAGTTTATTTCTTTTGTGATTAGCTTAGTTGTTGTTCGGTAAGGTACTTTATGTTGAACATGATTAAACTAAATTAATCATCTTGTGTGATTATTTAGTTAGCACTCCATAAGTTTTCTTATGTTTGAGCATCTCTTTGACTGAGTTGGTTTTTCATGATTAACTTAGTTATTGCTCCATAGATTTTCTTATGTCGAGTGTGACCAATTAAATTGATTACTTTTGTAATTAGTTTAGTTGAGTATGACAATTAGATTATTTGCGAGTTTTCTTGTGATTAATCTAGTTGATCTCTTAAGTCTCCATAAGTTTACTTGTGTCAAGCATATTTAGTCAAATTAATCTTGGTTCACTTTGGTTAATATGATTGAATATTTCTTTTTGGATTCCAAATTCATACTTATATGTGATTTGTTGAGTCTAAAGAAATCCTTATTTTCTTTAGAAATTAAGGTCGCTCTTGTTGTTCCCTTGGGAATAACATTTTATGGGGGAGAGTTCTTTTGAAATTGTGCTTAATTGCAAAACCTTTGTGGGGAGTGCGGCTGTGGAATATTAGAGGGGTTATCTTGTATCTTTATGAACTCCTTGATGAATGCATTTAGCTTCGGCTTTATGATTATATCTAAACAATATGATATACATTCACCTTTGGTCATGAAATATCTCGTATGGAAATTTCATTAGGATCCCGTTCTTGTACCTTTGCAAATTTTATTGACAAAAAGGGGGAGAATTAATATGTAGTTCATACTACAAATACATATGGTTTTCGGATCATTATGTAAGGGGGAGTGGTTTCCATGTGAGATAGAGTATTGACTAAGGGGGAGTGAATTATCACAATAGTATTGTTGTTAAAGTTGTAATGCAATTGGACTTTGACGTTGTGTAATGATACTATGACATTGTATAACAATAATTGAGAACTCTTGTTTTATCATTGTTATAGCTATGGATTTTCAATAACGATGATGCTAAACTTACAACCTTTGGGATCATTGGATTACTTGGAAGTGACGAATGTTTCGAGTATTGTTGAATATTAGACGACATGCGGAATAGGAGCTACAAAGTTTATTTATATATTTTTTGTATTCCATATGTATTAATAGTTTTTCCACTAAAATTGACAAAGGGGGAGATTGTTATAGCATATCTCGGTCGAACTCGCATGCGTTGCTATCTCAAGCATGTTTGTCAATATTAGTGATCAAAACTATAAAGTCTTTGATTTCTAGTCTACTATAGCTCAGGTCTCGGACTAGGATAGAAAGTGTAGTTGAGCTCAAGAACTCCATGGTGATCATCATACAAGACGAAGGACTACTCGAGGAACCAGTGGATCTTCATCGACTAAAAGGTATGTGGAGACGTGAACTTATCTATCACTCAAAAGTGTATCTATTCTATCTCCTATGTTGAGACAAAAGTCGTATTACTATATAGACTAAGAATATACATATATGATATTTCGAGATGAGTATATCTCGCTTATCTATTTCTCGAAATGGGTGTTGGTAAAGCTTTCGCTTTAGCCAAGTTCATCTTTACCTAGTGACGAAAGTCATGTTATGGTTCAATCATTTTGGAAATTTCTCTGACGAATAATAGATTGTGAATAACAACTATATAACGTCCTCTGAGAATGTTTCATTGATTGAAATAAGAGTTTAGACAATATAACCATTGGAGGATATAAGCATTGTTGTGGCAACACATATATGTATAAGTCCTTATTGCTTGAACCGAAGTTTGCGAACTTTGTTGATCAAGCGAAACCGGAGTAGTGCGTGAGCTCAGTCTGCGAACTCAGCATACAAGTTCAGTCCACTAACTGGTGTAGTTCTCGAACCCTAGAATTTCTGCTGGATTTTGTGAACTCTATCCGGGAACTTAAGTCCACGAACTTGAGTAGGTTATGTCTAAAAACAATGTTTGTGAACTTATCTTAATAAACAAAGGAATGCTATTGCAAACCGTGGATTTATAGTTCATGAATCGATTTGAGTGAATCACATCATTTTTGCTTCAATTGTGTCTTGTTTAGTACATAAAGATCTAAGCAATTGAACAACTCTCTAACTAGTTCATTTGAGTCATTTGGACTAGTTATGGTGAAGAAGAATATGGTTGATATGAAAGTTATCATTTGGCTAACCATTTGGTTAACTAGTTTTAAACCAACTAATGTACAAGTTTGGGTACGGTTTTCACAAGCCCACAAATGTGCAGTACATGTGTGTATAACAAGCTATGTTTTTGATCTAATGGTTGATAAATATTAGCTTGTATCTAATCAGGTTTTCATCTAATGGTGAATATTGAATGCTTTATTACTAAGCTAATATTGATTGCAAACCTTGATTTGAAAGACTATATAAGGGAGGACTCTAGCAACTGGGAAACCTAATCCCCACACATTCTGTGTGATACTAGTTTGCTAAGCTAGAGTCGATTCTCCTTTAACCTTTGGTTTTCTTCTTCTAAAACCAGGTTAACGACTTAAAGACTTCACTGGGATTGTGAAGCCAGAATGATACTACTTTTATCATCGTTGTGTGATCTAATCTTGCATCTTCTATCGTATGAGTACAATTGTAATAATTGGCTTAAGATTTCTATCTCCGATAGGCAAGATATAAAAGTAGTCACAAACACTTCGTCTCATCGTTTGTGATTCCTCAATAATCTTCTTCGCTGCGTCGATTAAGTTTATTGTGAGGTGATTGATAAAGCTGAGCTGTTCTTCGGGAATATAAGTCTCGTTTTATCAATTGGTTCATGTTCACCTTGATTTATCAAAAGACGGAACAAAACTCATAGGTTTATTCGTGGGAGACGAATTTATTTATCCCTGTAGACTTTTCTGTGTGAGACAGATTTTTTTATTAAAGTCTTCGACTTTGGGTCGTAACAACTCTTAGTTGTGGGTGAGATCAGCTAAGGGAATCAAGTGCGTAGTATCCTGCTAGGATCAGAGGTGTAGGATTATAATTGTACCTTGGATCAATGTGAGATTAGTTGGGGTTCAACTACAGTCCAGACCGAAGTTAGCTTGGAGTAGGCTAGTGTATGTAGCGGCTTAATACATTGTATGTTTAATCTGGACTAGGTCCCGAGGTTTTTCTACGTTTGCGGTTTCCTCGTTAACAAAATTCTGGTGTCTGTGTTATTTCTTTTCCGCATTATATTTTGTTATATAATTTAAATAATACAGGTTGTGCATTGTTCAATCAATTAGAATATCCGACCTTATAGGTTGTTGATTTAAATTGATTGACACTTAGATATTGGTCTTTGGTACCATCTAATTAGTTATCTCTCTTTGATTAAGACTCGCAGATTGTATTTGCTTGAGTAAATCAAATTGAGAGATTGAGATAATAACTCCTTGAGATATTTTCTATTGATTGAGTCTGACTGCCTAGTTGATTCTCTAGAAAGTAACTCGGAGTTGTCCATACAAATTGCTAATCGAAATATTGGGTGTGGTTGTTAGACCCCCGCTTTTTCAGAGTAGATAGACTTTTGAGTGATAGATGAGTTCAAGTCTCCACATATCTTTTGTTGATGAAGTTCCACTAGCTCTCCTTAGTAGTTCTTCGTCTTCATTCGATAGACGTTGTGAAGTGTAATGCTCAACTACACTTTCTATCCTAATCCGAGACTTATCTATAAGTAGACTAGAAATCAAGACTTATAGTTTTGGCAACTAAACTTGACAACAAGCTTGAGGTAGAAACGCTTGCGAGTTCGACCGAGAAGTGCTCTAACAATCTCCCCCTTTGTCAATTTTAGTGACAAAACTATCAATACATATGGAATACAAAATAAATAGACTTTATATCTCTCAATCCAAATACTTGATTTCCTTGGTTCTTCTACATTACTCGAAATCTTCATCACTTCCAAGTACTCCAGTGATTCTGAATGTGTTTAACTCAGCATCATAGTTGTTGAAAATCCGTAGCTATAACAATGAGAAAACAGTTGCTCTCAATCATTGTTATATAATGTCATAATATTATTACACAACATCAAAGTCCAATTGTATCACAACTTTGACAACAATACTATGGTGATCATTGTTATACAGCGTCATAATATTATTAGACAACATCAAAGTCCAATTGTATCACAACTTTGACAACAATACTATGGCGATATGTATCACTCCCCTTTAGTCAATACTCCATCTCACATGAAAATAACTCCCCCTTACATAATGATATGTAAACCATATGTATTTATAGTATGAACTACACATTAATTCTCACACTTTTTGTCAATAAAATTGGCAAAGGTATGAAAACTAGTGGGATCCGAATGAAATTTCCATAGGGATACTTCATGACCAAAAGAGAGCAACATATCAACTTTGTTTAGATGGAATAATATAGCCGAAGCTAAATGAATTCATCAAGGAGTTTATAAAGATACAAGATAACCCCTACAATATTCCATATCCGCACTCCCCACAAATATTTGGCAATTAAGCACAAGTTCAATTAAGAACTGTCCCCCATAAAATGTCATTCCCGAAAGAACAACAAGAGCGACCTTACTTTCACAAGAAAAGAAGGATTTCTTTGAACATTAACAAATCACATGACACATGAATTTGTATCCAAAATACTCAATTAAATTAACCACAAGAAAATCCATGATTAATTTAATCAGAATTGCTCACATAAGAGAACTTACGGAGCCACACAGTACTTACACAAAGATGTGGATCAGGGAAATACCAATACTATGGAATATTCAAAGATTTATTCTATTTTTCATCAATATTTGCATAGAGACATGTAATAGACTTAATCGTTGTAAACAAAAGTTCATCTTATCTTCCATCAATATTTTCATAATGACATAATAGGCTTAACTTTCGTTTGTCAAAAGTTTATTCGATCTTTTATCAATATTTGCATAATGACCTATTGAAAGACTTAACTTTTGACATATATGGGACAATCATTGTTCACGGATGCAAACACACATATCCCATAACAAGTTACAATATATAAAACCATAAAGATTAATACTGCAAAATCATCTTCCAAATAAACTTTAGAATTTAAATAAATAAATCTAAAAACATTGCAAGATGAAAATCGTTGTAAATAGCTATGTGTACTCACAATAATGGCTAATAAAAACCCTAGTTATCCTTCTTAAAACACAAGAATAAATTCTCATAAGAAGTTTCCTAGACAAAATAATGACAAGAAGCAAAAATCAAAAGACTCCTAAACCAACAAAACCGATCCGAACGGAAATCACGGATCACTTGAGGAACCCCCACGAGTCTTAGGACCTTTGAGTTTGCTATTGACAACATACAATGCTTCTTCAAAGAAGATATCCTAATTAAGAAGTTCTTTAACATGTGTCTTCATGAGAACATGGTCAGAATTAACCTTTTTTAACTCAGTTCTTAACACATCAAGACCCTTCATAGTATCAACGAGTTGTAGTTTTGCTTTCTCAAAGTATTTAAGAAAATAATGAACCACTTCAGCAGAAACCATATCCTCATTCTCAACATCCTAATGAGTATAGGCATAGTAGCATGAGGCGTTAGGATTTTGATCATTATCTTCTACTAGGGTTCTTTTCTTCCTCCATTTGAACTCGAAACCAATACCTTTATCAAGAAAGCCTCTTGAAAAACCTCCAGTGCAGGAAGGTGAAGACATTCTTGACAAAACAACAATAACTTAGAGTACACGTATGTGACTCAATAGGTTTGGTATTTAAATAGTTTTATAGGGAAGGTAACTTTTAGGGTTTCTAAAGACAGTTCGTGACAAGTAACTGGGTACCCGTACGAAAACAATCCTAACC
Source organism: Papaver bracteatum (assembly GCA_023529315.1). NCBI lineage: Eukaryota > Viridiplantae > Streptophyta > Magnoliopsida > Ranunculales > Papaveraceae > Papaver > Papaver bracteatum. The sequence continues at coordinate 1,775,978 of JAJJWX010001659.1, forward strand.
CAAGACAAAACCGAATGTACTAAAAAAATAATCAAAAACAAAACGATACATTTTTATTATGTGAAGAATTTTCTTTCGCAAGATTTTGCTCAATAAATTTTATATCTCCATAGAGAAGCAATTTAGAGCACAAGAGTAACAAGCAACATAGTTGCAACAAAAAGAATAATCGACGAGATTCTTGAGATACAACCAATAATTAGACAAAGCTGTCTGTGGACAATAGTTTAGCTATGGACGATAAGAAAATAGCTCAACTAAACAAAAAGCATTTTTTACCGAAAGTATACCTGATTATTAGTAAATCTTACTCAACAGGATTTTTATGAGTAAGCATTCAACCCTTGTGACTAATTAGCACAAGTATGAGCCCTAAGCTCATTAAATGAATGGTGTTAACGGCTGAGTCACCTTTTCCTTCCAATTCTAGGAAATAATCCTTTTTTATGTGAAAAATTATCATGGCACATATTGTCATCAAAATACGAGACAAAGTTTGAGTTCTTACCATAAGAAGTTCGTTCAGAGGATTTTGACAGTCTGTTGATAAGATCCTTGTATCCTTCAATTATCATATTAAGGTTATCCTTCATATCTCCACCGTTGTTTTCATCTATAGAAACATTTTTCACATCTAGAACGTCATTCATCACATTAGGTTGAGTGGGACCTTTCTGAATTCTCCTCAAACGATTTGTATTAATGCTATAATTGGTTCGAACGTTCGATGAGCAATTTGAATTGACATTCCCAGGAGAATTCCCATGGAGAGTACTAAAACCAATAGGTTTAGATATCCGAATGTTAGTAACACCTTTGAGAATTAAATCCAAGGTATGCTGAAGTTGACCAAAGTAATTGTGATTCGGCTTCGGTTTGCTCTTCCGTTGTACATGTCCTTTTGAATTACAAAAAAGACATACTTTGTGATCACGGGAGTGATTAGAGTGTATAACATTAGAAATATCGTTAGAAGAATTCTTCATTCCGTGAGATGAGGTAAATCCATGAATGGTGGAAGAACCAGGCACTTCTTTACCATTAGGAAGCGATTTCAACTTTGCTTCTGGAACTAAATTTCTTATTGTAGAGTCAGAAGAAGTTGGTATAGTGGACTCTTAAGAATATCCTTGAATAGAGAGTTTACTCAAAAGCTATTCAATTTCCAAGGCATCCTTTTTGAGTTTCACCTTGAGTAAGGTCCGTGAAGGGCAAACTTCGGCGTTTTCCTCGCTAGGATCGTTTAATTTAGAGTCACAAACTTTTACTATAACGATAAGAGTATTGACATTGTTTTTCAACCGATTGATTCTATCAGCCTGGATTCTAACGAGATTTAGAATTAGTTCACTCTCTTTGGATGCATCACTTTTTTCAACAGAGTCAGACTCATTCGAAAGGTAATCGGGATAACACTTATCAATACTCATTTGTTTCGGAAGAACAGAATGTTCATCTATATGTGAGATTGACAAGCCTTTTTTTTAATAGATTTTATCGAAACATAACTTTTGTTTCTGGTGATATGTTTATCAGAGATAACACTTATGTCCATAGAGTCAGATCGCTACAAACACATACTTGTGAGGTCTTAAACGCGTTTTCCTACTCTGATACTAATTGAAAAGGTGGGGGTCTAACAACCACACCCAATATTTAGCTTAGCAATCTGTATAGACAAACTCCAATAAAATTCCAAGAGAATCAACTAGACAGTCATACTCAATTAATGGAAATGTATCCAAGAGTTGTATCTCTGCTTTATTATGTAATCAGCAAATCAAACAAATATAAATCTGCGAGCCTGATTATTATGTGAAACAACTTGAACGGTACCAAAGACAAATGTTCAAGTGTCAATCAATATAATCAACAACCAAAGGTTGGATTCTCTAATTGATTGAACTACACACAACCTGTGATATTTCAATTATATAAACAAATATAATGCGGAAAAGAAATAATGCAGACACCAGAAATTTTGTTAACGAGGAAACCGCAAAGGCAAAAAAAAACCGGGACCTAGTCTATATTTGAACACCACACTATATTAAGCCGCTACAGACACTAGCCTACTCCAGGTTAACTTCAGACTAGAATGTAGTTGAACCCTAACCAATCTCACACTGATCAAGGCATATTGTACTCCTTACGTCTCTGAATACTAGCAGGACTCTACGCACTTGATTTCCTTAGCTGATCTTACCCACAACTAAGAGTTTCTACGACCCAAAGTCGAAGACTTGATAAACTAATCTGTCTCACAGAGAAAAGTCTATTGAATAGATAAATCTGTCTCCCATAGATAAACCTATGAGTTTTGTTCCATCTTTTGATAAATCAAGGTGAACAAGAACCAATTGATGTACCAGACTTATATTCCCGAAGAACAGCCTAGAAATATCAATCACCTCACAATAATATTACTCGTATGGTAGCGAAACAAGATATCGTGGAATCACAAACGATGAGACGAAGATGTTTGTGACTACTTTTATCTTGACTATCGGAGATAAAATCTCGAGCAAATATTATAGAATATTGTACTCAATCACAATAGAAAACAACAAGATCATAATACGTAACTACAGAGAAAATAGTTGGGCCTGGATTCACAATCCAAATGAATTCTTTAAGTCGTTAACCTACAGGGTTTCGTGAAAAACCTACGGTTAAAGGAGAATTGACTCTAGTCGCAACTAGTATCACATAGAAGGTGTGGGGATTAGGTTTCCTAGTTACTAGAGTTCTCCTTTATATAGTCTTCAAATCAAGGTTTGCAATCAATGTTATCTTGGTAACAAAGCATTCAACATTCACTGTTAGATGAAAACCTTATTAGACTCAAGCTAATATCTTTCAACCGTTAGATCAAACTTAGCTTGTTACACATAAATGAAAAGTGACTTCATTTAGATATAAAACCGTACCTAAACATGTGCACCTTTGTTGGCTCAACAATAGTTGATCGAAGTTAGCCATATGAACACTTTCATATCAACCTTATTCATCTTAACCATAACTAGTTCAAATGACTCAAATGAAACTTATTCTAGAGTTCTTCAATTGTTTATATTCTCATAGAAGTATACAAGACACAATTGAAGCAAAATCGATTTTGATTCACTCGAATAGAGTCATGAACATTATAGCCACGGTTTGCAAAAGATTGCATTCCTTATTATATAAATGTGTTAGTTCATGAACAAACCGATTTTAGAGAATTATCCACTAGGTATGCAAACAGGTACGTATACCATAGTGGCCGCATTAAGTTTGGGTTTCTCCAGTATGCGAACTGGTACGCATACCTTCCAAACTCAGCAGAAATTTTCGGACCTGAACCTCACGCTAGTACGCGTACCGATATGTGTACTTGGTACCCGGACTTTACCAAACCAAGCAGTATGCATACGGGTGCATACCATGGTTCCCGGACTTGGATTACATATATGTAAGTATGCATACTGTGCTTATATCCAATTGTTCTAAAATCTCATTTTAATTATTGAAACATTCTCAGAAGATGACAATAGTTGTTTCACACAAAATATTAGCTTCAAAGCAATTTTCAAGTGATTGAATGATCAATACGAAACATTCTGAGTCTACATCAAATGACTGTCTCACACAAATCATGTAAGATGTTACCAGGAAATTTTCACATGATCATCTTTTGACTTTCGTCAAGAATATAAAATAAACTTGGTTAAAGTGAAATCTTACCAACACATATTTCGAGAAATATATAAGCGAGTTAAACTCAGCTCGAAATATCAAATGTGTATAATTGAAGTTTATATAGCTATACGACTTTTGTCTCAAATAGGAGATAGAGTAAATAGACTTTTGAGTGATAGATGAGTTCAAGTCTCCACATACCTTTTGTTGATGAAGTTCCACAATCTCTCCTTAGTAGTTCTTCATCTTCATTCGATGAAATCCGTGAAGCCTAATGCTCAACTTCACTTTCTATCATAATCCGAGACTTAGCTATAAGTAGACTAGAAATCAAGACTTATAGTTTTGGCAACTAAACTTGAAAAAAAGCTTGAGATAGCAACGCTTGAGAGTTAGACCGAGCAGTGCTCTAATAATACTAAAGTATAAATGTTGTATGGATGTCACAACTACTTTGCAGAGATTTCGAACGATGATTATGAGACTCCTTTAATTGACGAAGATTAAGAAGCCGTGACTAAGAGCACTCCAAACACGGATGATGATGCTTCAATCGATGTAGAGGAAGAATCGGCGATCAAGAATACTCCAAACACGAATGACGACTTTTTTGTAGTTCAATATAGACCCGAAAAACATTTTCCAGGTTCTTCATTTTGTCTTCTTGTCAATCCCAGGGAAATTACTCAATAGAAATTAGTATCTCCTCGAATAATAATTTAATTATGTCTGTAAGGAGGATACTATTCTGCTTCACTTATAGAGTTTAAGCTTTCTCTAAGACCTTTAGAAGAATTTTATGGATGGGCAAGACATATGCTAGGTTACAGGCATGTCCGAGCCATGTTGGATCGTGCACAAGTGACAAGAGCCATCCAAGCAGCTGAAGACTTGTTCATTTATCATGATGTGAGAGGTATGGTAGCTTTGCTTGCTCGCTGGTGTATTCCTACTCAAACTTTTATATGCAGATGGGGAGAGTTTACCATTACTTTGGAGGATGTGGTTGCTTTGTTGAATCTTCTAGTTACGGGTAATATTCCTGCAGTACTTTCAACAAAGAAGGCTGAAATTTCTAACATCTTGACAGCTAAGATGGAATACCTTAATCAACTATCTAGCAAATTTTGTTATGCTCAATGGTTGAAGTAGTGGTGGCCAAAAGATAGGGTTCCTGACTGGCATGTCGATGGTACATTAACCATTGTGGATTTCTTGTGCATGTGGCTGTCCAGAGATATACTTGAAGATAGTGGAAACTTGTTGAAGTCATTTGTGATTCCTTTTGCTATTAAGATGGCTCAAGGTGAGAGAATTCCTATCGGTAGTCTATTCTTGGGTTCGCTATGCCCCAATTTAGACTCCTTAGTTGTAGACTCCGGCATCTCTAATGGTTTCATGAAAATTGAATGTGATGTCAATTTAATGTTTCTCCAAGACTTAATGTGGGAACACTTCAAGAATTATGTACCGATTCCTCATAGCATCTTGCAAGAACCGAGTGTTGATACACGTCATGCTCTCTCTAAGAAGGATAATGCCAGGATTATGCGTTGGTCCACAAAACAGTCTCGACTCAAGATACGCCTCATTGATATGTTATATAATGAGTCTAATTTTAATTTTCGTATGTGGACATGTTTCTTAGTTAATTACTTCCAATTTTATTGGAGAAAATACTATTTTTTTGTGTTTGGTACGGACCTGAGTATTGGTGAGAGATCCTTCATGATGAGTTGCACTCCTGGTTATTTGGTATTGGTAATACATGGAGAGTTCCTTGTAGAAGAATATAATATTGACAGAGCAACACGCCAACTGGGTCTTGACCAGTGTGTTCCGAACATTCGAAAGAATAAACCATCATTTGAGCAACTTGAAACTCATTTGGATTTCACATACTTGAATGGACGTGAGTATCTGTTTCCTTGTTCTGACCGAGACACATATGGAACTCCGGGATATATAGGATTATGGACCCAGCAACTTGAGCGCCTCCATAACTTCATCATAGATGCTCGGACCCCCTCACAAGAACCTCCTACTACTGAGATGATCTCCGCTCGGCCGAGATTGAAATATCCTTCTGGCGGAGATAAACGAAAAACACTTCCAGGATGTTAAACAGAATCCCCTTTACTCTACTTTATTTCTGATCTAAAAATGATTGATTTGGGAGATCAATAAGTGAGTTGGATACCTGAAACAGATTTAGTCATTTGCTATTTCAGGATACAATCCAAAAGAGTTAAGAGTAGAAGTCTTCACAACGGTGAAGAAACTCAAGATAGTGGGATTTGTCTAGGGATTCACATGCGTAGGACAAATTGGTTGTAAGCAAATGGATACTGAAGAAATTGAGTAACATATGAGTATTTGCTTGATCTAAAATATACAAAGTTGTGGTAGTTAATTTGTATAGTGGCTTCCGTTTGAGAGTATTCAAAACTAGACTAGGTCCCGTGGGTTTTCTTTCAGGCAGTTTTCCTCGTTAACAAATCTCGTGTTTCGTGTTATTACTTTACTTTCCACATTATTATTATTATTGTTATAGTTTTAATTAATTAATTGCACTTGTACGTTAATCAACTTGGTAAGGATCCCATGGTTAGTTCGGTTTTGAATTCTTACTATTTACCAAGTACGCCTTGTTTTAATAATATTTTTGGCCGTTACTGTTTATGTAAGATTATACAAGGTGTTTCTGTATAGATTGATATCGAAAAGATTATGGTGTACTCGGTACCCTCCTTATTTCGTTATCCAGAGATTTTTATTTTCTCTCCTACACCATGGTGTTTGGAGCCGTAGGTGGTTGCACGTAACCTGACAACGATATGAGGTGCAAAAATAAATAAATTTACATCGTCATTTTGCGTCATGAATTAGAATCCAAAAATTATTTGCATCCTTGTTGTTTAGATGCATGAACATCATCGCATGCATGATATAGGGTACAAAAAAAAATTTGCATCCCTATATCACTAAGCATGAACAAGTATATGCGTGATTTTGGAGGTGTAAAATGATTTCGCGTCCCTGATCACTAAGCATCAACACATACATTTATAATGAAATAAACTTTTCCTTCTGAAACAATTAATAATTTTGTAGTCAAGCGTATTCATTTTTGTAGGCCTTTCGAGAGCCTTTTGAATATAGTAGTAACAAAATTTGTTTGAAGTTTTTGTTATTTCTTTAACTTTTCATGACGACATCCCATGTTTCGAATGTATTTGAATAACTAGAATACCGCTGCCACGGTGGAAAGGGCCGATCGACCAGGGGAAAAAAATACCGCTATAATGGACTGCACCAAGTGGATAATCTGTGCCATAATAGCACGCAATTTTTATGGCACCGGCGCAGTGAATATCCCGATCCATGAGACTGTTTAATACTAATCTTATTTATGCACAAAAACCCAAACGAAATTCGGCTGCTGCGGTTTTACCATCGAAAAATACAAAAAATTCTAACACATATATCCCGCATAGCCCAGATACATGTAGAAAATAATTGGTCCATCTCCCAGGATACTATCCTTCATAGTTCGTACATATGAGTCGGTGGTGAGTCGGTGACCCTAAATTACTAGTGTTCCCTTCACGGAGACACGTACAACACCACACCTAGTGTCACACCTTCAAACTCACCAAGAATTTTCTGCGAAAGTGTAACCCGGCAGCACAATGGTCTTGTGAATCGAACTTCACCCACTTGCACTTCAGCCTTATAAGTTTGCACCTATGCAAACAACCAACACATCAGGTCAATCAGCGGAAGTCTTTTATAGCCTTCTTTCTCTTCTCTAAGCTCATCAAATGCACCCCATAATGCACTCAATTCATGCCATACTTTACCAACAATAATCAGCCAACCAAGAACACTTAGAACATGACACAATCAACTCTTTTTATTGCATCAAAGGGAAGAAATACAAAACTTTCCCACTTGGGGACTTACACAGACTTGTTCACTCCCTGAACCAAGTCTAAGTCTTACAAAAACTCTCCTATTCACTCACATATGCAAACTTCACTCTCACATATGTTAGGCTAACTCTCACACAGGCTAGCTTAACTTTCACACAGGCTAGGCTGCCGAATTTCCCATGCCTTAGGACTATTTATACAGCAGCTTTGCTTGGCCAAACCGTGCATAACCGTTACACACGCTAGAGACATCCATCTGTCTCGGGGAGCAGTTTCATAACCGCCAACTACTATGCCAACTGGCCAGTTTTCCTTTAACTTGCGCCAATCTTCCAACACCTGTTCTCTTGGCAGTTAAAACTCTTCTCCCACGATTATAAACTCCTTTATAACCGCTCCTCTTCATCACGCGTCATTGGCATGCTTGTGAAGCTCGTAACCAACTTGTAACCGTCACTTGAGCCTTATTGCGCCACTTGTTTTGGCCTACTTGATTCTACCTTGTGCCAACGTACATCCCTCTTGGCCCTGCATTTTTATTACTCTAAGCTAATGCACGGACACTCTTTATGCTTTACTTGTCAAGGCCAACTCCTTAAGCTCACTCTAGTTACTCATGCGTCACATATGCTTCACTTCGCCAATTAGCTTGACAATAGCAATGCAACTCTTGCATTGCTAACTTGTTTGCATTGTTCAAGCTTTGGACAAACTTAAACTAATGCCATAGACCAACTCTTGATCTATTCTACACTCTTGCATCATCCTTGAGTTTGGGCCAACTCAATTCCACGGATATGCCTTAATGCCAACATCACATGTTGCATCTGTCACTTTGGCTTCGTCTTGCCTTCTCCTTAATGAAGCTTCATTGTGTCAGCCAATAAGCTTCATTCCTTAGCCAAATATATTTACAATGTAGCGCCACTCTTGCGCTTCATTGGCCCTACATGGTTATGTCATTCTCGACACTTAACGGTCTATACAGTATACCGCTATTATGGCTTCGCAATGCGCTATTACGGTGGAACTCTGACTTGGCCTGCAACTCTGTAACGCATCATCATTATGCGTCACTTGCAGCACCGTAATAGACCTCCCCCACCTAATCTGTTCAACGCCCTCGTTGAACGCAACCAAGTATACTCAACATACTTTTTCTTCGGCCTTGTACACTTCTGAGCCACTCCGAATTCAGCAAACTTATTTAGCATTCCTTCTTGCCAAAACTTTTATGCCTAGTACCACATGCCACCACTTAGATTTACTGCTTTGCTATTGATCCTACTGACTTGTCTTGTTGTTTTCACGTTAGCATACGCTCCAACTCGCCACTACAACCGTATATCAACACCCAAATGCTACTTGGAAATTCTTTTTGCCAATTCCCTGAATTGTACTTGAATTTCGCATGAATCATTTGCGCCTAAGTGTCGACCGAGTGATTCTTCTCAATTTGATCATCATGATCATTGCCATCGCTTTCCGACTTTGCCTCCACTCAACGTGACAAGGGCTTATAAACGACTTGGCTTCATTTTCAATCAATTTTGTTAGGAACTTTCCGTTGAACTGTTGTTCTCCGCGCTCTTCATTAAGCACGTCACAAAGTGAATAGGGGTTCTCTTTGCATTAGACACCCGAATTCAACACTTCATGCCTCGCCAAACTCTGATTATGCAAACAACATTCAAAAACTCATTTCTATGAATGTGGCCACCAAGTATAAACTCTATACTTATGCCATTTTGCATACCCGAACTGGAATGGTGAGTTTTCTTTGCTTAACTTCCATGCAACAAAACTATTGAGTTGCACAGCCCATTTAAAACTGTGACTAACTATCTCTTTGGACATATCATTAGCTAACCCTTTAGCTGTCCATATGCTATGCCTTCAAAGCCAATATGTCTCCAAATACTTCTTTGAACTGCATTGCTAATTGCCTGGAAAGTGTGTGTGTCTTTCTCTAAGGCCATGAGTTCTACCCAACTCATGCTTGTTGATGATGTGATTTCTTACTTGATGCATTGCTTGCACCGTCGCTGCCCATCTGCCGTCGTGCTATTCTGCAATTCCCAAACAGCAACATCACTTCTACACCAACTAGGACCCTTGTCCTATGCTTTTCTTATTAGCTTTCAACTTGTCTTGCTATTGCATACGTTAGGCTAAGTATGCTACTTGCAGCATCTCCCCATGAACTAGTTTTACATTGTAAATAAAGAGGCAAGGCTTTATAAACGAAAACACCCTCGTTCATTACTTCTCTTACACAACAATACCATGTACCATTACATGATTGATCATCAACTGATCTCTTCTGGAAAGCTAAAACTTCATTAACAAAGCAACTTGCTTACACCAAAGCAAAGTATGTACAAACTTGAAGACTTAAATAAAAGTATGTACAACCAAACTCTACACACAGAGTTTGAATCAACCAACAACTCAAGCTACATAGAACAAGGCCAGGAACACTCTTTGTTCTGGCATCAAAGTGTCGCCACTGGAGACATCAACACTTACTCTTGTTCTTAGCTTAGTTTCTTTCTTTGTCGAAGTGAGCGACAACTTCACTGCGTGGTCTCTTCCTTGAACCATCACTTTGGCCTCCATGAGTCTTGCTAGAATGACCCCCATAGTCATTCCCAACTGATACATTAAGTTGTGCTTTGAGTGGACAGCTTCTAGCGAAGTGTAAACCTTTGCAAATGAAACATCCCCTATACTTCCGGGCTAAAGGGAATAATTCATCTTCCTTCGGTTCATGCTTGCGCTTATTGCCTACAGATTTTTCCTTCCTTTTGGCTTCACCTTCACAGCTTTGCACATCTTCAGTCGGTGTGCAACTAGTAAGCCCTCTTACCGCTGGAATAGCCATCTGGATACTCTGGATTTTACGCTGGAATAGCCATCTTCTTCACTCATGCCACGTACTTCTTGCACCAATGCAAGGAAGTTTTCAGCATAGGCCTGTGGTGTACTCGTCATTTTTAGCCTACGTAAACTTTCTCTTGCATACCAAGCACCATTTCTCGGCCAGAACTGACATCTCAGTCCCTCTTTCATGTCATCCCATGACATAGGATTGGTATAACCATCCGCTTCATCTTCTTGCAGCATAGTTCTCCACCAAACCTTTGCATCACCACCAAGGTAATTGCCTGCGAGAGTTACTTTTTGTCCTTCCCCAGTTCCATTAGCCTCAAAGTATGCCTCAACGTCATACAAGAAATTCTCAATTTCTCTAGCATTTCTGGAACCAACGTAAATTCTTGGCTCGGAGACTCGACTTGAGATTTCTCCATGCACGTTTGTCCCTACAAACATGCCGTTACTGATTAACCCGCGAATGCTTGCCACTTCCTCAGACATTTGCTTCGCATGGCTTGTTAGTATGGTCTTTATGTCACTGAATTGCACCTTCAATTCAGTCACTTCAGCATTGGTTTCGCAATTCAACAAGGTTGCATCGGACACCTTGTCCTCGACTACACCAACCCTTTCGTCAAATTCTTTAAACCAATCTGATGTTCTTCCTTCAAGTAGGTCTAGCCTGCCCTTATCTTCGGAAACAAGAGGATGTACAAGGCTATCACAGCCCATGTCTATGACAAAATCATCAAGATTACTGTCATACTCCTCAAGCTGATCAAACGTACCCGGTAGTTCTTCGTCGATCATCATGCCATTAGAACTCATTTCTAATGCAATATTCTGAAAATAATGCGCCACTTACTTGCTTACAGGAAAATAGCTTTAGAGGGAAAGAATCACTAGTGTATTATCCAACAAATACACTCGAACTGTGCACCAAACCTGGCTCTGATACCCGAAACTGTCACACCTTCAAACTCACCAAGAATTTTATGCGAAAGTGTAACCCGGAAGCACAATGGTCTTGTGAATCGAACTTCACCCACTTGCACTTCAGCCTTATAAGTTTGCACCTATGCAAACAACCAACACATCAGGTCAATCAGCGGAAGTCTTTTATAGCCTTCTTTCTCTTCTCTAAGCTCATCAAATGCACCCCATAATGCACTCAATTCATTCCATACTTTACCAACAATAATCAGCCAACCAAGAACACTTAGAACATGACACAATCAACTCTTTTTATTGCATCAAAGGGAAGAAATACAAAACTTGCCCACTTGGGGACTTACACAGACTTGTTCACTCCCTGAACCAAGTCTAAGTCTTACAAAAACTCTCCTATTCACTCACATGCAAACTTCACTCTCACATATGTTAGGCTAACTCTCACACATGCTAGCTTAACTTTCACACAGGCTAGGCTGCCGAATTTCCCATGCCTTAGGACTATTTATACAGAAGCTTTGCTTGGCCAAACCGTGCATAACCGTTACACACGCTAGAGACAGCCATCTGTCTCGGGGAGCAGTTTCATAACCGCCAACTACTATGCCAATCGCCGTTTTCCTTTAACTTGCGCCAATCGTCCAACACCTGTTCTCTTGGCAGTTAAAACTCTTCTCCCACGATTATAAACTCCTTTATAACCGCTCCTCTTAATCACGCGTCATTGGAATGCTTGTGAAGCTCGTAACCAACTTGTAACCGTCACTTGAGCCTTATTGCGCCACTTGTCTTGGCCTACTGGATTCTGCCTTGTGCAAACGTACAGCCCTCTTGGACCTGCATTTTTATTACTCTAAGCTAATGCACGGACACTCTTTATTCTTTACTTGTCGAGGCCAACTCCTTAAGCTCACTCTAGTTACTCATGCGTCACATATGCTTCACTTCGCCAATTAGCTTGACAATAGCAATGCAACTCTTGCATTGCCAACTTGTTTGCATTGTTCAAGCTTTGGCCAGCCTTAAACTAATGCCATAGACCAACTCTTGATCTATTCTACACTCTTGCATCATCCTTGAGTTTGGGCCAACTCAATTCCACGGATATGCCTTAATGCCAACATCACATGTTGCATCTGTCACTTTGGCTTCGTCTTGCCTTCTCCTTAATGAAGCTTCATTGTGTCGGCCAATAAGCTTCATTCCTTAGCCAAATATCTTTACAATGTAGCGCCACTCTTGCGCTTCATTGGCCCTGCAGGGTTATGTCATTCTCGACACTTAACGGTCTATACAGTATACCGCTATTATGGCTTCGCAATGCGCCATTATGGCGGAACTCTGACTTGGCCTGCAACTATGTAACGCATCATCATTATGCGTCACTTGCAGCACCTTAATACCTAGCAATTTGACAGAAAATGCACACATAAATAACATGTGTCAAAGGGCTATTATGATGATTTTCATTTGATGATCATATTGTATTATCTTTCTTTCTCTCTAAAACCGTCCAAATAAAAAGCAACGTTTTTGTTCATCTCCATGGTCATTTTGTTTGGATTTAATCGGATAAAAAGATTTTTATCGATTGATATCCAATCAAGGGGTTGTTTCATGTTCTTTTATGATTCTATAGGGAGTATATTTAAAGAAATTTGGTTGTTAAATGAGATGGAAATGAATATCACTGGATGTGTACAGATCTATTAAAGAAGAAGATATTCATAGTAATCAATATTTTCACCAAAACCCATTCTTAATAATCTGATTTCTTCAGAAAAAAGTGTTTATGAATTGCTTAAATGTCCTTCGTATTTCAACTCTACCTCTCATATATGTTCCTTTTAAGTTTTGATAGTAATTGATCGATGTATTTGATTAAGTTACGGATTTGAATGAAATTAAGTTACAGATTTCGATGATAGCTTTAGAGTAACTGACAACAATCTAAACAAAAACAGGTGGAAGTTTAGGGAGGAATAAATTGAACGGTGTATTTTCGGTAGGGATCGGTGGGTGTGCTCTGTTGAAGGTGATTGATTTCAGTGATAATTGGTTGACCGAAGGAATGCCGAATTCGATGATGGCGGCGGTGATGGTGATGCGCGGTGGTACTGGTGATTTACTGACGGCAGTGATGTTATTGTGGATGTGGTGATGGTGGTGGCGGAGCTAGTAACGGTGGTGGCAATACTTCAAGCAATAGTGTTGGTAATGGTGGGTGTGATGGTTGTGGTGACGGTTATGCTGGCTATGGTTGTTGTGCTTGTTATGGTCGGTGGCTATGTTGGTGGTTAAAATCTTGAAGAACTGATTTGATCATGGAGTCAAATTTTATGCTAGTGTTTTGCTGGATTTAATAGTGGTGGTGGTTAAAGTGTTGACAGAGGTGGTTGTTGTGGCGGTGGTGCAAGGGGGTGGAAGTTCTGTTGTAGAGGCGGTGGTAAAGATTGTTGTCCGGTGTTGGTGGCGTCGTTGGTCATGGAAGTGTTGCTGTCGGCAAAGGTGATGGTCTATGTGAAAACAAATAGAAGTGAGGATAATGAAGGAAGTTGCATTTAAGTTTAAGGGTACTCTAGTCTATTCACGTGCAACGGTTGAACGATTGAAATTGGTTTTCCAATCTTTTTTCCAATTTCGTTAGGTTTCAATTGACAAAAAAAATGGCCATAAAAGGGACTCCCTCCCTACGGGCCCTCCGATCGGTCGGCCCAATTATACTATATTAGACTTTAATAATTTCAGGTAATTAAGGGTTTGGGAAAATCTCACTGAAACCACGATAAAGCCTTCCCTAAATTCTAGAATGAAAATCCACCTTTATGCTTAAGTGTCTCTCAACTTCTTTCTCCCAAACCAATGTTCTGAAAACTGGCCCGGACATCGAATCGGAAAAATTACTGGGTCACGGGTCATACGGTTCAACCCGTGGTTCAACCCGGGTTAATGGGTCATACGAAGAATAGTTTATGTCACAAATATCATACAACTTCCGACTGTATTGTCCAAAAAAATGAACTCTTTTGGTGAACATACACGCGTGTAGCTGATAGCTATCCCAAAGTCCAAGTGCCCCACTTGTCAAAATCAATAGCTGAATCACTAAAACCACAAACTAATTAAAAAGTAAATATAAAAATTTGGTTGTCTAATAGACGACATTATTCACAATCAAATCCACGGCAGTAGTCTCTCATTTTCTCTACCATCTTCGATTTCTCTAAATCTTCATGGGATTAACAACAATGGCAACTGATACCGCATGCTTCTGACTAGCAAGTTCGCATGTACATTATTTTTGACAGTACTATAAACCTGCTCATATATCCTTGTGAACCATCTGAATTCTGAGAGATAGTGGTGTATATGGTTGGCATTTTGTTTTTTTTTTTGTCTTAAGTTTAATCTCTTTTTTTTTCTAGAGATTAGATCTCTTTTCCGTTTAATCTCTTAAGTTTCTCCTACTTTTTTTTTTTTTTTTTTTTACTTATCTTTGTTCCTTTTTGTCTTATGGATAACTAATCCTTTTGTTACATCATCCATGTTTATTAATCAGTTGTAAGTTTAAGCAGTTGTGTTTATTCCAGTAGTGGTTCATCTGCAACCGGAGTTTTTGAATCAATGTTAGCAGTGGTGCATCCTCCGACAGTTGTGTTCCTTCTAGCAGTTGTGCTCTCCATCACCTCCATGATGGTTCCATACAGATTGCCTAATGTTGTCTCCTTCAAATTTGGTCATAATCTAGATAGAAATCTCTCACCATCATTCAAGTTCAATCACCGGTATTCAGGTTCTCCTCCAAAATTCCAGAAGATGAAAAGTCCCTTACACTACCAAGAAATGAACGGTTACAGACGTTTCTGCATTCTTTGGCGTAATTTTAGCATCTTTAATTATTGGCATAATTTTAGCCAAAAGAAACTCCTATACAGTTCGACTACCGTTCAGAATTATAATCACCCTAAAAATCATCAATGTCATAAATCCTTTTCCTATTCAGGGACCTACGTTAAGGTTAGCTCTTTTATAAATAACATTGTCATTGCGTCTCGTTCACATCAAAAAAAAACTAAAGCAATATTCTCCCCCAAAATCAATTGTCTCATCCTGTGTAAATCTCGGTACCCTATTATGGCGACTAATCCCTAACTCCAAGTCTCTAGTATTACTTCGCAAATGCAACAAACAAATATTGGAGTTGCCAAACCTCAAAGAAGAACTCTCGGCTCTGCTCAAGTTATTAACAATGCAGCGGATGAATGGTCAAAAAGTGTGCTTGGTAAAATCATTTGCCAGGAGGTTTTGGAAGTCAGGGAAGTTTTAGATGAGATTAATGCGATCTGGAAGAAATACAAAAACAAGGAAACAAAAGTTATGGGCCCTAATCTCTTTGTCTTCAAGTTCAGTACCACCGAAGAGCAGGATGATATCATCAAAAGGTCCCCATGGACGGTAAAAGGCTACTTGCTTGTTGTAGAGATATATAATCCTAGAATTCCGCTGGGAGATACTAAATTCCTGTATCAAAATTGGACTGTTAAGTTCAGAAATCTTCAGTTAGAACACCTAAATGTATCTATGGTGGATGAGATTATTCAAGATTTGGGAGGTGAAAAAATTGAAATAGACCCCCCAAATGCACATCCAAGGATTGGAAGATTGGTTAAGGCCAGGATCAGAATGCAACTAACATCCCCACTTAAGAGAGGTTCTTGGCTAAGAACAGCATCTGGAGGTGAATCCTGGGTTAAGTATCACTGGGAAAAACAACCTTACAATCTTTGCGACCAATGTTTTTTCATTGATCATTCCGATGACAACTGTGAACAAATCGCATTACAGTTACAACTCGATTCGATGTCAGCTGAAGAGTATAAAGCTTGGAGTCGTGAACAAGAAGAGGATTTTGTAGTTGGGACTTCCCCTGAAGGAAACAATGGTGTCGTTAACATGAATGGGCAGAATGGCTTGGGTGCCCCTATCACCAGTACGGGTGTTACCGTCCAAGATGGGTCCTTATTGGTGGATAATATCGGTGGAAATGTGGATAACTCAGAGGAAAGAAATAGCAAAAGATATCGAGGTGCTGCTGAACCTTTTCAAAACAGAATCAACTCTAATCAATCAATTCCATCCCTTCTCATCTCTCCAATCACTCGTTCTAATCAACCCAATCGGGAAATCTCTGCTACAAACATGACCAATAATTAATCTGAGTCATCTACTGGCAAACTAATTGAACCCATGGATGGTGTGGAAATGGAGGAAATTGAGGCAGAAACTGCAGTTGAAGGTGATCTTACACTGATTAATATCATGGGGGCTGCTAAAAAGGTATTTCTTATCCTTGATTTCATTTCCCCTAATTTTATAAACCCTTGTTTTGCATATTTAGATATTATCAATCTGCCATTGTTTTACTACCTGCCAACCCTAATTTTCCCTAAAATTTGTTTGGTATTTCACAAAATACTCATCAATAATTACTACCTTAGGTCTCTTCCCATTACTAACACTACTATAGTGCTCAATTGTGCCTGTTTGATTATTGCCCTCACTTTATTATTGGTACACTGTGTTGTTAGAGTCATTATCTTTGGTGTTTTGGTTTGGGATAAATTTAATCAATTAAATTACACTGTTAAGTTCCATTTGATTGATTTTGTTGAATTCTCAGCTTTGTTTGTCAGTCTTATTGGTCATCCTATCTGCATAGATATCCCAGTTAATGTTGGTTATCTTGTTTGGGTTTTATTTTGTGCTTGTCAGAGTATTTTGTGCTTTGGTTTATATAACTGTAGTTCTAGTTGCTCTGATTTCTCTCTCAGTATGAGAATCTTGTCTTGGAATTGTCAGGGCTTCGGCAACCCGTCCACTAGAACTTCCTTATGGAATTTGATCAGGTCTCAAAACCCTGAAATGATATTCCTCTGTGAAACTAAAAATAACTCTGAAAAAATGTTTGGCTATTTAAAAAGATTTAACTTTCCTCATTGTTGGGTTTATCCTTCAATTGGTCTTGCTGGTGGCATTGCCTTACTTTGGAAATCTGTATTTGATTGTCAGATTGTCCAAAACACTGATAAAATGATCAATGTGATTATCAGAGATGATCCCAGCAAGCCTGAATTCCTTGTCACTTTCTTTTATGGTTCCGTTTACCACAATGAGAGAGTACAACAATGGAATTACATTGGAGAAATCGGGTCTAGAGCTAACCTTCCTTGGGTTATAATAGGAGATTTAAATATCACTATGAATGCTCACGAAAGGTCCACTTTTTCTACCCCCACCACTACTGAGTTTCCTATTATCCAACAAGTTATTGATAACGCCGACCTCTCTGATTTAGGTTACATTGGCACTCAGTATACTTGGAATAATAGGCAGAGTGGAGATAACATTATTTGTGCTAGAATTGATAGGGCTTTAGGGAATGGTCTTTGGCTACAACATTATGGACTTACTAAAGTTGTCCATATTGATACCATAGGCAGTGACCATATTCCCATTATCCTAGAGACTACTTCCATGTCTACTCAGGGTGGTAAGCCATATAGATACTTTAAATGCTGGGGTCAGGACCCCTATGTTAGAGATGTCATAAAAAATGCGTACTCTAAATTTGTCAGAGGTTCTCCATCTTATCAGCTTACAAATAGATTGAGACTCATTAAATATGACCTGAAGTATTGGAATATCCATCATTTTGGTAATATTGACCAAAAAGTTAAAACTCTAAATGATGAGCTTCAAAATCTGAATAGTCTTCCTTATACTACTCAGAATATAGAGCAAATCAGACAAGTTGAACTTGATTTAGAACATTGGCCAAAAGTTCAAGAAGAATTTTACGCTCAAAAATCAAGACAAGAGTTTTACACTTCCTTTGACAAAAATACTAGTTACTACCATAATTATGTCAATCGAAGGAAGCACTATAACCACATTAGTGCTCTTAAGATGGATAATGGCCAATGGATCAATGATAGAGCTAATCTTGAGAATCTTCTGGTCAATCACTTTAGTTCTATAGGAACTACTACTAATCCCTTTAGGAATAATGAGTTTCTTAATTGTATAAGTCCTTGTATCTCTAAAGCTGATAATGATGTCTTACTTAGACCAATTACCCAGCAAGAGATAAGAGACACCATAAACCAAATGACTCCCTGGACTGCTCCGGGGCCCGATGGTTTTCCGCCTGGATTTTACAAAGAAAATATGGATCTTCTTATTACAGATGTCTGGAAAACAGTTCAGAGTTTCTTGACCTCCAAACATCTTTTAAAAGAAATGAATCATACATTTCTTTCGTTAATCCCTAAGACCAATAATCCCTCCACCCCCGCTGATTTCAGACCAATTTCCTTGTGTAACTCTAATTACAAAATAATCTCTAAGATTATAGTAAATAGAATGAAACCGCTTTTGAGTAAAATAATAAGTCCTTTCCAATCTGCTTATGTCCCTCAAAGGCATATTCAGGACAATATTATCATTGCTCATGAGTTGGTTCATACCATGAAAAGGAAAAAGGATAAATGGGGAGTCATGGGCCTTAAAATTGACATGTCTAAGTCCTTTGACAGGATTGAATGGTCTTTCCTCTTGGATGTGCTGAAGTCGTATGGGTTTTCTGAGGATTGGTGCAGTTTAATTTTCCAATGTGTTAGTACCACTAGTATATCTATTTTACTTAATGGTTCTCCATGTAAAGATTATAAACCTGCTAGGGGTTTGAGACAAGGTGACCCCTTGTCTCCTTACCTGTTTATTTTATGTATGGAAGCCTTCTTTAGGTATCTTATCCATGCAGAAAATTGTAAACTTATACATGGTCTAAAAGTCACTAAAGAGGCTCCTAGTATTAGTCATCTGCTTTTTGCGGATGACTGCCTCATCTTTGTTAAAGCTTCTCATAGTGAAGCTGATACTCTTATGAGTCTCATTCGTGATTTTAGTCTATGTTCCGGTCAAGTCATAAACTTTCAAAAGTCTGGCTGTTTTTTTAGCAAAAAATGTTCACCCTGACCTGGCTGTTTCCTTAATTAGATCTCTTAATGTTAAGAAAATTGGCCTAAATGAGAAGTATTTAGGTATTCCTCTGTTCATTACTAGATCTCACATGGATTCATTCAATCACTTGAATGACCAATTTGATAAAAGGGTAGCCAAGTGGAAAGGGAAGCATTTTAACCAATCAGGCCGATCTGTGTTGGTTCAACATGTGTTAAAAACCTCCCCAATTTATCACATGAATACTTTTCGTATTCCAGATGGTATCCTTCAGCAAATGGAGAGATCCCAAAGGGATTTTTGGTGGGGTAAATCACATCAAGGTGGCCTTTACCCTACCAATTGGGGAAAAATTTGTTCTCATAAATTGCAAGGCGGGCTCGGCTTTAAAAATCTTGAGCATGTGAATCTGTCTCTTTTGAGTAAATCTGCTTGGAAAATTCTACACTCTCCTACTAATTTGTGCACTGTTATCCTTAGATGCAAATATTTCAAACATGGTAGAGCTTTCCTTTACAATAAAAAACAAGACTCAACATGGGTTTGGAAGAGTATATGTTATGGTCTAGATTTCATTGCTCAACACTGTTTTTGGGAAGTAAAAAATGGTCTTGATATTCTTGCTTTCAGGGACAACTGGATTCCAAACCCAGTTGAACCTTTGTATGTGTCTGCTCCTAATCCTAATTTTCGAGTGTCTGAATTCATAGACCAAAATACTAGGAGTTGGAACCCTGATCTAGTAAATGCTTATTTTACCCCACCTAATGCCCAGTCCATCCTTAATACTAGAATTCCTTTTGTAGGACATGACAGGATCATCTGGCCATATACTAAGAATGTCCAGTTCTCAGTAAAATCTGCTTACAAGGTCATCTCAGGGAAAATCCAGTACATTCAAAATCCTAGCTTAGTTAATCCCACATATAAGTCACTCTGGAAACTTAAAATCCTCCCAAAGGTTCAACTATTCATTTGGAAGTGTCATGAGGGTATTTTACCTTCTAAGACTAATGTCTTTAAGTTTAGCAATGGTCTTGACAAGAACTGTAGCAGTTGCAACTCTGACACTCTTGAGACTGCAGAACACATCATCTTACATTTTCCATTTGCCAGGGAGGTGTGGTCCCTTACTCCTTACAAAGACCAAATTGCTTATGATGCTAATTTGAATATTTCTATGTCTGATTGGGTTTCCAAGTGGCTTTCTAATTTATCTCTGAAAGATAAAGCTGTGGATGTCTTTACTATTGCTTGGTGTATCTGGAGAGATAGGTGTTCCTTCGTTTTTCAGAATAAACCTCTGAATCATCATTCTACAGCTAGAATGGCGCTTAAATTAGTGAATGATACTACACAGTATCTCAAAAATCCTGTTACTCAAATAGATTCTCTGCCTATACAGCCAGTCAGTCAGGACTACAATGCTATCACTAATAATTTATCCGAGAATTGTACTATAGTTTATTGTGATGCCTCTTTTGACAAAGATACTAATTTTTCTGGTATTGGATTGATCATGAATAATGTTGCAGGGAACTACCTCGGGTGCAAGATCATCTCAGGTCTAACTAGAAACGCCGAAGAAGCTGAAAGCCTTGCTGTATTAGAGGCGGTATTGTGGGCAAAAGAGCAAGGAAAGATCGACGTCTGCATAATCAGTGATGCAAAAGTAGTTTTAGATTATTTGAATTTAAATAATAACCAATTAAGTTGGTTTAACAATTCTAATTTAGATGACTGTAAGTCACTTATAGATTCCTTTAGTTCTATCAGATTTGAATTTCTAAATAGAAGTTTTACACAGTTGGCAGATGTGGCAGCCAAATACTGTAGAACTTCTAGGATTAATGGTGAGTGGTTCGGTCTTAAGCCAAACTTTCTCGCTGAACAATTGTAATTCTTTTCTGTCTAATGAAGTTTATTTTTCTAGCAAAAAAATAAAAATAAAAATAAAAATTTGGGTTGCTGTCGTCTTCTTCTTTCATCCTCTTCTCCCTGTATCTTATCAGCTTCTCTGTTTCTGTAACTAAATAGGGGATTGAGTAATTATAGTTTCTCATCTTCTTCTTTACTTTTTATCCCCGTATTTGATAACCAATTTTCCCTTATCTTATTTCGATAATAATTTCCTTTTTATATCTACTTTTTCCTATGTAAATTCTTTTATCATGGATGTGTATTGATTTTTTTTTTTTTCTTGATATGGGTGTGTGTTGATATATGATTTGAAGAATTATTTTTGTGATTTTGATTCTTAGCTTGATGAAGAATGGAGGAGAAGATTGAAAATTTCTTCTTTATAGAAATGGAAAAAAGAAGATATATTAAGTTAACTTTTTTTTGGCAGATTAACCTCTTTTTTCTTTCAATCTGTAATCTTAAAATTCATCATGTCTCTGTAAAAAATTATCTCCATGTTTGTATGATATGTTGGAATTAAGAAGATCTAGAAGAAATCTTTCGGTCCCTAGAATATGGTTAGCTGAATAGATTTTTTTTATCGACCTATTGACTCGTACAGAGTCGGCTGAATCACGGGTTAACCCGGACGGGTCACCGATTCTCACAAAATAAGGCGGTTTTGGTGAAACTGATGGGTCACTATTGAGATGGCCCGAAAAAGTACTGGGTCACCGATTCACTGGGATGACCGGCCGGGCCGGGCCGGTTTTCAGAACATTGTCCCAAACCAGTGATACAACCAAATAGGGACCAAGGAGGATAAGTGTCATCGCCAAAATTTGTAAAGTGACCATAATAAACTTTTATGCTGAAAAGGGCAAACTAGAATAAAAATTGAAAACTCACAAAACAGTGAGCTTCAAAGATTGAGCTAACAAGGCTATCTCATACCAATTACCGCATTCCAATTATAAATTTGAGTAGACAGTGAATAACCCTCAAATAATTTAATGTGCAAGGAAAAATTGAAAAGGTACACTTAACAACGATAATGATTTGATATGTATGCTTATACATGTTAGAGTTGATTTGACCGTAATAAGCTAAGAAATTGAAGATTTTGCATAACCATTCCCCGAGTTTCCAAACCTTATAAGTATTTGCATCATTTATCTTCTAAATACTAAATTAGGTTTTTATGTAGTTTAAAAATTCCATATGAGTATAAAAATCCTGTTGAGACAACAACAACAAAAAAAACATTATAAATTACTAAAATCAGGCTTATATGTAACTCGAAGGTAATTTTTGTAGCAAAAGAAGAAAAAAAAGATAAAATATGCTAAAATTTCGGGCAGCCTTCAGCCGCTATGGCGCTACATAATGGTTTGGCTATGATTGCCAATATTTGTCCCCCAACCCAAAAGATCTGGCTCCATCAGTGTCTCAGAAATTCAAAACCCCTCCGGCTTCCGCGGTTCCGCTACTGCTACAAATGCAAGTAGTCAAAATCCACCAGTGGTAGGTCCATACATAGCTGTGTTGTTGTTGGATGCCTAAACAAACTTGATGACTATTTGGTAAGAAACTGAGATGCTGTTTTTCTATTTCCGCATCAAGCTCCACTTTCGAACGGACAATACTAATTAACCGAGTATTAAAAACATGTAAAGGGGAATGACTCACTAATAAATTGGTAAAGTGGTTGCCCGACTATATGACCTGAGTGACTGAGTCCAAACGCAGATCCATTACTTCTACATTTACAAGTAACAGTCCTCCAGATCGACGAAAAAAGATGAAATCCATATCAGGAAGTATTTAACGGTCTCATATCAGTAAGTATTAATGTAAGTACATAATTCCGCCACTCGCCACGTGTCCTCGGATAAACACGTGGAGAGCGTATGACGAGGGGCATCAAAAAACGATGCCACTTAGATACAACAAAGAAACGTGTACCAACAGGAAGGGCCTCTCATCTAGCAGATCCAATGGCTACAAATGAAGGAGCACGGGAACAAAGCACCACTGCGTCGGAC
Source organism: Papaver bracteatum (assembly GCA_023529315.1). NCBI lineage: Eukaryota > Viridiplantae > Streptophyta > Magnoliopsida > Ranunculales > Papaveraceae > Papaver > Papaver bracteatum. The sequence continues at coordinate 1,799,391 of JAJJWX010001659.1, forward strand.
CCAATACACCCTCGGATCTGCTTTATCTCATCTCGAGAGGAAGCTTAGATCTACGGTCAGGGATCAACCAGCTGACACGGACGTGACAGGAACAGAAGACCGTGGTCTGACACGTGCAGAAGGTCCAACCACCCGCATTAAACACCTGAAACGCGTGTCAATCAACCAGCGGAAGAGAAGACCCTACCTCTTCGGAAGTAACGAAGGGAACGAGGGGGGCACCTTAGCGACCGAAGAGGTCCGCGTAACGGCACAAGGACTCAGAGTCGATGAATCGACATAGTCACTGCGCTATTACGCACGTTGTATCTAATCTATGAATTTCAATATGTACGAACATTGTTTGTGGACACGTAGACGCCATCGTATTTTGCGTGTTCACAATTTGGCGCTAGAAACATGGACTTTCCCGGTAAAATATTTATCTTATCCCGTGATTTAAACGCTACGGCTTCCCCGAGCACCGTTCTCTGAAAATAGCGGTGCTTGAAGCATTTTTGGGTTTTTTACACCTATTCACTCAGTAGATCTACATCTTCAAACTGATTTCCAAGTTTTCATCTTTAGAAAACCAAGCTTGTGGACATATCCACGGAATTTTCAGTAGATCTACATCTTCGAACTAATTTCCAAGTTTTCATCTTTAGAAAACCAAGTGTGTGGACATATCCACGGATTTTTCAGTAGATTTACATGTTCGAACTAATTTCCAAGTTTTCATCTTTAGAAAACCAAGCGTGTGGACATATCCACGGATTTTTCAGTAGATCTACATCTTCGAACTGATTTCCAAGTTTTCATCTTTAGAAAACCAAGCGTGTGGACATATCCACGGATTTTTCAGTAGATCTACATCTTCGAACTGATCTCCAAGTTTTCATCTTTAGAAAACCAAGCGTGTGGACATATCCACGGATTTTTTAGTAGATCTACATCTTCGAACTAATTTCCAAGTTTTCATTTTTAGAAAACCAAGCGTGTGGACATATCCACGGATTTTTCAAGATAGATCTACATCTTGAACCGATTTCCAAGTTTTCATCTTTAGAAAACCAAGCGTGTGGACATATCCACGGATTTTTCAGTAGATCTACATCTTCGAACTGATTTCCAAGTTTTCATCTTTAGAAAACCAAGCGTGTGGACATATCCACGGATTTTTCAGTAGATCTACATCTTCGAACTCATCTCCAAGTTTTCATCTTTAGAAAACCAAGCCTGTGGACATATCCACATATTTTTCAGTAGATCTACATCTTCGAACGGATTTCCAAGTTTTCATCTTTAGAAAATCAAGCGCGTGGAACTATCCACGGAATTTACGATAGATCTACATCTTCGAAAGCATTTCAAAAAAAATGTACACCTAGTGGTGATCTTATTTCAGATCGCAAGCTAACGGAATTCGATTTCCCGAATTTTACTAATGGGCTCCCTTTTTGGACCAATCTTTTCTTGTGTGCATCATAATCATTTTCAGAAAAATATCAAAAATGGAGAAGAACAAAGATGCAGGAAAAGCGAGAGCTTCATCAAAAGAAACACCAAGGACGACTCCAGTAATGACTAGGAGCAAACAAAAGGGCAAAAATCTCAAAGCCACAGACAAAACGCAGAATGGAGCGGAGAGCTCGGGGCTTTTGGATGCGACCGCTATTGCAGCGGAATCCCTAAAGGCCGCAGCATCAAAGACCGGGGCATCCAAAGGAGCGGCTGCCAAAGCAACCGCTGCCACCCAACCACACGAACCACGTGAAGGGATGGCAGAATCAGGGGTGCAACAGCCTTTCTACGGGATGCCTCGCACTGACAAGCAGAACGCACCCCCACAAGTGAACCAACCGCTTCTAATAGAAAGCGTACACGTACCATAGCCAGCGGAGTAGCTACGTCCGCAGGAAGATCCCCCCAGAGCCCTTGATTCAAATTGTGGACGAAGATCAAACGATAGCCGCGGAAGAACCATTGCCGGAAGGAACTCCTAATCAGGAGTTGGACCAATCTTCCCAGATAAGGGTAGAGTTAGAAGAATTAAGAAGAACTCAAAATACATACGCGGAGGCGGTAGCTCTGTTGGCACAGGAAAATCAGCAACTCAGAGCTACCCGTAGTAGGGACACGGGAGTCCAACGCGACGAAGCCAGCTCAATGGCACCAAGACCCAATCAGGATCGTAGGATGGTTCTGGCTGACAACCCAGACCCTACGAAACCAAGAGATACGATAAGAAGACGAAGATCCGACCCGGAGGACAACCCACACAACGCGGACTACTTCGACAGTGGTCACCCACGCACGGAGCAACCCTCCGCCCGGGAAGAACATCAGCGTGCAATGGAAGATCTCTGCGCCGAGATGATGGCGGAGATCAAACAACTGAAAGCTAGGAAAGGAGGGGGGATATTGGAACAAATAATGAAGGAAGAAAGCACTACCCCCCTAACACCGCACCTAGCCAAGGCTCTCATCCCCCATAAGTGCCCGGTTCCGGCCTTCAAATTCTATGACGGATCTAGTGACCCCGCGGCCCATCTTCGATATTATAATCGAATGATGGCACGATGGAATTATGACGAGGCCATATTATGCAGATACTTCCCTTCAAGCTTGAAGGGATCGGCGCTCTCATGGTTAGATAACTTGCCACTAAATTCTATCAACTCGTACGATCAACTTACCGAAAAGTTCTTAATAACTTACATGTACAACAAGGTGGTAAACACCGGAATGGATAAACTCTTCTCACTAGCAGTCCAGTACAAGGAAACAATCAGAGAATACATAGACATGTGGCATAGGATCTGCCAAGCCATCGGGAATGTAGATCTTGTGGTCAGCATCAACTGCTACAAGTGGGGGCTCGACAGAATGAGCCCACTGTTTGTCGAGATCCACGGAATCGTCCCTGCAACAGAAGGAGATCTTCGAGTAATCATAGAAAAGCATTCCAGGTTAGAAGAAATACAATGGGAGAACCCAAGAGCTCAGACCCAGCGCCCACCGCGTACCAATTCTGCGGAACAATCCAACAAACCTACGGGGGTGACTTGGGTGAAAAACCTAACGAAGATAGAAGAGACCGCAGGGATGACCGACGAGGAAACACTAGAAAATTCGAAGATCGAGTTTTCACAAAGATGAATGCCAGCTACTCGCGCATTCTAAAAGAAATCAAGGGCCGCAAGAAACTGGAATGGACATGGTCTAAGGGGAAGCAACCCCCCAGATCCGAGCATGCCAAAGAATACTGTGAATATCATTGTTTCAATGGTCACTGGACAGAGAAATGCACGAATCTAAAAATAATGATTCAAAAGCTAGTAGATGCGGGAGACCTCCAGCAATTTGTACATAAGATGGGCGAGGAAGACAAAGTTAAACGAAGCAATCAAGTCCAACTACCTGAAGTTAATCGTACCCTCAACACCATCTCCTGTTCTGATTCCAAGGGACCTTCCCTGACGGCTCAGATAGGTAAGAGGTTGAGGAAACAGTTTGAAGACTACTGCGAGCTTTATACACTTGACGGGAATGAGGTGGACGAACATGATCAATGGATGAACGCGCCCCTGACTTTCGACAAGGACGATGTAGGTGAAGATATGTAAGATCATAACGATCCACTAGTACTCACACTACCAATCGCAGGATGCAATATTAAGAAAATCCTCATCGACGGGGGAAGATCTGTAAACGTTCTATTTTATGATACATTCAAACGAATGGAACTTAACGATGAACAGCTGCTATCTTCGTACTACACCATCTACGGATTTAATGGAGCATCCACAAAGCCCTTGGGAGATATTATCTTGCAAGTTGAAGCAGGACCAATGAAGGTCGACACACGATTCAGCGTGGTGGACGCGCCCTCACCATACAATGCTATAATCGGCCGAAGATGGGTGCATAAACTCAAAGGGGTGGCTGCTACATATCACCAGTACCTCAGGTTTCCGACACCCCAAGGGGTAATGGAGATAAAAGGCGACCAAGCCTTGGCACGAGAATGTCAAAATCTAAAAAAGGAGCTCAACAACGAACAAGATAAACAGAGGAATAACCGAAGATCACGAAACAAGGAAAACAAAAAGGAAAAAGCAATTAATGCTTACCTAGAAGAAATCTCCGGAAAAAGCCTCCCAAAGGGACACATAGCGGGAAATACAGAGACAGGTACCGCATCCACAAAAGAAAGCGAGGAACCCATCAAATAACAATCAAAGAAGATTCCTCTACTAGGGGAATCAAAGCCCACATTTACGCCTGTAGAAGCGGTGAAAGAGGTAAACGTGGGGACAGAAGAAGAACCAAGAATGATTAAGATCGGAACGCTGATGGACAAGGAGCGCGAGGCATCCTTAATAAAGCTGCTCACGGAACATGCGGATATCTTCGCATGGAAACTAGGAGACATGCCCGGCATCGACCCCAAGACGATCCAGCATGAGCTTCGCATAAAACAGGGCACACCGCTTTTCAGGCAGAAGGTGCGAAAAGTTGCCTCAGAGTACCACAAAGCCGTCGAGACGGAGCTTTGTAAATTGCTAGAAGCCGGATTTATCAAGGAAGTCAAATACCCAACATGGATCTCAAACATGGTCATCGTACCTAAAAAGAATGGCGGGGTGAGAATATGCATCGATTTCAACAACCTCAACAAAGCTTGCCCCAAGGACAATTACCCTTTACCAAGCATCGACCAATTGGTCGAAGCAGTCGAAGGGTACGAAGAGATGTCCTTCATGGAAGGATACTCCAGCTACAACCAAGTGTTCTTATCAGAAGAAGACCAAAAACACACAGCGTTCTACACACCGCATGGACTCTACTGTTACGTAAGGATGCCCTTCGGACTTCGAACGCAGGGGCAACGTACCAAAGGATGGTTGACGCCATTTTTAAGCCATGGATCGGAAATACCTTGGAAGTCTACGTGGACGATATGCTGGTCAAGAGTAAGCTACGAAAAGATCACCACCAAAACCTAAAAGATATCTTTCGGGCCATGAGGAAACATAACATGAAGGTAAACCCGGAAAAATGCACTTTCGGTGTTACTTCAGGGAAATTCCTCGGGTATCTAGTAACTAAATGAGGCATCGAAGTAGACCCTGCCAAAATACAGGCTATAGTAGAAATGCCCTCTCCAAGGAGTCTGAAAGAAGTCCAAAGGCTCAACGGTTCCCTAGCAGCACTAGGAAGGTTCATATCCAGGTCCTCAGACAAATGCAAGCTCTTTTTTAACATCCTTAAAAAAGGGACCAAATTTGAATGGACGACATAATGCGAAGAAGCATTCAAAGAAATCAAAGAATACCTTTCGGGGATACCCATCTTGCAAAAGCCAGACCCAGAGGAGGTTCTGTCCCTATACTTAGCAGAAATAGAGAATGCGGTCAGCGCGGTGTTAGTAAAAACCAACACGAAGATAGAGCAGCCCATCTACTACGTCAGCAAAACTCTCAACACGGCGGAAAGAAACTACACAAAGATCGAACAAATCATCTTGGCGTTAGTATGGGCTACCCAAAAGCTAAGGACCTACTTCCTGACACACTACATCCGCGTCCCCTGTAAAGCCCTGCTAGAAGATGTCCTCAAAAGTGCAGGAAAAACGGGGAGAATTGCAAAATGGAATACTCATCTCGACCAGTACAACATCATACACGAGCTCCAACATTCCCAGAAGTCCCAAGTTTTAGCAGACTTCCTTGCCGACCTACCACTGGAGAACAATGAAGAAATCCACATTGAAGGGCTCAATACAGCGGGATTACCAAAGGGCAGCAAAAGCAAAGATCCCGTCGATGTCCTCGAGTCGGCAAACCCAAGTCAGTGGGAAATCTTTGTCGATGGCTCGAGGAACAAAGAAGGAGCGGGCATAGGCATCGTAATCACTACCCCCACGGGAGACCGAATCATCCATGCATTCAGACTAGAGTTCAAAGAACACACCAACAACATCGTCGAGTACGAAGCCGTTGTACATGCTCTGCGTTTGATAATAGAAATGGGGATAACAAACGTACGCTTGACCAGTGACTCTCAACTGGTCATCAGGAAAATAGAGCTGGAATATAATATGTATGACGAGACCTTGTCGGCATACATGATGCTAGTCCAGACACTAGCACATCAAATACCAAACATCATATTCCGGCACTTAAGCAGAAAGGAGCTTAGGCACGCGGATGCTTTGGCATACATCTCATCTATGTTAAAAAACAAAGATATCGAAGCAATCAAAATCACCAGAGTTTATGAGCCATCAATCCCTCCGCGAAAGCTCTGCACTGCAAGCAGGAAGCATAGCACGGAGGGAGACATAACAGAAGATGATGTGGGAGAAAACATCACAGATGATTTCCAAGAAGATGACATCATGACAAGAGCAGATGAAGACGAGGACTTCAGCAGAAGAAGACTGGAGATTGGGTATCCACCAATTTCTAGAAAGAGGAACTTTACCTAGAGACCTAAAGCAGGCTAGGAAGATCCAATCAAAAGCAGGAAGGTACGATTTAAGGGGAGAAATTTTTTACAAAAAATCTTTCCTCGGACCTTTGTTACGATTCTTGTCCAGATCTGAAGGCCACCTAGTGCTAAAAGATATCCATCATGGAGACGCGGGGAATCACAGTGGGATGAGGTCCCTAGCCGACAAGGCAAAAACACAAGGGTATTATTGGCCAACAATGATACGAGATGCTGCAAGGATGTCAAAAAGGTGCGAAGAATGTCAGCGGTTCGGGAAAAGAATCCACGCACCAGCAATAATACTAAACTCAATAGATAGTCCTTGGCCATTTTTAAGATGGGGCATAGACATCGTAGGACCCCTGATCGAAGGATCATGAAAAAGAAGATTTTTGATAGTGGCCACGGACTATTTCAGTAAATGGGTAGAATCCAAAGCTTTGGCCAGAATCCGTGACTCAGATGTCTTTACATTCATCTTTCAGAACATAATCTGCCGGTTTGGAATCCCGGCGGAAATCGTCTCTGACAATGGTAAACAATTACAAGGTAAAAACATCGATCTATTATTTGCTACTTTCAAAATCCGAAAAAATAAATCGACACCAATATACTCTCAAAGCAATGGCCAAGCAGAGGCTACAAACAAGACAATCGCTCTTATTCTCAAAAAACAATTAGACGAACACAAAGGACGATGGTGTGAGCAACTACACAATGTCTTATGGGCATATCGAACAACCCGAAGGTCAGCTACAAGGGAATCCCCTTTTTTTCTAACCTACGGAGCAGAAGCCGTCATACCCACGGAAATCATCATGCCGACCACAAAGACAGAAGCGTGGGAAAAGAACCTCACAACAGACATGATGCTGGAAAGACTCGACGATCTCGAACAAAGAAGATAAGCAGCACTGCAAAATATGGAGAATTACCAAAGAATATTAGCAAAGGAATACAACAAAAAGGTTAAACTTAGGAATTTCGTGGAAGGACAGTATGTGCTGAGAACCATACCCCAATACCAAAGAGAAAAGAAGTGGGGCAAGCTGGCACCAACATGGGGAGGACCTTATGTCATACAAGATATAGCAGGAAACAGATACTATTACCTGCGCAACCTAAAAGGGGAAGTCCTCCGCCATCCATGGAACACCAAATATCTCAAGCCGTACCACCCTTAAACTACAATGCAGCGTTGCAACTGCGTAAAGAATACCAGAAGAAGAAGACGATGCTTTTCGATATGTTTCTATATCTGGACGAGGAATAGCATGCCTCATTAAATCAATGAAATAAACTTTCTTGCATATCTATGTAGAGCAACTACAAGGGGAAGAGATCCAGTAGAATGAAATCTCCAACTATTCTAAGTCCGCGGGTCGACAGAATGAGGGACATGTACATAGTAACACCCCATATCCTAGAACGCTGCATCGACCCCCACCGTCTGGGAATCCTCTGATCAAGGATTATCCAGAGGGGTGACAGGTCTCAAGATGTTCACGAAGGTACACACCTTCGGCATCGCACTCTTAAATTTAGGTCAACGGGTCGAAGGAATGAGGGACATGTACATAGTGACACCCCATATCCTAGAACGTTGCACCACCACCACTGCCTGGGAATCCTCTGGCCAAGGATTATCCAGCAGGGTATCTGGTCTCAGGACGTTCACGAAGGTACTTATCTTCGGCATCATACTAAAAAATAAGGTCAGCGGGTCAACGGAATGAGCGACATGTACATAGTAACATCCCATATCCTAGAACGCTGAATCAACCCTCACTATCTAAGAATGTTCTTGCCAAGAGTTAACCAGCAGGGTAACAGATGTCAAGATAATTAACAAAACTAACCAACAAACGATGATCCATTCCCGAAAAGTTGGTTACAAGCTCAACAAGATAAACAAAAGGAAAAACAAACTAAGCAAAAGAAGTTCGACAGACACAGCAAGAACTATATAATCAACAAGGATCAAATTTCTACAACTAAACAGAAGAATCTACTTGGACGACTCCGCGCCGCCAGTAGGACTCTCCCTCTGCAGTGAAGGAACGCTCCCACCTGAAGAAGGACCCGAAGAGCCTGACGGGGCCTAAGGCTTAGGACGACGAGGATAGTGCTTTTCCAGACCATGTTCGGTCAGGAGGTCATGCTCTATCTTGGCTATCACCTTGTTCGTCTCTTCGGTTAACTGACAACGAGCTTTGTACGTGATAGTAGTGTTACGCATCTCGGCCTGAGACAACAGGGTAGACAGACGGTTCACTTCCAAAGAGGGAAACTGAGCTGCATGTTCATTAGTCGTGGCCAAGCATTTGAAATACGAGGCCTGACCCTCCTGTTGCACCAAGGCAGCCTGAGACTTCTCTAGCTCAGATTGAGCCTTGTTAAGTTTTTCATTTGCAGCGAGAAGCTGTCCCTCGAGCTCTGAAAAAAAAAACGAAGGGTTAGATCCGCGAAGCATGAATATCACACCCGGCAAAGCAAATATATACCTTCGACTCTAGCAGAAGCTATTTCATACTCGTTAACAACCGCATCCCGAGCATCGTCAAGAAATTCATATTCGTCGGATATTTTCTTATAATCCTTTTGAAGAAGGGAAAGAGCAAATTGACTAGCGTCTAACTATATATGCTTCATTGAATCCAAATGACGAAGATGATTGACTTCGTTATTTAGCTTCTCCATTCCTTTACTAAGTCGGTACATATTAACTTCAAGGTTCCTCTCAGACTCGGCTTGACGATCTACGTCGGCCTAAGATGCGGCTAAGGCTTTTCCAAGGGAAGAGGCCTCGGCACGAGCATCATCTCTTTTTTTGACAATACGATGAGTATACCCCCGTACGTCGGAATCTTGGGAGGAACGAGCCTGACGTAGCTCTTCTTCCAGGAGATTCACCTTATCCAACAAAGACGAAGCAATCTCGCGGGCTTCACGAAGATTATCGCGCGTCCACATTAAAGTACCATCAAAGAGACGACGATCCGCGTTATACGTATTTTGCATATCCACCATCTGGGTATGCTTTAGACGCCATGCCTCGGCCTTGGCATCCCACCTCTGGGCCTCACTCTTAATTTTTTCCACTAGTTCGGCAATACGGGTCTTCTGCCGCTCTCTCTCATTTCGAAGCCATATCAGCTCAGGGACTCCACCCAATGAAGAAAGGGCGGGGATACTCAAGACGGAACAAGAATTCCTAAAAAGAAAATGATAAACATGAACAAGGAACAAACCTGAAAAAGAAGAAGCATTTTTCCGAACGGCCTCCAGCTCGCTACGCACCATAGCAAGATCCAAACGAAGCCTTTCTTCTTCGATGCACAGATGCTCTTTCCCCTTAAGACGATCCCTCATCTCACTTATCTCCTTATCTCTGGAAGAGATAACAGTCTCCGCTATAGCCAGCTCCTCCTCTCGGTGACGAAGCTTACCCTCCAACTTTAGAGACTTGGCCTTAAAGAACTGGTACAAATTATGATTGCAGTATTCACTCCGCATCACCTACGAATAGCATCAGGTCAGAATACCGCGGAGTATTCACGGAATACAAAACAATAAAACACGACGTACCTCTAACATCCGCTGGTGGGGATAACCATACTGATAACCATCAGCTATGGCCATCATATCAGCAATGGTGGCTGGAGGGTCAACCACTAAGGTAGCCTCCAGTGACCTCAGATTCTTGTCCCATACCTCCGCGACTCGATCTTCAGCAGATAACTGCATCATCTTTCGGGTATATGAGTCGGAATCTTTCTCCCCAGAAACAACGGGTGCAGGGTTTGGAACGAACATCAAGTTTTTCCTCTTCAGCCAATCAAGGACAGCATCATCACCTTCCAGCATCAAAGACGGTGAAGGGGACCGAGTGGAAGGTTCCCCGAAAAAGGGAGCCTTCTCAGAGGTCCCAACAGGCGCAGAAGTCTGCGCCGCAGCTTTCCCTTTACCAGATGTATCAAGAACATCCCAATCATCATTCGGGAAAAGCAGAGAGAACTCGTCAGCAAGACCCATGGTAGCATTCACATCAAAGGACGGCCCCGCAGATTGGACCCGGCCAAAAGAAAATTCTGGACCAACAGGGTCCCCACCAATACTACCAGCAGCAAGAGTGCCCTCGGCACCAGCATTAACAGGGGCACCCTGCGTACAACTACCAGCCGCGGTAACATCCGCAGCCTTCCCGACAGAGGGGGGATCCTTTGCACCACCAACATCAGATTCCTCACAAAGAGGGGGAGAAGTTTCAGTACGTTCCTTTTCATCGGACATTTATTCATCTTCCTCGAAATCATCATTAGCAGGACTAGTAACCTCCTCTTGGACCTCCGCCTCATCAACAACAATGGTAGAAGAGCGCTTGGGACCGATCCTCCGTTTCTTCGTCACCTGCGGAGTAATAAGGGAATCAAGTCAACATTATTTCCTTGACTCAAAGATTTCCTTTGAATAAAGAAAGAAGGGGAAACTAAAGGAGTAAAAGATATGCACCTTCACACCCATAGCACTCTTCGAGGAAGGGGCAGCACCCGAAATCTCGTCGTCAGCATCAACAACATCGAAGTCATATGGAAAATTCATACCTTCGAAGTTCAATTGCCAAGGGCAGTAATTTCCATAGCGATGAGGGGGAACCTCACGAGGAACACTACCAACAGTAGGATGCCACCCGTCGGGACTTGGAATCCAACCCCAAGCCCACTGACCAACAACCTCGATGGTGGCATGCCACTCATAATCATGATCGCGCTTTATCCTCTCACGAGCAGGAAAAAGCTTCTTATTGGAAGACCCTTCGGTATCAGGAACATACTTCAACTTGGCATCGCTAACCTCGCTTAAAAGACGAATCTCGCTATGGGAGGCAGCAATATTACGAAGGCTCACACTCCACGGCTTTCGGTTCCTGCTGTTGACGTAATCCCCGAAAGAATTGTTGAAGTTCTGAGGGGTATACCATTCCCTCTCAGCAGGATCATGGGTATAACAAGTCATCACCGTCTCTCCCTTGATGCGGAGATAGCACTCCTTCAAGGTGCGGAGATAATTCCCAGTCAACTGGGATACAGAATGACTATGGGTATTTGTCGAGGAACCCTCACGACCAGCCAATGCATCATAGTAAAAAGAATCACCTGACTTATACAAAGGCAGCATAAGACCCACTTCGAAGGCACCCACAGTAGTCAACAAATGAAAATCGTCGAACTGGTATCTCGAGATGAGATCATAAGTGATGTCATCATTAGGGGCATAGAAGCGGACGTCAAAAGCTTGAAGCTCATGCTTCTCCTTAAACATTTCCAGATCAATGTGTTTGAAGGTAACTCTCTTCTTCCTAACCGGGATGCTTCGAATAACCAACGCAGCATCTTCCTCATCAAGAGGATCCTGCACGGAGTCTTTTGTAGGGCTCGTTTCCGGGGCCTTCCTTTTCGAAGGCATACTTTTAGGCGGTTCAACCTTCGAAGCCCCAGCCTTAACAGATTTTCCTCTCGAGGGGATCGCCGGAGAAGGAGGAAGAGGATTCTCCTGTAACACCGGCGGAACCAAAGAACGAAGGGGACGTACATCCAAAGCTTCGTCACGAGGAACACCCTGCGTATTCCTGGGCTCGTCACGCGAACGGGAAGAAGCGCGGGTAGCAGCGTATCTAGAGCAAGGGGGATCCCTCTGAGTATCCCCCTTCCTAGAAGAATGCCTATGGCCGGAAGAGGACGGAGCCCTCTGAGAACGAAGATCCACGTGCGAAGTCCTAGAGCCTCCGGGCGGAGATATATCCGAGTCTCTGCGAGGAGGACTAGGCGGCGGAGTTTGGTAATGACCCCGCCGACGTTCATCCATGTCTGCGGATACACAAACAAATATCAGATTCTGCAGAACCACAAATAAAGATCAAAAAATCGAAAATTCTAAGGAATACGAAACCCTAGCTAACTTATAAAACGAGAAGGCACTCTCCAACCAAAAACTCGTAACCCTTGCAAATGAAGAACATGGGCAAGTATATATACTTTATATATGTTTTCTTCATCGCAAGGGTAACGAGACAGCAACAGATGATGATCAACAAGCGAAAAACGATACCCAAGATTAAACTCTTACCTAAGACATATGCTTCAAACAGCGAAAAGGCGAGCAATAGCAGATAACGAGCACATGGAATCAAGGACGGGTCGTATTCAAGACAGAGCAGTAGCACGGAAAGCTTCGTATTCAAGACATCTACAGAAGCAACAGTTAATGGCGTCCAAATAAAATAAAAGAATTTTCAGGGGGAGAGAAGAGCGAATAGAGAATGAAATTTATTTCACATTCCCCCTTAAATACCCAAGAAATCTGAAATTGTCCCTTCTCCCAAGGGGGAGTTATTGCATGAAGTTATTACTTAGTGGGAAACGCGCCCTAAAATCAAGGGGAAGTTATTGGGCGAGTGGGAAATATGTGACGGTTTTCCTCTCACTTCAACTGATGACTTAAAGTCAGAAGAAAAGGGGAAAATTGTAAGTACATAATTCCGCCACTCGCCATGTGTCCTCGGATAAACACGTGGAGAGCGTATGACGAGGGGCATCAAAAAACGATGCCACTTAGATACAACCAAGAAACGTGTACCAACAGGAAGGGCCTCTCATCTAGCAGATCCAATGGTTACAAATGAAGGAGCACGGGAACAAAGCACCACTGCGTCGGACCCAATACACCCTCGAATATGCTTTATCCCATCTCGAGAGGAAGCTTAGATCTACAGTCAGGGATCAACCAGCTGACACGGACGTGACAGGAACAGAAGACCGTGGTCTGACACGTGCAGAAGGTCCAACCACCCGCATTAAACACCTGCAACGCGTGTCAATCAACCAGTGGAAGAGAAGACCCTACCTCTTCGGAAGTAACGAAGGGAACAAGGGGGCACCGTAGCGACCGAAGAGGTCCGCGTAACGGCACAAATCACAAGACGATAAGGTTTCAACGGCTCCTTCCTTGGACCCCACAATAGAACTCCTATAAGAGTAACAGACCGAGAATTGGAACCACGTGAAAACAGAATTCTCTTTATGTCTCACGGCGATGGGTCCCTATGGGCCCCTTGGAGGGGGTCCCGCACAATCGGTTTTTTTTCTTAACGGTCCATTCATACTTTTCGCTCCTATAAATACCCCTCCTCCCTAAGAGAGAGGGGCAAGTCGATTCGAAAGGAAGGAGGAGAGAGAATTAGGAAGAGTAAGTATCCCCCTAATCCCGCAGCCTAAGTTAGCACACCTAAAGTCATTTGACTATACTTGTAATCAATTTACATATAATAAACACCCTTCTTTTACCCCGTGGATGTAGGCCTAAGTGATGAACCACGTAATTATTCGTCTCATTTACATTCCGCATTTACATTATGTACCTTACATTCCGCATTTACATTATGTACTTTACATTCCGCACGTTACATTACGCATTTTTATGTTCCATTTAATCCAAGATTTCCTTCGTATCAATCCGCGGATTACTATCCGTGCAATTATACATTGTCAGTGATAACTATGCGATAAGACTAGGACGAGTCCAAGGACTCAGAGTCGATGAATCGACATAGTCACTGCGCTATTACGCACGTTGTATCTAATCTATGAATTTCAATATGTACGAACATTGTTTGTGGACACGTAGACGCCATCGTATTTTGCGTGTTCACAATTAAAAGATGAAATCCATACATTCATAATTAGGTTACAAACAAACACAGTGCTGATAAGAAAGAAAACCATAAAGAAAAGAAAGCCAACAAAGGCCTAATTGGATAAGAAGGGCAAAGGATTACAAGTCCACCACCACTCACGGCCAATCAGCCAACTACTACAGATATGATCCTAAATCATTAACTACTAACTAGCAATGGTTTTATGAAAAAGTAGGGTACAATTACTAGTTTTAGATTTACTTTTTAGTTTAATTAATTGCCAAAGGATCCAAATTGCCCTGTAAACATAACGAGATCGAAAAGCCGCCCGATCTTACTCAGAGAGAAATTTGATCACCACCCCTCCTCGTAGTTCTCTCCATCTTCGTCATGAAACAGTAAACAGAAACGCAAGCGGAAGATAGAAGAAATCAAACAACTCCGAACTGCTTGATAACCACTGTCTTCAACCTAGCTAGAATTTGATGCAGCTAGCCGGCCAACCACAACGATTACGTACGTACTCCCACCAGCCACCACCACTACCAACCCGATGAAATATATATATATATATTCGATCGAGCAGGCACAAGCGGTGGTGGCATTACTGGCTCATCATCATCATTAATGACAAATACCGACGCTTGTTCCCGGCCAATTCTTCCGTGATTGATGATCCCTAGCTAGTAAGTTGTTAGATGGAAAGGGGTGTGAATAAATGAGAACGAGATGAGCTGTATTTATAACAAGCTTGGTAAAGGGGCGTCATGAATTGGTAGAGGGGCGTCAAGTGTGATAGCAATGTCTCTTTTATTGGTTAAGGGGTGTCCTATAGGGGTGTAGAATGACTAGATTACCCATTTCACCTTAAATTAACCAAAATCAAATCAAATTTTTTTTAATTAACCAAAATCAAATCAATTAACCAAAATCAAATCAGTTTTTTTTTTCATGTTCTCTTCTCCTCCATCAACCCTAACCTCCATTAAAACCGAAAATGTCATCGTCTTTAATTAATCGGCGATTTGAAAAATGTTTGGAAAAACCCAGTTAGGGTTTAGTTTGTTGTGTTGGATTTAAGTTAATTTTGTATCAAAAATTAGGGGTTTGAATGAAAATTGAAGTTGAAATTTCTGGGTTTATGCTAGTTACGGTTGGTAATAACTCAAATACGAACCGTAACTGTAGATTGGGTTGATGTTACGGTTGGTTTAAACTCAAATACCAACCGTAAGTTCTTAGTTTTGGGAATATGTTCAGTTACGGTTTTTTATTTGCATCATATTTATCAACCGTAATTGAGTTACGGTTTGAAACTCAATTAAACTAACCAACCGTAAATCATCTTGAATGTTAACAACTTATCAAATAGTTATGTACGGTTCAAAAGTTAAGATGACTTACCAACCGTAGGTTAGTTACGGTTGGTTTCTATTCATTAGTTACCAACCGTAATTTAGTTACGGTTGGTAACTAAATTAAATTACCAACCGAATCGGGTTTACGATTGATCTTCCCCAAATTTAACCGATTCACGGTTGGTATTCGATAACTTACTAACCGTAACTAAGAGTTACTGAGTTGGTCACGAGCAAAATTGCAACCGTAAGTTCTTGAAAATTCAAAATTTTGATTTTGTTATGCAATTTAGATAATTTTGAGCGAGAAAAAGCTAATTGGAACTAATTTAGAAGTATATCGGGTCACTGGAATCACTCATTTTGGTGGAGTGAATCAAAATCTAGGTTTCACAAATATCACATAAGTTTTCTTCTCCTCAAATTTTTTTTTTTATAACTCTAAAAATCTGATTTTAGAGTTATAATACACTAATCTTGATAATCAACACTAATCTTGATTATCATTACTAATCTTGATTATTAACAATAAGGGCTAATTAGTCATTTACAGATTTTTCATTGATAAGGGGTACTTAAATTTACTTCTAATGACCTTTTTTGTCTTATTAGTTTGACGCCCCTCTACCAATTCATGACGAACCTTTACCAAGCTTAAACAGGGATACTAATCACGTGAAAAAGTTGCAAAAGCGAGTTGTGATAACTTTATAGCTAGGTTTAGAAAGCATGTACGATCGCATCTTCCGTGGGATATGCGGAGACCACGATCATTGCTGACAACAGCATGTCCACGTCCTTTTCTCTTTTGCTTCCCACATATTCCCCCACATATACCTTGACAGTAAGTCAGTAATGTCTCTCTCTAATCTGTATCCTATAGCAGAAATGTTTGCAAGGAATAATTGCGATTAAGATAAGTAAAATAAAATTACTCATAGAAATCAGTAACAGTCATAATGTTGCAATTGAGCCTTTGCACAACATTTTGTTGGTTATGAGAGCCTTTGCACAACATTTGTTGGTCATGACAATTATATGGGAACACTGAGTTCGGTCGGCTGAGGGAAATCACAGAAAGCATCATCAGTATAAACCAAATAGATGCTAGTTGGTTAGTACACTTCCTACACTTTATTTGAATTCCTCTCTGTATTTTGTTTCTTTAAATTACCAAAAGGTTTCTCAATGTTTTTATAAGTGGTTTACATTGAACTTTAGTCCTTTTTCGATCTTGTAGAATCATGTGCGTTAGTATTAGTGGCTTTATGAACTTTAGGTAAAGCTGATATCATCAAATTAAGCAGCAGGGAAAAGAATGCTTAGTTCGGTCACTCTTATTGAAAATTCCAAAGCCGACTTATTTTGGGTTAAAATTCTTTTAAGGAAAAACTAAGTTCATCATAGAGAGTATCTTCATTGATTGATCGTCTCATGACTCATTCTATGCACAGGAATAGTCGGAGAATGCTAGGTATATAGCTGATGCCGAAATTAAACCATGGGCAGTCACACCGTGGTTTGAATGTAATTGACCATCTTTTCTGCAAGACCAAGTCTACAAAGCCTAGCCTAAAGCAACTGTGGCCGGAGTGATATCAATTTGCATGCTGTTTCTCCTTGCGGGGTGGTTGGGTTGAGACTATTGCCATTTATATCTTTGAAGGAGGATCTATGGACACTCTTAGATGAACACTATCTTACATAATTTGCGATATTTTCTCCGCAAAACCAAAACGATAATAAATTTGAATCTAATATTTAGATGATACGTTTCTCTAATAAGTTTCTACATTCCTATAAAAAAATGAACTCAATTCGAGTTATCAAACCTTACCATCTACCGATCTTAATTTCAATCGACAATTTTTAACGGCTGACACTCAAAGGGGTAGATGGTGGTGTTATTCGTCTCGAACTGTACTTATTTTTGGTAGGAATGTAAAGTGTTATGAGAGGAACATATCATCTAAATATTAGATTCAAATTTATTGTCGTTTTGGTTTAAGGAGAAATTGACGCAAATCATGTATGATAGTGTCCATCTAAGAGTGTCCACGGATCCTCCCTCTATATCTTTAAGTATATGGAAACATATGCTCGTCTATCAGGGATACACTACGAGTATTTTATTTGTAGAAATACTAGGTCTCAACCCGTGCCATAACAACACGGGCAAGGATATGTGTTTCAAATGTATCCATCGATTCATACATGTCGTAATTGTTTGAGAAGAATCGAACCTATCGATCCAGAACTAAATGTTTTGTGGAGTTGGTTAATAAACATGTCCTTATCCTCGAATCTTTTAATATTGTGTATATAAGTCATACAATACTCTGGGACAAACATAGTTAATCGTTAGAGAAAATTATATGATACTCCGTTCACTACTAAAAAAAAAAATCATCAAAGGTCATTCACCAAACCTGTAACAAAACTAAAAACACCTAAAATTACTTTAAAATCAATTAGATTAGTCTTGCAAAATCTTTTAGCATTAGAATTCAATTTTTTTTCTTTGATATAAATTGTTGGTTCCCAATTAACATAAATTTGTGTTTATTCATTTTCCTAAAATTTATAATAATAATATTTAATTCTTAATCCATTTCTTTTCTTGTCTCTTTACCTATTATCATGAACTATTTCTCAAGCATGCATAATTACACGAAGTTGGGGGGAAATGACAAAAATAGAAATCATGACTAAAAAAGGGGAATAAAGAGAGATGTGAGAAACTGAATCGATTATGATCAATTCACGCGTAGCCTTGCATAATCCCATGAAGTATGGGAGAAATAATGACAGAAATAGAAACCAAGACAAAAAAAAAGGGAATAAAGAGAAATGTGAGAAACTAAACCGACTACAATTAATTCACGTGTAGCCTTGTGTTTGGTCATTTTTTTATAGGTTTCATTTTTCTTCCTGCCCCCTGTCCGGAAAATCTTAAAATCACAACATCTTCTTTTTTTGGAAAAAATTTGGCCTTTAAAAAAATTGCTTTAATTTCAAAAAAAAAAAAAAAAAAAAAAAGTAAGTTGAAAACGAAAATCAAATTAAAACAAAACAAAACAAAGAAAAATTAACCAAGAGTGACTAAATAATTTACCTTTCTTAGGACACCTTTTCTCACCCTACTACCACTACTTCTTCCACCACCACATTATCGTCCCCACTCCACCAGTCTCACCAATACCCACCACCATTATCCCCACCGCTGATCCACCACCACCACCCACCATCACAATCACCATTGGTGCTTAATTTACCTATATTAAGACCCCTTTTCTCACCCTACTACCACTACTTCTTCCACCACCCCATTATCGTCATTACTCCACCAGTCTCACCAATACCCACCACTTCCCACCATTACAACCACCATTAATGCTTACTGATATGGTTAATATCGAACAAATTTATTATGTATCAACAAAAATATATTCATTTGATTAATGAAAGAAACATTTATTATGAAATATCAATTGAACATTTATTATTAAATTTTAATTAAACGTGATCATTTATAACGGTAGATTTATGTTCTGCAAGTATAAATTTGATCGTTCTTTATCTAGAAGAAATTTTGGTACCGACACAAACTGGTGAATAACATGGCTTGGCACCCATCATATCATGTTTGTTGAGTAAGTTTAGAGCATATTTGGTCTGAGAAAGGAATATATAGGACGCATCTCTCTTAACTTCCAAACCTAAAAAGTAGTGTAAATCTCCTAAGTCTTTGAGAGGAAAGTGAGTTTGAAGAAGAGAGATAAGTTCAGAGCAATATGAAGAAGAGTTGCCTGTAATGAGAATATCATCTACATTAACAAGAATCATGGTAATTCTTGACCCAATTTTCTGAACAAATAGGGAAGTATCTGTTGTTGAAGCAACACACTTTATGAGATAAAAGAACATTCATTAACTTCTCATACCATGCTCTAGGAGCCTGCTTCAATCCATAGAGAGATTTTTGAAGTTTACAAACTTTATTGGGATGATCAGGTTCAACAAAACCTGGTGGTTGAGTCATGTAAACCTCCTCTTGTAAGTCACCATGAAGAAATGCATTTCTCAATCAAGATGACTGATTTTGAATCCAAATTGTACAGCCAAAGAAAGAAGAATTCTTATTGTAGTTGGCTTTGCCACATGGCTGAAAGTTTCATCATAATCAAGAACAACTTATTGATGAAAACCTTTGGCAACAAGCCTTGCTTTATACCTTTCTATAGTACCATCAGGGTTGTGTTTGATTTTAAAAACCCATTTAATGGAATTTGAGAAATACGAGAATCATAATGATTATAAGCCATTGAAGATCAAAATTAGAACAAAGAAGTAGCAGAAAGATCAAAGATCAATGAAGAAGGCGTCGGAAAAAGGATCTTACCAAACGAATGATACCATAATAGAACTGTGTTCTTGATAAAACAAGAATGTATTTCAAATAAAATGTTACGGAGAAAACCCTAGAAAGATTCGTACCAAAGTCTGTATCTTCATTACAAATTAAACGAAAGGTTGTCAAGTATTTAAAGTTGCACAGATGATAAGGACATACCAGCTAGTCAGATAGTCAACAAGAGAACCAGTGAGAAACAGACAAGTGTAATAAGAAGACTGGTACATTTGTATACATGATAGTTACAAATACAGCTTTAACACCTGAAAATCAACCAAAATTAGAAATTTGTCTATTAATAATAATTAAGGAGCTTGTATGATTATCAAAGGAGCTCCTCAATTCTTTGTCCACAACTAGAATTGAAAAAAATGAGATCCTTATATTGTGGACAATAATTGAAAACATACCGATCCTATAATTGAAAACATCTTAAACTTAGTAATCAAATTGATAAAATAAGGATCACCGATTTAAATTCTCTGTTGTTCATCCAAGGCCTGGTGTTTGGGCATAGGCGTTAATGTGGACGTGTTGGATACTGAAGACCTAACTGCTTTTGAGTATTGTTGTTCAAAGAAAGACCTTGCGAATGGAAGGTAAACAACTAGGGATGCCAAAAGATGCAATTTCTCCTACTAGTTTTGCTAGGTGTTTCTTTTGTGTGTGCAGTCTTTCGAGGATGACAGTCATAATGACGGTGCTGCTGATAACGGTACAAATGACCATAAAAATGACGGTGGAGCTTATGATCACTACACCAAATCCTGGATTTTGTCACAGGGCATATATGTTACAAAAAAAGTTTGTAACACATATACGCCGTTAGAGAAACGTTGTGATATTAATTGTTATCTTTTTTTGTAACAGTTTTTTCTCTGACAAAATTTGATTACAGTCACATTTATAAACTGTTACAATAATTAATAGTAACACTTAACCTAATTTTAGAATAGCTACACGTGGCTCATTTGTCACAACAATTATAACAGATTTAACTGTTATTCTAATTTTGCAACAATTCGGTGATGACACGTGTCTTTCATCACCACGTAGGAAACAATTAAGTTTTTCCACGTGTCACTTTTTCTAACGACTACAATAACACATATAAGCGTTGCATATTTTTTGTAACAAATTCCCTTAGGACACCTGTCATCTTTTTGTCACAATTACTGTAATGTTTTAACCGTTACTCTCATTTGTAACAGCTTTAAGTAGATGACACGTGTTTTTATTTTTCACAGGTCATTCTCATGGACACGTGTTTTTATTTTTAACTGTAATTACAATTAAATTTTTTTGGATAGTCCAGGTCATTCTCATGGACATGGCCTTCCAATTTACAAGCCTGCAACACAATTTATCCTGAAACACAGGCCTGCAATTTCTCAATCCGCAAACTAATGGGGAAACACATTTTAACACTCGTGCATACATTGTGGAAACAAAAGTACAAAGTTACATTCATTATGATAATCAAAAACCAAAAAATTATTTGATTCATTATGAAATTTAACCAAGCACAATTCAAAGCCAACACTCCTGAGACCAAATAAAAAGAAGCTTAACTTCTCAATAAATGCAACTGCAGAACACAATGAGAAAAGAATCAATATGATTTGTTATCATACCATTTAACGTGAGTATAGAAAAGTTATCATTTCAAGTAATTCCAGCGTTGGCATCAAATACGCGTGACCTGTCAAATAATAAAAATTGAACGTGTTAATGACAGGGTGTTGGAGTAGAAAGAAAAACAGAATAAAGAAATGTAAAGAACTACATTTTTTTCGATCTCTCTTCATAAACTCCAAATTACAACTTAGTTATATAAATAAAAACATAGACTAAGTGGCATTCCACTAAACACAACTTCCACTTCCTAAAGTGTAGGTAAACAAACTCAACATTAGCACCTACAGTTTATGACGTCCTGTAAACAAGAAAGACGAACTAATTCAACACTTCAGTTCTACAAATGTAGTTATAGCACGATTAATTTGCCTAATTTTTGTACTCATACGAACTACCTATGTTTGTTATATGACTTGCAATGAATACAAGAACTTCATGTCATAACAACTGAAAGTTGGATACTCAACTCCAAAGTTGCACACCATGGATTTGATTAAAAATTCAAGGAATGGTAAAATTAAGAGAAGAGAATACTACAAGAAAAAGAAGGTAAACGGTCGGTAGACATACCTAAAGAGCACAATCAAGATCAAGAACAGATGCACCTTTGTCTTTGGTTGTACCATGTGGTATATGGGTATGGACTGGCCTTGAGAATCCTGTCAAGTTCTCCCTTTCTGCTCCACGCTCCAGTCACCTTAGGACTGCGAGCATCTAAGGTAAGAAAGAAATCTGCTATATATACTCAACACCTACAACATCATTTTCAAAATCATTATGTATAAATCACCAAGGTCTCGCAAATTTGGAATGCGGCGTTTAGATTATTCAAGGTTAAAAACTCGATAAAAAGTAATGAACAAGCTGAGAGTTTTGCCAAGAGAAAAAATAACTGTGTGATTAAGAAATTATTACAGTCCAACATTATGGTACATATATCCTACTGTTATGATTTCACAGGCTTTCCAGTCTATCTTAGAGAAGTCAACTGGTAATTACCCAAAATCATAAAGATGGTCAACATATAGAATTTTCTGGTTTCTATGTTTAAACATATATAAGAAGAAACAATATCGAGCAAAATTTAACCAAATTAAGTAGATCAGTGACCAAATGTACAAACATAAACCTGTTATTCACAGGTGAATGAAATTACTTACAAATACACAGACACTACTGATATAGTAAAGTAAAATTTCATTGTAAGTAAATGACAACATGTAGTGATTATGTAAATTAAACTAAGACATAAGGATCGCATATTTACCCTTTCCAAAAGACCCAGAGCAAATTTCTGCAGAATTAATTTGTCAAGGACTTGCCCTCCAATTCTGTGAACCTCTTCACTAGCTTGGTATAGGAAAGATGTAGTCAAGTATTAATACCAATGAATTGAAGAGATACTTTTTCACCCAAATTAAGGAGGGAGTTCAAGAGGAAAAATGGCCAAGTGCATACCTCTTGTATGGAGATGAAATGGGTTTGTGTTAAGTGGCTATGATAGTCCCCTGTAAAATAATACCAAATGAGCTAAGTCGGGTATCAACACCAGTTGGTAAGTAACAACAACATATTAATCAAAGTATGGAGTCAGGTACAAAGTTGGAGGCTATTAATTAATAGTAACCTCAATGTATCAAAAACAACATCAGTACTACTACAAATCACTCCCCCCAATAAACATGGATTTGGATCTATTGTATTCCAAACTAAGAGTCTTATTACCAACAATCTCATAACTTAACCATGATTATCAACTAATTTAGTATGCAATTGATCTTTAACTAGTTACGGAGTGTTACCTAAGCATTATCATTGCTGGTGCTTGGGTTGCAACTTATATCGGCCATTAATGTCTCAACAGTAACTGCTCCCTAGAAACTGCAAAAGAAAGCAATCTTTGATAACCCACCTCTCATTCCTCGAACAAATCCCATATCAACAGCTCCGAACACCTATGAAGAAGTAAACAAAATCAGAGCGGAGTTCAAAGCAATGAAAACTCCCACACAAGGAGAACCTGCAAAATACCACTTATAGACATACAAACAAAAGTCAATCTGAATCCTCATAAAAGAACACATACTTACTTGGTAACATCTATGGTGCAACATCATGTATTGTTTCATCCACACCTGATTCAAATTACAGAAGCACAAGATGTTAGTTAAGCCACCATTTGTTGAAACCAACTTAGTTAAGAAAGACAATAAGAAGAGCTCTAACTTATGATCTAATATTTTATGTATCTTACATCAGAGACGATTAAGGAAAGTAAGTACCTACAGGATTGTCTAGTTAAAAATGACATTGCAGCAGCTACTATTAATTCAATAACCATCTACAATACCAATACTTTTACTCCACCAACTGTGTAACACTCTACCTGGTAAGGAGGCGGAGATACACCTAAGACTTAGCCGTCTAACTGCAACGGATTTAACAAGACCCACAATTTAACAAAGTCATCTGAATGTCATCAATAAATTTAATGGAACAGAACTTCTACTAATCAAAGAAAATAGTTTCTGCAAATTCTCGTACCCTATCCTTTTATATGAAATGAATCGGGTATAATAATCTTCAGAATTACAACAATTCAAAAGATGAACCATTGGTTGATGCACCAACACTAGTGGAAAATCAAAAACAAAAAAAGTCCGTCAGAAAAACACTAAACTCAAAATAATCAATTAGAACAATCTAAATGGAATCATACACTACTGATGCATCCAATCAAATTCAAAACAATTGAACAGACTTCCTCAAAAACTCTAAAACCAAAAGAACACTTATGAAATGTTACCCAACTATTTAAGAAACATAATGCAATAGAGCATTCCTAATAATATAACAACAAGTAATCTCAGGGTATGTGTCTTAATTTTAAAAAGGTTAGGACACTAAAGCAATCACAAAATCCAAAATAATTTGCTAGAAAACAGCATAATAAGGAAAAGGTTACACACCAAAAGAGCTAATCAACAAAAGATAAAGTTCCAACTAGCCGCCCTTTACAATCAGGAAGAACATCTTTTTCACACATTATTAATTATAACATCAAACAAATCAATAAAACCAGCTACCTTCGTAATCCCGTTATTAGTTTCTTTGAATTGAATGAATCAAAAGATACCCAACATTAATATTTACACATCAAATGAGATAATAGTGATGAGATGTTACACCTGTAGATCCAACTGAACCTGAAAGCCCTCTACATCAAATAAACAAAAACAATTTATTAACACCGTTACATTAAAGAAATTGAAAAAAGAAACAGAAAAATCAATTTCGTGAAACCACAACTTTACCTGATGAAGTTTGAAAAAGAGAATCGTTGGAGAAGAACACCAACTACAAACGAAGGTCTTCTACATCAATAAAGCAGAATTTAACATCAATGAAATTGAAAAAAAAAAAATTGGTAATAATAAGAAATTAAAACCCTAAAATCAATGAAACTGGAAAAAAAAAGATTGATTGGTAACGAGAATCGATTGATAATAAGAAATTAAAGCCCTAAAATCGATGAAATTGAAGAAAAAAAAGATTTTGATAATGGGAAATTAAAACCCTAACAAAGTAGTAAAATCATAACTTTACTTGATGCAGTTGGGGTTTAAGATCTGGAAGAATAAATAAGAAGAACAACAAGAAAAGCAGGTAGAGAGAAAAAAAATAGTGAGATCTGGAAGAATAAATGACTTTACCTTTTCTTCCTTTTCCAGAGTTTGCATAATCGACTGAATCAACAACATCTCCATTAATTGATCATAACCCAACTCTTCTTCTTCCCATCACAATCTCAGACTCTTCATCACCATCAATTTCTTCTTCTGAAGCTTTCATCGAATAAACCCTAACTCTCTCTCAGATTCATTATATCATCTCCTCCTTCTATAAAATTCAAAGCACTAACACCTGATTCTTCGTCGATCCGACTTCATCCCAAATCCTCTTAACTCAACACACGAATCTTCTCAAAAATTAAACGCAGAAAAATAACAGGTAAACGAGAGGAAGAACAGAAGAAGGAAATAAGAGAAGAAGAAAATGAATAAGAAAGAAAAAGAAAATGAAGAAGAGTTTATCTTCTCGATTCGGTCTAGATAAGACCAAAGGAAATTTATGGCCCACTGAATTGGATAAGGGAAGCCCTAGTCGTTATAGTGGCAAAAGACTATTTAGCCCTTCTCACTATTCCGATGTTTTTTTCTTCGTCCGGTATCCGAATGACACGTTCGAGTAGTCTTATTCGCATAACTTTTCTAGATCTATCCACCGTTACTAATATCGTATATAGATCGTTGTTAGATTGATTTATATTAATTAAAATTTATGTTGACTACTCGAGTCATTACTAGAGTTGGACCTGAGTTTCACATTCGGAGGAATTGAAGATAAAATTTATCAGATTCGAACATCCCAGGTTCAATGATTACTAGAGTTGGACCTGAGTTTCTCATTTGGAAGAACTGGAGATGAAATTTATAAGATTCAAACATCCCGGGTTCAAAGATTACTAGAGCTAGACATGAGTTTCACATTCGGATGAACTGAAGAAGAAATTATCTGATTTGAACATCTAAGGTTCAAAGTTTACTAGAGTTAGACCTGAGAGTCTCTTTCGGATGAACTGGAGACGAAATATACCACAATTGAACATCCTAGGTTCAAAGATTACTAGAGGTAGACCTGAGTTTCTATTTCGGATGAACCGGGGAAAAAATATATCGGAATTCAAATTCCCAGGTTCAAAGATTACTAGAGTTAGACCTGAGTTTCTCTTTCGGAGGAACTGAAGATGAAATATATCATAATTGAACATCCCAGGTTCAAATATTACTAGAGTTAGACATGAGTTTCTCGTTCGGATGAACTGGAGACGAAATATATCAGAATTGAACATCACAGGTTCAAAGATTACTAGAGTTAGACCTGAGTTTATGATTCAGATGAATTGGAGACGAAATATATAAGAATTGAACATCACAGGTTCAAAGATTACTAGAGTTAGACATGAGCTTATGATTCAGATGAACTGAACACGAAATATATCAGAATTGAACATCACATGTTCAAAGATTATTAGAGTTAGACCTGAACACAAAATATATCAGAATTGAGCATCACAGGTACAAAGATTACCAGAGTTCGACCTGAGTTTCTCGTTCGGATGAACTTGAGACGAAATATATCATAATTGAACATCACAGGTTCAAAGATTACTAGGGTTAGACCTGAGTTTCTGATTCGGATGAACAAGAGACGAAATATATCAGAATTGAACATCACAAGTTCAAAGAATACTAGAGTTAGACCTGGGTTTCTCGTTCGGATGATCTGAGGATGAAATATAACAGAATTGAACATTACTGGTTCAAAGACTAATAGAGTTAGACCCGAGTTTCTCGTTCGGATGATCTGAGAACGAAATATATCAGAATTTAACATCACAGGTTCAAATACATCTAGAGTTAGACCCGAGTTTCTCGTTCGGATGATCTGAGGATGAAATATAACAGAATTGAACATCACTGGTTCAAAGACTACTAGAGTTAGACCCGATTTTCTCGTTCGGATGATCTTAGGACGAAATATATCATAATTGAACATCACAGGTTCAAAGACTACTAGAGTTAGACATGAGTTTCTCGTTCGGATGAACTGGAGAAAAAATATATCAGAATTCAACATCACAGGTTCAAAGATTACTAGAGTTAGACCCGAGTTTCTCGTTCGGATGAACTTGAAACGAAATATATCATAATTGAACATCACAGGTTCAAATACTACTAGAGTTAGACCCGATTTTCTCGTTCGGATGATCTTAGGACGAAATATATCATAATTGAATATCACAGGTTCAAAGACTACTAGAGTTAGACCTGAGTTTCTCGTTCAGATGAACTGGAGAAAAAATATATCAGAATTGAACATCACAGGTTTAAATATTACTAGAGTTAGACCCGAGTTTCTCGTTCGGATGATCTGAGGACGAAATATATCAGAATTGAACATCACAGGTTCAAAGACTACTAGAGTTAGACCTGAGTTTCCGATTCGGATGAACTGAAGACCAAATATATCAGAATTGAACAACACAGGTTTAAAGATAACTAGAGTTAGACCTGAATTCCTCTTTCTGATGAACTGGAGACGAAATATATCAGAATTGAATATCACAAGTTCAAGGATTACCATAGTTAGACATGTGTTTCCGATTCGGATGAACTGGAGACGAATTATATCAGAATTGAACATCACAGTTCAACGATTACCAGAGTTAGACCCGAGTTAGACCCGAGTTTCTGATTTGGATGAACTTGAGACGAAATATATCAAAATTGAACATCACAGGTTCAAGGATTACCAGAGTTAGACCTGAGTTTCTTATTCGGATGAACTGGAGACGAAATATATCAGAATTGAACATCACAGGTTCAAGGATTACCATAGTTAGACCTGAGTTTCTGATTCGGATGAACTGGAGACGAAATATATCAGAATTGAACATCACATGTTCAAGGATTGCCAGATTTAGACCTGAGTTTCCGATTCGGATGAACTGGAGATTAAATATATCAGAATTGAACATCACAGGTTCAAGGATTACCAGAGTTAGACATGAGTTTCCGATTCGGATGAACTGGAAACGAAATATATCAGAATTAAACATCACATGTTCAAGGATTACCAGAGTTAGACCTGAGTTTCCGATTCGGATGAACTGGAGACGAAATATATCAGAATTGAACATCACAGTTCAACAATTACCAGAGTTAGACCCGAGTTTCTGATTCGGATGAACTAGAGACGAAATATATCAGAATTGAACATCACAAGTTCAAGGATTATCAGAGTTAGACCTGAGTTTCCGATTCGGATGAACTGGAGACGAAAGATATCAGAATCAGTTTAGTCAAAATCGCTCTCCAAGGTCGATTACTCGCCGAGTATTCGCTACAGGATATATGAACGAGGCGATTTCCGATTCCAAGGCCTTTCCGATTTTTATCGATTAAGGCGGCCGATTTGGACCGATTTTTGAGCAAAACGAGTTAACGATTTTTCCGAGTTAACCTTGCATGCACTAAAATCATAAAAGAAATTTTTCATAACCCTTAGATGAGAGTTATAAAATAGAAAAACCTCTAAATAAATGATAAATAGTTCAATATAACAATATTACACACTTAATTACATGATAGTGTTAAAATTTTAAGTACAAATTATGACTACTGATCAACAATATATAAATTATTAATAAATAGATTCCGACTGCCCTTATTGAAATTAAAAAAAGTAAATATTACAGAATATGAAAATGACCATATTACCATTATTAGAAATAAGTGCAATAAATATTATGGAGACTGTGAAAATAACCAAACTACCTTTATTGTAAAAAGTGCAATAAATATTACAAACTTTCAAAATGACCATATTAACCTTATTGGAAAAAAGTCCAATAAATATTATGGAGACTATGAAAAATGACCATACTACCCTTATCGGAAATCAGTAAAGTAATTCTTACAGACTGTGAAAATGACCATATTACCCTTATTGGAAATAAGTGGAATAAATATTATGGAGACAGTGAAAATGACCAAACTACCCTTATCGGAAAAAAGTGCAATAGATATTATGGAGATTGTGAAAATGACCATATTACCCTTATTGGAAATAAGTGCAATAAATATTGTGCGACCTGTGAAAATGATCAAACTACCCTTATCAGTATTAAGTAAAGTAAATGTTACCGATTGTGAAAATGACCATATTACCCTTATTGGAAATAAGTGGAATAAATATTATGGAGGCTGTGGAAATGACCATACTACCTTATCGGAAATAAGTAAAGTAAATGTTACCGATTGTGAAAATGACCATATTACCCTTATTGAAAAAAAAGTGCAATAAATATTACGGGTACTGTGAAATTGACCATACTACCCTTATCGAAAATAAGTAAAGTAATTCTTACAGACTGTGAAAATGACCATATTACCCTTATTGGAAATAAGTGGAATAAATATTATGGAGGCTGTGAAAATGACCAAAATACCCTTATTGAAGATAAATAAAGTAAATTGCATATTGTGAAAATAACCATATTACCCTTATTGGAAAAAAGTGCAATAGATATTATGGAGACTGTGAAAATGACCATACTTCCCTTATTGAAATTAAGTAAAGTAATATTATACACTATGAAAATGACCATATTACCCTTATTGGAAATAAGTGCAATAAATATTATGGATATTTTGAAAATGACCAAACCACCCTTATTGAAAATAAATAAAGTAAATACTACATACAGTGAAAATGACCATATTACCCTTATTAGAATAAGTGCCATAAATATTATAGAGACTGTGAAAATGACCAGACTACCCTTATCGAAAATAAGTAAAGTGAATATTACAGATTGTGAAAATGACCATATTACCCTTATTGAAATAAATGGAATAAATATTAGGGAGACTGTGAAAATGACCAAACTACCCTTATTGAAAATAAATAAAGTAAATTGCATATTGTGAAAATGACCATATTACCCTTATTGGAAATAAATGGAATAAATATTATGGAGGCTGTGGAAATGACCATACTACCTTATCGGAAATAAGTAAAGTAAATGTTACCAATTGTGAAAATGATCGTATTACCCTTATTGAAAAAAAGTGCAATAAATATTACTGATACTGTGAAATTGACCATACTACCCTTATCGAAAATAAGTAAAGTAATTCTTACAGACTGTGAAAATGACCATATTACCCTTATTGGAAAAAAGTGCAATACATATTATGAAGACTGTGAAAAAGACCAGACTACCCTTATCGGAAATATGTAAAGTAAATGTTACCGATTGTGAAAATGGCCATATTACCCTTAATTGTCATTTTCACAGTCTGTAATATTTATTGCACTATTTCCAATAAGGGTAATTTGGTCATTTTCATAGTCTCCATAATATTTATTGCACTTATTTCCAATAAGGGTAATATGGTCATTTTCACAGTCTGTAACATTTACTTTAATTATTTTCGATGACGGTAGTCAGGTCATTTTTCACAATCTCCATAATATTTATTGCACTTTTTACCAATAAGGGTAGTTTGGTCATTTTCATAGTCTTCATAATATTTATTGCACTTTTTTCAATAAGGGTAATATGGTCATTTTCACAGTCTGTAACATTTACTTTACTTATTTTCGATGACGGTAGTCAGGTCATTTTTCACAGTCTCCATAATATTTATTGCACTTTTTACCAATAAGGGTAGTTTGGTCATTTTCATAGTCTCCATAATATTTATTGCACTTTTTTTCAATAAGGGTAATATGGTCATTTTCACAGTCTGTAACAATTACTTTACTTATTTTCGATGACGGTAGTTAGGTCATTTTTCACAGTCTCCATAATATTTATTGCACTTTTTACCAATAAGGGTAGTTTGGTCATTTTCATAGTCTCCATAATATTTATTGCACTTTTTTCAATAAGGGTAATATGGTCATTTTCACAGTCTATAACATTTACTTTACTTATTTTCGATGAAGGTAGTCAGGTCATTTTTCACAGTCTCCATAATATTTATTGCACATTTTACCAATAAGGGTAGTTTGGTCATTTTCATAGTCTCCATAATATTTATTGCACTTATTTCCAATAAGGATAATATGGTCATTTTCACAGTCTGTAACATTTACTTTACTTATTTTCGATGACGGTAGTCAGGTCATTTTTCACAGTCTCCATAATATTTATTGCATTTTTTACCAATAAGGGTAGTTTGGTCATTTTATAGTCTCCATAATATTTATTGCACTTTTTTTCAATAAAGGTAATATGGTCATTTTCACAGTCTGTAATATTATTTTACTTATTTTCGATAAGGGTAGTATGGTCATTTTCACAGTCTCCATAATATTTATTGCACTTATTTCCAAATATGGTCATTTTCATAGTCTGTAATATATATTGCACTTTTTCCAATAAGGGTAGTTTGGTCATTTTCACAGTTTGTAATATTTACTTTATTTATTTACAGTAAGGGTAGTTTGGTCATTTTTACAGCCTCTAAAATATTTATTGCACTTTTTTTTTCCAATAAGGGTAATATGGTAATTTAGAAATTTCATAGTTTGTAATATTTACTTTATTTATTTTCGATAACGGTAGTCTGGTCATTTTTCACAGTCTCCATAATATTTATTGCACTTTTTTTCCAATAAGGGTAATATGGTCATTTTCACAGTCTGTAATATTTATTGCACTTTTTCCGATAAGGGTAGTTTGGTCATTTTCACATTCTCCAAAATATTTATTGCACCTATTTCCAATAAGGGTAATATGGTCATTTTCATATTCTGTAATATTTACTTTATTTATTTTCAATAAGGGTGGTTTGGTCATTTTTCCAGTCTCCATAATACTTATTGCACATATTTCCAATAAGGGTAATATGGTCATTTTCACAGTCTGTAATATTTACTTTACTTATTTCCGATAAGGGTAGTATGGTCATTTTCACAGTCTCCATAATATTTATTGCATTTTTTTCTTGTAAGGGTAATATGGTCATTTTCACAGTCTATAATATTTACTATAGTTATTTTCAATAAGGGTAGATTGGTCATTTTCAAAGTCTCCATAATATATATTGCACTTTTTTCAATAAGGGTAATATGGTCATTTTCACAGTTTATACGAATTACTTTACTTATTTTCGATAAGGGTAGTCTGGTCATTTTCACAGTCTCCATAATATTTATGGCACTTATTTCCAATAAGGGTAATATGGTCATTTTCACAATATGTAATTTACTTTATTTATTTTCAATAAGGGTAGTTTGGTCATTTTCACAATCTCCCTAATATTTATTCCATTTATTTCCAATAAGGGTAATATGGTCATTTTTACAATCTGTAATATTATTTTACTTATTTTCGATTAGGGTAGTCTGGTCATTTTCACAGTCTCTATAATATTTATGGCACTTATTCTAATAAGGGTAATATGGTCATTTTCAGAGTATGTAGTATTTACTTTATTTATTTTTAATAAGGGTAGTTTGGTCATTTTCACAATATCCATAATATTTATTGCACTTATTTCCAATAAGGGTAATATGGTAATTTTCAAAGTGTAATATATTACTTTACTTATTTTCAATAAGGGCATTCTGGTCATTTTCACAGTCTCCATAATATTTATTGCACTTTTTTCCAATAAGGGTAATATGGTCAATTTCACAATTTGTAAGAATTACTTTATTTATTTCTGATAAGGGTAGTATGGTCATTTTCACAGCCTCCATAATATTTATTTCATTTATTTCCAATAAGGGTAATATGGTAATTTTCACAGTCTGTAAGAATTACTTTTCTTATTTCCGATAAGGGTAGTATGGTCATTTTCACAGTCTCCATAATATTTATTACACTTTTTTCCAATAAGGGTAATATGATCATTTTCACAATCGGTAACATTTACTTTACTTATTTCCGATAAGGGTAGTATGGTCATTTTCACAGTCTCCATAATATTTATTGCACTTTTTACAATAAGGGTAATATGGTCATTTTCACAGTCGGTAACATTTACTTTAATTATTTTCGATAAGGGTAGTATGGTCATTTTCACAGTCTCCATAATATTTATTCCACTTATTTCCAATAAGGGTAATATGGTCATTTTCACAATCTGTAAGAATTACTTTACTTATTTCCGATAAGGGTAGTATGGTCATTTTCACAGTCTCCATAATATTTATTGCACTTTTTTCCAATAAGGGTAATATGGTCATTTTCACAATCGGTAACATTTACTGTATTTATTATCGATAAGGGTAGCCTGGTCATTTTCACAGTCTCCATAAAAATTATTGCAGTTATTTCCAATAATGGTAATATGGTTATTTTCACAATCCGTAATATTTTTTTTATTTTTTTTCAATAAGGGTATTCTGGTCATTTTCACAGTCTCTATAATATTTATTGCATTTATTTCCAATAAGGGTAATATGGTCATTTTCACGGTCTTCTGAATTTTTACTGCACTTATTCTGATAAGGGTAGTATGGTCATTTTCACAGCGTACGGAAGAAGCAGAAATTTTTGTTGTGGTTTTGTCGAGAAAATTGAGAGAAAAGGTTGATATTTGTCCAAGTCAAATGTCTTACAAAGTCATGACTTGTTGACTTAGTCTTGATCCTTTTTTATAATATTAAGAAAATTAAAATTAAAAATTAAAATAAATTTTGATATATAGAAATTAAATAAAATTGTTATTTTGTATAAATGTTGCGAAAGTAGTGACAACCAAAATTCTAAGAGTGATTAATTCGGGGTTGTTTTAGATGTGGTGGAATTTTTGGGTGGAAACATCATTTTAGATTATAATTGTGGTTGTCTAGATAATTGTCAACAAATATAATTGTGACTAGTAAAAAAGTTAAATATTCAGATTCATTATCACTATTACAAAATTTAGCAACAATTATAATTGTTGCAGGACTTATCACAGGTATATTAGTGACTGAAAAATAAACTGTGACAGGTTACACTGTGAGAAAATCCTGGTTTTGGTTTAGTGAATAATATGAATGATCTCAATGGTTGATGGTGTCCGTGATATTGCTTGTCCGTGATAGGTCTTTATGAACATAGTATGACTGTAGTCTATTAGGCCTTCTAAAGCCAGACCCAACTATTTTCTTTGTAGTTGCGTGATCTTATCTTGTTGTTTTTATCGTACTAAGTACAATCGTAAGATTGGCTTGAGATTAATTTCTCCGATAGGCAAGATTAAAAGAAGTCACAAACATCTTCGTCTCATCTTTTGTGATTCCACAATATCTTCTTTTGCTAGTCGATTAAGATTATTGTGAGGTGATTGATAATTCTAGGCTGTTCTTCGGGAATATAAGTCCGGGTTATCAATTACTTTCTGTTCACCTTGATTTATCAAAAGACGGAACAAAAACTCGTAGGTATTTATGTGGGAGACAGATTTATCTATTACCGTAGACTTTTCTGCGTGATACAGATTTTTTTGTTAAAGTCTTCGACTTTGGGTCGTAGCAACTCTTAGTTGTGGGTGAGATCATCTAAGGGAATCAAGTGCGTAGTATCCTGCTGGGATCAGAGACGTAAGGAGCGCAACTGTACCTTAGATCAGTGTGAGATTGATTGGGGTTCAACTACAGTCCAGACCGAAGTTAGTTTGTAGTAAGCTAGTGTCTGTAGCGGCTTAATACAATGTGTGTTTAATCTGGACTAGGTCCCGTGGTTTTTCTGCATTTGCGGTTTCCTCGTTAACAAAACTTCTGGTGTCCGTGTTATTTCTTTTCCGCATTATATTTTGTTATATGATTGAAATATCATAGGTTGTGCGTTTGAATCGATCAATTGGGAAATCTAACCTTTGGTTGTTGATTGAAATTGATTGATCCTTGAACATTGGTCTTTGGTACCGTTCAAGTGATTTCTATTGTATTCAATTAGACTCGTAGATTTCTATTTGCTTGAGTAAGTATTAAATCGAGAAAGTGAGATATAACTCTTTGATATACTTTTATTAAGATTGAGTCTGACTGTCTAGTTGATTCTCTTATAAGTATATTGGAGTTAGTCCATATAGATTGCTAAGAGAAATATTGGGTGTGGTTGTTGTACCCCCGCTTTTTCGATTGGTATCAGAGCAGCCAAACACATTTAAAGACCTTACAAATCTGTGTTTGTAGCGATCTGACTCAATGGACAAGAGTACTATCTCTGATAAACGTATCACCAGACATAAAAGTTCTGTCTCAACTGTATCTATTAAAGAGAAAGACTCGTCAATCTCAAATATAGACGAACTTAGTGTTCGAACGAGACAGACGGACACTGACATGTGTTATTCCGATTACCCTTCAAAAGAGTCTATCTCTTCTAATGAAAGGGAAACAGCTGAAGAGAGTGAACTGATTCTAAATCTTGTTAGGATCCAAGCTGATAGATTTAATTAGTTGAAAAAACATGTCAATGTTCTCCTTGGTGTAGTAAGAGACTGTAATTTCAAAGAAAATACTGAAGATCATTCTTCACATATGGTACTCGAGGCAAGCCTCAAAAAGGATGCTTTGGAAATTGAACATCGCTTGAGTAAACTCTCTATTCAAGGATGTTCTAAGCAATATAATATACCATGTACTTCTGCTGCAACTGAAGAAGTTCCTTGTTCAGAAGTAAAATCAAAATCCCTTCCTATCAGAAAAGATTTGTTAGTCACCTCCTCTAATCAAGGATGTTTCACATCACATGGAAGGAAGAAATCTCCAAACGAGGCTGTTAAGACTGAACTATCTAATCACTCTTGTCATCATAAAGTATGTCTCTTTTGTGAGGCAAAAGGTTCTGTTAAACAAACGGGAAACTCTAGGTTGAATAACAATTCCTTTGTTCAACTTCAACACACCTTAGACTTAATTCTCAAAGGTGTAACTGACATTTGTGTGTCTAAACCAATTGGTTTTCGTACTTATCCTGTGTATGATACCAGGAAGGTCAGTTCAATGAGTTCCTCGAATGATCAGAAGAAGAACAAACGTCTTTAAAAAAATCGTCTAAGGTCTTTTCTTCTGTTAAAAGAGGAGATAACGCTACTTTTGATGTGAACAAAATTCCAGGAAAAAGGGGAAAAAATAATGATATGAGAGATAACCTGAAGGAGATAATTAAAGGTTATAAAGAAATTGTCAACAGTTTGTCTACCTCCTCAAGTCAAAACTCTTTTGGTAAGAACTCAAACTATGTCTCGTATTTTGATGACAGTAAGTTTTATGATAAATTCTCACATCAAAAGGGATTCCTTCCTAGATTTGAAAGGAAAATGAGACCCACCCATAAACACTGTGCAATTGATGAGCGTAGTGGTCATACTTGTGTCAATTAATCACAAGGATTGAAAACTTACTCATAAAATTCTTGTTGAGTAAGATGTGTTATTAATCAGGTATAATGTTGGAAAAATTGCTTTCTGTTTAGTTGTGCTATTTTCATATCGTCTATGGCCAAACTATTGTCTGCAAACAACTTTTCTTAAAGCTTTGGTTGTGTCTAATGTTGTTTTTCTTTTGTTTTTGTTATCTTTAAAATAAAAAAAGTTGTCATTGCAACCATGTTGTTTGCTACTTTTGTGCTATAAATTGTCTCTCTATGAAGATATAAAATTTATTGAGCCATAAATCTTGTGAAAATTCTCACGAAGCAAAAATTATTTGTGTCAAAAAAAAATTGACCTGTTTTTTTTTTATTGGGTCAAGTTGTGTTCGTATGGGTACCCATGTTACTGTTACGAAACAATTTTGGAAACTCTAAAAATTAACTTCCCTAAGAAACCATATAAATACCAAACCCCTAAGTCACGTATGCATACTCTGGGTTATTTTATGGTTTGTCAAGAATGTCATCCTCTTCATCTTCATGATCTGGTGGTTTTGCGAGAGGCTTTCTTGATAAAGTTATTGGTTTTGAGTCCAAGGGAGGAAGAAAAGAACTCTAGTAGAAGATGGTCATCCCAATGCCTCATGTTACTATGCATACACACATGAGGATATTAAGAATGGGGATATGGTTTCTGCTGAAGTGGTTCATGATTTTCTTAAATACTTTGAGGAAGAAAAACCACTACTCATTGATACTTTAAAAAGTCTTGTTGTGTTAAGAACTGAGTTGAAAAAGGTTAATTCTGACCTTGGTCTCATAAAAGCACAAGTTATAGACCTTCTCAATGAGGATATCTTCTCTAAAGATGCATTAGATGCAGTCGATCACAAGCTCAGAGACCTCAAGACTCATGAGGATAGTGAACCGTCTATTTGACTTCAGTTCGTGTTCAGCTTTGGCATATGAGTCTATTTTTGTTTATTAGCTTGTTGATTTTTTATGTCTAGTAAATCTTCTTTTCTTGTTTTGTTTAGAAGAATAACTAGAGTTTGGAATAGCCATTATTGTGATTACACATAACCATTATTGTGTAATATTGTGATTAATATTACACGGAGTTTGGAATAGCCATTATTGTTTTCATCTTCTTATTTTTTTAGGTTTATTTATTTAAATTCTAAAATTGTTTGGAAGATGATTTTTGCAGTATTAATCTTTATGGTTTTATATATTGCAATTTGTTATGGGATATGTGTGTTTGTGTCCGTGAACTATGATTGTCCCATACCTTGTCAAAAGTTAAGTCTGTCATATGTCGATATGCATGTATTGATAAAAGAATGAATGAACTTTTGACATTACAAAAGTTTTAAGCCTATTGTATGTCATTGTGCAAATATTGATGGAAGATAGGATGAACTTTTGTTTACGAGGATTATGTATATTGTATGTCATTGCGCAAATAGTGATGGAAAATAGAATGAATCCTTGTCTATTCCACAGTATTGATCTTCCCTAATCCATATTTTTATGTGTATACTGTGAGACTCCGTAAGTTCTCTTATGTTGAGAATTTCTAATTAAATTAATCATGGGTTTTCTTGTGGTTAATTTAATTGAGTATTTTTTGGATTCAAATTCATATTCGTATGTGATTTGTTATGTCCAAAGAAATCCTTCTTTTTTATGAAAGTAAGGTCGCTCTTGTTGTTCTTTCGGGAATGAGATTTTATGGGGGAGAGTTCTTAATTTATCTTGTACTTAATTGCCAAATCTTTGTGGGGAGTGCGGCTGTGGAATATTATAGGAGTTATCTTGAATCTTTATAAACTCCTTGATGAAAGCATTTAGCTTCGGCTATATGATTGCATCTAAAAAGTTGATATGTGCTTACTTTTGGTCATGAAATGTCTCTATGGAAATTTCATTAGGATCCTACTAGTTTTCGTACCTTTACCAATTTTATTGAAAAAAAGTGGGAGAATTAATGTGTAGTTCACACTACAAATACAAATGGTTTTCGGATCATTATGTAAGGGGGAGTGGTTTCCATGTGAGATGGAGTATTGACTAAGGGGGGGTGATACATATCACCATAGTATTGTTGTCGAAGTTGCGATACAATTGAACTTTAATGTTGTGTAATAATACTATGACACTGTGTAACAATGATTGAGAATTCTTGTTTTCTCATTGTTATGGCTACGGATTTTCAACACCGATATTACTAAACTTACAACCTTTAGGATCATTGGAGTACTTGGAAGTGACGATGATTTCGAGTAATGTTGAAGAACCCAGAAGATCAGGCATGTGGAAGAGAAGCTACAAAAGTTTGTATTTATTGTTGTATTCCATATGTATTGGTAGTTTTGTCACTAAAATTGACAAAGGGGGAGATTGTTAGAGCACTGCTCGGTCGAACTCGCATGCGTTGCTATCTCAAGCATGTTTGTCAATGTTAGTGATCAAAACTATAGTTCTTGATTTCTAGTTTACTTATAGCTAAGTCTCGGACTAGGATAAAAAGTGTAGTTGAGCTCTAGACTCCACGGCGATCATCATACAAAGACGAAGAACTACTCAAGGAACTGGTGGAACTTCATCGACTAAAAGGTATGTGGAGACTTGAACTTATCTATCACTTAAAAGTATATCTACTCTATCTCCTATCTTGAGACAAAAGTCATATTGATGTATAGACTATGATTATACATATTTGATATTTCGAGCCGAGTTTATCTCTCTAATGCATGCTGTAAGTGCAACAAATTAATCAAGATATTTCCCACTAATTAACTGGTAATATAGAGGTAGTAAGAGATCGTTCCCACATAGAGCTGTGTAATTGATATGTTATTTAGTTCAGCAAAATAAGATAAAAGACAAAGGGGGTGTTGTTTGATTAAAGTAAAATAAAAAGATAATAAGAAAACAAAGATGATTAAGGAATCATTAGCCGTCACTGAACATAAAATACTCGTTTATTCCTTGTTAATTTTCTATTATCACCAACCGTAGAATAGCAATAAGCTCTGTTATCCCCGGAATTCCTGTTGTCACTGGATACAGAAGCTCTCGACTACCAGATTATATCCATCTGAGCCACCATGAATAAGCTCTCAAGGTGTAACCCATCGAATGCATTATGTTTTGTGAATTAGGTTGATCCTAGCATCAGACGCATAAGTTCGGTCTGCTTACTAGTGTCATCTATATACACAATTGCTTAACAGAATCCCTTTGTCAGCTTTTGCGATGTACTACTTGTGTATGGAATTGAGTGACAATTACACGTATCACCAACCCCAATACTAGTAGAAGAATTATTATTAGGTTAATTCAAATTGCCATTTAAATAACCCAATAGTAATCTTAGACACTAAAATTAATAGAGACAATCGACAAGAAAATTAAACTCAAAATAAACTTGTAAAAAGAATTAAAGTTTCATTAATCAGGACTTTGAAATCATACCTTAATCAGTAAAAATTCAGCTACACATGGATTTACTAAAACCCATAAAAATATATATAGAAAAGAAAATAAATTGGTTTCCCCCTAAAAGGGGTAAACCCTAGAATAGAATATAACCTCTCCTCTCTTCCTTTTCTCTATTTTCTTTTCTCTCTGAAAAGTTGTTTTGTGAAGCTCGGCTATTAATAGCCTGTTTGGATGCAGAAGTAGAAGTCAGAAGTACTTCTCCAGAAGCAGAAATCTGAAGTCCAGATTTTTTGCTTCACAAAAAATCGACTTTTCTGCTTCTGGAAGTTATTCTGAAATTTTACACCCAAACTGACTTCTTTCTTTTTGACTTCTAGAAGTCAAAAAGTTACTTCTGGATGTGTATCCAAACGCGCTATAAGCATTATATAGGCTTCCCCACCGACCCTCCTTCACCGAGAATTCAGTATTTATAACGATTCATAGTCGGTCAACAGTGTTTACGATTTGGAGAAACACATTGGTGCGATTCAATGTAACAAGGAGTACTGTAGTTGAGTAAACACGGATTTCTAATTGGCTGATAGCTCAGTGGGATTTGTATGAGCAAATGGTCTTCCTTTAAGAATCATCTTACATCAGACTTGATGTTCTGTTTTGTACCAACTTCCCCACTTTTCCAGTACGCGACAAATCTTTTCACTGCTCGGAAATCTTCTCTATATCTATCCTCAACAAGTCTTTGAACAACAACCAAACTCCATCACCGCCTCCTGACTTCTCTCAAACTCGGTCCCATATCCAACTAACTCGAGCACGATCAATCAAACGATCATAGCCAACTCCATCTTCGTCAACGGAAGCAGCATATTACTTTTCCGTCTCGTCTCCGGCATCATCATCTCTCATCATCACTTCATCGACAGCACATCAACGTTCATTGAGACTCTATACTCCTTCGTTTTCAGTAGCTACCACTGAAATATGATCATCATCAGCTCAATTCCATTATCTCTATCGTGACAGCGATGAATCACTTCTCTGTCGAGTTTTTCCATCAATAACTCACTGTAATCAGTCCTTTGTTCTTCTCAGTTTAGTTTCGACTCATGTACATCACTGAAACACCCTTCATCATCTTTGCGTCATTCATGGCAGCAACGACCACAATCACTGGCAATCTCCGCTACCGAGATTTTACCCCGTATATTCCATCACAGATACATCACAGCGGCTTCCCTAAACAGCTCCATTAATCTCCATCTCAAACATCGATCACGATCATCATCATGCTAGTTCACGGCTAACCTCAATCTTCATCGCTGCCAGCAACCAACCTTCATCGTCACTGCTCCATCGTCATCAGCACTGCCAACCTTGCATAACCAACAACAATACTACCTTCCATCAATGGCATCAAACCACTAGCAAGTCCTCATCACTGATGACGATCACCAGCAACATCGACGATAACATCCATCTCTTGCTCCTTCACGATCACTGATCATCCATCATCACTGGCATCGAAGTCACGACTCCAAACTCCATTTCGAGAGTAACCCATGTCTTTAAACACATTCAGCAATCCACTGCCACATATTCCAGCTCGAACCCTTAACAATCAACATAAACTATCTTCGGTACGGAAACATGAGATTGTCCGGGGAACTCATCGTGTTCTGTTGACGGGAAAGAAGATGGTGGTGGCATCCCTGAATTGAATGGCCGGGTGCCCTTAACACTATTTGAAATCTGACTTCCCCTCGGTAAATGATATGACTACCTTTAGTAGTTCCTTTGAAACAGTCCACCCTTAACATGATGACTGCCCCTTAACGCACAGTGGGGGTACCGATATCAATTGTCTTGAAATGACCATTCTGCCATTTTAGTCTTCCAAGTTCTTATTTTGCTCATAAATTCTTCGTACGAACTCGGAATGACTTCAATCTTTCGCCATTGACTTCGTTTTCTCGTCGTCTACAAAATGATGACTAGAAATCCTCCATTTGAACGAGCTCCACTGGGTTTTTGGCCCTTCTTCACTTTTAAACTTCACTTTTGTAGCCATTTCCACTTCTTTTAGGATGATTCACCTGATGAAAGACAGATACAAGAAAACAAGCGTAATATACAATAATTCACTAGAAATATAGCAATTACTAGCATGGAATTGACACCAAATATATGTGAAATATGCACTTATCACTCGCTTATCTATTTCTCGAAATGTGTGTGGGTAAGCTTTCGCTTTGGCCAAGTTCATCTTTACTAGTGACGAAAGTCATATTAAGTTTCAATTACTTAAAAATTGCTTTGACGAAAAATAGTTTGTGAATAACAACTATATAACGTCCTCTAAGAATGTTTCAATGATTGAAATGAGAGTTTAGATCATATAACCATTTTTGGATATAAACATTGTGTGATAACTCATACGTGTGTAAGTCCTTATTCCTTGAACCAAAGTATGCATACTTTGCTGCTCAGGAAAACCGGAACTAAAGTCCATGTACCAATACACGCACCATCGGAAGTTCACGTCCCGTGAAAATCTGCTGGAGTTTGTGAACTGAAAACAAACTTATTACGGGTACTTAAGTCCGCGTACCAGTCCGCGTACTTAAGTTGGTTATTTTCTAAAAACGATTATTCATGAACTTAAACTTATATAAACTAAGGAATGCATAATTGCAAACCGTGGCTATAAAGTTCATGAATCGATTCAAGTGAATCAAATCGTTTTTGCTTTGATCGTGTCTTGTATACTTCTATAAGATCTAAGCAATTGAACAACTCTCTAACTAGTTCATTTGAGTCATTTGAACTAGTTATGGTAAAGAAGAATATGGTTGATATGAAAGTGCTCATATGGCTAACCATTTGGTTAACTATTGTTGAACCAAATAAGTGTACATGTTTGGGTACGATTACACAAACCTAAATAAACGTGCATTTCATTTGTGTGTAACAAGCTAAGTTTCGATCTAACGGTTGAAAGATATTAGCTTGAATCTAATCATGTTTTCATATAACGGTGAATATTGAATGCTTTGTTACCAAGGTAACTTAGATTGCAAATCCTGATTTGAAAGGCTATATAAAGGAGAACTCTAGCAACTGAGAAATATAATCCCCACACCTCCTGTGTGATACTAGTTATATAAGCTAGAGTCGATTCTCCTTTAACCTTAGGTTTCTACCGAGACCCTGTAGGTTAACGACTTGAAGACTTCATTGGGATTGTGAAGCCAGACCCAACTA
Organism: Papaver bracteatum; assembly: GCA_023529315.1. Classification (NCBI taxonomy): domain Eukaryota; kingdom Viridiplantae; phylum Streptophyta; class Magnoliopsida; order Ranunculales; family Papaveraceae; genus Papaver; species Papaver bracteatum. The sequence continues at coordinate 1,842,635 of JAJJWX010001659.1, forward strand.
TTTTCTTTGTAGTTGCGTGATCTGATCTTGTTGTTTTTATCGTACCAAGTATAATCGTAAGATTGGCTTGAGATTAATTTCTCCGATAGGCAAGATTAAAAGAAGTCACAAACATCTTCGTCTCATCGCTTGTGATTCCGCAATATCTTCTTTCGTTAGTCGATTAAGATTATTGTGAGGTGATTGATAATTCTAGGCTGTTCTTCGGGAATATAAGTCTCGGTTATCAATTGGTTCCTGTTCACCTTGATTTATCAAAAGACGGAACAAAAACTCGTAGGTATTGTTAAGTGCATATTTTTCATATATTTAGTGTCGAATCCATGCTAGTAATTGCTATCTTTCTGGTGAATTATTGTATATTATTCTTGTTTTCTAGTTTATGTCTTTCATTAGGTGAATCATCCAAAAAAAGTCAAATAGCTACAAAAGTGAAGTCACAAGTGAAGAAGGGCCAAAGACCCAGTGGAACTCGTGCAAATGGAGGATTTCTAGTCATCATTTTGTAGAGGACGAGAAGATGAAGGCAATGGCGAAAGAACAGAGTCATTCAGAGCTCGTATGAATAAGTTATGGGCAAAATAAGAACTTAGAAGACTACAAGGGTAAAACGGTCATTTTGAAGGTCAAGTGATATTAGCACCCCACTGTATGTTAAGGGACATTCATTCTGTTAAGGGGTGGACTGTTGCAAGGGAACTGCTAAAGGCAGTCATGTCATTTAATGGGGGGAAGCTAGAATTTGAATACTGTTAAGGCACCCGGCCTATTTACTCAAGGCTACCGTCTTCTAACATTTATACTCGACAGAACAGAGGTCGAGTTTCACGACCAGTTCCGTCCATTCTCGAGATGCTGCATTACAACTAATTTCAATGCAAGGAAGAACACGACTTTTGAGTATGAGATTGTTAAGGTTTTGGGAGATGTTTGAGCACGACAAAACCAAGGGAGAAAGTGGTTGTTTCCGTTGGTGATGATCGGTGATGTTGATCATGATAATCACGACAGTGAATGGTGAGAAGGACGTGAGAAGAAAGGGAAGGTGGAGCTTTAGTTGATGCTGCTGGTGATCGTCATCAGTGATGAAGACATGCTAGTGGTTTGCGGTCAATGGAGTTGGATAGATAAGAGTTGGAGCTCAGGTTGGAAATGGTGATGATCACCATTAATGGATGCTTACGTTCAATATCAGTAGTAACGATAGATATAAGTGTTGTTTCTCGTGGGCTAGTGATGGCATTCAACTGAGAAGGACTCGACGATGGCGATGGTGGCACGAACGGAAGAAGCTTGTGTTTGATCTTGGCAGTAACGAAACAATAAAGAAGAAAAGTCAGCTGTCATTGCTTGGATCGGTTATGGAGGAGGTTAAGATGGAGTTACGGATCCGAACTTGGATATGGGACCGAGTTTGAGAGAAGTCAGGAAACTAAGTTGTTATGAGAATATTTCGAGTTCGAGATAACTCATTATCTCTGGGGTGAGTCCCTTGACCGAGAAACTAGCTGAGAAGATGTTGAAGTACGACGAATATGGAGATTTCCAAGCAAGTGATGGATATGGAGAAGGATTTGCTACATAATGAAGTATCGAGTTTGAGGTACGCTGAGCCTTAAGGGAAGCCACGTCGGTTTAGATGGGCTCCACTACAGCTCCAGCCAATCACGAATCGTTGTCGATTTATAGGAGTACATCGTGAAGCACCAGATCAATATCACCTTTTCTTTGATAAGTTTGAATCTTCGTTCACCAACTTGCTGTGCTTATCAAATGAGGATTTGTATGCTTCAAAAAAAAAAAAAAAAAAAAAAAAAAAAAAAAAATGAGGATTTGTCACATATAATAGATCTCGTCCAAACTCCAAACCTATATAAAGGCTTTAGAAGCCGAGTCAGAGGAGACAACTTTTCAGAGAGAAAAAAAATAGAGGAAAGGAAGAGAGGAGAGGTTATATTCTATTCTAGGGTTTACCCATTTCAGGGGAAAATCAAGTTATTTTCTTCTTCTATATATATTTTTATGGGTTTTAGTAAATCTATGTGTAGCTAAATTTTCACTGATTAAGGTATGATTTCAAAGTCCTGATTTCAAAGTCCTGATTAATGAAACTTTAATTCTTTTTACAAATTTATTTTGAGTTTAATTTTCTTGTCGATTGTCTCTATTAATTTTAGTGTCTAAGATTACTATTGGGTTATTCAATTGGCCATTTGAATTAACTTGATAGTAATTCTTCTACTAGTATTGGGGTTGGTGATACGTGTAATAGTCAATCAATTCCATACACAAGTAGTACATCGCAAAAGATGACAGAGGGATTCTGTTAAGCAATTGTGTATAGAGATGACACTAGTAAGAAGACCGAGCTTATGCGTCTGATGCTAGGATCAACCTAATTCACAAAACATAATGCATTTGATGGGTTACACCTTGAGAGATTATTCATGGTGGCTCAGATGGATAGAATCTGGTACTCGAGCGCTTCTGTATCCAGTGACAACAGGAATTCCGGGGATAGCAGAGCTTATTGCTATTCTACGGTTAGTCACAATAGAAAGTTAACAAGGAATAAACAAGTACTTTTATTAAGTTTCTGTTCAGTGGCGGCAGATGATTCCTTAATCATCTTTGTTTTCTTATTATCTTTTTATTGATTTTAAAACCAATCCCCCATTCGTTATTTACTTTATTTTGCGGATCAAATAACATATCAATTACACAGCTCTCTGTGGGAACGATCTCTTACTACCGCTATATTACCAGTTAATTAGTGGGAAATATCTTAATTAATTTGTTGCGCTTACGACACGCATCAGGTATTGCTATGGGAGACCGATTTATCTATTACCGTAGAATTTTCTGTGTGATACAGATTTTTTTATTAAAGTCTTCGACTTTGGGTCGTAGCAACTCTTAGTTGTGGGTGAGATCAGCTAAGGGAATCAAGTGCATAGTATCCTGCTGGGATCAGAGACGTAAGGAGCGCAACTGTACCTTGGATCAGTGTGAGATTGATTGGGGTTCAACTACAGTACATACCGAAGTTAGTTTGTAGTAGGCTAGTGTCTGTAGCGGCTTAATACAGTGTGTGTTCAAACTGGACTAGGTCCCGGGGTTTTTCTGCATTTGCGGTTTCCTCGTTAACAAAACTTCTGGTGTCTGTGTTATTTCTTTTCCGCATTATATTTTGTTATATAATTGAAATATCATAGGTTGTGCGTTTGAATCGATCAATTGGGAAATCCAACCTTTGGTTGTTGATTGATCCTTGAACATTGGTATTTGGTATCGTTCAACTGATCCTCTTATATTCAATTAGATTCGCAGATTTCTATTTGCTTGAGTAAGTATTGAATCGAGAAAGTGAGATATAACTCTTTGATATACTTCTATTGAGTCTGACTGTCTAGTTGATTCTCTTATAAGTATATTGGAGTTAGTCCATACAAATTGCTAAACGAAATATTGGGTGTGGTTGTTGTACCCCCGCTTTTTCAATTGGTATAATGAAATGTATTCGATAATTCCTCGCATTTTTGGTAGTTACAGAGTAGTGTTCGGCTGACATTTATCAACTGAAATTTTTATTTTTTGTATAGATGAAGAACAGCTAGGCTGAAAAATATGTTGTGCTTTGAATATCGAATCAGCTGAACCGACATACTAAAACTTATCTTAGCCATGTTCGGCTTTTAATTAATTTTTATGATTATTATCCGAACTTAAATACTTGTACTTATTAATCCATCTTACATTGTTCGGCTCATTTCAATAAATATCGAATATGCCGAACTTTACTCCATGTATGACTAATAGCTTCCTATAAACTTGTCCATTTATAGGTGATTTATCGCCTTGTTTAGTTAAATCATTTTTTTTGGAGAATTAATTAAGGTGTGTCATTTGTTTTAGCACTCATCCGGGAAAATTCAAAGAGAAGTTTAAAAGGAGAACAATGGAAGTGACTCATTCTAATTCTAAAACTCCCGAACCTTGAGGTGGTGGCACCAAGAACTTGCATAGAGGGAAAAGGGGAAATGACAAGAGTGGCTCTTTGCCTGTAGAACATAAGGATGACAATGATGAAGATAAGGGTGTAGTATGAGGAGTATGCGGTGATGATCGAGATGGTGATGGATGGGATAATGAAGATGGTGATGATGATGGTGAAGAGGAAGAAGAAGGAGAAGAAGAAGAACCACAAAAAACACAACAAAAACAAGTAAAAGAAAAGAAGAAAGTTGTTACATTGTAGATACCGCCGAAATCCGTTAAGATCTCTCAATATCTAAAATGACTAAGACACTTGGAATTATTATTATACGAATCCACCACCCAACTTGGGGAGTTGGGACCCAAAATAAGTACTAGTCCAAAACAGAAAAACAGTCTGGGAATCAAGGTACAAACTAGGAAGGTGTGAGACACCTAGTCTGTCTAATCAAAGGATTGACCTCTACTTTATATGTGGGATAATGGGGTTTTGATCGCAAAGAATAAATAAATGTATAAAATCAACTTCATAAAATTATAACCTGCAAAAACACCAAAAATATCAGATATGCACGATTAAATGATAATTAAATAAAATTTTAACAAAATTATTATTATCAAAACAATTAGAGAACACAAAATCAAATTATTATTATTATAAAAGGATGCCACTAAGGCTTTTATTAAGAAAACCAAAAGTATATTTACAAAGACTTGGCTGGGAGCCGCACAACAAGTTGCGCTCCAACACCTTTCTGAATAATAATACCTAATCTATGAAAAAAAGAACTTCTTAAGTTGTTGTTAACATCATGGTTCTCCATGCAGTTCTTCAATCTCTTCAAAAAGACAATAATGTCGTCTCCCAACTCCCCTAAAGTTGAAAAGGACAAAACACCAAACCATACCCATGAGACGAACATAAATATGCGTATTTGTTTCTCTTACGGGTAATAACAACAAAAATAACATGGACGGGCGTGAAACTACGGTTTCCGCCTTTATAAAAAGGTGAAACACCAGTGACATCAAAGCACATGTCCCGGCCATTCTCCCAGTTATAAACCATAATATCTGCCGGTTTAAGAGGAGTACTCATATCCGATGTAAGGCCTATTGAAACTTCCTTCCTTTATTATTATTATTATTTATTTATTTTAAATTGATTTTTTTTTTTAATTATTGGATAAAGAATATTACATTAACTAGTTGGAAGCCTAACAAGCTAAGCTCCAACGACATACTACTACATTAATTGAACAGGTTGTCGTGCTAACCTACAAGCGAGCCTCATGGGTAACCTAGCCAAGGGAGCTGAAGCGGATGGTGGGGCTGAGATTGTGTCACAAGGGGGGCAAGCTAACACTACCTTCCATGTTAATTCCTATAATATTACGTCATTGGGGACTCGAACCTGGGACATCCTGGAGCGCATGAAACTTTTGGGAAACGGGGATGACCAGCTGAGCTAGGAGACCATTTTTTTATTATTATTATTATGAAAGGGAGCCTCAGAGGCATTTATTAAGAAAAACCAAGAGGTATAATTACAGAGACTTGGCATTTTTTTTATTTTTTATTTTTTTATAAAAAAAACACCACCCAAGGCTTTTATTATCCTGGCGAGATTGGGGTATACCCAATTTTAAAGGGACTATTTTTATGGGTTTTAAGGGGAGTCCTAATGGGTAAGTTAAAAAACTACCCTCACCCTTTAAAAACCTATTACCCTAAATCAGTTTTAATCTTTTCATTTTATTTTCTTCTTATCTTCTTCTTCTTCTTCTCCTCCACAACCATACCGGCTCAATCACCCCCACCACCATCAAAACTCGTCGATTAATTCATTGACATCGTCGATTCGAAAACTCCGATTAATCTTCATAAATGGATCCACCACGGCGTAAGGGAACTTGTATGAAAGATGCCAATCAAAAACCCAATCAATACAACCCTGGAATTGCAAAACTAGTTCAACATAAAGTGAAGAAAAAAAACAGTTGCTGAAGAAGAAATTGAACCCGCTCAAAATGAAGAAATTGTGCGATTAAGAAAGTAAGGGCCTACTTAAACTCACTCAAGTACTTCAATTTCATGTTTGCATGTTAAATTAGGTCATAAAAATAGATTCTTTGATTTTCAGTTATTTCCGCCGGTAGGGTTTTTAGTTATTGACCATGCCGGGTTTTCATAGTTAGGGTTTGGCCGGCAAGATATTAGGTTGAAGATCTTGCCGGTTGTTAAATACCTATAACTGTTACTTGCAGGGCCGGCAGGTTATTCAACCTCAGACCTTGCCGACGATAGTTTTGTTTTTCGGCCGGGATGGTTATAAAAAATTTCCTTGCCGGCTGTATTTCAAGATTTGTGTCTCCTGATGCTTTGAATTTTAAAACCGGTATGGTATTTGGAAAAAACCATGACGGCTATTTGTTAGCCGGCAATGTATGGGTAAAGAAACTTGCCAACTGGTTTTCTGAAAAATCCAGTTAAGTATTGTGTTCATATTTGTTATACGTAGGCAGGTTATGTGAATCAAACCATGCCAGTTTATGTTTAGCCGGGATGTATTTAGATATCCAATCTTCCGACATTTATCCGCCGAATTTGTTATATATGTCGAACTTGTCGACCTTTATTTTTTTTTTCTTAATCGTTCTTGTTCAGGTTATAAAATTCAAAGAAGAAATCTATGAGAGATCTTAGTCCTCCTTCAAGACCTCCTCGTGTTGCTGATAAACTCTTGACTTTAACACATCGAGGGGCATATGTTGTGCCGGGAACGCTCAAGATACGTGTACCGAATGATGATTATGAACCACCATCGGAACCCAGTGATTCATATGAGACTCCAGATAAAGACCAATCAATTTCATCTGGTAGAAGAGGTGATGATGATGATGTTGATTAAAGAACTTCGGCTGCTGGAGGAGGGAACAATGATGATGCTGATGGTGATCAAGACATGCCTAATGTTGGAGGAGGTAATGATGATGATTATGATGATGATGATGATGGTAATGGAGATAAAGGTAAGGGTAGAGAAGATGAAATTATTGAAGAGGAAGTGGAAGAAGAAGAAGAAGAACAAACTCAAGCTAATGTTCAACAAGTTGAAGCTTCAACTTCAAATAAAACTGGAAAGAAGAAGAGGGTGATCACTAAAGCAGCTGATTCCCACATGCCTCCCTCTCACTTGATGGTTACACTGAAAAAATATGAGAACCCAAGGGGGACCCCAAAAGATGGTGGCAATGTTCTTTTTGGATACAATGACTCATGGGCATGTACGATCTATAATACTATCGTAAGTAATCTCAATCCATCTTTGTTTTTTATTTAAGTATGTAACTATCTTAAATTTACGTCAAGTATTTGTATTTATTTTCATTTTTTTTTTGGTATTTAGGATCACAAGAATACCTTCCATCTCATGAGGCGCCAAGCTTCATGTTCAGTGACTAAGACTTGGGATCTTGAGTATGAATGTGAGGATGTGAAAGTGATTGTCAAGAACTCCGGGTTGTGGCATGCGGTGGAGATTTCGAATATTGAGCATGATAGAGTTACCATATCTGCATTCTGTGAGAGGTTCTACGGAGAGACTGATACAATGTTATTCCCATTCGGTGAGATGGGCATAACTCCCGGTGATGCTCATCAATTTCTAGTCCTCGAGGTTGAGGGAAAAGCAGTCAGTGAGGGATTCGATAATAAGTTTTCTTTCATGGATATTTACTAATCGTGCCAGAAATTGTTCGGTTGGAATCAGGTTTCGACGGAGTCTATGCTTGTGAAGAAGAATGGTCGTCTAACCAAGAAGTTTAATCTGAAGAAGGTGAGGGACACATTATGTGACACCAATGAAAATCTTTGATGAGCAAGTAAGGGTGAACCCGATGCGAATCAATGCTACCGCGTCCGGTTATTTGCTATACGTCCTGTGCAGATGTATCTTCCCCGACAGTTCCGGAAGATTGGTCGACACCATTTATTTGCAACTATTGGATCCCTTAGATAAGATGCGTGGGTATTCTTGGGGTACTGTGGTGGTCGTCTTCTTGAACAGTGAGTTGACAAAGGCTTCAAGGGCACTCACTTTGCAAGTTAACGGAAACATATGTCTCTTCCAGGTAATTTTATTGTCTAAATCATTTATATTTGCCAAATTCTCGTAAGATAAGATTCTTACTAAACTTTTTTTTTGCATAGGTTTGGATATATGAGCACTTTCCTTCTTTGGTGAAAGCCAACTTCTACGTAAAAGTGGATGCGAATGTTGTTGTTGATAAGCCAAGAGCGCAAAGGTACAGTTTTAAGGGTACTCAAGATAAGGAAATGCCGCAAAATATTATCAAAATGCGAATATCCATCGACAAATTGACTGCAGAGGAGGTGATATTTGATCAGTATGGGGATGCTAGAAATCAAGGTTTAATCCAAAGGAGAAATGAAGTTGCATTATACTATGGACCCTTGTTGTTGTGCACCGAAGGATATTCAATGTACGATCCACATCGGGTAATGCGAAAATTTGGTTACGTGAAAGAAGAACCTCATTTCAATGAAGATAATCCATTCTTTACTATGAACCGGGATGACTGCACCACCTCCCAAAAAACTATTAACGTCTCTTACGATCAAGCGCCAACTCAAGGACATTAGGAAGATAGACAGGTCCGTAACATCGATGTGAGTCTTTTGGATGAGGTGACTACCGGTCATGAAGCTAGTGAGAGATACATGTCTTGGTACTTAGGTTGGGCTCGTCCTACTGTGATTAGGGTGATGACTGCTGAAGAATTGGCTCATAAGATGAAGATGGCATCGAAAGACCCAGCAATAAGTCTTAAGTTCTTTGTAAGTATTTTAGAGTTGTTCTTATTATTTTAAGATCACATTATCGAATCATTCTATTAATTGTTTGTTGTTTAATTGAAAATAGAAGGAGCATTTGAAGACCTTTGTGAAGGTGTTATGCTGCGCAAGAGAAAGATGAGAGCCTTTGTCGATTGAAGAGAAAGGTAAGCATATTGACTTTGTTAACAATGTTGACAATGAGGATGCCCATGAAATGTTCAAGCAAGCTGAGGCTGGATTAAAGCGGGAAGAAAAATCCAGGAGGGAAGCACATGCCAAGATGAATGCTGACAAAAAGAGGGCTCGTGGTGGTGAAGGTAGTAGTAGTGGTGGTGTTCCTAAATTGGTCCGTGGTCGTGGTGGTGAATGAATGCATTTCTAGTTCATTTATTTATGTTGTGTTGGACAAATGTTAAGGTTAATGGTTGGAAAAATATTTTTTTAAGGATTATGGGACATGTTTTCGTATTTTGGACAACAAGTGTTGGATTTCTAGTTGTTGAATGAATGGTTTGTTTAGCTACTTAAAGTTTCAATACTTATCCCAGCATGTTTTTTTTAATTCACCATGCCGACCATACCAGGGCCGGAAAGATTTTGAGGTGTCAGACTGCCGGCCCTGACAGCAGAAAATGCCTACATACAGGGTCGGTAAGGTAATCAGATCAATACCAAGCCGGTTGTGATACAGCCGGAAGTGTATTATGTTATAGAACATGCCGGCCATGTGTTGCAGAAATGCCTTCTCCTGATGCCTAAAATCTCCATAAGGCCGGCATGGTCATAAATTTGGTTCCTTGTCGACCACATAATAGCCGGAAAGATAGTGAACAAATATCGTTCCGACGGTTTAACAGAAAATTGCATGAACTCCTGATGCCTAAAAGTTATAAGATCGGCATGGTAAGAGAATTTATTCCCTGCCGACCATATAATAGCCGGTATGAAAATATCGAAATACCTTGCCGGTGGATACACAGAAGAAAATGTTTTCCTGATGCCTAAAACTCATAAGGTCGGCATGGTAAGAAACTTCCCACCCTGCCGGCCATACATAGTCAGCATATTGGGGATAACAAATCTCGCCGGCGAATTCAAAATTCAAATTTTTGGAAAGTACAATTTCATTGATTGACTTGTACTTGGGAACTATAACGGCCAAATTTGGCCACCATCCTATAAATACACTACTTTTCTCTACAAAACAACATACAAATAGTTCCATATACTCTCCAAAGCTCATAGCATCATACACTCCATCTAACTCACCCAATAGCTCTCTACAAACAACAATGGCATCAATTGATTCAAATGAAGATTTGGAAATCACCAAAGCATGGTACGCGGAAAATCGACTTAGACGGCAATCCTCCGAAAGGGAGGATTCCACAACCTTTTGGGCTAGGATACACAGCAAATTTTACGGCGAGTTTGGGAATCCTAATGCAAGAAGTATTCAACAAGTCCACGCTAGGCACCTAGTAATCGAAAATGCGATACTTTCTTTTTTAGCGCTCCAACCTCGGATTTTTAACACTCGCCCCTTCACCTTGTCCATTGCATAATTTGTAAGTAATTTTGTGGTTATTTTTTACGCAACCCATGTTGTTTTATTTTCCAATGAAACACCACTAACAAATGTAATTTTTTTTTTTGTAGCATGAAGTCGTGAAAGCGCGCTACTTGGAGGAAAAAGGGGAAGTATTCGCGTTCGATGCAAGCTATCACTTCTTGGCACAAAGAGTCCCGGAGGATAACCCGGAGTACTTGGATGCCGTATCGTCTTTGGAGGAGGAATATTGATGGCTTTAGAAGTTTTTGTATAGGTTTTGTGGGTAGACCTCTATGTAAACCCTCACGAGACTATAACTCGTCCACTAGGGTCACCTAGGGGTTCAAAGGCTTGATGCACATGCTAAGTGCATTCGTTTTTATGTTTCAATCAGTATAGTAACCAAAATTGCATGAATGGAGTGAATTATATCTTCCCATATTCTGTTTTCTGTTTGGTATAAGTACAGGTCGGCATGGTTATAAATCCTTAACATGCCGGCTACATGAAATCCGGTAGAGTAATAAATTATGTGCATGCCGACTATATTATAGCCGACATGTTAGTGAATATTTACATGTCGACCGTTAGATTGCTGTCCAAAGGTAGTCGGATTATTATTCATTCAAAAACCTTCCGGCCAAAACATGGTCGGCGTTTTCTTCATCCAAGGACCATGCCGGCTGAAAGTGGTCGGAATTTTATTCAAACGTATACCATGCCGGCTATATATAGCCGGCACCTTCTTCAAACGTCGACCTTTCCGACTTATAACATTTTCGAAAACCCATTTATTTGATCGAAATCGAACTCATAAGACAGATTAAAGGTTTAACCTATTGAATTTTCATTTTCAAAAGTTTTAATCTAAACTCAATTAATTAAGCTAATCAGATTTTTTAGTGTTAATTAAACAAGGGCATATTAGCCATTTAGAAAATATAAGGTTAAGGGGTGGCTTGGTTTTACTTCATAATGACCAGATTTTATCTTATTGGGTATACCCCAATTAGTTTGGGTATACCCCAATCTCGCCAGGTTTATTATTATTATTATTATTTTAAAAAGACACCACTCAAGGCTTTTATTAAGAGAAACAAAAATAGTTATTTACACATGAATGGGCGGGAGTCGGGCAACAATTTGTGCACCAACGCCCTTTTGGATTTCCAAACCTACCCTATGGAAAAGAAAACTGCATACTTTGTTGTTAACATCATAGTTGGTTAGAAAATTCTTCAATTTCCTTAACAAAATAACGAGGTCATATCCAATCTCACCCAAAGTCGAGAAACCCAAGGCGCAAAACTGATTTCCCTACGACGTGCACTTATCTAAATACTTGTTGCGCTTACGAACAACTGCCGCAGAAATAGCATGGCCAGGTGTGAAGTTACGAATCTGCCTGAAAATGGCGAAACTCCGGTGATGTCGAAGCAAGTATCTTGTCCGTTGATCCAATTATATATGAGGATGTCGGCAAGCCTGAGGGTGTTATCATTGTCAGATAAAAATCCCAAAGGGACTTCTTTCCCAGCTGAAACACCACATCTATAACAAATATCCATAAGGACATCCCGTACCACATTGTGCCTGAATTTAATACCAACTTTGCTTGCACAATGGAGTGCATGGTCTCCGAAGATATCCATAGCACGACCACAACATGAACAGGTGCTATCTACATGAAATAATGGTATGCCTAACCGATACTGACCAATTGCACGGAACTGGCGGCCAAAGTGATTGGTTAAGGCCAGGAATGGGAATAGCTTTCAAATAATCCATAGCATGGTCAAGTTTATTACTCTGCCACAAAACTGCATCTCGCGCGGACAAGTTGAACTTAGCTGTAATCTCCCTCTTAACAACATCGAAAAACTGTGATGCCAAAACTTTCATAGGATGTGGGGTAGTGGAGTTGACGATGAAAGAAGAAAGACCACAGACTTGTAGGAACTTGTCGAGAGCATATTGATAGGCATGGCTCGGTGCTGACACGTCAATGGATCTCAAAATAGTATTCTGCAAGTGCTGAGTTTGAGTAAGCGATGTCAAATAACAAAACTGGCTTGTGTCAGCCATTGTATATACGCCAAACCCTCATTCTTTAAGAGGCAGTGTGACAAGTCTTTGTTGAAGGGGACCAAATCCATCCCCGTCACCTGTGATCAAATGTTGGAGATATTGCATCAAGTGTTGATCATAATAGGTTGTGGCAGCCTGCAAGTATTCGGGGCTTGTTGTCTGCAAAGAGAAATACAATCTCGAAACACCGGTGCAGTTTCGTAAAAGTAAGAGCTCACTCTGTAGGTCTTTCAACTGCCTCACAGAATTCATTAAGTGGATTGTTTTCTCAGCTCTAAACATAACTAAGTCGCTTCAAAATCGGTTGTCAAGTCTGACAGACCCTCCAAGCAACTTGACACATTAAAAGGCATGCCGATAGTCGTTGGGAAAACATCTACCAGAAAACTCCACGGATCTGAAGTTGTCCAGAAAAGTTCCGTTTTCTTGATGTTTAAGTGCAATCCTCTTGCCCCTCCTCCTTGCTGGATGATCTTAAGAGAGTTTGACACCTCCAGTGTATCTCCAATGATGGTCCAATCATCGAGATACCATGCATGCATATCAAGAGAACATTCCGCGGAAATCTTACGGACTAGGGGATGAAGAACTAATGCAAAAAGAAGCGGTCCAAGGAATCACCCTGCTGAACGCCCTGTGAAGATAATAAAATGTTATCATTATAGTATAGTCTAGCCGTCCGAGCATAGCAAAACTCGACCCACCGAGAGATACTGGGACATTTAGTTCTTACCTCACTAATTAAGGTTGTTCTGTCCACCAGATTAAATGCATTCGATAAATCCACAAGCATCATAGTAGTATTTCCATGTGTACCTTTTAGTTTCATTAGCCTGTTTGCTGCATGGAGAATACTTTCACCACCACAAGGGATTCCAATACCAAATTGGTGATCAACCAAGTATCTAGCCATTTCTCTACCCACTGAGGTTTCTGCGATTTTTGAGCAAAGACGCCTCCAAATTGTCCCAACTGCTATGGGTCTAAGGCCTCCATCTGGCTTGAGTAGTGGAGTTAAAGGGGCACTAGAAATATATTTCCCTAGAACATCAGGATAATCACCATCCAACCATAAGTTTATTACCCCAGCAATTGAGGTTAGTAATTCCTTAGAAACTGCAGCCGTAGGACCACTTAAAGCATCCAACAGGTGTTGAGCACGAATCCCGTCTCTGACACAAGATGTACCTTTAGGGAAGCTCCTAATGGCATCTAACACTGTTTTTCTATCCACTGAAATCGGAGCAGCTGCAACATCACCTGAAGGAATAATGGGAGGAGGTGCACTTGGATGTTTTAGTTGCAATTAATGCAAGGTGTCTGGATTTTTAGGTGCAACACCATTAGAAGATAAAATCCTAATGGCTGCGTTATAGTGGCCGTAGCTTATCTTCTTCTTGTAGTCTTCCACATTAGTTTTCCGCTTCTTTTTTCCATGTTTCCGTCCTGTTTGAATCTCCTTATGCATCAGCAGAATCTTTTGCACCAGCACTACACAACCCTGTGGTTCTCTCCACCTAGCAAGGGCACTATTTATTGAAGCAGTCTGAAGTCTCTTTTTAGTGCCAGATCTCTCCTCTGAAGAACTTTTAGGAAAGTATAGATTGAGAGAGGATACATGAAGTAAGAGCAACTGCAGCCATGCACTTATATCATTGGGTTGACTTAACACTCTATCTAGAGTAAATTTGAAAGTTCTAGAGAAATTAAGCCTACACTGTGGAGGGATGCTCGATATTGTTGTGATATGTTTCTAGAAAACCAGATTGAGTAACTCCACTGGCAACCCCAATGAATCAGCTTCCTGCCCTGAAACGCCAGAACATTCACCAAACAACATTGAAGTATGTGGTGCCGGAGGTACAGAAGCAGGTAATGTAGGTTTGTCAACACCATATATCAGAAAATCAGCCCCTGCCATTAAAAGGGACCATTAACAACAGTTGCACCACCATCATGGTCTCGACAAGGACGCTTCCAAGAGTAATACTGCATACATGTAACACACAACCACATCTGCAATTATCGTAAAACCCTTTCCCATGCCGTGTATACAATAATTTTTGAGCATTCTATCTTTGCAGATAGAGACGTTTTTAGAAGTAGGGTAATGTCGATCATGTATATGCTTGAGAATAGACGTCTTGACATATCCTCTTCCACCAACACCATCATAGAAGTCCTCATAATTCTTAAATGGACAGTGACAGTATGTATCATAATCAGTGTCATTGTCATGGCCTATTGATTGATTGACAGATGACCCAGAAGAAGTTTCAACATGTGTTGCAGGTGAGACCACAATCGTATGTACAACTAATGAATTTGATTGTGATTTTAATCTCGTACATGAAATTATCACATGATAAACAAAGAAACTTCCCTAACTGTTTACTGCAACTTCCGCAACTCAAGAATAAAAATTAGAGTTTGGTGTATGGGAATTTAAGGATTCAACACCAATGAAAACTCAAATTACCATACAACAAAACACTAATTAAACCTTCATAGAGGATAGTAGACAACCACAAAGAAACTTACAACACTGATGTTTGAGAACTAGTTGATCAATCTTCACACTTGCAACCAAACCACAAGAACCAACCTTTCAACTTCAACTACACACATCAATCCTAATTTTATAATTCCTACACCATTGATTATCCTCAGAACAAGCACATGCTAAAAACAAAAAAGAAAATCACATAACATATATAGAAATTGCTCACCTTGCACCACTGAGGACTGATAGCTAAGTGATCAACCTTCTCCATTGCAATCAAACCACAAAACCCAGCCCTAAATCAACTTCAAATTTCACACAACCAGCAAACTACTCGGAAAAAAAACTATAAAAAAAAAACTAAAACCTGGT
The DNA here is from genome assembly GCA_023529315.1 of Papaver bracteatum. Classification (NCBI taxonomy): domain Eukaryota; kingdom Viridiplantae; phylum Streptophyta; class Magnoliopsida; order Ranunculales; family Papaveraceae; genus Papaver; species Papaver bracteatum. The sequence goes on from JAJJWX010001659.1 coordinate 1,858,006, forward strand.
ATTCATTGAAAGACCTCAAACTTTGACAAAGCCCTGAAAAAGATTACAAAATCTTCAAAAGACGAAGCCTTGAAAATTCTTAAGATGCTTCTTAGAGATGAAGGTTGAAGAAAATAACCACAAAAAACCCCAAACCAATTTTTCAATCTACGAAACCCTACTGCTGGAAAGACAAGAACACAAATCTCTAATTCAAAAAGAAATTCTTATTACAACACAGAGGATGGTGAGCTAGTTGATTCCCTTGCAACCAAACCAGAAAATCCACCACGAATTCCACTTCAGTTCCACGGAACTAACAATCTGAACAAAGAAATCCCTCTTTCACAGAAACACCACTTTCAATCGAAAAACAAAAACAAAACCTAAACAATTTAACACTTGGATTCAACTAACTGACTCTCTACAAAGTGAGAAATTCGAAACTTCAAAATCCCTAATTGAATCTACAAAGAAGAAGTAAAATTGGATGATTTTTTTTGTATTATTATTATTATTTAATTATAAAATAATGATAAACAAAAGAATCAATACACGTCGGTAGAAGGTAGCCGAGCGACAAGCTGGGCACCCGTACCTTTTTGAATAGTAATGCATATTCTATGAAACAAAGAGCAACCAACTTTATAGTTAGCATCATGATAAATAAAACAGTTTCTCAATCTCTTCATGAATATGATAACATCTTCGCCAAGCTCACCAAAGGTAGTAAAAGCCAAAACATTGAACCCATATCCATGTGACAAACACTTGTCTAAATATTTGGTACACTTATGAGAAACTGCGGAGGAGATAACATGTCCCGGTGTGTAGTTACGAGTTCTGGCACTCGTAAAAGGGGATACAACTGTGACATCAAAACAAACGTCCTTCCCATCTTCCAAGTTGTATACAAGAACATTGGCAGGCTTCGCTTCCTTACCATTAATATTATCTGATAAGAACCCTAAAAGAACCCTAAAGAGACTTCTTTTCTAGCGACTACCCCCGCCTTGTAGCATATATCTAAGACAACATCTCTGAGCAAATCATGGAGAAACTTGGGACCGAGATCACTGGCACAATGCAAGGAATGGTCACCAAATATTTCCATAGCTTTGCCAAAGCATGAGCACTTGCTACCTTTAACAAAAATGGGTACTCTGAAGCGATGATGCAAGACTGATCTGAACTGCCTAGGCCCTACCACCTGTTTCAACCCACTAATGGGAATAACTGTCAAAAAATCCATTGCGTGCTCATTCTTATTACACTGCCACAGGTGGGACTCCCGATCTGTAAGATCAAAGTTGGTTGGAATAGCTTCCTTAATGGCACCAAAGTATAAAATTTCCAGATATTTCATATAAAGGGGGGCAACATCGTTGATTTTGAAGGAGGAAACTGAAAGACACAAGCCTGTGTAAAAATATGCAAAGCTTGCTCATATATAAGACTTGGTTCGGATACAGATGGAATGTTCAAAATCCTATTTTGCAAGTGTTGAGTCTAAGCACAAGAGGCAAGAAAGCAATACTTACATGTATCAGCCATAATATAGGCACCTAAACCACCATCTTTCATAGGTAAAGTAGCTAGGCACTGTTGAACTAAACCAAAGCCTGCACCATCTCCAACCATTATCTGACGTAAATATTGCATTAGGTTGTCATAAAACTGAGTTGTAGCAGACTGTATATCAGTAGGACTAGTTTTGCGGAGATTAAAGTAAAATTTTGAGACTCCAGAACAATTACGCAATAACAATAATTCACACTGTGTGTCTTGTAGTTGCCGCACTTTGTTCATGAGAAGTATAGTTTTGTCAACTCTACCTGAAACCATGTCACTGTAGTATCGGTGATCCATGTTGACCGGTCCTCCAAGAAATTTAACACGCACATGTTGCTTACTAATATCGAGAGAAAATACACCTGAAATATCTCTTCTAGGATCGAAAGATGGCCAAAAGAGCTATGATTTCTTAATGTTCAAGTGCAACCCCCTCGCCAGACCTTCAGATTGAATGATCTTCAAATCCTTAGAAACCTCTAATGTATCACCAGCAATTATACCGTCGTCTAGATACCAAGCTTGAAGGTCTAATGTACATTCTGCAACAATCTTAACAACCATAGGATGCAATGCAAGTGAGAATAATAGGAGCCCAAGTGGGTCACCTTGCTGAACACCCAAAGCAGATTAAAGAATGTGTTGGTTGTAATACAATCTAACGGGTTTGGAGTAGCAAAACTCTACCCATCTAGAAATGCTTGGGCAATGGTTCCGAACCTCACGAATCAAAGTAGCTTTGTCTACTAAGTTTATTATTATTATTTTTTTATTTATTTATATTAATATCAAGGTTACAAGAAATGATGGGTAACCCAACGACAAGCTAGGCGCCAACACCCTTTTGAATAATAATGCCTAACATATGAAAGAGTAAGCTGCCTACTTTATAGTTAGCATCATGACTAGATAGGCAGTTACTCAACCTTTTCAGAAAAACGATAAAATCGTCACACAATTCACCTAAAGTAGTGAAAGCCAAAACACCAAATACGTAGCCAATGGAGATATACAGGTCCATGTATTTGTGATTTTTGCTTGTGACAGCAGCATTAATGGCTTGACAGGGCGTAAAAGAACGAGTTCTTACACTAGTAAATGGTGAAACACCCGTGACATCGAAGCAAACATCCTTCCCATCTACCCAGTTGTACACCAAAATATCAGCAGGTTTGCGCTCATTAGCATTTGTAGACAAGAAGCCAAGCGAAACCTCTTTCCTAGCAACAACACCAGCCTTGTAGCACATTCAGCGACACCATCTATAACCATATCATGTATGAATTTAAGACCCACGTCCTTACCACAATACACAACGTGGTCTCCATAAACGTCCATGGGTTTAGCATAGCTAGAGCATGCACTACCATCATCAAACATAGGCACAACCAACCGATATTGAAGAAATGCACAAAATTGTCTATGACCAACAGTTTGGTTGAGCCCACTGATGGGGATAGCCTTCAAGAAGTCCATAACGTGTTCTTTCCTATTACACTGCCATATGATTGATTCACGTTCATTCAAAGTGAAGATGGATGATATAGAGTCCTTGACAACACCAAAGTAAATTACTGCCAATATCTTCATGAAATGTGGAGCAGTGTCGTTGATGTTAAACTCAGACCATGATAATCCACAAGCTTGTGTGAATACTTGCAAGGCATGATCAAAACTGAGGCTCAAATCATCTGAAGATGGGATCTATAACATAGTATTCTGCAAGAGCTTGGTTTGAGCATTAGACGCAATGTAACAATATGTACTAGTGTTAGAGCATTGCTCGGTTGAACCCACCAAGCGTTGGTATGTCAAGTTTGGTTGTCATATTTTAGTGAACTAAAACTCATTTAAAGAGTCACTTGATTATATGCTAGAGTCAACTTCATATAGGTTAGCTTGAAATTATTAGGATATGAGACATTAAAAATATTACGTGAAGACTTGAACCTTCCTCTTGAGGTTAGTAATATTTGACTTGAACTGTTTCGCTCCTAACATATATTTGAAGTCGTGCATATTGAAAGCATAATTGTGAAGCTGTGAATGATTATACTCTAGTTAGACGCAGTATTAAGGAATAAAATACGAAGTATAACACTTATCTTTTGAACTTCGTATATAAGACATCGACATAATCGTATGCATGCTATTGTGATTATGTGTATGGGTATGGGTGAAGATTTCGTCCTAGGAAACAATGTTTTATATTCGTTTAAAGGAAGTAAATTCATAAACTTGTTTTGTGAATCGAATGGGAAATCCCTTGGCTTATTGGTATTGTTATTCATTTCAAATATTTGGATTACCAATATGTGTGATTAGTATAACCACTCATGACTTTCTTATGTTCTTGGTAAACTATTCACAAGGCCTGACTTTTGTATTGGTATGACTTTTATTAGTGAAACCGATCTTAAGTAATCACCTGATATGATATGATCGATTTGTTGTAATTGGTATGACCAACTCTAGACATTGGGGAACCGATCCTAGTAAGAGGTGCAGACAATCACAAGCAAAGGGAATTGATCCTTGTAAGAGGTACAACAAGTCTTAGATATTGGTAACCGATCCTATGACTTGTTCAACCAAATACAAGTTAGATACCATAAATATGTGGTAACTGATCCTAGTATCTTGTCAACCAAATTTTGAAAAGATAGTGTGACCGATACTAGTACCCACATGGAGGTAGAACAGAAACTTGTTTTGGTAGAAACAGGAAACCCATGATTGGTGATTGAGTGTTCTTGATCAATCACATAGTTCTTGGAAGTCAGATGAACTAATTCTAAACTTGTTTGGAAGTGTGGCAAATCGGTTCCAAGATTGTAAATATAAAAGATGATTTACAAAGTAAAGATGTCGACATACTTTGAACATGTGCAGTAACTCTTATCTTTTATTGTTCAAATATATCCCTTAATAGCTAAAGGAGAATCCCGGATCGAAATATATTGAGAATCTTTTAATTAAGGTTTTTAATTTTATATGCTTTTAACTTCCCGCAATTAAATACATATCTTTAGAAAGTTAAAATTAGTAATGTGAATTTACTAATTGAAGATTTTTTACTGAGATTTCGGTCATATTTGGTCAAAGAATTTCCAGGAATTATGGAAACTGAATTTGGAAATATATTGCATATCTTGAGAATATTTGCGGTTTCGGAAATTCCTTGGTGTCCAAATGATAGGTGTAGAATACACCGTATTTATTATCTAGTATTTATGCTTTCTTTGCGAGTTTTCATGTAAATTATGTATCTTATGTGTGAGTTTGAGTTTATTAGGTACTTTGGAGTCATATGGAGCAAAAGAAGGAGAAATTAGTCATTTGGAGCGAAAAAGGAAAAAGGTCAACTCGCAGACGATATTTGGAGCATGCTAGGTCGCACAAGAGGAGTTAAGTCGGAAATTAAGCTCCTAGTCTCCTAGAACTGAAAATTGAACTGAGAATTAGGCTGTCAGTTTTCTGAAACTAACAAGCCATTTTTTAGATGGTCATCCCTTATCCTAATGCATGGGTGCCCTCAGCTATCTCATGGGTTAACCTTATAACTAGATGGGGGAATTTCTTTGTTATTACAACTCAACCTAAGATTCAGAGAAATATTATTTCTTAATCTCTCCTATATTTTATGAATCCGAGAGAAGTCGAGAGAATTAGGAAAAAGAGGAAGAGAAGTTCATAGTTCGTGAACGGGAGAAATCAGAACGACTTGTTGCTGCAATCGATTATTGATGCCATGTTCTTGAGAGAGATCGAGATGTAATCAGGGTTCTATTTGAATCTCCAATCGAAGAACAAGAAAAGGGATCTGAGATAGCAACGAAGATGGTCGATGGGTTTCACCGAATTTGTTGGTGTTGAGATCCCAAGAGAAATTGAGCTTGTGGAAAAGAAATACAGAAATGGAGATCGACAGAAAGGGTTTCACAAGCCGTGATTCTGGTGGTATTTGCAATTGAAACAAGGAATTGTTGCCGCCGACTCTATTGATGAATCAGGAGATATGGGTTCTCGCTGCAATTGGGTTTGATGAGAATGATTCAGTAAAGATGGTGGTAATGAATTCATGGAGCAGAAATTGAGCTCCTGAAAGAATTGGTGGTGGTTACTGAAGTAGTGGTGGTCTGAGACATATTGGATGAGAAGAGCAATGAGTTTCTGAAGGCTTGAATTCTGATGTTAAGGTGATGGATTATGGAATGGTGCTGCTTCAAGGAGATGGCTGTGATTCAATTGGTGGAAGAAGAATATGTAGCTGGGAAATGGTTCTGGAGTGAAGTTGCAGATTGGAGGTAGGCAGGAAGTGAAGGTTGAGAAGCTAATGGAAATCCGAGAAAGTAATGTTTTTATTGCAGCTGGTGTTGGAAGTTGAGATTGGTTGCAATTCAAACTGCAGGAGAAGCAAGGTGTTGGCATTGTTAGTATTGCAGGTAAAGGACCTGAGATGCTGTTGAGCTTGTGCAAATGGGATTGTGACTAATTCAGACAAGATAATGATGAAGCTACATGGAAGAGATCTCAAACGAGGAAGAGGTGCTGCTACTGAGGTTGGAGCTAATGTCGAATGGAAGCTGCGGGTGAAGTTGCAGTTCAGATGAGTCAGTGGTGTTGCTGGAATGGGTAATTGAAGTATGAGGCAGAGGAGATATGGTATTTTTAGTTCAGGTAGGAAGCTACAGAAGCAGTAGATTGAAGTGCATCTGCAGGTGCTGAGATGCTCATGGATCTATGGATTAGCACAAGGCAAGGAGATGGTGAAGTGCATCAGCCAAGTAGAGAACTTGATGCTCAGCTGGGATACAGAACAAGCAGGGTCTGTTGGTTTGAATCAGAAGAGCAGAACAGTATTGTGCAAAGATTTGCACTGAAGTGATGTTGTGACTGAAATGATTGGTACAGTGGTGGTATCTGGAGCATTGCAGGCATGGAGAAGGAAGTAGATGTTGTGAGTCTTGTGTGGATGACAATGAAGCTCAGGTGGCACTGAAATTGCGAATTAGGTAGTGTTGATGCTGGTGATGGAATGGGATTGTGCTGCTGCTGGTATTGAAGACCTGAGGTTCATGAACTGCAGGAGATCAAGCTCAAGTGGATGTTGTTTTCAAAGAATGTTGCTGCTAGTTATGGCATGAAGTGAATAGAGGTGTGCAAGTCTGATGCAATGGGTTTGTAGGTTATGAAGTGCAATTGAAAAAGTCATGGAGGAACTGAATTTGCAGCAGAGAATGGATGGGTTTGAATAGATGTATGCTAGGAATGTGCAGAGAAGGACAAAAGTATGGCTGAAATATGGCCTGGAACATCCAGGAATCGGTCATAACACGGCCAGTTTCCGAGTTAGCCGAGTTGACTCGCCGATCCAGTAGATGACTCAGATCCACCTTTGGGCTTAGACTTGTTGGACTTCATTCATGGGCTAGTTGGACGTGACTTATTGAAAGTGAAGGCAGAGGGAAGTATATAAGCAGAGAAGGGTTCTATTCTAGGGGATATCTTTTTAGCTTCTACTTTGGTTCTAGGGTTTAAAAAAGATGAAAACTTTTCTTTTTCTTCTTGTTATGAAACCCATTAACATGAGTAGTTAAATCTTATTATTGGTTATGGATTGATTTGATTTCACAAAGCATGTTTCTTTCATTGATAAATTAGTTTTGTCTCATACTTATCGATCTTGATTCACTATCTATATCTCCATGTATGATTTGAATATTTGTTTAGTTGAGTGGCCAATTGATTGAACTCATATTCACATCTAATGCTAGTTTATGGTGTTTCATACGTAAAAGTGATGCATCTTGAGTACAAGTAGCACAAATATGGTTATTGCTTGTAGTGATATATCCTAATAATCATATGTGAACCATGACCTTTGTTAAATTGAATTAGTGCGCTTTCCATGTTCAATTGCTTTGATTGGCATGATTTCATAGAACTTAATGCATCTAGGGAATTAAACTTGATTAGTGCTTTTACACGTTAGGTTTTTCTCTTAGATAGAACTCATACTCGCATTTTTTAATGTGTTTGTTGATGACAAAAGGAGATTAGCGGGATATTCTTGCGATCAAGGTATTCTAGGGCTTTTGATAAAAGTTGAGATTAAAATATCAATTCTAATTATTGTGTAGGAAACATATTTGTGAATGAAGATGAAATCCGTGACCAATATTTTCTCATCTTTGATTTGTTTACTTTCCTTTATTTTCTTTAAGTTTATTTTACTTTATTAAAAATCAAAAAAAAATCCCCCTTGTTACTTTTAGGAAACCGAAACATTTTGACAACGAAAGTCTCTATGTGGATACAAACTCTTTCTTATCACTACTACATTTATTTTAGTGAAGTAAGAAAGTGAAATTATATTTGTGTCGGCTGACAACCGTTCAAATTTTGGCGCCATTTCCGGGGAGGCAACGGTTGTCACTTGTTTTTGGTTTCTTATTTTTGTTTTTGTTTTATTTTCTGGGTTTTAACCTTGGTTTGAGAATCTTATTTCAGGTACTTGTCTCTCATGGAAGGATCATACTACATGGATGGATACGGTTTTCAACAACCTCAACAATATGACAACTACCAATTCCAGGGGTATAATCAAAACCAATTCATTGGTTATGACCAATATTCCATGGAACCTTATGGTTTTCCTCAACAACCTTATGGCGGGTACATGTGTGAACAACCACAAGGATTGGAGGATTCTTATGCTCGTGAACAACAAGTCTCTAACTTGTTAGACAACTTTTCCAACTTTGTACGGCAAGAGTTTCAAAAAGATAAAGAGGCTACAGATGAGCAACTCCAAGAACTTCGTGAAGGTATTGCTAACCTACAAAGAGATATTGATCAATACAAAGAAGAAAGGTATGAATAAGAACTTTGTTTTCAAAACAATAATTATTCTAATATGCCTATGGTTTGTGATGAATATTTGATTGATGCTAATGTTGAAAAAGGCCAACCTTTGAGGTCTTTCGTTGATAATTGTGTAGTTAACTCAACTCTTGATCTTAATAATGATCATTCACCTATTCAAAAGGATGAGTTTGAGACTAGCAACACTAAATTCAGTGAGAACCAATCTTATGTTAACTATGAAAGTGATGATGATTATGAAGATACATCACTTGAACTAACTCATGGTGACATTTCCCAAAGGTGTACCGCGGAATATTTTTGGGATCAAGATGAACATGAAGAGGACTATGATGGCACTTATGTAGATAACTCAAGCATTGATCTTAATAATGATCAAGAGCCTATTCAAAGGGTGAAGCTTGAGGATGATGCATTTTTGAGTGTTCTAAAGAAATTCCTCATAGTGAAATTTGGATCCGCAGTAGAGCATGTGCCTAGTAACGAAGAGGAGTATGTTGAGAATGAAACCGATTTGACCAATATTGTGGAAGACCCAATTGAGCATGCAAAAGATTGTAACGAAGATGTTGATGTCGAGACTTTGGTTAAGGCAGAAACGAATGAAGAATTATTGCAAGTTTCAATAGAGGACCACGATGTGCAAGAGGTAAGTAATTCACTTGAAGTTTCTAAGGATGAAGAGGATACTATAATACAAGGGTTGCAAGGTTTGGATAATCCTTTGCCTATTTATCCTTCTCCTTTACCTCTTATTGGATTGAATATATGTGCTTCGAGAATATTGTTAAATGACTTTGTTTCTCGATATCCACCATTAGAAACTTTTGATTCTCATACTATGAATGTTTGCAAAGAATAAACCCTAGAAATCCCTGATTTTTATGTTCTTTATACACTTCCAAGTGTAGAAAAGAATAAGTGCGGGGGAAACTTCTATGGGGCGATAGCTTCAATTCTATTTTCTTGTACTAATATTTGTGTGAAGCTAATATTTGCAAAACAGGTTACATGGAAAGATCCCCAACTTTTCAGATTATTGGTGTATGTGGAATTCGTCTTGCAAGTCGGGCTGACGACTTTAAACCAAGCGCTAAATGGGAGGCAACCCACCGGTTTTGTATCTTTACCTTTATCTTTTTATTCCTTAAGCATTTTATCTTTATTTCCTTTGTTTTTGCATTTCATTTGCGAAATTTCCCACCTTGAACTTTCTTTGGACGATTCAATTTTACATTGAGGACAATGTAAAGTTTAAGTGTGGGGGAGTGTTCTCATATAGATTTTTTAGCATTGTTAGTTTTCCCTTGTATTCATATAAAAAAAATTGCTTTATGAACTCCGAAACCTAGAAATATGTGCCTTTAGGATGACACTATCAATCTAAATGGATGGAACCATCTTGGCTGGAGGAGTTGAGGAACCCATTAACTAAATGGACAGAATTATTCAAGTGTTAGAAATACCATGATAGTTGTTACCATATCTCGGAATATCACCATATCACATTCTATTTTTGTTTTTCCATATTTATCTATTGTTCTCTAAGTGCTTTGGTGGGTCACTAAAAATCGACTTGTTATTACTGCTAGGATGAAATAGAGTGATTGAGTTGCTAAAAGAAAAAAGAAAAAAAAGGCCGGCCAATTAGACCAAACGGAATAAAAAGACACTTGGATAGCATTATGTGTGAAACGTTGTCCCTGTCTCCGTCGCCTAAACAAGCGTGGACTGCAGGATCCAAGGCAACTATCACATTCTTGCTGACAAGAAGCATGCGCTTGGATCCAAAAGATCTAATCATGATGTCTACAAAAAAAAAGTATTATATTGGTTGAATAAAGTCACTCCTGGTTCCCTTGTATATGCCAGCGAGTTGATGTAGAATTCAAACCAGTATCTCAATCCAATATGATGCATAGGTTCATCTTGGTAGTGACCTTCAGACAGATATGGGAAATATCGATCACTTGTGAACATTCGCCAACATCTATTTATATATCCATCTTCTTAATCTTTTCATTGTGATTGTGGTTAGTCAGATTCCGAGTATTGTGGCTTGTTCGACTATCTAATTAGAGCTTTATTTACTTATATATGTATTGAATTTGTGCAAGGTACCTCCTCCTGTAGTCAGTTTGGATTCGTTCATTGATTTGTCACAAATAAACGGAGTTGGAAATATAGGTTTTGTAGGCAGACCTCTTGTAAACCTTTACGAGACTAAAACTCGTCCACTAGGGACACCTAGGGGTTTAAAGGCTTGTTATTTATGCTAAAAGTGACCGTAGCCTCGACAACACGGAGTTGTATGTATGTTTTAAAATTGTTTTGTTTGATTTTCTCGAGGACTAGCAAAGTCTAAGTGTGGGGGAATTTGATAGGTGTAGAATACACCGTATTTATTATCTAGTATTTATGATTTCTTTGCGAGTTTTCATGTAAATTATGTATCTTATGTGTGAGTTTGAGTTTATTAGGTACTTTGGATTCATATGGATCAAAAGAAGGAGAAAGTAGTCATTTGGAGCGAAAAAGGAAAAAGGTCAACTCGCAGACGATATTTGGAGCATGCTAGGTCGCACAAGAGGAGTTAAGTCGGAAATTAAGATGCCAGTCTCCTAGAACTGACAATTGAACTGAGAATTAGGATGTCAGTTTTCTAAAACTGACAAGCCATTTTTGAGCTGGTCATCCCTTATCCTAACGCATGGGTGCTCTCAACTATCTCATGGGTTAACCATACAACTAGATGGGGGAATTTCTTTGTTATTACAACTCAACCTAAGATTCAGAGAAATCTTATTTCTTAATCTCTCATATATTTTATGAATACGAGAGAAGTCGAGAGAATTAGGAAGAAGAGGAAGAGAAGTTCATAGTTCATGAATGGGAGAAATCAGAACGACTTGTTGCTGCAATCGATTGTTGATGCCATGTTCTTGAGAGAGATCGAGATGTAATCAGGGTTCTATTTGAATCTCCAATCGAAGAACAAGAAAAGGGATCTGAGATAACAACGAAGATGGTCGATGGGTTTCACTGAATTTGTTGGTGTTGAGATCCCAAGAGAAATTGAGCTTGTGGTAAAGAAATACAGAAATGGAGATCGACAGAAAGGGTTTCAGAAGCCGCGATTCTGGTGGTATTTTTAATTGAAAAAATGAATTATTGCCGCCGACTCTATTGATGAATCAGGAGATATGGGTTCTCGCTGCAATTGGGTTTTATGAGAATGATTCAGTAAAGATGGTGGTAATGAATTCATGGAGAAGAAATTGAGCTCCTGGAAGAATTGGTGGTGGTTACTGAAGTAGTGGTGGTCTGAGACAGATTAGATGAGAAGAGAAATGAGTTTCTGAAGGCTTGAATTCTGATGTTAAGGTGATGGATTATGGAATGGTGCTGCTTCAAGGAGATGGCTGTGATTCAGTTGGTAGAAGAAGAATCTGTAGCTGGGAAATGGTTCTAGAGTGAAGTTGCAGATTGGAGGTAGGCAGGAAGTAAAGGTTGAGAAGCTAATGGAAATCCGAGAAAGTGATGTTGTTGTTGCAGCTGGTGTTGGAAGTTGAGATTGGTTGCAGTTCAAACTGCAGGAGAAGCAAGGTGTTGGCATTGTTAGTATTGCAGGAAAAGGACCTGAGATGCTGTTGAGCTTGTGCAAATGGGATTGTGACTAATTTAGACAAGATAATGATGGAGCTACATGAAAGAGATATCAAACGAGGAAGAGGTGCTGCTACTGAGGTTGGAGCTAATGTCGAATGGAATCTGCGGGTGAAGTTGCAGTTCAAATGAGTCAGTGGTGTTGCTGGAATGGGTAATTGAAGTATGAGGCAGAGGAGAGATGGTATTTGCAGTTCAGGCAGGAAGATACAAAAGCATTAGATTGAAGTGCATCTGCAGGTGCTGAGATGCTCATGGAGCTATGGATTTGCACAAGGCAAGGAGCTGGTGAAGTGAAGCATCCAAGTAGAGAACTTGATGCTCAGCTGGGATTCAGAACAAATAGGGTCTGTTGGTTTGAATCAGAAGAGCATAACAGTGTTGTGCAAAGAGATTCACTGAAGTGATGTTGTGACTGAAATGATTGGTACAGTAGTGGTATCTGGAGCATTGCAGGCATGGAGAAGGAAGTAGATGATGTGAGTCTTGTGTGGATGACAATGAAGCTCAGGTGGCACTGAAATTGCGAATTATGTAGTGTTGATGCTGGTGATGGAATGGGATTGTGCTGCCGCTGGTATTGAATACCTGAGGTTCATGAACTGCAGGAGATCAAGCTCAAGTGGATGTTGGTGCTAGTTATGGCATGAAGGGAATAGAGGTGTGCAAGTTTGATGCAATGGGTTTGTAGGTTATGAAGTGCAATTGAACAAGTCATGGAGGAACTGAATTTGCAGCAGATAATGAATGGGTTTGAATAGATGTATGCTAGGAATGTGCAGAGAAGGACAAAAGTATGGCTGAAATATGGCCTGGAACAGCCAGGAATCGGTCATAACTCGACCAGTTTCCGAGTTAGCCGAGTTGACTCGCCGATCCAGTAGCTGACTCAGATCCACCTTTGGGCTTAGACTTGTTGGACTTCATTCATGGGCTAGTTGGACGTGACTTATTGAAAGTGAAGGCAGAGGGAAGTATATATGCAGAGAAGGGTTCTATTCTAGGGGATATCTTTTTAGCTTCTACTTTGGTTCTAGGGTTTAAAAAAGATGAAAACTTTTCTTTTTCTTCTTGTTATGAAACCCATTAACATGAGTAGTTAAATCTTATTATTGGTTATGGATTGATTTGATTTCACAAAGCATGCTTCTTTCATTGATAAATTAGTTTTGTCTCATGATTATCGATCTTGATTCACTATCTATATCGCCATGTATGATTTGAATATTTGTTTAGTTGAGTGGCCAATTGATTGAACTCATATTCACATCTAATGCTAGTTTATGGTGTTTCACACGTAAAAGTGATGCATCTTGAGTACAAGTAGCACAAATATGGTTATTGCTTGTAGTGATATATCCTAATAATCATATGTGAACCATGACCTTTGTTAAATTGAATTAGTGCGCTTTCCACGTTCAATTGCTTTGATTGGCCTGATTTCATAGAACTTAATGCATCTAGGGAATTAAACTTGATTAGTGCTTTTACACGTTAGGTTGTTCTCTTAGATAGAACATACTCGCATCTTTTAATGTGTTTGTTGATGACAAAAGGAGATTCGCGGGATATTCTTGCGATCAAGGTATTCTAGGTCTTTTGATAAAAGTTGAGATTAAAATATCAATTCTAATTATTGTGTAGGAAACATATTTGTGAATGAAGATGAAATCCGTGACCAATATTTTCTCATCTTTGATTTGTTTACTTTCCTTTATTTGCTTTAAGTTTATTTTACTTTATTAAAAATAAAATAAAAATCCCCCCTTGTTACTTTTAGGAAACCGAAATATTTTGACAACGAAAGTCTCTCTGTGGATACGAACTCTTTCTTATCACTACTACATTTATTTTAGTGAAGTAAGAAAGTGAAATTATATTTGTGTCGGCTGACAATTAAATACATATCTTTAGAAAGTTAAAATTAGTAATGTGAATTTACTAATTGAAGATTTTCTACTGAGATTTCGGTCATATTTGGTCAAAGCATTTCCAGGAATTATGGAAACCGAATTTGGAAATATATTGCATATCTTGAGAATATTTTCGGTTTTGGAAATTCCTTGGTGTCCAAACTTCCTTGGTCTATAAATATTGAAGTTTTCATTTCGAGCAAACTAATCCCAAGAGCCAGCAAAACTACCTTGTTGTGTTGTTACTGGTGGAGCCGTCTATTCAGAGAGGAAAGTAACCTAATTAGGCGAAATCTCTTACGACCGCTCGTTTTAAAGACTTCTTTGGGATTGGGTAGCTATACGAGTACCGTTGGTGGGAAACTAGATAATTGGAGTTTATTATTAGTTTTTGATTGATTTAATTGACTAACGGTTGTTGAACTTTGATTTCACCTAGTTTGTTTATGCTTGAGAATCTTCTCTTCTAATATAAGATTCAGTCAAACTAGATCGAAGTTTCGACGGGAGATCTTTAGACTGTTTGTAGATCTAAAGACGTCATGTGATAATCCATCGTTAACAGACTCCATTCTGTGTGTGATTGATCACAAGAGATTCAAAGTGATTGTGTGCAGGTGTTTATTAAAGATCTAAGAAGATTTGAAGACGAAGAAGATTTCTGATTTGGGTTCATAATCTTTGGTGTGCACAAAACTTGATCGGCTGGGGATCCAAGTATAATTGGTTTATATCTTTTTGATAATCTTGATTTATTAGTTGAGTAGATCGACATCCATATGTTTCTTTGTGATTCGAAGTATTGATTACATAGTCTTAACAATTTCTTTGGTAATTGTTGAATAGATTGATCTTGAAACCCGACAAAGGAGTTTATTGGGATAAACAGAAGATCCTTTTGTCAAAATCATATCACGTTGTTTGAAAAGAGTTGTTACCGAACAAATTTGTTGTTCCTTTACTGTTTGGAATACGAACCAAAGGAATCGTTCCAAGTGCGTGATTTATTGCAAGTTGGAGGCGTAGGGATACATACGGAACTAGGTGAATGATAGGTTTAGTTGCTTGGTCTCAACTATACTAAGTTGGTTTAGATTTTGTATATCGGCTTAATCCTGAGAGTATTCAATTCTAGACAAGATCCTGGGGTTATTCTGCACTTGCGGTTTCCTCATTAACAAAATCTTGATGTGTCTTTTACTTTTATATTTCCGTAATTATAATTGTTTTTATTATAATTAGAAGTAAAATACACAAACGTTAATTCCTATTTACTTGATAGAAATCCTATTGTGTTTGGTTAAGTCCAAACCTATTATCAATTAAACATACTTCGTTGTTGTATTGTCTTGATCTTGTATCCATAGTCAATCACGCACGTTGTCTTGTTATCATGTTGTCTCGATCTTGTATACATAGATGATCACACAAAGTGTGAACCAATTGGTTGTATTGTCTTGACTCAGTCCATAGACAATCATTTTTGGAGAAAGGACTTATAGGTGGAAAAGTTTTAGATTGAGGTATATTTAGGTACCCTCGTTTTTTGAATTGGTATCAGAGTAGTCAAACACGAAAATATTTAAGAATCTGGGTTTGATGCGATCCAACCTATAAGACATGAGTCAAATTAGAGTTAAGCAAGAGAGAAAACTAACGAAAGACTCAGTTAACGTGTCACAAGATATGTGCTCAAAAGGAGATAGTTCTTCAATTTCAGGTTGATCAATTGATGATGTCTCTGAAAAGATATCTTTGAGTTCTATACTTGAGATTTCTGATAAAAGATCAAGTGTAAAAACATCTGAATTAAAGGAATTGAGCAAACAATTTCTTATTTGTTCTAATGATCTTCTTTCAGCACTTGAAAGAGAACGAGATTTAACTTTAAAGTTTGAAAATCTCGATGAAGAGCATAACTTGCTGAATGAAAAATTCTCACAACAAATACAGATTCTTAAAGACAAAATAGGTGCTAGTCTTTCTCAAGCTGAGAAAGATCGTAATACGGCTCTTGAAAAAGTACATTTGTTGGAAGAGAAACTTGTCTGATGCAAGTATTAACTCTCAACAAATGAACTTTTAAGAGAAAGAAGGATAATATCTCACAAGAGAAAAACGCCTTGAGGCTGATCTAGCTAGTGCTCTTGATAAAATCAAGACGTTGGAAGAGTAAAATTTGAACCTTAAAAAGTTCAATGTTAGCTCAAACAATTTAAACTGAATGTTATAAGCAAGTAGAAATCATCGTGATACACGAGGATTGGGCTATAAGGGAATAGATGCTTCACGTATTAGCAAAGAGGTAAAATTTGTGAAAGCTACAAATTCTTCTAAACCAGAGGCTTCCACTGATATAAAAGATGCTCGTAAAGAAGAAAACCCAATCAAGCCTAAGAATCATGTTCAACCATACTCTTCAAGTACGACAATCAAAGAGAGCACTTCTGCTAATGTCAAGAAAGCAACAAAGTTGAACAAAGATAAGAAGAAGAAGAAGAAGAAGAAGAAGAAGAAGAAGAAGAAGAAGAAGAAGAAGAAGAAGAAGAAGAAGAAGAAGAAAAATCATCAAGCTCCAATGCAAGAGGATCCACAAAAAGGTAACATTAAAACTCAGGCTATGTATGTTACTAAGCATTGTTTTTATTGTGGTAATAAAGGGCGTGTGTAATGGGGATGCAAGATTCGTAAGATAGAAGATACACTTTATTTTGCATCAACCGAATTGGCTAATATTGCTCCCCAAAGGAACTCAGATCGATATTGTCCAAAGTTTAGACAAAAGAATTATTATAATGATATTTCAAATTTTGCCTATCGCTCGACAAGGCCATCTCATAAAAGACCCGAATATATAAAGAGAGATGACTTTGTAAATGCTAAGACTAGATCTGATGTTCCAAATTGGAGAAAATTTTTTTCGCAAAGTATTCAAAAGGACAATCGTCCTAATGGTATGAAGGATAAAGTTGCTCATGCGAAACCCTCCTCTAAATGGGTCCCAAAATCCTCTATAGCCAAAAATGGACGAAAAGTTAGTCACAAGAATGACTCTCATCTGCTAATTGTTGGTGACAATAATTATAAGAGTTTTCTTGAAAGAATAAAGAAAGACTCTCATCTGCTAATCATGTCTGAAATCTCTTGTACTAGTAAACGGTGTGATATTGACACTCTTTATCACAAGTCAAAGAAGAAAAACAAGAGATGATGGAACAAGAGAAAACAAACCAAGCAAGAGGTCAAGAATGATGATTTTGTCTTAGTCACTCGTGACGAACAAGACAAGAATGATGAATTTTGCATGCTCACCTTTGTGCTCAATCTTATGAAGGGTGAGGAAGCATGTCAAACTGAGCACATGATCTCTCGGTTATTATATGACTAATTAACATCTTCAGAGAGATTTATTTTCTTTTATACTCATACTTTCTCTATCTATATTTTATCTTTTGATAGAAACGGTAATTTTTAGTTTATGATGTTGACATCTACTGATATTATATGTTTAGCTCTTGTTTTTACGGTTAAAACGAGCCAAAAATCACTGAATTCGGACATCATATGCAAAAGTTATGTCAAAAACAATTTAGTGTTGTGATCCGTCACAAGTAACTCTTGTAAGTTGTAACCGATCCTAGTACCCGGTCCTAGTGACTACTAGTGATTTTGTAACCGATCCTAGTGATAAGTCCATACGAAGGAGTGTAAAACTGTTTTGCCCATAACTTCTTCGTCCGAACTCCGAATGACCTCATTCTTTTTGAATTGATTTCGTAATTCAATTTTCTACAAGATTGAGGTCATTTAAATACTTGATTTTATGTTGAATATTCATGATGTATTCCAAATTGATTTATGAGATATATGTTTCATAACCTTAATATTCGATCTCTTATAGTGTGAACCCTTATGGTTTGGGTGACTTTTTGGTTTAGCGGGATTATGTTCTAGCCCATGTTGGTAGGCTTTATCAAAGGATCATAAGGGGTTCCGATTGAAACTAATATGTGAAAAAGTCACAATATGTTGAATCGTTTGGTTTAGCATAAAAGCATATGTGTTTCGGGGTTTCAACTTTTGCTTTGCATTAGTAAAAAATGGTTCTCAACCTTTCTCTGGTAAAGGTTGGTTTTTGTTGTTGTTCTTATGTATTGCGAGAGGATGAAAACATAATGGGGGTGAGTTCTAACTTGAACTTGCGCTTAATGACATATCTTAAGGGGAGAAAAGGATACGGAGCATGAGGTAACAAATTTGTTAGTTAATCGTTTTCCTGTTTAAGAAAGGCCTGATTTTATTGCATTTATCTATTGCTTTTGCGTAAAAAAATTTCGGTACAATTGATGTTTTATTCCATTATTTGTGTGTTATTCAATTGTTTTTGGGTAAGAAAAACTATTGTTATCTTGCTTTATTGTTTGGTATCAATTGTTTAGGATTACGAAATTATGGTGCAATTACGGTACTTTAATGTCTATGTTGTTTCAATTGCTTCCGGTTGAGGTAAATAATTGGTTTGTATGAATTTTTTATGGCTTAACAAAAGGTTTTCGGGATAAATTGTTTAGTCCAATTCGATTCCGAATAAGAGAAACTAAGTTAATTCTGATCTTATTTATACTTATCA
The DNA here is from genome assembly GCA_023529315.1 of Papaver bracteatum. Classification (NCBI taxonomy): domain Eukaryota; kingdom Viridiplantae; phylum Streptophyta; class Magnoliopsida; order Ranunculales; family Papaveraceae; genus Papaver; species Papaver bracteatum. The sequence goes on from JAJJWX010001659.1 coordinate 1,876,654, forward strand.
AAGTGGAGGTTTCAGTTATTCAAGACTAATCGAATGCCTTAACAAGAAATGCTAGTCAACTAACCTAGTACTTGTCTTGTTTAAAAGTGAAAGGTCTAAGTTATTATTTGAATAATTAGAACATGATGAGAAAAATAGAGTTAATTCTGATCTTTATTTTGGTCTTATCGAACAAGCGGTTGTATTTATGCAATCGGTTTAGCAAAAGAACTAAGGTGCTTAGTCGAATTTTGATTTTCTAAACTATTAGGGAAAATTGATTCGGGAAATTGTTTCCTTGGTAACATATCAAAACAAAATTACTTTGTAGTTTCAGTTTTGATATTGGTTATCTAAAATGGTGTGTGGAACCCCGTGCTTAACTCTTATAGGTTGCAAGTCTTTTGAGATTTGTAACATCCTTTCGGTTTGTCCTTTATTTTCTTATACCTTTGTAATTTTGTGACAAAAAGGGGGAGAAATATATGGAGTAAACAAGTGATATTGGTATTGATTTGGTATTACTAAGGAAAGAGAAACGGTTCTTTAACGTTTTATCTAACGAAAAGAGTAAAGCGTAGACTAAGGGTGAGTAGCATATCATATTGATAAGGGAATAACAAAGACGTGCAAATTGAAAATCTACCTATCTCACCTTTAGGGGGATTATTAGCTTTGTTATTATAATGTCAACAACGGCATTTATGTATTGAATGTATACAAGTTACCGCGCTGTTGAAATTGGGTATCAAGCGTATGTGTAATGAATTCTTCTAATTTGTTTATCCATATGATGTAAGAGTATTGTCACTAAAATTGACAAAGGGGGAGATTGTTAGAGCATTGCTCGGTTGAACCCACCAAGCGTTGGTATGTCAAGTTTAGTTGTCATATTTTAGTGAACTAAAACTCATTTAAAGAGTCACTTGATTATATGCTAGATTCAACTTCGTATATGTTAGCTTGAAAGTATTAGGATGTGAGACATTACAAGTATTACGTGAAGACTTGAAGAATGTAAAGAAGTAAGTAGCTACAACGACGACATCATCCTTCCTCATGAGGTTAGTAATATTTGACTTGAACTATTTCATTCCTAACGTATCTTTCAAGTCGTGCAAATTGAAAACATAACCGCGAAGCTGTGAATGATTATACTCTAGTTAGGCGTAGTATTAAGGAATACAATACGAAGTATAACGCTTATATTTTGAACTTCATATATAAGACATCGACATAATCGTATGAATGCTATTTTGATTATGTGTATGGGTATAAGTGAAGATTTCGTTATAGGAAACAATGTTTTACATTCGTTTAAAGGAAGTAAATTCATAAACTTGTTTTGTGAATCGAACGGGAAATCGCTAGGCTTATTGGTATTGTTATTCATTGCAAATCTTTGGATTACCAATATGTGTGATTAGTATAACCGCTCATGACTTGATAATGTTCTTGGTAAAACTATTCACAAGGCCTGACTTTTGTATTGGTATGACCTTTATTAGTGAAACTGATCATAAGTAATCACCTAAGATGGTATGATCGATTTGTTGTAATTGGTATGACCAACTCTAGACATTGGGGAACCGATTCTAGTAAGAGGTGTAACCAATCACAAGCAAAGGGAATCGATCCTTGTAAGAGGTACAACAAGTTAGATATTGGTAACTGATCCTATGACTTGTGCAACCAAATACAAGTTAGATACCCTAAATATGTGGTAACCGATCCTAGTACCTAGTCAACCAAATTTTGGAAAGTTAGTGTGACCGATCCTAGTACCCACATGGAGGTAGAACCGAAACTTGTTTTGGTAGAACCTTGAAACCCATGATTGGTGATTGACTGTTCTTGATCAATCACATAGTCCTTGGAAGTCAGATGAACCAATTCTAAACTTGTTTGGAAGTGTGGCAAATCGGTTCCAAGATTGTAAATATGAAAAATGAGTTACAAAGTAAAGATGTCGACATACTTTGAACATGTACAATAACTCTTTATCTTTTATTGTTCAAAGATATTCCTTAATATCTAAAGGACAATCTCGGATCGAAATAAATTGAGAATCTTTTAATTAAGGTTTTTAGTTTGATATGCTTTTAATTTCCAGCAATTAAATGCATATCTTTAGAAAGTTAAAATTGGTAATGTGCATTTACTAATTAAAGATTTTGTACTGAGATTTCGGTCAATATTTGGACAAAGCATTTCTAGGAATTATGGAAACTGAATTTGGAAATATATCGCATATCTTGAGAATATTTTCGGTTTTGGAAATTCCTTTGTGTCCAAACTTCCTTGGTCTATACATATTGAAGTTTGCATTTCGAGCAAACTAATCCTCAGAGACAGAAAAACTACCTTGTTGTGTTGTTACTGGTGGAGCCATCTATTCGGAGAGGAAAGTAACCTAATTAGGCTAAATCTCTTACGACCGCTCGTTTTAAAGACTTCTTTAGGATTGTGAAGCCCTACGTGTACCATTGGTGGGAAACTAGATAATTGCAGTTTATTATTAGTTTTCGATTAATTTGATTGACTAACGGTTGTTGAACTTTGATTGCACTTGGTTTGTTTATGCTTGAGAATCTTCTCTTCTGATATAAGATTCACTCAAACTAGATCGAAGTTTCGACGGGAGATCTTTAGATTGTTTGTAGATCTAAAGATGTCATGTGATAATCCATCGTTAACAGACTCCATTATGTGTGTGATTGATCACAAGAGATTCAAGTTGATTGTGTGCAGGTGTTTATTGAAGATCTAAGAAGATTTGAAGACGAAGAAGATTTCTAATTTGGGTTCATAATATTTGGTGTGCATAAAACTTAATCGGCTGGGGATCCAACTATAATCGGTTTATCTTTGTGATAATCTTGATTGATTAGTTGAGTAGATCTGCATCAATATGTTTCTTTGTGATTTGAATTATTGATTGCATAGTCTTACAATTACTTTGGTAATTATTCAATAAATTGATCTTGGAACCCGACAAAGGAGTTTATTGGGATAAATGGAAGAGCCTTTTTTTCAAACTCATATCACGTCATTTGAAAAGAGTTTTTACCGAACAGATTTGTTATTCCTTTACTGTTAGGAATACGAACCAAAGGAATTGTTCAAAGTTTGTGACTTATTGCAAGTTGAAGGCGCATGAATACATACGGAACTAGGTGTACTATAGGTTTAGTTGCTTGGTCTCAACTATACGAAGTTGGTTTAGATTTTGTATAGCGGCTTAATCCTGTGAGTATTCAATTCTAGATAAGGTCCCGGGGTTTTTCAGCACTTGCGGTTTCCTCGTTGACAAAATCTTGTTGTGTCTTTTACTTTTCTATTTTTGCAATTATAATTGTTTTTATTATTGTTAGAAGTAAAGTACACAAACGTTAATTCCTATTTACTTAATAGCAATCCAATTGTGTTTGGTTAAGTCCGAACCTATTATCAAGTAAACATACTTCATTGTTGTATTGTCTCGATCTTGTCTCCATAGTCAATCAGGCAAGTTATCTTGTTATCGCATTGTCTAGATCTTGTATCCATATATGATCACACGATGTGTGAACCGATTGGTTGTATTGTCTCGACTCAGTCCATAGACAATCACTTTCGGACAATGGACTTATAGGTGGAAAAGTTTTATATTGAGGTATATGTGGGTACCCTCATATTTTCAACTAGTATCCGTCATAGTGTAGAAACCCAATCCACCATCTTTAATAAGCAATGTGGCAATCCATTGCTGCACCAGACCAAATCCTGCACCATCTTTGAGTCGATTATTACGAGGACTGAAATAGAGAACATGAAATCAAAATGAAATAGATCAAATTTATGATAGAAATCAAGGAAATCAGACTAAGAAGATTAGAAATAAGATAAAAATGATGGATATTGTGATCAAATTAACATTAAAGCTTCCAAATCTGAAAAGATTGAAACTGAGTTAACTCAGTTTTTCCTCTTGATTCACTCTTCAGTTGTTTTTTTTTCTAGAAAAAAAAAAAAAAAAACTTTGGCGCATACGAATGTGATGGATTTGATGCTAACAAAACTAACCTGTTTTCGTTAGCAGACGATCAAAATGTTACTTAGATTAATTACTTAAGAAATCCAACTATTTTGCAACTGCCGAAAAAACCGTATCCGATACTCCAATTCCAACTGAACCAAATGATCTCTCTTCTTTCTCTAATAATTTTTTCTCCTAAAACTTGTTTTTTTTTGTTTTCTCTCGACCTTCTTTCCCCACTCTAAAATTTTCCTTCTTTCACACCAAAGATTGGCTCCCTATTTATAACCTGGCTTGATTGGGGTATACCCAATAAGACAAAATCTTGTCATTATGAAGTAAAACCAAGCCACCCCTTAACCTTGTATTTTATAAATGGATAAAATGCCCCCACAATGATTAGCACTAATTTAATTAAAATGATTAAATTAGTTAAATTAGTTAGATTAGTTAGTTGGTCTATAAGTTGGGTTTTAGAATTAATTTAGAGAGAGAAGTAAAATGAAGTAGTAGAGGAAGTTTTTTTTTTTTTGGGTGGGGTGGGGGGGGGAAGTTAGGTTTTTGAGAAATTTGTAATATGAGTGATTCAAATCCTGATTTTGAAGTGGGGGAGTCTTCTAACTTTCCTCCTACAGATGAGTACTTGTATGATGAATCTACCAGACCATGATCAAATGGATTACATGCATGACCCTCACTTTTATTTTCCTCAAACTCATGATGGGTATGGAAGTGATGAATATGTTGAGTCAAACGTAGAATCCAATGACCAAGAAGAAGAGAATGGAGCTGCAAGTAATCAGGTAGACAATCTACGTGGTGAAGATTGTGATTTTTCCATGCAAATAGTGGATTTTTGTTTTTTTTCTTCACTTTTGCTTCCCAGGGTTGGCAAGGTCAACGCTTGTCGATCATGCCGACCAAACACGCTGGCGTGGTTTGTAATTGAACAACGTGCCAAATTTTCATGAGCAGTATTCGTGTCGTCAGGGAAGAAAATTGACACCATGCCGACTTTCAGTTTTACAACACAGGAGTCGTTACTTGAAAATGCTTAAGCCGGTATTTTCAAGTTTTCTAGTCTGGTCGGCAATGTTAAATTTTTCTTACGTGCCAGCTATTTTGTTGTCGTCAGGGTTTTATATGTCTACCTTGCCGACTTTGGTAATACATATCAACTAACTTTTGATGTTTTGTAGATTGTTGCATTGGTACCGATAACGGATCAGCCTCAAACTCAGAAAATTAGGGTTCCTGATACTTCTACACATTACGCTAATGATTAGGAATGGGAGGATAAAAATGACGCGGTCAATTGGATTGTTGAGAAATCCAAAGAGAAGATGTGCATTCTAGTGAAAAACACCCAACAAAAATCTACACGTTTTGAAATGGTATGCGAGTGTTATGGGTCGCCGGAGGAAAGTCACAAGAGAAAGGGTTATGTGTATGATAAGAAGACGACTAGGGTGTACAAGATGAAGTCAAACAAGTGTGGATGCCCATTCAAGATTATTTTTTGGAGGAACAAAGAAACCGACAACGTGTGGAGAATGGATGAAACTTTATGAGGACAACATGGACCTTTGGAATGTTTTAGATGAGTCTAGGGAATATCCCATAGATTTGACTAAAGTAGGTTTAATAGATTTTAATGAACTCCCTCTAATAGATTTGAGTGATGATTGATTATAGTAGGAACTAATGAATCTTTTTGGAGTACTTTTGTAATCGCATTCCTGTTTTGTGTAATGTACTTTGGCGTACTACAAATTAATAAAATGGATGTGGTTTTTTTTTGTGTATACTCCTTTGGTCGACATTGTATTTGTCACACGACCCTTCCGTCCCTCCCAGAGTCGGCATTATTAATTCGTCAGGATGCCGGATGCACTGCATGAAAGCATAGGAAAATAGGCCTGGGACGGTCGACAAGGTTTTTCCCTCTTACAGTGCCGACTGTCCCAGGGTCGGAAGGGTCTTGGTTTCGTCAGGTTGCCGACTTTTATCTGGTGAGCATGGTTTTTGAGGATAACAATGCCGACCAAAACAGACAAAAAAAAACTTATTTCTGGATGTTCTCATGCATTAAGTCGTCAGGGTTTATGAGGAGAACCCTACTGAATGTACATCCGCCGGCAAGTTTTATGAAGATAACCATGCCGATCAAACCAGAAAAAAAAAACTTGTTTCTGGATGTTCTCATACATTATAGTCGGCAGGGTGTATTAGGAGAAACCTACCGACCATATATTCACCAGCATGGTTTGTAAACTCTTAAGTGTCGACTGTGAAGTAACCGACGCGCTTTTAATTTAGTACAATGCCGAATTTACATCGAATACAAACCTTAATTAAAGCATACAAACGTTAAAAACTTAACCCTAACACATTTGGGACATAGATAATATCTTTTTCCGGTACACAATTTCTTAGGAGAGGTAATTAGCTTCATCTTACTGTCGCAACATGGATTTGTGCATGGTAGAAGGTTGATTTTAGCAACTTCATCTTCATACGGAGCTAGGCGCTCATCTATCCAATAGAAAAACCCACAACAAGTGCATTTTGAAGCATACGGCTGATATACATCTCCTACTGCAACTTTCATGAGAAATAAGAATCCCTTACAACCTTTAATAGTACATTTGCTTCCTTCAAAGGGACAATCGTTTGCAAAATGACCACTTAGTGTACAAAGACTACAAATATTTGGTTGTGTTGCACTTGAAACTTCCATTCTTTATGCCAGGTTGAAGATGAAGTTGAGAATGCTTTTATAATAACAACACACCTAATATCTTGATTTTGAAATTTCTAGTCGTTGAGCATTCAATGGGTTGTACTTTGTACTTAAAAAGTAATATTTTTATACTACTAACATTTAGGTCGGCAGGGTTGAGATTTCAAACCATGCCGACTACCTATCCCTGACAGCACTATAGCATATAACATGGTATGGTCGGCAAGGTCGATCTTACAAACCATGCCGACTTACAACAACTCTAATATTGTCTAAAACTGCACAAAAAAGAATAACTTCTAAAGCAAGTGAAACTGAAAATTAACATAAGTTTAACAAGTCTAAAACCAACAACTAATAGTTCAAAACATAAGGTAATAGTTCAAACCACAATCTAAGTTTCTAAATCAAGTGAAACATAATAAAATTTAAAAATTTCATGGATCCTTCTTATTGTTGTTATCTTCCTCCACATCACTAGCTTTTTCACCATCACTAGTTTTTTCAGCAGCATTAGCTTTTGCTTTTCCCTTATCTGGACCTATGTAATCACCATCCTCATTGTAATAGGGGTTCACTCCAGAAAAGTCACATGCCCTCGAAAAAGTCCTTGGATCAACCTCTTCTTCTTCCTCCTCTGATGATGTGCATTCTTGATAGTTGAGGGGATTGCTAGGACTATCCATAAACCTTAAAAATTCTTCAGGATCTTCCTTACCCATCAGAAGTAACTTTCTTACAGGGTAATTCTTTTCAATTTCATCTTTAGGATCTTCTAAATTGGGATAAATTGCGTTAATAAATTGTAATGACTCTTCTGCATTGTTAACAAGACCAGTGGTATCTTCTATTTTTGCCTCTGGGAACCTAAACAATACACAATAAGATATATGAAAATTCTAAACATTGAAACATGGTTCTGGTAATACAGCCGGCAGGGTCTAGAATCTAAACAATGCCGACCAAACACTACACCATTTTAAGGATATAGCAACATACAATAGATGTTGCTAAACGGGGTCGCAACGGGACTTCGCTGTTGCTAAACACGGTGTCGCAATTTTTAGCAACGGCATAAGCTTTGTTGCGAATCTTGGTCAGCAACGGACATTCGCAGAACGTTGTCGTTGCGTAATTTTTTTTATTAGCAACAGCAGTATATTGTTGCTAATATGTTGCTAATTACAGAATACCACTACCCGTAACCGATATTGTTGGTTCAAAGGGGTTCACTGTATTGGTTCTGGTTCTATTTTAGCAACATAGCCCTGATGTTGCTAATCTTTTGCAACCTCAAAAAAAAAGAAGGTCAAGTCCCATTCTATTGACCTAGTCAAAATTCATTACCCCAAATTCCCCCCCTGCAATTACCCAGTTCCCCATATTCAACATCCAAATAGATATACAAACTACAATGGCAATACAAAACAGATACAAATGTAGTTGAGAATCACCACCAGATAATTTTATTATAAAATAAAGGATTCTTCAGTTGATACAAATGTACACAAGTAACTTATGTATGTTGTGACTGACATAAAATATTTGATCTATGTTGATGTTCATAAATGGAGGGGTAACCTAGTTTGTGTCAACCAACATAGGCATTGAAAAACAGGGAAAGAAAGACTAAAATATCACGAGACTTCGCCTGCTTAACCAATTTCCTCATCTAATTATACGTAGATTCAGCTGCTGCTAAAATATCACTAGAGTACTACTTTTTGACTTAATCCCAAATACTTGTATAATAACCAATTAGATGTTTCAGTACTGAGGTCACAAACAAAAGACTAAACCCTAGATTTTGGCAAAAGAATTTATAAATAGCCGAGACTTCCCTGCTATTGTCCGTGCATGCTTCCTCAAGTACCGGCTTATCTCCATATGCCACACGAAAATAAATGATTAGTCCATATATCAATACCTTTACATAAAAGCTACTCAGCAACTAACCTTGATGCGGTGCCACTTCGATCTAACTTTTGCATGAGAATGACTTTAGAGCGGGCATTCAAAGATTGTACATGGAAAGAAACTAAATATCAGGTACCAATAATTAGCCATGCATCAAGTGTTCAGATTTACCATTGGTTAATTCAAGAATGACATCATTGAAAACAGCTTCATGCCACTATCGATAAATTAGTCTTTAAAAAGGAAAATAAAAAGTGATCATAACTAACCAAGCCTCCACCATCATCATCATAAAAATCACCATCATTAACACCCATTTCTCGCATCCCAACTTGTTTCGACACAGCTGATACCTACAGGCATGAACAAGCAACAATAATTTGGTGAGCCAATAAAGTACAATGGTATATAAGACAGGATTTTGATCTATCTAATTTATTGTCCACTCCTTAAAAATATGCTTTTGAATCATTTCTCATTTAATCTTTATGAATGAACTTTGCATAACGTTCTGCTTTGGCTCCTGACTTGGCACATCATGTTTTTTTGGCTTCAATCTTTATGTGTATGTGAGTGTTCCATTAGAGGAATGAACTTTGCATAACGTTATGCTTTGGCTCCTGACTTGTGGTCATAATACTCGATAACCGCGGCTCTCGCTAATCGCCGCTAGTGTGAGAGCTTGTGCGTGCAACCTGTATTCAAGCAACATAAAGAAAAATAAGAAGAAGACGCATCCATAACTGCATCAGTGTAGAAGGAAAACATATTTTGATGCAGAGATTAGTAAAACAAAATGACTTCAATCGTAATAGGAATCCTTGAGAGCGGAAATAGATAATAGTAGGATTAGGATGAGAGGGACAATTGAAATAATAAAGGTCTTCAAACCCAAGTATATTCAAGCGGGTCAAACATCAACTTTTGAGAAAAAATTAAACTTCCTAAAAACCCCGAACCCGAACACGGAAATTCCATTATATTCAGTTTCTCATAACCATCCAAAAAAATTTTCTACAACATCTCAATTTTGATCATCTCCATCAGCTGCATATCTATCTGTTCTTCTAATCTTCAGCTCAAGCATCACTGTACCTTTAGTTGTACAAAAATATACATATATGCCCATAAAACTTAAGTCACTTATGCATTTTAAGTAGTCTTATACTAAAAGAGTAAGGAGACAGTAGTAGGACCAAACACTTAGATGCTTTTAAGGCTCGGTGCTAAGTTTATCATTTATTAAGCTTAATCATTAAACAAATAAACATAATTTTTCTAATTGTGAATTGACTAAAGTACACAATAATACTGGGTACAAGAACGATAGTATTGAGATATAAGTGGTTAGATATACCTCAAAGGCAAGCCCAAGAACCTCCTGATCAAGAAAAAGACAATCTTTGTGGACGAGTGCGGCAATTTGGGTGACATTATCAAGATGCTTCTCTAGCTACAGTTAGAGATAAGAAAACTATAAGCCTAACTAATGTATTTGCAGTGATACATGACAAGCACCAAAAATTTCAATGAAAATATTCTTTACATACTCAAATATTCTTTTCAATGATTGTAAACTACTTCTCAAGATGCGGATTTCCTTTAATTTATCCAAAAAACCTTTTGAAGATATAAACATAACGGAAATACTTTGTTATGGCTCACTAATGAGTATAACTCTGGAAACAACACTAAATTTGTCTTTTCCAACTCTTTTCCATCATTTGGGAAATGGGGAAAAGCAAAATTATCATTTTGAAGTGTAATTAGAGGAATTGCATTGTATACATACCTTCACAGGCATGATTGCTTCATACAGAAATAAAACATCTCTGGCATCATGATAGAATTCCATAGCAGATGAGAGGCAGACATCCTACATGATTGCTGCTGCTTTGGCCTCTGTCTCCTATCAATTAGTATATGTAAGCCCAGAACAGAGACCTAGAATGATGCTCGCATATAAGGCCTCCAACAATAATCCAAGAACTTAAATGACCTGGAGCCTGGAGTTAGGGATCGCTCCACATTATCCCAAGCTTCTGCCCTTCTAGAAGTTAGTCTCCTGCAAGCATTCATTAAATATACAAAGCTCAAAGCTCATCCTCCTCTAACCATAATTTAAGTGGGTGTACAAATCCTTATTAATGAATTTCATGACTACAATATCACAGGGACAGAAAAAAAATGTGAAAATAAGGAGTGGCCTCGTAGACTCAGGTTCTTGTGTAACCATCTCCTCACACTGACGCTCACTTTCCTACAAACAAAATGTAAAAATAAAACATGGCATCAATAAAAATTACTGTAAACATCATTAACATAAGAATCCAGTAGAAAGTCAGGAGGTATTAGGATTTGCCTCTTAATTTCACCTCTTTTTCTCCACAGGGTATTAGCAAACAATAGTAATTGAAAAGGTTAGACGGAAATTTAAAAACCTTCTTCAAATCATCCATTACTAAAATAACAACAATTACAGACAAAAAAAAAGTACTAGAAATTGATTGAAACTAACCATGAGTAACACTGGAACGGGCAAATGATTTACAATAACCACATGAACTCTTTTTTCTACCAACATCAGAAATAACGGTTTCATCTATACTGTTGTTTGCTTCATTCTTGGTCTTCCCCAATGACATTTTTGATCTATAATTAAATTATCTAACACAATTTAGTCTTTCAACAAAGAAAATAAACTTAGGGTTATGTTAATCAACGAAAAGCAAACAAGGAATCGTTACAAACCTGGATAAGGATAATTGAGAGATTCAGAAATTCTTTGTCTCGGTAAGATTCTTCTTTTCCCCCAAATATGTGACCCTAAATTTCACAATTAAACTAAAATTGAACTCCCTACTATCAATTATACCCAATCTAACGAAGTTATTAATAAACCATAATTTTAATTATCTGAATTACCTCTTCTGGTTGATATAATTTTCTCTCTTGCTCTTGGCCTTCATCAACTGTCATATTTCATCTTCAATTTCACGTCAATGCTCTAATAAACTTCAGAAACCCTAACTCAGATTTCTTTTCTTCAACCTTATTCTCTAATTCACTTCAATCTCACCTCTAATATTTCTCTTAAACTCCAATTTCATCTTCCAAATCTTTTCTAAATTCTTCCTACGAAACCCTAACCCTAATTTCTAAATTCGTCCACCCTATCTTGTTTTTTCTTTGATTTGAGGCTACTACATCCACCAATTATCCATGCCACTCAACTATTCTCACTAATTCTTCTATTTCCTCTACCAAACCCTAGTTTTCTTCTCCCCGACCGATAACAAAGATCACCGAGTTGTTCTTTATCAATTCTAGTTACAACTGAACTCCATTCCAATCCCATATTTGTTACATCACCGTGTTCATCACAATCTCACATAACGAGTAATCAATTTTAGAATTGACGCAGCGGAGAATAGAAGTTCTTCGTGAGTCGCAGATCCGTAATGAAAGAAAGGAAAAATTTTGTGGTCGAGAAATGAGATAAAGAAAATGAGAATGGAAAGATAAGCCGACCAACGTTTAATCTAAAGGGTGGAAACAAAAACAGATAACTTGACCAAACTTTGACTTGGGTGTATTTAAGCCCTAGTGTTCCCCACCACACAGATTTCAAGACGAAGACCCTGCAGTTGCTAATCGCAACTTCTTATTCGCCGTTGCGAAATTAGCAACAACATCATTCCGTTGCAAAAAATTTGCAACCGAAATTAGCAACGGAAAATTAGCAACGGCGCTTCTGCCGTTGCTAATCTGAGTTGCAAATACCTTAAAATGGTGTAGTGAAAAAATGGTCGGAGGGGTTGTAATCATCAACCACGCCGACAAATATAAAGTCGGCATGGTCTTATACAAGAAAGATGCTGACGCTTAACTAATGAAAATCAAGTTTCTGTGACCTAAAGTCGGCAAGGTACAAGTCTAAAAAAATGCCGACTATATGTAAGTCAGCATGGTTTGTTAATATACCCTGCCAGCCCTGGTTATTGTCTAACAGTCGCCATGGCTGCTATGAAAAGTCGGTAGGTTATTCATCCTAATACCATGCCAGCGCTTACAAAACATACAACAGCCGGCATGGTTTTAAATTATCGACCTTGCCGACCAAAAACCCTGAAAATCATAATGTTTGATTTCTAACCTAATATAACAATCATATAACACTTAAGAATAATGGGTTGAGTTTAGAAATCACTTACAGTCTTCTTTTCACCGGTGGAGGGTTTTTTTCAACATTCTCAGGGATTGGATTTTCGGGTTTGCTAGTTCTAACTTTTTCCTTACCTTTTCCATTTGATTTGGATCTTCTCATGTTACCTGTTGAATCTCTGTTGCTACAGAATCGAACCATTTTTGGTAGAATATCAAAATTGAAAATTTTGGTTGATTTTTGGTTGATGGAATAAGATGAAGGAAGGAGAAGAGGAGAGGGATTAGAGAAGATAGATTAGAAGAAGATTAAACAGTTTTTAGTTTTTAAGTTTAGGGTTTAATTTTAGGTTAATTAGTGCAGGGGTACTAAAGTAACTTCATCATGTTTTGACCTCCCCTTAGTAAGGGCACATATCCATTTAAATTTGGATATACCCCGATCTCGCCAGGATTAATTAGTGCAGGGGTACTAAAGTAACTTTTAGGGTTTAATTTTAGGTTAATTAGTGCAGGGTACTAAAGTAACTTCATCCAGTTTTGGACCTTCATGATCATCTTACTCCTTCTGGTAACATTATTGTTATAGTCGCATCAAGTATTGTCATCCCAGCTAGCAGTTTTGCAAATCTTCAGTCAGAAGATGGTTACAAACAGTATGTTCCAGTATTATTTTCAATATGATCATGTGTATGATCTCTCTGGGAGTTGCAGTCCTTCTATGTTCTCCCGGAGTTCACCGAGTCGACAACACCGAGTTAAAATTTGGATCAACGTTCACCAGACAGAGATGCACAGAAACAGTCTGTCAGAAAGGGGACTAACGTGGAACGTGCAAAGTAGGGAGGCGACCCAGATACAAAGGAATAATATTCTTAATCAAATTACCTTTCAACAAATACTCAGTCGCAGTGTGCCTCCACATTACTTTGTCGATCATTCAAATGACAACTTTTCATCATTACTCTCATCAGATATTGATCAAATTGGTATTAAAACATTCAAAGGAAGTATATTCTTACATCAAAAGAGCTGTCAACAAATTATTAGGAATAATGTGCCACCACACCCCTATGTCGCTATTTCAAAGGCTATACGCTCCTGTCTAGTACCAGATGAGATCCAAATATGGTTATTTAAATACAACAATGATTCGTTGTGTGTCAAGCGTGCTTCAATCAATGATCAATGCCGTAATATGATGTCCTTTCATACACAACTTCGACAAGTCAATATCGATTATACTAAGGAAATAAAACAGTCTTCTCAGCACTATCCTTCTTACACCAGGGAGAGAATATTTGGTTCAAGTTTTAACTTTACAAACATTATCTACTGTCAATCGATTTGTCATTATTCTCCAAACAACACTCTACCAGCCATCAAGTGCAACACTGATTCAGCTATGGCATCTTCTTCAAACAACCAGATTTCAACAACCACCAAAAAACTTCAAATAACTTCCATTCGAGACATCACGACCCGTAATTTAAGAAAACCAATTGGTTCACAAAAGGCAATTGCGGAAGCGGCAGAGGACTGGAAGAATACGGCAATAGGAAAACTTTTCTCTGAAGATACAATGGAAACAGATGATGTAACAAAAGAAGTTATTTCTCTATGGAGAAGATGGAAGCTAAAAGATATGCGGGCTGTCGACAAGAATATTTTTCTGTTCAAGTTCTTCTCAAAAGAAACTATGCTAGTAGTGATGAATAGAGGACCGTGGAATGTTAGGAAATGTCATTTGAATCTAAAAGAGTATGATCCAACAGTCAATATTAAAGATTGGACTTTTACTCATCAAGAATGCAATGTGCAGTTTCAACAACTTCTTCTAGAACATCACTCGGAAGTTGTTGTTAGTGAAGCTATCATCGAACTGGGAGAAAAGATTTGGACTAACCTAGAGAACTGCAGACCAGGTTACGGAAGCATAATTACGGCTAGAATCAAAATCGATCTAACTAAACCTATGTTTAGGGGTGGTTAGTGGAACACTGCTGCGGGAGGAGTGACTTGGGTAAGATATCACTGGGAAAAACAGTCGCACAATTTATGTAAAGATTGTTGGACTATTGACCATAATGATGAAGAATGTGGGAATACTGCTGAAGACTTAAAAATTAGAGGTTACACTAATGAGCAGTACACTGAATACTGCCATGCACTGGCGAAAACTTATGGAGTTGAGATAATAGATGACATGAATCTACTAATCCAGAGAATTTCAGAAGCTAGTATAAACAAGAAAAACAGGGAAGCTGAGGAAGACCAACAACACCGTGAAAGAAAAAATAAAAGATCCAAGAGTGCCGCTTCTGATAATCATCAGGAGGTTCATGCTAGTAACATTGAAAATAATACTGGAAAAAGATCATCTTCTACTGTGGATGATGATATGGAGAATGACTGGGCTGAAGAAGGAGTAATGATGGAGAAGGAGGACTTGAATGATGTGGAAGAAGCTTCTGCTACTCTGGTAACCATTCCTAAACTCTTTAAAAATCAAACGTCTACTAAAATTATTCATTACTCCAGCTATCTACATTGTGTCTATTTTAAGAGAGTGGCTCTGGTAGTTGTTTCATTCTTAAATAATTCAAGTATGAGAATCTTAGCGTGGAATGTTCAGGGATTTCTAAATAAAACCACGAGAGACCATCTGTGGGATTTAATTTATAGATACGACCCTGACATTATATTCATTTCTGAGACCAAAATAGGAGAAGATAAAATGAAAAAACTGACTAAATGTTATAAATACCCAAACAGTTGTTTTTTCTCGTCGATCGGGTTAGCAGGTGGTATATTTCTTCTATGGAAGGATGGGTTCCAATGTAATGTTGTGCATGCATCTTCTTGGATCTTTAATGTTTTAGTGCAGGATGACCCATCTAAGCCAGAATACTTGCTGACATGTATGTATGGCTCCCCATACCCACAAAAGAAGGAGATACAATGGAACTACATTAAAGATTTAATTCATACTACAAAACAACCGTGGGTGGTTGTAGGTGACTTGAACTTGGTCTTCAATGAAAAAGATATAGCTCGGGTTTCGTCTAACATGTCTGGAGAAAACCGTATTTCCAAAACAAATCATTCTTCTTCTAGGGATGATACCTACGTCAATAAGATTTTCGAAGCTGGCCTGGAGGATCTTGGTTATGTTGGTAGGTCTTTTACTTGGTCGAGTAATGTTCACGGTACTGGAATTAGAAGATCGAGAATTGACAAAGCTCTAGTTAACGATGATTGGATGATCAACTTTCCGGACTCAAAACTTGTTCACTTACCTCAGTTGGGATCATATCATTGTCCAATCATGCTTCACACCTCATCATTCAATGGTCATACCCAAAAAAAGTTGGAAATACTTCCAATGCTACGAGAAAGACGATTCGCTCAAGTATGAAGTTCAGAGAGCATGGAGTCAGCAATTCGAAGGTTCAAGTGCTTTAAATTCTCAAAAAAGTTGATAAATACTAGAAAACGTGTCTCCTTATGGAACAAGGAGAAATTTGGTCATATACAAACGAATATTTTTCTTCTTCACCAGCAATTAACGGAAGTACAACAAGAGCCACCTGATCAAAATTCAAACTACAAAATTCAGAAAGTGGAGAATCAAATAGAATACTGGCATCAAGTCCAAAACGATTTCTAGGGGCAAAAAGCAAGAGATGAGTACTACCTCCAAATGTATAGGAACACAAAATACCACCATTCAAATGCAAATAAAAGGTGCTCCAGAAACAACATTGCATCTCTCAAAGATGAAAATGGGAATTGGTGTACAATAAGGGAGGACCTCCAACAGCTCCTAGTTAATCACTATCGTACAATTCACACTAATACTTATCCAGAGAAGAATGAATCCATTCTCCAATGCATACCCAAGACAATAAATGAGGCAGACAATATTGAGCTAAATCGCATTCCTGAAGATGCCGAAATTCTTAAAGCCCTCAAAAATATGAAATCGTGGAAGGCGCCAGGTCCGGATGGCTTTCCTCCAGGCTTCTTCAAAACTCATTGGGAGAGTGTAGGTGTTGACGTAATTGATATGGTAAAGCAGTTCTTCCGTACATGATACATTCTCAAAACTTTAAATGCAACAAACGTGACTCTTATTCCGAAGACAAAAAATAAACAGTTCCCTTCAGATTTGAGACCGATTGCATTATGCAACACCTCTTATAAGATAGTCTCGAAGATTCTCTCGACAAGAATGAAGAAGATCATGAAGAAAATAATATCTCCACTACAAGCGTCCTATGTGCCGGGTAGGCAAATTTCGGACAATATCCACCTTGCTCAAGAAATCGTACACACGATGAATAACAAAAAGGAGAAGTCTAAATTCTTAGCTCTAAAACTCGATATGGCGAAAGCTTTCGATAGAATAGAGTGGTCTTTCCTCATGGATGTTATGCTGCGAATGGGTTTTAGTAAGGAGTGGTGTCACCTAATAATGCAGTGTATAAGCACAACACAAATCTCCATTATTCTTAATGGTGCTCCCTGCCAACCATACAAACCCTTTCGTGGAGTTCGACAAGGTGATCCGCTTTCGCCCTACCTCTTCATAATTGTGATGGAGGCTTTCTCTCGTCAACTTCTTCATGCAGAGAACAAGAAGAAGATCCAGGGAATCAGGATAGTACCAGTTGCGGCTTCTATAACCCATATTTTATTCGCTGACGACTGCCTCCTATTCATCAATGCTGACATGCACAACGTAAACAATCTGCTGGATATTATTAAGGATTTTGGTCAAGCCTCAGGGCAGATAGTAAACTTCAATAAGTCAAGTGTTTTTTATAGCATTAATGTTCATCAAAAATTCTCCAGGTTGCTCACAAAACGATTAAAAGTGCCAAGAATGAACTCAATGGAAAGATACTTGGGTCTTCCTTTGCTTATTGGAAAAAGAAAAATCGATTGTTTCATGAGTTTGGTAGACAGGGTAAAGGGAAGATTATCAATATGGAACGGTGACTCTATGTCTCAAAGCTGCAAGTCGTTGATGATTAGAAACGTTACCAACACGATTCCTTCATATTATATGAGCTGTCTTCAATTGCCGGTGGACATTATTAATCAGATCGAGAGGCTTCAAAGAGACCTTTGGTGGGGTTTTACCGAAAAAATAGGTACATACATAACTTCCTGGAAAAAACTGGGCTTACATAAAAACCTTGGTGGACAGGGTTTCCGCGACTTAAGGACACTGAACAAAGCTTTGCTAGTAAGTGCGGCCTGGAGGATCTATATCAACCCAGAAGAACCATGGGTGAAAGCCATGCAAGCGAAGTATTTCCCTTGCACAAATCTGATTCACGCAAGCATTAAAGTGAACTGCTCCTGGGATTGGAAGGGGATACATCAACAAATACCATTCATTAAACGAAATTGTCGTTGGAGAGTGGGTTCAGGTAATAAGATCAAAATTTGGCTAGACACTTGGGTAACGGGTTTAATAGTACCACATGCACCAAAACAAGGCATAAACAACAGTGAAGATTATGTCTTGGTTCAAGAATTAATAACCAAAGACGATAGATAATGGGATGATGTGCTTATTCAACACCTTTTTGAATCAAATACCGCAAACCTTATTTTGCAGATGAGAATTCCGGCGTTTACAGATGATAAGATAATATGGAATCTCACAAGGAATGGTGTGTTTACTATAAAGTCTGCCTACAACAAGCTGCACGAGATTGGTCTGGGAGATAATGAGGTTTCTTTACTAATTCCTAATTCTGTACCAAATGGAAGGAGTTGTGGAACATCAAAACCTGGCCAAGAGTAATTCATTTCTGGTGGAAGTGTCTCGCAGACATCCTTCCAACAAATAAAAGACTATCACGTCAATGCACCTACATAAGCAGTATGTGCCCCATGTGTAACCAGTTTGAAGAAGACGTCATGCACGTTCTTTTGGCCTGCCCATTCACTAGGGAAGTCTGGATGATTATCCCAGAAGGCTCACGTACTCTAACGACTTCCAATACGGACATTGCTGCTGTCTTTGAATCGTGGCTTACTTCAGCAAAACAGAATGCTTCGAATAAAACTTGGTTAAATACGGCCATGATAGTCTCATGGACTATATGGAATGAAAGGTGTGAAGTGCAGTTCCAGCAGAAGAAAACTAATCCAGAAACGGTAGCTAGAAAAGCAATGAAGTTTGCCTCCTACATAGAAACTTTATACGATAAACAACAACAAGAAATGGTGTCGATGCATAATGAACCAACTAGGAGATGGAAACCACCTGCTTTCCCTTTCTTTACAATAAATTGTGATGCTTCTTTTGATAAAATTTCTGGTCAAACATGAATTGCTTTAATTCTGCGTGATTTTTCAGGAAAATGGAGAGGAGGCTCAACAAAATGCTATGAAGGAGTAAAGGACTCGGAACATGCTGAATGTCTGGCGTTTCTAGAAGCGGTCAAATGGGGTGGAAAACTGCAGCAAACACATTTAGTTTTTGAAATTGATTTACAAGGAATCGAAAGCTATATCAAAAATCATGCACCGGTGATTTCTTGGGAAAACAAAGACATTATGCTGGATGTCGTTGATGGCTTAAAAAGCATCCCTCATTGGGAGTGCAACTATGTTCCAAGATCTTGTAATAAACCTGTTGATAGCTTAGCAAAATTCAGTAGGAAAAATTGATTAATTAAGGTTTTTGCAGACGAACCTCCAGATTTTGTGGAAGATCTTCTGCTAGCAGACATTGTAACTGTGTGATGTTTTTAAATTCATCTTTGGCATAAAAAAAAAAAATGCTTCCTCGGTTCCTCACTTCCTCAATTCCTAGCTATAATTTTAATTTGTTTCAGCCGAAAACATATGATACTCCGTATTACTTTTGATACAAATAATTCTACTTTAATGGAAAGCGTGGGTTTCTCTTTTTTTTTATTTATAAAAAACTTGGGCAAACTAGGAAAAATACAAACCAGAGTTAAGGGCAAAGAGGCTGCCACCACATGTGAGTAAAGTTTTTTTTACAAGCCATTGCTACACTAAAAGTTTTCAAGCTCTGATTTTATAAACTAGTAAGGCCACATGTGTGATGCACATGCTTGAATTGGATTCTTTTAACAACACCAAATTTGATAATAATAGAAAAAAAAATCTTAATTTTTTTTTAATATCCTTGTTTGTACTCATTACCTAGATAATTTAAAGAGCTTTCTAAATATATTAATTTTGCAAAAATCCGATGTGTATTTTTAAAGATATCTAAGTTTTAATTTTTTTGATCTATTTTTTAAACAATAGCATTCCTGTAAATATACAAATATTAACTAAAAGCTTAGTTAATGGGGTATTATTGTCATGTGAAAAGACTTCACCAAAAATACCTATTTTCTTTATATTAGTACTAGATGATCACTGTCACGATGGGACGGCCGACCGAAAAACTGACGCAAAATTAACTTTTGGAAAAATGTTATAGTAAGTCATTGGAAGGTAAAAAAATTATCCCGACCAAACAAAAAATTGGAAATGACTCCAATTATCTAAATTGGAAACTCGGGGTAACAAAAATTGTCCCGACCAAACAATAAAAATAAATAATAACAGCAATTTTGACACAGTAAATGGAAAAAAAAAGTTTGAAGGTAGTAAAAAGAAAAAGAAAAATGAATACTAACGCCAAAGGATATGTTGGCAACCGGGTAGCACCGACTCGGATGCAACAAACATATGTATGACTATTCTACATGGACACAAATCAACGTATGGCTATATTTTACTTGGTAAATATTTCACCCAAGATTCATCGGACTCCAAATAATTGGGTCCATTTTGTATTTTTTTCTTTATGTAAGCAATCGAATTGGGGTCCGCTTGTCTTTGCATTAGACCGGACCGGTGACTCCCAACGTGAGAATGTATATTAACTTTGTTTAAGCAAGACCACCATAGCACACAGCCATTTGACACCCAACGCAGACCTGCAACTAACGCGTGTAAAAAGGTAGTGACAGTAATTTTCTATTCAATTACCAAAGCTTTTTACAAACCCCAGTCTGGTTCTCATTCTCCACCCCTCCCCGTTCCTCTTTAGTTGTTGCTCTGACAACTGATTTTCTTATCTTTCGGCTAAGAACAACTTCACAGTTCAAATGCATTACCAAAACGAAGGAAGAAACGACCTAACAAAAATTTTGCAGCATCGCTTAAGCCGATAAGCCATATTCATATTCTTGGATGTTGATGAAGATGACTATTGCTGATGTTTCATTTTGTTAGAAAAAAATTCATAAGTTAGCATAAGTGTTAGATTTGATTGATAATTTAGCTGTTAATGTCCATGGGTTTTCGATTAAATGGGTGAATTTATATGGATTTTGTAGTTTGACAAGCATCAGATCTAAGATTTTTCTTAATTTTTTTTTTCAAAATTGGTTAAAAAAATTGACATGAATTATGGTAATGGTGGTGAAATCAAAATTGGTATGAACAAATCGAAGGTTTTTTTTTTTTTTTTTTGAAAGAGAATGAACCGAAGGGTGGTGTTGGTGGTCATGGACTCATGGTAATGGTGGGTTTGAGTTAGTAACCGGATCCAACACGTGTACCCGTTACCGTCATCTTCTTCGCCCGTTTCTCTACTGGAGATTGTTTAGGATTCAGTTGATCGGTATGATGATTTTTTTTTTGAGCAATTAAGTTTGAACAACAAATCTGTTTGTATGGTTATCTATGAAGAAGACATGCCTTGGCGCGTAGAGGTGTGGCTGGCACGTGAGGTGCAGCTAGCATGGTTGGCATGGCATGGTTTTCCATTGGCACGTGTGGCGTGGGAATTAGGGTTTTGGCCTACCGAAACCCTAATTATCATTAAAAATAGGTACCCTGTTAATTTTCTCACAATCAAATGAAAGGGTTCAATAAATGCGCTTGGTGGAGACATTATTACTCAAGTTATGTGACATCATTGTCTGACTAGGGTTTTACGATTTTAACCCTAAGCTAAAAACCACCATCAACATTAAGTCACCTGCTTAGCTCGGAACATGGGCATTATTGCGAGGTAAGCATATGATGGTGACAGACAAGGATGGAATCGAAACGTAAGTCATGCAAGATGGTCAGGAAAGTCCAACTAACCTTTTTCGAGAGGTAGGGAGAGTTCATGATCTCGCGTTCGACAGTCTTGCATAGATTCTATTTGTGGCGTAGACCGTGAAGTGATGAGATGAGGATCATCGGTTTGGTCTGGCTACGCATCATCTTGACTGGGTTAGGAAACGTCATAACACTGGCTTGGTAAGTTGGTGATGGCGCGGCAAGTCATGGCACGGACATCTTGGGATGATGGGGCCACTGCAATGGAACGGTCAACTCAGCGTGGTGCGGTCACGGTAAGGCTTAGTTCCGTGAGGCATGCATGGACGGCTCGGCGTGGTGGGGCCAAGGCAAGGCGCGGACGGCTTGGTGATTTGTCTTCACGGGCCCAGTTGTCTCTTTTCCTTACTTGGATCAAATAGGAAGTCCTTTCCTTATTCAAACTCCCAAGTATCACGCTTATAAAAGGGGGGCCGGCCTTTCCCTTTACTTCACGCCTCCATTATATATATATATATTTTTTTTCTGGTTATTTGGTAACGGTGAAGTGGACGAGCGGATTAGGTATGTCTTCCAATACTTCCTTTTTAACTTGCTTTCTTTTGATTTCTTGTGTTGGTGCCAACCCTAGCTGTAGGAGTACTTTTTCATGACCTTGTAGAAAATGTTTCCCTTCTGTGTTGGTGTGAATCCTAGCCGTATGTATGTTTTTTCACGAGCTTTTAGTATTATTTAGGCGTGAATACCGTAGCAATGTTGACCGCCTCAACTTACTGTGCAAATTAAGCACGAGATAATAATTGTCATTCCCTTCCCATGAAAACCTAGTTTCTAGGGTTTACTCCTTGTCTTGGTGTGGCCGTGTGCACGGTTCCCATGGTGGGGCGTGCCTCCTTGGTCAGGCACGAATTTTCTGCTGCAGGGTATGGCCTTGGCATGAGGTAGTGATGCAGGGCACGTCAGTCCCCATTTTTTTCTTTCTTTTTCGCGTATACATATTATGACCTAGAAACAAACTGGCTTGCATCTTGGGTGGATCTCTTTCGTCTGACAAAATAATTTCCATGCGCTTTCCATAGTAATTTCTCTACCTATTGTTCCATTGTAGTTGTTTGGAAGGTGTAAGTACCGTGAGAGAATATTCGTTATGATGTCGCTAGAGAAAAGATCTGCCGTGTCAAGAGACATTGGAAATTCCAAGCCAAACGTAAGTGATGAATTCTTCACAACATCGACCACAATTAAGAGAAACCATACCAAGTACGTGTCGATTCTTCTGACCGGTTCGGAAAGTGAGGGAGGAGACCGGTCGGTTCGGCTAGGAGGCGTAGTAAGGATTTGCCTTCAAAGGAAAGAATATCATGCCTCTCCTATCGACTTTAAAATCTCTGTGAGTCCGTTGCGTCCCTTCGAGAAATGGATGCGATTCATGATGAGCCAGGAGCATGTAAAAACGAATTTGACCAAGGCGCAGATTGTTGATGCTGTTGCGGCTTCCGCAGTGCTTCAGATTAGGAAAGATATTCCAGGCTTGGTTTATTTTGTTTCCAGATGGTGTACGGACACCCATATGACCGTATTCAGGTGGGGTGAAATGACCATCTCCTTGGAGAGCGTGGCTATATTGCTGAACCTTCCCGTAATTGGGAACCTCGATGTTAGGTTGTCTGCAGATGAAGAAGAAATGCACGCCGCCTTGCTTGCGAAATCAAAAGGATTAAACGAGACGAGATGTTTATATGATTGGTGGGTGTCTTAGTGGTTTCCTGGTGAGTTGGAGTCAAAACAGAAGAATAGTATGCTTCATGTCGCGACGTTCTTGGCTCTTTGGTTATCCAGAGATATTTTTGACGACGGCTCGGGTAAGAAGGAGATAAGACAGGAACTTATCAAGTTTTCCATAAAATTGGCAAAAGGTATCGTTCTCCCTATTGGCGGTTTGTTTCTTGGTTCTCTGTATGCACACTTGGACCAGCTGGTTTCGGACATGCGCGCCTCAAACGGCTACATGAAAGTGGATTTGTATATTCATGCCGCCTTTCTCCAGGCATGGCTGTGGGATCATTTCGAGAAGTATACCCCGAAACCGTTGGTTGTACTTCCCGAGTCTTGGGGTGGCTCTAAGATACTGAGCTGGTCGAACAGGCGCCCAAAGACTGGTTCAAACCTGGTCGGACTTCTTGAAAACTCGTACGCGGTTAATTTTCGTCCATGGGCTCCGGTGCATGCATCTATAACTCAGATCAGTACCTTTGCTCCTGCTCCGAACATGTATTTGTCTTCTGATAAAGAGGATCTGAGTGTTGGAGAGATGGTGTTCATGCGAAGCTGCATGCCAGGTTATGTGCCGTATTTCTTTCGAGGATCTTTCGAAGAAATCTCTTACAACATCGATAGAGCGGCTAGGCATATGGGTTTTTACCAAGGGGTCCCACTCGTTCGTCAGCCGGTTGTTCCAGAAATCCTGTTGTCAACTGTTCTCTATGCTAGTGTTCACGTGTCGGGAAAAAGTCTCCCTTTTCTGCTTGCGGAACGAAATCCATCAACAACCTCCAAATATAATAAATTTTGACAGGACGAGTTTCTCATTATCCATGGATTTGTGAGTGATGTGGTAGAAAACCGTCGCGGTAAGCCTTCTCCTGCAGTTTTAGCGGAACATCCACTGCTGAGGGATCCCAAGTGAAAATCTTTTAGCCCGAATGAAGATAGTCCCCAAGTGAAGGAGCGAAGATCTAAAAGACGTGCTGGTGGTTTTCAGTCGGGTCCGACGGCTCTTCCGACTTTTAGTTCTTCCAATATGCGAGTATGTATAATTTTCTTCCTGATTCGGTCGGATTACGTATGTCTTTGTCTCATTTCTGAGCGTTTGTTCTTATGTGTTGCCCAGGGTCTTAACAGTGTGAACGCCTTTACTAAACTTGCACATGGTCAGAAGACGACATCTCTTGGAACGGAAAGCGGCGGTGCTGAACCTTCCCATGGTGAAGAGGAATCCGAGAAGGATGAAAGCTCAGAGTCTAGAGATGGCGAGAGTAGTTCTTCCGATAGCAGTGATGAATATTCCTCTAGTCGATCTGAAAGAGAATCAGTGATTCTTATCCATTTTCTTCTTCTTCCTTATTTCTTCCTTCTCCCTTTTTTTTTGAAGAGTGCCTAAGCCGTGATATCACAGAGCGAAGCCGGTTATGAAGATGAACTTGAGACGGAAGCTGGTGGAGACACAGCTTCGTCTCCAACCGTGTCAGCCAAACCTGGTGGCTTTGAAATAGAGGACAATCAAGATGGAAGAGTCGTTGTGACTCAGATAATGTAGATTGCTCATGTGAATGCTGGCGGAATTGTTGTTAGGAATCCTTTGCCAGTTACTGATGCAGTCGCAGGCGCTACCTTTTTTCCTCCATATCTGGTTTCTTATCCGGATCACGTGTTGATTGGGGGATTTAGCGTGCCAGCATGCGGCGTTATACACCAAGATATGGTAAAGCTATGTTCATATTTCCACGACCAAGAAAATTACTAGTCGATACGCGTTGGTCAAGCGTGTGGAGGAAGCCTTGTGTTCGATTGACGACATGCGCAACGTGACTGGTCACACGGTTTCTCGGGATGTAATCTCAAACTGGAGGTTCCATCGTGATATGTGCATAGAGTTCGAGTTCAATTCTCCTTGGTTCGTCGAAGGTTTCTCCGAGGTTGAAAAGCGGCTGTCCCAAACAGTCAAAGGTCCTTCCGTAGACATGGTGAAGAAGCAGGAAGCGAAATTCAAAAAATTATGCAGGCAGCTGAAGTTGAAAGGGTGGATCTCCAGAGCACGAGGGAGGTCTTTTCTAAGAGGAGAAATCCACTGCTGTAAAACTTTCCTTGAATACATTTCTGCCTTTGGAACTTCTTATCTTTCAATTTTTTTTAAAGGAAAATGAAACGCCTAGTTTATGGTTTTGATTTTCTGGGTTTTTTGGGTTGATAGACAAATGTTATCTCGAAGGTTTTTGGATTTTTCTTTTGGAATGAATTGTTTAGGAAATGAAATTATCGTGGTTATGATGGAAAGTGACGCGGGCATCCTAGGAAAAACCTGGAACCGTGTGTTGTAACATGACTATCGGTTTTTCCATTCTTATGAAAACTTGAAATAGAAAACCACGTATCTTGTCTAGGTTATACTTACTCGGTTTCTCAGGTCTCCTGATGAAAAAGGAACCTTCCGGGTGTAATACAGAGTTTTATGGGAAGCGCCGCCGTGATTGGAGAAAGTCCCCAGTCGTTAATGAGTTGCCTGATAACCGATTCAATGATTCTCATGCGGATCGTTTGCTTTAATTTTCTGGGAAGTCCCCAGTCATCCCTTGTCGTGTCATGACTAATAAACGAGTCGTATGGTAACTGAGTCGTCGATCCTTGAGCGGATCGCCTACTTCTACCATCTTGATATTTGGGTCGAAGCATGAGATCGATGGTCGAAGATTGACATTGTAACCAAAAGATCAATCTCCCACTGTGGTCGCCAATTGTTTGTGGGTGAAAATGGTTTCTACTGATTTCGGTAATTTCTGGTGTGTGGGTGAGAAACGAATTTAAACCCTAAACAATGTACTGCAAGGGAGTACTTTAGATTCGAGAGATCAATTTGTACAAGTCCGGCCTAAACCAAGAAATGGCCGTTCCAGACTTGCTTCGGTCACAAAGTAGAGGAGAATGGGTTGGTTTTGGAGAGGAAAGCAAGGAAAGTGATGAGACCAGAATAGCTGATTCTGGAAGAGTAGTTGTGTTACGACTTGTATCAGAAAGTGGGAAGCTAACATATGAAAAGCTAGCAAACGTTTTTTGAGTGGTGTATGCTCATCCCTGAACCTATTGTTCGGTGGAAATATTTAAGACCTATTTATACAAGTCGAAGTGAAACATACTATGGTCTCATTAAGGAATGGAAAATGGGTGAGTAAATGGGAGGAGGTGGTAAAAATTAACGCATGGAATTGATGTTCCATAAAACCGTTAACGCATGGAATTAATGTCCCATAAAACCGTTAATGCATGGAATTGATGTCCCATAAAAGAGCATTTCACCATTAACTCCATGTATTTACTAACCGGCTCATCCTTATGACGGGCGTAGTGTACGCCGCACGCTGTAAACAGCCAAACTAATACCCAAAGAGGATCCCCCAGTTTGTGATATGTGTTGATGTCTCGAATGTTTTTTGTGGAAAACATGTAGTATATTGTTGTTGCTTGGCAAGTCGATCTTGGGAGACTTGCTAGCTTGGTGACCTTCGACGGTCGAGATTTTGCATCTTAAGAGGAAAGGTAGTCGTTGATCGTCGCACGCTTTCGTTTGTTGGTGGCCACATAGGGAAGGCCAGCATGGTGACGCGGCTAGGTTGGCATGCCATGGTGGCGCGGCTTGGTTAGCGTGACCAAACTAGGGTTTTGGATCAAAGGTTACCATGTGTTTCCTGGTAACCTTGGATGTCTAGGATTTGCTCATGAGATTGAAGGGCGACCGTTGATTGTAGCACGCCTTCGTTTTGGTATCCGCGTAGGGAAGGCCAGCATGGTGGCATGGCTAGGTTGGCATGGCATGGTTTGGCGTGGCCAAACTTAGGTTTTCGGGCCAAAGGTTACCATGCATCGTTTGGAAACCTTGGATGGCTAGGATTTTCTCCCGGGATTAAAGGGGGACCGTTGATTGTCGCACGCCTTCATTTTGGTAGCCACGTAGGGAAGGCCAGCATAGTGGCGCGGCTAGGTGTGTTTGGCATGGTGGGGCCAAGGGATTAGCATGCCGTTGGCACATGGTGCGGATAGCATGACCAAGACCAAGGCAAGGTACGGTTTGGCTTAGCATGGTGAGGCCAAGGGTTTGACATGTCATTGGCACATGGTGCGGCTATCATGGCTAGGGCCAAAGAAAGGTGCGGTTTGGCTTGGCATAGTGGGGCCAAGGGTTTGGCATGCCGTTGGCACATGGTGCGGCTAGCATGGCTAGGGCCAAGGCAAGGTGCAGTTTGGCTTGACATGGTAGGGCCAAGGGTTTGGAATGCCGTTGGAACATGGTGCGGCTAGCGTGGATAGGGACAAGGAAAGGTGCGGTTTGGCTTGGCATGTGGGGCCAAGGGTTTGGCGTGAATGGTTTGGCTTGGCATGGCGGGGCCAAGGGCTTGGCATGGTGCGGCTAGCATGGCTAGGGCCAAGTCAAGGTGCAGTTTGGCTTGGAATGTGGGGCCAAGGGTTTTGCGTGACCAAGCTAGGTTTTTGGGTCAAAGGTTACCATGTGTTGTCTGGTAACCTTGGACAGCTAGGATTTGCTCTTGTGATTGAAATATGGTCGTTGATTGTTGCAAGCCTTTGTTTTGGAAGCCAGCATTGTGCATGGCGTGTTGGGACGCAAGCATGCTTGGTATGCTCTAGCGTGGAGATGTAGCTGGCACGACTTGCCATTGGCACATGGGGTGAGGCTAGCATGGTCGGCATGCCTTGGCGCGGTAGGTGTGGATGGCATGGTTTGCCATTGGCACAGGGGGTGCGGCTAGCATTGTTGGCATGCCTTGGCGCGGTAGGTGTGGCTGGAACGGTTTTCCATTGGCACAGGGGGTGCGGTAGGTGTGGCTGACACGGTTTTCCATTAGCACGTGTGGCGTGGGAATTAGGGTTTTGGCCTACCGAAACCCTAATTAGCATTTAAAAAAAGTACCCTGGTAATTTCTCGCAGTCAAATTAAAGGGTTCAATAAATGCGCTTGGTGGAGACATTATTACTCAAGCTCTGTGACGTCATTTTCTGACTAGTGTTTTACGATTTTAACCCTAAGCTAAAAACCACCATCAACAACAGGAAATTAGGATTCAAAATTTCTTTTTGGTTAGAGATGGAATATTTCTGATTTACATTGTGGTTGACTGTTATGTATTTTATTTTGGAAAGAAGCCCTTATGTGGTTAATAGTTATTTCTAATTCACATATAGAGTACTAGATAGGTTGACAACTTAAATAATAAGACCAACAAAATTAATAGCAAAATATGATTATAAAACGAAATTTATGGAAGAAAATGAGATAACTGTGTTGAGAAGAGTTTTTTTTTTTCTTCTTCTTTTTCTTTAGATGAGGTTTTAGTTTTAACCTCCATATTAAAGTAGGCTAAACATTAAATTAAATAGTATAGAGATTAGAGTTTGTATTAACTAATTACAACTATGGGTGGGCCAAAAATTTCACCTTACAAATACTAAAAAGTATTGGGTTAAAATCATGGAAGGGCGATGTCCTAGCTTCACCCCTTGCTAAATATGTCCTTGCACAAAGTTTTATCAGAACAATATGGTTCCCAAGGCTAATATCTTTTAACTATAATTTTGGATAGTAGATTACTTAATATTTTGGAGAACAAAAAACTCTTAATGTCAAGTATTATGGATGATGGCATTTCATTTTAATATGTGTTTACTTTAAGAAAATGTGCTATTTATATTGATACTTTCATAGTAGTTTTCTTCACAGTGAAAAAAAAGCAGTTTGTTTGCAAAAAATGACAAGAAAATACAGTTCTGTATTTTAACTATAGTTTTGGATAGTAGATTACTTAATATAATGGAGAACAAAAAACTCTTAATGTCAAGTATTATGGATGATGGCATTTCATTTTAATATGTGTTTACTTTAAGAAAATGTGCTATTTATATTGATACTTTCATAGCAGTTTTCTTCACAGTGAAAAAAAGCAGTTTGTTTGCAAAAAATGACAAGAAAATACAATTCTGGTTCATTGTTTATAATAAAAGTTCATTAAATATGATGAACTGAAAAAATGGTGAAGTAAAATAAAAGTTTATTATAGACAATGAACTAGCATAGAAGTTCAATATCACTTAAAATTAGTTCAATAGCAGTTAAAACCAGTTCATTCCAACAAATAAATTAGAATAACAGTTCAAATCAGTTCATTCCAGAAAATGAAGTTAAAAATAGGAGTTCATTCCAGATAATGAAGTTTAAAAAAAAAAAGAAAAAAAAGTTCATTCCAGACAATGAAGTACATCAATAGTATAAAGTATAGTTTAGCTAACTTTTCCTATCTGAGTGGTGGTCAGGATTTATCCTTGGCAAAGATAAATCAAAGGATGTGGTTCTCCGTGCCACACTCTACAAGTCGCACACGTGGTGTTCATTCCAATATTATGAATTAAAAATGAATACTCAAGTCAAGATATGAAATTTCAAAAATTATAACGGGGAGGTTCGAATTCATGACCTATTGTGTCATAAGAATGGCCTCTAACCATTGTTCCACCTTGGTTGGAATTGATAGAAAAGATAAATCAACAATGGTTGTTTGTTTAACTTATATATTAATTAGTATAAGTATTTTATTAATTAATATAAGTGATTTGTCTAGAGAGAAGATAAATCTATGGTTATGGTTTGTTCAACTTAAATATTAATTAGAATAAGTGTTTTATTAATTGATGTCTCATTATAAATGATTTATAAATTTTACATCATAAATATCCCTTAATTAATATTAATACATATCTCCATCAATAAATAATAATTTTGACAAAAATTATTTCAATAGATATTAGTGGTGGTGGTGGTAGTAGAGGAAGAAGTAAGTGGTGGAAGCGGTGGAAGGTGTTACTAAGTGGTGGAGGCGGTAACATTAGTTTTGGTGGAAGAAATAGTGGCGCTGGATGGTTTTAATGGCGGTGATATTGGTTTTTTCTTTTTGAATCAAAAATAATAATTTTTTTTCATGACGGGTAACATTGTATTGTGAAAAGTATAGTTGGTTGTCTTTGACACGACCAAAAAAGGCGAATAACAAATACTTTTGGGATGATACCAAATCATATAAGACAAAATGGTTGTTTTTGGTACCACTGCTATCTTTGGTAACCGTTAAGGACGCATAATTTTAAAGTATTAACAAAAAACATATAGTTGAATAAATTAATTGACGACCTAAGTTTGTTAAATCTAAACTTTATACATGACGTGTGGGATTAAAAGTTATAAGTGTGCCTAATATTATACGAGGGATGGAAAATGGTGGTGGTGGAGAAAGAAGTGATATCTGGTGGTTTGTGGTGCTGGACGGTATTGATGAGTAGTAATTGACTATGTTAATTATGTGCTGCTACAAAAGGATAACACTATAAATTAGAAATGTGGTTGATCGTCTTAATGCTAATACACTAAACCATTTTTCTGATTCGAAACGGTTTTTGAGTGTTACGAATTGGGGTCGTAACGGTTCTTGAACGTTACGAAAAGGGGTGCTACAAATTTTTCGTAACGGCCCAGCAACCGTTACGAATTTTTTTCGTAACGGCCCTTGTGAGCTGGGAGCCGTTACTACGTGACATGGTCGTAACATGCGGGAGCCGTTACGAAATTATTTAGTAACAGAACGTTGTAACACGTTGAAGCCGTTATGATTATTTTTGCAACTGTAAAAAATTACTGCAGGTCAATTTGACCTGGTCAAAATCAGCCAGCAGTGACTAATTTTGACCAGGTCAAGGTTGACCGGCAGCTCATTGTCAGCCGGAATCCGCTGGAATTCCAAATAACCACCTGCATACACCTTTCATTTTATCCTCCACAATCAACAATATTTTCTTTAATCAAATTCAACTCACTTTCAATAACTCTTTATCACATTCAAATGGATTCATACAAAAAAGAACTTAAATTCTTCTAAGTACAAATTTTATTTATTAAGTATCAAATACTGAGGGATATACACTAAGTACCAGTTCATAGAAGTTCCTATGTTCACAAATTTATCTCACTTATAATGTACATAGAAACTTACTGCAACCTAATGACTGCCTTGTTCTCCAACCTTTTTGCTCCAAACTTGTTGCAGCAGAGAATCATCCAATTAACCTGCAAACACAAAGAATATATATTTAGATGGACGTATGCATAAAAAAATCAGTCCTAAGTTATGAGGTTACTGCTGCAAGTAAGACAAGTAGAGCAGGCAACTTATGATCCAGATGACAAATCACCCCCTTCATCCCTTTCTTTAAGTTCATAATTCCAATCCATACTGCATGAAACGAACCAAAAACATACATAAGCATACCAATCCTAAAAGCAGTCAAAACATACTGACGAAATTATACAAAAATATCAATTGGAGCTGTCATAATTTCACTCTTTGAATACCAACATACTACATGAATAATGAGATATACTTACAAGAATTTGATTCTGCTCCCTTGTAATTCTAGTATTTAATTTAGCATTCAACTCATTTCTGCACTAATCTGCCTTATACATCTCTTTTGATATGCTATGATAAAAGTGCGGCAAGAATTAAGTAAAGACTCAACCAAGACAATGACCCGGTTATCAGATTTTAAAGTTCACTTCATTAGGGAATATGGCAGTCCAAAGTAAGGAAGGTGGTAATGGTGGCAGGTCCTACGTCTCATTGTCTAATGCAAATATGTGAAATTATTAAGATTTGAAACTGGACAAAGATGTACGAATATACACAAAAACACAAAAATTTACAACAGATATAGGTCATTTACCTGATGCCCTCTGATGTATATACGTATTTTGAGTTGCACCTACATACACTTCAGTGAACCAGGTAGCTATGTTTTTACAACTTGGACGGAAGAAAGGGTCAACTCATCACTTTCCGAATCTTCCAAAACATGGCGAATGGGTGCCAGACCATAAATCTAATTTCAAAAGAGATAAATTTATCAGACCAACCTTGAGGAAGATACAAATTAAAATGACATCACAAGTAATCTTAGTACCAATTACGCAAAAAGTAATTATTGCATAAAACTGAATAATCAACTGCACAAGATTCAGTTTTTGAAAAAAAAAAACTAACTAGTTAAACTCTAAAGCAGTCACAAGATTAGTGGCATGGATAGACTAATAGGTAGAGACAACCCCGAAAAAAAAAAGAGTTCATGGATAGACGAACAGTGTGCAAAAAAAAAAAATGTTCCTTTTACTTGCCAGGTTCTCATGTTCAGATGTCCGTCGGTGATGGGAACACTGCTTGGGAAACAATATCAGGATATTAAACCAATTTATTAACCATCGACAATGCCGTCTCGTAATCCCTTAGGTATTCACACCCCCTTGAGACCCCAATAAGTTGTAAGATACTTTTTATATGAAATTCCAGAAGCAAATTATAGGTGAAGGACAATAACTAACCAATCAAAGAACAATCAACTCACAAGGCATAATTTACAAGAAGAAAGATGAGTAGCAGTACCCACTATGCGGTAGGTAAAAGCACTACTATCACTCTTTTCACGAGAAAAATCATGCCTAACAGAACATCCCATGTTCATCATTGGAATTAAAGTTGTAGCACACCAGTAGAAGAGAATTGTGAAAGCTCATACATTGTCCATGGTGAAGCTTCCTCAACATTTTCGTGGGAGTATTTATGCTTCTCAGTAGGTTGTTTAACTTCTGATTTCCCATTGCTAGATATCTCCACACTTGGTATCAGGAAGGGTACTACCGATTAATTTCAATTTGAACTTAATACTTCGTCGCCTGCAGTAAGAGGAACAAATCTGAGAGCATAAAGAACAAACTAGGTTTTTTTTTTTTTTTTTTTTCATTTTCTTGTTTTGAGTTGACACTAGGAAGTAGTATACGCTATATCATACCTCAAATTTCAAAAGTCCTTCAAGAAAATCCAACAACAAAAGAAAATTATCCCCATTTCTGTTCAAATACAAGTAAACAAATTCAATGTCATCAAGGAATCCACACTTGAATTGCGTACCCAATAAGAATGTATTTAAACATTCTAGGCCAAATTTCTTGATAAATCATCACATTGACCGGCAGAATGAGTGAATGATTATGTCATTACAGGCTACACTCCTACCCATGTTTCACCACAAACTTCTAGGCCAAATTTCTTGGAACGTTAAACTATAAATTGTTGCTAAAATAAATAAATTTTTTAGTAAGCAAATCCGAGACAGAATTCACCAATCTATTATGTCCTAAAAGTAACTCAAACATAACTCGAAATAAATAAAACATTCAGAACAACTAGTATTCAAAGAGCAATAATATAAAAAGTACATACCAGCTACACGTTCCAGAGATCCTAATTCAAGGTATTTGGAATTCTCTCCCAATCCAAGTAGGACACCAGAGAATATATTCGGACAAGTTCACCAGCACCAGTAGCACATTGCACTGAATTTGGACCTCTAAGTCTGCCAATTACACCAATTAGTTTGAGCAATGTGAGCAATAGAACTTTTAGGTGTTTATACCTCTTTAGAGTGTTTTGAAAGTTCCTTGTCAAATCTAA
Source organism: Papaver bracteatum (assembly GCA_023529315.1). Lineage (NCBI taxonomy): Eukaryota > Viridiplantae > Streptophyta > Magnoliopsida > Ranunculales > Papaveraceae > Papaver > Papaver bracteatum. Next base: position 1,910,909 of record JAJJWX010001659.1, read on the forward strand.
AGAAAACTAACTTGTTCAAGGTCTCACCATTCTTTCCCAGGTTTTGATTTTGCATCATTCAGTATTGTTTTGACTTCTAAAGACACCCTGATTCAGAAAATCAATACAAACTATGAACTCAGAGCATAATTTCTTCAATAAAATTCAGATATTCGAAAAATCAAATCTGAATTGAGACTTAACATTAGGAACTTAAGAGAAAATTATAACACATCAAATCCCTAAATTCTTCATATAAAATCAAATCCAAAGTCGTATTTTTCCTAACCTATAAATCGTTTTTTCACTCTTCTTCTATCATGTTTAATATTTTGCAGTGATGCAATTATACCTTGAATATCACTGCAAAAAGAATAAAAAAACAAATAAAATTATAAAACACGATTTCATTCCATAGATTTTTCCATAAAACAGATCCGAGAATTGGAATTTCTGAAAGAGATAAAGATTATCACCTAGAAAGATTAAGATCTAAATCTTCCTCTTCTCGCTTTCTTTTCTCGGTACTCAAAGCTTCAGTTGTCTTTCCCCTTCGTTTTCCACTACTTCCTTTAATAACTTCTGCCATTGAAATTTCTCGAAATCGGTCGATTCACTGAAACCCTAAAATGAAATCCTGAAAAGAAATCGTATTAGATTTAGGATGAAACACTAAGATTTATCAGATGAGAAAAGTAGACAATTGAATTAACAGATCAATTAAAACAGAAAATTAAATTAACAGATTGATTAATGAAAAACCCTAAACTTCCACAGATCGAAAGACTCTAATCTCTAAACATATCGATTGAATTAAACTGATGAAACCCTAATATCTTCTGGGGAGGCGATGAGAAGAGCTAGCTGAAGGGGGAAAAAAAGAAAGAGAAAGAAAAAATAAAAATGAGTTTGCTCGATGAGAAGGGATAGAAAATATCTCTTCTAGGGAGGAATTATCCTCTAGTATAACTAATATTGGGTGTAAAAAAAATGGCACACGACTAATTGGCACACGCGCAAATACCCATGTTACGGGCTCTGGTGTGAAGAAGCGTGTGAGTAGCACGCGCAATAAATTAGGATGTTACGATTTGTAACGACTAGACTCTGTTACGAATAATGAAAAAATTCGTAACGGCTTTTTGTAACAGAAATATTTGTAACGGCTTCTAGGCCGTTACAAATTTTAGTTGCGAATCCTGGAAAATGGTGTAGTGATATAAACTCGGTTAAAATACATGAAAATTAAGAAGAAGAAAAAAACATTTGGATGTCACGTTATATAATAAATAACACTAAAAACTACATATTTAGTATCAAGGTTTCTCCGTCCAATAGATAAATCTAAGGTTGTATTGAGATCCCGTAAGTAGAGGGCGAGTTGGTCTTGGATTTCTGAATGATAATGAATATAATGAAACGCTCCCTCTCGGTTTCTCCAATGAAAACCGAAACCTTCTAAAAAAAATAATCAATAGAACAACACTTAGATGGAACGCATCACCACCAGTGTAAACTTCTCTGAATTGCTACATATCCAGTGAAATTTCTACAGATTAATCTAGTGATTTCGTCCTACCGTAGTTTTTAATGAGGCATGCAATTAAATCTCTAATAGTGATTTTAAAGGTATTTATAAATTACAAAATTCTCTTATAAGTTTTGTTTATGCAAGTATTGATTTAACTTTGGTTCTTTTATATTTTTGTGTTAAGTTGATGACTTTTTTAATTTGAATACATGTTTGGTTAACAAACTTTGATACATATAGGGTATTTTCTTTGTAGAACTGATGTTAGTATCTCATTTTTCCCGTTAGCACTTTGTTTCGATCCCGTATTTGTAGACATTATTTGACTAATATTGGGGTATTTGTTTAATATCAAGGACGATTAAACCCAATGTGTGTTGTATACATTGAAGGCGACATAAGTTTGTGTCGGCTCTACCTTGAAACTAATAATTTTTCTTCGGAAGGTTAGTTGAATTTATGTAGATACAAATATCAATATGACTATGCTCTTTAAAACTCCAAATTACTTGAGTAACACTAGATGTGAGAACGTCATTCATGCACTACTTAGCATAGTTGGTGTGAAATCTTTTAATCCACGAATTTTTTCAATTTTATGTTATCAATATGATTGAGAAAGAATCTTACACATGTTTTTATTTACTATTATAAGTTTATTTTTTCAACTCACATGTGTATATCCAAGCCTTCCAATAGCCAAGGGTTCTTCATTTTTATAACTCTCACATTTGCAAAAAATAAATAAATAGTGTTTATCTATAGTAGGGAAAATATTATGGGTTTTTGCTTCACTCCTTAGAGCTTTAGTTATCAATAATTTCGGAACAAATGTATTCATAAACATCATGGAGTTGGATTGGCAGTTTAGGTATATGTACTGTTAGATGAAATATTCTTTTTGAAGTTTGAAATTATGGTATGATGGAACAATAAATGGGAATTTTTTTATTTACTGTATCTTTTATTTTATTTTCATTTTCATGTTGGTACAACATTATTACTCCGTCCAGATAATAAATTGGAATATCATGCTTAAATAAAAAATAAAAAGATCAGGTAGCCCATTTTGTTTTTCAAAACCTATTTGAATATCAAAATAATTACTCATGAATAAAATGAAGCAAGAGGAATGTGAACAATATCGTATTAGAGACAAAACATCCCGTGCCGTTACGGCACGGGTTAAGATCTAGTATCCCATAAAATAACATTTCAATAGCAATTATACAAAAAGGGAGTTCACTCCAGAAAATGAAGATCATTCCAGAGAATGAAGTACATATCTCATAGAAAAACTAACACCAGTTCATGTTCAAAAAGTAAAAAGAAAAGAAAACTAATAGCAGTTCATATACCGTAAAAAACAAAAACTAATAGAAGTTCAAGCATACTACTCCAGCAGTAGTTGAGGACAAGTAGTTTTGTTATGATTCCCGAGCTTCTTGTAATTTGAGCACTTCATAGGCTTCCTCTCCTTCTCAAAAGCACTGCAAATATGCTTCTTTGTTGGCCTCCCTAGAGGTGGCCTTGGAATACCATGAAGAACTCTGTCCCCAGGGTCATACACTACAGGACTATCATGGTTGGGGATGGGGAGAATTACAGAAGCATAAGACATACGAAAATGATGTTTACCAAAGTAAGGCTCAATATACATCAACATCTCGGCACCCTTGCAAGTTGAAAGTGATAGAAGGAGTGGCGTGAGCACAAGGGAACCCGAAAACTTTCCATCTTTGACAAGTACATGTCATCTTTATCAGATCAAAAATGTGATAGGTTGGAGAATGCACCTCGTAGATATTGTTACCTGACTTGGTAACATTCCATGGACGACCTATATCGATATGTGCCTTGAGTGCAACTTGGAAGACGGGAGTCAAAACTATGTGGAAAAGTTCAACCAAGCTCGTGTCTTTCTGAATTGAACCTTATAATATTTACCCTGAGCTCATCAAAAAGACCAGGTGGATGCAAATTCCTTTCATGATGAATCCAACTATTGAAATATTCCCCAATACTTGATGGGTGTATCTTATACCTACATCCTACAAAGAAAGCATTTTCCCAGTACTTGGGATCAATATTTCTGAGATACTTGGAAACCCACCCACATCCAATGATACACATATCATTCAAAGCAACAATATAAACTAATCAAAAAAAAAACTATCAGTTCATTTAGAAACATGAACTGAAATTATCAGTTTGTTTAGTAAACTATAAGTTCATTTAGAAGTATGAACTAAAACTACCAGTTCATTAGGAACTATGAAATAATTAAAAAGAAAAACAGTCAGTTCAATAAGGAATATGAACTAGCTAATGAACTAATGAAAATAAAACAATCAGTTCATTAACAAGTATGAACTAACAGCCCGTTCGGTTGGGAGAATTGGATTCCTAGGAGTCTAATTCCTAGGGAATGCGCTCAATTCCTTGAACCGAACGGGGCAAATGAACTCCATGTAATTGGGAATTTTAATTCCTAGGAATCCAATTCCCTCAAAAATGATCGATTTCCATTGCATTGGTCCAATGATGCAATGGAATTGGATTCCGAGGTAATAACAAAGATAATTGAATTATCTCAACCGAACATGAATTTTTTGGATTGGAATCCAATTCCAAGAATTGGATTACCCAATAATTGAATTCCTAGGATTCTAATTCTCCTAACCGAATGGGCTATAAAGTAAAGAAAACAGACAGTTCGGTTTAGAAAAATATGGACAAAAATGTGAGTTATACATTTTTTTTTTTTACCTTGGTTCCCATTTACGCCAATGGCAGCCATCAACGTTCTCTTAAATCTCCCATTGAGAAATATTGCATCACAACAAAGCATAGTGCAAATGTACTTATATCCTTTGATACAAGCACTAAAAAAAATGAAAAGCCTCTCAAACCGTTTAGTCTCATGATTAACTTCAAACTTAACATAATTGCCAGGATTGTTAGACGTTAATTATTCGACATACCAAACAAGGTCTATATAAATTTTTACATCATCACCATATATCTCTACCTGAGATTCTTCCTTCCCTTTATAATCATGATGGTATTTTATGTTAATACCATAACAACTCTTCATCTGAGCAACAATATCCAAAGATTTTATCGACGGATTTGATTGTATTTGATCCTTGATTAGATGTTTCATCAATTTCTTCGTCACAGGGAGATTCTTCAGCTTAAAACCACCACCACATGTGTGATTCCCATTGAATTCATTGATTCCAAAGATACTTTTAGCAGTATCAATTGGGATACTGTGGAGATATAAATGATAATCTTCATTCCTAGCAGACTTGATGGTATACTCAAGTCTATTATTCTTAACCTTTACAACTTTATAACCATACTTCATGCAATATTCTTTGATAGTTGAGCGCACCCTCTTCAACACCACCATGAAAAACTTGACCAAACATTTAAAAAAGTCTTCCGAACCTTCAGATAAAAGAGGTTTTAATACCTCATAACCTTCCTTCAGGTATTTAATCTTTTAAGTTTTAGTAAGCTTGCTACATGATTCATAGTCACTGAGCGACTGCATAGAAATACCCGATGAAGAGCTAGAAGCATCACCATTAGAAGCCTCCTCAACTAACAAATCAAAATGTGAGAGATCCTTTGAACAAGAAACATCAATTAGACCTTGAAGAGTTAAATCATAACTGATAAACACTTTCTCACAACCTTCAGCATGACTAAATCTTATGGTATGAGGAGTCAAGGATCTCCAATAATCACAAACATATATTTTCAAATCATGAAGCAACGGCCGTAAAGAAATTTCCAATGGAATTCCATGTCCTTTGTAGTATATAACTGAATAACAACTTGAGAGAGACGTACAGAACCTGAAAAAACAAAAAATGAAGGTTCACATAAACAAATGAACACACAAAAAAATAAGTTGTTATGCATAGTTCATTCTAACAGATGAACACTTAAATCTTAACAAAAAAAAGAAAAGAGTCCATTCTTAAATATGAAGACCATATTCTTAAAAAATAACTTCATTCTAATAGATGAACACCTAAATTTTTAACAAAAAAGGAGTTCATTTACCAGATGAACACCTAATTTCTTAACCAAAAAGAGTTCAATCTTAAAGATGAAGAACTTATTCTTAACAAAATAACTTCATTCAGATAGATGAACAAGCAGCAACAATACTTCTACTTAATAAAAAAAGAGTTCATTCTAACAGATGAAGCCTTATTCTTAACAAACAAAAAAAAAACTTCATTCATTCATATTGTTCTTAAAATCAAACTAATCAAAAAAAGCATAGATTGCAACAAATACTTATCTACAATGCATAAACTGGAACATGATTCATAAACACGTTAGGTTTTATTAGTTTGATTAGTTCACTAAACCTGATGAACTCCTGGTGAGAAGAGAAAGACAACTGATTTACAAATTACTTCAAATGCAGAAACAATCAGAGAAAAGAATTAGTATGAAAACTCACCATAAATAAGAAAAATTCCAAAATTACTTAAAATTAAACACTACAAATCGAATCAAATCAAATCTTCGTCTTTATAAAAATAGACTCAATCTTCCTAATCAAATCGGATTTTCATATGATCTAAATCAATCTTCGAATATAAAATCCTCATAAACAAAATTAGCTCTGAAAATTCAAAATCAATCTTCGAAAACCAAAATCAGCTCCTAAATCAAATCAATCTTCGCAATAAAAAAAAATCAAATTAATTTGTTGTAAATGGTATCAATCTTCATATCAAATCGATTCAATCTTTGTATCATGGTTTCTACTTTACTAATTAGGTTATGTCAGGGCCGGCCCTGAGATTTTGCTTCCCCGAAGGGTAAGTAAAAATGTTGCCCCCTCTCCCTCGGGACAGGCTCTGTTGATGTTCAATCTCTTTTCCATGAAAGGTAGTAAACAAAAGTTAATATCATGAACGTAAAACACAATACTAATAAAAACAACAAATCAGACACGCATAAACAGAATAAGACTGCACAAGATTAAGTGGGAATGCTTAATATAGTTCTTAGAATTGAGAAGGAAATCATATTACTTTTGGAAGGAGTAGCGTGGTTCAAATCAATCACATAATATAAATGATAATCTAACTTATAATTGAACTTGGGGTATAGTTTTGCTTACTCGGGTGCAGGCGGTGGTTCAAGTGAAAGTGGTGTAGCGAAAGAACTTGGAACCAGGAGGAAGGAGACGAAGTTTTCTAAAGAGTCCGATAGAAAAAAATTTGGTCTGATTCTCTAACTGAAATATTTGAGACTCTTATATAATTATCAAAAAGCCATTAAGTACGTTATTAAAATATGCCCCCAAGTCTAATTATGAATATGTCCTTTTATTTCTTGTAATCACGATTCAAACCTTCATTTCTGTAAGTTTAACATAAACCACCCCTAAACAAAATCTAAATTTGCTGCCCCTGATCAGTGTTGCCCTGAAGTCAACCTTCGTTGACCTTCCCTCAGGGCCGACACTGGGTTATGTAGACGGAGGAACTCCCACTTGGGTCAATTTTTGTATCTTTTAGCCATTCAAAAAAGATAAATGGAAAATAAATTTGAAAAGAAAAATACTAGAACACCACTGCTACTGTGGGAGGGCCGACCGAAAGAAAACGAAACACCGCTGATTTATAACGGTAATTTTATCATTTGTAGAGAAAATAATTACAAATGCATGATAATCCTAATGATATATAAAAGAATTTTATCATTTATTTTCTTTTCAGCCAAAGATGCTTTAGTGAAGGTTTCGTCTCTTTGGTGCGCGCACACATGCGTATGGGATGTGCAAGCAACACACCAGTCATGTGAAGGGTTAAACTTTGTAGTCACAGTCTACACTACAGATAGCCAACTTAGTTTCGCTAGAGACATGTGTTTCCGTCTCGGAGGCTGGAACACGTGGGTAGGTGATAATAAGTTTGTTATTTTGCAACTTGAAAGTAATAAACGAAAACCTACCCACTTTTTCTCTTTTCCTCTCACTCACATTTACTTCATTTCCATTGACGAAAACTTACCCACTTGTTCTCATTCCACACCATTAACTTCATCTCCCATAGTCCCACTCCGTGACTCGATCAACTGTATGTTCTTTGTAATTTTTGTTTGAAACAAATATTAGATGGCCCCATGTTCGTTGTAACAGAACATCCTCATGTTGATGTTGATGCAATCTACTCGATTGGAGTTGGAAGTGTGTATTTCAATCAGTAGTTAATATTTGTATTCGATTGAATTGGATTATCCAATTAACTTTAATCTGTCTTTATATCTCAGAAATCAGAATTGGTGTATGAATTGAAGTGTTTGTGTACAAAAAAATGTAGGAGGTGGAGGTGGTGGCAGTGAGTATGAATTGAAATTTGGAATTGGTGAATTTGAAATCTACAATCGAAATTGGTTGTTAGTGATGGTGGTGCTGATAGTGGAGGGTGTTGGCGGTGACACAAAGTGAAGCAAAATTGAATCGGAATTGGAAAATTGGTGGATATATGAAATCGAAATTGGAAAATTTTGTTATATGAATTAGTGATTAGTGTTGCTGGCGGTGATGGTAGTGATGGTGGACGGTGTCGGCGGTGACAAAATCAGCGTTAGATGATTAAGAAATTGTAAGGAACAGGCGAGGGTTTAGAAATAAGGAAGAGAGTGCTGTTAATTTGGTTATAATGGTGGTGATGTTTACAGTGGTGGTAAAAGCGGTGCTGCTGCTAAAGTTGGTGATTGTACCGGTTGGTAGCGCCGGTGTTGTTTACAGTGGTGATGGTGCTGATGCTGGTGTAGTAGTGGTGGCGGTAGTAGTGCTGGTTGTGGTGGCGAAGGCAGTGGTGATGACGAAGGCGATGGCGGTTGTATGTGGGCGTAGGTGGCTATGCTAGTTGTGGTGGTTGTGCTGGTGGCGATGGCGATGGTATCGGTGGTTGTGTTGCTGGAGGTGGAGGAAGAGGGTGGTGGTGTTGGAGGCGGCGATGGTAATGGTTTTGGTCTGGCGTTGCTGGTGGTGGAGAGCTATCGGTGAAGGTGACGAACTAAGAAACTGAAGTGAAGAAGAAAAGAAAAGAAAGAGACGCGTACTGTAAAGAGGAGAGGGGCAAATTCGTCAAGTAACAAAAAAAAAGACACGGAATTCTAATCTTTTTAAGAAATTGAAAAATTGACAAAAGAATGGCCATAAAAGAATCTCCCTCCCTACGTGCCTTCCGATCGGTCGGCCCAACCAGAGAAAGAGCGAGAGGGAGAACTCACGTGCGATGAGTTTTTCCTCGTACGTTTATGAAAGAAAGAAATAAAGTGGTCCCATTTCCATTCTCCCCTGTGAAACAAAATAATAAATGTACTCCACCAAATCTACAATGGCCAGACGCCACTTGTACCTAGTCATGACTAGAGTTTTCGGCACAAATCAACTATACCTAACTCAAAGGGAAATAGAGCCCCCTTGGTGCATACGCCGAAAACAACTAGACCCAAGGGAAATAGACACTTTGACATTTTCCCGGCCAAATTTATATAGTGACTAAAAAGTTATTAACCACTCACAAAAATTAACTGGAGGAACTCCCTCGGGGTGTCTTAACTAGAAGTCTGTTGATGATGTGTTCCGGTAGCTCACGCACGCCCAATCTCAGCCCAAGATGCGATTTCTCGCCGCTGGAAGCCTACAACTTAAAATTGTATCAAGTTAAATCAGTTGGATTCAAAAGTACTGGCGTATAACAAAGTATATATGATAAAAAAAAAAAAACAAATTATGAAAATAAGTTGTCTTGACTAATGCTTAATCACTTTTTTTTTTTAAAGATGGGTTTAACAACCCAATGATTAATCACATTTCGAAATTAATGGGAGCGAACTGTTACTAGTAATTGAGCTCCTTTGTTTCAGAGTCTAGGACAGTGCCCAGACTACGATGTGGTTGGGTTTATTTTTTGACACATATCTAACTAAAATACTTACCCCTCCAAATCCCCTCAACCGCTCTATTTTTTGAGAAAAAGTAGGAAGTTAAAAAATAAAAAACACAAAACAGTTATATAATAAAATTGGTTTTCAAACTTTTTCCTAATTTGTATGACGTGTCAGCATTTAAAAAAGGGCAACATTCTTGAAATATGTGGCCCTACCACATCGTAAATGCACTGCTTGGACAGGAGAGAGAAATGTAAAAGTCTTAGGACCACCAACCAACACTGAGTTTGGACACACAACCGACTAACAGACTGTAAACTGAAGATACGGATTAATTTGTTTGGAAACAGTGCAGCTTTGCAAGTCGAATCACACGTTAGGCAAACAAATCATTTTGAGACGATATTTCTTTGACCCCTCCTCCAAACATGTTACATTATTTTCATTTTTATTTTGAAGCAAACATGTTATACGCTTCTCCGTCATTGCAAAAATGACGGTAATATATAAAACTATACCCCTTGCACTCAAATCGGCCCTAGCGTACGGAAACTCAAATATTTTTATTTAGTAAATAAACAACACGGTTGAATGATGATCGAGCCTGGCAACACTGTGAACAAGATATTGAGTATGAACCACCAGATCGGTTGTGTTTTTAACGGTCAGTGGGGGACTCAAACTTCTCATCTCAGGCATGAAAATTTTAAAGATTTCCCAGTTGGTTAAACCAGATGTTACTTTGTGCCCATCTTGCTATAACTGCCACGACAAAAATCATCGTCATACAAAATTATGAAAGTTTTCACTTTATATATCTTATGAGATCATCATAGTTTCCACTTTCAGAGTCTAGGACTAGGCATGAAAGTTTTTCAGACTTCCCAGTTGATTACAAATTCGAACTTTAGGCCGTTGGATGGTCATTTATCTTATGAGATCATTGGTTGATTGTATCATGTGGTCCAGCATATACAATACGTTAGTGAAGGGTATAAAACATCTTTGCACTTGCATTTAATGCATGCAGAGTTTTAGACAACATTAGCAGAAGAGAGAAAAAAGAGAGACAAAAGAAAGTAAAAAAACCAACCATCTTGTTTCTTTTTTGAGAATTAAAGTTTTGAAATATATTTGCAGAGGAACAAGATCAGTTTCTGAATAATTTTGAGAGAGAGATAGAGAGTTATAGAGGGAGAATAGAAGAAAGTCAGAGAAACATAACAGCCATCTGTGAACAAAGGTTTGAATTATCATTTACAGAGGAAATAAGATGAGAGAGTCTGAATAACTTTCAGGGAGAGAGTTATAGAGGAGAGAAAAAAAGAGAGACAAAAGCAAACAACCATCTCGTTTTATTATTTTTGAGAAGAAAAAGTCCGAAAAATCATGGGATTACAGAAGGACAAGATGAGATTCTGAACATTTTTGAAAGAGAGAGTTATAAGATATCTCCTTTTCTTACCGTGTCCTAAAGAATTAATCATTATCAGTGCAGTAGCAGAAATTGTATAGAATGGCCATGATAACCGTTTTCAGGAACATATCTCCTTCTACTACTACTTTGTCATTAGGTATCATTGAAAGAACACTACGGATTCTCCCTTCCTTTAGGGATCTAGTAGGATTCCGACCAACTACTAGACTATTTGCTGCTACTAAGGTCTGTTGATTCTTTTTTACTTCCTTCCTTTCTTTTTCTTTTCTTTTTTTCTGTGTTTGTATGTGTGTGTTGTTTGATTGATTCAACGTTTCATTTTGTTTTCAAGGAGGGTGATGATGATGATATCAATTTCATGAAGTTCCATAGATATTTGGCAACGAGGTTACAGGTTGATGAGGAAATGCCTAAAAGTGTGACTGAAAAGTGAAAAAATTCCAAAAGTGTGACTGATTCCGAATATCTTCCAAAAGTGTGACTGATTTTACCTAATATCCAAAGTACCCTTTTATAGCCCGATGTTAACAGAATTGTTAATGACAAAGGGATTTGTCTCTTCCGTTGTGGAAGGAGGGAAAAAGAAACTTGTATTTATATAATGATGTTTACATATTTAGGATGAATCAAGAAATAAAAAGTAAATAATCTAGTTTCCTAAAATACAAAAATTCTATACTAATCTTTACATATATAGCTTTAATCAATTCAATTTGAAATCAATGTCTTCTTCACGAATCTTCAATCACAGCTAGCATTTCTCCATTGACTTTGGTACAGCTAATTCATTGCCATTTATAATCAGACTAATTGATGCGTATATATCTCACTGAATTAATGTTATATTTGCATTTAACATTAAATTGATATTGCATGCAAGGAATATTTTCTCACATGCAATTGTAAATCCTAACACCCCCCCCCCCTCAAGTTGGAGCGGGGGAAGAAATTTTAACCACGCCCAACTTGCCAATATTGCGAAATGCTTCGGCACCTAATGGCTTTGTGAAAATGTCAGCAAGTTGGTATTTCGAAGGAATATAATGCGGAGAAATTAACTTGGATATAATTTTCTCACGGATGAAATGACAATCAATTTCGATATGTTTTGTCCGCTCATGAAAAATAGGATTTTCAGCGATATGAATTGCTGCTTGATTGTCACAAAATACATTGATGGGTTGGGGATGTGAGATTCCCAGATCATCAAGTAAGAATTTTAACCATTGTAATTCAGATGCCAAAGAAGCTAGGGCCCGATATTCGGCCTCGGCAGAAGAATGAGAAATTGTGGGCTGTTTTTTTTATTTTCCACGAAAGTGGACTAGAACCAAGCATGGTGAGATAACCAGTGGTCGAGCGACGGGTGGTTGGACATCCAGCCCAGTCGGAATCTGCATAAGCATTTACTTGAAGTGGGCTAGAAGATGATAAGAATATACCATGACCTATGGTACCCTTTAGGTAACGTAGTACCCGGAAAGCAACATCTAAATGAGCACTTCGTGGTTGCTGCATAAATTGACTCAAATGATTGACGACATAAGTGATGTCCGGACGAGTAATAGTAAGATATAAAAGACGACCAATTAATCGTCGGTAAATTGAGGGATCATCAAGGAGTACACCATCCGTGGGTCGGAGGCGGAGATTTTGATCCATAGGAAAGTCTGCAATTTTACCACCACAGAGTCCTGCGTCCTTGAGGATATCAATGATGTATTTTCTTTGACATAAAAATAAACCTTTCGGTGAATAAGAGACTTTTATTCCCAAAAAATATTGCAAACGACCTAAATCTTTGATAGAAAAAGTACTTGCTAATAATGTTTTGAGATTAGAGATAGCTAATTCGTCATTACCAGTGATGATAATGTCATCAACGTAAACTAAAATAAAAATGGAGGTATCACCTTGATGAAAAGTGAATAAAGAATAATCTGATTAAGATTGTTTAAAACCGTAGTGTAATAAAGTTGATGAAAATTTTGCATACCATTGGCGAGACGCTTGATTAAGGCCATAAATAGATTTTCGCAGTCGACAAACTCTTGTATCACCATGGGTAGAAAAACCGGGTGGAACCTTCATGTAAATCTCCTCGTCTAAGTCACCTTGTAAAAAAGCATTATTAACATCCAATTGATAAAGATTCCAACCTTTGATGGTTGCAACAGATAATAAGGCACGAACAGTGACCAATTTTTCCACGGGAGCAAAGGTCTCATGATAATCAATGCCTTCAACTTGGGTATACCCTTTGGCGACTAATCGAGCTTTATAACGCTCAATAGAACCGTCTGATTTCACTACACCAAATTCTAGGATTCGTAACGGAGATGAGCCGTTACTAAAACGGGTTGTAACGGCTCTCGCCTGTTTCAAAAGTGGGTGTTACATTTTTTTTGTAACGACAATGTAGCCGTTACGATTTTTTGGTTGCAACGGCGGCCGTAACAGCTGTGGGACGTTACGAATTGACACGTGGTAACAGCTTCGAGCTGTTACTAAATTTTTGTAACATCATGGCATGAATAGAAATGAGCCGTTACTACGTGGCAGTTTAGTAACGTGCCTGAGCCATTACTACGTGGCATTTTGAAACAGCTTATAGCCGTTACGAATTTTTTTCGTAACAGAAAAAATTTACTGCCGGTCAATCTTGACATGGTCCAAATTGGTCAATATTGACTAATTTTGACCAGGTCAAGACTGACCGGCAGTTCATTTACTGCCGGAAATAAGCCGGAATTCTAAATACAATACCTGCATACATCCATCCACACTCAACAACAATTCATCAATTTCTTGTGTAATCTATTCATATTACATTCATATCAATGTTATATTACAAAGAACTGAAATTTATCAACATTATATAAATTTTAAAATGACTGAAATTTCTCTAAGTACCAAACTTTTTTTTTGGGTTTGTTAAGTATCAAAATTCTAAGGGAACACATTGAAACTTACTAATGCCTACAAAATTTGAATACATGGAACTTACAAATCTTAGCTGCTTTGTTCTCCACCCTTTGCAGGCTTGCTTTGTTAAAATTTTGGGCATCAGAACCCACCTACACATATGTACAGAAAAATTATGAACTGAAATAAATACAACATCTGTTTTAAACTTTGGAGAATTTCTAAGTCAATTTGTTTGAAAAGACTAGATGAACTCATATTTCCTAAGAAAATACAAATTTTGTTTAGTACAAAAACTATGAACATAATCTGTAATTAAGAAATTGTATACCTAATTGCATCTACAACTTCTCACGAAAACATTTCCACACCTATTACTTCCTGCAAACAACGATAACTTATATCAGAAAGTCATCAAAGAAGTGCAAACATGCATATAATGGAAGGAAAAAACCCTCGTAGTATTAGGCATTGAAGTGAATTGAAGACATGATAACAACACAATGCTCGTGTGGCAATTCAACTCCTAAATGTCTATTTTCAGAAACTCTAAGGAAGCTACTTCACTTAAAACTAACTGAACTTAAACGTTATTTCAGTAGGTTTCTTTAATAAAAACTGCAAGTTTTAGGCAACACGTGAGGTCAGAAAACTTGAACTCCTACAACAATACATAGAGATCCATTTACCTATATTGAAGTGCTTGAAACCAGTGGGTCCACTGATAATTTTATTGTTAGCATTATCTAACTCTATGATATGGGAGGTCCTCAAGGCTCGTGATATCATCAAGCAACAATTACTTTTCTAGCTGACGCCTTTCATATAGATTCTGCCCGGAAATCAATGTAAACCAAAGTCTATAAGCTTTCACCAAGTAATACATGTGAAGAATACAAGTTGATGCTAAAACACATTTTAATATAGCAAGTACACGTGTTGAAACAAAAATGAAACTTCTCAGTGCTCACAGTAGACTACCTGATATCATGGGTTCAGGAGTGAGAACAACATTTCCGATTGTCTTCCTATTTCTTTAAGCTCCAAAACACCAGTATCCACTCCAACGGCTTCTGAAAGGATTTAGAAGCATACATTAGATATATTACAAATAAACAACATTTCAGAAGGAGATAAGTATTCAGTATACCCTGCATCATAAGATGCCATCAAGCTAAGGTAGTAAAAAGTAATACTTGAGAAAGAGAACTTGGAACCGTTAGATTCCATTAAGCTAAAGGAAATTGTTTACATAAGTAAAGAAGTTTAGCATCTTTACTTGAAATAGATGGAAACATCCTCCTCCTCAGTAAATGTACGAGTAGCTGGAAAAGTACACAAGATTCATAAGTTGGATCTATCTTTGGTCCTGCAACCAACCAAAGAGAGTAAGCTCTCTCACCAGAACCTTGTACACAATTGTAAGAAACAGAAAATCAATCAATGACGGACAAGTGAAGTACTTATCTGGTAATATAGAAGGTACACAAGTTGATGCCAACCCCACTGCAATTCACTTCCCACCAGCGCAATACCTCACAAGTATAAACTGAGTGTCAAATCCACAAATATAAACTTAATAATATAAGTAAAACCAAGTGAAGTACTTACCAGGGATTGATGTTTCCCCACCTGGATACTAAATCTTCTTCAACTTAGCTTGTGTGAAGTCCATGTGCATTCACATATAATATAACAAAAACCAACTACACATATATACAAAAAAAATGATGAACTTAAAGAAAATATCCATTCATAAGCTGATTTGCTTTCACATATATAGAAAAAAGTTACATTGGACCAAAAAAGTTGCGTCAGGTAAAGCTTTTCTTATGCACAACTGCATAAAAGTATCCATATCAGTCACCACACACAAAAGTGTGAAGTTAAAAGATCGAAAGAAATCCTAAATACTTTTTATACACAAATGCATAAGAGTATGCGCATCAGTCAGCATACGTACAAAAGTGTGAACTACCAAAAGAAAACAAAAGATATCATAAATACTTGTTATGCACAACTGCATAAGAGTATGCGCATTAGTTAGCATACGTACAAAAGATTTAACTGCACAAGTGTAACAAAAAGATCTGTATAAGTCATGGAAGATATTACGCGATGCTCAAAAAGGATGAGATATGTTAGCTCAGAAAGAAAGAGATGGTGTGTCTTTGTTTGATAGGCACATCTTTGGATGAAGCACATATCCTCCAATTCCAACTTCTCTGAAGGTCGTTGCATACTTGTTAGCTTTCACAGTGATTGCATCTGGCTTGAGAATGTCATCGATACATACCTTGGAAAGATGTATAGGTATAGCATCTCCGTGAAACTTATTTGCTAAATCACCAGTACAGAGCTCACCAGTTTCAACTACTTCACCCTCGAAGTCCAATAACGAACAAAGAGGCAAACTACGCACTCTTGATGAAAGTGGAGATAAAGTATTCGCAGCAGTTGAACTTGTCATACCTGGTGATATAGTATTCCCAATAGGTGAATTTTTCGCAGCATGTGAACCTGTTTGAAGTGAATCAGAAACATTGCATGGATTATGCGAGGCTACATCTCTTAAGGTGCTGGGCACGTTCGAGCCAACTGATACTGGAAGTGCAGATTTAATTTCATCCACTACGTGGCACAATTTCACAAAGCCATCAATGAGAACACCCACCTTGCCACCTATTTCTTCCACCTTCCCACCAAGACAACCTTCCTTGGCTTTCAGTTCAGTTACCTTGTGACGCGTTGGAGCAGAAAGATTGATTTGTGTACGAGAGATAGGACCAAGATAACGAACCCGTCCTCTAGAATCATGCCCAAAAGCTTTAGTCATTGCACAAGGTTCTTCTACTGGAAGACCTGCATCCTGTTTTTCTTTGATCTCATCTTGGGCCTTCTTGAGCTTCTCCTGTAGTGTTGAGCATAATAGCTAAGTAAATTCTAATATCTTAACTACCTAGTAGGCTAGTACATATATTTAAAATAGTTTAAAATAACATTAAAGTAAACTGACTCACAGCGAACGGCACTGCACTAGGTAAAATAGAACCGCCTTCTTGTGTATGAGCTTTAACCCACACATCCTCAGGAGTGATCACTGCATCAGGATTTACAGCCTCCTAAATTTACAAATACAATGTGAATCATATTGTATTGTCCATAAGAGGTTGAGGTAAGTTGGAGATGTAGGTAAGTTGTGAATATAACAAAGTTTGAGGTAAAAAGCGAATATACGTACCAGTTCATCTCTGACCGTAGCATGAGATTTGCGACCAGTACAATGTGTGTAGCCATATTTTTCTATTTTCCTCTTATGATCAATTATACTTTGCTTTGCCTTTTATTCTCTCTCATTTTCGCAAAATTTTATCCAATCCTCTGATTTGACACTGGGTGGAACATTTAGAATCCGTTCTTCATGAGTAGGGAGAAGATCATAGTAGGCAAGGCGTAACTCAGACTTGAATCGCCTCCATGGACCAGCACCGGCCTTGAGAATATTTTACATTGATGTCTCAGGTACATCAAATTCATCCTGGAAAGACGGAACAAATTAATTCCTTACTGATTTGCAACAACCATAAAAGAAGTTGAATGAAGAGTAAAAAAAATCATGTCTTGGGTAAGTATTGTACCTTAAGGGTTTTCCAAATATCATCCTTGTACTTAGGAGAAACAATATCCCAGCTTTTGTATGAAATAGGCACATGTGTACGAGCCAAGGCGCCTCTCCGGTGACCTAATGTTGTCGCGTTCCAGGAAACTGGTTTTCCATATTCATTGACCTCTACTGCTTCCATACCCTGTGAAATACCAATGATTAAAAGAACAGAGCTTAAAAGAAGCAACCACATTATCAAAAGAAGCTAAGACCAAATAATTCAACCAAAGATAGAAGTCATTGACTATATCGATGGATAAGACCAAACAATTCATGAAAAGATAGGAGTCATTGACTATATCGATGGATAAGATACAACACATCTCATATATTTCAGTTCAAACTACAGAATCAATAATGAGCAGCTTTTCTAAATTCTCATTGTCAGTAAGAACTGACTGATAAGATGTAAGAACTTCTAATTTATCAACTGAAGATGTTAACCCCTGTCGTGAGTGCAACACAACGGACCATCCCTCTCCAGTAAGAACCTTTGAGTAGAACACTTGAGTAGCTTCAGACGCAAGGATAAACGGCTCATCGACCACTCTATTTATGCTTTTCATCTTCGACAAGTTGACCTTTATAACCTTTGAAACTGCATCAACTTTACAAGCATTCTTATCTCCAACACTAACCCAATCACAATAAAAAACAGTTTCTTCAAATTCAATTTAGTTCAAGTTGATTATCTCTTTAATGACGCCATAATAAGTTATTTCTGCTTCCTCATTCGACTTGGCTTGCAGTCTTGTAGCAGCTTTCATTGACACACCGTTGTTCTGTGGTACATTCCTCACACCAGAACTTGGTTTGCTGAAAGTAAACCCATTGACTTGGTATTTCTTATATGATTGTTCCTTGAAGAGTGATCCTTGAACGAGTCTCCAAAGTGTTGAATCAGTTACTTTGGCTTTTAATAACTGTTATACATCATGGCAGAGTCAGTATCACAACCAAAACCATAACAAGTTGTATGCAAACCACTAACGAAAGCTTTACAGAAACACATTACCTCATCGCGCAACCATAGATGGAAACTCTTTGAGGTCTGACCATTAGACGTGTCACCTTTAACATAAGAATCATACTTCCTACAGCCAATACCAATTCAAAGACTATAATATAATGCAAACATAATGATCAGACAACCACTCAATGTTAACTAACAAAATCAGTCTACTAAAATGCACTAAGTCACCATCAGGCTACTAGACATCATACTACTAGACCAACATGGATATTTTAATTTCTGCTGAGGAGGACTTAACGGAATTCAGAATTGAATAGGCATAAAAGAGATACATAAAAGTTACCTTTGCCAGTCCTCTATTCCAACATACTTAGATAGGACCCAGTTGCGACACTGTTCAAATTTTGCTTGAGTCAGAGTAATACTCATTCTAGAACTAAGAGGCATTTCATCGGCACCATCACAGTCATCATCCAAAAAAGCCTGCCGAGTATGTTTATGAGTACCATCACCATCATCTGACATGTCCTCCATAAGGTATAAGCTAGCTTATCGCAGTGCATACCCTCTTGCAATGCACCCCTCAATGTACCTTTTATTGCGCACCAATCCTTTAAAACCTTTCATTAACCTACAAGAAAAGTTAACAGATCAGCAAGGATGATTAATAGTTCAATAATACTAATTCTCATCTTAAAAATTAAACAACAAAAGGGTTGTATTTACCTCTCAAAGGGGTACATCCACCTAAATCTGACCGGACCGCAGATTAAAGCTTCATCAGCCAGATGAATCATCAGGTGGATACTAATAAAAAAAAAAGATGGAGGGAAATATTTTTCCATTATGCACATCGCTTCCACTATACTAGCTTTCGCTTTTAGAAGTTCATCTCTGTTGATAACCTTTGCGCACAAAATGTTGAAAAATATACTAATACGGAGAAGAGAAACTCGCAAATCTTTAGGTAGTGAGGTCGCAGTATGAACTAGCAATGGAAACATAGATTGCATCATTACATGGTAATCGTGCGACTTGAAATTCTTCAATTCCGGTGGACTAATGCTCACGCAGTTGCGAAGATTAGAACAGAAGCTAGAAGGAACCCTCAAGTTCTTCAGCACTATACAAAAAGAAACTTTTTCATCTTTTGTTAAGGCAAACGATCCATCTTCCATTGTTGTTTTACCAGTTGCACTATCCTCTTTCACCCATAATCTCTTTTTAATACCCATAGCTTCCATGTCTTTACGTGCATTTACACCATCTTTTGACTTACTATTACCCATGAGAGTGTTAACAATATGCTCAGTTATGTTCTTTTATGTATGCATAACATCTGTACAATGACGGACTGCATTCGATCCCCAATTCGGCAAATCTTGAAGTATGGACCTTCGAGAAAATAGCGAGTGGTCAGAAACATCTTCATCGACACCCTGTTGCAAACTATCCGCTTCTGCTCCTCTTTTACGTTTCTTTGCTGGTGGTTTACCCTTACCATGTTTGCTTTTCATATCTTTCACTATATCTTGAACTTGCAATCCTGTTAGTTGCCATGGGGCTTTACCATTTTCTACCCCTCCACTAAAATTTGTTTTGTCAAATCTGTACTTGTGTTTGGATGGCAGCCATCTTCGGTGTCCCATATAACATATCTTCTTACTATACGACAGCCACTCTGAAACTGTTTCTTCACCACAGGTAGGACATGCATAATACCCATGAGTCACACATCCAGATAGAGTCCCCAATGCCGGAAAATCATGAATGACCCATAACAACCTTGCCTTCAACAAAAATTCGGAGTTCGTTAGGTTTTCGAATGTCATAACACCATCATTCCATAACTCTTTCAAGTCCTCTATCAATGGCTATAAGTAAACATCAATATCTTTACCTGGTGCTCTCGGACCTGATATCAACAAACATAACATGGATAATTCGCGCTTCATACACATCGAAGGAGGAATATTGTACTGACAAAGTATCACCGGCCAACAGCTGTAATTCAGACCAAAGCATCCATTTGGGTTGAAGCCGTCAGTTTCTATCCCAAGAGTAACATTCCTGGCTTCCTTAGAAAATTCAGGACAGAAATTATCCGCACACCGCCAAGCTATAGAATCCACCAGATAACGCATGACATTAACATCTTTCTGTGCTCTAAATTCCAAAGCATTGCCTCTACTATCCATGGTATACTATACAGTCTTTTCAGCCTTGCAATTATCGGAAAATGCCTTAACGTCTTTTGCGCAACATGTGTAAGTTTTCTCTCATCATTAAAAACTCTTACGTACCGAGGTTCTTGACATACATGACACTTCACCAATTTACTATTATCCTTCCAATAAAGTATACAATCATTTACATAGGCATCATAAGTAACATAATCCATCCCCAGCTCGTTAATAATATTATTGATATCTGTATACTTAGATGGCAGGTTGTTACCTTCGGGAAGCAACTCTTTCATCAACTCTAATAATGCGGTAACACCATTGTCTGATATCCCATACTGAGTCTTTATGTTGTTTATCATTATCGCAGCGTACATTAGTGACTTTCCATTAGGACATGAAGGATATAATGGTTCTTTTGCTTTCTCAGCCGCTGATCTCTTTTTATGACCACACCTGTTGGTCCCAAGATTCTCATCCAACCCTGCTGTAACATTCTCATAAACACCTTTTTCTACATTCTCTTCCATCCTTGCCCCAATATTATCATCCACATCTGTGGTAATATTCTCATTCAAACCTACTGTAACATCATCATTATTTGCCATGCAATCAGTTATAGTGGTATCCTTATCTGTTAATTGTACTTCATGTACTGAACTTTCCCCATGATAGCGCCATACTATGTACACCTCATGCATACCATTTTTGAGAAAATGCAATGAGATCTCACTCAGTGAAACTAAACCTTTACCATTCATACAACGTCGACAAGGGCATGAAAATAAATGACTCCCACCACCATTATTCTTGGCAAACTCTATGAATGACTTCACACCCTGTCTATATTCTAACGACTTACGAGGACACTTCATCCATTTCTTGATCACATCAGATGACATATTACCCTTCAAAATTGATATTTAACAGAATCAAATAAAATCACATAGTCCTAGTGGTAGGGTAGCTGAAGCCATGAAAGTTAGCGACCGAAACATCCCCTCAAAGAAGAGAGAATGAGCTACAAGTAGCTTTTGTAAATCACCACTAGGACCGTTACCATCATGCTCACAGAGTACATAAAACCAGACATATTTATACACAACTTAACATACAAACTATTATAATCATGCTAAGACCAACTTCTATTATAATCAACCAAATAAAATAACTTAGTCCTAGTGGTACAGGGTTGCCGAATCCCTGCAAGTTAGCGACAGAAACATCCCCTCAAAGAATAGAGAATGAGCTACAAATAGCTTTTGCGAATAACCACTAGGACTGTTATCATGTTGCTTACTGTGAATCAGTCAATATCAAAACAAAACTTCCTAAATTAGTTCATTTAAACTTAAAAGACTACCTTAACATGAAACTAAATTTCAAATCATGATAATAGTAAAACATAGCAACTTAACGAATATAATCAGCATGTTTCCTAGATGCGGAAACTCAACCAAAACTACAATATTCAATATAAGTCATCTAAGCCCATACAAACTGGAATTTAAGTTATCAAATTAGAAGGATTTATAAATGATCTGGTACACTCCTTATCCTATGAGCGAAGCAATTGCTTTGTTCTTAAGCAATTGACTTACTCATAAGATAAAGAGTGCACCATCTCTCATCAAACCTTCAAATAATATTACAATTCAATGGGGACATTCATCAGTGTACCTTTATCAGGTAGCACTCTGTCTACTCAACTTAGCATGCTTCTAAGGCAAAAAAACTACACCATGTCTAACAACAGTATGCATCTTTACATAATAAGCACAACATAAAATAAAGTGAGGCTAATGATGTCAATCAGCACTAATAGCTTATAAACTAGAAATTATTGAAATTATCTTAGCTTACAAACTAGAAATTAGGTTATAAAGTAGAAAAAAAAACAGAAATCTTAGAAATTAACATAAAACCCTAAAATCAGTTCAATCTTTCGAAACTTATACCTCCTAAGTCTTCAAAATTCTTCAATCTTCAAGTCTTCAAAATTCTTCAAACCCTAACAGGAAATTACAAAGAAAAATCGAATTAGATTTTTAACTTTGTAAGATTTTGTTAAATCCAAAATCAAAAAAGAAAAGAAAAAGTAATAATAATAATATAATTAGATTTATATGAAGAAGACTAACAAAACATATGAAACAAATCCTTTTAGAAGAAATAAATCGTTTTAGATTCACGGATTAAACAACGGAAAAACTAAAACTAAAAATGAAATGAATCACTAAATAATAGATCGATTAAAAAAAATGAAACCCTAAAAATCGAAAAACTTATAACGATTAACACTTACACAGATCGATGATAGAAAGGGGTTGGAAATATTAAAGAGATTTCTGTGATGTTTATCGGCTAATACGATCAATTATTGAAAGGTATCCAAACCCTAGTTTCATCGCTTGAACAGATGCAAAGCAGAAGAGAGAAAAAAGTTTGATAAAAGTGAAATCGATTTCTGTCACTGCTACCTTATCCATGGAGAATTGACACGCACACTCGTGGGAGGAAATATCCTCTCGTATAACAAATCAGGGGTGGGAATATAATGCTAGTCATGTGAGTCGCACACGCACATACTCAAGGTGTGACAAACCAAGTGTGACCAAGCGTGTGAGTGGCACGCCTATAAAAAATTAGTAACGGATCAAAAAATTTAGTAACGGCTTAAACGTGTTACGAATTTTTAGAAAATTAGTAACGGCCACTGTCTGTTACGAAATTTTTGTAACGGCCATTTGTAACGGGAAATTTGTAACGGCTGATAAGCCGTTACGAATTCATGTTACTAATCCAGGAATTTGGTGTAGTGTTTTCTTTTGATTTTATAAACCCATTTACACCCGATGGCAACTTTGCCTGGTGGTAATTCTTGTCGATCCCACGTGCCATTTATTTCAAGTGAACCGACCTCCTTTTCATGGCTTTACGCCAAACGGGAAGTTTTACAGCTTGTGTATATGTGGTGGGTTCGACATCAGTTATGACATTAGTCAAAAAAGTCTTGTGAGAGTACAAAAACTTATCGAAAGATAAATAAGTTTGTAATGGATAAGGAGTGTTAGACGAATTATGATTGAGCATGCTAACAACATTAAGAACATAATCCTTTAGATGTGGTGGAGGCCGACGTTCACGAAGGATAAATTTTTGGTTGAGAATTCGAAGGAACTTCGGCATTGGGGTTATCCAACAATTGGGAATCAACAGTAGGTGGTGTTGTTGGTGATGGATTAGGATTCTCCAACAATTGGGAATCAACAGGAAGTGATGCTGTTGATGATGGATGAGGATTCTCCAACGATTGAGAATCAACAGTAAGTGGTATTGTTGACGATTGATTAGGTGCTGGAGTTGATGATGCTTGAGTTTCATGTGCATCTATGCGCATAGGAATATTATCCTCAATATCATCATCAACATAAGGATCATCATCTAGAGGATGTACACAACTTGGAAGGTGTGTGTCTGCGATAGGTGTGATAAACACCTAATTTTATATCTAGTATTTATGCTTTCTTTGCGAGTTTTCATGTAAATTATGATCTTATGTTTGTATTTGAGTTTTATTAGGTGCTTTGGAGTCGTTTGGATAAAAAGAAGGAGAAACTACTCTTTTTGAGCAAAAAGGGAAAACTTGCCATTTCATGGGAGAACATTATCTGGAGCCAAGTCTAAGGGGAGACTCACTTCTGGAGGAGTACTAAATCCAGGCCCGCAGTGGTTATGGGGTTTCCGTTTGGGTGACCCTTATCTCAGGTGCTGGGGTGTCTGAATCCAGTCCTAAAATCCAAACTTACCCTAATACGAGAGATTTTTTCTCTCATTCGCAACCCTCTCTTTGTAATCAAGAAATGGAAGCAGCGGCTGTTGGTGTTGGTCCGAGAGATATAAATGGAATTTGAGATCAAGTGATGAATGCACCGTGGATCTGATGCCGTGAAGAAAAGCTCAATGGCTGGTTAAATCAAGAAACTAGTGGGTACTTGGAGACAGTTGAAGAGGGTAATGAGTTTGAAGAACCAGTTTTCTGAGTTATGAGTAATGGTGAGTGCAAGTCGGAGAAAATGGAGATTGAAGGAAGGATTTGAGTTCTGAAATGATTAGGATTAATGGGTTTTGCTCGAATTTGAGTTTGAGAGTGTTAGACAGAGTTTGAGCAAGAAATGAGGAAGAGAAGTTGAAGTTGTTGCTATTAAAATAGAAGATGAATAGAGAGATTGATAGGTGTTTCAGAGACTGTGAATGATTGAAAATGTTATGTGGTGTGTGTTTGAATTCTAATTTGCAGGGAAGGAGGAGGAAATTGAGTCTTAGAAACCAACAGAGGTTTCAACTATGAAGCATCAACAGACTGCACACCAGGTGCTTGTAAAAAGGCATGAGCCAGTTCTGCTGCCATGATCAATTTATGAACCAGTGGCTATGATAAGCTTTACTATATGGAGTTAATGAGAAATGTGGTGGTGCTATTTAAGGGAGCTACAGATGATAAAATGGGAGGTGGAGTAAATAGGAGCTGAGTTGGTAATACCGCGAACTGGTTCTGTGGTTTGGATTTTGCAGAAATTGGAGTTGTTGTTCACCAGAGGGTTCAGTTATTGGCAGTGGAGGATGTTAATGGGTTATTTCAGTGCAAGAGGTGAAGTGGTGCAGCAATTCAAGAAGCAACAGAGAGTATGAAGCTCCAGTATTGCACCTGCAATGGAATGAATGGGGCTTGTTGGATGAGAGTTAGGTAGAGGAATTGGCTGGTGCAGTTTATGGCTCTGCAATGGTGAAACTTGATTCTCATACTATGCAGGTTTTGGAACAAGAAACCGTGAAAGTTCCCGACTCCTATGTTCTTTATGCACTTCCAAGTGTGGAAAAGAATAAGTGTGGGGGAAGCTTTTATCGGTCCACAACTTCGTTTGTGTTTTATATTACTAATATTTGTATGGAGCTATTGTTTGCAAAACAGGTACTATGGATGGATCCCCAAATTTTCAGATTGCTAATATATGGGGAATGAATCTTTCAAGAAGCTAAGTCGGGCCGTCGACTTTAAAACAAGCGCTAAGTGGGAGGCAACCCACCGGTTTTGTATCTCTTATCCTTTTGCTTTCTATTTTATTTTTGTTTCGTTTATTTATTTTTTATTGTTTTCTTATCATATTTGTATCCCCATGTTTAATTTCATTAAGTCCATAATCTATCTTAGAAGAGAATTATGATGAATACCTTTTCGTCAGAAAATTTCAGACTGCGCGTAGTTCAGTCCATAGACCATAACTATCAGACCGTTTATCAAAACACTGTGAAATTTTGACACTGTGTATAAAACACGTAGGTGAACAACTTTTTGAAATGGAGTTTTTCAAAATTCCTTACCAGTTTGTCCAGTTTTTGCGTTTTATCTGCTGTTACGTCAGAATTCAGAACTTTCGGTTTTACACATTGAGGACAATGTGAAGTTTAAGTGTGGGGGGAGCATTTATATGTTTGTATAGTTTGTTTTATTTTGTTTTATGCCTTTTAAAAAAAAAATCAGACAAATAGAAAAACCAAGAAAAAAATTTGTGCTTTTTGAACTCCGAAATCTAGAAAACTTGTGCCTTTAGGATGACACCATTAGTGGATGGAACCATTTTGAATGCAGGAGTTGAGGAACCAATTAACTAAAAGGGATGAACATAGCTCAGAAATCACAATTAACATGATAGTTGTTACCATATCTCGGAATATCACCATATCACATTCTATTTTTATTTTTCCATATTTATCTATTGTTCTCTAAGTGCTTTGGTGGGTCACTAAACATCGACGTGTTATTACTGCTAGGATGAAATAGAGTGATTGAGTTACTAGAAAAAAAAAAACCGACCAATTAGACCAAACGGAATAAAATGACACTTGGGAATAGCAGTATGTGTGAAACGTTGTCCCTATCTCCGTCGCCTAAACAAGCATGGAATGAAGGATCCAAGGCAACTATCATGTACTTGCTGACAAGAAGCATGCACTTAGATCCAAAAGATTTAATCATGCTGTCTAGAAAAAGAAAAAAAAATGAAAAAGAAAAGAAGAAGAAAGAAAGTATTATATTGGTTGAATAAAGTCACTTCTGGTTCCCTTGTATATGCCAGTGAGTTGATGTAGAATTCATACCAGTAGCTCAATCCAATAGGATTAGGTTCATCTTGGCAGTGACCTTCAGACAGATATGGGAAACATCGATCACTTGTAAATATTCTCCAACATATACATCTATATTCATCTTCTTAATCTTTTCATTGAGATTGTGGTTTGTTAGTTTCCAAGTATTGTGGCTTGTTCGACTATCTAATTAGAGTTTATTTACTAATATATGAATTGAATTTGCAAGGTACCTCCTCCTGTAGTCATTTTGGATTCGTTCATTGATTTGTCACAAATAGACGGAGTTTGAAATATAGGTTTTGTAGGCAAACCTCTTGTAAACCTTCACGAGACTAAAACTCGTCCACTAGGGACACCTAGGGGTTCAAAGGCTTGTTATTTATGCTAAAAGTGATCGTAGCCTCGACGAGACGGAGTTGTATGTATTTGTTTTAGTTTAGTTTTGTTTGATTTTCTCGAGGACTAGAAAAGTATAAGTGTGGGGGAATTTGATAGGTGTGATAAACACCTAATTTTATATCTAGTATTTATGCTTTCTTTGCGATTTTTCATGTAAATTATGATCTTATGTTTGTATTTGAGTTTTATTAGGTGCTTTGGAGTCGTTTGGAGCAAAAGAAGGAGAAACTACTCATTTTGAGCAAAAAGGGCAAACTTGCCATTTCATGAGAGAACATTATCCGGAGCCAAGGCTAAGGGGCGACTCACTTCTGGAAGAGTACTAAATCCAGGACCGCAGTGGTTAAGGGGTTGCCGTTTGGGTGACCCTTATCTCAGGTGTTGGGGTGTCTGAATCCAGTCCTAAAATCCAAACTTACCCTAATACGAGAGATTTTGTCTCTCATTCGCAACCCTCTCTTTGTAATCGAGAAATGGAAGCAGCGACCGTTGGTGTTGGTCCGAGAGATATAAATGGAATTTGAGATCAAGTGATGAATGCACCGTGGATCTGATGCCGTGAAGAAAAGCTCAATGGCTGGTTAAATCAAGAAACTGGTGGGTACTTAGAGACAGTTGAAGAGGGTAATGAGTTTGAAGAACCAGTTTTCTGAGTTATGAGTAATGGTGAGTGCAAGTCGGAGAAAATGGAGATTGAATGAAGGATTTGAGTTCTGAAATGATTAGGATTAATGGGTTTTGCTCGAATTTGAGTTTGAGAGTGTTAGACAGAGTTTGAGCAAGAAATGAGGAAGAGAAGTTGAAGTTGCTGCTATTAAAATAGAAGATGAATAGAGAGATTGATAGGTGTTTCAGAGACTGTGAATGATTGAAAATGTTATGTGGTGTGTGTTTGAATTCTAATTTGCAGGGAAGGAGGAGGAAATTGAGTCTTAGAAACCAACATAGGTTTCATCTCTGAAGCATCAACAGACTGCACACCAGGTGCTTGTAAAAAGGCCTGAGCCAGTTCTGCTGCCAGGATCAATTTCTGAACCAGTGGCTATGATAAGATTTACTATATGGAGTTAATGAGAAAGGTGTTGGTGCTATTTAAGGGAGGTATAGATGATAAAATGGGAGGTGGAGTAAATAGGAGCTGAGTTGGTAATACCGCGAACTGGTGCTGTGGTTTGGATTTTGCAGAAATTGGAGTTGTTGTTCACCAGAGGGTTCAGTTATTGGCAGTGGAGGATGTTAATGGGTTATTGCAGTGCAAGAGGTGAAGTGGTACAGCAATTCAAGAAGCAACAGAGAGTATGAAGCTCCAGTATTTCACCTGCAATGGAATGAATGGGGCTTGTTGGCTGAGAGTTAGGTAGAGGAATTAGCTGGTGCAGTTTGTGGCTCTGCAATGGTTGCTGTGAAAATAGCCATGAAGGTGAGCTGATGCTATTAGTGACAGTGGCAAGGGCATGAGTTAAGAGAACGGTGGTGGTGCTATCTAGAAGATGGAGAGCTGAGTAGCGCAGGCACAAATGGTGAAGGCAATTGCAGGTGAGGGTGTTATGAGAGGTTACAGGTGTTAGTGCAGTGCATAGGCGAGTGTCAAGAACTTGAGCTGCAATGAAACTGTAAGCTGGAATATGTAGAAAACATTGCAGGGTAAGTACATTGATGTGACAGGGAAGACTCAGTGGAATGGAATGGGTCAAGCTTGAATCTGGCAGAATGCTGAGAAGCTACAGCAAGGGTCGGAGAGTACAGGCATGAATTGCGCTGACTGTGTGGGTTTCAGTGTCTGCAAATCTTGGACGAGAATGATCATGGCTAGGAAGAATGGATGGATGAAGCTGGAAAGCAAGGGAGTTGCAGCTGCAGAATTTGGTGCTTCACTTACTCAGGCATGTGCAAGATTGCAGGCATCGCAGGAAATAGGTGAGTTGAGGCAGTGTTGACTGCAGTTAATTAGCATTGTGACAAAGAGTACTGGTGGTGCTGGTACTTGGAGTTAGTAGTGCTGTTGAGTAGAGGTGGATGGAGTGATGCAGCTGCAATGGCATGGAGAAGGATGTCACAGGTGGAGCGAGAGGCTGATGGGTTTGAGCAGGTTTTGAAAGGTGGAGATAGATTTGATGGCACTGAACTGAGCTGCTGTTGGAATTGGGTGAGCAGCAATGTGAGTTAACTGAAGTTGCAGGGAAGATTCAGCCATCATGGCTGAGTGCAATGATTGCACTTACTCAGACCAGTGCAAGAGCCTAGACCAAGTCATCTGAGTTAGCTTCTTACTCAGATCTGACTAGACCTAGCTGACTCAGTGACTCACTTAGACTTGACCCGGTCAACTGCTAAGGACCGTTAGGTCAACGGTTAACGTTAACAGAATCTGACGGAATATTCCCTCGACAACATTGATTTTCAAGTTGCCGGCGGTGGAATTTCGGCACCGAATTCCGGCCAAAAACCCAGTATTCCGGTGACGAGTTTTGGGACATATTTCTACACGGGTTTTAACACATGGGCTTGGTGGACTACTTGGAGATGGACTTTGAGAAGACTAGACGTATTTTTGGAAGGAGTATCCTTTATGGAAATTGGAAAACATATAAAAGAGAAGTCTTTTCTCTATCATAGAGGATATATATCTTCTTCTACTTTGTTCTGGGGTTTGTGAACATGATAGGGTTTCTTCTTCTTCTTGTTATGAACTCCTTGAATATGAATACCTAATTTTATTATTGGTTATGGAATAGTTGGATTTCACAAAGCATGATTCTTTGATTCAATATATTAGTTTTGTCTCATATTTATCGTCTGCAATTCTCTGAAAATATAGTTATATGATTTGATTGATTGTTTTGTCAAGATGCATATTGGTAGAACTTCTAATCACATCTATTGCTAGTTTAGGTTTTATTATACGTAAAAGTGATATTCCTTGAATACAAGTAGCATAAATATGATTATAGTTTGTAGTGATATATTTTTATGATCATATGTGAATCGAAACCTTTGTTAAATTGAATTAGTGCGCTTTCCACGTTCAATTGCTTTGATTGGCCTGATTTCATAGAACTTAATGCATCTAGGGAATTAAACTTGATTAGTGCTTTTACACGTTAGGTTGTTCTTTAAGATAGAACTCATATTCGCATCTTTTAATGTGTTTGTTGATGACAAACGGAGATTAGAGGGATATTCTTGCGATCAAGATATTCTAGGGATTTTGATAAAAGTTTAGATTAAATATCAATTCTACTTATTGTTTTGAAAGCATGTTAGTGAATGAGGATGAATCCTTAACCAATATCTTTTCTATTTGATTTGTTTGCTTATTTCTTTATTTGCTTTTATTTTACTTTATAAAAATCAGAAAAATACCCGGTGTTTTATATAAGGAACCGAAAATATATTGACAACCTAGGCCTCTATGTGGGATCGATCATTTCTTGCCCTTGCTATATTTATATTTTGAGTAGTAAGAAAGTGTAAATTATTTTTCACGCATACGACAGCGATCAATAGAATCAAAAGAAACGTCTTGATATGGAAAAACAGTTTCTTGAAATATAACATCACGAGATGTATATAATTGTTTTCTTTCAATGTCGTAAACTTTGTATCCTTTTTGAGCATGAGGATAACCTACAAATATGCACGGTCTAGATCGCGTGTCGAATTTATGTTGTATGTGCATGTTTTTGGCAAAACAAAGACAACCAAAAACACGTAAAGCCTTATAATTAGGCGGAGAACCGAGAAGTGCATCATGAGGCGATTTATAATTCAAAATAGGTGTAGGCATTTTATTGATTAAAAAGGTTGCAGTGAGGATACATTCACCCCAAAAAATGAGAGGAAGATTCGCTTGAATGTGCAAGGCACGAGCGACATCTAACAAGGGCCGGTGCTTACGTTCTACAATTCCATTTTGCTGCGGAGTATTGATGCAACTTCGTTGATGAATTATCCCGTGATTTTGGTACCATGATTGCATCTCATTTGAGAGAAATTCACTACCATTATCAGATTGAATGGTTTGTAATTGAGGTAAAAATACTTTACCCGATCCATAGTTAATCCGATGAATTTTGGACTGAAATTGAGTGATGACAAAGTTATAAAAATATTTCATGAACTTGGGTGTTTCAGATTTATTTTTCATGAGATAAACCCAAGTACATCGAGTAAAATCATCAACTATAGTAAAAAAATATCGATCTTGATTAAAAGAAGGCACATTAAAAGGACCCCATAAGTCGCAATGTATCTTCTGGAAAGAAAAACTACAACTTGATTCACTATGCCCAAATGGCAGTCTTGCTTGTTTTGCTTGTGGACATATCCCACAATGCTTATTACATTCTGAAGAAATAAAATTAAACTTTTTAGAAAGATATTTAAATCTAGCTAATGATGGATGGCCTAGCCTCCAATGCCAAAGATAAAAACTCCCACTAACTGTAAGTAGTGTTTTTGGAGGCAATTTGAGATAATAGAGACCTTGATGAAATTCACCCATACCGATTTTGGTGTTCCGGATGAGATCCTAAAAGTAACAATACTGAGATGAGAAATTGGCTACGCAATTTAAAGACATTGTGAGTTGACTCACTGAAATAAGATTAAACTTAAAAGATGGTATATGATAAGCATTCTCTAAATATAATTTATGAGTGAATTTGATTGTGCCAATATGACTAACGGCAACATGAGAACCATATGGTAATTGAACACATAAATTTGTGGGAACAGGTTTATAATTAGAAAATAAACTTAAATCATAACATGTATGATGTGTTGCACCCGTATCAATTATCCAACTAACGGATCGAAAATGCGAATTATTATTATTATTACCTGCTACAACGTTCGCACTTGGCATATGAGCTTCTTGCACGGTTGAGAGAAGCGACAACAGTTTGTCATATTGCGCAGTAGTGAGAGTGAATAGTGGTTTATACAAACATGGGGTATTCACATCAGAACTTTGTAAAGAAGAAATGAGGACAGTTCCTTCCTTAACTTCAGGTGGCTTCCCATGAGACTTGAAACATGTGGATTTAGTATGACCTACTTTACCACAATAATCATAGTAGGAACGTCTCCATCTGTGAGAGTGACGTGAACCTCGATTGCTAGTAAGATTATTTGAGGTTTCATTTGGAATTTTTTCTTGAATAGCTAACATGGCAGAATTAATGAGGGAAAGTGAGTTACTGTCTAACTCATCCCATGATGATTTGAATTTTTGAAAATACTCGGACACAGACATATCATCTTGTGTGAGACTGGTAACTTTATGGATATTTGATTGTGCTTAGCGCTCTTGAATGAGAACCCAAATATCATGGGAAGTTGTCAAGCAGCCACAAGCCAACCCGTCATCTTCATTAAGGATGCTTGATCATTTGTAAGTGGTTGTTATCTAATCGGGACGTAATTTTAAACATTTTTTTTTTTTAACTTTCAAATTTAAAAGCCAAGAACTTACCATATCATTGTGTCGATGCCACGGGATTGATCATAACTTTGGATCTTGGAGTTGGTCGTTCAGCAGTTCCGTCAATGAAACTCATCAACTGGTTCCTTGTTAGTAGCATGGCTGCAGTGTTCTCGGATTGATAAAGATCATAAGGATCATCGGAAGTCAAAGTAGGTGAGACAACGATATTATTATTTGCCATTTTGGTGAGTGATTTAATATGATTAGGATCGTAGAACTTTTTATTTTTTATTTTTTTATTAATAGCCTCTTGATACCATAACAGAATTGTTAATGGCAAAGGGATTTGTCTCTTCCGTTGTGGAAGGAGGGAAAACGAAACTTGTATTTATATAATGATGTTTACATATTTAGGATGAATCAAGAAATAAAAATTAAATAATCTAGTTTCCTAAAATACAAAAATTCTATACTAATCTTTAGATATATAGCTTTAATCAATTCAATTTGAAATCAATGTCTTCTTCACGATTCTAGCATTTCTCCATTGACTTTGGTACAGCTAATTCATTGCCATTTATAATCAGACTAATTATTGATGCGTATATATCTCACTGAATTAATGTTATATTTGCATTTAACATTAAATTGATATTGCATGCAAGGAATATTTTCTCACATGCAATCGTAAATCCTAACAGATGTGTACACATCGCGTAAGGATGTCCACATATTTATAGTTGATGTGTACACATTATACCCGATGTCCACATATATATGGCCTGATGTCCACATATATATGGCCTGATGTGTACACATCAGGTGAATATGTCCGATGTGTAGACATCGGAACATGGATGTCCACATATGATTATGCCTAGATTTTGGATGTCTACATACAATATGTACACATCGGACACTATTCATAGTGGGGTATCAGTGCCCGATATGTACACATTCTTATGCGATGTGTACACATCCTTACCCGATATGAGGACATCCGAGGACAAAATCTTGTATTTACAGAAAAGACCGGGGCATACTTGTCCGTTGACCGGTCATGGTCATACTTTTGGAAGGATTTCAAATTTGGTCACACTTTTGGAATTTCTTGACTTTTCAGTCACACTTTTAGGTAAAATCCCCAGGTTGATGAGTTATCCGATTCCATGGATGAATACCCTGGATCTGCACCGAAGTATGAGTTTATGGAGAAGATGGAACAACGACCAAGCATTGAGGAAAAGCTTGATAATGAAAGACTTGAGGAAGAGGTGCTCAAAATGCGGTACAAACATCTAGGTATTGTCATTGATAGATCAACTTATTAGCCCAACTTATTCCCTCTCATAAATCGTGATTCATGGATGTAGAGCTCATATATTATCCTTAGAGTCTTAGACTGAATGACATTGCCATTTGACCGGTAATGAACTTTTGGCAAAAAATAGCTTGAAGTCCATGAGACGACGAAGTGGCTAATTAATTTAGTGAATTTTGAATCTGGAATGGTTAAGTGTGCCTAGTCCAATAATTTGATCTTTAAGGCCCCATTGACATTGTTAATCTGAGATTTCTCTTGGCATGCTACTTATATACAGAGATATCGTCTCTCCAAACTAATTAAAACGAAGTTATCCTTACGCCTTGGCATACAAAACTCCCTCATGGACTTGGTTAAACTGCTAGATCAAACCTCTAAATATCCGTCTGTTCTGACTCCCCAAATACGGATGCCTTAACTGATTCTCTTTTGATAATATAGATTAGACTGGTTAGTTTGTATTAGACGGATGTTTTAACTGATTTGCATGTTTGTGGGTTAGTAGAAAATTTGAGCAAAGAAATCAATTACTCGAAGCTGCTTGAGGTATATGCGGGAAGTGTTGAATATTCAACACCAACTTAGTCAAGAGTTCACACCTATCTAGACTAACCTAGAAATATCTAGGATGTCTAGAGTCAATATTAGACAATTAACATGTGTAAAATGAGTGTTCTAGGGTTAGACAAATCAAATAAGAATACTAGATTGTCTAGTAGTTGGTTTGGTAAGCCTCCATAGGCATAGTTGTTAGCCTCCAAAGGAATAGTTGTTAGCCTCCATAGGCATAGTTCTCTTCTTCTTTTGTAGCCTATAAATAGGCATGTTGTATTCATTTGTAAGTAAGTAAGAAAGAAAGAATCAATCAATCAAAAATTATCAAATAGATTGTATTCCACCAAGATTAATATCAATGTAGTCTTTTACGCTTCCGTGTTTATGTTCTCCTCTCTCTTGTTTGATCTTTAAAATGGTATCAGAGCGAGGTTAGAGGAAGAGAGAGGAGAGGAAGAGAGTTAGAGAAACTCAGAAAATTCATGGTTGTTAGCGTATAAGTTCTTGTTGTGGTTTTAAGCAGTGGCTGGAGACTCCTAAATTGGCATATGGTGGCCAAGAGGAGACCAATAGAGCAAATGAAGAATACAAAATTGGAGATGGTGGTAATAAACTAAAAGAAGTTCTCCCTCATGTATCGTCAAAATACGGGTCAGAGTTTCCATTTAAGGAGTGTGCTGTCAGATTGGATTCAATGGCTTACGACAAAATACTTTCTCCAATAGGCAGACTCAAACTGAGTGATGTGAAAATAACTACTACTGATGCAAAAAATAGCGCAATGTTCTTCAGAATCTTCATACCCAATGTGTCGTTGTGATGCTGGAAAGTGCAGTCGCATAACAGATTCAACCGGTCAAAACTATTTTGTATGCCCTGTGAAAAAGGGAGAAGGAGCATGTAACTTCCATCAGTTGGATGTTCAAGAAACCATAAGAAACGATGTGCACAAACACACTGATGGGGATGAACTTAAGGCAAGAATGGCATCTACTTCATCAATGAACAAAGGGTCAGACTCGAATTTGACTATGGAATATCATGTGGATGACAAGGTTAATGTTTCTTACCCAGCCGTTGTGATGATAGTGGTGTTGCTGCGTTCATGGAGTTATACGAGCTTGGCAGTTGAACGGAGAAGCTATGGTGTTCTGGGATAAGTTCAGAGCTTGTGATGGAATTCGCTGTGCTGGTAACAACGGCAGTAACGGAAGGAGATAGAGCTCGAGATGGAGCTGTTAAGCTCGATGAAAAGCAATGGCTCGGTGATGATGATCATCATCAATTGTCACTGATGACGAAATGGTGAGCTTGCTGTGACTAAAAGATGCTGGTAATGGAGGCATTGGTTGTATATACTCGGTGATTCATGGTGATCTTAGATGCTGCTATGATAGGTGGCAGTGAAGTTCGAAGCTATGTTCTCGCTGGATGGTGGCTGTAGAATTGGTCGGTGTTTGCATTGATGATGAAGCAAGATGTGAAGACTTGCTGCTGCCATGGTTTGCTGGGCAGAGATGGAGTCGAGCATGAGTGATCGAGAGTTGTTGGAAGTAATGATGGAGCTTAGTCCGAGGCAATAATGAAAAGAGATGGGAAAGACGAGCTCGAGCTGGAAACATGCCAGAAATGATAGGTGTTGACAACGAGAACAAAACTGGCAATGACGGTGAATGCCAGGGACGATGAGAACGCAGTAAGGGAACTCGGCTGTTGTTGACGATGATGGAAATAACGTGATGGCATACGCATGCACGTGGAGAAAAGAAGAGACAACATGGTTGAAAGAAGAAAAGAAAAATTTAAAAAGAGAAGAGAACGTGAAAAGCATGGGCTGTTAGCACATGCATAAAAAAAAAATGAGAAAGTAATAATCCCATGCGATGGCAGACAAAGAAAGTGGGAGATGAGTAGATGAAGATGGTCGAGCTTGAGAGAACACGAGCAATGGCAGAAGATGAATAAAGAAAGCTCGAGAACATGCAGTTGAATGGTTCTCAGAGGTGCTGCTGCTTTAGAGCTCGAGAAGGAAGAAACATGGAAGATACGGTGGTTGTTGTTTCCGGTGTTTCTCTGGGACAGTGATGATACTGTTGGAGCTCGAGAACGGAGACTGCTGTTGCTTCCACTCCCAACAATGATGATGCTGCTGCCAACAGATGAAGGAATGAAATGGGTTGAGCAATAAGAGTGGATTGAGGTGTTTCTGCTGTAATGAATTCTTCCACCGATGGAGATTCGAACAAGTGCTGAATTAACCATTGAAGGAAGAAGAACATGATGTTGTGTCGAGAGAAACAGAATGTTTCCATGATGATACACGGTGGTCGATGGAGTTGGAGATGGATAGTCGCGCATGTAGCAGAAAGCAAAAAAAAAAGAGAAGGAGATTGCCAATGAGAAAGTGCCATTCAACTCTCTTTTCATGGTGTGACCGACACACTAAACGTCCATCTCACCGGCAGACAAAAAAAAAAAAAAAAATCGAAACAAAGAAGAAGTTGAAGGTGATTTAGATGGGATGAAAGCCTCAAAGAAAATAGAGAAGATGCAGACAAGATGTTTGTTTAAATGCAAGGATGATCATGGAAACATAAGTGTGACAATAATTGTCACAGCGTTGCAAATCTGTTACGAATTCGAAATGTGGCAAACTGGATAGCGTGACAAAATTGTAACAACAATATAACAAGAATAAGAAAAGTCGAGCTTGTGGCGAAGCTTGATGAAATGAAAGATTGTGAGAGAATATGGATAACCAAAGAAGTGTTACGATTTTCGAACAAAAGCGTGGACTGGAACAAAGATGAATAGAAGAAGAAACAACAAAAATGTTGTGAAGAAACGGAAGCAATCACCAAGTGGTGATGAGATAGAGAACAAAAAAAGTGGGTGAAAATCCTATGAGTTGTCTAAAGAGTACAAGAAGTATTTTACTGATACGAAGAGGACCGCAATGTCCCTAAACTACGATGGAACCCGTATGTTCTAAAACTACGAAGATGACCGCAATGTCCCTAAACTACGATGAAACCCGTATGTTCTAAAACTACGAAGAGGACCGTAATGTCCTTAAACTTCCGAAGAGGACCGTAATGTCCTTAAACTTCCGAAGAGGACCATAATGTCCTTAAACTTCCGAAGAGGACCGAAACGTCCTTAAACTATGAAGAGGACCGAAACATCCTTAAACTATGAAGGGGACCGAAACGTCTAAGATAAAGAGAAGTTGGAAAGTAGGTGTTGGGGGAGTGTTGAATATTCAACACCAACTTAGTCAAGAGTTCACACCTATCTAGACTAACCTAGAAATATCTAGGATGTCTAGAGTCAATATTAGACAATTAACATGTGTAAAATGAGTGTTCTAGGGTTAGACAAATCAAATAAGAATACTAGATTGTCTAGTAGTTGGTTTGGTAAGCCTCCATAGGCATAGTTGTTAGCCTCCAAAGGCATAGTTGTTAGCCTCCATAGGCATAGTTCTCTTCTTCTTTTGTAGCCTATAAATAGGCATGTTGTATTCATTTGTAAGTAAGTAAGAAAGAAAGAATCAATCAATCAAAAATTATCAAATAGATTGTATTCCACCAAGATTAATATCAATGTAGTCTTTTACGCTTCCGTGTTTATGTTCTCCTCTCTCTTGTTTGATCTTTAAAAGGAAGCACCAGTATTTCTGCACCCAGTGATACGCCTTCTGGTCAGTCTTCAGCCATTTGATTCCCTTAATAAAGGATACACTGCATTAACCTGTAGTAGACTCGTTATGCACTTAGTCTTATAAGTCCAAACTCAAAGAAATAGACCTGTAACCTGCGAAGTTTTGTTACTGACGCATCAGAATACTTGTGCTTACAATTTTAGGGTGTGGGTGCCCAAGCTAAATGACAGTAACAGTCTGGGAATTTATGCTTTTCTAGTGTACTCTTTTTTTTTTTTGATTGTTTTCCCCCAACCTTTCATTATAGGGTAAATGCTTATCCACCAGTTTCATTTATGAGAAGTTCTAAGTTATAGTTTTTCGTCTTTTAATTACAACTGGTCTATCTCATGATTTCTGATTGCAAAAGTTTTGTTTTCTTTACATGCCAAATCAATAAAGGTCTCATTGTTTGACTTGTGCTTTTATTATGATATTTCTTCTGTAACAGTTGAGCCTGCAGCTGGTCTTGATGTTGAAGGTCTTGAGGTTGTGAAAGAGGTTTTTAAGCTCAATCCATGTTCTATTGATGATCGATCTCGACCTTGTTTGTTGGTCGAATACTTTAGTTCCCTGGATGCAAATCAGAGGAATGAAATGGAAAGAGATACTAGACCACAGCTAACTCCAACGGAGTTTCCAAGTGCATCATCATTACGTAGTTCTTCTGACAAAAATCTATCGGAGACATCAAAATCACTGGTCTGTTATCCTTGTCTTAGCTTCTCTTCAGTTTGCATATTCTTTTTCTTGTCAGATCAAATGGCATTAGTATCTTGTGCACTCTACAGTTGTAATTTCTGCTCTCAACATGCATTGCGCGTAACTTCTTTGCAATGTGGGAAGCTATTCGGGTTGTCTTAGGTATTTCGTCGTCAAAATTGTGTTTAAACTACTTCTCTCAGGAGAAGGACAACATATGAATGTCTAGAGTCACCTTATAGGAACACCGATGTTCGTTTAGATTTGCTTGAGAAAGATTAGATTAAATGCGCCAAAAGACAGCAATGTGGATGCCTACCATAAGTTTGATTTAGTGTGTTTCATGTTCTTATACCAGGGAAAATATACAGCTGAAGGATCAGAAGCCTTGGGTAAGTTTTCATTTTTCCTTTCATTTTGTAGATTATGCTGGTTAATTACCTTAGGCTTTAGCTTAAGAGCTGGAAGTTGTAGTATACTGTACACCGCATGCCTGTCCTTAGTTTTCTTGTTTGATTGGATAGAACTTGTGGGATCCATATCGTTATGAAGCCTCTACAATAAGAGTTCAATGTTGATACAAAAATAAATATTTACCAATGACCATGCATTTGCAGAGGCGTCTGGAGATGAATTGCTCAGGCAATTCCTTGGTGCACTCGATAGAGTTGGCTTGTTTACTTCCAAAAATGGCGAAGATGACATTGATAAGGACTTAGAC
The DNA here is from genome assembly GCA_023529315.1 of Papaver bracteatum. NCBI lineage: Eukaryota > Viridiplantae > Streptophyta > Magnoliopsida > Ranunculales > Papaveraceae > Papaver > Papaver bracteatum. The sequence continues at coordinate 1,950,528 of JAJJWX010001659.1, forward strand.
CCAGCGGATATAGTAGTAGGTCTATTTCACGAGGCGGTAGCGGTATGTTTATGCAAATTCTGCTTTATTGTCACAAAGCTTCGCATTTGTTTTCAGATCTTTCCCATCAAATTTTTATATCCTGCTTTGTCTATTGTTTTGCTATACTGTAAGACTGCACGTTCACAATGGCAGAAAAAAATCTCTGGTTCACTAAGCACTATATCATTCCCTATCTGTTGGTCTCTTATAATTTAAACTAATTAGTAAAGATAATTCCTGAACTGTTGTTCATATATATTTGTAAAACGTAATCGTTTTCTGTATCAGGAGATGAGAAGTTCTGGAATCCAACTTAATTTGACCAACCTGACTGCCACATTGAAATCAAGAGGTAACTTACATTATCTTCTTGCTCATTGGTGTGTTATTGCTCACGGATGGACGAAACAAATGTTTCATTCCATCTCTCTTTATCAAATTGGTTCTTCACAGCTTTTATTTCATAAACATTTCTCGTATTGGGAACATAAATGTAAAGTAACACGTTGCGTTTGTTCGTAGGACGTACCTCAGCTTCCCAAATACCAGTAGTTAACGAAATAGTTGATCCAAATCCCTTGGAACTCGTAAGCTAACTCCACTCATTTTCTTAAGCTTGTTTTATTTCGGTGGTCAAACATTATATGCGCATATTTTTATTTTTTTTGATGGATATTATATGTGCATTGACATATAAATTTTCTGGACATGAAGCCTGATGATAAAGACTGTCATCCCGGGTCTCGTTCCAAGCAACTATCTATTATTCGAAAGCAGAAGCCTAAAGTTTACAACTTCGTTATGAATGGGCCCAACAGGATGCCTACTCCTAAAATTTCTGGTGCAGCACCAGTTCTTCTCCTCCCTTCATCATTTCCTTCTAGGGTGAACTTTTCCTCCGCCATCTCTTCATCAACCCATAATATTCGTGAATGGCTAAAATATATAGATGAACTTATTTATCATCAGAATTGGAGAAAATTGAAGAAATTGCATGCGTTTCTCGTTGCGGAAGGTCTTGTAAAGGACACATTAATTGGTAATCAACTTATATTGGCCTATTCTTCTTTGGGTTGGTTTGATGAGATTTGGCGTGTTTTTGTGGGAATGGAGAAACCCTCCGTGACGACTTATTCATTGATGATCAGAGGATGTGGACTCAACTATAGATGTGACTTAGGCTTTTTATTATATTCTGTAATGAGAGAGAAGAAGATGGAGCCGGATTCTAAGATGTTTGAATCTTTATTGATCTCGTGTTTATCAGATGGCTATACTTCCTTAGCCATGTCGATTTATCAATTCCATGAGTGAGCTTCATGGTATCACTCCAAATGTAGTGCACACAGGGATATTGGTGAATGTTTTAGCAAGAGGTGGACATTTTGAAGATGATGTACGTGTGATGTACCAAGGGGACCAACCCCCCAACAAGATCATGTATAATACTCTATTGGCGTGTAGTCAGAAGATTTGGGGCAGATGGTAAGTCATGTATAATACTCTATCTGGGGAAGATGGCAAGTCAGAAGATTTGTCTAATGGGCAAGGGGATGAAGCTCCTAAGTCAATTGGGATTGAAAGTGCAGGCAATGAAGAAGCTTTTCAACAAGAAAAGGTCCTTGGTGAGTGGGTTTCTTTCAAAAAAAAAGAAAGACACCAGTAAAAAGAAAACAGAAAAGCACTCACAAAATCTCGCAATTCAACCGGCTGCGGATGGTGCAAGCACCTCATCTTTTGATCCAGCTATTCCTCCTGGTTTTGAATCACATAACAGGTTTCATGGTGAAGAAGAAGAAGAAGAAGCAAGAAGAAGAAGAAGAAGAAATGTTCAACAATCTCGCAAACATCCACGATGATCTAATAATAGAAGATGTTGGCAAGGGATAATTGTTTTAGGCAGTGATCCACTTAGTAGCTTGCAAGTTGCTCTTTGTATTTTAGGTTTTGCAAGCGGTGTCTTCTTTTGTTGACACTCATTGATTTTTTAGAATTTCCTTTTGTTAAGCTTTGCTTTTTGGTTGTAGGTTTTTCGCCCTTTGTTTGTTGTATCCGCCCGCACACGGCTTGTGTGCTTTTTAATCTATTCTTTTGAACGATCAAAAAAAAAAAAAAAAACTCTATTGGCGTGTTCTGTGGATGTTGGTAACTTGGTGCTGGGTAGAGTTCTCTTTGGAAGGATGCTTAGAAGATACTTTCTGAGTTCCCCCTCGAGTTCCGCCTCGTGGATCGCCATCTCCAATTTGTATGCTGATTATGAAAAATGGTTTATTGCTCGCAAAATTAGAAGGTATATGGCTATTAATAGAATCAAGAAACTTCCGGGAGAAAGTTGGTCAGCATAGTCAGTTGGAGGCTAAAAGTAAATATGGGTTTACTACTGGAGTTTTTGTCTTGTATCTTTATGCAGTGTATGTGTTTCCTATATAAATACTATCTAAGATGTTTTGTGTGTTATGAAACTAAAAAATACTGTTCTTAAATTTGTTACATTAGTTGTTAAATTTTTGGAACAAATATATATGAGGAGGATCCCTTTACATGCCTATGGTTACATTATCTCACATTTTGCATGTCTTTTTGTGAATAAAAACCAAACGATAGCGTATTTGAAGCTAAGATTTTGGAGATATATTCTTCTTATAAAGATCTACATACCCACTAAAAATGAGCACATTCCGAAACGTATAATTTTACCATCAACTACTTCGAAACCCAACCGTCGAAAGTCGACAAATTCTCAACCGTTTAAATTAAGATTGATAAATGATGAGGTTTGGTATTTCAGAATGTGCTCATTTTTGGTGGGTATGTAGATCTTTATAAGAAGAACATATCCCCAAAATCTTAACTTAAAATACACTATCGTTTGGTTTTTATTCGCAAAAAGGACATGCAAAATGTGAAATAATGTAACCATAAACATGTAAAAGATCCTCCCTCAATATACAACGAACTCTTAGCAAACGCTATTTTTGTAAACTTTATCAAACACGTTGCTTTTCTTTAAAAACACTTTCATTTTGGGCTAACTTTTAAAAATGGCTCTAGGATAGTTTTGTTTTATTACGGTCCAAGGTATCCAGATTTCTTTGTACACCTGACTAACAATTCCTAAGCATGTTATGACCTCAATCCATACCTGACTGGGTTGTGAGTGTGGTCATCTGGAACAATTAAACCTTTGACGTCATATTTGTGAGTTAGATGTCAAATCACCTAGTCTTCTTCCTGATTTGTTTTTTTTTTTGCTTTGTAAAAATGCATTCAAAAGACTAACTTAGGGAGTTAGTAACTCTTACATCAATGAGAGTAGAGCCATCTAATGTTGGGTTAGAAGGAGCAACCCGAACATTTGATTTATCGACTTCTAAGCCGAACTTAATACACGATGGAGGTTCGTTTCTCCAATTGAGAATAGTTCTAAAAGATTAGCTTTCTTGGCCAATATATCAGCTACATTGTATGTCGTTCTTGGCACATAAAAAAAAACTAGAAATTTTGACAAAAAGAAAACTCTCTTTTTACTTCATCCATGATAGACTGATTCTGCCAAAATATTTGGGACGGTTTCCCATTCAGATAGTCAAAAAGGCTCTTACAGTCTCCCTCTACACTGAAATTTGATAAATTTTCTTCTCTAGCCCACTGAGCTGCTTGAAGGAGTCCTAATGTTTTTGCTTCTTCCGGGGATGAGGTTGTAAGTGGTCCTGCTCTGCCTGTGTGAAATTACCTGCGGCATTTCTGATAATTAAAGAGAAACCTGCCGGAACATTCATGGAAATCCAAGCAGCATCAATGTTTATCTTATTTTGACTGCTCCCGGGGCTTGCCATTTATCATTAGAAATATTCTCTGTACCAAATGATCTATTGTTAACTGTGTATTTATCCTTATGCCAGAATGTCAAGTGTCTTTGGATTTCTAAAGCTAGTTGGTTATGGGTTGTTGTTGTTGACCAGATGTTCTGTTGCATCTTTCTTTCCAGATAAACCAGATCTTGGTCATAATGATTTCTATAGGTATGGTTTGGTTAACTTTTTCAATCCATTCTTTACATATATCTAAGAAAGAAGTAAAAGTTGTGAAATCAAAAGTTCTGACCCAATCGATTCTTTATATGAACCTTGTTAATTGATAAGCATGGAGAGGACATAAGTGGAAGATTAAATGTATAGAGAGTGATTCGGGTAAATGGGTACCTGAATTTTCGGAAGGGAAAATTAGGGTTAGGCCCCACCCATGGGTTACCCGTGATATCAGACCCTTAGTTAAAAGTATTTTAAAACCAGACATTGAATTAAAATATAATTTTAATAGAAGTCAAAATGACCAGATTGATCTTCAGTATGTAACTATCTAATTAACCTAGCTTTTCTCTCACAAAGACGCAATTATTTTCATTTCAGGAGAGAGAAAACATATCTCACCTTAGAAACCAAAATAAAAAACGAATCGAAAACTGAAAACCAAATTCAAATTCAGAATCATCAAAGAATCGATCGATGAAACTGAAAATGAAATAGAAACCCTAACATCGATCTATCATACTCAAAACAACATCAGAAACAACTGGAAAATCAAGAAAAAATCACAAGAAGAAAAAACAGGTAGGTTTTCATTCGATTTAGATGTTGTTCAATGATTTTGCATGTTCGATTTAGATGTTGTTCAATGGTTTCTTGTTGATCGATTTGTTGATTCTGATTTAGATGTATGTTTTAGTTGAGGCGATAATTTTTATTCAATGGTTTGTATGATCAATTTGTTTAACGGTTTCTTGTTGAGGCAATAATTGTTAGTTTAGATTGAGGCAATAATTTTTTGTTAGTTTTGATTTTTTTTGGTTGAGGAGATAATTTTTTCTTCTTCTGAGAATCATATCTACGGTTTCAAAACTCTAGAAACTTTAATTTGAAGATGTTTGTTTACATGTTTGACTGATTCAACTGCGAATTAAAATTAACTAATTTGATTTTCTTACCATTTCAACAGCAGATTCAGTTTCGAAGGTTTGCTAGATGACTTAGGAGTTGTGCAAGAACAACTACCTATGCATTGTGATAGTCTAAGTGCAATTTATTTAGCTAAGAATCAAGTGCATCTTGCTAGAACTAAACATATAGACATGCGGTTTCACTTTGTGCGAGAAATTCTTGAAGAAGAAGACATTTTACTTGTGAAGATCGATACCAAAGACAATCCAGCTGATATGTTGACTAAAGTAGTATTCAGGGTTAAATTTCAACATTGCTCAAAATTGATTCACATCCTTCTTGTTTGGTAAGAGACCCTTTTTGGGTAGAGGTTCTTAGGAACTTGGTGGAGGCCTTATATCAAGGCTATTTTAGAGAACTACGGTCGGGTTTGATTCCTGTTGAGGATACGTAGGCAGCCAGTGATGGTTCAATCAACGTTGGAAGATAGAGTTGATTTTATCTATTGATCGTCTCATGCATGAATGCATGATCTGAGGTGGAGAATTGTTGGTAGGTCGGTCAAGGATAGATTAGGAAAAACTATTGGTTTAGGAAACCAATTGCTAGTGTCCTAAGTATAGCAACTTAAAAGGTTTGTCTCTTAGAGTTAAGTTAGGAAACCCTATACTTGTAGGAAAGTAATCATTGTTAAGGAATGTGTCTAGTCCTATTGATATGTATAAAGAGCCATAGATAGAACCTAGTAGAACCACAACATAAGTTCTCTTCTTCTCTTCTAAGGCTTTGTATATTGCTCCATCATATACGGTGATATATAAAATTTCTTATTCCTTCCCGATGATTCAACCTCGTTAAATATATTTTCTTCGTGTGTGTGTGTGTGTGATTGTGTTCTTGTAAATATTGGAGTACCGTTGTAGCAGTGTAAACCAAACGTTTCCGCAGGATTTGGCACAACAATTGGTATCAGAGCAATCCAATTGTTGGTATCTGAGCGATCCAATTGTCCCAACAACAATCAGTTAAAAAGTTCAACTTTCTAACACAAAATAAAGATTATAGATCTAACCAAACTATTCAACTTTTCTTGGTGGCTATTGATTTGGTTTGATGACAAAAGTTCAATGTTAACCTAAAATAGGGAAATTTTAATGGGAAAAGAAGTTTATATAGAGAGTGGGAAAGATGAAAAATTGGTTTGGGGTTATTGGTGTTGGTTGTGAGAAAGAGACATGAAGGTGGTTCAGATCTCACTGAGAAATGGATGTTTAGCAAATAAGGCGAACGGAAAATAGAGATTGAGATAGAGGATGCGGAAGGCTGAGGCTGAGAGTGAGAGTGAGAAGTAAACCAGGGCTAGGGATTCTTTGGGCATTATAAAGAGAGTAAAAGAGATCCTCACTCGAGGAAGATCTGACGTTTCATAATGACACTCAGACCTAGATTGTTAAAACGTATGTTGTGTAAGAAAATACAATATATTATCCGACTGCATTAACGGTGAAAATGCTATATATTATCCGAAAATATGTATCAAGATCTTGCATAACCATTTTACAAACGATTTGATTTTGTGATTTGAGTAAAAAAGAATTAGTTGAAAAAAAAATATTATCTATTTTTTTATTCTTTTTTATATTCAGAAAATGAAATGATTGTTGACCATGAAAAATAACGAAAAGAATTCCAATAGGTGGGACCCACTTTACCATAACAATGATATAATCGTTCCCCAATTGACCCTTGTACCGGTTGACCATGAAAAATACCAAAAAGAATCCCAAAAGATGGGACCCACTTTACCATATCCCAGTGATATAATCGCGAGATTCGATTGACCCTTTGACCTCTTCACGGTTTTTTCCTCAGGATTTTTATGTGTATGTATAATCGTTTTTCAGATCGGACCTATTATGTCTAGAAATGGTGGTGACTTAAGGCATGCTGGGATGATGGTAGGGACACGTGTTTAGACGTCACAGTTGTTTCACCCTTCACCGGAAGTGAATTTCATTCCTTCCATCCAGATCTTGATATGGATCAGGCTATATTTCGTAAACGCACCAGGTATTTTTAACCAGTGTGTGAGTCATGGATATGGTTTTGGTGTTCTTTCCTTCTCCACTTTGGGAGAGCTCGGTGAAGATGCGGTCGATTTCTTGAAGCATCTCCATACCCATTCTACTAGGCATGAAGGTACACTTAAGGGTGATAATTTCTTTTTTCATAGGTTAGGTGTTGTCATTCAGAAGGGGTTGGAGCCCAGATTGTTTTTAGTCTTCCAACTAACTTTTTGTAATTTCTCTATGGTTCCCTTTTTGATTTTGAATATGTTTATTTAATATCTAAAACTAAATAGAAACAAAATTATTTCTCGTCCAGTTAGTCAAAGAAGAAAGGAAGTGCGGAGTAAGAAGTCCACCTTAGGTTGATATTCGTGGCATATCGAATATATGGAGTAAGCTTCTAATTTGTGCATGTACATGGTGGAATTTCGACAAAGGGCAAGATGACCATTATGAGAAAAATCGGACCAGGATAAATGGTCATTGTATACATTTTCTTATTGATAGCAAAATAGTTATTTTCATCAACTTTCAGGTTAGTGACAAAATAGTGATTTTATTGAAAAGTAGACAAAGGATAAAATGGCAATTTCGATGTTTATCTTAAGACTTATTGAAAAAGAGGGGGTACAACAACCACACCCAATATTTCAATTAGCAATCTGTATGGACTAACTCTAATATACTTTCAAGATAATTAACTAGACTCAATCTTACTAAAGTATATCAAAGAGTTATATTATCTCGATCTCTCGATTTAATTCTTACTCAAGCAAATAGAAATCTGCGAGTCTAATTAAATAAGAGAGATAACTTGGATGGTACCAAATACCAATATCCAAGTGTCAATCAATGTAAATCAACAACCTAATGTTGGATATTATAATTGATTGAACTTAACGCACAACCTGTGATATTTCAATTATATAACAAAAATATAATGCGGAAAAGAAATAACACAGACACCAGAAGTTTTGTTAACGAGGAAACCGCAAATGCAGAAAACCCCCAGGACCTAGTCCAGATTGAACACACACTGTATTAAGCCGCTACAGACACTATCCTACTACAAACTAACTTTGGTATGGACTGTAGTTGAACCCCAATCAATCTCACACTGATCCAAGGTACAGTTGCGCTCCTTATGTCTCTGATCCTAGCAGGATACTACGCACTTGATTCCCTTAGCTGATCTCACCCACAACTAAAAGTCGCTACGACCCAAAGTCGAAGACTTTAATAAACAAATTTGTATCACACAGAAAAGTCTACAGTAATAGATAAATCTGTCTCCCAAAGAAATACCTACGAGTTTTGTTCCGTCTTTTGATAAATCAAGGTGAACATGAACCAATTGATAACCCAGACTTATATTCCCGAAGAACAGCCTAGTATTATCAATCACCTCACAATAATCTTAATCGACGCGGCGAAAGAAGATATTGTGGAATCACAAACGATGAGAAGAAAACGTTTGTGATTACTTTTATATATTGCCTATCATAGATATCAATCTCAAGCCAATCATTACGATTGTACTCAATATGATAAAAATAGCAAGATCAGATCACACAACTACAAGAAAGTAGTATCGGTCTGGCTTCACAATCCCAATAAAGTCTTTAAGTCGTTAACCTACATGGTCTCGGTAGAAACCTAAGGTTAAAGTAGAATCGACTCTAGCTTATACAACTAGTATCACACATGAGGTGTGGGGATTAGTTTTCCCAGTTACTAGAGTTCTCCTTTATATAGTCTTTCAAATCAGGGTTTGCAATCAATGTTAGATTAGTAACAAAGTATGCAATATCACCGTTAGGTGAAAACTTGATTAGATTCAAGATAATATATTTCAACCGTTAGATCAAAAACTTAGCTTGTTACACATAAATGAAATGCATGTTTTAGGTTTGTGTAACCGTACCCAAACATGTACATTTGTTGGTTCAACAGTAGTTAACTAAATGGTTAGCCCTATGAGCACTTTCATATTAACCATATTCTTCCTCACCATAACTAGTTCAAATGACTCAAATGAACTAGTTAGAGAGTTTTTCAATTGCTTAGATCTTATAGAAGTATAAAAGACACAATCGAAGCAAAAACGATTTGATTCACTCGAATCGATTCATGAACTTTATAGCCACAGTTTGCAAACTTGCACTCGTTAGTTAATATAAGTAGAAGTTCACGAATACTTTTTTTTAGAATATAACCAACCTAAGTACGCGGACTTAAGTACTCGGAATAAGTTTGTAACAAGTTTACAAACTCCGGAACATTTTCTCGGGAAGAGAACCTCCGAAAGTATGCGGACTAGGTTCACGAACTGGGTTCGCGGACTCTTGTTCCGGTTTCCTAAGCAGCAAAGTAAGCATACTTTGGTTCAAGGAATAAGGACTTATACATGTATGAGTTTCCACACAATTCTTATATCCAACAATGGTTATATAATCTAAACTCTCATTTCAATCATTGAAACATTCTTAGAGGACGTTATAGAGTTGTTATTCACAAACTATTTTTCGTCAAAGCCATTTTCAAGTAATTGAAACATAACATGACTAGAGATAAACACAGGAATAAATTCAATAGCAGTTAAACGATCTTCTTCATTATCGAATTCGAAAACATAAATTGAATCACCATGAATCGTCAATTTCATTGACCCCTTAAGTTTCCAAGCTCGGGATATAGTATTTTTAACTAACCAGTAAGGAAGTTTCTTACCGATATAAATTCTGATCACCGGATCCTTACAATTTGTGAGATCTTCAGTAACATCCTCAAAATCGATCTCAGCAACTCTATTACCTCCAACCGTAGAAGGAGATGAAAACCCTAATGAATCAGCATGATTAGCTTCTCTCTTCTTTTTGTAAAAATCATACCAAAATAATTACGGAGAACTAAACCCAGCACCTTGAAAAACATTATTAGGACTCTGGAAAAACTTCTTAGGAGAACCAGACCCTCCCAAACTTGTATTCTCTACCCTCTGGGAGGATGATGGTAGAGCAGAACCAATAGGAGAGATGAGAACGCCCCTGTCATCCTCCTTAACGGAGGATAAAAAAATCAGAACCCTAGAAATATCGCAGAAAAAATACCTTGACAAAATTATACAACTTTCATTCCCGACTTCTAGGTATTCTAACACTTCGTGAAATTATGCATTTAGATCACGAAATTAAGATAAACTGGGAAAAAAAATTTAAGATAAATTGAGAAATGAAAATTTAGTTCACACAAAATGAATCAATCACAAAATAGACAACAAAGAAAAACACACACAAAATAAAAAAAACAACGATCCTTAAATTAATAATCCGGCCAATAGAAAGCCAAATACGTATGATCCAACGATCGTATTTGCATCTTTATGAAGTCATATGGATTACCATCTCAAATTTCCCACCAAAAATTTCACCCAACTTTCTTTTCCCTCCACCGGAAACTCTAATTATTCACTTTCTAAACTAACCCTCACTCTTTTTGTTAGCCTCTCCTTCCTCTATCTCCAACTCGCCGAGACATTAGTCAAATTTATCTCCTCTTGTAAGACTAACAGAGCGAAATAGTAGTCCAGTAAAAAAAAAGTTGCAGTTCTTTATTATTCTTTCACATTCTTTCTGTGTCTTCAACAATGATGAATATTGATTTTTGAGTCGAAATATAGGGTTTTGAAGTTATGATTTTGTTATTTTTTCTTAACTTAAATCAAATTTGTACAAATCTATGTTAAATTGGAGATTTTGTAGTTAGGATTTCTACAAATCTCTGTAAAAAATTGAGATTTTGGAGTTGGGGTTTTTACAAATCTCTGGTAAAATTAGAGATTGTGGAGTTAGGGTTTCTAATCTCTGTTCAAATTAGAGATCTTGGAGTCTACATTTTTCTATTAAAATTGAAGATTCAGAGTCAGAAATTGTACAAATCTTTGTAATCTCTTCTTCTTTTTCTGTTTTTACACACCTATGTGGTTTTGTACAAATACTTTGTTGTGAAATTTGAGGTTTTTGTATCAAAGCTCAGGGTTTAAGATTTTTTTTTTTTGATTCAACAATTGTGTTCAATTTGGGGTTTAGCTGTCTTAGAATCTCAAGATTCACAGTTTTGATTGTTATTGCTCAGAAATGGTAAATGGGCTCAAAGGTGTAGAACCGACTTTTCCAGTATCTGCACCACCAAATTTATCCTCCAGCATCACATCTCCAGTTATTAACCCACTAAAATCCTCCCCTTCCCTCACTTATCCATGAAACTAAGTCTGTATCAACTTCACCAGCACCAGTTTGAGACCTTCCTAAGTTTGCAACACCTTCAGCAGCACTAATTACAAACCCTCTTAAATCTACATCTCCCTCACCAGCACCAATTGCAAACCCGTCGATGTATTCAGACCTGCATACTTTCAGAACCGAGTGAATTTTTAGTTTAAAATTGGGGAAATCTTAAGTTATTTTTCATCTTGAATCTGCACGGATGAGTTTTCTTTTATTTCACAGGCCTTTAGAATACCGTTGATGCTATTTCCTCAGGCCTTTGTGTTGGTACTGCCCTTTCTGGTGTAAATCTTTTCACTATAATTTACTACCTCAGTTTCAAAACAGTAGGCTGGTTTGTGTGCAAATTTACACACAAACCATCCTATCATTTAGAAACGGAGGGAGTAATATTATTAAAGTCAAAATGAATTATGGCTTTGATTGATTTTATGAGAATTGATTCTTGTGTTCTGTTTCAGGTATCAATATGTTCAAAGATTTTTTTTGTCAAACTGTACATTAGTGTGAAGGTAATGACTAACTCAACAGTGGTTTTATTATGTGTATATATGTTTTTGAATTGGAATTAATAATTTGTAAGCTAATTTGTTGGCAGACTGGTGCTCAAGGTATTTACTCCAAATACGCCAGAACTGAAGTGGACTTCAATGGGACAAGCCATCTTGGATTCAAGAAAGATGACATTGTTGGGATTCTAAAGACTGGGGATGTCAAGGATCTTAAGCTCCCCTGAGCGATCATGTGTTGATCAAGGTCTTTTCCCACTTTAGCCTGACATATTTGTCGTAAAGAGTTTAAGGTGTTGATAGAAATAAAAAATGGCTAAGCTGATTTTGTTATGGGGACACGTACATTTGAAAAGTCATTTTGATTGCTAAAATGAATGATGCATGTGATTGATGGTACACGATTTTTGGATCCTATGAAAGCTATGACTTAAGTGCTCACTTAATTCAACGAGTTTGGATTTCCCTGTTCGTGCTCTTTATAGTTGCAGCTCTTCTTATTTGTTATGCTCTTTTTAATCTCATGGTTTGACAGTAATTTGTCCCATGGTTTTAGGTTTCATTGTCTTAGGTTTGACAGTAATTTGTTCAATTACCTTTCGCTGACATATATGTAAAATTTCAAATTTGAGTAATTTGTTCAATTGCGTTTTCCTCACATTTATGTAAAATTTGATTAATTTGTTAAATTGACTTCAGTTTTATTAAAATTTGAGTAGGTTGTTATCTTCCTAACAAAATATGGGATGGGAAAAAACTGTTGAATTTGTCCTCTTGACATTGAAGCAAATTGAGCCTGCGGCTGCACATGTTGCTCCTTTGATTGTGTCACACGCGGGAGTTTGTGTTGGAATTTTTGAATCGAAATATGAATAGGTGTGTCAACTCACTTGAGTCTTTTCAACATTAGTGTCTTATCTCAAGGGATGTGACTCTCCATTAAGGGTTATGACTCTTCATGAAAGGACCTCTCCAAGAGTCACCTCTAGCCTATATAAACCCCACTCATTCTCCATTGCAAGGAGTGTTTTTTTTAAAAGCCATAAAAACTAGTACTAGAAATTTTAAGAGTTTGCATGTGTCTTCAAGAGTTAAATAAGAGTTTGTGCTACATCAATTCACGTTCGTTGTTCGGTGTTATCAAAGTGCTGTGAAAAACATCGAGGTATTGTTGAATGTTGGAGACATATGCCGCTAAATCTGTAACAACATTATATACAGGGCATCAAATGTCTTAAGCAAAGATATTACTCGCCTCAATACACCCAAGTAAGTTTGTTTATATTTTGTGATTGATCATCGTTTTCTATCCTTGTTTTCTTGTTTTGTTGGTTTATTACAAGATGTAATACATAAATGAAAACCATGTTACAAAGAGTTGTAACAGATCGGTGGATAATACACGAGTTATATTATTGGAGAATCGGTAACGAAGATATATATCCAACAGTTTGCTTACTAGGTTTGCGTTCATACTGCTAAACTTTCATAGAACAAGCCTTTCATTTTCTTGTTGTTCCGATCAGTGAAGATTTTGACCATTTTCTGTTGATATTTATATTTCAATCACAAATCTGCCATGAGTTTGAGCAGTTCAGCACATATCTACCCGATACTAAAGTTGTTGTGTCCTACGGTGGTGTTAACATTAATATCCACAATGAATTATTTAAAAATGAGTGCCCTCATGTTGTTTTGGGTACTCCAAGGAGATACTTGCATCGACCTGGGGTAAGGACCTTGCCTTGAAGAATGTTAGGCACTTCATCCTTGATGTGTGTGATAAAATGCTAGAGTGTCTTGGTATGATTTTTTGAAAATAGTCAGGCTTGGAATACTCGAGTATAGCGGCTACTGGTCCAAACCTTTTTATCTGTTTTCTTGATTGCTTATATGCCAATGATCATTTTATTGCCTATAAGTTTATTTTTCTCAAAAGTTATCTCATTGTTCTGTATATTGTGTAGACATGTGAAAACATATATAGGAGATATTCAAGATGACTCCTCGTGATAAACAAGTCATGATGTTTTTAGCCACACTCAACAAGGAAATTTGTCCAGTCTGCAAGAAATTCATGCAAGATGTAATATCATGTGGCCAGTACCCCTCAATTTCTGAAGTTGCCTTTTGAGACTAGTTCTTTGTAGTGGTTAGATTTGGTGGACTCTACTTCATGATTATGCATCTACGAAAGACTTCTTTTGTCATGCAAGGATCAGATGTGAGTCTAATAAATCATGTACTTGTTGTCTAGCATTTGTTTGAATCAAATTTATAGTTGGTACATCATGTAGCTCCTCAGTAGGACAAAAACTATAACCTTTTTGTGTGTGATTTGTATGGTGCTCAAAGAACTGATCCCTGTTCTCTTTGTTTATTCTTTTCCAGGTCTCAAGGGGTTGGTAAATTCAATAGTATTGGATCCCATGTCCTCAGGCGTTGGTCTTGGTGCTTCCTTTTCTGGATTAATCTTGTCACTGTAAGGTAATATTATTACAGTGAAAAATGAATGATCACTTTGATGAGAATTGTTTTGATTGATTTTATGAGAATTGTTTCTTGCCTTCTATTTTAGATATCAACATGTTTAAAGATTTTGTAGAGAAAGTAGAGTGTAGATGTCAAAATGTACTCCTAGATCTCTACATCTTTTTAACTTAGTAAGTATAAAAAAAGTAGTTTGTACATACAACCTTAACATTTCTCAATTCAATCACTGTTGTGTAGGTTCATCTCATTGTCTGGATAAGGAACTGGAATATTGATAAGTGGAGTTGGAGATAAATATGGGATGGTAGGGAGTGGAATCTGAGCACGATCTGGTTTGGTTCGGATTGAGATAGGAGCTAGAGCTATCTTCTTAAAAAATTAAAGTGGCTTCATTTTATATGCTTTTCCCCAGCTGTCCAACTAGCATAAAAAGCTAGATAATTGTCATCTACGATATTTTTTTATCAATAGGAAACAAATTTCAGTTATGTTTGTCGTGGACTTGGTTTCAGGGTGTTGTTTGTATAAATGGATACAGTATTATTGAAGTATATGTATGGTAGTTAGAATTCAGATCTTGTACGAGTGTTGGAGTTGATTATTTAGTTTTGCACCCAAAATGCGCGAGTTCAAATCACCATCACCACAACATTTTTGCATTTTTTTTCACGAGTAAAATGGATATATACTCCAAAATACAACTCTATTTAAGTGTCGTAGTACTATAAAAACTGGGGAAACGCGTTTTCAGTTTGTTCTATAATTATTTGAAAATATTGAATGGATAAAAATACCCTTACATGTTAATTCCTATATATTTTCGTACAAGTGTTCATTCCGTTTGATGAACTTCGGAGTTCATTCTTTCAAATGAACAGTTAATAAAACCAAACTAAATCACATATGAACTCTTCGTACAAGAGTTCATTATGTTTGATGAACTTCGGAATTCATTCTTTCAAATGAACAACTAATAAAACCAAACTAAATCACATATGAAAAATAGAGTTCATTCTGTAAAATGAACACAACACAAACTTCATTATTGTGACTAAAAAACAGAGTTCATTCTTTCAAATGAACACTTGATAGAACCTATAAGAAAACAGAGTTGATTCTTCCGAATGAACACCCAATCAAAGTTCATTATTATAAACAAAAAATTAGAGTGCATTCTTTTAAATGAACATCCAATCCAAAGTTCACAATTATGAACAAAAATCAGAGTTCATTCGTCAAAATGAACACCCATCAAAAACTAACTAATTCAAACCTAGAATTGAGTTCATTCTTTAAGATTGACACCTAATAATTCAAGATCTCAAAAACATAGTTCATTCTTTAACATGAACACACACAAAAATCCATAAAAATCAGATATCATTTTCATCAACACAAGTTCATCTTCAACACGAGTTTATCTCATCAACACGAGTTCATCTTCATCAAAACACGAGTTCATCGTCGTCTTCATCAACAGATTTGAGTTTATCATCTTCAAAACGTCGTCTTCATCAACATATTTGAGTTTTTCCACACGAGTTCATCATCAACAGCAACAACACAAGCAGATCAAATCTTCAAAAATCTGTAAATGAATCACGGTAAAAAAAAAATCTGCATCGTTTACAGTAGCAGATCAAGTCTTCAAAAATCGTTTACATCTTCAGCACTAGTAGAAGCAACAATGACGAAGAAGCATATAAATCTTTCGTCGTCCTGATCTCCTTCACTGTCTTCATCATCATCTTCAGCCGCAGCAACATCAAGACGAACTTTGTTTCTTGTTTCACATCATCTCTGCAAATCGTCGCATCATCTCTGCAAATCTTGTTTCACATGAACTTTGTTTCTTATTTCACATCATCTCTATAAATTAAAACCTTAAAAAATACAAATCTCCATCTTTTCTATGCAGCAGTTTAAAAGAAAAAAACATAGGAAAAAATGGATCTGAAAAAAAAAAAGGTGAGAGAAAGTAAATATGAAAATGATTTATTTTCTATTGACAATTAAATATATGGTCCCAAAAAGATATTTCCGTCCCTACAAAACGATAATTACATCATGCATGACGTCACCCTAGGACCAAACTATAATTTTTAGGACTAAATAGTGACTTATATTTTAAAAATGGACCAAACAGACAGTTGACTGGGTCAACTGGACCAAACTAAATCTAATATATTATTCCTTGGACCAATTGGTATTTCCTACTAAAAACACTACCTTTTCTTAAAACGTTGTCAAGTTCTATTTTGGTCACAACTCTATTTAATAAGAGTTGGTCAGTAATATATGTTACAACGTTTCATAGGATAAAGGTAGTTAAAGATATAACTTTTTACGACATATAAGAGAAACGTCGTGAAGCAACAGTCGTAAAAGGTTTTTTTTTGTAGATAC
Source organism: Papaver bracteatum (assembly GCA_023529315.1). NCBI lineage: Eukaryota > Viridiplantae > Streptophyta > Magnoliopsida > Ranunculales > Papaveraceae > Papaver > Papaver bracteatum. Next base: position 1,967,249 of record JAJJWX010001659.1, read on the forward strand.
TTCCTTTACACTGCACCAAATTCTCGAATTCGTAAAATCAATTTGTAACGGCTTTGTGTCCGTTACGAATTTCCCGTTACAAATGGCCGTTACAAAAAAGTTATAACAGGCACAAGCCGTTACGAATGTTTGAAAAATTCGTAACAGTGGTCAGCCGTTACGATTTTTTTTTAGGCGTGCCAGTCACACATGGGTCGTAACACCTGGAGTATGTACGTGTGCCATTCACATGCGCGTTTTCTATCCTTTCATCTACATCGTGTATGCCTAAACTAATATCTCCGCCCTTTATTTTATTCTCGATATTACATCTTAATCATAAAACCCTAGATTATATTCCCACACGATATTACATCTAATCTCTTTCTCTCCGCCTCATTATCCATCTTCATGTCTCTCTTTCATCGTTCCTCTCCCTCTCTCTCGATCTCTCAGAAGAAATAGTATCGAAGATAAACTCATTTCTCTTCTTCTTCTTCGCTGCTCTTCGTTTTCTTTCTTTTGAACTTCTTCTTTTTCGCTGTTCTTTGATTTTTTTCTTCTCAAAAGCATGAATCGAGAAATCGCTCATATCAATTAAGAAGAAATCTGGAGAAGTAAATGAATCCGTAAGGTGTTACTGAGGTTGTGAATTTGGTTTTGGTTTGGGTTATTATTGATTGAGGGACGAGGAATCATTAAGAAATAGAATTAGGGTTTCTGCAATTAGTATTGAGTTTGTGCAAAATCGAAGGAGGAATTGGTGGATTGAATAACAGAAATAAGAGATAGTTGAGTTATATTAACTGGGATTGTAAAGGATAGGTGAATCTGAAAGAGGAAGTTAGGGTTTGGAAATAGATTCAAGGAATTTAGTGGTAGATAAGAAGAAAACAGATACTGGGTTTGGTGGTTTGAGAAGTAAATCGGTGTTTTGAACTTTGATTAGAGAGAAGAAGGAATTGGGAATTAATTTTAGGTTTTGAGTATAGATGATGGTGATTGAAGATGAAATCGATGGTTAAGGTTCAAAGTGATGATTTAGAAGCTCTACTGAGGAAAAACAAGGAATCAAGATCAACTAATCAAAACAAGGAATTTGATTTAAGGTAAACTTTCTTTACCTAATAGAAGTATGTTATTTTCTGTGAATTATGATTGTGTTTATCATCTGTGCATTTATGAATTATTGTGAATATGTGATAGCTATAATTTGGATATTGTGAACCTTGAATTAATGAAATATGATTAGAGTTCAAGTTGAGTCTGGAGAAGGATTTCAATTATATGGAACTGTTGGCGGAGGCAATGAGGATTTAAAATTCATTTTGTGATTTAAAATTATAGCTTATATTGACATGGATGTATTTGTGTGTGGGCTCGCTAACCATTTTTTCATCCATCTGCATAACCACTTCACCTGCATACATCTTCAAGGGTTTGGCTCTGCTGTTGGTATTAGAGAATGGTGTTAGTGGATGGTTAGATGAGACTAAAATGGTGTTGCAGCTACATATGGGTGCAAATGAACTGAAGTTGGTGGTTAATATGATGAAGTTGATGTTGCAGTTGCAAGTGGTGGCTGAGTCAGGTGGTGCTGAGTATGATTGTGAGATGCAGGTGTTAGCCATGGTCATAATGGATGTGCAAAAGCTTCTCAAACTAGTACATCACCACATGGTGATCACCGTAGGTAATAAAGTCATCTTGTCTTTGTAGAAATCTTTGATTTCTAATGTTATGTGATTTTTGAGTTCGATGTTGATGTTCTTGTTGTGTTTTCAGGCATCATTATGAAGATGGTGACAAACCAGCAAGATTTTGTGGTGACTAGAAGGTCTTGCCCATGAAGTCCTACAATGGTACTTATGTAGAATGGAAGCATGGATCGCTTTCATGCAATGGCGTACTTCACGCAATGAAAGGTACCCTTTAACATATTATGTGTATAAGATGAATTTTTATGTAAATTAGTATTAATTTGTAAGTTTTGTATCTTACAGATTGTAGTTGCAGGTTTTTCCACAACACACCCCTTATCATATCTTGATATTAATTTCTAGATCTACATATAGAAATGGTAGTAAAATTTCTAAAATTATAAACGGACACCAAGATTGTTTACATGGTTCGATCAATTTGATCTACATCCATGATTCTTCACTATGATTGTTAAAATTTACATTTGATTTTACATAGATAATCTCCATTAATGGAGTTCTAAATCTAGTTTTGGGGATGAAGATGATAAAGAAAAATACATTTTCTCTCTCTAAAAATCTCACTGCAAAATATCTCTCTATCTTCTAAAATTGTGTCCTCCCCTTTCTTTCCCACAACACACCCCTTATCATATCTTGATATTAATTTCTAGATCTACATATAGAAATGGTAGTAAAATTGCTAAAATTATAAACGGACACCAAGATTTTTTACATGGTTCGATCAATTTGATCTACATCCATGATTCTTCACTATGATTGTTAAAATTTAAATTTTATTTTACATAGATAATCTCCATTAATGGAGTTCTAAATCTAGTTTTGGGGATGAAGATGATAAAGAAAAATACATTTTCTCTCTCTAAAAATCTCTCTGCAAAATCTCTCTCTCTCTTTTAAAATTGTGTCCTCCCCTTTATCTCTCCTGCTCTTCTCTTTATATAGATATCTTCATAGTGGATGACAGCTCACATTAAACTCATCTTTCCCATTTTTTAGGATTTCTGCTATGCTCCTTGCAGGCTCTGCTATGCTCCTCGCAGGCTCTGCTATGCTCCTCGCGAGCTCTGCTATCGTGCTCGAGAGATATGCTATCGTGTTCGCGAGATCTGCTATCGTGCTCACGAGACTCTTCTATAACCACAAAATCTTCATTTCCTGCCTTGCTCTCGCGAGCTCCCACCTTGTGCTCGCGAGCATTCTATCTAACTACAAAATCTTCACATCTTTCTCATGTTTTATGATGTCGTTGTCTATTAAGTCATTCTTTGAATTATTCTCTGACACTCGCAAAGTGTTGTTGAAGAGATTGTGATGATGCTCACAGAAGTGTTGTTAATCTCACGGGAACATAGTTGTAGCGATATTCTGGTCCCACATCTTGCCTCTTTTTTATTGAATATTGCTTGAAAAGTAATCTTTAAGAAAAAATATATTGTTTTAGTAGTCTTTGATCTTTGTTGATGAAGGAACGAGCGAAAGAATACTAGACTTGAAAAGTACGTACTTGCCTCTATTCTTTTGTGAAGTTCCATATATTTTCTAAGTAAATAAGAAGTATTAACTCTTGAAGTATTCGAAGTATGAAGTATCTTTGAAGAAATATAAGAAGTATTTGTCCTTGAATGAAAATCATAAGTATTTCCTATGTTCATGCGAAATTATTACTTCATTTTTGGTGAAAATCCTTGTCCATTTCGGAAATGATTCTTGCCGAGAAGATAAAGAACATAAAATGTCTTCTTGATAATCCATAGTTGCCTATGTTCTTTATCTATGGAGGTAGAATCCTTGAGAAAATGTTAAATGAATGAATTGTTTCTATATTCTTGTCTTGCCTCTGCCTCATGCGATAAAATAATCATATTCTGCGAAATTCTGGAATAGTTTGCGAGGTGTTGAATGAGTTTTCAAGTTTCTGAATGTGTCTGGAAGATTCTAAATGTATCTGCGAGTTTCTGAATGTGTCTGCGAGTTTATGAATAATCCTGAAAAAGTATGAATAGCGTTCCCGAAATATCGACGCGAGATTGTGAATAGTGTCGCGAATAATGCTGCGATGAATAGTACTGCGATGAATAGTGCTGCGAGATTGTAGACAATCCTTTTAAGAAACTCTGAATAATATTTTTGAGAAATTCTGAACAATACTTCTAAGAGATTATGACTAGTATTTCTGAGAGATTCTAAATAGTACTTGCTATCTCTCTTGCGATGAACAAATCTTTCCTGCATTCTTAAAAGAAAATAGTTAATGTTTGAGATTATTCTATTGGTCTTATTTTGCCTTCCTAGTTAAAGGTCTTATTTTGCCAATTTTTCTTTTGTACCTGCGACAAAATCGCAGGATATCTTCACATTTGCATGTAAAAACCCTTTGATCTCGTCTTATCCAAATTTTTTCAATATCTCTACGACAATATGATAAGTTTAAGCTCCCTTGCGAGAGCTAGATCTTATGACATTGCCGTTTTGCGATGAAACCGCAGGACGTATTTACACTTTCATGTAAAAATCCATTGATCTCGTCTTAACTTTTCTCTTATGGCTTTTTGCTTCTGTATAATTTTCGTCACGCGACAATATGACAAGCATAAATGTTCTTGCGATCATAAAGCCACATGACATTGCCGTCTTTAGATACTTATCAGCTCCCTAATGGAGGGTGCATCCCTTATCTTCCCCCTGGTTGCCCCTTCAAGGAGGGAACATCTTCCATATAAGACTAGCTCCTACCATCCAGATTTGCCAACAACCAGTTATTTTCGCAGCCTCTTGTCCTTTATGCCTATATGGCTTATAGTTACAAGACTGCACCTTAAGTGGGGTTTTCTTCGGGCCGAGTGCATCATAGCCAAGACTTGCCAAGGATGTCCAGGGTAGTTTCGTACGCCCCGGTCACCCTTGGCTCAACCGTGTACCTCGGCGCCTTGGTCATACTATGCACTCCTTAGAAGAGGTCCTTAGTCGTCCAACCAGGGTATAACCTTATATAGTTGGAAATCCAAGATCCCTCTCCTGGATAGGTTTTCTTTAACCCCAACATCTTCATGAATCAGGTTCCAGCAGAGGTATAACCTTATCCCTGAGTCATGTAAAGAGATACCCCCTTATATGACGCACTATTAGGTCTTACATTTGTCTCTTGCGAAATTTTATTCGCGAACTAGGGTGTACGCCATAAAGGTTCGTCCCATTCTTATGTCTCTGCGAAATTTTATTCGCCTTTCTCGCGATATTTTCGCGTTTCTTTATTCTTTCATTTCTGTCAATTCTTTCATTTCTGTCATTTCTTCTGTCATTTCTTCTTTCATTCTCATAATCATATTTGAAGTAAATATTCTTTAAAATCTTTTGAAATCTTAGAAATATTCTTTGAAATCTTGCGATTATATCGCATTGTTAAATCAAAAATCTCTTTCTGTAAAAGAAATATTCTAGAGAAATCTTTGAAATATTCTTTGAAATCTTGCGATTGTATCGCGTTTTTAAATCAAAAATCTTCTGTAAAAGAAATCTTCTAGAGAAATATATAAATTGAATGTTCTCGTTTTTTTTGTGATTTTGAAGTTTTTGTAATCTTGCGAGGGTATCGCTTTTTTGGAAATTAAATCAAAAAAATTTGAAAAATTTGAAATCTTTGCGATAATTTCATTTTCTGCAACTCTTGAAATCTTTGAAATTTTTTGAAATCTTTAAATCTTTGTGAATGTATCGCTCTTGTCAATCAAATCATAAATCTTTGAAATGTTTTGAAATCTTAGAAATTTTAGAAATCTTGTGATTATATCTCTTTTGTAAAATAAATAAAAAAATCTTTTATTTTCTGTAAATAAAATATTCAAGGAAAATGGTACTTATCTTTCATGAGATTTTCTGTTGCTGTTATATTTTTCGAAGTATATGATTTGCTTGTGAACTGAGAAGAAATGAGAAATGAACTCTTGTTCTGCCTCTTGCATACTCTCGCAATATACCAGCTGTGCTAACCCTCTCTTGTGAAATTAACTTGCGAAATAATCATCAACTTTCTTCATTCTTGGCGAGATAATCATTAACTCTTTTCTTTGCGGGAAGACCTGCTATTCATTTCTTCTTTACGCTTGTATTTGGGAAGTAAATATCTTTGCGAAGGAATTGAACGTCTGCGATCTTCTCTCTAGGCTATAGAGAAAATGTGAAAAAATATGTCTGCGGTGAGAATCGATCTTGCGATATTAATATTCTTCTTCTCGCCGCTAACCAATTGTTATAGCTTTTGTTTTTGAAAGAAAATTATACTGCCACCCTCTTATTACTTTTCTCCCTGTTCGTCCTTACTTTTTGCACATGTCTTATCTTGCGATATTGACTAATCTCCTAGTTACACATGTGCGTTTTCTTCGCACGTTGCTGATGATCATGCCCTTGCATGTACCACTTCACGCTGTTGAATTATTTTTGTTCCATTATTTTATGTTTTCTCTTATAAATAATATGCACCACTTCATGTGCGTTTCCTACTCCTTGTTCCCTTATGTTGTCCATTGTATCATGCTATCGCATAACAGTAACCATCGTCTATTACTATCGCCATCGGAGTTAACTAGATCTTTATTTGCACACTACTTTATTGCGTCTACTGCTTCCTTCATCTTTAGATTCCCCCTTAGATTTGTTGATTTTTTGACGTCCCATCATACCCCCTTGATGTTGTTAATTTGAAAGTCTTTACTTCATCATTATTTTCTTCACCTCTCTAGAGAAGCTTTGAATCCGTGAGTAGTCATGTTACTCAGTATGAAGTATACTCCACCCTGCATGAAGATTTTAAATACTCGCAAATTTTATTTTTTTTTACCAGCGAGAGAACTCTTTTGGCAGCGATATTAAGAGTTGGATCTTCCCTCTGCTTGTCATTACCAGATTCTACTATTGTCACTTCTGCGAAGAGAATCTGCGAAGACATTCATAGGAGCATCTAAGACTCATCCAAGATCAGTTGGTGGTGCTCGCTGTTTCTGAAATAGTGTTTGATCGATGGAAATCCTGGTTGTTTTTCATTTTGTTTTCCCATTAAGCATACTACGTTATCTATGGTCCCACTGAGTATTCATTTCCTTATTAATTTTTCTCCTCACAGGTTGTATATTCCTTTGTTTGTCTTCCATCTAACATCTCAAACATCATGCAGAGAAGAAACAAAAGAATAAATTGTATTATAAACCGCAAAAACATATGTTAACTTTATGAGAACTAATTTATTACATCAGGGGTAGAGAAACCAATTAATTTATACTATCAATTATTTAGTTGTATACTATAGATCTGCATCCAAACATATGTTGAAACCTATCCAGTTTGCGAGACTTAATTAGTTGTATACTATCAATTAATTAGTTGTATACTAGAATATACTGAAACGTATCCTCGCGGATTTTTGTTGATCATCGCGAGATTTTATATTGGTTCTATTCCATACCTTTCTGCGAGTCCCACCATACTTTCCTTTCTGCTGTCGCTACTACCCTCTTTTAATTTTTGAAGCAGGATTAATTTCTCTATGACTATATATTTTGCGAGACTTAATTTCTTCACAAGAGTCCATTAATTTGCATATTCTAGTAGTGTCATACTTAATTAACATATTGTCGCCCATTCATCCATTTGTAGATTGGTTGTTGCAATCGTCCCGCCGCTTACTTGCTTTGTCTTTTCTTAACATATTTTCTACGTCATTTGCTGGTGATGATGACCAGATGAAATAAGCTTCGAATAATTTCTTCTTCCTTCATTGATGGCTTATGTTGTTGCGGTAAATGTCGCAAAAATTATTCTCATGTTATCGCAAGGTTCAAAAGCTTTTCCACTCTATTTCTTCACAACAGTGGCGATAATCGCTAGTGCCCTTCGCAGATGGTAATTATTCTCCAATAACGGCATTTAAAATATCCAATAGCTGTTCATACCCTTCTTATTGCCTGGAGTAGATTTTTGATTTTCGCAAGTGAATTTCTGCGAGATTCATCCATTTAATTTAGTGAGTAGTCTATTAAGTTTGAAAGTTCATGAAATGGATTTTGAAAACAACATCCGTAAATCTGTATTTCGCATTTATTTATTTTTAATTGAAATTAGAAAAGAGAAGAGATTTTGTCCTGTAGAATTATTGGTTGGTGTAACTTCTTTTGATTTCTTCGTGATTGTTGATGAAGTACTTGGTGAATAAATCATTAGTCTTCTTCCTTTTTCCACTGTGTTGTCTTTGTCCTTTGTGCTTTCTCCTCCGTTGGAATCTAAATTTTTTGTTAAAATTTTGGTGTTGATTTAATCCATTTATTCGCTGACTTTGTATGTTGATAAGTTGGTGGATGCATCTTATCGCAAAAGAGAAATTTCACTGGATCTTTTGATTTCTTCATCTTTGACTTCATTCACAAAAATCATGTTCTCATTAGTTGTTTATACGATCAAAATTATGATTAAATTCAAGGTTTATGGATGTAAATTTATGATCAAAACTCTTTTGAATTCAAAATATCAATTAAAAAGCAATTTTTGTGAAAAACAAAGTCTGATAGTTAAAAAATTCAAAATCCTCCCGATCCAGATTATTAACTTATAATTAAAGAGATAAGAAAGAATTTGTCATGTTTAAACAATTAATTGATGCCGATTCATTTCATTTCATTCCTATAAAGATTTCTTCAAATTTGATCTTGCTTCCCAATATTTCTGCTTCTCTGTCTCTGTAAACATTTCTCTTAAATTGTGTTGGTTGTTCTTCATCGTTCTTTTCCCAAAATTTCTATATTTTCCCCTGTATCTCATAAATCCAATTGAATTCATCATTAACAATTGTTAATTTCTCTTGATCTTCTTCAATCCAACAAGCAGGTAGTGTTTCTAGCGCCAAAATGTAGTTGCAGGTTTTCCCACAACACACCCCTTATCATATCTTGATATTAATTTCTAGATCTACATATAGAAATGGTAGTAAAATTCCTAAAATTATAAACGGACACCAAGATTTTTTACATGGTTCGATCAATTTGATCTACATCCATGATTCTTCACTATGATTGTTAAAACTTACATTTGATTTTACATAGATAATCTCCATTAATGGAGTTCTAAATCTAGTTTTGGGGATGAAGATGATAAAGAAAAATATATTTTCTCTCTCTAAAAATCTCACTGCAAAATATCTCTCCCTCTTCTAAAATTGTGTCCTCCCCTTTCTCTCTCCCGCTCTTCTCTTTATATAGATATCTTCATAGTGGGTGACATCTCACATTCAACTCATCTTTCCCATTTTTTAGGATTTCTGGTATGCTCCTTGCAGGCTCTGCTATGCTCCTCGCGAGCTCTGCTATCGTGCTCGCGAGACTCTTCTATAACCACAAAATCTTCATTTCCTGCCTTGCTCTCACGATCTCTAGCCTTGTGCTCGCGAGCATTCTCTCTAACTACAAAATCTTCACATCTTTCTCATGTTTTATGCTGTCGTTGTCTATTACGTCATTCTTTGAATTATTCTCTGACACTCGCAAAGTGTTGTTGAAGAGCTTACGATGATGCTCGCAGAAGTGTTGTTAATCTCGCGTGAACATAATTGTAGCGATATTCTGGTCCTACACCGATTATGTATTTCCTTTTGTTAATCTTGTTGTTTTAGGGGATATTTGCAATTGAAACACTATTAGAGGTGCAGATGGGAAACCACAGATCAATCACTAGAGGATTCTGTATACATCTACTTGCTAATGCACTAGATATTTTGGAGAATCACAATAAGGTGATAATAATAATCAATATAGAGCAATCTTTCCTTTCCCAATATTTTTTCTTGAATGGATATCCAAATTGTGCAATGTCTCAGAATAAGGTAATAATAATTAGTCCAGACATAGAAGAGATTAATAAGAAGGAAAAGTCCTAGAAAGCAACAAGGAATAAATCTCTAACCTTATTTTCAGTTTTATCTGCTCGTAGCAAGGTAGATTTCTTAGAAATTATATTCATTGTCATATTTCACCATCTTACTAATTTTAATCAGACTATTTAACTAATGTTACTCCTATCTATCTCAGTATTCTCTTGGTAATAATGAACCCATTGTGGACTTTGATGGAGGAGATGTTGATAATCAGTTGGCAGCTGTGGAGTATGTCGAGGATTTGGTAAGAATGAACCCATTGTGGACGTTGATGGAGGACTATTTAACTAACTTTGAGAATTTGTTCTAGTTCCAGTTGCTGAATGGATGAATTTCCAATGAATAAAGAACTGATGATTGGATTGTTGCTGACTTTAAGAGAGACGGAGGCGTTCAAGGATAAACAATCTATTCAGCATCCCATTGAGACTGCTGAGAAAGCAAATATAGCATTGGGTGAGTTATGCTATGAAGTTGTGTTACTGCATCTAGTGACCTAATACTTTATTATTCACGTTTTGGAGTTGTCTTTACTGACTTATATCTTTATCATGCATCTTCTCGTTAATTTTATAAACAATTTTATACAAATTCAAGTTAATACAGTGTGTCTGTTGTAATGTAGATGTTGCGACATTGGTTTGAATGTTAATATCATTTTGACCTATAGATAAATGGTGGATGGACATGGGAAGGAGGCAACCTTAGCAGTATGTCTGCTTCAATTTATACTTGAATGCTTCAACCTTGGATTGCTGCGCATTAACATCAGTCCTTGTACATTGCAGGTTGGAATTTTTCCTCTACTTTACCCTTTTCCTCTATGCTTCTATTTGATAAGTTATCTATTGGCCTTGAAGATTTCTCTTTCGCAGAACCAAATCTTAATTCCACATTACATGATTTTAGGTTAGAGGATGGTGGGAAAGCTTAAAACAACAATAGAAATCAATTGTAAGTTTCTTCTTCCCTAACCATATCAACTTAGTGCATATCAGCAACAAGATTTCTCCTTTTCTCAAACTTCAGGAACCATATCAGCTTGTCGGTTCTGCCATTTCTGATCCTTTGGATGATTACAAGAAAGTTGTTACTGGCCTCATAGATGAATACTTCAGCACTGGTGATGTACAAGTGGCAGCCACTGACCTGAAAGACCTTGGCACAAGCGAATATCACCCATACTTTGTTAAGAGATTGGTATCCAGGGCTATGGACAGACATGACAAGGAAAAGGAGATGGCTTCAGTTCTGTTGTAATCTTTCTACGCAGATGTAATCAGCTTAGTGCATATCAGTTGATAGGTGTTGTAAACACCTAATTTTATATCCAGTATTTATGCTTTCTTTGCTATTTATTTTGTGAAATATGTATCTTATGTGTGAATTTGAGATTATTAGGTGCAATGGAGCACTTGGGGGCAAAAGAAGGAAAATTGCCCATTTGGAGCGTAAAGGCAAACACTTTAATTCATAGGCGAGCGAATATAGCCACGGTTGAGCAAGAAAGAAGATGGGCGTGTCAGTTCTCCGGAACCGACAGGCAATTTAACATCCTTAGTTACCCCTTATCCACTTCACCTGGGGTGCCAATATCAAGTCCACTTCCTACACAGCCTAGAATTCAGATGAGAATTCATTTCTTAATCATTGGGGCTCTAACACTTAGAGTGTGTGGCTGCTAGGGTTTCTGTGTGAAATTAAAATCTCAGAGAATCGAGAGATCGACAGATAGGAGATGAAGAGAGGTTACATTTCTATAAGAAACATATGGGGTTTGAGTGGGATTTGATTCTTAAACAGCTAGGAGGTGCTGTTGTTGGTTGAAGGAAAGAAATTGGAGCTGGATTAAAAGGGGTTTTGCTCAAATTTGATTTGTACAACAAGTTTGGAAGAGATGGTGATATCTATGTTGAACTCGTAAGAGGAGATGATAAAGAGGAGAGAACCAGTGATTGAAGAAGATGGTGATGTTTCCATTAATAGAGATTGATGTATTGTAGGGTTTAATTGAAAACTAGATCGAGCAGGAATCAGTTGGATAGAGAAATTCAGGAAATAAAGACTGGGGTTCTGTTGTTGAGGGTGATTTAAGTCAGGAATTGATTGCAGATTCATGGTCTAATAATGAATGGGTTTTATTTGTAATTGAATGGTTTGAGGTGAATTTGAGAAAGATAGCAGAATTTGGGCTTTGCTCAATCAGATGGATATGCATTGGGTTGGCCTGAACTGGTTGGTGGGAATAGAGCAGAAATGGCTTGAACTGAAGCTAGATGAGCTGGTGTGGTACACAGAGGAGGAGCAGGTGCTGGTGGTTGAATGGAGTTGTTATGCTCAGGGTTAAATGGGCTTATTGGAATGTGATAATGGTTGATGTGTGGTGCTAATGAATATGGTAGAATTGCATTAAGATAAGGTGGTGGTGTCTAGAATGCAAATGGTTTTTGTTGTGATGCATTGCAGGTGGCAGTAGTAAGATACATGAAGTTGCTGCTGGTTATAGATAATGGTGGTGGGATCGATAAAATCTGGAGCAGCCATTGGATAATGGAGTTTGGAGGTTGATGGTGTTGTTTGGCTACAATTGTGTACAAGGCAGAAACTGGGATGAAGTTAGTAGATACAGCTGTTGATGTCAAGCAGGTGCAGGTGAGCTATGATGTTTGGGAGTTGAAGTTGTAGAGAAGTTACTATTGGTGATTCTGGTGGTTACTATGTAGCAGGTGGTTCTAGCCCTGGTGGTTTGTTTCTGGTGATCTGCAACTATGGTTGCAGTTGAACTGGTGGAGCAAGTGAAGTTGCAGTTGTGAAGGAACTGAAATTACAGGGAAGGAATGCAAGTTAGAATGCTTTCAGGGTTGCAGCTGACCTGAACTGGGGTTACAGGGTTATGATTGGTGTTGGTGTTTGCTTCCCAGGGCCAAGATATTGCAGCTGGAGTAGCAACTGGAAGCTGTGTAATGAGCTGATAAGCCAAGATTGGTGAAGCTACAGCATTGAGATGCAGCTGGTGCTGGAATTAAGTTTTGCTTGAAGTTTCAGTGGTAATGCTGTAGGAGAAAACAGTTGGAGATGGTAATGAAACTAATAATGTTGCTGAATCTGAGAGAGTGGTTGCAGTGTCATTGCAATTGAGAGTTGCAGATCAGATGCAATAATTGATGGTGAAGTGTTGTTGGTTAAATTTCAGATGGTCTGGAATTGTAGTTTGCAGTGTAGCTGTTGAGAAATTGATGGTAGTACTGCAGTGGAGGAAGTAATGAATCTGAGATGTTGAATGAATGGCATTAGAATCATTGCAGATGGTTGTGGTGAACTGACATTGCAGGTGTTTGTAATTATGGCCTGAACTGGGAGTGTGGATGAACAACTTCAATGAAGGTGTGCATTATAGGTTCTGGAATTGGCTGTGGCAGTAGAGCTTTGGTAGCTGAAGTTAAGAGCATGGAGGAGTTAAATGTATGTTAGGTTGAAGGCACATGTGGTGCTCTTGTCATGGGATGGTGGAGTTTGCAAGGGAGATACAGATGCCGAGAAGCTAAGCTTTTGCCGCTGCTTTGTGGTGTTGTCATACTAGGAGGTAAGCTGTTTTGCAGTTGTCGCATGGACTGAAGTTGTGATGGGATGTGTTTGTTATGAAATGATGTTGCAGGTGTTAATGATGGCTGGAGTGGCGTGATAGAGATCGCAGGTAGTAACAGCCAACAAGGAACTAATTGAACTGAGATGCACAATAGATGCAGCGACCAAATCTGCAGAAAATAGTGCGAAAACGGAGTAAAAATGGCGCGCCGGTGAGCATAGTTCCGGTTGTCGGAATTCGGAACTTGAAGCATGAATTTCAATATTTCAGTGAATCGCGAAGGGGGTATGAGTCGGATGCAAGAGTTGGTCATTGGACATATGAGCTATTAGTCGCGCTTTTGGGTACGTTTTCGCAAGAACAATGAATTGGCTTAGATGGTATTTTGTGAATGTTTGAATTGCAGAGAAGTAGAGTTGAGGTGTTGGAAGGAAACGATTGTCTAGTGAGTGTTTCTGATTATTCAGGTGGGCAGAGTCAATTTTCCGGCACAAATTCCAGCGATCGACGACGGATTCCGGCCATATTCCGACCAGTGCACCAGTTTTCCGGCGAGCATATTTTTGGGACATATTTTCACATGGGTTTCTCACACTTGGTTCATGGGATTGGTGGACTTTTTGTTGATGGACTTTGAAGACCTAATTTTGGAAAGTGGGAAGGCTATAAAAAGAAGAAGTTTCTATTCTTTTGGGATATCACTTATCACATATTTTTCTACTGTAGTTTGGAGGATAGCGATTCTACTAGGGTTTGCTTTCGTTTATTTTTTATGTTCTTCATTTTATTTTTAATAATAATTATGTTGAGTTCAAAAACCATGAGTAGCTAAATTCTTAATATTGGTTATGGGATATAAAGTGGATTTCACAAATAAAATCTGATTCAATGCATAAGTTTTGTCTCAAGTTTATTGTTTATGTTTCATTGTTGATATTGATATATGATTTGATTGTTTATTTGGTTGAGTCCGGAATCAATTCGATTTGTGTTCATATCTAGAGCTATATTAGGGTTTTCAATACTAAAACGTTGTTCATCCCTGATTCTAAGTAGCATAAATGTGGGTAGTGCTTGTAGAGATATATCCTACTAGTCACATATGAATCATAACTTGGGTTAAATTGATTTAGTACTTTTACACATTTCGATTTCCTTGATTAGTCTTATTCCATATAGCTTATTGCTTCTAGGTAGTTAAATCTAATTTGCTTTTACACTTTAGGTTGCTTTCTAGAAAGAATTCACATATGCATCTTTTAATGTGGTTGTGATGAAATCAGGGAATTAGCGGGATATTCTTGCGATCAAGGTATCCTAGGACTTTTAGTAAATGAGAGATTAAATATAAATTCTAGTCATTGATGAAAATATGTATTTGTGAATGAAATTATCCCGTGACCAATACTTTATCCATATTGATTACTTTAATACTTTATTGCTTTCAAATTAGTTTTATAGCTTTGATAACTCAAAACCCCCCCTTTGGTTACTAAGAAACTGAAAATTTGCATAACAACAAAAAGCCTCTCCGTGGATACGAACTCTTTCTTATTGCATACTACTTTATTTTAGGAAGTAAGAAAGTGAAATTATATTTGTGTCGGCTGATAACCGATCAAATTTTGGCGCCGTTGCCGGGGAGGCAAACGGCTTGTTATTAAGTTTTTAGTTTCTTTTTATCATTTTTTCTGCTTGCATATTTGCTTTCCATTTCTTGTCTTGTTTTTTACTTGTTTGCGAGAATTATTTTTCAGGTACTAATCCCTAGCTTCTAAGGATTGGAATTATCCAAGGTGCGGGATAGCTACTCGAAGAGGCACAATACTCCAACCAAGTCAAGACACAACGGAAGAACAAGTCTTGGAAGTAGAACACGAAGCTCTTCATCAAGAAGTGGAAGAAGAGTTACAACTAGAAGAACAACTAGAGTTTCCATTTGTAGAAGAACCACTAGTTGAAGAAGGAGAAGCAATGGAAGACGCAAATCGTACACTCAAGGATTTGGATTCTCATAGGCTTGATGTACAACGGTGGTGTATCCAAACAAACTCAACCTTCGAGATCAAGCCGGGGTTGCTTAGAGAGTTGCCAAAGTTTCATGGTATGGCAAATGAAGATCCAAACAAGCATCTCATGGAGTTCTATACCATTGTCAAGGATATGCTTCCAGCGGAGACCGAAGCCGATGGTGTAATGATGAAAGTTTTTCCATTTTCTATGGTGGACAGCGCTAAGGATTGGTTGTATTGTTTGCCTTCCGGAAGTATCACTACATGGAACGGATTGAAGAAAATCTTTCTAGAGAGGTATTTTCCTGCGTCAAAGGCTACTCAAATTCGCAAAGAGATTTGCGGAATAAAGAAACATGCGGGAGAGTCTTTGTATGAATGTTGGGAGCGATACAAGATATTGGTGGCAAGCTGTCCTCGCCATCAATTCAGTGACGCTATGATAATCCAGTACTTCTACGAAGGTCTCCAATCAAGTGATAGATATATTCTAGATGCAGCGGGTGGTGGTGCACTAGTGAACAAGACGGTGGCCCAATCTGCCGAGTTTATTGAGAGCATGGCTGCAAACTCACAACAATTCTACACAAGAGGTGAACCAATGTTTAGGGGAGTGCATGAAGTTAGTGATTCATCATCATCACACCGTGATCAAAGGATGCATAATATGGAGCACATGATGCAAAAGATAGCTGCGGTTATATTACCTTCACATGGTGAAGAGTTGGAGCAAGCTAGCGCGGTTTTTCCAAACCCACAAAGACGGTATGATCCTTATTCCAACACCTACAATCCGGGATGGAGAGATCATCCAAATTTAAGCTATGCCAACAAGCAAGGTGCGGTTCAACAACCTACCTTCAACCGTCCGAATGGATTTCAACCGCAACAACAACAACAATTTCAACCACAACAACAACAATTTCAACAACAACAGCAGCAATTTCAGCAACCACAACAATCGGTGCAAAATCAAGGTTCTGATATCGATGCCAAGCTACAAACTTTTATGCAAGGTATTTCTACCATGTTCAAGGAGAGCCAACAAGAAACCAAGAGTGCGATTAAGGATTTGCAGACTCAAGTGGGCTCCATGGCGATTGATATCAACAAATTAAAGGCACAAAATAGTAGGAGACTCCCTTCTCAACCTATCAACCCAAAAGAGGGTGTCAATGCTATTACGTTGATAAGTGGTACACAACTTGAACAACCCAAGGTTGCTGATTTGGGTGAAGAGGAAGCTCCAAAGGAGCCAGTTTTGGAGGAAAAGAGGTATGAAATTCCCCAAACACCCGAGGTACCTATTCCTAACTCTAAAACTCATATTCCTACTTATGTTCCTCCTATACCTTTTCCTCGTAGATTTGCAAGTTCTAAGAAGGCGGAACTAGAAAAGGAGATTTTAGATATTCTTAAGAAGATTCATGTGAATATACCACTCATTGATGCTATCAAGCAAGTTCCCAAGTATGCAAAAGTATTGAAGGACTTGTGTACCAATAAGCAAAGTCTTAAAGGAAATGAAGTGCTAAGTGTGGGGGAGAATGCTTCGGCAATCTTACAACACAAACTCCCACTGAAATGCAAGGATCCCGGTAGCTTTGACATTCCCGTCACAATTGGTAACACCACTTTTAACAAAGAAATGTTAGACTTAGGTGCATCCGTTAATGTTATGCCGGCATCCATGTATAATTCACTTAATCTAGGTCCTTTGAAAAAGGCTGAAATTGTGTTGCAATTAGCCGATCGCTCTAATGTTTACCCAATGGATATTGTTGAGGACGTTCTTGTGAAGGTTAATCAACTTGTATTCCCTGCTGACTTTTGTGTGTTAGAGATGGATGAAGGTGCACCGGACTCGTCTCTTCCATTGTTACTTGGACGTCCTTTCATGAAAACGGCTAAAACCATTATTGATGTGGATAAGGGAACGTTGACTATGGAGTTTGACGGAGAAATAATACGTTTCAACATTTTCGAGACGATGAGATATCCTAGTGATGTCCACTCTTGTTTCTCCGTTAATGTTATGGATGCATTGGCGCAAAAAGTGTTTGAATTAAATGGTGATGATGCTTTGGAAACTGTTTTAACTACATCCATGGATGAAGGTGTAGAGTGTGGTAACGAAGTTAAGGAATCCCTTGGTGATCTCAACTCACTACAAGGATGTCCGGAAACTCATAATATCTCTTTTATTTCTTTACCATGCAGTGATGAAAAGCTTTTACCTTCTATTGTTAAATCTCCAAAGTTGGAATTGAAACCTCTTCCAAGTCACTTAAAGTACTTGTACTTGGGTGACAATGAAGAGTTACCTGTGATTGTTTCTAATGACCTTAGTGAATCACATGAGAAAAAACTTCTAAGGGTGTTAAGGAAGCACAAGACGGCCATAGGATGGACAATCGCTGATATCAAGGGTATAAGCCCTGCCGTTTGTATGCATAAGATTCATTTGGAGGACGATTCAAAGCCTACAATGGAAGCGCAGTGTCGTTTGAACCCTCCCATGATGGAAGTTGTGAAAAAGGAGATACTCAAGCTTTTGGAAGTGGGTGTTATCTACCCCATATCCGATAGCAAGTGGGTAAGCCCGATATAAGTTGTACCAAAGAAATCAGGGGTAACGGTGGTAGAGAATGATGAGAACGAACTTGTACCAACTCGTGTGCAAACCGGTTGGAGGGTTTGTATTGATTATAGAAAGTTGAATGCTACTACTAGGAAGGATCATTTTCCCTTACCTTTTATTGATCAAATGCTTGAACGTTTAGCTGCACATGCTTATTATTGCTTCCTTGATGGTTATTCAGGGTACAATCAGATTGTGATAGCACCGAAGGACCAAGAGAAAACCACTTTCACTTGTACTTTCGGAACTTTTGCTTATAGAAGGATGCCTTTTGGCTTATGCAATGCTCCAGCTACCTTTCAAAGGTGTATGGTAAGTATCTTTTCCGAGTATGTTGAAAACATCATTGAAGTGTTTATGGATGACTTTAGTGTCTTTGGTGATTCATTTGACCTTTGTTTGAGCAACTTATATTTAATCCTTAAACGATGTGTTGAAACAAACCTTGTGCTTAATTGGGAGAAGTGCCATTTCATGGTAAGTCATGGCATAGTTTTAGGCCATATTATATCTTCTAAAGGCTTGGAAGTTGATAAATCTAAGATAGACCTTATTCGTGCTCTAACCCCTCCCACTACGGTGAGGGAGATACGCTCTTTTCTTGGTCATGCAGGTTTTTATCGTAGATTTATCAAGGATTTTTCCAAGATAGCATCACCACTTTGCAACTTATTGCAAAAAGATGTGGTTTTTAACTTTGATGAGAAGTGTATGGCGGCATTCAATCGTTTGAAAGAACTTTTGATTTCAGCCCCTATCATTAAACTACCGGATTGGAGCAAGCCTTTTGAGATCATGTGTGATGCAAGTGACTACGCGGTTGGTGCGGTGCTTGGGCAGCGTGTGGGAAAGATACCTCATGCTATTTATTATGCTTCTAGAACGTTAAATGAGGCCCAACAAAACTACACAACCACTGAAAAAGAGTTTTTAGATATTGTATTTGCATTGGAGAAATTTTGCTCTTATCTAATTGGTACAAAAGTTGTTGTTTATTCTGACCATGTAGCTCTTAGGTACTTGCTAATGAAGAAAGAAGCGAAACCGAGGCTCATACGCTGGATTTTACTCTTGCAAGAGTTTGATATTGAAATCAAAGACAAGAAAGGAATTGAGAACACCGTTGCGGATCACTTGAGCCGTCTTGCTGTGGACAAGGAAGCTATCCCATTGCGTGAAAGTTTCCCGGATGAGCAACTATTCTCAATTTCCGTTGGAGAGCCATGGTATGCTGACATTGTGAATTACTTGGTAACTAAACAAATCCCAAAGAACTTGTCTCGTGCTGAGAGGGACAAACTAAAGAGGTTAGGAAACCAATATATATGGGATGATCCATACTTATGGAAACATGGCAGCGACCAAGTAATGAGAAGGTGCGTTCCCGAATATGAGTTTAATTCTATCTTGTCATTTTGTCACTCCTATGCTTGCAGAGGACATTTTGGAAGTAAAAGAACCGCGTATAAGGTACTTGAAAGCGGTTTCTATTGGCCAACCTTGTTTAAGGATGCACATATATTTTGCACAACTTGTGATAGGTGCCAAAGAACAGGCAATCTAGGTGCCCGAAATCAAATGCCACAAACCTTTATTCAATTTATTGAAGTTTTTGATGTATGGGGTATTGATTTTATGGGTCCTTTTGTCAACTCGCATGGGAATTATTACATCTTACTTGCTGTTGATTATGTCTCTAAATGGGTGGAAGCTAAGGCCACCCCTACTAATGATTCCAAGGTTGTTTCAGATTTTGTGCAAGCTAACATTTTTGCAAGGTTTGGAATTCCAAGAGCCATAATTAGCGATGGGGGTTCTCACTTCAACAACAGGACTTTTCAAAGCTTGTTGAAGAAGTACAATGTGTCACATAAGGTTGCAACACCTTATCATCCTCAAACAAATGGAAAAGCCGAGGTTTCCAACCGAGAGGTGAAATCCATTCTTGAGAAGACGGTGAATCCAACAAGGAAAGATTGGAGCATGCTATTAAATGATGCTTTATGGGATTATAGAACCGCATACAAGACACCTATTGGGATGTCTCCTTTTAGGCTTGTGTATGGTAAATCTTGTCATTTACCCTTGGAGATTGAACATAAAGCGTTTTGGGCGATTAATCAATGCAATATGGAGATGGATGGGGCTGGAAAGCAAAGGAAGTTACAACTCCAAGAGCTAGAAGAGCTTCGCAATGATGCATTTGAAAGCTCTCGCATTTACAAGGAGAAAACGAAGGCATTTCATGATACTATGATTTCTAGAAAACAATTTTGTGTTGGGAATAAAGTGCTTTTGTTTAATTCTCGCTTACATTTATTTCCGGGTAAACTAAGGTCACGTTGGATCGGACCTTTCATTGTTACTAATGTGTTTTCTCATGGTGCAGTAGAAATTCGTAGCATAGCTACATGCAAGGAACTTAAAGTTAATGGGCATCGGTTGAAACCATATTACGAGAATTTCACTTCCGAAGTGGTGGAAGGAGCTAATTTTGTGGATGCACTCCCTCTGGAGGAGTCATAGAAAGCAAGGAGATAGTCGGGCTGACGACTTTAAACCAAGCGCTAAATGGGAGGCAACCCATAGGATGAGTATCTCTTGTCTTATTTTAATTTTCTTGTTTTGGCTTTAGTTTTTTCTTGTATTATATTGATTTTATTTTTCTGATTTCTTGTCATTTTTCATGCATAATTTCCCACCTTAACGTACTTTGGATGGCTCAATTTACATCGAGGACAATGTAAATTTTAAGTGTGGGGGAGTGGTTAAGCATTTGCATTGTAAATTTTTCAAAATTTTCAACTTTTGTGTAAATTAGTGCATGAAAAACTCCAGCTTGTAGTTAGTTCAGAGTCACATAGTTTCCATGTCGCTAAGATTACATCGAGATTCTCATAAGAGTGACTGAACTTAGAGATGACAGAGAACATGATCGGGTTTCTTATTTGTATGAGAGTTAAAGTTGGATTTAACCATGCCAGTGGAAAATATGGTGCAGACTGAATTCGGTAGTAGAGTAGTGGTCCCCTATAGTGGAGACTACCCATGTTACATCATGAGAGGGACCGACCTTCATTTATTTGTACCTGTATAATTTTTTGCTTTTAGAGTATGTGTCACCGTACGTAAACTCCGGGTAGAATGGAGAGCTACCTAACCTCCCACCAATAGAAGCACTATTTTGATCTCTTGAGTGCTATTTATCAATCATGAATGGTGACATCGAATTGCTAACTTACATACCACTTGTAATATTGTTCGCAGTTAGCACCATCCACTTTATATCTCTCTACACCAACAGGTCCATAGAAACACCATCATCATCAACAAGGGAAGCATCACAAGTTCGAAAGAAAGTGGAAGACGTTCTAGGTTTACAAGCAACGGTACAAAAATGAACAGATTTAAGATTCAAGTATAGCAACAAGACAAGGAGCAGAATTTTTATAAGTTGAAGACTATTGTACAAGAATGAAGATTATCAAGATGAGAATTCAAGAAGTTTATGATATCGAGACATACAAGTTGTGAAGAATCAAGCGGTAAAGTACTCACACCATGGCATTTGTACTTGCATTTTTATTTTTATTTTTATTTGTATTTTATTCTCTTGTCTTAAAAAAAAACGAGAAAAGTTCTTTAGGATCATCATTAGTTTTTATTTTTGTTTGTTTTCATTTTATATTTACAATGCATTAAAAATATATATATATATTCATTGCATCATATTTTGGTTTTATATTCATTCAATAAGCCAATGGAAGAAGAAATATCTACAATGAAGTTTCAAGCAACAAGGAATGAGAGGAAAGAATCACATTGTCAAGATTCTACGAAGTTCAAGAGTTATCATCAAGAGTTGAAGACCGAAGACGAAGACAAAGATTGAAGACCGAAGACGTTTCTATGGATGCTGTGAGAGTGGTGCTAGCTGCACGCCGAACGGATAACGAGGTAAGTAAGCATATTCCCACCTTCGTTAAGTGGTTGATTTGCTTTCTAAGAGATCGTCAGAAAAAGGGTTTTCAAAATGAATAAAAGATGTGGGTTTTTCAAAACACTTCGGAGGGTTTGCCTTCCTACTATTCAACGTGTCGCAGGATTCTCTCTTCATTCCTACCTGGACACATGTGTGACCCATAAAGAGCTATTTATTATTGAGTGCAATTTCATAAAACCCTTTCTTGTGAGGCAGAGTCGAGACTTTTGATCACTCCGAACCCGAATTTCTTTCGATAAGGGATGGTTATTTCTCTCTCAACTTTTAAGAATGAGATTGTGTTCATTTATGTGTCTAACTTCTTATGAATAGTGTGCAGAATCTCTATGTCTTCTTAGTGCGTTGGATATTATCTTTTCGGAGAACTTGTAAGTTGGAAATGGAGGTTTTGTGGGTATTTCTCTAGTAAACGATCACGGGAGTTGTATGTATCTTTTAGAATAAGTTTTGTTTGATTTGCTCGAGGACTAGCAAAGTCTAAGTGTGGGGGAATTTGATAGGTGTTGTAAACACCTAATTTTATATCCAGTATTTATGCTTTCTTTGCTATTTATTTTGTGAAATATGTATCTTATGTGTGAATTTGAGATTATTAGGTGCAATGGAGCACTTGGGGGAAAAAGAAGGAAAATTGCCCATTTGGAGCGTAAAGGCAAACACTTCAATTCATAGGCGAGCGAAGCTAGCCACGGTTGAGCAAGAAAGAGGATGGGCGTGTCAGTTCTCCAGAACAGACATGCAATTTAACATCCTTAGTTACCCCTTATCCACTTCACCTGGGGTGCCAATATCAAGTCCAATTCCTACACAGCCTAAAATTCAGATGAGAATTCATTTCTCAATCATTGGGGCTCTAACACTTAGAGTGTGTGGCTGCTAGGGTTTCTGTGTGAAATTAAAATCTCAGAGAATCGAGAGAACGACAGAGAGGAGATAAAGAGAGGTTACATTTCTATAAGAAACAGATGGGGTTTGAGTGGGATTTGATTCTTAAACAGCTAGGAGGGGATGTTGTTGGTTGAAGGCAAGAAATTGGAGCTGGATTAAAATGGGTTTTTCTCAAATTTGATTTGTACAACAAGATTGGAAGAGATGGTGGTCTCTGTGTTGAACTCGTAAGAGGAGATGATAAAGAGGAGAGAACCAGTGATTGAAGAAGATGGTGATGTTTCCATTAATGGACATTGATGTAATGTAAGGTTTAATTGAAAACTAGATCGAGCAGGAATCAGTTGGATAGAGAAATTCAGGAAATAAAGACGGGGGTTCTGTTGTTGAGGGTGATTTAAGTCAGGAATTGATTGCAGATTCATGGTCTAATAATGAATGGGTTTTATTTGTAATTGAATGGTTTGAGGTGAATTTGAGAAAGATAGCAGAATTGGGTCTTTGCTCAATCAGCTGGATATTCATTGGGTTGTCCTGAACTGGTTAGTGGGAATAGAGCAGAAATGGCTTGAACTGAAGCTAGATGAGCTGGTGTGGTACACAGAGGAGGAGAATGTGTTGGTGGTTGAATGGAGTTGTTATGCTCAGGATTAGATGGGCTTATTGGAATGTGAGAATGGTTGTTGTGTGGTGCTAATGAAGATGGCAGAATTGTATTAAGAGAAGGTGGTGGTGTCTAGAATGCAAATGGTTTTTGTTGTGATGCATTGCAGGTGGCAATAGTAAGATACATGAAGTTGCTGCTGGTTATAGATAATGGTGGTGGGATCGATAAAAGATGGAGCAGCCATTGGACAATGGAATTTGGAGGTTGATGGTGCTGTTTGGCTGAAATTGTGTACAAGGCAGAAACTGGGATGAAGTTAGTAGATGCATCTATTGATGTCAAGCAGGTGCAGGTGAGCTGTGATGTTTGGGAGTTGAAGTTGTAGAGAAGTTACTATTGGTGATTCTGGTGGTTACTATGTAGCAGGTGGTGCTATCTCTAGTAGTTTGTTTCTGGTGCTCTGCAACTATGGTTGCAGTTGAACTGGTGGAGCAAGTGAAGTTGCAGTTGTGAAGGAACTGAAATTAAAGGGAAGGAATGCAAGTTAGAATACTTGCAGGGTTGCAGTTGACCTGAACTGGGGTTACAGGGTAATGATTGGTGTTGGTGTTTGCTGCCCAGGGCCAAGAGATTGCAGCTGGAGTAGCAACTGGAAGCTGTGTAATGAGATGATAATCCAAGATTGGTGAAGCTACAACATTGAGATGCAGCTGGTGCTGGAATTAAGTTTTGCTTAAAGTTGAAATGGTAATGCTGTAGGAGAAAACAGTTGGAGCTGGTAATGAAACTAATAATGATGCTAAAGCTGAAGCTGAGAGAGTGGTTGCAGTGTCATTTCAATTGAGAGTTGCAGATCAGATGCAATAATTGATGGTGAAGTGTTGTTGGTTACATTTCAGATGTTCTGGAATTGTAGTTTGCAGTGTAGCTGTTGAGCAGTTGATGGTAGTACTGCAGTGGAGGAAGTAATGAATCTGAGATGTTGAATGAATGGCATTAGAATCATTGCAGATGGTTGTGGTGAACTGACATTGCAGGTGTTTGTAAATATGGCCTGAACTGGGAGTGTGGATGAACAGCTTCAATGAAGCTGTGCATTACAGGTTCTGGAATTGGCTGTGGCAGTAGATATTTGGTAGCTGAAGTTAAGAGCATGGAGGAGTTAAATGTATTTTAGGTTGAAGGCACATGTGGTGCTCTTGTCATGGGCTGGTGGAGTTTGCAAGGGATATACAGATGCCGAGAATCTAATCTTTTGCCGCTGCTTTGTGGTGTTGTCATACTAGGAGGTAAGTTGTTTTGCAGTTGTCGCATGGACTGAAGTTGTGATGGGATGTGTTTTCTATGAAATGATGTTGCAGGTGTTAATGATGGATGGAGTGGCGTGATAGAGATCGCAGGTAGTAACATCCAACAAGGAACTAATTGAACTGAGATGCGCAATAGATGCAGCGACCAAATCTGCAGAAAATAGTGCGAAAACGGAGTAAAAATGGAGCACCGGTGAGCATAGTTCCGGTTGTCGGAATTCGGAACTTGAAGCATGAATTGAAATATTTCAGTGAATCGTGAAGGGGGTATGTTTCGGATGCAAGAGTTGGTCATTGGACATATGAGCTATTAGTCGCGCTTTTGGGTACGTATTCGCAAGAACAATGAATTGGCTTAGATGGTATTTTGTGAATGTTTGAATTTCCGAGAAGTAGAGTTGAGGTGTTGGAAGGAAACGATTGTCTAGTGAGTGTTTCTGATTATTCAGGTGGGTAGAGACAATTTTCTGGCATAAATTCCGCCGATCGGCGACGGATTCCGGCCAGTGCACCAGTTTTCCGGCGAGCATATTTTTGGGACATATTTTCACATGGGTTTCTCACACTTGGTTCATGGGCTTGGTGGACTTTTTGGTGATGGACTTTGAAGACCTAATTTTGGAAAGTGGGAAGGCTATAAAAAGAAGAAGTTTCTATTCTTTTGGGATATCACTTATCACGTATTTTTCTACTGGAGTTTGGAGGAGAGTGATTCTACTAGGGTTTGCTTTCGTTTATTTTTTATGTTCTTCATTTTATTTTTAATAATAATTATGTTGAGTTCAAAAACCATGAGTAGCTAAATTCTTAATATTGGTTGTGGATATAAAGTGGATTTCACAAATAAAATCTGATTCAATGCATTAGTTTTGTCTCAAGTTTATTGTTTATGTTTCATTGTTGATATTGATATATGATTTGATTGTTTATTTGGTTGAGTCCGGAATCAATCCGATTTGCGTTCATATCTAGAGCTATATTAGGGTTTTCAATACGAAAATGTTGTTCATCCCTGATTCTAAGTAGCATAAATGTGGGTAGTGCTTGTAGAGATATATCCTACTAGTCACATATGAATCATAACTTGGGTTAAATTGATTTAGTGATTTTACACATTTCGATTGCCTTGATTAGTCTTATTCCATATAGCTTATTGCTTCTAGGTAGTTAAATCTAATTTGCTTTTACACTTTAGGTTGCTTTCTAGGAAGAATTCACATATGCATCTTTTAATGTGGTTGTGATGAAATCAGGGAATTAACGGGATATTCTTGCGATCAAGGTATCCTAGGAATTTTAGTAAATGAGAGATTAAATATCAATTCTAGTCATTGATGAAAATATGTATTTGTGAATGAAACTATCATGTGACCAATACTTTCTCCATATTGATTACTTTAATACTTTATTGCTTTCAAATTAGTTCTATAGCTTTGATAACTCAAAACCCCCCCCTTTGGTTACTAAGAAACTGAAAATTTGCATAACAACAAAAAGCCTCTCCGTGGATACGAACTCTTTCTTATTGCATACTACTTTATTTTAGGAAGTAAGAAAGTGAAATTATATTTGTGTCGGCTGACAACCGATCATCAGTCAAGGATTTTTTCTGCTTCTTAAGGCTGTTGATGACCTGTTGGTTGACATCTTAGATGCAGTTGATGTCCGGTATCTTTTTGTTTCCCAAGCAGTGGTAATGACATCCTTCCTCCAGCCTTCCTTAGCGGAGCCAAGAAGGTTCTCCCAGAATCCTCCAAAGGGATCCACCAAGTTATTCAGACTACTGAAAAGAGCTACCTTTCAGCTCCTTATCATGCAGAATTTGTAGAGAAACGCTGGGCCAATCGAGGCAGGTCAGGAATTAAATAATTGGTTATTACTTGGCTTGGTTATGTGATGTTGAAGTTAGTCTCTATGTCAATTTGTATGTTACATGCCATTCTTACCCTACCGGCCACCGTTTGAGATCTTATCATTTCCTTCTGTCATTATGAGTTTTAACTTAATTATTTTCCTTACAGGTAAATGATGGTCGATTAAGGACAGCTGGTGAGGCTTCTCCAATGATTACTAAGAAAGATTTGGCATAGTGGATGAGGCATTTTTTTATTGAGCTTCTTAAAGAATCCCCATCTCCATATTTTTTTCCTTGCCTTGTGCGAGGCTTGCACAATTGCAGGTGGTACCTAAATGTTTTATAAAATTTCTTTTGGTTTCTGTGCATCTACTTTTGGTCCTGAGAATTGACTTTGTAATTACAGACTTTGTGAGTTACTGGGCTCAGCTGACGATAAATTTTTATGAGAAGCTTCTAGTACCTGGTCTCAAAGTGGATGGGCGAAAGTGAGAATCGATTCTTTAATTGACCAGCGTGGGGAAGGAAATGAGAGTGAAGCTTCTCGACGGATCAAAACATAACTTCTTGTACAAATGCATGTATTTGTGATGCTACTTTGTGAAATATTAACTCCTTTCTAGTTTACTATACGGTTATGTGATTGTTGGGCCTGACCTAATTATGTTGTTGTTAACGATTTAGAATTTGAATTTTGTTGAAGATACTATACATGTGTTGGTTTCAGTTCCACTTGAAGCTGTGGTACTTGATTATGTACATTGATGTCTTCAATGGATAAAACAGCCGAGGTCCAGTTTTTGAAAGAAACTTGTTAAAGATTAGCCGTTTTCGTCTTTGAAGACATCATTGTAAATGGTTTTTATGTAATAAGTTACTGGAAGTTGACACCATCATGCTGCAAGCCTGCAAGGATAAATTCATAACTTGTTGTGTTACAGAAATTTTGTGGATTTGACACTTGTATTACTAAGTTTAAATTTGTGGAATTGACACTCAGTTTATACTTGCGAGGTATTGCGCTGGTGGGGAGTGAACTACAGTGGGGTTGGCATCAACTTGTGTACCTTCTAGATTACCAGGTAAGTACTTCACTTGTATACTTGATTGATTTTCTGTTTCTTACAATTGTGTACTCAGTTCTGGTGAGAGAGTTTATTATCTTTGGTTGGTTGCAGGACCAAAGATAGAGCCAACTTATGAAGCTTATGGACTTTTCCAGCTGAAAATATATTTACTGAGATTGCTTATAATTTGTGGAGAACAAAGCAACTAAGATTTGTACGTTACATGTATTCAAGTTTTGTAGGCAGTTAGTAAGTTTCTATGTGTTCCCTTAGAAATTTGGAACCTTTCATGTATTCCTTTAGAAATTTGATACTTAACAAAAAAAGAAGAAGTTTGGTACTTAGAGAAATATCAGTTCTTTTGTTATATGAACTTGAGATGAATTGAATGAATGTGATATGCATAGATTGAAGAAATTGTTGTTGAGTGTGGTTATGAATGTATTGAAAGGTGTATTCAGGGTATTGATTTTAGAATTCTGACTTATTTCCGGCAGAAAATGCACTGCCGATCAGCCTTGACCAGGTCAAGGTTAACTGACAGTAATTTTTTTTTGTTACGAAAAAGTTCGTAACGGCTTTAAGCTGTTACAATCTGCCGCGTAGTAACGGCTGCAAGATGTTACAATGTTCCATGTAGTAACGGATCGACGACATTACGACAGTGTTGTTACAAAAAAAAATTTGTAACGGCCAGGAGCTGTTACCACGTGGCAAATTCATAACGCCTCATAGCTGTTACGAGGGCTGTTACAACCAAAATACGTAACCGCCACAAAGTCGTTACAAAAAAAATGTAACACCCACTTTTGCAACAGGCAAGAGCCGTTACAACCCGTTTTAGTAACGGTCTGGTTCTGTTTCTAATCCCAGAATTTGGTGTAGTGTTAAACAAATGTAAAATATTGTTTCCTAGGATAAAATCTTCACCATAACCCATTCACATAATCATAACAATATATACAAGATTATGTCGATGTCATATCTACAAAGTTCAAAAGATGAGCGTTATACTTCGTAGCTCTAATTCCTTAATACTATGATCATACTATTATGATCATGTCACATCACTAGAGTATCATACTATTAGAGCACTGCTCGGTCGAACTCGCATGCGTTTCTATCTCAAGCATGTTTGTCAATGTTAGTGATCAAAACTATAAGTCTTGTTTTCTATCCTATTTATAGATGTCTCGGACTAAGACATAGATTGTGTAGTTGAGGTTAGAATTCATGACGTTCATCATTTGAAGACGAAGAACTACTAAGGGGAGCTTGTGGAACTTCATCAACAAAAGGTATGTGAAGACTGAAACTCATCTATCATTTGGAAAGTCTATTTCTATTGTATCTCCTATATTGAGACATAAGTCGTATTACGATATAGTTTTCTATATACACGTTTGAGATTTCGAGCTGAGTTTATCTCGCTTACATATTTCTCGAAATATGAGTTAGAAAGATTTCGCTTCGACCAAGTTCATCTTATATCATGTGAAAATTTCCGAGTAACATCTTACATGGTTTGTTTGATACAATCATTTAGTGTAGACTTGGAATGTTTCGTTATGATTATTTCAATATCTTGAAAATTGCTTTGATGCTAATAGTGTGTGAAAACGGCTATTTTCATCCTCTAAGAAAGTTTCAATGATTGAAATAAAGAATTTAAAATCATGTAACCATGTTTGGATATAATCATAGTGTGTTATCACATTTGTGTATAGCCCAAAATCGGGAACCTGAAGTATGCGTACCCGTACGCGTACTGGCGGTTGTTGGATGTATGGGCAAGTATGCGTACATGCACGCATACTGGAAGAAGTCTCACGTCCGTGAATTTCTGCTGGAGTTTGGAATGTAAATTGGTATAGGCACCCTTACGTGTAATGGCGTAACCAAACTCGGCACGGCTAATTAAGTATGCATACCCATTTGCATACTTGGGTTGGTTACTTTCTAAAATCAGTTGTATACATGAACTTAAACATTTATAAAATAAGGAATGCAATCTTTGCAAACTGTGGGTATAATGTTCATGAATTGATACGAGTGAATCAAACAGATTTTGCTTCAATTGTGTTCTTGTATACTTCTATGAGAGTATAGCAATTGAATGGCTCTTTAACTAGTTTCATTTGAGTCATTTGATCTAGTTATGGTTAAGATGAATAAGGTTGATATGGTTGTAATCATATGGCTAACTTCGATTAACTATTTGTGAGCCAACATGGTGTACACGTATGGGTACTGTTACATAAACCTAAATGAGTGTACATTTCATTTGTGTGTAACAAGCAAAGTTCGATGTAATGGTTGGAAGATATTAGCTTGGTTGAATCACGTTTTTCATCTAACGATGAATATTGAATGCTTTGTTACCAAGGTAACTTGGATTGCAAACCCTGATTTGAAAACTATATAAAGGAGAACTCTAGCAACTGGGAAACCTAATCCCCATACCTCCTGTGTGTTACTAGTTTCACAAACTAGAATCGATTCTCTTTTAACCTTAGGTTTCCATCGAGACTCTGTAGATTAACGACTTCAAAGACTTCATTGGGATTGTGAAGCCAGACCAAACTATTTTTCTTTGTAGTTGCGTGTTCTGATCTTGCCCGATTTTATCGTTTGAGTACTATCTTCTCTAAGATTTGCTCGAGATTTAATCTCCGATAGGCAAGATAAAAAGTAATCACAAACACCTTCGTCTCATCGTTTGTGATTCCACAATATCTTGTTTCGCCATCATACGATTTAGATTATTGTGAGGTGATTGATAATACTAGGTTGTTTTCCGGGAATATAAGTCCGGGTTATCAATTGGTTCCCGTTCACTTTGATTTATCAAAAGACGGAACAAAAACTCTTGGGTATTTTTGTAGGAGACATATTTATTCAATCTATAGACTTTTCTGTGTGAGACAAATTTATTTATCAAGTCTTCTACTTTGGGTCGTAGCAACCCATAATTGTGGGTGAGATCATCTAAGGTAATCAAGTGCGTAGTATCCTGCTGGTATCAGAGACGTAAGGAACGTAATTTTACCTTGAATCAGTGTTCAACTACAGTCCAGTCTGAAGTTCATTGGTAGTAGGCTACTGTCTGTAGCGGCTTAATCAGTGTGGTGTTCAAACTGGACTAGGTCCCGGGGTTTTTCTGCATTTGCGGTTTTCCTCGTTAACAAAATTCTAGTGTCTGCGTTATTTATTTTCCGCATTATATTTTTTTATATAATTGAAATATCACAGGTTGTGCGTTAAGATCAATCAGTTAGATAATCCAACCTTTGGTTTTTGATTTAAATGGATTGGCACTTGGACATTGGTCTTTGGTACCGTTCAAGTTGTTTCACATAATAATCAGGCTCACGGATTTCTATATGTTTGATTAGTTGATTACATTGTGAAACAGAGATATTAAACTCTAGTATATACTTTTCTCTAGATTGTGTATGACTGTCTAGTTGATTCTCTAGAAAGTATATTGGAGTAAGTCCTCTCAGATTACCAAACGAATTGTTGGGTGTGGTTGTTATACCCACACATTTTCACATACAATATGTACAATATATACAGCTTCACAGTTATGTTTTTAATATAGCACAACTTGAAAGATACGTTAGGAATGAAACAAGTTCAAGTCAGTATTACTAACCTCAAGTGGAAGGATGATGTCTTCGTTGTAGTTCGTTACTTCTTCGCATTCTTAAGGTCTTCGGAGTAATACTTGTATTTATCAACATTCATATACTTTCTAGTCTAACCTAAACGAAGTTGACTCTAGTGTTTAATCAAGCGACTCTATATGAGTTTTGATACAAAACTATGACAACCAAACTTGGGATACCAACGCTTGGTAAGTTCAACCGAGCTATGCTCTAACAAGAATAAACACCTAATAAAAACAGAGTTCATTTGAAAGAATAAACACATGATAAAACAATTAATTTAAGATCCAAAAACACAGTTGATTCTTTCAAATGAACACCTAATAAAACAAGTAAATCAAGATCTAAAAATACAGTTCATCCTTGAAAATAAACACAAAACAAAACCTGATTCAACTCAAATCTTCAACAGCAGCAGTGAAAGACAGTAGCATAGAAAAATGAAAAAAAAAACAAATTAAATCTTCAACAACATTAGATGAATCTACGGCAGCAACATGAGTTTGTCTTCATCATATTCATCACTTTCATCATCTTCAACAAAAGATTTGTATTCTTCGTCGTTTCATCATCTTCATCGTATTCATCATCTCAAACAACTTCATCAACAACATCGTCTTCAAAAACAGCAGCAGAGATAGAAAAAACAACGTTCATTCCAATTAATGAACTTCATCAACTGTATCTTTTTATCAGCAGAAGCAACTCATCATCGGCATCTTCATCGTCTCCATATCAGCAGCAGTAGAGACGAAATATTCAAAATCTTCATCACAAATTTTCATCGTCTTCATCGTCTCCAACATCTTCAACGACAAAAAAAAATATATATAAATCTTCACCGTTCATCATCTTCATCGTCTTCTTCATCTTCAACACTATCGTCTTCATCATATTCAAACACCAGCAGCAACACAAAAGAAAAATAAATTCAACACGAAGAGAAACTAGATCTGAAACTAGGAGAAAGAAAAGAAATCTGAAAATGATTTCTTTTGGGCTAAGAAATTCATATATATATGGATCTAAAAGGGTATTTATGCCACTATCAAACGATAATTACATCATCCATGATGCCATCCTAGGACCAAACTATAATTTCAATGACCAATCAAAAAAATATATTTTGAAAATGGACAAAACAAAACTAAATGAACTCTAATATATTATTCTTAGGAGTGATTGGTATTTCTTACTTGAT
Organism: Papaver bracteatum; assembly: GCA_023529315.1. Taxonomy (NCBI): domain Eukaryota; kingdom Viridiplantae; phylum Streptophyta; class Magnoliopsida; order Ranunculales; family Papaveraceae; genus Papaver; species Papaver bracteatum. Next base: position 1,999,708 of record JAJJWX010001659.1, read on the forward strand.
AAATACTCCCAAATAGCCTCACAAATCTTCTTCGTTTCTTTCTGCAAAAGTCATGGAGATTTCCTTTTTTTATCTCAGCTTTACGCGTCTTTAATATTCCAAAACTCCAAAATTAAATCCAAAAACATCCCGGAACATGTTTCCTCCCTGTTTAGTCGATAATCAATAATATTCTTATTTTTTTTCCTATCTAATATAACTACCAACCCTGTTTAAGCTAACATGTATTGCAAATCTTGATTTGAAAGACTATATAAAGGATAACTCTATCAACTGGGTAACCTAATCCCCACACCTCCTGTGTGATACTAGTTGTATAAGCTAGAGTCGATTCTCCTTTAACCTTAGGTATCTACCGAGACCATGTAGGTTAACAACTTGAAGACTTCATTAGGATTGTGAAACCAGACCGATACTACTTTCTTGTAGTTGTGTGATCTAATCTTGCTGTTTCTATTGTATTGAGTATAATCGTAACGATTGGTTTGAGATTGATATCTCTGATATGCAAGATATAAAAGTAATCCCAAACATCTTCGTCTCATCGTTTGTGATTCTACAATATCTTCTTTCGCCGCGTCGATTAAGATTATTGTGAGGTGATTAATAATACTAGGTTGTTCTTCTGGAATATAAGTGCGGGTTATCAATTGATTCCTATCCACCTTGATTTATCAAAAGACGAAACAAAACTCGTAGGTATTTCTATGGGAAACAGATTTATCTATTACCGTAGATTTTTCTGTGCGACTCTTAGTTGTGGGTGAGATCAGCTAAGGGAATCAAGTGCATAGTATCCTGCTGGGATCAGAGACGTAAAGAGCGCAACTTTACCTTGGATCAGTCTGAGATTGATTGGGGTTCAACTACAGTCCAGACCAATGTTAGTTTGTAGTAGGCTAGTATCTATAATGGCTTAATACAGTGTGTGTTCAATCTGGACTAGGTCCCGGGTTTTCTTCATTTGCCTTTTCCTCATTAACAAAACTTCTGTGTCTGTGTTATTTCTATTTCGCATTATATTTTGTTATATAATTTAAATATCACAGGTTGTGCATTTGTATCAATCATTGGGATTAGATAGAGTCGATTCTCCTTTAACCTTAAGTTTCTTCTCGAGACCCTGTAGGTTAGCGACTTGAAGACTTCATTGGGATTTTGAAGCCAGACCCAACTATTTTATCTGTAGTTGCGTGATCTGATCTTGTTTTTTCTATCGTATTTGAGTATAATCGTAAGATTGGCTTGAGATTGATTTCTCTGATAGGAAAGATATAAAAGAAGTCACAAACACCTTCGTCTCACCGTTTATGATTCTGCAATATCTTCTTTCGCCGCGTCGATTAACATTATTGTGAGGTGATTGATAATATTAAGATGTTCTTCGGGAATATAAGTCCGGGTTATCAATTGATTCCTGTTTACCTTGATTTATCAAAAGACAGAACAAAACTCGTTGGGATTTCTGTGGTAGACAAATTTATCTATTACCGTAGACTTTTTTTGTGTGATACAGATTTGTTTATTAAAATCTCCGACTTTAGGTCGTAGCAACTCTTAGTTGTGGGTAAAATCAGCTAAGGGAATCAAGTGCGTAGTATCCTGCTGGGATCAGAGACGTAAGGAGCGCAATTGTACCTTGGATCAGTGTGAGATTGTTTGGTTTCAACTACAGTCCAGACCGAAGTTAGTTTGTAGTAGGTTAGTGTCTTTAGCGGCTTAATACAGTATGTGTTCAATCTGGACTAGGTCCCGGGGTTTTTCTTCATTGTTTCCTTGTTAACAAAACTTCTGGTGTCGGTGTTATTTCTATTCCGCATTATATTTTTTATATAATTGAAATATCACTGGTTGTGCGTTTGTATCAATCTGACCTTTGGTTGTTGATTGAAATTTATTGATCCTTGAACATTGGTCTTTGGTACCGTTCAAGTGATTTCTCTTGTATTCAATTAGACTTGCAGATTTCTATTTGCTTGAGTAAGAATTGAATCAAGAAAGAGAGATATAACTCCTTGATATACTTTATTAAGATTGAGTCTAGTTGATTCTCTTGAAATCATATTAGAGTTAGTCCATACAGATTGCTAATCAAAATATTGGGTGTGGTTGTTGTACCCCTGATTTTTCAATTGGTATCAGAGAAGGAAAACACGTTTAAAGACCTTACAAGTTTGTGTTTGTAGCGATCTGACTCTATGGACAAGAATACTATCTCTGATAAACGCATCACCAGAAACAAAAGTTCTGTCTCGTCTATTTCTATTAAAGAGAAAGATTCTTCAATCTCAAATATAGACGAACCTTGTGTTCAAAAAAGACATACAAACTCTGACATGTGTTATTCCGATTACCCTCAAAAGAGTCCATGTCTATAAATGAACGAGAAATAGCTGAAGAGAATGAATTGATTCTAAATTTTGTTAGAATCCAAGCTGATAGATTTAATCAGTTGAAACATCATGTCAATGTTCTACTTGGTATAGTAAGAGACTGTAATTTCAAAGCAAATACTGAAGATCATTCTTCATGTATGGTTCTCGAGGCAAGCCTCGAAAATGATGCTTTGGAAATAGAAAATTACTTGAGTAAACTCTCTATTCAAGGATCCTCTAAGAAGTCTAATATGCCATGTACTTGTGCTACAACTGAAAAAGTTCCAGCTCCATAAGTAAAATCAAAATCCCTTCCTATCATCAAAGATGTGTTAGTCTCCTCCTCTAATCAAGGAAATTCCACATCACTTGGAAGGAAGAAATCTCCTAACGAGATTGTTAAGACTATAGTATCTAATCACCCTTGTGATCCGAAAGTATGTCTATTTTGTGAGGCAAAAAGATCTGTTAAACAAAAGGGAAACTCTAGGTTGAATAAAAATTCCTTTGTTCGACTTCAACACACCGTAGACTTAATTCTCAAAGGTGTAACTGACATTCGTATGTCTAAACCAATTGGTTTTCGTACCTACCCTGTGTATGCTATTAGGAAAGTTAGTTCAATGAGTTCCTCAAATGCTCCGAAGTAGAACAAAAGTCTTAACAAAAATCGTTTAAGGAAAGAACAAGTCTCCTCTTCCGTTAAAAGAGAAGATAACGCCACCTTTGATGTGAATAAGATTCCAAGAGAAAGGAGAAAAAAATGATGATATGAGAAACAACCTGAAGGAGATGATTAAAGGGTATAAAGAAACTATCAACAGGTTTTCAATCCCCTCAAGTCAAAAATCTTCTGGTAAGAACTCAAACTATGTCTCGTATTTTGATGACAGTAAGTTTTATGATAATTTCTCACATCAAAAAGGATTACTTCCTATACTTGAAAGGAAAAAGAGATTCGATCATAAATACAATTCTTTTAATGAGCTCAGAGCTCATACTGTGCTAATTAATCACAAGAGTTAAAGAACTTACTCATAAAAATCCTGTTGAGTAAGATGTGTCAATAATCAGGTATAATGTTAGCATACTGCTTCTGTTTAGTTGAGTTATTTTCTTATCGTCTATAGCTAAACTATTGTTCACAAACAAGTTTGCTTAAGTGGTTAATGTCGTTCCTTGTTGATCTCTTTTTAAAAAAGAAGTTTTCATTTGCAACTTTGTTGCCTGCTATTACTGTGCTCTAAATTGCTCCTCTGAAGATATGGAATTTATTGAGCCATTTATGAATTTTCATGTAGCAAAAGTTTTAAATTTTAAATTTTTTTTGGGTCAAGTTGTATTCGCACGGATACTCGTGTTCTGGTCCGAGTCAACTGTTTGAAAACCCTAAAAAACTTCCTTCCCTAGAAAACCTTTCAAATACCAATCCTTTGAGTATTGTACGCATACTCTGGGTGTTATTTTCTTGTTGTCAAGAATGTCATCCTCTTCACCTTCACGTTCCTGTAAGTTTGCAAGAGGGTTTATTGATAAAGGTATAGGTTTCGAGTCTAAAGGGAGGAAGAAAAGAACTCTTGTAGAAGATGATCATACCAATGCCTCGTGTTACTATGCATATACTCATTAGGATGTTCATAAGGAGGATACGGTTTCTGCTGAAGTGGTTCATGATTTTCTTAAATACTTTGAGGAATCAAAACTGCAGCTCGTTGATACTTTAAAAAAAATTGATGGGTTAAAAACTGAGTTGAAAAAGGTTACTTCTGACCTTGGTATTATAAAATCTCACATCAATGATCTTCTCAAAGAAAATCTCTTCTTTGAAGATGCAATGGATGGTGTCAATCACAAGCTCAAAGACCTCAAGACTCGTGAGGATCCCGAACTGTCTATTTGACCCAAGTTTGTGTTCGACTTTGGCATAGAAGTCGGCGTTGTTTTTCAGCTTGTTAATTTTATTTATCTAGTAAATCTTCTTTTCTTGTTTTGTTTAGAAGAATAACTGGAGTTTGAAATATCCATTATTGTGATTTCACATAGCTATGTCCAACGTTTTCATCTTCATGTTTTTAGGTTTATTTGTTTAATTCTAAAAAATTGTTTGGAAGATGATTTTTGCAGTATTAATCTTTATGGTTTTATATATTGCAATTTTTTATGGGATATGTGTGTTTGCGTCCGCGAACTATGATTGTCCCATACCTTGTCAAAAGTTATGTCTTTCGTATGTCGATATGCATGTATTGATAAAAGAATGAATGAACTTTTGACATCACAAAAGTTTGAAACCTATTATGTCATTATGCAAATATTGATGGAAGATAGGGTGAAATTTTGTTTAATAGGATTATTCTATTGTATGTCATTGTGCAAATAATGACGGAAAATAGAATGAATCCTTGTGTATTCCGCAGTATTGATCTTCCCTGATCCATAACTTATGTATATACTGTGAGGATCCGTGAGTTCTCTTATGTTGAGCATTTCCGATTAGATTAATTATGGGTTATCTTGTGGTTAATATAATTGAGTATTTTTAGATTCAAATTCATATTCGTATGTGATTTGTTATGTCCAAAGAAATCCTTCTTTTCTTATGAAATTAAGGTCGCTCTTGTTGTTCTTTCGGGAATGACATTTTATGGGGGAGAGTTCTTAATTGAACTTGTGCTTAATTGCAAAATCTTTGTGGGGAGTGTGGCTGTGGAATATTATATGAGTTATCTTGTATCTTTATAAACTCCTTGATGAAAGCATTTAGCTTCGGCTACTTGATTGTATCTAAATAAGTTGATATGTTCTTTCTATTGGTCATGAAATGTCTTTATGGAAATTTTTATTAAGATCCCGTTTTCGTACCTTTGCCAATTTTATTGACAAAAAGGGGGAGAATTAATGTGTAGTTCACACTACAAATACATATGGTTTTTGGATCACTATGTAAGAGGGAGTGGTTTCCATGTGAGATGGAGTATTGACTAGGGGGAGTGATATATATCACCATAGTAATGTTGTCGAAGTTGTTATACAATTGAACTTTGATACTGTATAATAATACTATGACACTGTATAATAATGATTGAGAATTCTTGTTTTGTCATTGTTATAGCTACGGATTTTCAACAACGATGATGCTAAACTCACAACCTTTTGGATCATTGGAGTACTGGGAAGTGATGAAGATTTCTAGTAATGTTGAAGATTAGGCATATGGAATAAGATCTACAAAAGTTTATTTATCTATTTTTGTATTCCATATGTATTGATAGTTTTGTCACTATTATTGACAAAGGGGGAGATTGTTAGTGCACTGCTCGGTCGAACTCGCATGCGTTGCTATCTTAAGCATGTTTTTCAATGTTAGTGATCAAAACTATAAGTCTTGATTTCTAGTCTACTATAGCTAAGTCTCGGACTAGGATAAAAAGTGTAGTTGAGCTCAAAAACTCCATGGCGATCATCATATAAGACGAAGAACTACTTAAGGAACTGGTGAAACTTCATCGACTAAAAGGTATGTGGAGACTTGAACTTATCTATCACTCAAAAGTCTATCTACTCTATCTCCTATCTTGAGACAAAAGTCGTTTTGCTATATAGACTTTGATTATACACATTTTCTATTTCGAGCCGAGTTTATCTCGCTTATCTATTACTCAAAATATGTGTTGGTAATCTTTCGCTTTGTCCAAGTTCATCTTTACCTAGTGTCGAAAGTCATATTATGTTTCAATCATTTTAAAATGGCTTTGACGAAAAATGGTTTGTGAATAACAACTATATAACGTCCTCTAAGAATGTTTAAATAATTGAAATGAGAGTTTATATTATGTAACCATTGTTGGATATAAGCATTGTGTAGAAACACATACATGTATAAGTCCTTATTCCTTGAACCAAAGTATGCCTACTTTGCTACTGAGAAAACCAGAACAAGAGTCCGCGAACCCAGTCTGCGTACTGTCGGAGTTTCTCTTCCCGAGAAAATCTTCTAGAATTTTTGAATATTTTACAAACTTATTCCAGTTAATTCAGTCCGCGTACCTAGTCCGCGTACTTAGGTTGGTTATTTTCTAAAAACGATTATTCGTGAACTTATACTTATATTAACTAAGGAATGTAAGTTTGCAAACCATGGCTATAAAGTTCATGAATCGATTCGAGTGAATCAAATCTTTTTTGCTTCGATTGTGTCTTATATACTTCTATAATATCTAAGCAATTGAAAAACTCTCTAACAAGTTCATTTGAGTCATTTGAACTAGTTATGGTGAAGAAGAATATGGTTAATATGAAAGTGCTCATATGGCTAACCATTTGGTTAACTATTGTTGAACCAACAAATGTACCTGTTTGGGTAAGGTTACACAAACCTAAAACGTGCATTTCATTTGTGTGTAACAAGCTAAGTTTTCGATCTAACGGTTGAAAGATATTAGCTTGAATCTAATAAGGTTTTAATCTAACGGTGAATATTGAATGCTTTGTTACTAAGCTAACATTGATTGCAAACCCTGATTTGAAAGACTATATAAAGGAGAACTCTATCAACTGGGTAACCTAATCCCCACACCTCCTGTGTGATACTAGTTGTATAATCTAGAGTCGATTCTCCTTTAACGTTAGGTATCTACCGAGACCATGTAGGTTAACGACTTGAAGACTTCATTGGGATTGTGAAGCCAGACCGATACTACTTTCTTGTAGTTGTGTGATCTGATCTTGTTGTTTCTATCGCATTGAGTATAATCGTAATGATTGGATTGAGATTGATATCTCCGATAGGATAGATATAAAAGTAATCACAAATATCTCCGTCTTATCGTTTGTGATTCCACAATATCTTCTTTCGTCGCGTTGATTAAGATTCTTGTGAGGTGATTGATAATACTAGGCTATTCTTCGGGAATATAAGTCCGGGTTATCAATTGATTCCTGTTCAACTTGATTTATCAAAATACGGAACAAAACTAGTAGGTATTTCTGTGGGAGATAAATTTATCTATTACCATAGACTTTTCTTTGTGATACAGATTTTTTTATTAAAGTCTTCGAATTTGGGTCGTAACAACTCTTAGTTAGCTAAGGGAATCAGGTGCATAGTATCCTGCTGGGATCAGAGATGTAAGGAGCGCAACTGTACCTTGGATCAGTGTGAGATTGATTGGGGTTCAACTACAGTCCAGACCGAAGTTGAAAAAATGGGGGTGTAACAACCACACCCAATATTTCGCTTAGCAATATGTATGGACAAACTCCAATATACTTTCTAGAGAATCAACTAGACAGTCAGACTTAATATATATAAAAATTTTATCAAAGAGAGATAACTTAGATGGTACCAAAGACCAATATCCAAGTGTCAATGAATTTAAATCAACAACCCAGAAGGTCGGATATTCTAATTGATTGAACAACGCACAACCTGTGATATTTCAATTTTATAAACAAATATAATGCGGAATAGAAATAACACAGACACCAGAATTTTGTTAACGAGGAAACCGCAAATGTACAAAAACCCCAGGACCTAGTCCATATTGAAAACACACTGTATTAACCCGCTACAGACTCTAAACTACTCCAAATTAACTTCGGTTTGGACTGTAGTTGAACCCAAATCAATCTCACACTGATCCAAGGTACAGTTATGCTCCTAAGCCACTGATCCCAGCAGGATGCTACGTACTTGATTCCCTTAGCTGATCTCACCCAAAACTAAGAGTTGCTACGACCCAAGTCGAAGACGCTAATAAACAAATCTGTATTACACAGAAAAGTCTACATAATAGATAAATATGTCTCCCACGAATAAACCTATGAGTTTTGTTCCGTCTTTTGATAAATCAAGGTGAACATGAACCAATCAATAACCTGGACTTATATTCCCGAAGAACAGCCTAGTATTATTGATCACCTCACAATAATCTTAATCGACGCAGTGAAAAAAAGATATTGCGGAATCACAAATGATGAGACGAAGTGTTTGTGATTTCTTTTCTATCTTGCCTATCAGAGATATAAATCTCAAGCCAATTATTTCAATTGTACTCGTACGATAGAAACAACAAGATCATATCACATAACAACATGAAAAGTAGTATCGGTCTGGCTTCACAATCCTAATGAAGTCTTTAAGTCGTTAACCTGGTTTTAAAAGAAGAAAACCAAAGGTTAAAGGAGAATCGACTCTAGATTAGAAAACTAGTATCACACGTAAAGTGTGGGGATTAGGTTTCCCAGTTGCTATAATTCTCCCTTATATAGTCTTTCAAATCAGGGTTTGCAATCAATGTTAGCTTAGTAACAAAGCATTCAATATTCACCGTTAGATGAGAACCTGATTAGATTCAAGCTAATATTTCTCAACCTTTGGATCGAAAACTTAGCTTGTTATACACAAATGAAATGTTCAATTTTTGGTTTATGAATCATACCCAAACATTAACATTTGTTTGTTCAACAATAGTCAACCAAATGGTTAGCCATATGATCACTCTCATATCAACCATATTTTTCTTCACCTTATATAGTTCAAATGACTCAAATGAACTAGTTAGAGAGTTGTTCAATTGATTAGATCTTATGTAACTACACAAGACACAGTCGAAGAAAAAACGGTTTGATTCACTCGAATCGGTTCATGAACTTTATAGCCACGGTTTGAAAAAGCATTCCTTAGTTTATATAAACAGTAGTTCAAGAACAACCAGTTTTAGATATAACCTACTCAAGTTCGCATATTGGGTTCGCGGACTTAAGCTCATGGAAGGAGTACACAAACTCCAGCAGAAATTATCGGGTGTGAACTTCCGCCAGTTCGCAGACTTGGCTTGCGCCACTTCCATTTCTCTTGATCACCAAAGTTCGCAAACTTTGGTTCAAGGAATAAGGACTTATACATATATGTGTTTCCACAACAATGCTTATATCCTACTGATAGGTGTTGTAAAACACCTAAATTTATATCTATTGTTTATGATTTCTTTGCGAGTTTTCATGTAAATTATGTATCTTATGTGTGTTTTTGAGTGATATAGGTACTTTGGAGTCATTTGGAGCAAAAGAATAGAAAATCATTTATTCAGAGCGGAAAAGGCAAGAACATCATTCCAAAAAATTCAGAACTCTCCTCCAAAGCTCTAAGTAGCTAAACACATATTATTGGTTATGGGATAAAGTGGATTTCACAACATGATATATGATTCAATGAATTAGTTTTGTCTTAATGATTTATTTTTTATGATTCATTGTTAATATTGTCATATGATTTGAATACTTGTTAGGTTGAGTCCGGAATCAATCCGATTTGCATTCATTTCTAGAGCTATATTAGGGTTTTCAATACGAAAAAGTTGTCAATTCCTGATTCTAAGTAGCATAATTGTGGATAGTGCTTGTAGTGATATATCCTACTAGTCACAAGTGAATCATAACTTTTGTTAAAATGGATTAGTGCTTTTACACGTTCGTTTGCATTGATTAGTCTTATTCCATAGAATTTATTGCTTTTAGGGAGTTAAACTTGATTGTGTTTTTACACGTTAGGTTGCTTTCTAGGAAGAATTCACATATACATCTTTTAATGTGGTTGTGATGAAATCAGGGAATTAGCGGGATATTCTTGCGATCAAGGTATCCTAGGAGTTTTAGTAAATGAGAGATTAAAATACCAATTCTAGTCATTGATGAAAATACATGTTTGTGAATGATACTATCCCGTGATCAATATATTCTCCTTATTGATTATTCCATTTATTTTATTGCTTTGCTAAAACAAAAATCCCCCCTTTGGTTACTAAGAGACTGAAATTTATAACAACAAAAGCCTCTTTGTGGGAACGAACTCTTTCTTACCACGTACTTCATTTATATTTAGTGGAGTGAGAAAGTGAAATTATTTTTGACGCATATAATAGCGATCACCTACCAATGGTTATATAATCTAAACTCTCATTTCAATCATTGAAACATTCTCAGAGAACGTTATATAGTCGTTATTCACAGACCGTTTTTCTTCAGAGAAATTTCCTAAGTGATTGAAACATAATATGACTTTCATCACTAGGTAAAGATGAATTCGGTTAAAGCGAAAGCTTACCAACACATATTTCGAGAAATAGATAGGCGAGTTAAACTCGGATTGAAATAACAAATGTGTATAATGAAATTCTATATGTCTAAACGAATTTTGTCTCAAGAGTAGGAGGTCGAGTAGTCCTTCGCCTTGTATGATGATTGCCATGTTGTTCTTGAGCTCAACTACACTTTTTATCCTAGTCTGAGACCTTTAGATACATAGGCTAGAAATCAAGACAATTATAGTTTTGATCACTAACATTGACAAACATGCTTGAGATAGCAATGCAGGCTAGTTAGACCGAGCAATGCTCTAACAGAAGTTAGTTTGTAGTAGGCTAGTGTCTGTAGCGGCTTAATACAGTGTGTGTTCAATCTGGACTAGGTCCCGGGGTTTTCTGTATTTGCGGTTTCCTCGTTAACAAAACTTCAGGTGTCTGTGTTATTTCTATTCCGCATTATATTTTGTTACATAATTGAAATATCACAGGTTGTGCGTTTGTATCAATCAATTGGGTAATATGACCTTTGGTTGTTGATTGAAATTGATTGATCCCTGAACACTGGTCTTTGGTACCGTTCAAGTGATTTCTCTTGTATTCAATTAGACTCGCAGATTTCTATTTGCTTGAGTAAGAATTGAATCGAGAAAGAGATATATAACTCCTTGATATACTTTATTAAGATTGAGTATAGTTGATTCTCTTGAAAGTATATTAGAGTTAGTCTATACATATTGCTAATAGAAATATTGGGTGTGGTTGTTGTACCCCCGCTTTTTCATCTCTAACTAGTTCATTTGAGTCATTTGAACTAAATATGGTAAAGAAGAATATGGTTGATATGGAAGTGCTCATATGGCTAACCATTTGGTTAACTAGTGTTGAACCAACTAAGTGTACATGTTTGGGTACGATTACACAAAGCTAAATAAACGTGCATTTTATTTGTGTATAACAAGCTAAGTTCGATCCAACGGTTGAAAGATATTAGCTTGAATCTAATCAGATTTTCATCTAACAGTGAATATTGAATATTTTGTTACCAAGGTAACTTAGATTGCAAACTCTGATTTGAAAGTCTATATAATGGAGAACTCTAGCAACTGGTAAACCTAATCCCCACACCTTCTGTGTGATACTAATTGTATTACCTAGATTTGATTCTCCTTTAACCTTAGGTTTCTTCTCGAGACCCTGTAGGCTAATGACTTGAAGACTTCATTGGGATTTTGAATCGAGACCCAACTATTTTCTCTGTAGTTGCGTGATATTATCTTGCCGTTTCTATCATATTTGAGTACAATCGTAAGATTGGCTTGATATTTATTTATCCGATAGGCAAGATATAAAAGAAGTCACAAACACCTTTGTCTCATCGTTTATGATTCCGCAATATCTTCTTTCGTTAGTCGATTAAGATTATTGTGAGGTATTTGATAATTCCAGGATTATCTTCGGGAATATAAGTCTGGGTTATCAATTGGTTCCTGTTCACCTTGATTTATCAAAATACGGAACAAAAACTCGTAGGTATTCCTGTGGGAGATAGATTTATCTATTACCGTAGACTTTTGTGTGTGATACAGATTTGTTTATTAAAGTCTTCGACTTTGGGTCGTAGCAACTCTTAGTTGTGGGTGAGATCAGCTAAGGGAATAAAGTGCGTAGTATCCTGATGGGATGAGACACGTAAGAAGCGCAATTATACCTTGGATCAGTGTGAGATTGATTGAGGTTCAACTACAGTCCAGACCGAAGTTAGTTTGTAGTAGGCTAGTGTCGGTAGTGGCTTAATACAATGTGTGTTCAATTTGGAATAGGTCCCGGGGTTTTTCTGCATTTGTGGTTTCCTCGTTAACAAAACTTCTGGTGTATGTGTTATTTCTTTTCTGCATTATATTTTGTTATATAATTGAGATATCACAGGTTGTGCGTTGAATCGATCAATTGGGAAATCCAACCTTTAGTTGTTGATTGAAATTGATTGATCCTTGAACATTGATCTTTGCTACCGTTCAAGTAGTTTCTCTTGTATTCAATTAGACTCGCAAATTTATATTTGCTTGAGTAAGTATTGAATCGAGAAAGTGAGATATAACTCGTTGATATACTTTTATTAAGATTGAGTCTGACTGTCTAGTTGATTCTCTTGAAACTATATTGGAATTGTTCCATACATATTGCTAAGCGAAATTTTGGGTGTGGTTGTTAGACCCCCGCTTTTTCAATTGGTATCAGAGCAGGCAAACACGTTTTAAGACCTTACATTCTGTGTTTGTAGCAATCTGAGTATGTGGACAGAATCTCATCTCTGGCATATACGCATACCAAGATTCCTTCCAAAGCTTTTAACTATGCCAAATGTCTTGGGATCACCTCAAAGAGTTATTCCTTAGATGATTCTTCTGAATCCGGAGGTAGAAATGCAGTTCTATCGAATGTTGATATTTGTCCCTCTAATAAGACATTTGACACCATCGCAAAAGCTGAAGTGGAGCTCACCAGAATCTCAAAAAATTCTACTGAGGCTATTGATTTTCAGATTCATGCTCAGCTTATTGATGAATTTGAAAAGTCTCTTGGTCAAGAACGAGAACTCTATAATATAATTGATTCATTCTCTAACAATATCGAAAAACTTATTCAAGAAACTACTCTACAACGTAAAAAGATTAGTGTTCTTGAGGATATTGTCAAGGAAGATTCAATTAGAGAAAAACGTTTGATCGAGGAGCATTCATCAGATCTAAACAGACTTCATGTCGAAAAAGAGAAACTAGGAGCATCTCTTATTCTAGCCCAAGAATAGTACAAATCCTTGGAAAAGGAAAACTCTGTTTTGTGTAAAAATTCTTTTGTACAGACTAATTCTCAATTACAACACATGAAGAGATGTTTTCCAAAATAAGTTTTTGTCAAGAAAGGATTACATGACTTGCAGACTTTTGATATGGCTAGGAATTTAAAACAGGTTCCAGTTAATGTCTCTCCTCCATGAACCTGTTCATTCAATGGGAAAAAGAATCACTATGCTATTCACTGTTTTGCTAGGAGAAAACAAATTTCTAATCTTCATAATTTGTTTCTCTCTACTATCAATGAAGTAAATCGTCTGACAACTTTTATAGTGAATCTCGTTCCCATAGAATACCAGAAACCTTATAAAAATGATCTCTTTTCTAGAAATCGTCACAGGGTACAAGTTCATCTAAATGGTATAAATTCTTGTGCCACTAATGAACACATTTCTTGTGTTTATAAGAGTAAGTCTGGTAAATATAAGTCCAGGAAATGATTCTCTCTGTACCCTGATCCTCTTGAACCAATCTCAAGAGGTCCTAGATTTTGTCCTCAGAGACATCCTTCTGACAGAGATGTTAAACAGATTGGTTCCTACTCATCTTGGATGAAAGTCAACCGAATAAGAGCAAAAAACACAAAATTCAAACTTTCAGATGATGTATACAACTCCTTCCTCAATGATCGTAGTGAGATTACTTCTCACTCTACCACCTGATTCCAGTTATACTTATCCTTGTTTCTAACTTGAGGGGTGCAAAGATGATTATTGAGAAATACTCAAGTGTGTTGTATAATACTTTCTATTATTTGTGTTCTTTTTGCTGCCGGTCCCACAAACGTCGTGTTTTCCTCTTGTGAGTTCATAGGGTTTCCATAACAAGAGTTCTTTCTCCTGTTGATAAACACACACACACACACACATATATATATATTCTCTATATTGTGTTATTCCATCCCTAACAAAAAATTCATATAGAGAACTCTGCAAAATCTCAAGAGATTGTTCATCTTGATATGAAGGAAGACACTCAAGGACGTGAGTCGACTCAAGAGTTGGTTCGAAAGAAGATGCTTGAAAGAAAGGATCAAAACTCTTGGATTGATGATTCTGTCAAGGATTTAACTCGTTTTCAGAACGATTCTAAGGTCGAGTTTGCAAATCTTCAACTGAAAATAAACCAACTCTTAGATGGTCAGGCCAGAATCCTTGCTAATCAGAATATTCTGATACGGAATCAAAATAAGCTCATCATGGATTGTGTCAAGGATAGACAGCTTGCTCGGGTTGTTGATCGTAAAGTCAGTGTTCTAACTCACGAACATGGAGTGTCTACGGTCAAGAGAGTAAATAAAATCAGTGATACCTTCTTTGGCGGATTCATTAAAAGGTATGAGGTTCTCAGTGAACTTTGATTTTATTTTGTCTAGTAAATCTTCTTATGAGAATTTTATTTCTTGTGTTTTAGGAATAATAACTAGTTTTTGGAATAGCCATTATTGTGATTACACATAGATATGTCCAATGTTTTCATCTTCATTGTTTTAGGTTTATTTGTTTAAATTCTAAAATTGTTTGGAAGATAATTTTTGCAGTATTAATCTTTATGGTTTTATATAAATATGTTATGTGATATGTGTGTTTGCGTCCGTGAACTATGATTGTCCCATACTTTGTCAAAAGTTAAGTCATTCGTATGTCGATATGCATGTATTGATAAAAGAATGAATGAACTTTTGACATTACAAACGTTAAAAGCCTTTTATGTCATATTTTGATGGAAGAAAGGATAAAACTTTTGTTTACGAGGATTTTATCGATTGCATGTCATTGTGCAAATAGTGGTGAAAATTGGACGAATCCTTGTCTATTTCGCAGTATTGATCTTCCTTGATCCATATTTTTTATGTATATATTGTGCAGCTCCATAATTTCTCTTATGTTGAGCATTTCCGATTAAATTAATCATGGGTTTTCTTGTGGTTAATTTAATTTAATTTTTTTTTTTGATTCAAATTCGTATTCGTATGTGATTTGTTATGTCCAAATCCTTCTTTTCTTGTGAAAGTAAGGTCGCTCTTGTTGTTCTTTCGGGAATGACATCTTATGGGGGAGAGTTCTTAATTGAACTTGTGCTTAATTTCCAAATCTTTGTGGGCAGTGCTGCTATGGAATATTATAGGAGTTATCTTGTATCTTTATAAACTTCTTGATGATTGCATTTAGCTTCGGATATATGATAGAACTTCTTGTTTGGTTGGTTGAATCAGGTTCATTTGTGTGTAACAAGCTAAGTTCGATCTAACGGTTGAAAGATATTAGCTTGGTTGAATCAGGTTTTTCATCTAACGGTGAATATTGAATACTTTGCAACCAAGGTAACTTGGATTGCAAACCCTGATTTAACAATTATATAAAGGAGAACTCTACCAACTGGGAAAACTAATCCCCACACCTCATGTGTATTACTAGTTACATAACTAGAGTCGATTCTCCTTTAACCTTAGGTTTCTATCGAGACCCTGTAGGTTAACGACTTCAAAGACTTTATTGGGATTGTGAAGCCAGACCCAACTATTTTCTTTGTAGTTGGGTGTTCTGATCTCGCCCGATTCTACCGTATTGAGTACAATTGAAATAATTGACTCGAGATTAATTTCTCCGATAGGCAAGATAAAAGTAATCACAAACATCTTCGTCATATCGTTTATGATTCCACAACATCTTGTTTCGCTAGTCGATTAATATTATTATGAGGTGATTGATAATACTATGATGTTCTTCGGGAATATAAGTGATAAGCACGTAAGTGCTACATTTTATACCCATATTTATATTAGCCATGCTTCGATATTTTGGCTAATATCACTATTTTTAGTGCTTTTATAGAAATTACAAGCGAATTCAATCACCCGAAGCATAAACGCCTAAATGAGAGCTAAAGTAGCATTTGCGGCAAAAAATGGGCAAGACAACCCATGACATGAAATAGAGCTTAATGAAGGAAACCGTGAGCACCCATGTCAATATTTGACATGTATGTAGCACCACCATCTTAGCTACACATCACCACCAGGAAGTCATTAAGCAAGGCAAAATGTTGTCTTTGCTGGTTCGAATTAGTCAGGCCCAGTCGGAGTTACAAGTTCTACGTGGCCTCATTATCAGCATATATGTTGTTAGTGGAATGTAAAGAAATGCTCATTTCTTATTTAAGCAGCATCTTGAGTTCTTATCGAAGAAAAGGAATCCGACTCTTATGCCTACAGTGACATCAATCACAATTGAACTGATGGGTTTGTTGGCAGCGGAGGTACAAATACTGAGAACACATAAAGGGCTTAGAGAAATATTTGAAGAGCTGGTTGTCGTGATGGGTTTATCCCAACTTTGCTGTTGAGTTACGGTGCTTGGCCGAACTTGAGAACGAGCTTGGCGGTTGATGATTAATGGCTTGATGGCAGATATGGAAGCAAGCAGAAGTTATCCGGTGTTTGTTGGTATGTACAATACAGATACGGTTGAAAATAAGAAAGAGTTGCAGCTGTTGAAGTGGAAGCTGCGAGCAGTTGGCAGTCAATAAGTTAGTAGTATGTGTGTTTGTTCGAAGAGTCCAAGTTGAGGTGAAATGGTAGATGTGCAGGAAATATCTGGAGTTGTTTGGCTCGGATCATGGGTTATTGGGTTGGCTGGACTTCTTCCACTTGGTGTTCTGTGTAGCCGATGGATGTGAATGAAGTGAGATAGAAACAATGGATTCAAGTACTAATGGCGGAAATTGAAGAAGGCTCGATACAGCGACGAAACAGGGATGTTTGGTCTGCTTTGTGCATAAGCAGTGTGTGTGTCAGGTTTGTTCGCTGGTAGAGATGACAACGTCATGTTGGTAGTGAAGAGTTACGGCAGTGGTGATCGTAAGAAAGGATGTTGATGTTGAACGGAGAAGATTATGAGCTAGGAATAGAACTGATGCCATGATTTGAGCAATGCATGCAGTAGTAAAGGCAACATATTCGGGGATTTGCTGAAATCTGAATTCGAGTTCATATTCTCAAACTGAGTTGATCAGAAATCTTGAGACAATCAGCGGAGCTGGTGGTTGGATGTGATAGTTCGTAGGCGATGATTGGATGGGCATTGCTGTAGTTGGTTCTTCCGGGGCTGAGATGGAAGTGGACGGTGGAGAAAATGATGTTGTAGCCGGAGGTAGGAAGGAGTTGGACGAACAGAAATATGGCGTGGACTGTGATTCAGTCGAATAAGAAGTGGATGAAGGCTTTAGAAGGCAACATGGAGCAGAATATAGACATTGGTTTTATGGCTGAATTAATGATGCTGTGGATGAGTTGGTTTGTCGGTCAAGATGGAAACTGGAGTTAGTGGTGATGTGACCGGGGTGAATAAAGGTAAAGGAGGAGTTGGTGATTGAATTGGGATGGACTGGGCCCATTAGAGGTAGAGATTTTGCTAGGTCATTTGGCGACTCCTGGACAGCATATATGAAGACAATCGAACATAAATGAGAGGAGGAGGCCGGTTTAGGTCATTATCTTTTGGTTTTCTCTGTCGGAGACAAAGAGGAAGAAGAAGAGGAGGCGGCGCAGAGGATTTTGGTTTGATCGTTTCTCTTTTGATTATTATTTTTATGGGTTTTAAGAAATCCATTTCAATGTATTGCTAGATTTCATAACTAGGGTTTTTTATGGATTGAAACCGCTTGGGGTATTAGGCTAATTTGAATTGATTATATATAGCATTAGACTATTATGATTTTAATTAATTAATTCTTGAATAATGTTTATTGATTGATCGAAAATATAAGTTGTTGCTTCACCGGTTTTAAAAACTTTTGTGCGTAATTGATAGTTTTACAAATATATTTGTCTTATTATTTGATGATCCATGCTTCGCTAAAAACTTTGATGGGTTATGCTTAGAAAAGCCATATAAAATTTGTGAACCTATATTTAGTTTCGTATAACTTTCTCGATGATGCAGTTTGATGGTTCATGCTTGGATTTAGTCTTTTGATGTACCATGCTTAGGGTATACCAGTGATATTTGCGACTCTAATATATATATAATAGGTGATGTCAATAGAACGAACAATAAGCACATGTTCATACATTTCAGTAGTTGCAAGGAAATAGTGGTGGATACCAATAAAACCCTGGTTACATATTCTTCCATTAGATTCATTCTAGTAATTTAGTTTACTTTCTTTGTTTCTTTCATTCCAAAAATCCAAAAACATTATTGTTGGTTAATTGATTGAGAATATTGATTATTGGTATTTCCACCGCTCCATGTGGGAACGACCCGTACTTGCCTTTGTCTACTAGTTGGACGACGTGCGATTGCGATTATTATAATATAGGCAATCCCGAAAGCCTATCAATTTTTGGCGCCGCTGCCGGGGAGCGGTTGTGGAATATTGTAGTTGGTATTTTGTACATAGTTATTTTTTTTTTTATTTTTTTTACATAGTTTATTTTTGCTTTTGCTTTTAGTTTTATATTTTATTTTAGTTCTTTTTACGTAGCTTATTTGATTTTTCTTAGGTACCTTAGTCTGAAGAGCGGCGATTGGAGTCAAAAACTGGCCTAAAGTAAGTACTTGATATTCTCGCAAAGCTTTTTCAAGGTGAGTTATTGAGAATTACTTTGTATAATGGTTTCCAGCGAGTTGACTTCTTTTATAGCTTTTTGGAATCTTACCAAAAGAGCTGAGATAGAGGAGTCATATGATATTTTACATTAGGAGTATGCATATGTACCTTCTCATTATCATGAACCTGCCGAGTGTGTAAATAATGATTGGAATTATTCTCATAGGTATGATCATTTCGGACCTTGTGAAGGTTATGATCATTACCAACCTTACTCTGATTATGAGCCACAATATGTTGATTCCAATTATTATTCACACATTTCTCCGTCACAGTATGAGAGAGATAATCAATCTTACTGTGACCCATTTGCATCACAACTATCTGTGTTAGAATGCCTCAATATTGACATTGTTGAACAGATCAAAGTTAATGAGTTATTTTTTGCTGAGCTGGGTAAAACCCAAGCTTATATTGCTCAAATTTCTGAACAAACTGATTTATCGACTTCTACACTAATGCAGTCGGTAAAAGATCGTGGTCTTACTGAGGATACAAGTTCTAAATTTTCTAATACTCTTGATATTTATGATGAACCCGCTTTAACTAATGAATCAATGTGTATGGAGAATGATGATGAACTTGATAGTTGTGATCACAGGAATAAAGACATTGTCATGCCAAGTGAAGGTTGTGTATTTAATCCAACTCCTGATCATGTTAATGATCACTCTCCTATTCAAAGGGATGAGTTTAGGATTGAGGACACCATTCTTTTAGACAGTGTGACATATCAGTGCTATAACAATGATGCTTATGAAGAATGTGTTAATTCTGAGGAAACCGTAGTTAAGTCTAACGACTTACGAGGCATTACACTCTATCTATAAGGTTTCTTTTAATCATCTTTATTGTGACATTCCTATTGATTCCTTGGTTGATGATGTTTATGATGATGATTTATTACAGGTTTGCAAATCTAATGGAGAAGTTAATATACCTAGAATTGTTAGCACAACTTTTCGGAAGATTCCTAATTTTGGATTAGAACTGCATTCTTCTCCAGTATTACTAGATTATTTTGCATCTCGTGATTTCTCTTTGCATGTGCATGACTCCCAGATCGTTTCAGTTCCCATCCACAGTGAACCACTTGAGCCGGTAATTCTTGTTACCGACGATACATCCTTTCCAAAAACCAGGTTTGGGGGTAGCTCTTTCCTTTTGATAATCTCTATATCTTTACATTGCTTCAGCGAGGATTTGAGGTTGTCATCGGTTGTATATATTGTATTTTGGGTTGATCCCCAAATTTTGAGGTTGTTAGTTTATGGGGATCCTTTATGTATATTTAAGTAGGTATTTGTATTTTCTTATTTTATTTCTATTTGCTTATTTTCGCATATTATGAATTTCCCATCTTAATTTTTTATGTTGGATGACTCAATTACATTGAGAACAATGTAAAGTTTAAGTGTGGGGGAGTGGTTAACTTTTTGCTTTTATTTTTCAGGATTTTTCTTGCATCTTATGACCAGCTGTTGAGCGGGTCTATTGTAGGTTTGTAGGTATATTATGACCAGCTGTTGAGCGGGTCTAATAATAAAAAAATGAAGAAAAAAAAACAAGTAAAAAAAAACGAAAAAAAAACAAAAAATTATGACCAGCTGTTGAGCAGGTCTATTGTAGGGTTTTTATGACCAGCTGTTGAGCGGGTCTAAAAAAAAGTTATTATTATGACCAGCTGTTGAGCGGGTCTATTTCTTATCATGTTATGACCAGCTGTGTAGCGGGTCTAAAAAAAATTTAAAAATGAATGATCAGCTGTTGAGCGGGTCTTGAGGTTTTGCATATGATCAGCTGTTGAGCGGATCAATTTCCTGTTTTGCTCGAGGATTAGCAAAATATAAGTGTGGAGGTGTTGATAAGCACGTAAGTGCTACATTTTATACCCATATTTATATTAGCTAGGCTTCGATATTTTGGCTAATATCACTATTTTAGTGCTTTTATAGAAAGTACAAGCGAATTCAATCACCTGAAGCAGAAACGCCTAAATGAGAGCTAAAGTAGCGATTGCGGCAAAAAAATGGGCAAGACAACCCATGACATGAAATAGAGCTTAATGAAGGAAACCGTGAGCACCCATGTCAATATTTGACCTGTATGTAGCACCACCATCTTAGCTACACATCACCACCAGGAAGTCATTAAGCAAGGCAAAAAGTTGTCTTTGCTGGTTCGAATTAGTCAGGCCCAGTCGGAGTTACAAGTTCTACGTGGCCTCATTATCAGCATGTTGTTAGTGGAATGTAAAGAAATGCTCATTTCTTATTTAAGCAGCAGCTTGAGTTCTTATGGAAGAAAAGGAATCCCACTCTTATGCCTACAGTGACAGCAATAACAATTGAACTGATGGGTTTGTTGGCAGCGGAGGTACAAATACTGAGAACACATAAAGGGCTTAGAGAAATATTTGAAGAGCTGGTTGTCGTGATGGGTTTATCCCAACTTTGCTGTTGAGTTACGGTGCTTGGCCGAACTTGAGAACGAGCTTGGCGGTTGATGATTAATGGCTTGATGGCAGATATGGAAGCAAGCAGAAGTTATCCGGTGTTTGTTGGTATGTACAATACAGAGACGGTTGAAAATAAGAAAGAGTTTCAGCTGTTGAAGTGGAAGCTGCGAGCAGTTGGCAGTCAATAAGTTAGTAGTCTGTGTGTTTGTTCGAAGAGTCCAAGTTGAGGTGAAATGGTAGTTGTGCTGGAAATATCTGGAGTTGTTTGGCTCGGATCATGGGTTGGCTGGACTTCTTCCACTTGGTGTTCTGTGCAGCCGATGGATGTGAATGAAGTGAGATAGAAACAATGGATTCAAGTACTAATGGAGGAAATTGAAGAAGGCTCGATACAGCGACGAAACAGGGATGTTTGGTCTGGTTTGTGCATAAGCAGTGTGTGTGTCAGGTTTGTTCGCTGGTAGAGATGACAACGTCATGTTGGCAGTGAAGAGTTACTGCAGTGGTGATTGTAAGGAAGGATGTTGATGTTGAACGGAGAAGATTATGAGCTAGGAAGATAACTGATGCCATGATTTGAGCAATGCATGCAGTAGTAAAGGCAACAGATTCGGGGATTTGCTGAAATCTGAATTCGAGTTCATATTCTCAAACTGAGTTGATCAGAATTCTTGAGACAGCAGCGGAGCTGGTGGTTGGCTGTGATAGTTCGCAGGCGATGATTGGATGGGCATTGCTGGAGTTGGTTCTTCCGGGGTTGAGATGGAAGTGGACGGTAGAGAAAATGATGTTGTAGCCGGAGGTAAGGAGTTGGACGAACAGAAATATGGCGTGGACTGTGATTCAGTCGAATGAGAAGTGGAAGAAGGCTTTAGAAGGCAACATGGAGCAGAATATAGACATTGGTGCTATGGCTGAATTAATGATGCTGTGGATGAGTTGGTTTGTCGGTCAAGCTGGAAACTGGAGTTAGTGGTGCTGTGACCGGGGTGAATAAAGGTAAAGGAGGAGTTGGTGATTGAATTGGGCTGGACTGGGCCCATTAGAGGTAGAGATTTTGCTAGGTCATTTGGCGACTCCCGGACAGCATATATGAATACAATCGAACAGAAACGAGGGGAGGAGGCCGGTTTAGGGCATTATCTTTTGGCTTTTCTCTGTTGGAGACAGAGAGGGAGAAGAAGAGGAGGCGGCGCAGAGGATTTTGGTTTGATCGTTTCTCTTTTGATTATTATTTTTATGGGTTTTAAGAAATCCATTTCAATGAATTGCTAGATTTCATAACTAGGGTTTTTTATGGATTGAAACCGCCTGGAGTATTAGGCTAATTTGAATTGATTATATATAGCATTAGAGCATTATGATTTTAATTAATTAATTCTTGAATAATGTTTATTGATTGATCGAAAATATAAGTTGTTGCTTCACCGGTTTTAAAAACCTTTGTACGTAATTGATAGTTTTACAAATATATTTGTCTTATTATTTGATGATCCATGCTTCGCTAAAAACTTTGATGGGTTATGCTTAGAAAAGCCATATAAAATTTGTGAACCTATATTTAGTTTCGTATAACTTTCTCGATGATGCAGTTTGATGGTTCATGCTTGGATTTAGTCTTTTGATGTGCCATGCTTAGGGTATACCAGTGATATTTGCGACTCATATATATATAATAGGTGATGTCAATAGAACGAACAATAAGCACATGTTCATAATTATGTTTCATTTCAGTAGTTGTAAGGAAATAGTGGTGGATACCAATAAAACCCTGGTTACCTATTCTTCCATTGGATTCATTCTAGTAATTTAGTTTACTTTCTTTGTTTCTTTCATTCCAAAAATCCAAAAACATTATTGTTGGTTAATTGATTAAGGAAAATTGATTATTGGTATTTCCACCGCTCCATGTGGGAACGACCCGTACTTGCCTTTGTCTACTAGTTGGATATCGTGCGATTGCGGTTATAATATAGGCAATCTCGAAAGCCTATCAATAAGTCTGGGTTATCAATTGGTAACCGTTCACCTTGATTTATCAAAAGACGGAAAAAAAACTCATAGGTATTTCTGTGGGAGACAGATTTATTCAATCCTATAGACTTTTCTGTGTGAGACAAATTTGTTTATCAGGTCTTCGACTTTGGGTCGTAACAACTCTTGGTTATGGGTTAGATCACCTAAGGGAATCAAGTGCGTAGTATCGTGCTGGGATCAGAGACGTACGGAACATAACTGTACCTTGAATCTGTGTGAGATTGATTAGGGTTCAACTACAGTCCAGTCCGAAGTTACTAGGTAGTAGGCTAGAGTCTGTAGCGGCTTAATACAGTGTGGTATTTAATCTGGACTAGGTCCCGGGTTTTTTTTTTGCATTTGCGGTTTCCTCGTTAACAAAACTTCTGGTGTCCGTGTTATTTCTTTTCCGCATTATATTTTGTTATATAATTGAAATATCACAGGTTGTGCGTTTAAATCAATCAATTAGAATATCCAACCTTTGGTTATTGATTTAAATTGATTGACACTTGAACATTAGTCTTTGGTACCGTTCAAGTTGTTTCACATAGTAATCAGGCTCACAGATTTCTGTCTGTTAGATTTGCTGATTACATCGTGAAACATAGATATTAAACTCTTTGATATACTTTACTCTAGACTGAGTCTGACTGTCTAGTTGATTCTCTAAAAAGTGTATTGGAGTAAGTCCTCTCAGATTGCTAAACGAATTGTTGGGTGTGGTTGTTAGACCCCCGTATTTTCAACAAGGCTATGAGTGGTGTAGGATCGGAATATCGCAACACCAATGCCTTTGTGAAACCCATAAACGACACATTACGAAGACGTCGCAGACGAGTAATATAAGTGACGCAATGGATGACGACAGCCAGAACACGAGAAAGACGTGAAGACCTGGCGAGATTGAGGAGTGTTGCGAAGTTTTACATTTGTATACTTGCGAGAATGTCGCAAGCCAGATCCGAAAATAAGGGATAACTTAGTTGTCATCCATTATGTAATGTCCTATATAAAGAGGCGAACATGCTTAAGAGAGGGAGAGATCTTTTTAGAGAGTGAAGAGAAGTTTAGAGGAGAGAGAAAGTCTAGAGTAACAATTACATTCTTTATTTCACTACCTTCTTGTAAAATTTCTAATTCAATTAATAAAGAGATTGATTATTGATCTTAAATATGTGTTAGTTATTACGAATTCTTATGAGGTGTGTATTGTAGGATTTCCTGCAATTACATATGGCGCTAGAAATAGGGAATGATTGAAAATTGATATTGTGATTTGAAAGAATTTGAAGTAATAGAGAAGGAATTTCATATAGGTTTCAACAATTTATTAAGATTGAAAAATGGCTAGAAGAATACATGCATCAAAACAACCAACAACTATTAGAAGGAGTGGGAGACTTGATGGAGAAATGAGAGACGAGATGGGATAATCTTCAAGAATGAATGCAAGGAACAATAGATAAAATCAAGTTCAACCACCAACTCAACGTACACCACCAATACAAAATAGAACTGTGGATTATGATAGAGTGAGTGTACATACTTGGAGATCAGATTACGTATATGAAATGGGGGAAGAACAACATTTAGGGGACAATGGACAAGCGGAAAGAGATCAGGAGGTAATTGGAGGAATAATTCATGGAAATGAAGAGATTACATCATTAGAAGCATTGAGACAAACAATACATGAAGAAAGGAGGTTAGAAGCAGAAGAACGTGCGAATTTATCAAGACAAAACCACGAGTTAAGAATGGAAAACATGAGATTTCAAAATAGGAGGTCAAGAAGCACTACAAGATCATGTTCAAGATCAGTTAGAGAAGAAATAAGACAAAATTTGCCTATAAAAAATGCTAACGAAGAAACTCGAGAAGAAATATAAAATCCTAGATGTTTATGGGTGAAAACTATTCCTACCGGATTTGGTAATTTGTGGTATGTGGATGAGGAATGAATCTAAACCCTAAACAAATGCACTGCGCGGTGAGTGCTTGTAGATTCGGAAATCAATCTGTGCAAGTCCGGCCTAAACCAAGAAATGGTCGTTCCAGACTTGTTTCTGTCACAAAGTGAAGGAGATGGGGTTGATCTTAGGGAGGGAAGAGAAGAAGGTGTTGAGATTGTAAAGGTGTTGGCTTGCTTATGACTTGTAACAAAAAGGTGAGTAGGCTTACGATTGATGCAAGCAGGCTCTGGGTGTTTTGTATTAACACTTGGTTTCTGTCTCGTCTGGACTTGTGTTGTTATTCTCTCCTTTTTTCTCCTGTGTGGAAAATAGGGAGGAAAACCTATTTATACAAGTCATTTGAGCCTTATTCACATCTCTCGTGGGAAGTGGAGGAAGTGGAGTGATGGAGTAGTGGAGTTGTGTGTTAGTGTTACACGACCAGTCTTTCCCACTTCTCCTGTCATCTCTAACCGTCCATGACTTCCTGACACGTTCTTGTGATGGCGCGTTGCACGCTGTAAACCGCAAGACCAATACCCTAGTATATATCCCCCAGTTTGTGACATGATTGATGTCTGGAATGTGTGGATCGTGGGACCCAAAAAAGGTAGCATGTAATGCTAAATTGAATAAATGCGTTATTCAGGAAGTTGATACTTGTGAAGTATCATGTGTATTTTATGCAGGTACTGCATCATGGTGTGGTAAAGTGACGGGTGATGATCACCATGATGCCTTACTGACCAATTAACTCCTGACCAGGGTTATATAACTAAGCCGGTGAAGTTGGACGGACGAGATGATCTTTGAGACACTCATCTGCGACCATTGATGGAATTAGGGTTTTAAAGAGGTGCGCAGGCATCATTCTTCAGCTTGGTCGAATCCAAGCTTGGGAGATGATTTTGACCAGGCCGATTGTACATGCGTGTAGACGGCATGACGGTGCATGCGCCCATACCCCATTACCTCACGAAAGCATGATGTGGGCCATTCAATTAGTCCGATGAAGTTGAGTGGTCGAGATCAATTTGTGACAGAAAACTAGTGCCGCAAGAGCCGCAAATCACGCCACCTTCAGGCGCGCATTCCAAGATAACCAATTCTTGGTCGGTCTTGGTCTATCGTTCTGGAGTATAGGTGGTAGGATGATGTTCACGCCTATACCTGACTGTCCCATTAAAACATGAGCTAATCCACTCACATCATCCGGTGAAGTTGAGTGGTCGAGATCAGTTTGCAATTTGGGAAGTGTGAGCACGCAAGTTTGGGCGCGCGTTTTGGGATAACCAAGCATGATATGCCTTGGCCGATCAAGTAAGGGGATATACGGGCCCACGGTGGTCATGCTGGTATGACCAGACCTGCTTAATTTAATCTGGGACACTTCATTCATGCCGAAGAAGATGGACGCTCGGGATGCTCAAAACCCTAATTTTGGGTTTCACGGTCGTGCGTCATGCTCTGTTCGGGCGCACGAATTGGGAAGACCAACCGTGGTTGGTCCTGACCGATTCGTCAGGTATGTAGGCGGGCCCACGGTGATTGTGTTGACATGCTCTGGTCCCTTTGAATCTATATCTACACCCTCCATCTATACCTGCGAAGATGGATGGTTGAGACTGTTTTGCGACATATGTAATATGCCGAAAACCCTAATTTAGGGTTTTCCCGTCCATACGCTTTGGTTTGGACGTTTTGGCAAGCTAGGACAATATTTTGGGGAGGACGACCATGTGAGGTCCGCGTTGGTTCGGCAGTGAATATTCCATACCTGCTTGGGGGTTATGGAATTGATCTAGGTCATCCAATCATGCTGGTGAAGTTGGATGATCGAGATCTTATCCAGACTAATACGGACAGTCCGGATGCTCAATCGAGCTAGTATAAAACACCGAGAGTTCTCAATCGGGCTAGTATAACTCACCGAGAGTCAGCATGTATGGGTATTTCGTACATGGTGTCATTATAATGCTTGGAGATTCGTGTTGCTCTGCTAAGAGTAACACTTAGTCGTCATGCCGCACTGATAATGAGTACAGGAAATACAAGGCTGGTTACGCATTAATTAATAATGCTAGATATTCACAGGGTATATGGGATTGTTGCTACATGCTCCAACCTGGATGAATTTCATGTATTCACAGAATGGGATTGTTGCCACATGCTCCATTCTAGGTGAATTAAGTGAGGGAGTATCCAACACTTATTAATGGCTTTATCTTTTACAAGATGTCAGCGCATATTTTTCTGGCTTTTACAATTTTAACCTTAAATGAAAATCCACCATCAACACTAGCGAAGAACACCGTGAAGGAAGACAAATATTGGAAGATCGTTATATTCAACGTGCTGAAATTCTTCAAAATGAGCATAATGATAGAGTTCAAGGGAAGAGACAACGTCAGGGGCGAAATAATCAAGTTGGCGAAGAAAATCAAGAATAAGGAAGGAGAATCTTACATGGAAGAGAAATACAGAGAAATGAACGAGCAATTGAGGATGAAATTGAAAGACATTACACTGAACAAACACACTTAACTCGCGAGAGAGAAAGATTAAGAGCAGAGGTGGAAGAACAATAGCTACAAGAGGAAATTTGACAGAATAACCATGATAATCGAGAAAGGAGACGTGAGCGAAATTGCAATAATGCTAATATCAATGAAGAGTATGTTAGAGTACAAAAGAGAACTGAAAGACGGCAAAGATGAGAAAATGAGAGATATAACAGTGTGCGAATTAATGAAAGAAGTGAAAGAGAAGATCGCAGAGAAAGACGAGAGGAAAATGATGAACAAGGAACACAAAATAGAGATGAACGCAGGAGAAGAGAAGCGGAGTTGAAAAGACCAATGGATTCAAATTCTGGTATAAACGAACAAATTTTGAGAGAGTTAGCGGAGATGAGGGGAATGATAAATAATAAAAGAGGAGGAGGTAAGAGACAATTAGATGAAGCTATAGAGGAAGCTGCGAAAACTCTATTCACACAAGAAGTACAATTAGGAGGAATACCCCCAAAATGCAATTTGCCTGCGTTAACTAGCATTTTTGATGAAACAACATGTGCAGTCCAACACATCAAAGCTTATGTGAGATGCATGCTACAATGGGAGAACCATGATGCAATACTATGCAAGTATTTTGCATCAAGTTTAACAGGAGAGGCATTAAAATGGTTTGAAGGTTTTCCAAAGAACACTATAACGTCTTTCAGCCACTTGAAGGCTACATTTTTAAGAGCATACATAAGCAACAATTCCTCGTGACCTGGTATTGAAGATGTATTTGGGCTGAAGCAAAGGGTTAGCGAAAGTTTGAAGCATATAACTGTGAGATGGAAGACAATGTGTAATGATATGGATGGTCATGTGGACGAAATATATCTTATCATATCATTCATCAATGCTATGTTCGCAACAAATCTGTTATACATCCATATTTTCAGAATAAAAAATATAATCACAATAACTGAGTTGCGAGAACTACAGGAGGAGTATATTGCTCTTGAGGAAAGGCAAAATGAAATGGAATCATACCCCATTGCGAACACAAATTCAAGTGCAGCGAATGCAAGTTTATTACCCAAGTTAATAAATACAGTTGCGAGCACTTCGCAAGGACAACAAGAAAAGGTAATGGGAGATGGAGAGCAAAAACTGGTAGCTATGGGGAGCCATGATCAAGAAGAATTTGAGAGAGAGAGAAACTTATTTAGCTGTGGTGGAAATAACAAAATTCAAAGACTTGATCAACCACAAGAAACGTATGGAGGTCATCAGCCGCAAGGAACTTATAGAGGTCAGAGGCAAAACTTTCACAGAGGACAGCGAAATCCTAAGATAATATGGGAAGAAATCAAAATGCCACCTTTGAATGATAGTGTAGAGAAGATATGGGAAGCTATAATCCTAATGGAAAACATACCCGTACCATGGAACATGGGAAGTGAACCACCTCCAAGCTACAGAAGTAATGAATTTTGCTCTTACCATCATTTCCATGGGCATACAACAAACGAATGCAGAAATATAAAAAGAATCATTCTCAGGATGATAGATCAGGGAAAATTAAATCAATTTCTGGTAGGACAAACACAAGATCAAGCATTACCACCTACTCCGGGTATTCACAAGTCAAATACAACAAAAGAAAGAGAAACATTTGTGATTGAAGTTGGCACAAAGGCAAAGAATCTGTTTTGTAATTCCATCGTACACTCGTACAAGACGATTGAAGATTTTCACGACAATACTCTCAGTAGGGTTTTCGCAAGAGATGTTGATGGTAGAGAAACAATGAACATTGCGAAGACATCGCCACTAAAGGAATGGAAAAATCAGGTTATCTCTTTTACTGCATAATAAATACTTGAGGGTGGATAAATGCATGACAACCTATTGGTGGTGAGATTGGAGATCAACCCAAGACCTAACGAGGATGAAGATGATGAAGCTGAGAGTTCTTGGGCAATAAACAGAATTTTAATTGATACGGGGAGTTTCATGAACATTCTTTTTTACCATACTTATAAAACTATGGGAGGGAAAGATGAAGATCTAATACCTTAAACGTAAAAAATCTATGGTTTTAATGGTACTACAAATAAGACAAAAGGAGAAGTTCATATGCGAATTCCACTAAAAGGATTATCTTCTGAAATTTTATTCTGTGTAGTTGATGTGGAATCACCATATAATGCGCTGATCGGACGACCATGGTTACATGAGATCTTAGGTGTGGCATCAACCTTCCACAAATGCATTAAATTCCCTCACCCCACTGGTGTTGGTATCATAAAGGGAGATTGGGTTGACAAAAAAAAATGTTATGAAGTTGATAAAGAATCCTGTGAAGAAAGAGCCGCGAAGAAGAGGAATTGGAAACACAACATCAGAGAAAAGCAAAGAGGTAAAAGATTAATGGTAGATGTAATAGATCAAAGAGAGGAAGAAGTGATGTGAAACCAAAATGATGAAGATAGGAAGTGGCGAAGGTTTCTCCACAGACAAGAGTAGTTGTTGATTGTCAGAGAAAAAATGGAAAGGAATGCAAGAAATGTAAGTCGATCTTAAAAAAAAATATATATATATATATATATATATATATTTCTTATGAATAGCAGAGATGAGGTTGCAAAAGGAAGTTAATATGCAGAAGAAGGTAACATACTATGAAATATAAAGATATGATTGCGAGATTACAAAAGAATTTACATACAAAAGAATCAACAAACTAATCAGACAGAGGCAAACCGACTATGGCGTACACCCTAGTTCGCGAAATCAAAATTTCACAAGAGGCAAAGATAATATATAAAGTGCGTCATAGAAGGGGGTACCTATTGCATGGCTCAGGGAAAAGGTTACACCGCCCTTGGAACCTGAGTCATGGATAATTGGTGTCAATAAAGCCCATCCAGGGGAGATACTTTGGATTTTCAATCTAAACTTAAGACTTAGATTTGACGACCGAGGGTCTCTTCTAAGGAGTCAGCATGTGACCAAGGTGCTAAGTTACATGGTTGAGATAAGAGTGCCTGGGGCATTTGAAGTGTCTCGGCCATTCTTGGAAAGTCTCGGCACATTCTGCACTCGGCCCGAAGAAAACTCCACTTAGGGTGCAGTCTCGTAACCATAAGCCCTATATGCAAAAGGGATAAGATGCTGCGAAAATAACTGGTTGTTGTTAAGACCAGATGGGGGGAGATATCCTTGTATGGTAGAAGTACGCCTCCTTGAAGGGGAAACTAGGGGGATGATAAGGGTGACACCCTCCATTAGGGAGCTGATAAGTGTCTTAAGACGCAAATGTCATGAGGCTTTATTTTCGCAAGAAAATTTAGGCTTGTCATATTTGTGCGACAATCCTGAAGAGGCAACAATACAAAAAATAAAGATAAGACGAGATCAATGGGTCAGTACATGAAAATGTAAGGACGTCCTACGATTTCGTCGCAAGACGGCAATGTCATGGGGATATATTTTCGCAAGGATTTTTAGGCCTGTCATATTGTCGCAACAAAACTATCCTGCAGAGGCAATAATACTAAAGATATGTTAAGGCAAGATCAATGGGTCATTACATGAATGTGTAAAGACGTCCAGCGATTTTGTCGCAATGACAAGAGGTGGCATAGTAAGACCTTTAAATAGGAAGGAAAAATAATACCACACAAGAGAAAAAGAAAAAATGAGATCTTGGAAACAACCAAGAAATATTTTCTCGCGAAAATACAGCAGCAACAGCTGCGAGACTGAGGCATGTTACCATTTAAAAGTTATTTGCTTAATCTTTCATCTGAAAACAAATAACATAGGCAAGTATGGGAATGAATAGATTAAGAACATGTTATTTATTTTCATATGATAGATTTACGCACTCATAGTATTGATTAATTGTATTGTAAAAAAAGAATTTCTCTTTTAACATGTGCAGAAAGGAACAACAAAAGTAGAACTTGTATTTGAAAATCCAAGAAATTCGCAACAAAAGATTACAAAAATAGAAGATTAAGAGAATAGATGTACAGATATTACAAAAAGAGAAAGAAGAAAATAGAACTATTTCTTGTTTGATTCTTCTTCTTCATAAGATTCTTCTACTTTGCTATCTTCATCAGATTCTTCCACTTCGTCATCTGCATCAGATTCCCCTTCTTCGCTAGCCTCGCTGTCAGAGATATCCAAATAAGGCATATTTTCAGGAATTTCATCAAGGAGATAAGGGTATAAATAATGATGAATTCTGTTGTCATCACAGACTGTCTTAATAGTCTGATTGCGAAAGAGAACAACATCATTTTGAAATTCGCTACAGTAATTTGTAGTAGCCTCTTTAACTTGGAATATTTATCATTTCGAAGAGAGAAGTCCTTTGCGAGTTGTTTTTTTCTCATATTCAAGTTCTTCAATTCTTCTGCGAAGCCTCTTCTCAGCCTCTGCGAACATATGACAATGAATCAAAAACTTAATGACAGCTTTATAAAAAAATAAACAATTAAATAAATAAGAATGATCAAAAACCTTCTCTGTCAGAAATCATATCCCTAATCAAGGATGTATGCTCAACTTGAAGGCTAACATTAACACCTAAATTATTCCTGGCGTCATCTAGAACTTTCGCAGCCCAGGCGAATTCATCGTCATTGTTTATGAGAAGAAGGGAACGAATTTGATTCTCTCTTTCGTTAAGTATAGCATTTTGGAGAAAGAATTCATCCCGTTCAATTTGAACTTCAATAATTTTTTTTTGAAATTTCGCTAATGCTTGGGCACCTTGATTAGCGATGCGATCTTTGTCATCTATAAGATCACTAATTTTCTTCCTTAAAGTATTAATTTTCTCTTGGGAATTAATATATAGACGTTTAAGTTGGTTGGCTAAACCCAAACTAGATATATGATCAAGTTTTAAGAGGCGAAATTTGGATTGAAGTTTGTCTAGAGGAAGAGACCTAATTTTGTTATTTGAAAAACTATTTATAGAATTGTTGAGGTAAGCGAGAAGAGCATCATTGTCCATAGGTTCAGGAAATGAGTGAAGAAGAATGGCTTCATCAGAAAGATTATAAACGTCTGCGAAAATGATAAGTCAGATAAGGAAAAATAACTAGAAAGCAAAACTAAGGAAAAGGGAAGAGTCTCATACCATAAAGTTGTTGATTGGCGCTTTGAAGACTAGATATTTTATCCTTCTGAGTGGAGGATTCAACTTCCAGTTGTTTGGTTTTTTTGCAAAGAGCAGTAGATTCACTTTCAAATTCTTTATATCTCTTGCGAAGAGTAATAGCCCCAGTTTCCAACTCTTCATTTTTCTTGCAAAGTTGAAGGTTCTTCTTTTTAAGAATGCTGCGCCTTTTCTCGAGATCTGAGCCAACAATAAAGGAAGCTATCCCAGATTATAAAAGAGAGTAAATAAATTATCAAGATGTGATTTAAAATCGAAATTATGAAGAAATAAAGAAATAAAAACGTACCAAGACACCAAGTGCATTTAGGAAACTGGGAGTCACTGATCTGGAGACTCCATGAAGAGAATCATCACCCTCTAATAAAGGAGCATCACAGATACTTGCAAGAGTTTTGCATGTGCTAGAAAGATGATCATCTCCAATTCCTTGCATGGAGTCAGAGAAGATGCTGGACAGTTGCGCCATAGAAGATTCAGTTGGATGATTCTCCTTCGCGAGAGAGATGTCAACATCATCATTATGTTCATCAGAGCTTTCTCTGGATTGAGGACTTGAACGAGAAGAGGAATGGATCTTTCGTTTTTTAGAGGGTGGGACAACAGATTTCTCTTTGCGAAGAGAATCTTTATCTTTACCTTTGGTTTTCTTAGGATTTTCTTCTTCTCCAGCGATCTCAACACCAACCTTCACACACGAATGAAGATAAGAAACAGAGGCAACAATATTGTTAAAAATAATAAAGAGAATTATTTCTTACTTCATCCGTGATTGAATGGAGTATTGCCAGGGTACTCGCCTTAGGATTTCTCTTGTAACTTTTTCTCAACTTGACAATCTGGAAATTTCGCAAGATCAGTAGATATAAATAGAAGTGAAGATTACAATATGAGTGAAATTTAGGAAGCATACCTCTTTTTCTTTCTCGGGCCAATTAAATACCCAAGGCTGATAATTGGCGAGATTCGTCGGGAGTACATTTGAACCTGAGACATAAGGTCCATTCAAAAATAAGGGAAAGACGCACCATTTGTCGTCTTTGGAATGGCGAGGAACATTGTTCTTGCCAGAATGCCAATCGATATCCTGCATAAGTATTTTGTCGCTGGGAATGTTTTCTTTCATTTTCAAACGTGCACCCCAGCGAGTTCTATCGTTCTTCATATTTATTATTTCATAGTTATCAAAGAACCTCTCTACTGAATACTTTTCAGCGAATATCTCTAAATCTATAAATTTAGGATCTCTGACTTTATTGGGATAAAGGGACCCCTTACCAGTACCACGGTTGGCGAACTTAAGCATTAAGCGGATACAATCTCCGTTCAGTTGGTAGATAGCTCGCGAGAATTTCTCATGAGCAAGATTTTCATAAAACAAGGGGAGTTCGGGATTTTAGAGAGGAATGGGAAGGCCGTCGAGAACTTGACCTAGCGAAATTATAATCTTTTGATCATCACAATGATGATCAGTAAACAACTTGGCAGAAAGAATAGATTTAGACTCTTGATTGGGAATAGTGGATAATGTGAAACCCCTTTCTTGCAAATCCTTTTGAACCTCTCCCAAAAGAACTTCATATCTACGACCAAATTGAGGCATCTTTTAGAGTATGGGAATGAAGAGAAGATGAAAAATAAGAAAACTTACAGCAGCAGGAGCGGAAGTTACAGAGAGATGAAGAAGAGAAGTTGCGGAGAAAACAAGAAAGAGAGTAAAAAAAAGAAGAGAGGAGTAAGAAAAATATATATAGAGAGAAAAATTCTCGAAAAGGCAAACACATTTAATGCAAAGAGTAGACATGAACCGTTAAGAAAGGACGGTTAAAAAAGACGTGTCAAGAAATAAATGGAAGAAAGGACACATGTAATAAATTCTGTGTAAAAGTACGGAATCGTGTTAATACAGAAAAAGAAGAAAAAATGAATAGCTGCGGCATTTTGAAAAGATTAGTTCTCATGACATTCTCTCCTTCGCAGAGAAGACATGATAAGAGGCAAGATGTAGGATCAGAATATCGCAACACCAATGACTTTGCGAAACCCATAAACAACACATTGAGAAGACGTCGCAGACGAGTAATATAAGTGACGCAATGGATGTCGACAGCCAGAACTCGAGAAAGACGTGAAGACCTGGCGAGATTGAGGATTGTTGCAAAGTTTTACATTTATATACTTGCGAGAATGTCGCAAGCCAGATCCGAAAATAAGGGATAACTTAGCTGTCATCCATTATGTAATGTCCTATATAAAGATCCGAACAGGATTAAGAGAGGGAGAGATCTTTTTAGAGAGTGAAGAGAAGTTTAGAGGAGAGAGAAAGTCTATAGTAACAATTACATTCTTGATTTCACTACCTTCTTGTAAAATTTCTAATTCAATTAATAAAGAGATTGATTATTGATCTTAAATATGTGTTAGATATTACGAATTCTTGTGAGGTGTGTATTGTAGGATTTCCTGCAATTACAAGTAGTCTCCAAATGGAGATTAACTCTTTCATATAAAGGAGGACTAGTTCAATGGAAGGAGTGAAGCCACTATGGGCAAAAAAAAAATAGAACACTAAACGGATAACTATCCCCCGTTCATAAAAAAAAATCAAAATCAAAATTTTATAATAAAATAATAATTAGACGGAAATTTTAGTATTTAAAAACTGAATTTGAACATACACGCGGTGCAGTTCCCTGTGAGATAGTAAAAAACAATTCAGATGGGGGATTGTTCCCCGCTCAACGCAAATCTTTTTAATACACCGGGGACTATCCGCATGTATCTTTATTTTCTCAAACGGGAAACGATCCCACGTCTAGTGTTGCACTACCAACTACTCGTTCAAATGAACGAGTTTAAGTTGGAAGTGGGTGGAAGTGACCCATAGTATCCTCTAATCAGATCTAATTGGTAGTTCATTCCTTCAAATGAAGAAGTGACACTACCCATAGCCCTTGCTCTTACGATGCACCCATTTTTGTTTTATGTATTATTTGTTTTTAATGCCCATTTGTTTTGTATACTATTTTTTTCCATATAAGGTCCTAATTTAATGTTGTACTAAAACTTCAATTTCAATGTAGAATTTAGATTAACAATTCAAGCAATGTGGTTCAACTGGGCATATAATATTTGTTACAATTCCTTAAAAGGATTTATGGCGGCGACAAAATCGTGCTCATTTAAAGAATTGTGTAAAGCATTATATAAAAATAAGACGTCATTATCTGTCATTGTTACCTGATTGTGGTCTTTTTATACTTTCATATGTGTTTTGTCTTTCCAAAACTCTCAACGTACCGCGAGAAAAACAAAGAAAAACCGTGCCTGTCACAAATCTTGACATGGTGGGGCCTAAAAGTGCCCCCCTGCTAAATCCCTAGGGTGTGGGGCCCGATTTCATGTGAAACAGACGGTTTTTGCCTTGTTTTTTAGGCGGTACGTGTAACATTGTTGTCTGTATTTTACGTTATCCGAATAAAATGCGTTCACTTTAATTAACAATACTAGAGAAAAAGCCATTTTTTATTTGCAACCTAGTTGTGGTCTTTTTGTATTTCCACTTGTGTTTTCTCTTTTACATTAATAAATAAAATGCATTCAATTTAATTTACAATACTAGAGAAAAATAATTCATACAAAAGGTCCGAGGATCGAGCGATGAGCGAGTCGACTCAGGTTTAAATTTTTCTTCGAAAACTCTCGAATTTTTTCAATCTTCAATATGATCTAATCTAACTTCTAAGCTTATCTTTTTGAAACTCGTTGTAAATATTTTTCTTAGTTTATACTTCAATGTTTTGAACATTTCTTTGTTGCCGTTTTTTATGTTTCAAAACTAATTTATTAATATTACTATTCTTCCATTTCTTGTTTATTTATTCATAAAAAATATTCTTCTTTTAAGTCTTTCTTTCCATAGTTTACCGAAATTTTTTACTTATTTTGTTTTGAAGTATTTACCATGGAAATTCCCAGTTGAGATTTCCAGTTGGGGTTCTTCGTATGTAGTGTGTGTTCATTCTCAATTCCCAGTTGAGATTTCCAGTTCGGGTTCTTCGTATGTGGTGTGTGTCCATCCTCTGACGCAGTTGTGCATCTCCAGCAGTCTTGCTAGATTATCGAAAGTCTGATTTGCAAAGTAAGAGTTTTTCTTCTCGTAAGAAGTTTACCATCTATCCATGTATGCTAATTATTCCTTTCATTGATTCAGGTTGATTCAAGCATGTCTCGATAAGAGCTATCAATACGGTGACCCTGAACTATCAACAAAAAAATCTAGTCCTAACCAAAAGATCAAAGCAGAGAGGGGAAAATCCAGATAGAGTCCTAGGAAGCAAAGCTTGAAAATCAAGAAAACAATTTTCTTAGAGTCTCGAAACCCATGATTTAACCATTGACATAAATCAATGGATCATGTCTGTTAATTGATTCCCATCAAATATAACCATGGTTTTCAATGGATCTGCACTTAAAACTATGTGTATTTACCGAATATGAAAGTTTATGATTAATTCTAAAAACATACTTAAATGGGTAAAAGTTAAGGTTTAAGCAAGATTGGCCGCTGACTCGATACACTTTCATTACCTTAGATTATCTATCGATCTCTCTAACCAAAGCTATAGGCTTTATATAACTCAGTTTCCCTAAAAGCAATGTCATCCTACAAATTCCAAAACTACAAAATCGGAAACAAAACCAATTGACAAGATCAACATATCCTCTTTCTATCATTTGGAAGAATACTGAGAAAACTGAGACTAAACCTTTCTTACATTTAGATTCCTTCGACTATAATTCTTGAGATTAATTGTACACTTAATTACCATGATTAATGTTTTATAGTATTAATTAAAAGTTACCATGTATTGGAATTGTTTTCCTTATTTACGTGGTTTCCCGCTTTAAAAAAAACACGGTTTCCTTTATTGTTAACATAGAAGTATTGTCCACCTGAGACGATGTTACTAACATACAGTTAAGTATTTGGTGTAGACACGGTGTAACGAAATTAATTAGGTTAAAACTCTGACAGAAGTGTTGTCCACCCTTTTTTTTCGACGGCGTTACTAACGAACGGTTAAATACTTGATGTAAACAAATTGTAACCCAATTTTTAATATTGCGACCAATAGAGTTATGCCAAATGTACATACCATAGCTTCTACATTAGAAAAGGCCTATTTCGGCCAACAAGAGGCGAGAGTTTCATCACCATTGAACGTAATAGCTTATTTTGTCAAGGCTTTTAATGGGGGAGATTCTAAAGACAAAGGCGATGCAAAACTATTTCATACCTATGGTTCCAGTTCAATTAACCTTTATGAAAACATCATTTCCAGAATGAAATCTGCAAACATCAACAATATTACTCAAGGTTTTATGTCAACAACCATCACATCTTCTCAAGTTGTTGATTCTGTTGCTGAAGATTGGTCTACTAGCCTGCTTGGGAAACTCTTTACCATTGCAGACATTATCTTTAAATATGTCAAAGATGAAGTTGACCAGATGTGCAGGAAATCTAAACCTCTCTAGATAAATACTATGGGTAACAACATGTTTGTTTTCGAACTTACGTATGATGATCATGTGATGCAATTATCGAGAAGGGGTCGTGGAGGGTGAAAGGCTACTTGTTATATATTCAATGGAGGGTGAAAGGCTACTTGTTATCTATGCAAAAGTACAAGAATAAGATTGAACTTAATGAGCATAAGTTCGTTTCTTAAGTTTAGTGTATTCAGCTGTGCAACTTTATCCTTGAGCATCTCAATGTTCAAGTCATTGAAGATATATATAAGGATAATGTAATGAAAGTGAAAATTGAACTTGAAAATTGTCATCCAAGTGGTACAAATGAATCAAGATATGGGTTGAAGTTGAATTTAAGAAACCATTGGGGGTGGGGGTGGTTTGGGGTAGCTCTATACAGCTATAACAAACATGATGCATTGGGCTAGGTATAATTTTTAAAAGCATCCTCACACGATATGCAAACAATCATATGTGATAGATCATGTACGACGATGCTGCATGTGCAATACATTGCACAAAATATTAAGGTTGTAGCTTATAATCCTGAAGAGTTCTAGAACTGATACCAGTCCCGAGGGGAAGGCACTAATGGCTTCCTTCTAAGAAGAAGATAGGCACCTTAATAAATCTCAAGGAGAAGATAAGGCATCTTAATAAATCTTCCTCGAATGGTTCTACTTCTTCAGATCTAAAAGATACCAGTAACAGCAAAAGAGTGAGAGAGTCTGAATCCTCTCCCGCTGAAATCAACCAGCCTAATTTCATCCATATCAATCCAATCTTTTAGCTATCCGATAACTCTCTCATCAATCAATCAAAAATAAATGATGCTGCTCACAAAGATCAAATTACAAATTAGGCTTCTGTCGAGGGTGATACAAATATGAATGGAAGAGCTTCGGATGCACAAGCAGATGAAAATCTCGACATAAGACTTCAAGGTATTGTGTTTTGTTAGAGCACTGCTCGGTCGAACTCTCAAGTGTTTCTATCTCAAGCTTGTTTGTCAAGTTTAATTTATTAAAACTATATACTTGATTTCTAGTGTATCTCGGATTATGATAGAATTTGTAGTTGAGATTTATACTTCACGACGTTCACCAATTGAAGACGAAGATCTACTGAGGAGCTTGGAGAACTTCATCAACAAAAGGTATGTGGAGACTGATACACACATTAATGTTTCTATTTTAATCTCGATTTCTATATTGTTAGTACCAATTTTTGTATTTATTTGGTGTTTTATGTGTTTGTAGGTATTTTTTTGGAGAAATAAGCCTTGCAAAGAAATTGGCTCCCCCGCGAGGAATTACTAAAGGCGCCCCATAAATGTGCTAAAGGCACCCAAGAAATTTACCACATACACCTAAAAAATATTATTTCCACCCCAAAATGGATAAGGGGCACCCAGAGTACTAAGGGCACCCCAATTGCTAAAAAACTCCCGGATTTGGATAAGGGGTGACTATCATCTTCCCCTTTGAATATATATTTTGGCGAGAAATAGGTTTTGAAGAACCAGAATTAGGGCTCAACTTTTTGAAGAGTTAGAGGGAGACTCAATGGCTGAAATCAAATGGGTTTGTTCCCAGAGACTAAACAGGGCTAGTAAGTCCTTCATAATCGTTTAAAATTGGTTAGTTATCGAGAAGAAGCAAATCAGTGACATGAAGATAATTTCAAAACCCGATATTTGATGTATTGGATTTGGAAGAAATTTAGTAAGATTAAATCACGAATATGGAGTGATTTGGGCCTGTTGAAACTGAACAGGGTTATATGATTTTTATTAGACAAAATTGGGTTGGTTACGTGGATTGAAGCTAAACAGAGTACATGAGATTTTCACGAGATGGCATGACTTGCATGAGTTTGGAACTTGAATAACATCATCACCATGAAGACTACAACACCAGCAACAACCAGTTTACTGAAGATACCAGCAGCATCAACAATGACTCCAAAGACACTAGCAACAAACAGTTTCACAAGATCGATTCCGACGAAGACCCACACCGATTCAGGCAGATATCGTTTCATGATGGCCGATTCAGGTTACCCTTGTTACTGTTACTTTGATAAAACTCTTGACCAAAGGTTGGATCTATGGATCCTATTATATCTATGTCATATGTTTTCCTATTTTTTAGAAAAAACCCTTGAGAAACGGTGGATCTTTGGATCCTAAAACATCTATTGTTTGTAGTCTTGTTATATACTCCCTCCGTCCCACTATTAATTGACCTAGTTCAGGTTTGCATAATTTTTAAGGCAAACAAGTAAAAATAGTACTT
Source organism: Papaver bracteatum (assembly GCA_023529315.1). NCBI lineage: Eukaryota > Viridiplantae > Streptophyta > Magnoliopsida > Ranunculales > Papaveraceae > Papaver > Papaver bracteatum. The sequence goes on from JAJJWX010001659.1 coordinate 2,040,594, forward strand.
TTAAGCAGTTTTTACAATTATACCCTATGGATAATAACTATTGAAATTTTGAAATGATTTATCTCTCAAACTACACCAGGGATGTTCGCAAACTTCATACCATTGAAAGCATTTTAAAACACCTATGTAACGAATATAAACATGCCTATAAAATTATGCTTATTTCTTATAATCAATTAAAAGAATAATTTTAGAAATATCTCCTTGTTTAGTGAAATGGGTTAATTATTATGGGAAAAATCTAAAAGTAAATAGGTCAATTAATAGTGGGATGGATGGAGTAGTTTGGATGTATCATTTTTAATTCAAACTAGGCCACTTGAACTTGTTTTGTTAGTTCTGTTAGCTAGAAATATGTATGGGATGGGTAAGATTTCTTTGTGGATTAAGTCTTGTTGTAACAATGATGTTAAGTGGCTTGAATATGTCTGTTGTCTGCTCGAAGATTCTGTAATTATTGGAAACCTTCTGGTTAATCTTGTAACCGATCCTGATTATGAATCAGAGGACTATCAATATATACGAGGCTTGCCTCTTTCCCGAAAAAAAAAAGTTTTATGTACTATAATTTTTTATTTTTTACTTTTTTACTTTTTTCCAGTTCTGTGTGGAAAAATAAGCTTTTCGAAGCTGATTCTTATTTTCATAAAATGAGGATTCCTTCGTGGAATTGACAGGGTTTCAGCAACCCTACCAAAAGAACTTCTTTATGTAATCTTGCTAGGTTTTAAAATCCTAAAATAATTTTTTATGTGAAATTATGAACAATTCCACAAAGATAAATCAATATATTAAGAGGTTCAACTACCCTGATTGAATGTGTAGAATGGTTGGGAGGTTCAAATAATCTTGAAAGACCACTGGGTCTATGATTCTCTTGGCGCCTCTGGTGAAGTTGCTCTTTTTTGGAAGAGTGGATTTAGTTTTGAGATTGTCAAAAATATTGATAATATGATTAATGTCTTTATTAATTCTGACCCAAGGAAACCTGGATTCCTAGCTACATTTATCTACATACCATGATGAGAAATTAGTTTAATGGGAGTATATTAAATAAATTGAAACTAGAGCCAAATTGGAGATCTCAACATCAGAATGTTCCCTCACGAGAAATTTACCTTTTATAATCTAACAATGAATTTCCAGAAATAAAGAGGCCATTGAAAACTCTGACTTGTCTGATCTTGGATACGTGGGTTCCCATTTCACATGGTATAACAGACAACAAGGCAATAATGTCATTAAATCTAGACTTGGCAGAGCCTTAGTAAATTGCTAATGGCTCCAATATTTTGAGTTTGCTAAAGTATCTCATATTTATACAATAGGATAATTTGAGTACAAATTGCTGGCCTCTCATTGATAGTTAGGTCAAAATCTTGAATTCTAGAGATCCTGGCCCCTACCAATAGAAATCGAGGGTTACCAACTTACGGTAATGCATAACATAACCTATTACTCCTCTCTTCCCTCCGCTCTTCCCTCCTAATACTAAATCTACTAAATCTGTGTTTAATCTAACTCTATATAACGTGGTAAACCCTACTAAAACTCTAAAGAACGTGGTAAACCCTGCTAGTACTCTAAATAAAAATGGCGAAAAAACTCATGAAACCCTACAATTCTTCTTCATGTTTTCCTGCGGCAAATAAATCTTACCCTAATCACCATTATTTATTTTTCTTTACCGCCTCCTCAGTGAGTCCTCAACTATTGACTACCTTTTCCGCTCTGCTATCTAATGATTTCTTTTCCGTTATTTTTTTCTATATCCAGGTGATACTACTCATCACCTTGCAAAATATGGATGTGCGAAAAATGGTGAAAAAACTCATGAAACCCTACAATTCTTCTTACTGTTTTCCCGCGACAAGAAATCTTACCCTAATCACCATTATTTATTTTCTCTTTACCGCCTCCTCAGTGAGTCCTCACCTATTGATTTATTTTCCTGCCTTTTCCGCTCTGCTATCTAATGATTTCCTTTCCGTTATTTTTTTTTATATCCAGGTGATACTACTCATCACCTAGCAAAATATGGATGTGCTACAGGTTTAAGCATAAAGATGGGGATTGCAAGTTATAAATGTCATCTAAGGTTTGTTTCTTTATTTATTTTGATTTGGAGTTTCTCTGATCATATATAGATTTTTTTAGTTTTGATTCATATTATTTACTTTTAATTTGCAGGTGAGGTTAATCTATTTGCACCAAGTGATAGCCTTTGTATGCTTTTTATCTCCTTTCTGCTTTGATTTTTGTCCTGTGTTACATCTAAGATTTGATTTTGCTGTTTTGTTGGATTTTGTAGGACCTAAGTAGAAAGGAATACAAGCCATTGAGGCGTATGACCAAGGATTCAAAGGTACTAATGGGCTGGATGCTTAAACCTGAGGTATAGCAAATTCTAACAGCACAAGCAAGTTGCAATTAGGAAACTGGACAACCCATGAGTAAGCAACAAAATGGAAAGAGCTACTGAAACTCAGTTGTAATTTCAGAACTAAAAATGATATATGATGTGAAAAACACAGTTGCAATTATTTGTAGTTTGAACAACATTATCTGTATGCATAATTGTGTACATGAAATTAAATTCTAATTCTAATTTTTATGTAGAAAAGTTTGTCTACCTGGAAATATATATAAAAATTATATTCTAATTTTCATAGTTTCTATTGAAATAATGGTCCGTAAGACCATTGCGAACCCTCTAGATTGCAAATGTGTGTGTTGTGTGCCTTTAATTGAATCCTTTGGTCAGTGTATTCTGTATAGCTAGCTTTACCCAATGCCCTTCTTTTACACTTCTCCTGCAAAGGTTTTGTTTTATTTTTTTATTGTCTCCTCCTGTGATTTGGCTCACTTTAAAGGATTTGTGATACAAATATTTCTTTTGTTAAGGTGTTGCTACTTATTTGGACTAGACAGAGGACCATATTGTTTATATTTGCTTGTCTACGAGGTTCCTCAATAGCGGTCAATCAACTTTCAAGATCTTTACACCTTACTTTGTCAAAGGTGGAAGGTTGCTCATGAATTTGTTTGTAAAGATGACTGTTTGTGTCTTATAAGTAAGATGAAGGTAAGTTTTCTACTTTTTTTTTATCTTTATCCCAATAGTCATATGCGTCTTACATGTACTGCATCTCAATTTTGGAAAGGATATTTGCTATCTTAGCTCAAATGGTAGAGCATGTGGTTCTCAACTATATAATTGTGGGTTCAACTCCCACATATGGCACAATTATCCGAATAGGCGAAGTAAAAAACCTTACATGTTCCTGTTGATATTAGCTTTGCAATGCGCAGTGCAACACCATCATACATATAAAACGTTTGTCATATATTGCACTTGTAGCACATTCATAACTTTATCAGAAAGAATCATTGCCTCTCTTTGTTGATAATGCAGTGCAAAGAGTATAATCTCAGCTCTTTTACGTTAAATTAGATGGGTAAAATAAGTAATGTTATCCCTTTTTCTAAATCCCAATAAGGAAGTCGTTGCTGTAAAATTTATCTACCAAAATGTTTCTTAATGTTTTCTTCTTAATTCTGTAAAATTTGTCTACCAAAATGTTTCTTAATGTTTTCTTCTTAATTTGTAATGAGTTTCCTGTACTATGTTAACAAGGTCATGGCTTTCGAAACATTTGAAAGTTGATAATGTTGCTCCAAGTAAATATATCCTATATGAAGCAAGTCAAGTGCTACTAAATGACGAGAATAAGGTAAGTGAGTGTTAACCGATATTAATTCGAGTATAGGAAAATAAAAATTTATGTGATTCCTATTTGGCACAAGACAAGGAGTTTTTTGGCGAAGCATCCGTTGTTCGATTCATTGAGGGCAAGGATTGTTATTGCATGGCATCCGTTGTTCAATTTATTGAGGGCAAGGAATTGTATTGCATGGCTTGCAAAAAATGCAAAAAAAAAAAAATCGAATACAAGTGTGAACAACCTTATTGCTCCAAATGCAAAAAAAAAGTTTGAAGGAGAAGTAATACCATGGTTAAAACATGTCAAATATATGATATGATAAAAAAAAATGAAACATAAGTTGATTGATGTTATTAATTAAAACAGGTATCCAATCTCTGCAAGGATCAAGGATAGCACAGAATTCTGCTTGCGTGGTATAATCTTTATACTCTGTTTTTTTATCAATGAATTTTCTTTACCGATCAAAAAAGAAAAATGATAGCACAATATTTGTAGATTTAACAATTCTCAGATTGAAATATACTGCGGATGAACATGTTAAGTACGTTGGACGTTGCGGGATGTTAAGAGACTAATTTACTCTTACGTTTAGTAAATGTTATTTGAAAGAAAAATAAAAATACACCAACTGAAATATTACACGATTTGCAGCTATGTGAACTAGAAAAAACTATAAGATAAACTAATTGGAGAAAATTTTGGATTTAAACTAAAGATAATCGAAGAAAACATCCAAAAACAGATGGATAGTTACTAATTCTTGAAAGTTCATACCATGGTGAAAAAAATAAAGACCACAGGTGAGAAATTGGGTCTAAAAACTCCGAAAAAAGATAAGCAACAAAAAATCATGCTTTTGGTGGATGAAAGATATCAAGCAGAAAAGCACCAACAAAGAAAAAGGTTGAGGCGTATGATAGTTTCGGAAGATAATGAAAATACTCAAAAAGATGATGAAATGGCAGAAGAATGATGATAAAAAAAAATTCAGTTGAGTGCCTATGATTCTCTCTTAGTGATTTGGGTAGATTACTTTCTTATTAGTTTGATTTTTGGTTATTCTTTCTTAGTTACTTGGGTCTTAATGATTCTTTCTTAGTGATTTGAGTAAAATTACTTTCTTACGGATTTGATTCTTAGTTATTATTTTTGGTACTTTAAATTGAATATCAAGTAATTCTTTCTTAGTGTCAGTTGTGAAATATCTCAGTACTTTTAAAATGCTCACTGAAGGTCGGAAAATAACCGGAACACAATTTTCAGTTACGGCTACATTTCCTGCAAACATAATACTTCCATTAACTTAGCCCCGTGGAACGCACAGGGTAAAACTAGCTTATACAATAGGATTAAATCACATTCCAATTCTATTAGTCTTTAATCCTCAATCCAATCATGGAAACAAGTCTTATAGGTATTTTAAATGTTGGTTTAGAGAAGAATTGATAAAAAAAAAACTAAGAATTACATGCTTCAAAAAAAAAAAACTATGATAAAAACGCTAGTTTCTATCATACTTCTATCAACAGAAGAAAACATTTTAATCATATCTCTTCTCTAAAACTTAGTAATGCAATGGTCTAGTGACAAAAACCAACTCGAAGACCTTCTTGTCAGTCATTTCAAATTTATCATCTCCACTTCTAAGTCTTTACATAACAAAGAGATTCTTAATTGTTCAACTCCTTGTATCTCAGCTGAGAAAAATTACAAACTTTTGAGTCCTATAATTCTTCAGGAAATTAGGAACACTATAAAATAAATGCCTTCATGGTCTGCACGGTCATGATGGCTTCACACCAAGATTTTACAAGCAGGACATGGAATTGCTTGAAGCAGATGTGTGGAATTTTGTCAAAAGTTTTTTTTTTTCATTCTAAGCATTTGTTAAAAGAACGAACCATACTTTTTTTATCCCTAATTCCTAAGGTTAGCAAACCATCCACACCGGATAAAGACAAACATGTCTCTCTTTGTAGTACTAATTATAGAGTCACTTTTAAAATCATTATTAATAGAGGCAAGATTATATCACCATATCAAGCTGCATATGTTCCTAATATACACATACATATAATGTGGTTATTTCCCATGAGATGGTTCATAAATGAAAAGAATAAAAAATATATGTGGAGTGATGGTTTGAAATTGGACATGTCCAAAGCATTCAACATGGTTGGATGGAGTTTTTTGATTGACATCCTTAAAGTTTTCGGCTTCTCGTACCACTGGTATGAGTTAATTTCCAATGCATTAACATAACTAGCATTTCAGTTTTACTTAATGGTTCTCCTTATGAGGCTTATAAACGTTCTAGAGGTCTTAGGCAAGGAAACCCTTTGTCTCCATAGCAGTTTATACTCTATATGAAATCTTTTCATAGATTTCTTCTCTATGCATAGTCTTGGCATTAAAGTCGGTAAAGAGGCACCAAGTATTGCTCAACTCTTCTTTGCCGAATATTACCTCATTTTCCGTAAAGCTTCACATATTGAAGCTAACAATTTCATATCTATTGTTAAAGATTTCAGTTCTACCTTCAAGCAAGTTATAAATTTTGAAAAATCATGTTGCTTTTTTAGTAAAAATGTCAATCCAGAGGTTTGTGTTTCTTCAACTAGGTCTCCTGGTGTCTAGAAGATACCTCTTAATGAAAAATATTTAGGTATCCCCTTTTTCATCAGTAGATCCAAGAATCAGTCATTTGATCATGTCGACCAATTTGATAACAAATTATGGAAAGGAAAACAACTCTCTCAAGCTGGAAGATCTGTGTTTGTGCAACATGTTCTCAATTCCTCTCTGTTTCTGGAAATATGGTACTTTCACTTTTTCATTTTAGCCTAAAAATAGGCCAAATTGAAAAAGTGAAAGTAATACTATTCCAGAAATGGAGAGAGTATATCATATGCATAGTTTCCTTATCCCTGACAATGTCATCCATATCCATAAATTGAAAAAAAAATCAAAGAGATTTTTGGTGGGGAAAAAATTCTCGAGGAGATACTTATCTAAGGGGTTGGGACAGAATTTGTTCTCATGAAGAACAAGGTGGTTTCGGTTTCAGAAACCTAGAACACTTCGATTTACCTCTTCTCTCTAAAGCAGCATGGATACTAATCCATGTATCTGATGCTCTTTGGGTGAAAATCCTTGATGCAAGAATCTTAAGAATTGTTACCCACTCAATCACCCCAAAGTGAAAGATACTTCGTGAGTTTGGCGAAGTATCTGTGTTGGTCTCGAAATTATTCAGAATAACTTGGGAGTTAAGAAACCTGACGATATTGGGGTATACCTAGGGCTGTCAATGGGTACCCGTTACCCGCTACCCGGAACCGGACCCACCTAATTGGGTCCGGTTCTGGGTCCTAAAGTTGGACCCATTAGCAACTTAGGACCCGAAGGGTAATTACTCGATTGGACCCGAATGTTAACGGGTCCAAACGGGTAATACCCGTCGGTACCACATGAGTAATGGTACCCGTTTATTTAACCCTTTAATCATCTTTTTAGCAAAATTATAGGTATTTTGCAAGTTTCGGCTTTGATTTTTTTTGATTTTTGATTTTTTTTCTTACATTTAATCTTTATTTAGTACATTAATAAAGAAATAATAATAAATTTTTATAAAAATAATTTATATTCAAGTTAAAAATGAGAAAGAAATTAAGATTTTAAGATTTTTTTAATACCCAACGGGTACCCGGACCCGACGGGTACCCGGGACTTTAAACGGGTCCGGTTCTGGGCCAACACATTATGGAACCGGCCCCGGAACCGTTAGGACCCGGAACCGATGCTGATATGCCGGGTCCGGTTCTGGGCCATGTACAACCCGGGAGGACCCGTACTCGTTGACAGCCCTAGGTATACCCAATAAGACAATATCTGGTCATTATGAAGTAAAACCAAGTGTTTTTGGGAGAAAACTACTTCTGCCGGTTTAGGTAATTTTGGGTGTGTGTGGATGAGAAGTGAGTTTAAACCTTCAACAAATGTGTTGCATGATGAGCACTTTGATTCGAGAGATAATCTATACAATTCTGGCCTAAACCGAAGACACGGCCGTTCCAGATTTGTTTCGGTCACAGATGAAGGATGTGAGGTTGATCTTAGGGAGGGAAGCGAAGACAGTGTTGAGAGTATGAAGGTGAAGGTTATTTTATGACTTGTTAACAGAAGGTTGAGAAGGCTAGCAAATGTTGCAGGCAGGCTCTGGGTGTTGAATACGATGGTATTAACACTTGGTTGTTCTGTGTTGTTCGGACCTCTGTCTTTGGAAATATGGAGGAGAACCTATTTATACAAGTCGATAAGCCTTCATTACGTCTCTCGTGGGAAAGTGGAGGAAGTGGAGTGATGGAGGAGGTGGAGTTGTGTGTTAGTGCCACACGGTTGCTTGCCCACTTCTCCTATCATCGCTAACCGCCCATGTTTCCCTGACATGATCTTGTGATGGCGTGTTGCACGCTGCACGCTGTAAACCGCCAGACCAATACCCCAGTTTGTATCCCCCAGTTGTGACGTGATTAATTTCTCAAGTGTGTGGATCGCGGGACCCACAGAAAATAGTGCAGGGTGAACCGTGAACTTGGTATAACATCGCATTCAGCCATCTTCAGGTGACCGTTTGGAGGCTGTATAGACAGGCCATGCCTTGGTCGGTTACCCTGTCAAGAAGAGTGACAGATGGTGGTTATGGTGATACCTTGTTTGCTGGTTGATTCGCACCCTAAGTCATTCGTCCAAGCTTGCAAAGTTGGACGGACGAGATGTCTCGTAGCCTTGCTTGCGACCATTGGATGGGAGGCGTGCATGCTGCCTCTTTCGGCCCAAACATTTGCATGCTTAGAGGGTTCCAACGGAGGAACCGATTAGCCCTGCATGGAGGCGGTACAATGGTGCTCATGTCCATGCCTGCTTGACTCGCAAAGATTTGATCTAAGCCACTCGACTCAGGTGGCAAAGACGAGTGGTCGAGATTAGAACTCATGGAGGGGCAGTGACATGTTGCCTTTGGGCACGCGTACCGAGGTGCTCGTCTATCACTGACCCTGGACGACTGGCTAGGCATGAAGTCGGGCCCACGGTGGTCATGCTAGCATGCTCTGTTCCCTCTAAGTCTCCATCTTGGCCTTCCATCCAAGCCTGCGAAGATGGACGCTCGAGATGTTTCTGCGTCGCAAACACTAATTAGGATTTTGGACCGGTCACTTTGGGCGATCGGTTTTGGGTTTCATGCGCCTCCTTTGGGGAGACCGACCATGTATGCAACATCTTGGGTCAACAGTGAGCATGTACATGCTTGCTCTATGACCCTGGGTGCAATCTAAGCCATCCAACTATGCCTGCGAAGTCGGATGGTCGTGATCGTTTTGGATCTTCTCAACCTGCATAAGGCGTTAATCTAGCCTTGTTTGGGCAATCGTTTCTTGCACCACGGCTTGCCTATGAGGGAGTCGGTCATGTAGGTAGAGAGTGGGCCATCCAATGGTGTACCATCACTTCACTACTTGTTTTAGGGTATAATCTAAGCCGTCCAACTATGCCTGCGAAGTTGGACGTTCACGATTAAAAGGAACCCTAGCCGTGCGTCATGCTTACTTTGAGCGCACGTTTTGGAAGGACCAACTGTAATTGGTCTTGACCGTTCGGTCATGTATGAATGTGGGTCCGAGGTGATCATGGTAGCATGCTCAGGACCCCCTGAATCTATATCTACACCCTCCATCTATGCTTGCGAAGTTGGACGGATGAGATATATTTTTGGGTTTGTTTTCAGCAAGTGAGACTAACACGGGTAGTCTTGCATGCGTTCAACGGGGCTAGTATAACCTGCCGTCAGGTATCCTACGGGTGTTTGCACGTCGAACACAAGGCTTTAATTAAAGCATTAATAGTAATGTTATATACCTACAGAAAACCGGGATGGTTGCTACATGCTCCGTCGGGATGGTTGCCACATGCTCCGTTCTGGGTATGTTTTAATTCTCAGGGATGGTTGTACATGCTCCAATGAATTAATATGGCGAGAAGTATTCATCGCATGAAGGCTTTATCCTTTGCAGGACGTCAGCTTACAAAAATTGGCTTTTACAATTTTACCCCTGAACAGAATTCCACCATCAACACCAAGCCACCCCTTAACCTTGTATTTTCTAAATGGCTAATATGCCCTTGTTTAATTAACACTAAAAAATATGATTAGCTTAATTAATTGAGTTTAAATTAAAACTTTTGAAAATGAAAATTCAGATGATAAACCTTTAATCTGTCTTATGAGTTCGATTTCGATCAAAAAAATGGGTTTTCGAAAATGTTATAAGTCGGCAAGGTCGACGTTTGAAGAAGGTGCCAGCTATATATAGCCGGCATGGTATACGTTTGAATAAAACGCCGACCACTTTCAACCGGCATGGCCCTTGGATGAAGAAAACACCGACTATATTTTGGACGGAAGGTTTTTGAATGAATAATAAGCCGACTACCTTTGGCCAGAAATCTAACGGTCGGCATGTAAATATTCACTAACATGCCGGCTATAATATAGTCGGCATGCACATAATTTATTACACTACCGGCTTTCCTGTAGCCGGCATGTTAAGGATTTATAACCATGCCGACCTGTACTTATACCAAACAGAAAACAGAATATGGGAAGATGTAATTCACTTCATTCATGCAATTTTGGTTACTACACTGATTGAAACATAAAAACAAATGCACTTAGCATGTGAATCAAGCCTTTGAACCCCTAGACGACCCTAGTGGACGAGTTATAGTCTCGTGAGGGTTTACATAGAGGTCTACCCACAAAACCTATACAAAAACTTCTAAACCCTTCAATCTTCCTCCTCCGAAGACGATATGGCATCCAATTACTCGGGGTTATCCTCTGGGATTCTTTGTGCCAAGATGTGATAGCTTGCATCGAACACAAATGCTTCCCCTTTTTCCTCCAAGTAGCGCGCTTTCAAGACTTCATGCTACAAAAACACAAAAACAAACTTACTTTTGTTAGTGGTGTTTCATTGGAAGATAAAACAACATGGGTTGCGTAAAAAATAACCACAAAATTACTTACAAATTGTGCAATGGACAAGGTGAAGGGGCGAGTGTTAAAAATCCGAGGTTAGAGCGCTAAAAAAGCAAGTATCGCATTTTCTATTACTAGGTGCCTAGCGTGGACTTGTTGAATACTTCTTGCATAAGGATTCCCAAACTCGCCGCAAAATTTGTTGTATACCCTAGCCCAAAAGGTTGTGGAATCCTCCCTTTTGGAGGATTTCCGTCTAAGTCGATTTTCCGCGTACCATGCTTTGGTGATTGCCAAATCTTCATTTGAATCAAATGATGTCATTGTTGTTTGTAGAGAGCGATTGGGTGAGTTAGATGGAGTGTATGATGATATGAGCTTTGGAGAGTATACGGAACTATTTATATGTTTTTTTTGTAGAGAGAAGTAGTGTATTTATAGGATGGTGGCCAAATTTGTCCGTTATAGTTCCCAAGTACAAGTCAATCAATGAAATTGTACTTGCCAAAAATTTGAATTTTGAATTCTCCGGCGAGATTTGTTATCCCTAATATGCCGACTACGTATGGCCGGCAGGGTGGGAAGTTTCTTACCATGCTGACCTTATGAGTTTTAGGCATCAGGAAAAAATTTCTTCTGTGTATCCACCGGCAAGGTATTTCGACATTTTCATGCCGGCTATTATATGGTCGGCAGGGAATAAATTTTCTTACCATGCCGATCTTATAACTTTTAGGCATCAGGAGTTCATGCAATTTTCTGTTAAAGCATCGGAACGATATTTGTTCACTATCTTGCCGGCTATTATGTGGTCGGCAAGGAACCAAATTTATGACCATGCCGGCCTTATGATAATTCTAAGCATCAGGAGAAGGCATTTTCTGCAACACATGGCCGGCATGTTCTATAACATAATACACCGCCGGCTGTATCACATCCGGCTTGGTATTGATTTGATTACCTTGCTGACCCTGGTATGTAAGCATTTTCTGATGTCAGGGACGGCAGTCTGACACCTCAAAACCTTGCCGGCCCTGGTATGGTCGGCATGGTGATTTAAAAAAAAAACATGCAGGGATAAGTATTGAAACTTTAAGTATCTAAACAAACCATTTATTCAACAACTAGAAATCTAACACTTGTTGTCCAAAATACGAAAACATGTCCCATAATCCTTAAAAAAACATTTTTCCAACCATTAACCTTAACATTTGTCCAACACAACATAAATAAATGAACTATAAATGTATTCATTCACCACCACGACCAAGACCACGGCCCCGTTTAGGAACACCACCACGACCACTACGAGCCCTCTTTTTGTCAGCATTCATCTTGGCTTGTGCTTCCCTCCTGGCTTTTTCTTCCTGTTTTACTTTAGCCTCAGCTTGCTTGAACATTTCATGGGCATCCTCATTGTCAACATTATTAACAAAGTAAATGTGCTTGCCTTGCTCTTCAATCGACAAAGGCTCTCCTCTTTCTCTCGCGCAGCACAACACCTTCGCAAAGGTCTTCAAATGCTCCTTTTATTTTCAATTAAACAACAAACAATTAATAGAATGATTCGATAATGTGATCTTAAAATAATAAGAACAACTCTAAAATACTTACAAAGAACTTAAGACTTGTTGTTGGGTCTTTCGATGCCATCTTCCTCTTACAAGCCAATTCTTCAGCAGTCATCTCCCTAATCACAGTAGGACGAGCCCAACCCAAGTACCACGACATGTATCTCTCACTAGCTTCATGACCGGTGGTCACCTCGTCCAAAAGACTCACATCGATGTTACGGACCTGTTTATTGTCCCAGTGTTCTTGAGTTGGCATTGGATCGTAAGAGACGTAAATAGTTTTTTGGGAGGTGGTGCAGTCATCCCGGTTCACAGTAAAGAATGGCTTATCTTCATCGAAATGAGGTTCTTCTTGCACGTAACCCAATTGTCACATTACCAGATGTGGATCGTACATTGAATATCCTTCGATGCAAAACAACAAGGGTCCATAGTATAATGCAACTTCATCTCTCCTTTGGATTAAACCTTGATTTCTAGCATCCCGATACGGATCAAATATCACCTCCTCCACAGTCAATTTGTCGATGGCCATTCACATTTTGATAAGATTTTACGGCATTTCCTTATCCTGAGTACCCTTAAAATTGTACCTTTGCGCTCTTGGCTTATCAACAAGAACATTCGCATCCACTTTGATGTAGGAGTTGGCTTTCACCAAAGAAGAGAAGTGCTCATATATCCAAACCAATGCAAAAAAAAAAAAAAAAGTTTAGTAAGAATCTTATCTTACGAGAATTTGGCAAATATAAATGATTTAGACAATAGAATTACCTGGAAGAGACATATGTTTCCGTTAACTTGCGAAGTGAGTGCCCTTGAAGCCGTTGTCAACTCATTGTTCAAGAAGACGACCACCGCATTACCCCAAGAATACTCACGCATCTTATCTAAGGGATCCAATATTTGCAAATAACTGGAGTCGACCAATCTTCCGGAACTGTCGGGGAAGATACATCTGCGCAGGACGTATATCAAATAACCGGACGCGGTAGCATTGATTCCACCGGGCTCACCCTTCCTTCCTCATCAAATATTTTCTTGGTGTCACATAATGTGTCCCTCAATTTCTTCAGATTAAACTTCTTGGTTAGACGACCATCCTTCTTCACAAGCATAGACGGACTCAGCCTGATTCCAACCAAACAATTTCTGGCACGATTTGTAAATATCCGCGAAAGAAAACTTATTATCGAAGCCCTCACTGACTGATTTTCCCTCAACCTCGAGGCCTAGAATTTTATGAGCATCATCGCGAGTTATGGCCATCTCACCGAATGGGAATAACATTATATCAGTCTCTCCGTAGAACCTCTCACAGAATGCAGATACGGTAACTCTATCATGCTCAATATTCGAACTCTCCACCGCAGGCCACAACCCGGAGTTCTTGAAAATCACTTTCACCTCCTCACATTCATCCTCAAGATCGCAAGTCTTAGTCACTGAACATGAAGCTTGGCGCCTCATGAGACGAACGGCATTCTTGTGATCCTAAATACCAAAAAAATAAATAAAAAGAAATACAAACACTTGACGCAAATTTAAGATAGTTACACACTTAAATAAAAAACAAAGACGTATTGAGATTACTTACGATAGTATTATGGATCGTACATGCCCATGAGTCCTTGTATCCAAAAAGAACATTGCCACCATATTTTGGGGTCCCCCTTGGGTTCTCATCTTTTTTCAGTGTAACCATCAAGTGAGAGGGAGGCATGTGGGAATCAGCTGCTTTAGTGATCACCCTCTTCTTCTTTCCGATTTCAGTTGAAGTTGAAGCTTCGACTTGTTGAACATTAGCTTGAGTTTTTTCTCCATCTCCTTCTTCTTCTTCTTTTTCTTCTTCTACTACCTCTTCAATAATTTCATCTTATCTACCCTTACCTTTATCTCCATTACCATCATCATCATCATCATTACCTCCTCCAACATTAGGCATGTCTTGATCACCATCATCATCATCATCATTGTTCCCTCCTCCAGCAGCCGGAGTTCTTTCATCAACATCATCATTATCACCTCTTCTACCAGATGGAATTGATTGGTCTTTATATGGAGTCTCGTCTGAATCACTGGGTTCCGATGGTGGTTCATAATCATCATTCGGTACACGTATCTTGAGCGTTCCCGGCACAACATATGCCCCTCGATGTGTCGAACTCAAGATTATATCACCAACACGAGGAGGTCTTGAAGGAGGACTAAGAGCTTTCATAGATTTCTTCTTTGTCTTTTGCAACCTGAACAAGAACGATTAAGGAAAAAAAAAAAAGGTCGGCAGGTTCGACATATATAACAAATCCGGCGGATAAATGGTCGGAAGATTAGATATCTAAATACATGCCGGTGAAACATAAATCGACATGGTGTGATTCATATAACCTACCGGCGTATAACAAATATGAACACAGTACTTAACTGGATTTTTCAGAAAACCAGTCGGTTAGTTCCTTTACCCATACATTTCCGGTTAACAAATAGCCGGCATGGTTTTTTCCAAATACCATGCCGATTTTAAAATTCAAAGCATCAGGAGACACAAATCTTGAAATACAGCCGGCAAGGAAATTTTTTATAACCATCCCGGCCAAAAAACAAAACTATCGCCGACAAGGTCTGGGGTTGAATAACCTGCCGGCCCTGCAAGTAACAGTTACAGGTATTTAACATCCGGCAAGATCTTCAACCTAATATCTTGCCGGCCAAACCCTAACTCTGAAAACCCGGCAGGGTCGATAACTAAAAACCTTGTCGGCGGAAATAACTGAAAATCAAAGAATCGATTTTTCTGACCTAATTTGACATGCAAACATGAAATTGAAGTACTTGAGTGAGCTTAAGTAGGCCCTTACTTTCTTAATTGCACCATTTCTTCATTTTGAGCGGGTTCAATTTCTTCTTCAGCAACCGTTTTTTTCTTCACTTTATGTTGAACTAGTTTTGCAATTCCAGGGTTGTATTGATTGGGTTTTCGATTGGCATCTTTCATACGAGTTCCCTTACGCCGTGGTGGATCCATTGATGAAGATTAATCGGAGTTTTCGAATCGACGATGTCAATGAATTAATCGACAAGTTTTGATGGTGGTCGGGGTGATGGAGCCGGTATGGTTGTGGAGGAGAAGAAGAAGAAGAGAAGAAGAAAATAAAAAAAAATTAAAACTGATTTAGGGTGATAGGTTTTTAAAGGGTGAGGGTAGTTTTGTAACTTACCCATTAGGACTCCCCCTAAAACCCATAAAATGAGTCCCTTTAAAATTGGGTATACCCAGATTAATTTGGGTATATCCCAATCTCGCCAGGTTAAGAAATGGTGAGTCGGTTCATACTGTTTTTTAGTAAATGGATCCCCAACATTTCGCAACCTTTATGCACCTTCAATCAAAACCCTAACTTGTTGGTATCTGATCTCATTGATCAAGCTACCAAGCAATGGAAAAGCGACCTGGTAAGTGCTTTATTTACTCCAAATAACAGCCACAAGATTGTTAGCACCAGAATTCATATTTCTTGTGAATTTCTGGTTAAAACAGATTGATTTGGGCTGGCCACATACCAAAACTGGTCGGCTCTCAGTTAAGTCTGCATATAGAGTCATTTTTGGTATGCATCATGTTCTTAATGCTTCCCATTCTACTACTTCAATTAAAGATTGGATTAAGACTTGTTTTCCTGACAAGACATTGCTAGATTTAATTTGTCCCATTTTTACTACTACTGCTTCGAGTATTTGGCTTGATAGATGTTTCAAAACCAAAACTCTCATCATCTGATTACTGCCAACTTTGTTGTTAAGGTGGCTAATGAAACTTCAATTTATTTGCATCAAGATTCTACCAGTAGTGTAGGACCTCCACGGACACGGCCACATAGCACCGATATTGTCCCCACTTGACCACCTTGAGGTTAGGTGTGGGGTTTTATCCAAAAGGCCTCGGTACTATGTATGGAGAATGCCTTGCTTATACATCACCATATGGAACTTGTTCTCCTCCATGTGGGACTATCCTTAGCAACTCCATGTGTGACTCACATTTGTGTATTTGAGCCACACAACTCCAACAAGTAAAAGTCAGTAGTCACATTGTACAGTCTGATCACACTGTGGACAACCACGGTGTTTCCTAATGATTGTTTATCATATGACAAGAATACCAATCTAATGGGTTTACATGACTGATATTGTAGGAAACTACAAAGGTGCAGTACTATCTTAGATGACTGCACTCTTTTGCAGAATAGTTCTCAATTTTCATGTTTTACTGTGTAGCAGAAACTTCATTTGGCAATCTAAAGCGGATGTAGCAGTTAAACACTGCAGAAGATTTAATGTTGTTGGGGAATGGATGACACTGGTCCTACATACTCAACCAAACATTCTAATTTTTGGTCAGTAATATACCATCTTTTCCTAGCAAAAAACAAAGAAAAATGCATACCAGAAATAAACCAAAAACTCCCGTCATTTATGCCTAGTAACAACTAACAAGTGAAGAGAACATGCCCGTGCGTCACAACATGGATACGAAGAAATAGGTCCGATGGTCAAACTGTAGATCATACTTTGAATCGATGCACTAACAGACTAACTGTTTCCTATAAATATACAAACATGAAGCTCATCCAATTCTGAAGTAGGTTTTTACACTGCCATGATGACCTAGACTTCAGTAACCCTAACCCTAGTTATAGGGCATACCATTCATTATGCCTTCTCATTTAAAAGTTAATAAATATGTCAAACGTTAACCACATTATTTACCAATGTAAGTACTAAAAGCATTTCCAAGAAAATACTTAAAAGAATTTATTGTATGTCTTTCTTCAGAGATGTAACCACTATAACACCAATGTTTTTGTGATAAAACAACCAAACGAAGATTGAAATATGTATATGAAACTTTAATAAACAAAACTGAGTACCAACTAAAAACAGAACTGTCAATGGTTATGTGTAAACCTGCCTGCTAGAATAAGTAAATGCAGTGGTGATTGAACCTTTTGAAGCCAAATCCTTATTGCGCGCAGGACTAAACTGATGACACAAACAAGGAGAAATGAAAGTAAGTTATTTTTTCTATCAACTAAAAGGTAATCAATTTTCCACATACCAGTGAGAAAGTACAACAAATTCATTGTGATTAACACGTAACATTATAATCATAAGAAGAAAAAAAAGCGCTTTATTTCTAAAAGCTTAAATGCTTTCCCTTAGGCTTTTTTATGTTAATTGTAGTATTCTTTTAATAGCTGGTAAATTTGAAAATATAGGTACTCAGTCCAAAAAACACAACAGACATTTGTACATTTTACTGCAAAGATGATATGAGGATCAAAAGTTCAGTGCTAAGTAAATTCTAAACGTTGCGGCACTTGGAGAACACAGGATAAAACAAGACCAACATACATGAAAGCAGTGACAAAAGAAACTACAAGTCATGGACGTCCTGATTAAGGTTTTACACAAACAACATCGTGTTCGAAGATGACCTCCCAACATTAACATAGAATCAATGTCATAGAGAACAAAATGTAATACAAGCACACAACAAAATATATATTACGGCATGCTCCCCTGTACCCGTATAATACCAAAATAATTAGAACCAGTCTAATCTATATTATCATGGAGAGTCGGTTAAGATTTTCTCATTTTTTTAGTTTAGCAGTTGAACTAAGCCCACGAGGGAGTTTTATATGCCAAGGCATGCCTTCGTCCAAATTTTAACTTGCTATAAATCAAATACATGTACAAGAGCCCCATGTGGGATCACGCATCCTTGAAAGCAAGGTTTGAAAAACGGGTCACGGCTCAGGTCACGGACACTAGGCGTGACCGTTATAATGAGTTTTCATAGGTGTGAGCACGTTTTGGGCAAAAAACGCGTTAGATAGTAAAAAACGCGTTTTTTGGACGTTTTTTGAAAATAACAGGAGTTGTAACTGTTAGATAGGAAAAAATAATAATTTATGATCTGAAATTCCTATGCATCGGTTATAACGTACGTGAAAATGTTTTAACGACTCTAAAAAACGTTGTTATTAGGTATTTTTATTTTAATACTCCTTACGTCCCTAAATAGATGACCTATTAATTTTTAAATGTTGTCCAACTAATAGATGACCTATATCATTAAGAAATTCTAATACTACTATTTTATTTGATTATTGTTAGTATAAGAAATGTGTATAATTCGATAGTCATGTTTATATTCTTTACATAGATGTTTTAGAATGCTTTTCACTATACAATTTACGAAAGTTTGATAAAATTCGTATCGGTAAATTATAGCCACTAAAATTTCGTCGGCAATAATTAGCTAGGTGACTAGGTCTACTTCTCCCTTTATTAGAGTGCAGAATTTCCATCAAATGCCAAGAAGTAGGCAGGGTTTTAACAAGTCTATATGGTACTAGACTACAAGTCTATATCAAATAATTATTACGTCCAAATCATGTACCCACCACCATTGCATGATGATGCATATATATTTTTGTTTTTTTATTTCATTTTAAGTTTTCACAAAGAAGTGAAGAACTAAAGCAGAGAACGTTGGTTAATGAATTGAAGATTCAAGTTGGTCCCTCACGGTTGGGGGAGACAACGAATTTAAGATTCAAGTTGGTCCTCATGGTTGGTGTCTGTTCAACGAAATTACTGGAGAGAATATGGTTGTACATTCATGTCTGATGGTTGGAAAAGCAAAAAAACCATACGATTGTAAACTTTCTAGTTTACAGTGGTAGTGGAATTACGTTTTTGAAAAGTGTCGACATAGAACATAATCGGTTGACAACAGAGTATTTAATTACTTTGTTCAAGTCCATTATAGATGATGTCGGTCCGAAAAATATTGTTCAACTAATAACAGATCAAGGATCTCAATTCAAAGTTACAAGTAACTAAGAATAACTTCATTAATCATTAACTTCTTTTTATTTTTGTTTGAATAGGTAAGATATTGGCATCAGAATATGACACATTTTTCTGGGTTCCTTGTGCTGCTCACGTATTGGACTTGATGTTGGAATATATGGAAAAATTCCCTTTTGTTAAAGATGTGATCGGAGAAGCAAGACAAATTAGCAAATTTATTTACAATCATGGTTGGGTTCTTGCTAGATTTCGACAATATTCTGCAGGACGCAATCTATTGCGCCCTGACTTAACAAGGTTTTCAACGAATTTTATTGCAATCAAAAGCATCATTGATCAACGTAATGCTATCGGGAGCCTATTTATGGACAAGGAATTTCTGAAATCGGATGAGGCAAAAACTAAACAAGCTATACAAGTGAAGAATATTATTTCAAATGAGATGTTCTGGACGACGTGTCAAAATGCATGCATAATAGTTGGTCATTTGTCGAAAATGATTCGTTTCTTGGACTCAGAAAAACCCACCATGGGATATTTGTTCCATGCACTTGCTACATGTGTGGAAACTATACAAATGGGTTTGGGATCAAATTGAAATGCTTCTATCGTGGGTGTAATAAAGAAACGATGGAAAAGTCAGTTGAGTTCTCCTCTTCATGCTGCATCGTATTTTCTCAATCCTTATTACATCTTTAACCCAGCAACTAATCTCATCAATAATGAAATTTTTGAGCCGCAAATTTGTCTTACTGAAGTTATATCAAAAATGGTTAGTGGCCCGCAAGAACAAGCACAATGCATGCTAGAGGTACAAAATTACTAATACTATCTCCAAATATGTATATTTAAGTAATTTGAATTTCTAGTAACAATTGTACTTTTCTTTGTAGGCAGAAAGAATGCGAATGATGCAAGGTCAATTTGCAGCACCATCAGCACGTATTGCATCTCAACATGGTGATCCTGTAAGTTGGTGGTTATCTTATGGTGCTGAGTATCCATCCCCCCAAAAGATTGCAGTAAAGATATTAAGTCAAACAAATTAATACATCGTCTGGATCAGAGAGGAATTTGAGTGTGTTTGAAAGAATCCACACCAAACTACGCAATCGTTTACTTTCATCGAGATTAAATGATCTGGTGTATGTCCAGTACAATTTGAAGTTGGAGCAACAAAGAATTAAAGGTAAAGCAAGGAGACATAGCATTGATGTTCATGACGTTCATAATCTACCGAGGGATGACAATATGCTTGACTAGATAGCGGGGGAAGATGAAATACCGGTTTTACCTCAAGAAGAACAGTGGTTAAATATGTTGGAAGAGGAGGTCGTTAATAATCCAGAGCATGTCCCTCTACCATACAACTGGCATGATCCTGAAGCTCAAATCTCATACGAAAGGTTACCGGTGAGTGACTTTGTTTATGACTTTGGTAATCTTTCATTTGGAGACAATACACAATGTTATGAGAATGTGAATCCAACATATGATTCTCGTTACACTTCCGATCGCTCTGACCATGGTGTTCAACATATGAACGAAGGATATAATTCTAATATTGATAATAATAATAATGAAGTAGGTAACAATAATGATGATACTGAAGGAGGTTATGATAACGATAATGATGGTTATTATGATGATTATACTTATGAAAACGAAGATAGCCAGTACCCCGACAACGATGACTATGATCTGGAAAGGAACCGTCGAGAAAATAAAGAATACTTGAAAAAAGATGGTGCTCGTAGTTAGTTCGCGTAGCTTTTTAAATGATGAATACTAGTTTAACAATTCTATGTTTTTTAAATTTGAAGTTTTTAATGTTGTAGTTAGTTTCCTTATTTCATTTAAAAAAAATTAACTCGAAGTTTTCAGCTTTCAATCCAGAGAAGAAAAAAAATCAAAAGAAATGGTAAGAAAGTTATTTACACGGTTATAACGTGCGTGATAACGGGAAAACAGTTCTAAAAAACGCACGTTAAAATGTTATTTAGAAGAAAAAAACATTCAAACTAATTTTAGAAAAACGGTTATAACGTGTATGAAAACGGAAAAACGGTACTATAAAACTGCCGTTTTTCCTATTTATCGGCATAATAAAGGCACGGGGTTCGGGGACCCTCACGGCCACGGTATATGGGTGTGACCGTTTTAACGGTCGTTTTTTCGGTAAAAACTGACATTTTTAAAACCTTGCTTGAAAGTACCATGCCAAGAGAAATCTCAAGATAACCATATCAGTGGGGGCCTAATTAAGCAGGGGCATAGCGAGTGAGAATAGGTGGGCAGTTAATTTCTCCTCCTGCAAATTAAGGTTTAAGAGTTATTTTAACTTGTTATATATGAACCTTTTCTCCCCTCTCTCAATAACCGTTTTTCCAAAACAACAATCCTTATTTTTCTCAGGCCTATTTTTTCTCGATTTTTTCTCAATCTAATCTAGATTTGCTCGGTTTTGGATCTGAGTATTCAGGCCTACCCAGCAAATTTAGGTAATATTAACAAGTAGGATTTTGTTTACAACAAAAACTAGCGTTTTTCAATATTAGGTTTAGGTTTTTGTTCTGTTTGTTGTCTTTTATTATCCATGGCTACTTCAGGCCTTTTGTTGTTTTATTACGCTTTTACAGCGGTTTATCATAGTATTTGGGTGTTTCTGATGGAATTTGATGATAAAATCAAATATATGGACTTGCTAAAGCAGATTTATTCTTCAAATCTTGTCTCAATAATCTCATGTTGGACGAAATTTTGTTCTGGTAATCTCTTATTCATTAATGCAACACCAGGCATCAATGAAGTTCTATGGAAGAAATTTTGGAGAAACTCAAGTATATTATCAACGATTTAGTTATTTGTGTGGAAGTTTATTCATGCAGGAAGAACTTTGGGATACCAGACTATTAATTTTGATACAACTTATCTGATGGTTGAGGCAAAGGTATGTGAATGGAAAACTCAAGTGACAAAATATCTAAATCTCTTTATTGTGATAATTGAAGGGGATGCAGATAATTTTCACCAAGCCATTTTGGAGAATAATCAAGTGGTTCATTGGAGATTCAAGGAGTCAATTAGTTTCTTCCATGTTATTTGGTTTCTTGTAAATCGCAAAAATTTCATTGTAGATTTATCGAATCAATTTGCAATGTATAATGATCAATCAAGAGGGTGTATCTATCTACCACCTCTTCTATGTAATTATCCAAACCTCAATCTGAATGAGGTAATCTAATAAATAAATTCTAGGGGCTTTTCAAGCCCCTCTTTCCATCAAAAAAAAAAAAAAAGAGTTATTTATATGTATTTTGGGTTATTTTGTTTTTGGTACTCAAGTTTTGACCAACTTTGCTGTTTGGTCTAACATTTGTCCAGCTTGGAGTTTGGTACTTGGAAATGACGTTGACTAGCGTTGACTCGGTTAACTTTTGACTTCTGTTTAGTAATTTCTAAAAATATTATATAAAATCTAATTAATATACAAGTTTACTATTATATCCTTCTACTTTACAAATATTGACGAATTTTTTTATGTTTGGAAAACCTTCTTCTCCATCCCTTGATCTCTGTCACCGTCCGTCACCTCCACCACCATTATTCAACCAACTTCATGTAAGTTTTTCTTGTAACAGATAACATCAAGACTCGGTTTAATCCCAATCTGCAATAACTCATGTCTCAACAAAACCCATTGTACTCTAAAAAACAACACAAATCTGCAGAAACACTTTACGCTTGCGTAAATTGATGCTCAAATTAAAACCCCCAAATCCCCAATCAAATCAATCTGAGAAATAAAGTCTTACCTAAGATTATGAGCAGTAGGATTATTGCTAGACCAAAAAATATCAATAGCATTCGTTGCCCAAGAATCAATCACTACAACCATTCCTTTAATGACTTCTCCCCAAAAATCAATCCATTTGCTTCATACTTCTTGTATGTGTTGTCAATTTGGATTCCAAAACAAACCCACTTCTTAATTGAACTGATTAGAGAGATGAGTTCAGATGCAGAAGATTACTAAGTTTACAAGTATACCCACTGAGTTGACGACCCTGATCTATCATGTGCTTCCCCAATTCCATCTCCCCAAACCTGATTTCAGATTCACCACCAGATTCTCGAATTCAGTATCAGTAAAAGTGTAGAACCCCCTTAATTTCTCAAGAATCCTAATTCAGGGAAATCCCCAGATTGAACCATACAAACCCTAATTAATCAATTGATTCGATTCAAGTTCAAAACAAACATTCACACAAACCAAATATCTCGAATTGAATCAATTTATTCAAAGAAAAAGCAACTTAACTACACTGAATTCGGAAGCTCCAGTGGAATTCAAATTAAACCTAATCCAAATCTTCTTCAATTCAATCAATCAACTCGAAATCAGAATGAATAAATAAAATAAAATCACACAATTAATCTCATGAGGAACAGAAGAACCCTAATTTAAAAAATTCCCAAATTAAATCAAAAGAAATCATCAATTCTTACAACTATCCATTTCATGATTTGGACGTCTTTTTCTTCTTCTTGTTGTTGTGGACTATCTCTTCGTCCACTGCTTCAACTCATCATGCAGCGACAATCTCAGAGAACCCAAACTCTTTTTACTCACCAAAAAAACACTAGAATCATAATACATGTATTATTAAAACAGTACCACTAACAACAACTACAACTATACCATCATTTACTAACTCTCCTATCGATTTCATTGTCGATTAAACTAAAACAATCAGATCTGTCAGTAGGAGAATCGTCTTTTTTTTTCCTCACTGCTTCTAAAAGAAAGAGAATGAACCAAGGAATCTGTGGGATATACTTCTTGGTCCATATTAATAAAATTGAAGAGTATAATAATAATTACCCATAGTAATTAAATTTTATTTAAATTTTTTCATAAATACTGAGCGGAAGTCCAATTTTTAAAGAGTCAACGTTAGTCAACGTCATTTTCAAGTACCAAACCCTAAGCTGGACAAATGTTAGACCAAACAGCAAATTTGGTCAAAACTTGAATATCAAAAACAAAATAACCCATGTATTTTCAATCAACACCCCTAAATATACCTATTATTCATATTATTCAGTGGGGGCCTAAAGCTTTAAAAGCTCAAATATCGGACTAGGCAGTAGACACACTTAAGCCACTCCTTGACACATAGTTCACAATCTCACTGAATTCACCGCACTTGTTCTCGTAGAGTTTAGGCTAATTTTTGCAAAAAGTTTGTTACAGATCCAAAGCAGGGGCATAGGGAGTGAGAATAGGTGGGGCAGTTAATTTCTCCTCCTGCAAATTAAGGTTTAAGAGTTATTTATATGTATTTTCAATCAACACCCCTAAATATACCTATTATTCATATTTTGCCCCCTCACAGTGAGTTTTTTTTTTTTTTTGCCTTCTTATCTTTGATCAAGAGGAGATGTCATCTAATCCTCAGTTAGACTGAGGCTAGGTACAAGTGTTTATGTTAATAGATGATGACAGGGAATAAGCTCATCGTTGAAGACAATACATTATCTATAACGGAGCGATTGGGCAACCTCTTCCTCAAGTCTTTCATCTTCAAGCTCTTCCTCATAAATTCTTTGCTGTCCACCGTCTTCTGCCTCTTTTCGTATAAGGTCCTCGACAAGTTTTGAAGGCCGATAACCATCCGGCAGATCATATCGACAGGATTCATACATAGAATCAAAAATCATATCGGAAAACTCATCATCCGGTATGTTCGTTTCCAGATATCTATAATACTTCAATGCATTGAATTCATCCTCCTCCTCCTTGAAAATGAAACGTTCGATCAATCAAATAACACGAAAAATTTAACAAAATAAAAAATAAAAAGATTAGAAGGGGGAAGGCAAAAAATCGGACCTTAGTGGCAAATTTTCTAGTAGTTGATCGGAATCTTGAACACCAAAAGGAACGACGAATCCTTAGTGTTCCTTCTATGAAACCTAATGATAAAGTATTAGAAGAGAAAGGATATATCTTGTTAAAAATTGCTCTCATAGCCATTCTCTACAATTTCTACTACTGTTCTTCCAGACGGCAAGAAGAAATCCAAAAAACACCAAAATGTATGAGCCACAAAGGGTGATTCTGACAAAATAGCTAAGAATGTGAGAGAATCAGCTACGCCTGTTTTCCTCCTTAATAACTTTCCTGAGCATCTCTGTATCCTTATGGCTAAGGATTTAATTCCTTAGAGCAACTGCATTCATACGACTATAACCAAAGAGTAAGGACCAAAAAAATTTGAAAATTTTGGGTTTACTCCGTGTGCGATATAGGTGTAAAGTGGGTTGTGCCAGCACGAGCACGCACAAAGACAAAGACGCTAAAATTTGAGCAAAATTTGACCTAGCACGTGACTTAGCCAAGACACGGCACATCACGTTAGTTAAATGGGACGTCTTTGGGTTTGAATAATTGGCACAATGAGACAAAGAAAGACACGGATAAGCACGATAAGACACGCACCTCAAAGACAAAGACGTTAAGAAAGCACGTCATAATATGTACAAGTACACCATATAACAAGGCATAATACCTCACATTTTTTGTATATTTCACAAAAGAGTCACTATTCTAGCTAGTTTTTAACATTTTATATTGACTTATTTATAACAACACATATAATATCTTAATATTTGGAAAATATATTTCAATATCGTTGTTATAATATCGTCATCTATATTTAACTAGAACATTAATTTACATGACGATAATCCAATTTTATATTTGATGGACTATTTATTTTTATTGAATAAACTTGTTAATTTTACTTGAAATAATATCAAATGGTATGTTGTCTAATTAAATTCTTGTGATAATGTCCGACTTAATGTATACATTAAGTGATTTCAAATTGTTTATAGCACGTGTGCTAGCACGGCACAAAGACAAAGACGTTTATTCGTGTCTTTGTGTTCGTGTGAATGTGGTCTTTGTGCCTAGCTTTTGACTAGTAAAGCATAGCACGGCACATCACGTTTAAATCGTTGGCACAGCACAACACGGCACATGGCACGTGAAGCACGCGACTTCGTGTGCCGGGCTGTGCCGGGCCGGCACGTTTTACACCTCTAGTGTGCGACATTACGGGTGGGAAGACCAAATTTGGTCAAGCGCAACTTATGATTGCGCCCCAACTTTTAATTTTTTTAAATTTTTTTTTTTGGCGGAACTTATGAGTTCCGCCCCATTTCTAGTTTTTTTTTTTAGTTGGCGAATCAAGAATCGCGCCCCAATTTTTTTTTTTTTTTTTTGGATCGGGCGTAACTTGAACTTGCGCCCCATCAAAGGTGAATGGAATCTCGCTCCGACTAAAGATTAGACTAAAGACCAAATTTGGTCTGATATTTGGTCTTTGGTTTGATCTTTAGTCGCTCGATAGTGTCTGCTCTTTCGATAGTATTTGGTCTTTAGTCCCATGACTGTGGTTGCTCTTATTCTACTTAAATAAAACCTTTTTATTATCAAAAAAAAAAAAAAAGGGTGATTCTGAAACCCTAATTCCCGGATGTTTATATTTATAGTATATAGGGACATTGAGGTTATCATAGCCTTCACAAGTAGCAGCTTCGATTTGATCAAAAAGTAAAAGAGCGGCCCAAATAAAACCACGTGTTCTGATAAATTAGTAGGGACCGTTGACAGGCCCTCCTTTTGACAAGATCTATCGACTGTTGGATGATTAAATATTTTTTTTTTTTGAAGCATAATGATTAAATATATATGGAACAGATTATTGAGATCATATTAAGCATAGACACGATCTTCTTACACTTTTATTTTCACCTTATCCAACATTTTGGACGTGTTTTTGGCGAACAAAAGTGAAACCATAAAGTATTTGAAGCTAAGAGCATCCTAGCTAAGAGCATCTCCATGAGACATTAAAAATGTCCTAAATACAAGACCACCTGGGATTTTCAATGATTTAACTAGAAAAATCCTCTCCAATGTAAATGTAAAGGGAGAAATAAAAGATGATGTGTCTGGTAGTTATGTAAACATCCTCAAAGCCATCCTTTAGTTTTAGAGGTTTTCTTAGAGGATGTGAACATCCTAGTCATCATTATCAACGGTTATGATTAAATGTATAATTTGGATGAATGGTCAAAAAAATTTACAACTAAAGTAATACAATTTCTGGTTGGAGATGTTTCTCTTTTATCTCCTCATATTAAGGAAAATTTGGTCTTTAAATCAGAAAAAACAACTTCCACAAAAGATGCACACCAAGTTACCATTGGAGATGCTCTAAGAGCTTCTCTCCCACGGTAAATGTGAATGTTTCATATGTGACATCATTTTTAAGACATCTTTTAAATATAAAATCCTAAATAAGAAAAAATAAAATTTTATCTCGAACCCGTAACGTTTTTTATTTTTTTTACTTATTTGTGGGCATACAATTGGTTAAAATCCTTTTCATTTTAATTTTTTAAAGATTTTTATTAATAAAATTGTGATTAGGATGGGAAGACATTCTCTAAGTGAATGTCTAAAACTAGAGGTTCACCTAGAGGATGTCTTAACCTTTTTTTTTTTTGCTACATCATCTTCACATCAATCGGTTGGAGATGATTTTTTATAAATATGGTTGTGGATCCTACGTGGATAAGGACTTTTCTCTTCACACACACATTCCATTGGAGAGGCTCTAATATTTTGGGATATGTTTGTATTACAAATATCTAGGTACCCATAAAAAATGTGGACATTTCAAAACGTATAGCTCCATCATCTACTACTTTGAAAGTCAACTGTCGAAAATTAACAAACTTTCAACCGTTTAAGTTAAGATTGGTAGATGATGAGGTTTGGTGGTTCGGAAGGTGCACATTTTTTATGGGTATGTGTAGCTTAGTTAGACGAACATCTTCCGAAAATACAAGCTTCAAATATGAAATCATTTGATTTTTATTCATAAAAAGACGTTCACAATATTAGATGGTTCGAAAACAGGAGTGTGGGGGATCCTCCCTCATT
The DNA here is from genome assembly GCA_023529315.1 of Papaver bracteatum. Lineage (NCBI taxonomy): Eukaryota > Viridiplantae > Streptophyta > Magnoliopsida > Ranunculales > Papaveraceae > Papaver > Papaver bracteatum. Next base: position 2,068,839 of record JAJJWX010001659.1, read on the forward strand.
AAGTATTTCATGGATACTTACGAAACCCATGACCCGATTAAACTTAAACCATAACTTTATGCTATTATTTTCGCTGACTTTTCATGTCTTCTTTCGGTTCTTCTCATGTGAACTGTTCATATTCATCCTTATCATGCGAAAGGATGTTATGGTTTAGTACCTTAACAAATATCAAAACAACTAAACTAACAGGTGAATACAGGATTTGAGTCGAGATAAGAGAGAAATATGAGAGAATTGAGAAGAGTTTGAGAGACAGGGAGTTGTGGAGAAGACTTGAAAGAATAATTATATTTTCTTAAGTTTCAAAACTAACAGACTCAAGTATTTATAGTTGACATTACTTGGTAAGAAATCTTGCGCAGCAATTCTAATTGAATACTAACTTTAACTTAATAACTACCTTAACCAAACAAGCTAAATAAGGAAAGTCTAAATAAGGAAAACATTGTAATAGAGGTGTTGGTATCACATCATCCCACCCTGCTTGAAAAAAGACTTGTCCTCAAGTCTGAAACTCTGGAAAACGCAGCAATATTTCATCAACAATATCCCATGTTGCTTCCTCGGTAGCATGACCTCTCCATTTGATGAGCCATTTTGTTCCAGGAACATTGCCTTTCTTATACATCTTATGATCTAAGATTGATTCAGGCTCCCACTTTTCATAATCGACTGTAACAGGCAGTTCAGTCTGCACAATGTCAGATACACCAAGTTTGAGTTTCAAGAGTGAAACATGAAACACGGGATGAATTCTACTGGAATGAGGTAACTCCAAACGATAAGACACAGTGTCAATCTTTTCTAAGACCTTAAATGGTACATAAAATTTAGGTGAAAGCTTTGAAAAAGATGAAGTTGGTGCAGTTGTCTGACGATATGGTTGTAGCCTGAGAAAAAACAAATCCCCAACTGAAAATTTTCTTTCAGTTATATGGTCATCAACATAAACTTTCATTCGTGACTGAGCATCTTGTAAATTAGACTTCAGAATCATCAAAACTTGATCACTAGCTTGTAAGACTACATCCACAACATGGATAGTAGTAGAGTCAGAAATATACGTTGAAACTGTTGGGGGAAGTCTGCTATACACGGCTTGGTAAATGACTCATTTTGATTGATGTATGAAAGATAGTATTATACCACCACTCAGCCCAAGGTAGCCACTTCAGCCAATCATTAAATTTAATTCCAGCAAAACAACGTAGGTAACACTCTAAAGTTCTATTTGTAACTTCAGTCAAGCCATCAGATTGAGGATGATAAGCAGAACTTCTACAAAGTTGAGTGTGCTAAAGCGAAAAGAAAGCTTCCCAAAATTGAATCCATGTCACTTGTGATACTATTAGGCATTCCATGTAAGCGAACTATTTCACGAACAAAAAATTTAGCCATAATATTAGCTGAATAAGGATGTATAAGAGCCACAAAATGTGCATACCTGGACAAACGATCCACCACGACTAGAATAAATGTTCTTCGATTAGATGGTGGAAGACCATCTATGAAATCCATAGATATATCTAACCAAATATTAGTAGGTATGGATAAAGGATGCAGTAATCATGGAGGAGAAATGGATTCATCCTTATTGTGTTGACAAGTATCACAAAAAGCTATATAATCCTTAACTGTCTTTTTCATGACTGACCAATAAAATTTTTGTTGAAGGCGCTTATAAGTATGCAGATAACCATATTGGAGTTGAATGAAATTCATCCAGAAGCCTAGAGCACCATGAAGATGTGGATACTACCACAATTATGTGCTTATAACGAAGAACTCCATCTGTATAAGTGTAATGTGGTATACAATCTTGTTGTTCACGTAACTTTGCAATGATAATACTCAATTCAGTGTCATTATGACATTCTTGGACAATGTCTATAATTCCAGAAAATATAGGTGTAGTAATTTCCATTAATTGACAATCATTAACACGAGATAATGCATCAGTCGCCATATTTAAAGATCCACAGCGGTAAATGATTTCATAATCATAACCAAGTAGTTTAGACAGCCACTTTTGTTGTTCCATTGAAGAGATACACTGTTCCAGGAAGTATTTAAGGCTCCTATGATCAGTGTATATCTTAAAATGTCGACCAAGCAGATAAGGTCGCCATTTATTGACTGCATTGACTATAGCCAATATTTCCTTGTCATAAACTGAAAGATTAAGATTCTTACCTGAAAGTGATTTGTTGTAGTAAGCAATAGGAATTTTATCTTGTATTAACACTGCTCCAAGACCATTACCAGATGCATCACATTCCAAAAAGAATCCTTTTGTGAAATCTGGAAGTGCTAGAACTGGTGTACTAGTTAAAGATTTTTTGAGTTTCTTAAAAGCCGTAGTCGCTTCAGGAGTTCATACAAGGGCATCCAAATTGAGTAATTGTGTAAGTGGAGCACTAATCTTACCATAATCCTTAACAAACTTATGATAATATCCAGCCAATCCCAAAAATCCTCTCAAAGCTTTCACTGTAGTCGGAATAGGCCAATTTGTGATGCAAGATATCTTATTAGAGTCAACTGACACACCTTATGAAGAAACCATTTGACCCAAATAACTAATTGTCTCCTTAGAAAATTCACACTTAGAATGTTTCAGAAATATCTGGTGTGCATGCAAAGCTTCAAACACCATCTTCATATGTTGAATATGTTCGGATTCAGATTTGTTGTAGATAAGTATATCATCGAAAAATACCACTAAAAACTTTCGAAGATAAGGACGAAGAATGTCATTCATCAAACTTTGAAAAGTTGCAGGAGCATTGGACAACCCAAATGGAATTACCAAAAATTCGTAATGGCCATCATGTGTGCGAAAAGCTGTCTTATGTATATCATCTGGATGCACACGAATCTGATGGTAACCAGATCGCATATCAATTTTTGAAAATATTATTGCACCATGTAATTCATCAAGAAGTTCATCCACAATTGGAATTGGAAATCTGTCTTTGACAGTATCCTTATCAAGTGCTCTATAATCCACACACATAAGCCAAGATCCATCTTTCTTGCGAACTGAGAGTACATGGGATGAAAAAGGACTAGAACTAGTTCTAATTAATCCTGCATCTTTGAGTTCCGAAACAATTTTTTCAATCTCCTCTTTCTGAAAATAAGGATATCTATCTGGTCGAACATTCACTGGTGCCGAGTTAGGCAGTAAGGGAATATGATGATCATGCTCCCTTTCAGGTGGTAAATCAGTTGGTGAAGCAAACAAATCAGAAAAACATAAGAGTAAATCTGAAACTTCAGTGTTTACCTGAGAGTTATCTTCTGAAGCAGTTGAGTGCGTGACCAATTGAATTAGAAATCCATGTTGAGTGTTTTGAAAGACCTTCTGCATTGGAATACTATCAAGTAGCATAATTGAAGCTGACTATCCACCAAGTTATGTTCTTGATCATTGAAAGTAAACGCCATGTGTAATTTCTGAAAATCCCAAGAGATATTACCCAAAGTTCTTAACAATTCCACTCCAAGCACTGTCTCACAACCACTTAATTCTAATAAGAAAAACTCAGTAGTGAACTGATAATCTTGCACTATCATAGAAATATCATAACAAGTTCCTTGGGTTTTTAGAATTCCTCCATTACCAACCAGAACATTCATAGTATCATTAACTGACTTAGTTGAAATGCCACATCTCTTAGCTATTGTAGGGTGTAATAAATTGTGAGTTGAACCAGAATCAAGTAAAATTGTGAGTGGATGACCTGCAATGTAACCAGTGACTCGTATAGTATTAGGGAATGAAGATCCAGTAAGAGCATGGAGCGAGATTGTGGGTTCATGATGCATCTGATTCGCAGCTGCAGGAGTAACCATCTCTTCCGAATTAGATGTTGTTATCTCTTCTTCACCTTCAGAGGTGAATTTAGGAGCCATCTTTAGAATTAATAATCTAGAAGTTAATGGTTTTTCACAAATATGTCCAGCCTTATACTGTTCATCACAATTGAAACAAATACCTTGTTCACGTCTTTGTCGTTGCTATTCTAAAGATAGACGCTTAACCCCGGAGGGAATTGTATTCTTCTTGTTCACGTCTTTGTCGTTCATTAGTTGTAGTATTAGATGAAATGCCAGATGAATGAGATGACTATATGTACGGATTTGTTTTCACAAAAGATTTGTAAAAAGAAGAGTTTGAAAGTAACACATCTTCTTATTTTATAGCTTTCATAAAATCTGCAGCTAATGTTGGTGGTTCAAATACCTCAACAGCAGATCGAATTTCCTTCTTAAGAGATATGATAAAGAGATCAATGATATAATCTTCTGGCAAGTCGATAACAAAATTAAGAAGTTTTTCAAATTCTCTAATATGATCACGTATTGAACCTTGCTGAGAAATTGTTGACAGTGCCAATCGTGGATTAGAAATTTTTTTATCAGCAAAACGTTCACGAACCAGTGAACAAAAGTATAGCCATGTAGGATTAGTGAGCTTATTCTGAACCCATCTATACCAAGAATTGGATTCTCCCTTGAAATAATAAGTAGCAATGTCAATCTTTAAGCCTTCAGCTGTATGGTGAAGACGAAAATACTGATCGGCTTGTAATATCCAACCAACTGGGTATGTCCCTTCAAAAGTAGGAAACTTCAAATTATTAGGTATAGGATAAACTAATATACCATTACTTCCACCTGAACCACTATTTCCAGGCATACTATTGTTACTCGCGTTTCCATTGTTTCCATTCAAACCACCAAATCCAAGAGTTGTATTGAGAGGAAAACACGCTAGGAGAAGGGATGCCATATCACGACTAATATTAGCGGCAATAGTGTTGATATTCTGCATATGTTCTGCTGCATCACATTAGACATCTCTTGTTTGTTATTTTCTAAGATAGTTTGCAAACTTGCATTATGTAAAGTTTACGTTCTTTTCATTAGTGCATCTATGACATCAGCTCTTGATTGATCTTCATTGTTTGAAGTATCAATAACAGTTTGCATAAAATCTGTAACTGTTATGTTCAAAGTTTTCATCATAGTTGTAAGCTGGTTAACACTTCAGTAAGTGTCACGATCGCAAGCGGAAGCTAAAAAATATTAGGGTTTTTTTGAGAAGGATCTAACCTGCTCTGATGACAGATGTTATGGTTCGGTACCTTAAAAAATATCAAAAGAACTAAACTAACAGGTGAATACATGATTTGGGTCAAGATAAGAGTGAATTAGGAGAGAATTGAGAAGAGTTTGAGAGACAGGGAGTTGTAGAGAAGACTTGAAATAATAATTATATTTTCTTAAGTTTCAAAACTAACAGACTCAAGTATTTATAACTGACATTACTTGGTAAGCAATCCTACGCAATAATTCTAATTGAATACTAACTTTAACTTAATAACTACCTTAACCAAACAAGCTAAATATGGAAAGTCTAAATAAGGAAAACACTGTAATAGAGGTGTTGGTATCACAACAAAGGACTGCGGAGGAAATTGAGTTAACTCAAAATCTCACTTATTTGTTTAATCTTGTCTTGATTATGAAAGGTAGATATGGGATTTTACTATCCTCTCCTTTTCTTAAATTTTTTCAGGCAAATATTTTTTTTGATTGAAAGAGAAGTTTATTGAAGAAGAGAATATACAAGAAATATACAAGAGAACAAATTACCAGAGGTAATATAAAAGAAAGCCTATAGAGAAAATTACAGCAAAATTGTATCCCAATTGAGAAGGCAAATACTCTAATTAAATAAAATTAAGAAATCTTGAGTTTTAGTTGTTACATAATACGTCTTTTTCAATTTGTTTTTAAATAGGGAATAATCAATTTTCAAAATATTTAGTTTGTTTTTCTTTTAACTCGATCAACGTGAGTTCTTACTTTTATTCATATAAAACAGAACTTTTATCAAAATCAAGATTTCATGTTGCATCGTACAGTAACTTGCATTTCTTAGTTTTTTTTTAGAAGCCTCTTATAGGGGCTCTGTGACGACCCAAATCATAAACCTGCTTAGATGATAAAATTACAACTTAATTGAAGAATCAATTCCAAATTGACGATTTTAAGAATCATAATTACATAATGTGAACTAAAATCAACTTGAACCCGACACTCTGATATTTATAAGTGAAGAACTATCAAATGTTATTAATATATTAGTGTGTATTTTTATAATAATAAAGAATACACATATACAAAAGATTCATAAATTTAACACAGTTCGATAACGTTTTAAACTACGAAAACGAATATCTTCACGTGCACCATTTCTACTGGTAACTGAAACTGAAGCGGGAATGAGCGAGCACATCATCCCAAAAGGGTGCTCAATGAAAACATATAACTCTCAATTAATCACCAACATGCTTCACAGTTCTAAAAGAATATAAATCGAAAGAAAAAAGAAGAAATTAATCATTCAGCTATTTATGCATCATAAAGCAAGTGTCATTCTAACCTCGCCAAACTCATTGGAGAAGACGATACGAGAGCAACCCTAATCAATAATAATAGCATCGTCCACACAGAGTGCCCATACAAACCCTGATTCAGAATATTACCATCAAGATTAGAAAGTTAGACAAATAAGTATTATATGCACACGGGTGATTTCCCCAAAATAAAATAGTATATATAATAGTGAAACGAGGAAGAAGCCGTCCTAATACGTAATCTTTAAACGGGGAAAAATCCGCCCTACTAAATAAATATTGAAACGGGGAAGAAGCCGCCCTACTGTTTAAATTATTTATATACTATCGAAACGGGGAAGAAGCCACCCTACTAGGTAATATTAAAACGGGGAAGAAGCCGTCATACTTAACTTAGCAAGGAGCCATGGGGAATCACAGACACTCCCTGCGGATAAATCATGCAACAGATATAATACGCACATCAAGACACATACAAACATTTACACAGATAGTAACACACACAAACTATCTAAGAGTAACAAAGACTCATCATGCTCGCAGATAGAAAGAATGCTCAATGATTACAAGAAGGTTACAGAGTTCCCACCTGATTTGATGTGTAACACCCCGATTTTCGTTCCCGGATCCCATCCCCTAAAACCTGAAGTGCTACTTCGATACCATAGCCGAAGCCCGGCTACTAAGCCCAAGCTCATTAAAAAAATTATTTGGGCTTAATTAATTTATGTTCAATTTAGAAATTCTATCGCAACGGATACATAAAAATTCTTTTAGAAAGATCTAACAGTTACCTTGATATTATTTTTAATCCACATGAACCCTAGAAATCTCTAGTTTAGCATAAAAATTAATTTCACCGTTAAACGTTCCAGATTCAACCCAAAAGAGTCACGTTTTTGTGGAACAAACGTAAAACAGAAACAGACATCAGTTCACCCCAAGAATTTTACTGAGCACAAATCAAATCCAAAAATTATTATAATTATACATTATGAATCTAACTGATTATAGTTCTAGTCATACATTTTCTTTAATTTTTAGTTTAAGTTAAAGTCATTTTGACCAAAGTCAAACATGTAATTTACCAGAACTGCAGAAAAGCAAAACAGAGATAATCCATTTTATAAAAATCGTATAAAATCAATCACAACCCTAAATAAGGTTTAGTTTACCATTTTAAAAAGGAAAAAAAAAAGATCTTCAAGTTTACAGAAGACACTAAAGCCTAAAACATTCCATAGAATAGTTTGAAAACAGGAAAACTTCAATATAGTTGAATCTGTCAGAAAATGTCTGAATTTCTTACGGTGAGAAACAATTGTTTTAAAAATAATTTAAAACTTATGGAGCTCATAAAATTCTGAATTTTTTATCACTATATCCTGGAGGAGTTTTTCATAAGATAAAAAAAGAATGAAATAAAATTATATTATAGAATAATTATCATTAACAGTCAGACCAGCATGACTCAGAGATTTTCATTGTTTAATCAAATAAAATTTCCTTAACAAAGCATTGTTTCATTGGTTACACATTAACCCAATAATCTCCAAAGTATTAATAATCAATAAATAATCAATAAAAATAATCTAAAAGAGTTTGATGATATTTTATTACTATTTCCAATCACAACTCCTATGCAAACTACTAATTAAAGCACCAAAACCGATCTTTATACTTTTCCGCCATTAGCTCCTTGTGGTGCCATAAAATATGGAATTTTTGTCGTGAAACGACGTGAGTTGTGACACCCAGTAGGAAAAGAAGTAACAAATTATTTTAAGCAACATTTTTTAATTCTTTTTAAAAAATAACTAGCATGATTAACAACGCCGCAAACACACGGAAACACCACATCCATAAACAACAATAAATTCAATCAATCTGCTCGCTCCAGGGAGCCACATGGGTTTAGCAATCAAATAGGAGGCAACCATCAACTCCTAATGAGCCCCATGTTATTTTAGGGAGGAAACCTTCAACTCCCAAGGATATCTCGTATCCGTCAAAAAGGCAAGTCTTTTGGGAAACAACCATCAATTACCAAGGACCGTAATTTATCAAACATGTACATACATCACACAACTTCAACATCATCATGAAATCAGTAAATACCATCAATCACACGTCACCATAATAATTAAAGCCAATAAATATGGATTTAAACAATTTTAATTCAAATAAAAACAAGATTTAGTTAGTGTTGCGCCTACCTCGAACGCTAGCAAATTGTTGCGATGCCAACTCCTTAATTCCTTAGTTTCCTTAATTATCTATGCTTAGTTTATTGATTAGTTTCCTAGTATAGTTAAACTTCTTTTAAGTGTTAAACACGTCAAGTTAATTACTTGTTAGTCAAGTTTGCTGAGTTATAAATACTCTTCCTGGAATTTGTAATACGACATTCAATTAATACAGCTCAAGTTCTCTTTATTAGTTATAAAGCAGAGGTGGCTAATCCCCATAAAAAAGGATTATATCATAGGGTATATTTTGTCTTAGTATTTTGGTTTAGAACACTAACACAAATAATATCAAAGAAGAATAACAACATACGGATTAGGATATCCCTTTCCAAAACTCGAACTAATCATCGTGCCTCTGGTAACAGCCGCAAGGTAGGTATATGTTTTAGTTTTGCAAATGATGAAGAGATCTAAAGAGAAAAAACTTAAAGGTTTAAGGCTTCTCTGCCAATCTATGCGGCCAAACCTAAATTATTATTTTTTTAACATTTTTAACATTTCTTAATATATCCCTACGTCCTAGTCCTCGTAAGACCTATCTAAATATACCGCAATCATAGCTAACCTAATAGTGACACCTATCACAAAATTAATAAAATCCATGGCAACTTATCGATCAAAAACAGTGCAAGTATATCCGAGCACATTAGAAGGAGAAGAGTCTACCAACAGAAAAAGATTGAGAAATACGGAACCTGAAACTGATAACCCCGAGATTGCTGCTTCTAATTAAACCAGTCTAACCCATACAAACCCAATCTTCAATCTTCTGAATCCATGGCTTTGTTTTCAACTGAGACGAATCATTCAGACTTGATGAGATTCACTGCAAACCAGATTGTAGAGGGTGATGTGGAGATGCGTGACAGAGCTTCTGATGCACATGCTCTTGTAAATCTCAACTATGGAGCACAAAATAGAACTACAAACATGGTATTCTTCTATAATCACTCTTCAATTTTAATTCGTAAGGTTTTCAAAATTAGGGGTTTAATTTTGTCGATTAGGGTTCTCAAAATTAGGATTTTTTTCTTGTTCTTTAATTACTTTGCTGAATTGTGGTGCTTCTACTTTAATTTGAATCCAATTGCAACCATTTTGAACATAATCTTTCATTACTCACACAATCTGATAAGAACATCACATCTGAACATCATCCCTATTGGTAACTACTGTTTGGGTATTTGGTGTTATTGTATTACTGGTGATACCCTCCTGATGTTGTCTTATAATTATTTTCTTATTAGTTTACTCTTAGGAATTACAATTTTTTTCTTGTTGATCTTGTGGACTTATAATTTTTGGTGCTTTAATACTTGTCTCTATACTGCCTCTCATATTAAGATAGATCATTACAACTTAATTGATTGCATTTTTCTTATTTTTATTGATACATATTTCTTGCATCTAGTTGGCTTTTGTTCTGTGTGGATAAAGAAGCTCCTTGGAGCTTATTCTCATTCGTTTAAAATGAGAATTCTGTCGTGGAATTGTCGGAGTTTTGGCAACCCTTCCACCAGAACTTCCTTATGGAATTTGATCAGGTCTCAAAATCCTGAGATGATATTCCTTTGTGAAACTAAAAACAATACCAACAAAATGCATAAATATTTAAAAATATTTAATTTTCCTAATTGTTGGGTATACCCTTCCATAGGTCTTGTTAGGGGCATTGTCCTTCTTTGGAAGACTGGCTTTCAATGTCAAATTGTCCAAAACACTGATAAAATGATCAATGTGATTATCAGTGATGACCTCAACAAACCAGAATTCCCAGTTACTCTAATTTATGGTTCTGTATTTCATGAAGAGAGAGTACAACAATGGGAATACATAGGTGAAATTGGCTCTAGAGCCAATCTTCCATGGGTTATCATATGTGATCTTAATATTACTATGCATGCCCATGAAAGATCGACTTTCACATCTCCAACTACTATTGACTTTCCAATTATTCAACAAGTTATTGATAATGCTAATTTATCTGACCTAGGATATATTGGTACTCAATATACTTGGAATAATAGGCAAAGTGGAGATAATTTTATTGGTGCTAGAATTGATAGGGCTTTGGGTAATGGTCTCTGGCTACAATATTATGGGCTCGCAAAAGTAGTCCATATTGACACCATAGGCAGTGATCACATACCCATTATCCTGGAGACTTCTCCCATGTCTCATCAAGGTAGTAAGCCATATAGATACTTCAAATGCTGGAGGAAGTACCCATCTGTTAGAGATGTAATTAAAAATGGATACTCTAAATATGTTAGGGGATCTCCTTCATATCAGCTTACACATAGACTGAGATTTGTTAAACATGAACTTAAAATTTGAAATATCCATCATTTTGGTAATATTGACCAAAAAGTGAAAACTCTAAGTGATGAGCTCAGTAATCTGAATAGTTTACCCTATACTACTCAGAACTTAGAGCACATAAAACAAGTTAAATTGGACTTAAATCACTGGAAAAAAGTTCAAGAGGAATTTTATGCCCAAAAGTCAAGGCAAAAGTTTTTTAAATCTTTTGATAGAAATACTGGTTACTATCATAATTCTGTCAATAAAAGAAAGCATTATAATCACATTAGTGCTCTAAAGATGGATAATGGCCAATGGATCAATGATAGAGATAATCTTGAGAATCTGTTTGTTACTCATTTTAGTTTTGTAGGTTCCACAACAAATCCTTATAGGAACAATGAGTTTCTCAACTGCGTTGACCCCTGCATCTCTCAAGATTATAATATAAATCTTCTTAGACCTATTACTCAGCAAGAGATTAGGGATACTATAAACCAAATGAAAGCCTGGACTGCTCCAGGGCCGGATGGTTTCCCTCATGGGTTTTATAAAGAAAATATTGATCTTTGGATAACCGACGTCTGGAAAACAGTTCAATTTTTTTTCAATTCCAAACATTTATTAAAAGAGATGAATCATACTTTTCTTTCCATAATTCCCAAAACTAATAACACTTTTACCCCCTCTGATTTCAGACATATTTCCTTATGTAACTCTAATTACAAAATTAATTAGTGTTTATAAAACTAATTACAAAATAATCTCCAAGATTATAGTAAATAGAATGAAGCCACTATTGGGTAAGATAATAAGTCCTTTCCAGTCAGCACATGTGCCCCAGAGGAATATTCATGACAATTTTATTATTTCCCACGAGCTGGTGCATACCATGAAAAGGAAAAAGGATAGATGGGGTGTCATGGGCCTTAAACTTGACATGTCCAAGGCCTTTGACAGGGTAGAATGGCCGTTCCTTTTAGACATTCTTAAATCTTTCGGATTTTCAAATCATTGGTGTGACTTAATTTTTCAATGTGTGAGTACCATTAACATCTTTATATTGCTAAATGGCTCTCCATGCAATTCATATAATCCAACTAGGGGCTTGAGACAAGGAGACCCCTTGTCTCCTTACTTGTTTATACTTTGTATGGAAGCTTTCTCTAGATATTTAATCCATGATGAAAATTCTAATCTTATTCATGGTATTAAAGTAACTAAAGAAGCCAGTCATCTTATCTTTGCAGATGATTACCTTATTTTTTCTAAAGCCTCCCATAGAGAAGCTGATATCCTCATGAATCTCATTCGAGATTTCAGCCTTTGCTCTGGTCAGGTCATAAATATGCAAAAATTGAGTTGTTTTTTTAGCAAAAATGTCCATCCTGATGTGGTTGTTTCTCTCATTAGATCTCTCAATGTAAACAAGATTGATTTTAATGAAAAAAATTTAGGTATTCCTCTTTTTATCACAAGATCTCATTCTTATTCTTTGAATCACTTGAATGAACACTTTGACAAGAGAGTAGCTAAATGGAAAGGTAAACATATAAACCAAGCTGGTAGATCAGTGTTGGTTCAGCATGTGTTAAAGTTTTCACCTATTTATCACATGAATACTTTCACACAATTCCAGATAACATTCTCCAAAAAATAGAGAACTCCCAAAGGGATTTTTGGTGGGGAAAAACTAGACTCGGTGGTTTTTACCCCACCAACTGGAACAAAGTTTGTACTCACAAACTTCAGGGAGGCCTTGGTTTTAAAAACCTAAAATATGTTAACCTATCTTTGTTATGTAAAACTGCATGGAAATTGGTACACTCTAATAATGAGTTGTTTGCCAAAATTCTTAGATGCAAATATTTTAAACATGGTCATCCTTTTAATTATAATGAAAAACAAGACTCTTCATGGGTCTTGAAGAGAATTCGTAGAGGTATTGAATTTATTTCTAAACACTCCCATTGGGAAATTAGGAATGGTCAAAATGTTCTTGCTTTCAGAGATAACTGGATCCAGAATCTTGTTATCCCTTTACATGTCTCTGCTCTTAATCCTAATTATACAGTGTCTGAGTTTATTGATCATGATACTAAGAGCTGGAAACCTGAATTAGTCAATGATTTCTTCACTCCTTGTAATGCTCAAGCTATCCTTAGTACTATAAGGGGTACCCCTTATAGGGCAAGATAGGATCATCTGGCCTTTCACTAAGAATGGAAAATTCTCAGTAAAATCGACATATAAAGTAATCTCTGGTCACATTCACATGCAAAACCCTAGCTCTTTAGATCCAACTTATAAATTTTTTTGGAAATTGAAAATCCTTCCTAAAATCTAACTGTTTATTTGGAAATGTTATGAAGGAATCTTGCCTTGTAAAACTACTGTTTTTAGATTTAGCTATGATCAGGATAAACATTGTGATATGTGCAATCTAAATACGTATGAGTCTGTGGAACATATTATCCTTCACTGTCCTTTTGCACAAGCAGTTTGGACTCTTACCCCATTTAGAGATGAAATCTTGCAAGACTCTTCCTTGAATATTAGTATGGCTGATTGGGTCTATAAGTGGTTAAAAAATGCCACTCTAAGAGTTAAAGTCATTAGTGTGTTTACTATAGCTTGGTGTATCTGGAGAGATCGATGCTCATTTACCTTTCAGAATAAATCTCTCAATCATAAATCCACTGCCAGAACCGCAATGCAACTAGTCTTCGACACTGAACATTACATGAATAATGAGAACTGCCAACCAGTTTTATCCTCTACGGTTCCACTTGGATTTGATTTTGTTTCTGCTACTAGTAGTTTACCACATGACTGCATTATTATTTATGTTGATGCTTCTTATGATATAATTACTAATTTATCTAGTATTGGCCTTATAATGAATGATAATGCAGAAAACTATCTTGGATGCAAAACTATCTCAGGAGTGACCAGGAATGCAGAAGAAGCCGAAAGGTTGGCAGTACTAGAAGCTGTTTTATGGGCAATGGAGAAAGGAAAACTAAAAGTTTGTCTCATTAGTGATGCAAAATTAGTCTTAGATTACCTAAATAATAATAATGTCCAGATATGTTGGTTCAATAACTTTATTCTAGATGATTGCAAGTCAATCACAAGTACTTTCTCTTTCATTAGATTTGAATTTCTAAACAGATTTTTCACAAATGTGGCTGATGTTGCTGCCAAACACTGCAGAACTTCTAGAGTTGATGGTGAATGGTTTGGTCACACACCAGACTTCCTCATTCCACTTATGTAATTCTTCTTTGAATTAATGAAATTCTCTTTTCTATCAAAAAAATATAAATATCCGAGCACATTCCTTAGCCAATTAAATTCATCGTCTAACGGTAGACAAGTGATCCTAGCTGGGTTTACCAAAATCCACAAACCTTGATACTGTGGTCCACTGATTTCCTTTTGATTCAATTATTCAATTTAACTCGTATGATAGAAAATGGCAAGATCAGATCGCTCAACTATAGGCGAAGTAGTTTCGTCTGGCTTCACAATCCCAATGAAGTCTTTCAGTCGTTAACCTACAGGGTCTCGAGAATAAACCTAAGGTTAAAGGAGAATCGACTCTATCAAAACCAACTAGTATCACACAGGAGGTGTGGGGATTATTTTTTCCAGTTGCTAGAGTTCCTCTTATATAGTTTTCAAATCAGGGTTTGCAATCTATGTTAGATTAGTAACAGAGCATTCAATATTCACCATTAGATGAAAACCTGATTAGATACAAGCTAATATATTTCAACCGTTAGATCGAAACTTAGCTTGTCACAAACAACTGAAATGTATTTCATTTAGGTTTGAGTAACCGTACCTAAATGTGTACACTTAGTTGGTTCACAAATAGTTAACCAATGGTTAGCCATATGATAACTTCCATATTAACCGTATTCATCTTTCTCATAACTAGTTCAAATGACTCATAAGAACTAGTTGAAGAGTTTTTCAATTGCTTAGGTCTTTATTCATAGACGCGATTGAAACAAAATCGGTTTGATCCATTTGAATCAATTCATGAACAATATAGCCACGGTTTGCAAAGATTGCATTCCTTATAATTTATTGTTTTAAGTTCATGAACTACCGATTTGAGAAATAACCAGCTTGGGTACACGTACCTTAGCTACCGGATTTGAGTTGACTTTGGTTTCCAAACTCATCAGAATTTTTCGGGTAGAAAAGTTCCGCCAGTACACATACGGGTACGCGTACCAAAGGTGACTGGTTTATGAGTTCGTAAACTCCAAACTCATTATAATTTTCCGGGAGGAAAAGTTCCGCCAGTACGCGTACCCAACCTATCTCCTTCACCAATACCGTATGCACACACTTGGTTTCCGGTGCATGGATTTATACACTAATGTGCGAACACACTATATATGCTTATATTCATAGATGGTAATCTCTACTCTACATTTCAATCATTGAAACATTCTTCTATAATGTTATAATAGTCGTTATTCACAACTATTGTCATCAAAGCCATTTTCAAGATTGAAACGTCATCATGACTTTCGTCACGGGTAAAGATGAAAAATGGTTAAAACGAAAGCTTACCAACACATATTTCGAGAAAAAGATAGGCGAGTAAATTCTGCTCGAAATAGCAAATGTGTATGTATGAAAACTATCATACTTATACGACTTTTGTCTCAAGAGTAGGAGATAGAGTAGACTTTTGAGTGATTTATAAGTTCAAGTCTCCACATACCTTTTAGTCGGATGAAGTTCCATTGGTTCCTTGAGTAGTTCTTCGTCTTCGTAAGATGATCGCCATGGAGTTTAGAGCTCAACTACACTTAACTATCCTAGACCGAGACTTAGCCATAAATAAAATAGAAATCAAGACATATAGCAACTAATTTGACAAACAAGCTTGAGATAGCAACGCTTGAGAGTTCGACCGATCAATGCTCTAACAGAATCAACTAAGTCAGCGATCTGACTCGGTCATCTTCTTCACCAATAATTATATTTTGCCAAGTGTTGATCACTAAACTCAACACAAGGGGTCAACTTCAAATATCTCTTAATTACTTCCTATAAATTCAAATTAAACAAACTACATCAATTTAGAAACACGGGTTCACCCTATACAACTTTTACGTACTGATTATTTTCCATTTTTATCTGTAGCCTATCTAGAAATGACCAAACTTATAGACACACGTGACTGATTACACATGGTTTCAGCTTCGTCGACTAGTTTTCTAACATCTATATCTCATTCGTCACTCAACCGATTGGGATAATCTTATATGTCCAGAACCACCACTCGGCGTACTACAAATTCCATGCATATAGATATATCAAGTTAAGCCTTTAAGGTACCTATAAATGTATCTATATTATGGCCAGTGACGCAAACACCATTACATAAAATCATGATTCTCAGCTTATTTGATTGAGTGATTTATAACTTATAATCAATATATATGAATTACACAATTACTATAAACATACTAGGAACAATTGGAAAGATTACCTTGATTAGTTTTGACTAGTTTCTAACACTTTCATGATAATCATCATTACCACCATGCATGAACACTATTAATTTCATGAAATACTCTTATTCCCTTTTATATTTCTCTACAGCTATTTTTCGTAGAAAATATTTCTCTCCAACTCTTTTCATGTAACTCTATAGGAAATCTAAATCACCATCTCTCTTCTTCTTACTCATTATCATCAACATGGGTTCAAACTCTCTTTTCCTGCTATCTCCTATGAAAAACTCCAACATTTTTCTCTAATAGCCCAAAACACCACCACTACCACCTTGAGTTCGCATGATTCAACTCTCCCAACTCCAAACTACAACATCTCCTACTTCTCTTATATGCCAGCTCCTTCTTAAGTTTAAAAGAAGATAAACTTCAAACCAAAGTATTAGTTTTTATATTACGGTTAATTAATTAACTTAATTACTTATTAACCTAACATAAACTTAATTATATATTAACTAAACCTAAGTTAAAGTATAATATGTTACATTATTCGATGTCTAGGAGACTACTAAGGGATATCCAATTTCCAATTAAAGGTACAGTCAAATAGATGTCCGATCAACGGTCAGGCGGTCAAGGTTCTTCGGTCAACGAACTTTGACTAATTTCTATTCCTAAATGCGGGGGTCTAACAACCACACCCAAAAATTCATTTGGCACTCTGAGAGGACTTAATCCAATACACTTTCTAGAGAATCAACTAGACAGTCAGACTCAATCTAGAGTAAAGTATATCAAAGAGTTTAATATCTATGTTTCACAATGTAATCATCAAATCAAACAGATAGAAATCCGCGAGCCTGATTATTATGTGAAAAAACTTAAACGGTACCAAAGACCAATGCTCAAGTGTCAATCAATTTAAATCCATGACCAAAGGTTGGATATTCTAATTGATTGATCTAAACACACAACCTGTGATATTTCAATTATATAACAAAATATAATGCGGAAAAGAAATAACACGGGCACCAGAAGTTTTGTTAACGAGTAAACCGCAAATGCAGAAAAACCCCGGAACCTAGTCCAGATTGAACACCATACTGTATTAAGCCGCTACAGACTCTAGCCTACTACCAATTAACTTCGGACTGGACTGTAGTTGAACCCTTATGAATCTCACACTGATTCAAGGTACATTTCCGCTCCTTACGTCTCTGATCCCAGAAGGATACTATGCACTTGATTTCTTTAGCTGATCTCACCCACAACTAAGAGTTACTACGACCCAAAGTCGAACACCTGATAAACAAATCTGTCTCACACAGAAAAGTTTATAGATTGAATAAATCTGTCTTCCACAGAAATACCCAAGAGTTTTTGTTCCATCTTTTGATAAATCAAGGTGAACAGGAATCAATTAATAAATCGGTCTTATATTCCCGAATAACATCCTAATATTATCAATTACCTCACAATAATCTTAATCGACTAGCGAAACAAGATATTTTGGAATCACAAACGATGAGACGAAGATGTTTGTGATTACTTTTATCTTGCCTATCGGAGAAATTAATCTCCAGTCAATTATTTCAATTGTACTCAATACGATAGAATCGCGCAAGATCAGAATACGCAACTACAAAGAAAATAGTTGGGTCTGGCTTCACAATTCCAATGAAGTCGTTAACATACAGGGTCTCGATAGAAACCTAAGGTTAAAGGAGAATCGACTCTAGTTATGCAACTAGTAACACACAGGAGGTGTGGGGATTAGGTCCCAGTTGCTAGTTCTCCTTTATATAGTTTTCAAATCAGGGTTTGCAATCCAAGTTACCTTGGTAACTGATGTGATTTCAAAGTTGTTGTAGTAATAGGTTCGTTGAGACTTGTGAAAGCAATAGATTTTAGACTTATACAACTAAAGAAAACAAAGAGAAATTAATGCAGAATTGATTTCAAGATATTAAAAATAACCAAGACACTGATTCCACCATTACACATGAATGAATGATGGTAAATAACCCAAAACTCTAATTATCTTTTAAGTCCCTTATTTCTTAACTCACAAATAATCAGGCAAATTCTCAAATATCAATTGTATTCCCTAAGCATAGATTATCAATTGACTAAAAAAAGTATAACCTATCAGATTGAATCACAACTAATTAAGAAAATTACGCAAACAATTTAAAACTCCGAAAAAGCAGTGATTGAGTGAATTATAAATTAGAGAAAATAAAATAGTTACCAATTATTCATGCGTAAATAGCTTCCTCATTTCCTTGGTTGTGGGAGAATTAGCTCATTATCATGTTGGAAACACGCTCAAAAATTGATTTCATTGCTCAAAGTGTTTACAAATGATGAAAATGGGAGAAAATAATTAAAAACCGGGTTTGTAACAATTATATGTGTTACAAACCGAACTGTTACAGAGAACGATAATAGCTAACTGTCGTTGTCACTGTAGCAAAGCGATTGTCTCTTGTGCGTCTTATGTTCTTGGTGTTCATCACAGCAGCAGAAAAGGGCAATTCTCTGCAACTCTGAATTTTTGGCTCTGTGATGTTCTAAACTGCTCCCAATCCCTTCATAACCCCTCTATGCTACGTTAGAAACTATTTATAACCCAACAACACCTAAATATCTCGCCATAACTTCATATAATCCTCCATTACTCGGCATTATTCTTTACGGCTTGTTTAGGAAATAATCTAGATTTTTGATTTCTCCACGCGTTCTGAAGCTGCCAAATTGCCATATTTAACTCCTTTACACTCCATATAGTTGTTAGGGTCTTCCAAACATGTGCAAATTCCTATGTTTCTCGCGCAATCTTGTGAATATCTCCACCGATGCGCGTGTTTCCCTGTTTTTCTCTCGCGGAAATTACAGCCAAACTGGATCGAATCCAACACCTCTACCATCCCTGTCTAGCCCATAGAAAAATACCCAATCGATTCCAGTCCTTTAGTCTCACCCAAACAAGCTCAAATCATCAACCCTAATTCTGCCAGTCGAGAATCGTTTTTCCCGCCAAAACCAACAATTTGAAATGGTGAAGATGGAGTCCCCCTAACCAAACCGGGGGTGCGAATAACAAGATGGCCACTGAGGTGACCCTTATCCAAAAGCGAGAGTCCGAATAACAAGTGTCCTTCGGGTGCTTTAGACAACTTTTTGAGCCTTTTTTTCCAAAAATGTTTATTTCCCAAAAATACCTACACACACATAAAACACCATAATAAGTACAAAAATGAGCACTAACAATACAGAAAATTGAGGACAACTTAGACACAAAAATGTGTCTATCAAATACCCCCCAAACTTATTATTTGCTAGTCCTCGAGCAAAAATAAAAACCTAACTCACAAGGTGGCCCTAGTGACCGAGTTAATCTCGGGAGGGTTTACCAGAGGTGTACCCACAAAACCTTTACTCCAGACCCTATCTATCTACGCAGAACCTTGGAAGGCACTAAAGAATCTCATTGGTTGGCATACTTATTGACTACAGGAGGAAGTACCCTGATGCGAAATTCCAATTGTTGTACACGAATTTTCACTCAAGCATACTAAAATTCATATATAAGTCACAGAGCTCTACTCAGATAGCTTCTGGACATCATAACCGGAATCAACCAATCACATGGATAGATGAAAAAGATGGATGTAGAGAAAAAAACGTAGATGGTTTGACTAAGGTGAACGGTGTTTCCCATATCTGTCTGAAGGCCACTACTAGGATGAAACTATCCTAATGGACTGAGATACCGGTTTCACTAATATCAACACAGATGGAAAAAATAAGGGAACCAACGGGTGATAATCCTAACTCTAGGTCAACACAACTGGCATATACAAGGGCACCAGTGGTCGACTTTATTGAATTTATTTCGGTTGGTCTGATGGTCTGGTCTCAATTCTTTTTCGTTTTTTTTTTGTATCCCAATCACTCTATTTCACCCTAGAAATGGTAACAACTTGAATCGTGTGCCCCACCAAATCACTTGAAAAAAAACAAAAAAAAAACAGAAGGTGAAAAGGATTCAACGAGATATGGAGAAACTACCATGTTTTTTTTAATTCTAACACCTGAGCTCTGTGCTTTTATGAATAGACTCTTTAGATGTTTCCATCTAATCAGATTGGTTCCTCAACTCCTACAACCAAGATGTTCCCTTCCACTTAGATTGGTTAGTTCCAACTTTAATAACCATAAATTTCTAGGCTTTGGAGTTTATTTATTGCAACTAAAAGCTAACAAAAAGTTTCTTCCCCACCCCCAAACTTAAATCTAACATTGTCCTCAATGTTTCTAACGAAAGAGAAATACCAAAAAGTAAAGTAACAGGAGGAATCAGTAAAGAGAGAAGTCGGAAAGATAATACCTGGGTGAAGAGAGAAATCAAAAACTAATATACAACATACAAATCACCTTGATGGTCAATCAAGGGTAAATTGGGTCCTCCAGAGGGACCTCCTCAACATCACCTGTAGGAAAGGGCTTTAAAAATGGTTTCAATCTCTGACCATTAACCTTCGAAGAACTACTACCATCCGGTGTATCGATCTCAACAGCTCCATGAGTTAAGACAGTGCGAACAATAAAAGGACCCGTCCACCGAGAACGTAACTTCCCAGGGAAAAGATACAAGAGGGTATCATACAGAAGAACTTTTTGACCTGGAGAAAGTGACTTTCTTAAAATATTCTTATCATGCACAAGTTTCATTTTGTTCTTATACTCCTTAGCACTATCGTATGTATCTCTACGAATATCTTCCAACTTATTGATCTGGAGTTTCCTATGGGCTCCTGCCTTGTCAAGTGAAAAGTTTAGCTGTTTAACAGCCCAATATGCTCTATGTTCTAAATCAATAGGTAAGTGACATGCCTTGACATATACAAGTCGATAAGGTGACATTCCAATGGGGTATTAAACGCAGTAAGGTAAGCCCATAAGGCATCAGTAAGCCTAGACGACCAGTCTTTCCGATTAGGATTAACTGTTTTCTCTAATATACGTTTTATCTTCCTATTGGAAACCTCTACCTCACCACTAGTCTGAGGATGATACGGGGTAGCTACCTTATGTGTAATACCATATTTATTCATCAAAAGCTTAAAATGTCCATTACAAAAGTGCGACCCTCCATCACTAATTATTACACGCGGTGTACCAAAATGTGTAAGTATATTATCTTTCAAGAACTGAATCACAACCCTATGGTCATTGGTTTTACACACAACCGCCTCAATCCACTTAAGGACATAGTCTACAGCGACAAGGATGTATAAGTTACCAAAAGAATTAGGAAATGGACCCATAAAGTCAATACCCCACACATCAAAGACCTCAACAACTAAAATAGGGTTCAAGGGCATCATGTTCCTACGGGAAATGGTTCCTAATTTCTGGAAACGTTCACAAGTAACACAGTAACTGTGGGAGTCTTTAAACAACGAAGGCCAAAAGAATCCACACTGCAATATCTTAGCAGCAGTCTTCTTAGCACTAAAGTGACCCCCACAAGCATGATCATGACAAAAGGAAATAATACTGGACTGGTCACTCTCAGGTATACATCTTCTAATAATCTGGTCTGGACAATACTTAAAAAGATAAGGATCATCCCAAAATAAGTGCTTAACCTTGGCTAAAAACCTAGAACGATCTTGTTTACCCCAATGTTGGGGCATTCGACCAGTAACAAGATAGTTCACTATATTCGCATACCAAGGTAATTGGGTAAGAAAGAACTGTTGTTCATCAGGAAAGTTATCCCTTATAGGAAGGGAATCATCAGGGGAATCAACAACTAGCCTAGACAAGTGGTATGCTACTACATTTTTTGCACCCTTTTTGTCTCTAATGACTGGATAAAACTCTTGCAACAAAAGGATCCACCTAATAAATCTAGGTTTCGTATCCTTCTTAGACAGAAGATATATCAAAGCAGCATGATCAGTATATATTACGACCTTAGAACCTAAGAGATATGGTCTAAACTTGTCTAAGGCAAACACAATGGCTAACAGTTCCTTCTCTATAGTGGTATAGTTCAACTGGGCATCATTCAGAGTTTTGCTAGCATAGTAAATCACATGAAGTAATTTGTTTTCTCGCTGACCTAGCACAACACCAATAGCATAATCTGAAGCATCACACATGATCTCAAAGGGTAGGTTCCAGTTAGGTTCCTGGACTTTCGGGGCGGTAGTGAGTAAAGTCTTAAGCTTCTCAAAAGCCTCTAAACAAGCATCATCAAAGACAAACTTAACATCTTTTGCAAGAAAATTGCAAAGAGGTCTAGAAATCAAGTTAAAATCCTTAATGAATCGACGATAAAAACCTGCATGTCCTAAAAATGACCTAATATCTCTTATGGTTTTTGGGACTTGTAAAGTCTTTATAAGGTCAACTTTGGATTTATCTACCTCTATACCCTTAGAAGATACGATGCGTCCTAAAACAATTCCTGATCGAACCATGAAATGACATTTCTCCCAATTAAGCACTAGATTCTTTTCCTTACAAATAGTCAACACTAATGATAAATGATGCAAGCACTCATCAAAAGACGAACCAAACACTGAAAAATCATCCATAAATACCTCAAAGAACCGTTCTACAATATCTGAAAATATGCTCATCATGCAACGCTAAAAAGTCGCAGGGGCGTTACATATCCCGAAAGGCATGCGTCTATACGCAAAGGTACCAAAGGGACAGGTAAAAGTGGTTTTCTCCTTGTCTTCTGGGGAAATAACGATCTGATTATAGCCTGAGTATCCATCTAAGAAGCAATGGTAACTATGTCCTGATAATCTCTCTAGCATCTGTCGATGAAGGGAAGGGGAAAGTAGTCCTTCCTAGTGACCTTGTTAAATTTCCTATAGTCAATGCAAACACGCCAACCCGTGTTCACTCGGGTTGGGATTAACTCATTATTATCATTTTGGACTACACTAATACCAGATTCCTTGGGAACAACCTAAACGGGGATGACCCACTTAATGTCAGAAATGGGGTAGATAATGCCTGCATCTAACAACTTAAGAACCTCGGTTCGAACTACTTATTTCATATTTGGGTTCAGTCTATGTTGCATCTTCATAGAAGGTTTGGTGTCACTCTCTAAATAGATCTGATGCGTACAAACAATGGGACTTATACCCTTAATGTCTGATATGGTCCACCCTAAAGCTTCTTTGTTGTTTTGAAGGACGGTTACTAGCCTACTTTCCTGATCATTATCCAAGTCGGATGGTACAATTACAAGTAAAGTTTCAGATGGGCCTAAAAAAATATACTTCAAGGTATCTGGTAGTTGTTTAAGGTCCAACTTAGGAGGCTCTTCTAACGAAGGAACTAGGGTAGACTTAGAAACTGGTAGTGGTTCGAACTTAGGTTTCCATCCATTACTAGTGTCTAACAAAGGGGTTGAATCTAACAAAGCATTCACCTCATTAATCACATTATCATCATCAAAATCAATACCAAAGTGAGCTAGGCATTTCTCTAATGGATCTTCTAAAAAAGTATTTGGTAATGACTCCTCGACTAATGTTCCTATCATGTTTACCTCTTCTATGTCCGAGTCATCTAGTTCAGAGGGTAGCTTCCTAATATTAAAAATGTTCAGCTCAATAGTTATATTACCAAAAGATAAATTAATAATACCATTTCGAAAGTTAATGATCGCATTGGATGTAGCTAAAAACGGGCGACCTAAAATCACTGGTATTTGGTTCTCTAGGTCAGGGACGGGTTGGGTATCTAGGATAACAAAATCCACTGGATATATAAACTTGTCGACCTCTATAAGAACATCCCCGATTACATCACGAGGAATTTTAACGGACCTATCAGCTAACTGGAGTGTCATCTGGGTAGGTTTCTTCTCACCAATTCCTAGCTTAAGGTACACATGGTATGGGAGTAAGTTCACACTGGTTCCTAAGTCAAGCAAAGATTTCTCAACACGGTATTTACCTATTTTTCAAGAAATGGTAGGGGACCTTGGGTTTTTATACTTAGGAGTAGTGGTATTCTGAATAACGGAACTCACGTGACTAGCTAGAAAGGCTTTCTTCTGGATACTAATCTTTCGCTTTCGCGTACACATATCCTTAAGGAACTTGGCATAAGCGGGAATCTGCTTAATTGCATCTAATAATGGAAGGTTGATAGTTACTTGCTTAAAAACCTCAAATATATCATTAAAGGTTGACTCCCTCTTAGTTGGAACTAGAAGCTGTAGGAATGGGGCTCTAGGAACAAAACCGGGCTCAATATGACCCTCATTGGTCTCTTTAGAGACTCTATCAGTCTCCTCAATTTCTGGTTCATAAGGGTGAACTACAACATGTTCACTATTAGGCATGAAAACCTTGTTGTCTATCACTCTACCACTCTTAAGGGTTTTAATAGCATTCACATGATCGGATGGTCTTTCACCTATTTCATTAATTCCTCTAGGGTTGGGTTGATTTTGACTAGGAAACTTATCTATTTTTCTTAAAGACTCATTTATCTGACTAACCTGGGTTTTCAACTCGGAAATAGCATGAGAGTTAGCCTGACCTATTCTCTTATTTTCTTCTAAACCTTGAGCAATAAATTGCTGAAACTGAACAGTGATACGAGTTAACAAAGTAAGAGACTCTTCTAAACTCATAATCTTTTTATCTGAAGGGTTCTGAAACTGTGCCGGAGCTGAAGGATTCTTAGTATAGCCAAAACCTGGGGAAACCTGAGCGTTACTAGACTGGCCTTGACTCTGGCCCTTAGACCAAGAATTGTTAGGATGGTTTCTCCAGCCAGGGTTGTAGGTTTCTGAATATGGGTCAAACTTTTGTCGGTTATCAAACCTAGTGTTGTTATAAAGAGCATCGGCTTGCTCCTCAACAGGATGGCCTTCCCAAAAAGGCTCTATTCTTCCACTACTACCACTAAAATGACCTAATTCTAAGGCTTCTAACCTTTTGGCTATGGCTGCTATTTTAGCATCTAACTCATAAGATCCTTCTACCTTATTGAAATTTCCTCTACTTAGAAGAATTATTTTCTGGGGTTACCTACTATTTTCCCATTGTTGGGTCTTATCAGCGATTTCATTCAAAAATGTCATCGCTTCATCAACAGTTTTATTCTCAAACCCACATGTGCATAAGGAATCAACCATGGTTGTTGTTGAATAATATAAACCCTCATAGAGGATCTGAACGAACCTAACCTTCTCTAAACCATGATGAGAAAATTAAGATATTAAGTCATTGAACCTTTCTAAATACCTATATAAAGATTCTCCCTCTTGTTGGGCAAAAGTACAGATTTGTTTCCTAATAGACGATGTTTTGTGCCTTGGGAAAAACTATTGTATAAAGGCAGATGTAAGTTGGTCATAGGTTTCAATTAACTCAGAAGCCAAACTATACGGCCAAGATTTGGCTTTATCTTTTAAGGAAAAGGGGAATAACCTAAGTTTCAACGCATCATCACCTAGGTTTTTAATTTTCAGAGTACTACAAACTTCCTCAAATTCCCTAACATGAAAATAGAGGTTCCCATTCTCTTTCCCTAAAAATATTGGGAGCATCTGTCAAGTCCCAGGTTTGAGTTCATAATTTGCCTCGGTTTTAGCTAACTTGATACAAGACGGACGAGAGGTCCTAGTTGGTTTTAACAAAGCTTTCAAATTTGCCATTTCTGGCACTACCAAAGGACTAGGAGGACTTTCTTCACTAGTTGTCAATTTTTCAAAGCTGAAATTTCCAAAGACAAGGCTCTCAAAAGAAGAGTCTTCGATCTCCCCGCCTTCACAAGAAGAACTACTAGGTTTGTCACTAATCAAACGACCTAGAGTTTTTCTTTTCCAAGCCTGTTCTCTAATGACCTCGGGAATACACTAGAAAAAACCAAATAAAAAGAAAAGTCCTAAAAGGAAGGGAAGTTCTATGAAAACACAAACAAGGCTGACTCCACCACAGCAAACCTAATGATTTCTAGCAAGCAAAAAGCATGATGGCTCCACTTAGATTGTTTCTAGACCAGCTTCTAATCCTTCGAAAGGGAATTCGTTACAATTTAAGAAAACCCCTCTGGAATCAATCTGAGTTAAAGTAAGTTGAATAGAGACAAGGGAAGCTTAGTGGATCTTTGATACCCAAGGCCTCACCGGCATTACAAGGTGGCACATTCAACTTACAGAAACCATCATGAACTTCGAAGTTGTTGTAGTAATAGGTTCGTTGAGACTTGTGAAAGTAATAGATTTTAGACTTATACAACTAAAAAAAACAAAGAGAACTTAATGCAAAATTGATTTCAAGATATTAAAAATAACCAAGACACTAATTCCACCATTACACATGAATGAATTATGGTAAATAACCCAAAACTCTAATTATCTTTTAAGTCCCTTATTTCTTAACTCACAAATAATCAGGCAAATTCTCAAATATCAATTGTATTCCCTAAGCATAGATCATCAATTGACTAAACAAAGTATAACCTATCAGATTGAATCACAACTAATTAAGAAAATTACGCAAACAATTTAAAACTCCGCAAAAGCAGTGATTGAGTGAATTATAAATTAGAGAAAATAAAATAGTTACCAATTATTCATGCGTAAATAGCTTCCCCATTGCCTTGGTTATGGGAGAATTAGCTCATCATCATGTTGGAAACACGCTCAAAGTGTTTACAAATGATGAAAATGGGAGAAGATAATTAAAAACCGGGTTTGTGACAATTATATGTGTTACAAACCGAACTGTTACAGAGAACGATAATAGCTAACTGTCGTTGTCACTGTATCAAAACGACTGTCTCTTGTGCGTCTTATGTTCTTGGTGTTCTTCACAGCAACATAAAATGGCGATTCTCTGCAACTCTGAATTTTTGGCTCTGTGACGTTCTAAACTGCTCCCAATCCCTTCGTAACCCCTCTATGTTACCTCAGAAACTATTTATAACCCAACAACACCGAAATATCTCGCCATAATTCATATAATCCTCCATTACTCGGCATTATTCTTTATGGCATGTTTAGGAAATAATCTAGATTTTTGATTTCTCCATGCGTTTTGAAGCTTCCAAATTGCCATATTTAACTCCTTCAAACTCCATATAGTTGTTAGGGTCTTCCAAACACGTACAAATTCCTCTGTTGCTCGTGCAATCTTGTGAATATCTCCACCGGTGCGCGTGTTGCCATGTTTTACTCTCGCGGAAATTCCAGCCAAACTGGATCGAATCCAACACCTCTACCATCCCTGTCTAGCCCATAGAAAAATAACCAATCGATTACATCCCTTTAGTCTCACTGAAACAAGATCAAATCGTCAACCCTAATTCTTCCAGTCGAGAATTGTTTTTCCCGCCAAAACCAGCAATTTGAAATGGTGAATGTATCTCCCCCTAAGCTAGCAGCTGACTAATCTAAGAGATTAACTAAATAAAGAGGTACTAAAATATAAATTATTTACTTAAACATTCAATTAAGAGATCTGCTACAAAACTTAACGCAAAAACTATCCCCGCTCTGAAATATATATATATACAAGAACTTCATATACAATAATCATTTGATTTACAAATAGAATATACAGCATACTAAACATAGCAGAAGTTGACCAAATAACAGACTCAACTCCTTGAAGCTTTCGCTGCGCAACTCTGATCTGTCTCTGAAACTGAAAGTGGGAATGGGTGAGCACATCATCCCTAAAAGGGGTGCCCAGTAGGAATAACATGTAACTTTCAAGTATATTTAAATGATTTGAAAACAATTCATGTTTTCCCTAACATTAAAACACAACCAACTCACATAAGTAAACAATCATGTATATGGAACTAACTCCTTCCAAACAATGTACTAATATGGTGATTCAGCCTCCACCTAGATAGCTAATATGATGATTCAGCCTCCACCTAGTTATTGCAATAAAAGAAAGTAGGTATAAATGAAGGAGCATGATCCTATATACCACAGATGGAAATTCTCATTTCCAAACAATCAATGGAAATTCTTATTTCCCAAACAATTCATAAAGACGAACAAAGCATTACGATTCCTTTCCAAGCAATGGAAAGATAAAAAGAAACAACAGAACTTTCATAACTCAAATTTAAACAATGCGTGGAATACACAACCAGACAATGCATGAATTTGTTAAACATAAACTTTTGTAAAAGAAAACAACAATAATCACAAAAGAGTTAAATATAAATTCCCACCTCTTTTGATGACAAGCCACGCCTACCTCGAGATCCGCGATCCACTGGTTCATCCTTTGAATCGATCGTTATTAATAACTAACTGTTAACCACACAAGAACTCTAAGAATCTAGCCAAAATGGCTCACACAAGAATCATACAAGTCTATCTAATGGTTCTAAGTCCAATAGCTAAGTCTTATGAACATCTATAATTTTGTAAAAGGAACCAAATGTCGACTCAGACCATAAGAGGTCCAATTCATCAAGACATGTAAACTAGCCTAAAGCCCAAGCCCAACAAACACCCCCTTAAACTAAGGCCTGGTCCATCTGAGTCAACTGATGGTCAAACTTATCGGTCAAAAGGGTCAGTTAACTGTCAACGTCTAAAGTCAGATCAACGGTCAAAGGGTTAACTCGGTCAACGAGTCAAACAAGAATCGATCTGGGTCAAATCAGTCAACAAGACTGATTCAGGTAAGTTAGATATACAATTGACTCGGTCAGATTAACTGAGTCAGACATCTAATTCACAAAACAACACAAGGCCTGAGCCAAAGAAGCTTCAATTCCTACAACAAATCCTTCTTTATCATACAGTTCTACAATGATTATTCACATCAACTTTACCAAATTACATCTATTATATTCTTCATCACTGAGATGCAATAAATTCAGGTAAACTTCATAATCAATTCACAAGCAAAGATTACCTACAATTACAGTAACAAGCCTCCACTGGAGCTATTAGCCATTCCATACAATCATCATTACTAATTACACATCTCAGGCCTAAGATTACCCTTCAACTCTAACTCAGTCATATAAAACAACACCATCATATCTCAAAACCACAACTACACAGGCCTAAGTACATTCCAATAATAACAACACTCAACTTCAGAATTCTCTTCGACACTCAATACATCATCTAATATCACTCAGTCAACATTGCTCATAAAACTGAATCGCTCCAACTACAAACCATCATTGTTCCTTTATCAATAGACTTCCAATATCTTCCCTGCATTCTATAATATCACAGCAGCTATACAACAACATCACAACAATAGTCCAACACCACCAGCAACCATTCACCAATTCTCAATTCAGATAGCAACCATCCACCAAATTCATCACAACTCCCTGTGAACCAGAACAAACCTCCAATTCATTCCCTGCATTCCACAATACCACAACAACAACATCTAAACTCTAACAAACAATAACAGCACCAACTCCAGATCTGTACATTCATTCTCAATTTACTATCATTACTAGTTTCATGTTTCAACTGTAATTCCATACATGAATTTAATATCAGTTCACTTACCCCCAACATCCTTATTCATAATTTCCATTCCCAATTAAATTCACAAACACCTTAGCTCAAAACAACATCCAAACTTCAGTCCATAACCACTCAGACCTTAGCTCAATTATCCCAATTTAGTTATACTAATTCTAAATTTTAAACAACATAACAAGTACTTAAATTGGTCAAGAAGATTTACCTCATACAAAACTTAGAACCTTCTTCACTTGTAATTTCAATCCATGAACCCTAGCTCTTCATTTGAGAATAATAACTGATATTGCCTCTTCCTACCTCCTCTGAACAATTCCAAGAACATCAACTGTGAAGACCCTAAATAATCCCCAAATCCTTGAATCTGTTCAACCATTAATTCAAGTTCTCAAATCGACTAAACCCATCCAATAATTATGTTTACTTCTTAGATTTACAGTTCAATCAAACCTTAATTCCCTAATTAACTTCTTAATCTCAAATACAAGCCAAATCCCTAATTCCAATTATGGTTGCATGAGCTTCTACTTTACCTGAGATAAAAATCTCAATCCAGGTCTTCAATTAATGCAAACCCATCCTTCAATTCTCCTCTTAATCATCACCTAATCGAACTCCAATTGATTTCTCAGAAACCCTAACTCTTAATTCATTATCTCCTTCGAATTTGAATCAACAACAAATAACATCAATTAAACGTCAACCCATTCAATCTTATTCCATCAAGAACTCAATACACAATTCAATTCCACGAAACTCAATCAAACTTCATCTTTCAAAAACCCTAACTTCTGTTTCTCTTTGATCTATCATTTCTTCTTCGTCTAAAGACAAACCAACTTCATCACCATCGGATTATCAAACTCCTAGGCTTACTTGAACGAGATTCATTATCAAATCCTCTGATTGGGATCGACAGATAGAAGAAGAAGAAAGAGAAGAAAAGCAATAAAATGATTCTTATCTCGATCGGTTTCTGGAGATAAGGTCAAAGAAATCTATAAAGGCACCCATCACTTGGATATGGGCAGCCAAGTTGGCTAAACTGCAAAAAAAAAACACTTTGTCCTTCCTATAAATCTGACGATAACTTCTTCGTCCAGTAACCAAATGGACTGACACGTTCGATTAGTCCATTCTGCATAACTTTTCGAGACCTATTCAACGGTACTAGTTTCGTATCTAGATCGTTGTTAGATTAATTCCTATTAATTAACTTCGTTTTAAACTAATCGAGTTATAATCGGCTAACTCATCTCTTGACTGGTCTAATAGCGTCGTTGACGAGCTTGAGGGTCCTTAAAGTGAAGGTGGATTCCCCCCAACCAAACCGGGGGTGTGAATAACTAGATTCCCATTGAGGTGCCCCTTATCCAAAAGCGAGAGTCTGAATAACACGTGTCCTCCGGGGTGCTTTAGACAACTTTTCGAGCCGATTTTTCCAAAAATGTTTATTCCCCAAAAATACCTACACACACATAAAACACCATAATAAGTACAAAAATGAGCACTAACAATACAGAAAATTGAGGACAACTTAGACACAAAAATGTGTCTATCAGTAACAAAGAATTCAATATTCACCGTTATATGAAAAACCTGATTCAACCAAGCTAATATCTTTCAACGGTTAGATCGAACTTAGTTTGTTACATACAAATGAAATGTACCCTCATTTAGGTTTATGTAACCGTAACTAAATGTGTACACCATGTTGACTCGTAAATAGTTAACCGAAGTTATCCATATGATTAGTTTCATATCAACCTTATTCATCTTAACCATAACTAGTTCAAATGAATCAAATGAAACTAGTTAAAGAGACGTTCAATTGCTATATTCTCATAGAAGTATACAATAACATAATTGAAGAAAAAATCGATTTGATTCACTCGAATCAATGCATCAACATTATAGCCACGGTTTGTAAAGATTGCATTCCTCAACAGTACAGTATGCATACCTGCCCAGACATCCAACAACCGCCAGTATGCATACATGTACGCATACTTTAGGTTCCCGGTTTTGGATTTACACACAAATGTGATAACACACTATGTTTATATCCAAACATGGTTACACGATTCTAAGCTCTTTATTTCAATCATTGAAACTTTTTTAGAGGATGACAATAGCCGTTTTCACACACCATTGGCATCAAATCCATTTTCAAGATATTCAAATAATCATTAGCGAAACATTCCAAGACTACACCAAATGACTGTATCACACAAACCATGTAAGATGTTACTCGAAAATTTTCACATGATATAAGATGAACTTGGTCGAAGCGAAAGCTTGCCAACACATATTTCGAGAAATATGTAAGTGAGATAAACTCAGCTCGAAATCTCAAATGTGTATATAGAAAACTATATCGTAATACGCTTATGTCTCAATATAGGAGATAGAGTAGACTTAGACTTTTCAAAGTGATAGATGAGTTTCAGTCTCCACATACCTTTTGTCGATGAAGTTCCACAAGCTCCCCTTAGTAGTTATTCGTCTTCAAATGATGAACGCCGTGAAGTCTAAGCTCAACTACACAATCTATGTCCTAGTCCGAGACATCTATAAATAGGCTAGAAATCAAGACTTATATTTTTGATCACTAACGCTTGAGATAGAAATGCATGCGAGTTCGATCGAGAAATGCTCTAACAATCTCCCCCTTTGTCAATTTTAGTGGCAAAACTATCAATACATATGGATTATAAAATAAATAAAAATTTGTAAATTCTCATCCAAATGCTTGATCTCCTTAGCGTCTTCAACACGACTCGAAAACTTCATCACTTCCAAGTACTCCATGATCCTAAACGTGTTCAACTCAGCATCATAGTAGTTGAAGATCCGTAGCGATAACAATGAGAAAACAAATGCTCTCGATCATTGTTATACAATGTCATAGTATATTTTTTTTAAACGAAAACCCATTCATTAAAGATCAAGAAAAAAGAATAAGGGGGGCAGAGCCTTACCTTCAATACAAAGAGAGGAAAAGGAAAGTAAAAAAAGGGAAAACAACAGCCAAGCAAAAACCAGGGCAGGCACCCTTCTACAGGTTACATATTGCGAAATCGATAAAGCGGGAGATCCGAGTTGTCTAAGTTACAACTCCGACGAATAAAGTTCGGCGCATTGGGCCACCAACTAGAATTCACCGTCGCTCCATGCTTCGCCAGCAAGTCAGCTACTGCATTTCCTTCTCGAAAAACGTGAGAACAAACCATCTGAATAGAATTAGCAAAAGCCATACCATTGTTCCAGTGAACCCGAATCTTCCAAGGCACTATATCTGGATTCTTGATAGCCAGAAGAGCGAAGATAGAGTCGCATTCCAACCACAGGCGTTGAGTCCCCCTTGAGCTAGCCAAACGCAAAGCAAAAATGACTCCCCACAGCTCCGCGTACACAGAGTTACTGAGACCCAAGCTCTGCGCCAAGCAACCCTGCACCCTCCCTTTGTCGTCACGAAAAACTACACCACAGCCCGATAACCCTGGGTTACCAATCGAGCAGCCATCCGTGTTCGCTTTGATCCATCCCTGCGCTGGCAGTTGCCATTTTACCACCACCGCTTTTGGAATTTTAGGGGCCAACCTTGCAATCCCCAGAGAGTCTAAAATAGCCTTATCTGCCGAGGTATAGAAAGAGTATCCTCCACCATTTTTCCCTGACTCTGAGATTAAAATATCCAACCTAGAAATTGCCAGATTAAGAGGTATAGTGTGTTGCTCAAACCTTGCAGAGTTCCTGCAGAACCAGATTGTCCATATTGAACTCACTGTCGCAATCCAGAGCAGGTTTTTGGTTTGTGAGCACCCAGAGAAGCGTCTGATAGAAGCGAACATCGCGTGCAGATTGGAACAGTCCATCGTATGGCGAAACATGAGGCAAACCCAATTCCAGATTGATTTAGCAAACTCGCAATCGAAGAACAGATGCTGTTGGGACTCAGCGCAGCAAGGTTTTGGGCAGAGATCACAACAATTGATAGTGTCAGCACCATAGAACTTGACATTGTCATCCGTAGATATTCTATTATTCAGCAATTTCCACACCGTGAAAGCGCGCCTAGGAGGAATTTTGATTGCCCATAAGTCTTTAAAGTCCGCCTGCTCCACCTGCTTCAGCCTGTGAAACTCGTAAGCGTCTGTCATGGTGATATCACCTGAGTTGCTTTCTTTCCACACCATCTTGTCCTCCATGTGCACAGCAAAAGGAGTTTCGTTGATAATCTGCTGAATATTACCTTGTAACTCCGGCATGTAAGACGACAGATTCCACTTACCCTCCTCAATAAAGTCTTCCACCATGTTTAGGAGATTTGAGTTTTCTAGTTCCAGGTAATCTGCAATTGAAATATTCATTCCTGTGAACCAAACGTCATTCCAGAATTCAATAGTATTCCCATTGCCCACCAGCCAAAGCATGTTATTTTTGATGTTGATCCATTGTTCTTTGAAACCATGCCAAATTGAAGACTTTTTGTAAGCTCCCCCCGCAAAACGCAACTTGACGAAGCTACCGAATTCCGAATGAACCGTCATGAGATTCCACGTCATTTTCATAAGCGCAGTGTCGTTTAAAGTTTTCATAGACTTTATTCCCAGCGCAATGTCATAGTATTATTACACAATATCAAAGTTCAATGGTATCACAACTTTGACAACAATACTATGGTGATATGTATCACAACTTTGACAACAATACTATGGTGATATGTATCACTCCCCGTTAGTCAATACTTCATCTCGACATGAAAAACACCCCCCCGTACATAATGATCCATAAACCATATGTATTTTTTGTATGATACTACACATTAATTTTCCACCTTTTTATCAATATATATTGGCAAATGTACGAAAACTAGTGAGATCCTCATGAATTTTTCATAGAGATACTTCATGACCAAAAGAAAATAACATACCAACTTATTTAGATGCAATCATAAAGCCGAAGCTAAATGCATTCATCAATGAGTTTATAAAGATACAAGATAACCCCTATAATATTCCACAGACGCATTCCACACAAAGATTTGGCACAAGTTCAAAAAGAACTCTCCCCCCATAAAATGTCATTCCCGAAAGAACAACAAAGGCGACCTTGCTTTTACAAGAAAATATGGATTTAAAAAGAACATTAGGATACTTAACAGAAAAACTCATCTACTAGAAAAAAATCATGAAACAACACCATTCTAGAGATTCCAAACTCAATTGCCCAAAAGATCGAGATAACAGCAGGGGAAAGAGTTATGGAGAACTAATGAACAAGAAAACACCAATAGACTTCCATAGGTGTTGAAACGTGGCAGTGTCTAATGGTTTGGTGATAATATGAGCCAATTGTTGTTCGGAAGGCACAAATTCCATAGTGATGATACCATTTTCATAAAGATCTCGAATAAAATGGTATCTTATGTCTATGTGCTTAGTTCTTGAGTGCTCAACAGGATTCTCAGTGATGCGAATCGCACTTGAGTTATTACAAAAGATCTTCACTATTCCAGAATATATTCCATAATCAGCAAGCATTTGTTTCATCCATAGAATTTGAGTACAACATGAACCTGCAGCAATGTATTCTTCTTCACATGTTGAGAGAGATTGTGAATTTTGTTTCTTGCTATGCCAAGCTACAAGATTCATCCATACATAGTAGAATCCCCCTGATGTACTCTTTTTGTCTTCCATACACCCTGCCCAATCTGCATCTGAATAGGCAGTAAGGTCAGTATTAGTATCAAAAGTGTTAGAAAGACCATAACCGTCAGTGTGATTAATATAACGTATGATCCTTTTTGCGGCTGCAAGATGAGATTCCTTTGGATTTTCCTGAAACCTAGCACATCAACCAACACTAAAAGCAATATTAGGTCTTGTGGCAGTGAGATACAAAAGACTTCCAATGATAGACCGATAAAGCTTTTGATCCACATGTACACATTTCTCATCTCTATGTAGTTTACCCGTGGTAGGCATATGAGTAAGTTTTGGAGTTGACTTATCAAGACCGAATCTTGAAACAAGATCCTTTGCATATTTTTCTTGAGATAAGTAAATTCCATCTTTATGTTGTTGAATTTGTAAACCCAAAAAGAATTTTAATTTACCAACATTGCTCATTTCAAACTCCTTACCAAGAGAGACTTGAAAATCTTTTGCAAATTTCTCCGATGTTGATCCATAGATGATATCATCTACATAAACTTGAGCAATTACAACATCTTTCCCACTCTATTTGGTAAACAATGTTTTATCATCTCCATCTCTTGAAAAACCTTTCCTAAGAAGAGAAGTAGTTAGTTTTTCAAACCAAGCACGAGGTGCTTGTTTTAACCCATACAACGCCTTGTTGAGTTTAAGGACATGATCAGGGAAATCAGGGTTTTCAAATCCCTTAGGTTGAGCAACATAGACTTCTTCCTTTAATTTTCCATTTAGGAAAGCGGATTTAATGTCCATTTGAAACAGCTTAACCTTAAGAAAACAAGCATGAGCTAATAATAATCGAATGGACTCAAGGCGTGCCACAGGAGCAAATGTTTCATCAAAATCGATTCCTTCAATATGTGAATAGATTTGAGCGACAAGGCTAGATTTGTTTCTGACAATGGTTCCAAATTCATCGGACTTGTTCTTAAATATCCATTTGGTACCAACAATATTGATATGTGGGAGACAAGGTACGAGTTTCCATACATCTTGTCTTTGAAATTGATTTAACTCTTCATGCATTGCATTCACCCAAAAGGGATCACTAAGAGCTTCATTAATATTCCTTGGTTCTACTTGTGATAGATAACACCCAAAATTGCAAATATTTTGAAGTTGACTCCTCGTCTTAGTAGTAGATTCCCTACCTCCAATGATATTGTTAGTATCATGATTCATTTGAACCCAAAGATGTTGTGGAGTGACACGTTCTTGTTCAACTAGAATATCTTGACAAAATCTTTTCTCCTCATCCCCAGAGACATCAGGATCAGCAACCGTTGGAACAACTTCTTCTGTTTCTTTGATTTTATCAATTGTATCGGTTGGAGGAAATTCAGCAGGAGAGTTATCATAAAGAAAATTACTTAGATCATCAATGATAACATTTGTTGATTTCATCATGATTTGTGTTCTTAGATTAAATACTCGGAAACCACGACTGTCAGATGCATATCCAACAAAAATACCCTCATCGCTTTCGAATCAAACTTCCCCTTATGTTCATGATCCTTTAAAATGTAGCACTTACTTCCAAACACTCTGAGATAGTGTAAGTTGGGTTTCTTACCGAACCACAACTCATAGGGAGTGTTTAAGGTCTTTGACCGTATGTAAACACGATTGATCAAATAGTAAGCCGTAAAAGCATCCCCACCCCAATCATAATGGTAAGTTTTTGTTATGGATCATTAACCTTGTCATTTCCTGAATATTTCTATTCTTTCTTTCTGCAACTCCATTTGCTTGTGGAGTGATGGGTGGAGAGTATTGTTGAATAATTCCCAGAGAGTCACAATATTCAAATACTTTGGTGTCTTTGAATTTAGTGCCACGATCGCTTCTAAAAAATTTTAGTTTGCGACCGTGTTCATTCTGGATTCTATTAACAATAATCCTGAACTCACTGAGCGTTTCAATGCCACCCAGGTGAATCTGGTGTAATCATCTACCATAACCAAAGCATACTTCTTTCCATCCACTGTAGATTGTTGAATTGGGTCGAAAAGATCCATATGAATTAAATCAAGTGGATCTTTGGTGAGAATATGTCGAGATGGTTTGTGTGGAACTTTCATTTGTTTACCCTTTAGACATGCACCACACACACCTTCAACCATAGCATTGATTTTGGGAACGCCTCTAACAAGTTCTTTATTAATGATCTTAGTTAGAAGACGATAATTGATATAACCAAAACGCTCATGCCAAAGGTGTGTAGATTCTACCTTAGTCAAATTGCAACAATTACTGAACTAAGTATCTAGAAGTTAACAGTTATTTATGCCACGTGATCCTTGAAAAATCACTTTTCCATATTTGTCGACAATGTCACATCCTTTATCATTAAAGACAACTTTATGGCCTTTGTCACTGTTTGACTAATAGAAAGAAGATTAACAGTCATACCTTTAACGTATACGACATCATGAATTTCAGGAACTCCATGTGACTTGGTCGTCCCCTTCTTGCTTATGTAGAAGCAGCTTCCATCTCCAAAAGTTACTGGTCCACCATCAAAATCGCTTGAGTTGATAAACCATGAGAGATCTCCAGTCATGTGCCTGCTACATGCACTATCAAGGAACCATTGAAAGGGTGATGTTGACTTTAGAGCAAAAGATCTCATACTAGCACTACTAACCACTTTATGCTTTCTTGTTAGTATTGAATGTCTTTTAAAAGACGACAAAAGTTGAACAACTTTCCTATGAAAATCACTAGCAACTTTTAGTCTTTTATTGAAAGACAAACAAACATGTTGAAAGTGATTATGAGAACCACAAAACAAACATGTACCAACATCATAAACCTTGTTAGAAGGAATCTGAGCACTGTCAGGTTTCACAAAGCCTAGACCTTTCTTATCACCTGACTTATGGAAATTCTTCAAGGAAGAATTAGAGTCGTTATTGAAAACCTTTGAAAAAGACTTTACAGATTTCAAATCCTTCAGCTTTGCAATTTATGCAACAAGATCAGAATTGATCTGGATTTGATCATCTAACTTCTTTTGGAGGTCAACAACCTCTTCAGATCGTTCTTGAAGTTTAGGATTTTTGATATAAACTTTGTAATGAGAGGCATCAATTTCTCTTATCCATAGAAGATTTTCGAGACACAAGAAATTGATGAGTTTTTTAAACTTAGGATTCTCAACCTTGTCGATGGTCTCTAGAACACTCTCGGTATTGAGTTTATCCATTTCTGGTGAAGCTTTTTTAGAGACAATATTATTCATCATCAGATCACTACAAACACGGACTTATAAGGTCTTAAATGTGTTTGTCTGCTCTGATACCAATTAAAAATGCGGGGGTCTAACAACCACACCCAAAAATTCGTTTGGCAATCTGAGAGGACTTACTCCAATACACTTTCTAGAGAATCAACTAGGTAGTCAGACTCAATCTAGAGTAAAGTATATCAAAGACTTTAATATCTCTGTTTCATAATGTAATCAGCAAATCAAACAGATAAAATTCAGCGAGCCTGATTATTATGTGAAACAACTTCAACGGTACCAAAGACCAATGTTCAAGTGTCAATCAATTTAAATCAACAACCAAAGTTTGGATATTCTAATTGATTGATCTAAAAGCACAACCTGTGATATTCAATTATATAAAAAAATATAATACGGAAAATAAATAACACAGACACCAGAAGTTTTGTTAACGAGGAAACCACAAATGCAGAAAAACCCCGGGACCTAGTCCAAATTGAACACCACACTGTATTAAACCACTATAGACTCTAGCCAACTACCAATTAACTTCGGAATGGACTGTAGTTGAACCCTAATCAATCTCACACTGATTCAAGGTACAGTTGCATTCCTTACGTCTTTGATCCCAGCAGGATACTACGCACTTGATTTCCTTAGTTGATCTCACCCACAACTAAGAGTTGCTACGACCCAAAGTCGAAGACTTGATAAACAAATATTACTCACATAGAAAAGTCTATAGATTGAATAAATCTGTCTCTCACAGAAATACCCAAGAGTTTTTGTTCCGTCTTTTGATAAATCAAGGTAAACAGGAACCAATTGATAAATCAACCTTATATTCCCGAAGAAAAGCCTAGTATTATCAATCATCTCACAATAACCTTAATCGACAAGCGAAACAAGATATTGTGGAATCAAAAACGATGAGACGAAGACGTTTGTGATTACTTTTATCTTGTCTATCAGAGAAATTAATCTTGAGTCAATTATTTCAATTGTACTCAATACGATAGAATCGGTCAAGATCAGAACATGCAACAACAAAGAAAATAGTTGGGTATGGATTCACAATCCCAATGAAGTCGTTAACTTATAGGGTCTCGATAGAAACCTAAGGTTAAAGGAGAATCGACTCTAGTTATGCAACTAGTAACACACATGAGGTGTGGGGATTAAGTTTCCCAGTTGCTAGAGTTATCCTTTATATAGTTTTCATATCAGGGTTTGCAATCCAAGTTACCTTGGTAAAAAAGTATTCAATATTGACCGTTAGATGAAAGACATGATTCAACCAAGCTAATATCTTTAAACCGTTAGATCGAACTTAGATTGTTAC
The DNA here is from genome assembly GCA_023529315.1 of Papaver bracteatum. Classification (NCBI taxonomy): domain Eukaryota; kingdom Viridiplantae; phylum Streptophyta; class Magnoliopsida; order Ranunculales; family Papaveraceae; genus Papaver; species Papaver bracteatum. The sequence continues at coordinate 2,109,149 of JAJJWX010001659.1, forward strand.
ACACAAATGAAATGTACCCTCATTTAGGTTTATGTAACCGTACCTAAACGTGTACACTATGTTGACTCACAAATATTTAACCGAAGTTAGCCATATGATTAGTTTCATATCAACCTTATTCATCTTAACCCTAACTAGTTCAAATGAATCAAATGAAACTAGTTAAAGATCCGTTCAATTGCTATATTCTCATAGAAGTATACAAGAACACAATTGAAGCGAAATCGATTTAATTCACTTGAATCAATTTATGAACATTATAGCCACGGTTTGCAAATATTACATTCCTTAATTTATAAATGGTTAGGTTCATGTACAATTTTATAAAGTAACAAACTCAAGTATGCAAACGGGTACGCATACTTAAGTAGCCTGACGGAGTTTTGTTACGCCAGTTCGCGTACGGGTGCGCATACCTACTCACACTCTAAACTCCAGCAGAAATTCACGGACGTGAAACTTCCGACAGTATGCGTACGGGTACGCATACTTGCCCAGACATCCAACAACCGCCAGTACGCATACAGGTATGCATACTTCAGGTTCCCGGTTTTGGATTTACACACAAATGTGATAACACACTATGTTTATATCCAAACATGGTTACATGATTTTAAGCTTTTTTATTTCAATAACTAAAACTTTCTTAGAGGATTACAATAGCCGTTTGCACACACTATTAGCATCAAAGCAATTTTCAAGATATTTAAATAATCATTAGCGAAACATTCCAAGACTACACCAAATGATTGTATCACACAAACCATGTAAGATGTTACTCTGCAATTTTCACATGATATAAGATGAACTTGGTCGAAGCAAAAGCTTGCCAACACATATTTCGAGAAATATGTAAACGAGATAAACTCAGCTCGAAATCTCAAATGTGTATATAGAAAAATATATCTTAATACAACTTATGTATCATTATAGGAGATATAGTAGAAATAGACTTTTCAAAGTGATAGATGAGTTTTAGTCTCCGCATACCTTTTGTCGATGAAGTTTCACAATATCCCCTTAGTAGTTCTTCGTCTTCAAATGATGAACGTCCTGAAGTCTAAGCTCAACTACACAATCTATGTCCTAGTCCGAGACATCTATAAATATGCTAGAAATCAAGACTTATAGTTTTGATCACTAACATTGACAAACATGCTTGAGATAGCAACGTATGCGAGTTCAACCGAGCAATGCTTTAACAGTATCTTCTCCGTTAGGTATCTATTTTGCGCGATTTTGCAGTCCATTTCACATAACTTTTCTAGATCTATCAAATGGTATTAGTTTCATATCCAAGTTATTATATTATTAAATTTTTATTAATTTTTATTCATATTTAGGTTAGTGGCTAAATCGTCTTTTGACCGGTCAAATTGCATTGACGAGCTTGAGAACCCTTACAGGCTCCAACCAAATGGTTTTGAGGGATCCTATGGATATAAATGTTTTAAATGAGAATAAGGGGTGACATAATTTATAATAAAATCTCAAAAATACCCTTTAATGGTTAACCTAAATATAAATAAAAACCAAAACAAAATCCTAAACCTAATCAAATTTTAATTCATCTTATCTTCTTCGTCTCTTTTTCCTCTCTTCTTCTTCTCCATCGTGATGATGAATAGGTTATATGTGATCGAATTATGATTTTGGAAATTAGTTTTAAAAACTCATTTTTTTCCCATCATAATGACTTTAATCAGGTAAGAATCGAAAAACACATCGTTTTTCGTTGGTTTTTATTACATGTACACGATGGATTTGATCAAATCAAGGATTTAGAATTCAGTTTCAGAACAACATACGGTTGGGAAATCTATGATTTCGAAACCGTAAATCAAATATACGGTTCAAACTTCATCTTTTCTCCACCGTAGGGGCTGATACACGGTTTGGAAGTTTCACTTTCTCAACCGTAAGTGAATTTTTTAGGAAAAATTCATGCCCAATTTTTCCAATCGTATGTCAACTTGAGTTTGCTACGGTACGGATTTCCCACCGTATAAGATGTTTACGGTTTTCTTTCCCAATCGTACGTTGCCTTGGAATTCTCTACGGCTAAGAGATTACAGATTTCTGAATCGTATGTTGTGCATATGGTTTGGAAATCATACAGTATATGATGCTTATGGTTGGGAAATAAAAAACTCCCAACCGCACACAGTTTCAGAAATTTGTTTTTTTTAACTCTAACTCAATAAAACCGAAAAAAAATCGGCAATCAGAAGCAAAAATAAATGGTGGTTTTCTTAGGTTTTTATTTTTATGGTCGTCATCTTCATCGTGATGAAGAAAAAAAGAATAGATGAAGAAGAATAATAGATATAGTTTTCTTTTTTTATGATCATCATCTTCATCATGATTTATAAATGAAAAGAGAAGGAGAAGATAATAGATTTAGTTTTTTTTTTATATGATCATCATCTTCATCATGATTAATTGAGGATATTCTAGCCATTAACAAAATTAGTAGGATAACGGAGATTGATAGAGTTTACATGCTAACGGCGAGTGCTCTTTTTGGTATCCTGGCGAGTGCTCTTTTTGGTAAAGCGGTTAAGGACATTGATAGAGTTTACATGCTAAGTGAGAGACAGAAAGCGGTTTTTGGTTGTTTGTAAGCAGCACATGGCCAAGATTTTCTTCTGGCTGTTCCGATTGAGGGGCTTGGATAGAAGATGTCTCCTTTGGAGTGCCGGTCTATCCTCAAATACAGGTTAATGATCCCGCTTTATCCCTCTGACTCTCGCTTCCCTGCTTGCATCACAGGATGCTTGGACTCATATGGTGAACATGCAGTTCATTGTAAAGTAGACCATGGTTTTAAATATAGACATGATCATGTGAGGGATATCTTGTATGATGTATTGTGGAGGGCTGGCATTACGGCAAATAAAGAAGCATCTGTGCATTTCCTGACATACACACTTGAAGGGAGATCGACACTAAGACCAGCAGATGTTCTTATTTTTGGATGGGATAATGGGAAACACACATGTGTTGACCTCACCGAGATATCTCCTTTGGTAGGCATTGGACATGGCACCTTTACAGTCGGGCGAGCAGCGCTAAAGGCTGCCTCAGGTAAGATATCGAAGCATGAGAAAGCATGTGTTGACAATGGGCATGCTTTCGTCCCCTTTGATTTTGATACTTTTAGTTATTTGGCTCCAGAAGAAGTTGGACTACTCAAGAGGGTCCAGAAAGTCATGCACAACAATGTAATGACTCCTGGTTCACGAGATTTTATTTTTAATAGGATAGGTTTTGCTATTCAAAAAGGGATAGTGGCACAGCTTGTTGCTCGCTTGCCTGCTATGTAACTTCTCTTCAACTTCAAGTTGTGAATCTTGTAGGATATGGTATTTTACAGATTACTATTCAATGACCCCATTTTGTCATTTTATGAACCCTCAAAACTAAAATTTGGAGCCCCTATAATAAGATTTTTTTTTTATGAGATTGGTTGCAACGATTTCAGAAAAGCGTATTCATGGTGAAAAATAATTCTATTAAAGTGAAGTTACAGTAATCTAATGGGACAACATGGACTACAAAATATTAGAACATAAAGTTGATGCGAGAACAGATCATTGAACCAAGTAAAGTTACATTAAAAGTTCACAAGAGAGAAAGATGAAGAGATTAGGAGCTGAAAACGCTTTTAAATTTTAATAGGTAATGGGTCGACCAGGAAAATTTAGGTAAACTTGATTAAATTTATATCATTGATTTCGACAAATCCAATGGCATCAAGGCATTGTAAGATCTTGTCGAATTTCTGCCCGTCAACGGATCAGTAATCTATCAAAAAATATTATTATATCAATACCTCCCTAGTTTAAGGCCTAAAAGTTTTTTTCGAGGCCTATCATTTTTCTTGACCAATCTAGAGAAGGGGATATAGAGTATCTAAAGTGAGTTAAATACTAAATTATCCTTTACACAAACCTTAATAATTCAAATTATCTAATACACAAATACCTAAATCATTTCCATTAAAAAACTTTAATCAAATCCTCTTTATTTTTTTCTTCAATTTCCATCAAAATCAAAAACTAAAACCTAATCCAAAACAACAATTCAATTTTCCTCTTTTTCGGTTTTTCAAACAATATTTTCGGTGACAAACAATGCAAGTGATTGAGTTAAATCCGTTTAGTCTATTCCTTTTAACAGGGATTAAAAAAATTTATTTTTGAGATTTTTTACAATCCGTACACAGGGGAACTACATCCACCGATTATAGACGTATTTTTATGTAAAAAATCATCACTTTTTTAGTTTTTCTTTTACAATCGGTCGATGTTTATTGAGATATCCATCGATTCTCTTCAATATTCATTGAAATGATGAACTTCGCCTAGAATCGGTTGATGTTTATTGACATATCCACTGATTGTGTTCAGATTTCATAAAAATAGATCTCGTGGATCATGAAAATATCAATTAAGCATGGATCTAAATGCTTAGAAAACCTGATGTATAAACTATTACGTTTTTTTTTAAATAAAAATCAATAAATTGATGTTTCCGACCGATCAAAAAATTTTGAGTGAGGACAATGGAAAATTATTGAGTCCCATTATTTTACAAGAGGTTAGAGACACAATTAAGCAAATGTGTCCATGGTCTGCACCGGGGCCTGATGGATTTCCACCAAGCTTTTATAAATAGAACATGGAACTTGTGGAAAATGATGTTTTTAAAACTATTCAATTTTTTTTTCACTCTAAACATTTGCTCAAAGAAATGAACTACACATTTCTGTCTCTCATACCTAAAGTCAACAATCTTGTTATACCTGATGACTTTAGGCCAATATCCTCATGCAACACCAGTTATAAAATAATATCTAAAATCATTGTTAATAGAATGAAACCTCTTTTAGGCAAAATTATATCACCTTTTCAATTTGCATATATTCCGAATAGGAATATTCATAATAATATGCTTATTGCCCAAGAATTAGTTCATTCTATGAAAAGGAAAAAGAAAAAAGACAAATGTGGCATTATGGGTCTTAAGTTGGATATGTCTAAGGCCTTTGATCGAGTGGATTGGTCCTTCCTAATTGATATACTTTAACGTCTTGTTTTTTCTGATTCTTGGTGTGAGATAATTTTTCAATGTATCAGCACTACTAGTATCTCTGTGTTACTTAATGGGTCACCTTGTTCACCTTATAAACCTACTAGAGGTCTTCAACAAGGTTATCCATTATCTCCTTACTTGTTTTATTTTATGCATGTAATCTTTTTCTCGATATTTGCTGCATTCTGAGCAATGTTAGCTCATTCATGGGTTTAAAGTCAACAAAGAGGCTCATAGTGTATCTCATCTCCTCTTTGCTGATGATTGTCTTTTATTCACTAAAGCCACTCATGATGAGGCTAATAACTTAATGACTGTCATTAAGGATTTTAGTCTATTTCGGTCCAAGTGATAAATTTTCAGAAATTTGGATGCTTCTTCAGTGAGAATGTGCATCCGGATCATTGTGTGTCCCTCATTAGATCACTTAATGTCAAGAAAGTTGATCCTAATGATAAACACTTAGGTATCCCACTTTTCATGAAAAGATCAAAAAATGAGATTTTCTCATTCCTTACTGATCATTTTGATAATGGTGTTGCCAAGTGGAAGGGTAAGCAGTTGACCCAATTTGGTAGGTCAGTTATGGTCAATAATGTCTTAAATTCCTCTCCTATCTATCATATGAATTCTTTTCTACTTCCAGATAATCTAATTCATAGAATGGAGAAATCCCAACAAGATTTCTGGTAGGGTAAAGGTTCCAATGGTGTGTGTGCTCATAAAATGAGGGGTGGTCTGGGTTTTATGAAACTTAAGACTACTAATGCATCCTTTTTGCTAAAACAGTTTGGTTACTTATACACTTTGAAGATGAATTGTGTTTAAAATTTTGAAATGCAAGTACTTTAAGAAATGTCATCCTTTGCATCATACAAATATTAAGGATTCTTCTTGGGTTTGGAAGAGTATATGTCATGGTCTTAATATTATTAAGCATAATGCTATTTGGGAAGTTAGAAATGGAGATAGAATTCATGCATTTGTTGATAATTGGGTGCCTAATATGTCTATGCCTTTATGCATCTCCCAACCTAATCCAAACCTGTGTGTGAACAACTTTATTGATAAAGATACTAACTCCTGGAATGCAGATCTAGTGCATGCTTTTTTTTACTCAGGAAAACAATTAGAAAAATAATGAACATTAGGATTCCTTTGTCTGGTAACGGTAGATTGATTTGGCCATTTTCTAAAAATGGTAGTTTTATAGTTAAGTCGGCTTACAAGCTATTGGCTGGTGAATTACCTTTTGTTGATTCCAGTTTTCATGTTAATCATTTGTAAATCTTTCTTGCTACCTAAGATCCAACTGTTTTTATGGAAATGCATTGAAGGCATTCTTCCTAATAAAGATAGAATGTCTGTTTTTAAACCTAACCAGGATAATAATACTTGTAGTATGTGCAATTCCAACACACCTGAAACAGTTGAACATCTTATCCCGCATTGTTCCTTTTCTGAATCCTCTTGGGCTTTTTTTCCTTTTGGTAATCTGGTTCTCCAAGATACTACAACTGATATTAATATTTTTGATTGGATTAGCAAATATCTCTCGTCCAACAAGGATCTTTGTTGCTCTGTTTTAACTACTACGTGGTGTATTTGGAGGGATAAATGCTTTCACATTTTCCAACAAGTGTCTCTTAATACTCAGGCTACTGCCAAACTTGCTTCTAAAAATGATTTGTGATACAAGTGATTTCCTAATCTTTGCGGGTCCTAGAAATCATTCATCTGTTACCCAAGTTCATGTATCTCCCTCTAATGATGATATTCCACAGGATTGCTATATAGTGTACTGTGGTGCTTCTTATATATGATAAAGATTCTAATAAATCTGGTGTTGGAATTGTCATTTTCAACCAAACAGGTGAGTACAAAGGGTGCAGGATGGTCGCAGGCCAAGCGCTGACATCCGAAGAAGCCTAATGTTTATCTCTACTTGAAGCTGTGAAGTGGGTTAAAGCAAGAGGTTATGACAAAATTTTCTTCAGAAGTGATGCGAATAATTCCATATCCTTTCTCAATATAGAGAGGGATCATATTAGCTGGTTTGATAATAACAATCAAGTAAAGGAAGCATAAATCATTCAAATATCTTGTGCTGTCTGGGAAATATGGAAGGAGAGATGCAATGCAGTATTTGATAACATCAAGTCTAACCCTCACTCATGCATTAGAAGATCTCAAAATCTCTTACATTATGTCACCTCTGATACTACTATATCTACCATGCTTAAGACCACTAAACTTGTGCCTAGGAATAGAATATGGTCACCACCAACTGCACCTTTTCTAACTATTAATTTACATGCCTCTTAGAAGTTATTAAATAATGAATGTGGCATTGGACTAATAATCAGGGATTTTGCAGGGACTCATCGATGGTCGAAATATATCTACAGAGATGGATATATAAGTGCTAAGGAAGGGGAGTATATGGAAACATTGTGAGCCTGTGTTGGGAAACGAGTTTGCAATTAGAATGCATCATTCTGGAGACAGATTCATCCAATGTAGCTGTTGCAATAAATGGTGCTGACACGAGTATAAGCTGGGAACATCTACCCATTATTAAAGATGTTAAGTTTTATCTTTGTCGTTTTAGAATGTGGAAAGTGAGGTATGTAATAAGAGAGTGCAACAATGTAGCTGACTTGTTAACAAAACACTCTAGGAAGCATAAGGTGACTGAATCATGGCAAAATACAACACCTTCGTTTATCTGTAATCATCTTGAAGAGGATTTGAGGGGCATTCCCCCAATTTCTTCTCAGTAATCAATAAAATCTCACTTTTGGATCACAAAAAAAAAAGATTAGCTGGTTCAACAACTCTATTTTGAGGATTGTCTTTTTATTTTAAGTAACTTCAGCTATGTTAAAACGGAGTATATTAGTATCTAAATATAGTATAAGATTCAATGTATCTGGTGAATGGTTGGATAATAATCTTCCTTTCGACTTTAATCAGATGTAATCTATTTCTATATCAATATATCTTCCTTTTCTAGCTAAAAGAAGAAAAGAAAAAAAATCACATATGGCCATATCCCTCGCTGCTTTTTAATCTAAAACTCAAGCTCATTTTTCTCTCAAAATCTCATCAATCCCTAAATTAACATCTCCGTCGATTTAATTTGAAGGTTAAAGTTTAACTACGATGATTCAGTGTTGGATTTTTTATTTTGTTGTATTTGAATATGAAAAATTAGAGTTTTTCGTTTTTTATATTTAATTGGGTCGACCGACCGGAATGGCCCGAAGGGAGGGAGTCCCTTTTATGGCCACTTTTTTGGGACGACCGAGCGAAGCGAGGGAGGACCTTATATGACCATTTTTTTGTAAAATCTAAGTGATCAATTGACACAAAAAGAATGGAAATAGTTAGGGCCGAAAAACCAAAAATAACACTCTAAATCATATTTTTCTTTTTTTCCTTTAGACATTTTCGTAAATAAACGAATAAGAAGGACAATATGTATTAGACATTTTCATAAATAAACAAAAAAAAAGGCATTAGGTATTAGACATTTTCGTAAATAAACCAAAGAGGAAGGGCAAATACATATAAGTGTCAAATTGTATTATAATTTCTTATGTATCCTATTTTTTAAGGGTATAATTGTCAACCAAACTTTAATATAACATATCTAAAAATCCATGTCTTGGAATTTTACAAATTTTATCTCGTTAGAAAGGTTATAAAAAAATCTACGCAATGAGTACAAATAACAATATCAAATTTAGAATTTTTATGAAAAATTCGGAGGTATAAATCATTTTAGGTACAATTTAGAAAATTAGATGTATATCCATTATGCAAACCACCACAAATGATACACAATACTTTATGTAGCCATATTTTAGTTTATGCATCAACTAATTTTTCGCCGGAATAAAAAAAAATGTGCTCCCTCCGTTTCAAGAAAAGTGATACTTTCACTTTAGGCACAATTCTCGAAAATTGAATGCATAACTATTATGCAAACCACCACAAAGTATGCATAGCACATCACATAACCATATTTTGGTTTATGGATCGACTAATTATTCGTTTATGGAAAAGTGATACATTCACATTCCGTTTCAGGAAAAGTGATATTTGAAATGGGGCGAAAGTTTCACTTTTTCTGAAACGAAGCGAAAATATCACTTTTTCTGAAACGGGGGAAAATATCACTTTTTCTGAAACGGGACGGAAGTAGTCGCAGATTCAGTTTCTTCTTCGGTCGAACCTCCCACCGTGGCAACGGTTGTACTAGTTGTAAAATGAAGCCTCACCCAAATGTTCAATTTGATAAAAAATATTGGAAATGGTTGCTATAGAAAAACCCCAAACGCCCCTCCCTTTTAGTCCAATTACTATAATTCCTTATGTACCTAATTCTCTTAGGGGTATAATTGGCAACCAAACTTTAATATAACATATCCAAAAATCCGTGACTTGAAATTTTACAAATTTTATCTCGTTGGAAAGGTTATAAAAAAATCTACGCAATAAATAGAAATAACAATATCAAATTTAGAATTTTTACGAAAAATTTGGAGGTATAAATCATTTTAGGTACAATTTTAGAAAATTAAATGTATATACATTATGCGAACCACCACAAAGGATAAATAATACTTAATGTAAGCCATATTTTGGTTTATGCATTAACTAATTTCACGTTGCAATTAATAAAACGATATACTCCCTCCGTTTTAAGAAAAGTGATACTTTCACTTTTTCAATTTAGGGAAAAATATCGTTTGGTCCTTTTTTAGGTGGGCCCATGTCAGTTTAGTCCTTTGGGAAAACACCTTTACTGTTTGGTCTAATTATTTAAAAATATTAAATGGACAAAAGTACCCTTCCATGTTAATTTCTACTTATTTTTTTGTAGCAATTCATTCGTCAAAATGAACTCCTGTTAATTTTTACTTATTTTTCCATATAAAAACCTAAAAAACCAGAGTTCATAAACCAGAGTTCATTCCAAAAATGAAATCCTTATAAAAACCTAAAAAACCAGAGTTCATTCCAGAAATGAACTCCATATAAAAACCAAAAAAAAACCAGAGTTCATTCCAGAAATGAACTCCATATAAAAATCTTAAAAACCAGAGTTCATTCCAGAAATGAACTCCATATAAAAACATAAAAAAACAAAGTTCATTCCAGAAATGAACTCCATATAAAAACCTAAAAAAAAAACAAAGTTCATTCCGGAAATGAACTTCATATAAAATCAAAAAATAAATAGAGTTCATTCCAGAAATGAACTCCATATAAAAACCTAAAAAAACAGAGTTCATTCAAGAAATGAACTCCATATAAAAACCTAAAAAAACCTGAGTTCATTCCAGAAATGAACTCCATATAAAAACCTAAAAAAACAGAGTTCATTACAGAAATGAACTCCATATAAAAACCTAAAAAAATAGGATTCATTTATGGAATGAACTACAACATCATCATCTTCATCATCTTCGTCGTATTCAACAGCAGCAGAAAGAAATTCTTCATCATCTTCAACAACAACAGAACTCTGTTTAACACGAGCAGCAAACACCTATAGCACATCGTCTTCAACAGTATCAGTAAACAATAACAAGAGATATTTATCATCAAAATCAATCATCGTCTTCAACAACAACAGATCGAGACGTCTTCATCGTATTTAAACAACAAATCTCGAAATCTTCAAACAACAACTGCAGATCTTTATCGTCTTCATCATATTTAACAAAAAACAGATGATGAAAAATAAAAATTGCCGATCTCATCGTCTTCCATTATCAACCTTCATCATCTTCACAAAACCCTAAAATAAATTCTTCATCTTCTGCAAATAAAAACAGCAGAAAAGGCAAAAAAAAAAAAGGAGAGAAAAACTAGATCTGAAACTAAAGAAAAGAGAGAGAGTGAATTTGGAAAAAAAAAAGATTTTCCTCTGATTTTTTATATATATATATGGTCCCATATTAAAGGGTATTTCTGCCACTTCAAAAGGAAAATTACATTATCCTCGATGTCATTCCGCGTGGGTATTGTCCACCTTAGGACCAAACCATTATTTCTAGGACCAAACTATAATTTATATTTTCAAAAAGCACCAAACAGAAAGTTGACTGAGTCAACTGGACCAAACTCATCCTAATATATTATTTCTAGGACCTATTGTATTTCCTACTTCAATTTAGCATATTTGTCTTTTGTTCGATCGACCCCCCCCCACCCCACCGTGGCAACGGTGTTCTAGTTTTATTTTGCTTTTCCGATTTGATTTAGTGCTTGTTCAATGAAAATTAGAGGGTTTTAGTTTCAAGTATAAGTTATTTTAGTTTATCATTGTTACTTTCGATGTTTCTTCAAGGAAAATTAGGGGCTTGTTGTCTGATATTTTCTTGTTTCTACAGTAATCATCAATATCGTTTTTAGGCTTTTGTTTTTTACTAAATATTTTGAGATTCCTTATAATCCTTGTATTTTTATAGGTCCGGATGTGTTAGGCTTAGCTAGTATTGCATAATCTATTTATTAGTTTTTGGTGTTTCGTTTCCGTAGTAAGGTCAAGTAGACATTTTATCCTTCCTAAATTGGGGCCTATGCCACTTAATTGGGGCTTATAGCTACATGAAAAAATAGGGTCACCAACACGTAATTTCTAGAAACCCCTTAACCACTATTTTTGTTAATACCTAATATACCCTTATTAAATTAGTGATGATTAATTAAGTTAATATTAGTTAAATAAATTAGTGTTTGAGTTTGATTATAGTGTTAGGATTAGAGTATTTCCTCTTTTAAGGTTTGGAGGGAAAGAAGAAGTAGAGAGAAAAAAGATAAAACTAGGGTTTGTGATTTTCTTAGCAAAAATGAAACTTTGTTGTGATGATGAAGACTCTAGTAGTGATGAAGAAGTGGGTGCATCAGAATATCATGATTTCGATCCTACCGAATTGGATAATTTGTTGAAAGAAGAAGAGGATGTCAACCAAAGAATGCTTGAGGATATTATTCAAGCACAAGAACAAATTCGTCGGGAAGAAGAAGGTGATAATGCTTCTAATAAACAGGTATGATTTGTAACGATCTACAAACATGTATTTGCACGTCTCGATCGCCCAAAAAGGAACAAAATTTCAAAATCGTTTTCTAGAATCGGTTTATTCGATAACACTACATAAACAGATTCTGGGTGAAATCCCCAAATTCTGTACAAAAATCGGTCTTTGTTCATCACCATATGAACCGATTGTAGTAATTTTTTGGCGCGATGGGTACGTGACCAGAATCGGTTTTTTTTTGGTGATGTTCATAACCCGATTTCTTCACTAGAATAATCACGTAAGTCGACAATCGGTTTATTTTCGTGTATATGTAATCCGATTCTTAAAGTTCCAGGAGAAATGTGACCAACAATCGGATTATATGACATGAGACGTGAACCGATTGTGGAATTTGAAATTTTTTAGACAAATCTTTAATCGGTCTTTATAGTTGCACATATAAACCGATTGTGGAAAATCGGTTTAATCGACTATAACATATAAACCGATTTTGAATCATCAACTTGTTGATATTTGTTGTAGATTGTTGTGGCATTCGATGAAGATCAGCCCAAACCCGTAGGTGTTGATACCTCTGCCCACTATTACACCGATTTGGAATGAAAATAAAGGAATGATGCAAAGCAATGGTTTATAGACAAGGGAATAGAGACCAAATGCGCCTTAGTTTTAGGTCGTCATTCAAGTGAAGATCGTTTGGAAATTGTTTGTGAGAGAGGTGGAAAGCAAGAAAGTCACTGGGCAAAGGAAAGACTGTACGTGAAGAAGACGACAAGGGAATACATTACTAAATCAAAAAAGTATGGTTGCCCGTTTAAGATTATAATTAATTGACCCAAGAGACCTGATGGCAGTAAGGTATACAAGTTCTCTAAAGTGATAAATAGTTGTCACAATCATGATGATCCTGAATCTCTTGTTGGACACACGGTCGTTTGTGGGTTGAAACCACATCAATTAGAAACGGTGAAGTCGATAAAAGCATGTAAACCAAGTGGCATCCTTAGGGTTACCCCAGAGCATTGGATGCAAATGCCGAGAGCATTGGATGCAAATGCCTCTATGTGGTCATATCTTGGCGGAAACGTGGAGTTGCGCTGTTCATCTATTTGGTAAGGGATCATGTTATGCATACGCACCAAAATACACCATTTGGGATTAATTGCTTAAGGATCATAGAATTGTTTTATTCAACCATAACAACATACATTATATCGGTCTTAGAGTACATGATGATTGTCCATTACCACCGCTAGATGGGTTTCATGAGGTCTCGGAGGTCACCAAGGAGTGGCTAAAAAAATACTACCCCAACATGAGGCGATGGGAGGAATTGATCGGGCCGGATCAATTAGATGGTCTTCATTTGTTGGAATGAGTATTTTCCTTATGTTAAAAACTTGATCTATCAGATGCTTATATTTTGTCGCTTTCTTATATTGTATTTTGCAAACTTGAACCAACCTTAATGAATGAAAGTGGTTTTATTTTTTTGGTAACTTGGGCTCATTTATAGAAATTTGTAACAAAATCAGACTTCTTATTCATTTATAGAGTCTGATTCAGGAGTTATTTTGTTGCAGCTTTTTCAGAATTGGTTTCTATGGAGGATAATGTAATCTGATTATTGGAAGAAAAGGGTACAGAGATTTTTAACTAAACAATCGGGTTACATATGGTCCAAAATGATCCGAACAGGAATCTTGAATCGGTTTATATGTGTATTTATGTAACCCGATTATAGTTGATGTTCATCACATCAACCCAGAATCGGTTTATGTAGGTTCACATTAAAATCCGATTAAGATTACAATCAGATTACTATGATGAACATATAAACGATTCTGGGTGGATTTTCAGAAAACTTGATGAGTGAATTTTTAAGATTTAGAGGTAAATCATTGTAGAGTATCTCTTAGAAGAATGGTTTAAAGGGATTTAACTCAATCACTTGAATTGTCTGTTTTTTGGGTTTTTTTTTACAAACAACAAAAGAAGATTTTAATTGTTGTTTGTGATTGATTAAGATTTAGTTTTGGTTTTGATGGAAATTGAAAAATAAATTGAGTTTTGATTAATGATTTTTGTATTTGTTAATTAAGTTATGATTTTGTATTTGTATTTGTGTTATAATAATTAAGGTTTCTTTAAGGGTTAGTTTAGTATTTTTACAATATTTAGACACCCCTTATCATTCTCTATTGGGTGTATGAAGAAATTCATAGGCCCCAATTTAGCCAGGAATTTTATCTTATGTGGCAAAACATGATATTACATATTTCGTGTGGTATGGTTCTGTGCAGTCAAGATTTGTAAAGTGATTGCTTCAAAAAAAATAAAAAATAAATGTAAAGTGATAATTGTACAATTTGCTTCAAGTTCTTGATCAATAGACTCCCAAATTGTTGTAGTGTTGTTTCCTAACATCTGAAAGTCAAATTTTATAACTCTTTGCCACCACCAGCTAATCAAGGTTTACATCCATCACCATCTAATTCTATTGATTCTGGTCTCACAGGCAAGCTTTTCAGTTTGTGGTTATAATCTTGATTTTCTATTCATAATCTATGAAATTGGTCACTGCCACTAAAATTTTGCAATTTTTTGGGTCAGTTTTTCTGGTTTATCAGGGATCCAAATGGAAATCAAGAGTCTTTGGAATTTGAGTTGGTTACTATTCAAAATGATACAAATGAGTTCTTTGATGCTAACAGCCTTGGTGAGGGTTTGGTTTTGGTGCAGTCTATGTAAGATTTAAGTCAAAATTATGGAATCTAATAAAATAATCTATTAGGAACTTCTATGATAGACGGAAATTTAAAATTATGGAATCTAATAAAATAGTCTGTTAGGAACTTCTATGACAGATGGAAATTTTTCTTAGGCATTTAGAATCAGCCTCAAAATGGGCAAAAAAAAGCTGTTAACGTCTCTCATGAAACTCAAGGCAAGGTTCACAAGAATTTAGGAATGAAGTGGTTTCAAGCTGTTAATGAGTAAGTTTTAGCATGCCGTTTTACTATTTCAGAAAAGTAAAACCTGCTTATTACAGTACCAAATTCCCTAGTAACTGTTTATTAACCCTGATTTATCTTGTTTGAACTATGGAAAATGATAGTGATGCTCCCATCGTATGTTGGTGTGCAAAGACCAGTTGGATTAGATGTTATGTGGACAAAAATTGCTTCTCACATGAGGCGAGACTTTGTATTTCTGAAAGTCAGATCTGTGAGTCATTGCCACTATTTAATCTGTACATATCAACCTCAAATTCTGATAACATTTGGGATAAACAAGTTCTTCTTTTGCCGACTTGTTGTGAGAAGATTATCTCAATGTCAGCAGATCTCACCTTCCGGGTGATCATAATTTGTCCTTTCTTACACCTACTGATAGGTGTGATAAACACCTAATTTTATATCTAGTATTTATGTTTTCTTTGCTATTTATTTTGTGAATTATGTATCATATGTGTGAATTTGAGTTGATTAGGTGCAATCGAGCCATTTGGAACAAAAGAAGGAGAAACCATTCATTTGGAGCGTAAAATGCAAAAAGCAAACTCACGGGCGAAAGATTTGTGGAGCAGGCTAGGTTGCGCAGCGAAGGAGCGGAAGAATGAACTGTCAGTTGTCTAAAAAAACTGGCAGTTAAGCAAGGAAAAAAAATAGGTTGTCGGTTCTTTAAAACTGACAAGCCATGTATGGCTTGAATTACCCCTTATCTGCCTAACCTGGGTGGATATATCCACTTTCCTACACAACCCTAAATTTGAGAGAAATCATGTCCCAATCATTTTTGTACCTAAAATTCAGAGAAATGGCTGCTGATATTGCCTAGAGACACAGAGGAAGCGGAGGAGATTGAGAGAGTAAAATCGATGCTGCAATGATCGAAAATTCAGGAGGTCTGAGTTCTAAAGTGAATTGAAGAGTTGGGTTTGGTTTGAATCTGGGTTTAATCTCAGTTGAATCAGAGAAGATTTGTTGCTGTGTTACTTTGATGGAGGAATTCAGAGGCAGAATTGGGGTCAAAATGATGAGCAGTTGATGGAGTTTGAAGACTAACCAAACAAGAGAAGATAATGATGCTTATGAGGTTAATGGAGATTGAATAGAAGTGGGTTGGAATGATTGAATGACTGGGGTTTATGTTGAATGTGAAATTGTGTCAGGGAAGGTCTCTCCAACAGATGTGTAGCTTAGAAATCACTGGCAAAGATGTTTCTTCAGAGTCAGTGCAAAGCAAATGTTTGAGAAAAGGGGTGAGTAAAGCTCTTCTTCATCTGTTGCTAGTTGTGTACTGTAGTATTGCTATGACAGAATGGCAGAAATGTTTGAGTTGCAAGTATAAGAGGCTACAGAGTAAAGGAGGCTTCATTTTGGCTTGAATCTGAAATTGAAGAAGGAGATGGGTCTGCTGTGGATGATTGCAATGATGGGTTTTAATCTGAATTTGAGATTACCACTACTGGATGGATTCAGATGAAGTTGTAGCTAATGGAAGAGAGGATTTGTTGGTGGTGGTTATGAATTTGAAGATGAAGTTGGTGGTACTGTGTTTGCAGGGTGATGTTGGTGTTGCAGAGTTCCCAGGGAAGATGGAGATTAATGAGAAGCTGGAGTTGTATGAGTGCAACTGGGACAAGTACAGATTAGTTAGGAGATATGACTTGTGATGCAATGGCTAGGCCATATGAAGCTGTCATGTGCAATGCAGGGAAGATAATTTATGAATGGTACTTAATTCGCGCTGCTGTTGAACTGGATATGGTATGAGGAGATATATGTTTATGTGCTAAAATGGTGCAGCTGGTATTGTTGTTGCTGTATTCTGGTGGATCTGAAACTTCGGTTCAAGGTTGAGAGGTTGAATTGTTGAGATTGCAGGAAATAGGCATTGCAGGGTTTGTACTACTGGTGCAATGCTTTGGCAAAGCTGTTGTGGTTCAGTGCAAGTGACTGGTGGATTTGAATGTGCAGGGAAAGCAAAGAAATGCTATGAAGAATGGAGTAGCAGGGCTTGGAAGTAACATGGAGATTGGAAGTTTGGGTGTTTTTCTGGTGGAAGCTACAGATGGAATGGACTTTGTGGCATGAAGCATTGCAGGTGTGGCTTCATTTTATTGAACTGGGAAGTGCAGGTGGTGATGGCTGATACATTGCAGGAAATGAATAGTAACTGAGATGATTTTTTGGTGGAATTGAATTTGCTGGTAGAGCAGCAAGGATAAGTGGTGTTAGTAGTTTAAGGAGGCAGAACTGTTGCTGCTCGAGTCTGTGCAGGTAGTAGCATTGCAGAGATGGCTTGATGCAGAGGTGCAGCTGGTATTGCAGCTGCTGTTGCCGATAGAAATTGGTGCAATGGTGGTGACTATGGTGGTGCGGGTTAGAGCAGGAAATGCATTACAGGGATGGAAAGCACGAAGATGGTGCAGCTGCTTCTGAATATGATGAAGCAGTGGTTGGTTGCAGCTAGTATTAATGGAAGAGCTCAAGCTGGGAAGATTATGGCTGAGGTGAACTCAAGGAAACGAAGATGAGAGTGATGTTGGTCAGAGAATGGAACAGAAGGACAATTTCAGCTGGACTTGAACCGTTGAACCAAGTGCAGGTGGCGGTGCTACGTGACTGGAGAATGGCGAAGCTGTAGAGTTCATTGCAGGGTCTTGGTCTGAAGCTGAGATGCAGTGAACACAGACTTGGTGTTATGTTGTGGTTGTGTACGCTGAGTGATGCTGCTGTATCTAATGGAATTCAGGAGTTAGGTTATGATGCAGTATTGCAAGAGTTGTATGAACTGACAGTGCTTGAACCAAGACTGCAGAAATAGTGCGAAAAGTGAGCTAAAATGGCGAGACGGTGAGCATAGCCCGAGATTTCGGATTGCGGAAGTTAAAGTGTGAATCATAATATTTCACTGAATCATGAAGGGGGTATGAGTCAAATGGAAGAGTTGGCGGCCGGATATGTGAGCTACATGGCGCGCTTTTTGGTACGTTTTCGCAAGAAATGATAAGTTGGGTTGGATGGTTTTTGTGAATGTTTGAACTGCAGAGAAGGAGAGTTGAGTTACTAGAAGTACATATTTACCTGGTGACATTTTCTAATGGCTCAGTGGCCGGAGACAATTTTCCGGTGACAAAATCCGGCGACCGATGCCGGATTCCGGCCATATTCCGGCCAAAAACACAGTTTTCCAGCGAAAAACTTTTTGGGTCATATTTTCACATGGGTTTTTCTCACACATGGTTCATGGGCTTGGTGGACTTTTTGGTGATGGACTTTGAATACCTAATTTGGGAAGTTCAGAAGTTATAAAAGAGAATAGTTTCTATTCTTTTAGGGAGATCACTTAGCACGGATTTTTCTACTGGAGTTTGGAGGAGAGCGATTCTACTAGGGTTTGCTTTCGTTTATTTTTCATGTTCTTCATTTTATTTTTGATAATAATTATGTTGAATCAAAATACTATGAGTAGCTAAACTTCATATTATTGGTTATGGGATAATAAGTGGATTTCACAACTAAGATTTGATTCAATGTATTAGTTTTGTTTCAATATTTTACTGTTTATGATTCATTATTCATATTGTTCATGATTTGATTGTTTATTTGGTTGAGTCCGGAATCAATCCGATTTGCTTTCATATCTAAAGCTATATTAGGATTTTCAATACGAAAACGTTGTTTGTCCCTGATTCTAAGTAGCATAAATGTGGGTAGTGCTTGTAGTGATATATCCTACTAGTCACATATGAATCATAACTTGGGTTAAATCGAATTAGTGCTTTTACACATTTTGGTTGCCTTGATTAGTCTTATTCCATAGAACTCATTGCTTTTAGGGGGTTAAATCTAATTGTGCTTTTACACTTTAGGTTGCTTTCTAGGAAGAATTCACATATGCATCTTTTAATGTGGTTGTGATGAAATCAGGGAATTAGCGGGATACTCTTGCGATCAAGGTATCCTATGACTTTTAGTAAATGAGAGATTAAAATTTCAATTCTAGTCATTGTTGATAATTCGAGTTTGTGAATGAAACTACCCCGTGACCAATATTTTCTCCTTATTGATTACTTTTATTATTACTTTGCTTTCAATTCATTTTTATTGCTTTGATAAATCAAAACCCCCCCTTCGTTACCAAGAAACTGAAATTTGCATAACAACAAAAAGCCTCTCCGTGGATATGAACTCTTTCTTATTGAATACTACTTTATTTTAGGAAGTAAGAAAGTGAAATTATATTTGTGTTGGCTAACAACCGATCAGATTTTGGCGCCGTTGCCGGGGAGGCAAACGGCTTGTTATTAAGTTTTTAGTTTCTTTTTACAATTTTTGCTTCTATCTTTGTTTTTTGTTTCTTGTCTTGATTCTTACTTGTTTGTGAGAATTTTTTTCAGGTACCTAATCCCTGGATTTTAAGGATTGGAACTATCCAAGGTGCGGGATTGCTACTCGAAGAGGCACTATACTACAACCAAGTTAAGACACGGAAGAGCAAGAGTTAGAAGTGGAAGAAAAGTTACTACTAGAAGAAGAACTAGAGGTTCCATTTGTAGAAGAACCACTAGTTGAAGAAGAAGAAGCAATGGAAGACGCAAATCGTACACTCAAGGATTTGGATTCTCATAGGCTTGATGCACAACGGTGGTGTATCCAAACCAACTCAACATTCGAGATCAATCCTGGGTTGCTTAGAGAGTTGCCAAAGTTTTATGGTATGGTGAATGAAGTCCCTAACAAGCATCTCATGGAGTTCTATACCATTGTCAAGGCTATGCTTCCAGCGGAGACCGAAGCCGATGGTGCAATGATGAAAGTGTTTCCATTTTATATGGTGGACAACGCTAAAGATTGGTTGTATTGTTTGCTTTCCGGAAGTGTCACTACATGGAACGGATTGAAGAAAATATTTCTAGAGAGGTATTTTCCTGCATCAAAGGCTACTCAAATTCGCAAAGAGATTTGTGGAATAAAGCAACATGTGGTAGAATCTTTGTATGAATGTTGGGAGCGATACAAGAGATTGGTGGCAAGCTGCCCTCACCATCAATTCAGCGACGCTATGATAATCCAGTACTTCTACGAAGGTCTTCAATCAAGTGATAGATATCTTCTAGATGCAGCGGGTGGTGGTGCACTAGTGAACAAGACGGTGGCACAAGCTAACGATTTGATTAAAAGCATGGCTGCAAATTCGCAACAATTCTACACAAGAGGTGAACCAATGGTTAGGCAAGTGCGTGAAGTTAGTGATTCATCATCATCACACCGTGATCAAAGGATGGAAAATATGGATCACATGATGCAAAGGATGGCTGCGGTTATTTTACCTTCACATGGTGAAGGGTTGGAGCAAGCTAATGCGATCTTTCCAAATCAGCAAAGAAGGTATGATCCCTACTCAAACACGTACAATCCAGGATGGAGAGATCATCCCAACTTTAGCTATGCCAACAATCAAGGTGCGGTTTCACAACCTAATTTCAACCATCCAAGAGGGTTTCAACCACAAAAACAACCATTTAAGCAACCACAATAGTCGGTGCAAAATCAAGGTTCCGATATCGATGCAAAGCTCCACGCAATGATGCAAGTTATTTCTACCATGTTCAAAGAAAGCCAACAAGAAACTAAGAGTGCTATCAAGGATTTGCAGACTCAAGTGGCCTCCATGGAGATTGATATCAACAAATTAAAGGCACAAAATAGTGGCAGACTCCCTTCTCAACCTATCAACCCAAGAGAGAATGTTAGTGCTATTACATTGAGAAGCGGTACACAACTTGTGCAACCTGAAATTGTTGATGTGGGTGATATGGAGACCCAAAAGGAACCTGTTTTGGAGGAAAAGAATGATGATTTTCCCCAAACTTCTGAGGTACCTACTTCCAACTCTAAAACTCCTATTTCTACTTATGTTCCTCCTATACCTTTTCCTCGCAGATTTGCAAGTTCTAAGAAGGCGGAACTATAAAAGGATATTTTAGATATATTCAAGAAGCTTCATGTAAACATTCCACTTATTGATGTTATCAAGCAAGTGCCAAAATATGCAAAGGTTTTGAAGGACTTGTGTACCAAGAAGAAAAAGCTAACGGGTAATGAGGTTATGAGTGTGGGGGAAAACGCTTTGGTGGTCTTGCAAAAGAAACTCCCACCCAAATGCAAGGATCCGGGTAGTTTCACTATACCCGTAGAGATTGGCACTAAAAGGATTGGTAAGGCTATGCTTGACTTAGGAGCATCCGTGAATATCATGCCAGCATCTATTTATAAGTCTTTAAATTTGGGTCCATTGAAACCAAATAATATTGTGCTTGAAATTGCGGATCGTTCTAATGTCTACCCTAGGGGTATTATTAAGGATGTCCTTGTGCATGTAAACCAACTAGTTTTTCCAGCTGATTTTTGTGTTCTAGAAATGGATGATGGCTCAGATGTTTCCATACCCCTGCTTCTTGGGAGACCTTTCATAAAGACGGCTAAAACCGTCATTGATGTGGACGAGGGAATACTCACTATGAAGTTTGATGATGAGATAATTCGCTTCAACATGTTTGAAGTCATGCGGTATCCAAGTGATGTTCATTCAGGTGTCCATAACGTATGGGACCCTAGCTGAGGATTTGCAAGCAAGGAGATAGTCGGGCTGACGACTTTAAACCAAGCACTGAATGGGAGGCAACCCATATGATGAGTATCTCTTTTCTTATTTTCATTTTCTTGTCTTGTTTTTAGTTTTTTTTTCTTATCTTGTATTTTATTTTTCTGATTTCTTGTCATTTTTCATAATTTCCCACCTTGACTTACTTTGGATGACTCAATTTACATTGAGGACAATGTAAATTTTAAGTGTGGGGGAGTGGTTAAGTATTTACATTGTAAATTTTTTCAAAATTTTCAACTTTTGTGTAAATTAGTGCATGAAAAACTCCAACTTGTAGTTAGTTTAGAGTCACATAGTATCCATGTCGCTAAGATTACATCGAGATTTTCATAAGAGTGACTGAACTTAGAGATGACAGAGAACATGATCGGGTTTCTTATTTGTATGAGAGTTAAAGTTGGATTTAACCATGCCAGTGGAAAATATGGCGCAGACTGAATTCGGTAGTAGAGTAGTGGTCCCCTATAGTGGAGACTACCCATGTTACATCATGATAGGCACCGACCTTCACTTCTTTGTACCTGTCTAAATATGTGCTTTTAGAGTGTGTGTCACTGTACGTAAACTCCGGGTATAATGGTGAGCTACCCAACCTCCCACCAATAGAAGCACTATTTTGATCTCTTGAGTGCTATTTTATCAATCATGAATGGTGACATCGAATTGTTAACTTACATACCACTTGTAATCTTGTTCGCAGTTAGCACCATCCACTTTATCTCTCTACACCAACAGGTCCATAGAAACACCATCATCATCAACAAGGGAAGCATCACAAGTTCGAAGAAAATTTGAAGACGTTTTAGGTTTACAAGCAACGTTACAAAAATGAGCAGATTTCAGATTCAAGTATAGCAACAAGAATAGGAGAAGAATTTTTATAAGTTGAAGACTATTGTACAAGAATGAAGATTATCAAGATGAGAATTCAAGAAGTTTATGATATCGAGACATACAAGTTGTGAAGAATCAAGCGGTAAAGTACTCACACCATGGCATTTGTACTTGCATTTTTATTTTTATTTGTTTTATATTCTCTTGTCTCAAAAAAAAAAAAAAAAAAAATTGGAACATAGTTATCATTATGCTAGTTCCCTTAAAAAAAAAAGTAAAAAAAGACAAGAGAAAAGTTCTTTAGGATCATCATTAGTTTTTATTTTTGTTTGTTTTCATTTTGTATTTACTTTGTATTTAATGTTTAAGAAAAAAAAAATATTCATTGCATCATATTTTGGTTTTGTATTCATTTAATAAGCCAACGGAAGAAGAAATATCTACAGTGAAGTTTCAAGCAACAAGGAATGAGAGGAAAGAATCACATTGTCAAGATTCTACGAAGTTCAAGAGTTGAAGACCGAAGACGTTTCTATGGATGCTGTGAGAGTGGTGCTAGATGCACGCCGAACGGATAACAAGGTAAGTAAGCATATCCCCACCTTCGTTAAGTGGTTGATTTCCTTTCTAAGAGATCGTCAGAAAAAAAAAAGGGTTTTCAAAATGAATAAAAGATGTGGGTTTTCAAAACATTTCGGAGGGTTTGCCTTCCTACTATTCAACGTGTCGCAGGATTCTCTCTTCATTCCTACCTGGACACATGTGTGACCCATAAAGAGTTGTTTATTATTGAGTGCAATTTCATAAAACCCTTTCTTGTGAGGCAGAGTCGAGACTTTTGATCACTCCGAACCCGAATTTCTTTCGATAAGGGATGGTTATTTCTCTCTCAACTTTTAAGAATGAGATTGTGTTCATATTTTTGTCTAACTTCTTATGACTAGTGTGCAGAATCTCTATGTCTTCTTAGCGCATTGGATACTATCATTTCGGAGAACTTGTAAGTTGGAAATGGAGGTTTTGTGGGTATTTTTCTAGTAAACGCTCACGGGAGTTGTATGTATCTTTTAGAATAAGTTTTGTTTGATTTTCTCGAGGACTAGCAAAGTCTAAGTGTGGGGGAATTTGATAGGTGTGATAAACACCTAATTTTATATCTAGTATTTATGCTTTCTTTTCTATATATTTTGTGAATTATGTATCTTATGTGTGAATTTGAGTTGATTAGGTGCAATCGAGCCATTTGGAACAAAAGAAGGAGAAACCATTCATTTGGAGCGTAAACTGCAAAAATCCAACTCACGGGCGAAAGATTTGTGGAGCAGGCTAGGTTGCGCGGCGAAGGAGCGGAAGAATGAACTGTCAGTGGTCTAAAAAAACTGGCAGTTGAGCAAGGAAACAAAATAGGTTGTCGGTTCTTTAAAACCGACAAGACATGTATGACTTGAATTACCCCTTATCTGCCTAACCTGGGTGGATATATCCACTTTCCTACACAACCCTAAATTTGAGAGAAATCATGTCCCAATCATTTTTGTACCTAAAATTCAGAGAAATGGCTGCTGATATTTCCTAGAGACACAGAGGAAGCGGAGGATATTGAGAGAGTAAAATCGATGCTGCAATGATCGAAAATTCAGGAGGTCTGAGTTCTAAAGCGAATTGAAGAGTTGGTTTTGGTTTGAATCTGGGTTTAATCTCAGTTGAATCAAAGAAGATTTTTCTTTGTGTTACTTTGATGGAGGAATTCGAGAGGCAGAATTGGGGTCAAAATGATGAGCGATTGATGGAGTTTGAAGACTAACCAAACAAGAGAAGATAATGATGCTTATGAGGTTAATGGAGATTGAATAGAAGTGGGTTGGAATGATTGAATGACTGGGGTTTATGTTGAATGTGAAATTGTGTCAGGGAAGGTCTCTCCATCAGATGTGTAGCTTAGAAATCACTGGAAAAGATGTTTCTTCAAAGTCAGTGCAAAGCAGATGTTTGAGAAAAGGGGTGAGTAAAGCTCTTCTTCATCTGTTGCTAGTTGTGTACTGTAGTATTGCTATGACAGAATGGCAGAAATGTTTGAGTTGCAAGTATAAGAGGCTACAGAGTAAAGGAGGCTTCATTTTGGCTTGAATCTGAAATTGAAGAAGGAGATGGGTCTGTTGTGGATGATTGCAATGATGGGTTTTAATCTGAATTTGAGATTACCACTACTGGATGGATTCAGATGAAGTTGTAGCTGATGGAAGAGAGGATTTGTTGGTGGTGGTTATGAATTTGAAGATGAAGTTGGTGGTACTGTGTTTGCAGGGTGATGTTGGTGTTGCAGAGTTCCCAGGGAAGATGGAGATTAATGAGAAGCTGGAGTTGTATGAGTGCAACTGGGACAGGTACAAATTAGTTAGGAGATATGACTTGTGATGCAATGGATAGGCCATAGGAAGATGTCATGTGCAATGCAGGGAAGATAATTTGTGAATGGTACTTTAATTCGCGCTGCTGTTGAACTGGATATGGTATGAGGAGATATATGTTTATGTGATAAAATGGTGCAGCTAGTATTGTTATTGCTGTATTCAGGTGGATCTGAAACTTCAGTTCAAGGTTGAGAGGTTGAATTGTTGAGTTTGCAGGAAATGGGCATTGCAGGGTTTGGACTACTGGTGCAATGCTTTGGCAAAGCTGCTGTGGTTCAGTGCAAGTGACTGGTGGATTTGAATGTGCAGGGAAAGCAACGAAATCCTATGAAGAATGGAGTAGCAGGGCCTGGAAGTAACATGGAGATTGGAAGTTTGGGTGTTTGTCTGGTGGAAGCTACAGATGGAACGGACTTTGTGGCATGAAGCATTGCAGGTCTGGCAAGTGCAGGTGGTGATGGCTGATACATTGCAGGAAATGAATAGTAGCTGAGATGATTTGTTGGTGGAATTGAACTTGCTGGTAGAGCATCAAGGATAAGTGGTGTTGGTAGTTTAAGGAGGAAGAACTGTTGCTGCTCAAGTCTGTGCAGGTAGTAGCATTGCAAAGATGGCTTGATGCAGAGGTGCAGCTGGTATTGTAGCTGCTGTTGCCGATAGAAGTTGGTGCAATGGTGGTGACTATTCTGGTGCAGGTTAGAGCAGGAAATGCATTACAGGGATGGAAAGCACGAAGCTGGTGCAAGTGCAGCTTCTACTGAACATGATGAAGCAGTGGTTGGTTGCAGCTGGTATTAATGGAAGAGCTCAAGCTCGGAAAATTATGGCTGAGGTGAACTCGAGGAAACGAAGATGAGAGTGATGCTGGCAGAGAGATGGTGGTCAGAGAATGGAACAGAAGTACAATTGCAGCTGGACTTGAACCGTTGAACCAATTGCAGGTGGCAGTGCTACGTTATTGGAGAATGGCGAAGCTGTAGAGTTCGTTGTAGGGTCTTGGTCTGAAGATGAGATGCAGTGAACAAAACCTTGTTGTTGTGTTGTGGTTGTGTACGCTGAGTGATGCTGCTGTAGCTAATGGAATTCAGGAGTTAGGTTATGATGCAGTATTGCAAGAGTTGCAGGAACTGACAGTGCTCGAACCAAGACTGCAGAAATTGTGCGAAAAGTGAGCTAAAATGGCGAGACGGTGAGCATAGCCCGAGATGTCGGATTGCGGAAGTTAAAGTGTGAATCATAATATTTCACTGAATCATGAAGGGGGTATGAGTCGAATGGAAGAGTTGGCGGCCGGATATGTGAGCTACATGGCGCGCTTTTTGGTACGTTTTCGCAAGAAATGATAAGTTGGGTTGGATCTTTTTTGTGAATGTTTGAACTGCAGAGAAGGAGAGTTGAGTTGCTGGAAGTACATATTTACCTGGTGACATTTTCTAATGGCTCAGTGGCCAGAGACAATTTTCCGGTGACAAAATCCGGCGACCGGTGCCGGATTCCGGCCAAAAACACATTTTTCCGGCGACACAATTTTTGGGTCATATTTTCACATGGGTTTTTCTCACACATGGTTCATGGGCTTGGTGGACTTTTTGGTGATGGACTTTGAAGACCTAATTTGGGAAGTTGAGAAGCTATAAAAGAGAATAGTTTCTATTCTTATAGGAAGATCACTTAGCACGGATTTTTCTACTGGAGTTTGGAGGAGAGCGATTCTATTAGGGTTTGCTTTCGTTTATTTTTCATGTTCTTCATTTTATTTTTGATAATAATTATGTTGAATCAAAATACTATGAGTAGCTAAACTTCATATTATTGGTTATGGGATAAATTGGATTTCACAAATAAGATTTGATTCAATGTATTAGTTTTGTTTCAATATTTTACTGTTTATGATTCATTATTCATATTGTTCATGATTTGATTGTTTATTTGGTTGATTCCGGAATCAATCCGATTTGCTTTCATATCTAAAGCTATATTAGGGTTTTCAATACGAAAACGTTGTTTGTCCCTGATTCTATGTAGCATAAATGTGGGTAGTGCTTGTAGTGATATATCCTACTAGTCACATATGAATCATAACTTGGGTTAAATCGAATTGGTGCTTTTACACATTTTGGTTGCCTTGATTAGTCTTATTCCATAGAACTCATTGCTTTTAGGGGGTTAAACCTAATTGTGCTTTTACACTTTAGGTTGCTTTCTAGGAAGAATTCACATATGCATCTTTTAATGTGGTTGTGATGAAATCAGGGAATTAGCGGGATACTCTTGCGATCAAGGTATCCTAGGACTTTTAGTAAATGAGAGATTAAAATTTCAATTCTAGTCATTGTTGATAATTCGAGTTTGTGAATGAAACTACCCCGTGACCAATATTTTCTCCTTATTGATTACTTTTATTATTACTTTGCTTTCAATTCATTTTTATTGCTTTGATAAATCAAACCCCCCCCCCCCCCCCCCTTGGTTACCAAGAAACTGAAATTTGCATAACAATAAAAAGCCTCTCCGTGGATACGAACTCTTTCTTATTGCATACTACTTTATTTTAGGAAGTAAGAAAGTGAAATTATATTTGTGTTGGCTGACAACCAATCACCTAATATCAGGATTGATCGAACATAATTTGATTCTCTGGTGTAGAGGAGTACATCTATGTGCACCCCTACCTAACCAGAGGTGCACATTCCTCCTCTCTGTATTGGCTAACAATTAACCTTGGTCAATAGTATCTTTTAAAGAAGGTCAACTGTATATAGAGCAGTTTTTGGGAATCATTATTAATTATGGTATTAATATCTCTTTCTCTCATTTTCACTTCGCCTCCCCAGAATTTCGTCGACCAACTACTAAAATAAACCGTAGTTACAATAGATGACAAATTGCTCTTACTAACTTCTTTCATTCTCAGAATGAATTTTTTGTTCAAAATCCACTAAAACAGAGATGTTGATATGAAGTAGACATTATGATTACAGATTAATTTGTAAGTCAATTACCTGAAGTGAGATGTTGAATAAGCCCTAAGAACATTTGTCCATGTAATTAAAGCTTCCTGAAATGTATCGATAACGTTCACTCCATGATTTCCAACTTGATATTAATCCTTCTTACAATTTTTTTTAATAATACAATCACTCGCTCTGAATAATACTAGAATGGAGATTGGACAAACTCAATTTTGCAATTATAATACTATCAGTTCAAACAAAATCCATAATCACCAAAAGGTGTTAATCTAAGAGGTTGACATAAGAAATCGGGATTTTGTAAAGATGATAATAACAAAACAATAGTAAATCTAACATGGAGAAAAGAAATGGAGAATGAAGATGATACAAAGCACACTCAAGTGAAAATAGAGAGAAAGAAATGTCAACTCAATAATTAATTATGCTTCAGTGGACTTACTATATAATAAAATACTAGTAACCAAGGTTAATCACTGGCCAATACCAAAGGGAGGAATATGCACCCCTAGTTAGGATACTTGCATGCCGTTATTGTTCTTTTTTTAGTTATTAGAGCTTGACATCATTTCCTCACTAGATTCTCTGGTGTTGAGACAGCAGTTATTTAGGATACTTGCATGCCGT
Source organism: Papaver bracteatum (assembly GCA_023529315.1). Taxonomy (NCBI): domain Eukaryota; kingdom Viridiplantae; phylum Streptophyta; class Magnoliopsida; order Ranunculales; family Papaveraceae; genus Papaver; species Papaver bracteatum. The sequence goes on from JAJJWX010001659.1 coordinate 2,137,829, forward strand.
TATTGTTCGTTTTTTATTTATTAGAGCTTGACATTATTTCCTCACTAAGTATTTGGTTAGATGGTGTCTGGCGGAATAAGTATTTGGTTAGATGGTGTCTGGCGGGTTTAGGGTTCATACAGTATTTATTTTGATTGCCTGTCGTTGTCTTTGCTATTTCCACTACAAACTAAAATAGTTTAACCTTGTTCACTTGTCTAACTTAATCAGAGTGCTTGGGAGCAAGTACAGATTGAAAGGAAGCTGCATATAACTGTATTAGAATATGTGCATCCAACTCACCACTGTATGGTTTCCCTGCCTTCTTGGGTCTTACTGGGTCTCACGTCTCATACATGGCCTGGCTGTGATAAAATAATAAAATACGGGCATCCAACTCACAACCAATTTGCAATGAGTGGAGAGGCCCTAATAGATTATAAACCGCAGGATCTTACCATATTAGAATACGGGCATCCAACTCAAAACCAATTGGCAACAAGTGGAGTAGCTCCACACTTTATATGGACCACTGTATGGTTGCACTGCCTTCTTGGGTCTTACTGGTTCTCACGTCTCATACAGGGCCTGGTTGTGATAGGACCACTATATGGTTGCCCTGCCTTCTTGGGTCTTACTGGGTCTCACGTCTCATACAGGGCCTGGCTGTGATAACATATTAGAATACGGACATCCAACTCACAACCAATTGGCAATGAGTGGAGAGGCCCTAATGGATTATAAACCGCAGGATCTTAAATAACCCAACCATGTGGGACTAATAATCTCAACAAAATGGGATGAGCACTGTTTCTATGAGACGCGCCCCCAATTCCATCCCAGCACCGCCTCCACTCTGCCCCGGTGAACGTTCTCCATGGAGCTATATGTAATTAGTTGGAATCGTCTGGAGTAGATAAAAATTTAGTCATGGTGATGCTTCTTTTTGAGCCAACAGACTTTTAGTATCCAGACTGATGATGATTGGGTCATTTGCAGAGCATTCAAGATCACTCTGTTTGGGGCAATTGTTTTTGCTTCTCTAATAAAATCAAAAAGTATGTGGGTTACAGTCTTACAGACCCAGGTTGCTGGCATTTTACACTACTATTCAAATTGAATTTCAACTTCGCATCATGATCCTCCAGCAAAGGCTCTTAAGTCCGTATAAACCACACTTAATGTCAAGCAACAACAGCAAAAAAAAGTTTTTTTTTTTTTTTAATACGAAAATTTGATAAATCAAAGAGGATTACATGAGTTCATCCTTCTGGATACACTGATTCACCCAGATAGGAAAATGACTTAACCATTCTACTTCATGACTAATTTCTTTACCATGTTTTTCCAAAGAGTGGGCAACATGGTTAACATCTCTTTGCACATGAGTGCATAACCAACTATCAAAAGACTTCAAGACATTACCACAATCAGTAACTAGGTTTCTTGTTGTCCATTTTATTGACTCTAGACTTCCATTCAATGCCTTAATGACATTTAAACAATCTCCTTCAAAGTGTACATTCCTGTATCCCTTTCTCTTGGCCCATAGTGCAGCTTCCAGCATTGCTTTGGCCTCCGCTTGTTCAGGATATATGGTTTTGCTTTTGCTACATATAGCTCCATCTGAATTACCTGCAAAGTTTCGAACTATCAGACCAATACCCATAACTTTTAATTTCATCAAAAGCAGCATCCCAGTTAATTTTTATGTAAGGGTGTTCAGGTTTCTGCCAACTTCTAGTGATCTGCATGGCAATATTATTAGTATGTCTGACAATAGAAGATAAGCAAGCATTTTATTCAGAAAAATCAGTTTTAATCATATGGACAAGTGTATGAGATTCTGTTGTTGATTATCAAACACTTGTCTACATTTGCTTTTCCATATATGCCACAAGATGAAACCCATCCATTTAAGGACTTTTTCTCTCTGCACCTGTTGATTATTATTCTGGAACAAAGAACATAACCAGTTATGAATATTCACATTAGAAATAACCAAAGTCATTGCAGGGTCAATAGCATTCCAGACTTCTCTAGAAAAATTGCAGTCAAGAAAAACATGTTGCATGTTTTCAGTATGGTTATTACAAAAAGGACACAGAGTAGGTATAGTAGAGCAATGCTTAGACATTCTTTCTCTTAGAGGAAGACAATCATGAAGACACTTCCATAGAAAGTGTAAAATCTTACTGGGCAATCTAGTTTTCCAGAACTGTTTCCAAGAGATAGGAATATTATTGGTAAAACCAATTTCCTGATTTCTACTATCTAGAATAACTCTATAGGCAGATTTCACAGAAAAGTCCCATTGGAATTAGGTTGCCATCTCAGACAATCTTTACCTTCAAAAGGAATCCTAATACTAAGGATAGCATTCACTGTGTCATTATAAAAAAGAACATTCAGGGTTTGCAGGTTCCAAGTTTTAGAATCAGAATTAATAAGTTGAGAAACAGTATTCATGTTACTAGACTGGTACTGACTGTTCACATAAGAGGGCACAAAAGGTATCCACCTATTTTTCCAAATTAGAATAGAAGAGCCATCACCAACTTCCCAAACAACATGTTTTCTTATAATGTCAAGCCCTCTACATATCCAATTCCAAATCCAAGAACCTCTAGCAGAGAGAACATCATTTAAAGGGTTTAAGGAAAATACTTACCTTTCATAATTTTATACCATAAATCATCCTGAGCATGAATTAACCTCCAAGCAAGTTTAGAAAGTAAGGCTAAATTCATGATATCAGTTTGTTTTATGTTTAGACCACCAAGATCTCTAGGTTGAGATACTTCAGTCCATTTCTTAGGGATATAACCTTTTTTAACTTTTTGTTTATTCCACCAAAACCTCATTTGTATGGAATCCATTTTATTTGTTATAGTTTTTGGTATTGGAAAAACAGACATGTGATGAGCAGGGAGACTACTTAAAACAGATTGAATTAAGACAGTTCTACCAGGATAGTTCAAAAACTTAGGTTGCCACCAAGCTAGTCTGTCTCCATATCTATCAAGAAGACTAGTGAAAGACTGAGTTTTATTTTTCTGAAGAAGTAAGGGTACACCCAAGTATTTATCATTTAGAGCTAGTTTCTTAATATTCAGGATATTAGAAACTTCATTTTTAATATTATTAGGGACACCTTTACTAAAAGCAATACCAGACTTTTGATAGTTGATAGATTGACCTGAGAACATGCTAAATTGTTCAATGATACTCACAAGATTTCTAGCTTCCTTACTATTTGCTTTTGCAAAGATTAAGCAGTCATCTGCAAAAAACAAATGAGAAACTGGAGGACAGTGATCATTAATTTTTATACCATTGCAGGGTCAATGGAAAAAAAAAGGGTCTAGTTCCGTGAATTAGTATTGCTCTAATACGAAGTGATATTTAGTTTGGTGTGAAAAGTACTTGTAGAGATTTATTCTTATTGACAGAAAAAAGTTTCAACTACAAGCTAATGTTAAGTGTGGAATCTTCTTCTTAGAATGCATGTGCCTTACAATCCCGCCTTAGAGTGGCAAAGAAATGAGTTCAACTCAATGATGCAACAATCATGAGATCATTGCATTTGAACTTTCAGACTCAACTTGCACTTCAAAATCTGCGAACTAAAAGAGATCGAGTAGACAATATGAAAATGCAAGTCTGAAACGAATCTAGATTCAAGTATGGAATCAGTTCCTTAATGTCTACTTTCAACATAAACAAAATTCTAATTACTTCATCAAAGTATTTAAAGAAGATCATAAATCAAACAAAAGTTTTGTTCCCATGGTTACCTGTCCCCCATGACCTTCAAAATCTGCGAACTAAAAGAGATCGAGTAGACAATTTGAAAATGCAAGTCTGAAATGAATCTAGATTCAAGTATGGAATCAGTTCCTTAATGTCTACTTTCAACATAAACAAAATTCTAATTACTTCATCAAAGTATTTAAAGAAGATCATAAATCAATCTAGATTCTAATTACTTCATCAAAATTCTGCATTGTGGCAATCCACACAAACTCTAAGGGTCCGTTTGGCACGCTTAAATCGGAGGTAGTTGGAGGGTGTAGTGCAGTCAAAGGGAGTAGCCAAGGGCTGCATTCAAATGTTGGGTGTTTGGCATGGATCCAACTACACGACATAGCAACTACATGTAGTTCCTACTATCTCCAAAGGGCTACTTTGAAAAACCTCCTCTTGAGGTGTGCATTGCATGCGGCCCTGTATTACACCCTCCAACTACACCGTTGACAAATGTTGACCGCTTATTTTATTTACATAATCAAATATATTTTTATTATAATCTTTTTAAACTTTATTTATTGACTATTAAATATTCAGTTTTAATTTTTTCTGTTAATTGTTTTATAATATTTATTATTATTATAATATTTTTTATTATTAGATTAAGAGTATTACATTAACTAGTTGGAAGCCTAACAAGCTAAGCTCCAACAACATACTACTACTTTAATTGAACAGGTTGCCGTGCTAATCTACCAGCGAGCCTCATGGGTAACCTAGCCAGGGGAGCCGAAGCGGATAGGGGGCTGAGATTGTGTCACAAGGGGGGCAAACTAACACTACCTTCCATGTTAATTATTATTATTATTATTTTATTTATTAATTTATCCAAAAAAATCTAATTTATTCCTATAATATAAGTGGTAAAATTTATTGTTCCTATAAATTTATTGTTAATTTATTATAATAATTATTTATCTTTTTCTTATAATTTATCTTTTTTATTTTTTATATTATGTTCAGTTTTAATTAATTATTTATTTTGGTTTCCTTTTTTTAATTTTTTTTAACTTTTTTGGTTTCTTTTTAAAAAAATTTCAATTTCATTATTTTAATATTAATATATTTTCTTTATTAAATGTTTAGTTTTAATTAATTAATTATTATTTTTTTGTTTTTAAAAATTTTCCTTTAAAATTATTTTATTTTATATTTTTATTATTATTTTATTTAAATTTTAGCAAATGTTTTTTTAATTAATTTTTTTATTAATTTTCTTTTATTATTCAATATTATTACATGAAACTAGTTGGAAGCCTAACAAGCTAGGCTCCAACGACATACTACTACATTAATTGAACATGTTACTGTGCTAGCCTACCAGCGAGTCTCATGGGTAACCTTGCCAAGAGGAGCCGAAGCGGGAGGGGGGGCGAGATTGTGTCACAAGGGGGCAAACTAACATTACCTTTCATGTTAATTTCTGCAATATTACGTCATTGGGGACTTGAACCTGGGACCTCCTAGAACGCATAAAACTTCGGGGAACAGGGATGACCAGCTGAGCTAAGGCCCGTTCTTCATTAAAACTGATTTTAGTTCGCAGATTTTGTATTATAATAGAACAATTTTATTTTTCACCATGTGCTCCAGCAAATCCCGAGCCATTTCTTTTCTTTCAACACCAACCAACCCCTTAATGACGTACTCATAACTCTTCGGGCTGGGCTTCACATAGTTCTCTAACATTCTCTTAATAAAATTGGGAGCCAGTTCAATTTTACCTCCTTTAACCAACTCATACAAAACCTTATCACAGAAACCCTTGCCAGGTCTTAGAGCAACCTCATATAATAATGTATTTAGGGATGGTCATGGGGAGGGTATGGGGCGGGTATGTCAAATCCCAGTCACTACCCCATTCGTATAAAAAATACCCATACCCGCCCCGTTACCCACATGAATTGGGACGGGGCGGGTATGGGGAATACCCGTATGGGGCGGGTTTTCCAATGGGTTACCCGTTACACGGTGTTAATAAATAAATTTTTTTATAATCAAAACTTAAATATGAAAAATAATAACATAACAATAATGCATTCTAAAATTTTAAATTCAGAAATTCATCTTAAAGTGAAAAAAAGAAGTTTTAAATGACTTATTAGTTTTTCTACTTTTCCCTTTCTCATTCTATCTTCGTCCATGTTAATCATTTCATTATCTGTATCATTTTCACTATTTTAACTTTCAGATAATATATTTAATCACACCAAAGAAACGAAAGTGATGAATATACAAGAAAGATTAAGAATATAATAAATGAAAGAAAGCTCAACTAATGGTAGAAATATAAAAATTCGATGCAAATTCTGGCATAAAATTCTAAATTCTTATAATATAAAAGCTACGGGGCGGGTATGGGGCGGGGAAAAAATATGCAAATTCTGGCAACTAATTGTATTCCGGCATAGGAAATAAATATGAAGACTATGCCGGAAAACAATACCGGCATGGTCTTCATATCAACTGACCATGCCGGCACCAAGCTTTGTAAAGCCAGGAAAAATTCAAAATGGAAGTGACGAAGACCATGCCGGAATTGATGAAGACCATATGCCGGAACACGGTACCGGCATGGTCTTCATCAATTCCGGCATGGTCATCATCATTTTCAGCATGATCTTCATCACTTCCGAATAAAAAAAAAAATCGTTTCCAAAGTGAGGTGAAGAGAATTTGATATAGAGTGGGGAGAGTTTAGAACTTGAAAGGGAATGGAGAATATTTGGGTTTCAAAGCTCTACCCCTAAATAAGATTAATAAGAAGTGGAGATGGAAATGGGGGATATGATTTAGATTTTTGATTTTAAGTTTTTGATTTTTATTTTGAGGGAAGAAGTGGAGATGGAAATGGGGATATGATTTTGTTTTTTGATTTTAAGTTTTTGATTTTTATTTTGAGGGAAGAAGTGGGATGGAAATGGGGAATATGATTTTGTTTTTTGATTTTAAGTTTTTTTTATTATTTTGAGGGAAGGGTATTTTAGTATATTCATAACCAAAAATCACCCCTTAGCACACATCATGGGTTGGGGGAAGTAATTCATATCCCCCAATTAATTCCCATATCCCCCAATTGTGGGTTCAAAATAAGAACTCCCCACGTGAGAAAAATTGATGACTAAATTCATAAATTCTTAACACCTTAATAAGCTAATTTGGCACTAACAAATACTCCCTCCGTTACTTTTTAATACGCTGATTTTGTTTTTAGAGAAAAATTAAGGAAATTAAAAAAACTAATCATTGAAAGTGGTCCTCATGACACTTATCAATAAAAGAAGTGAAGTGAAATGGTCCACATGACACTTGTGAGCAAAAGAAGTTAAGTGAAATGGTCCACATGACACTTGTCATCAAAAGAAGTTAAGAGAAAAGTGGTCCCAGAAAATTAAAGTGACCTTTGACTTTCCCAATTTGGAAACCAGCCTATTTTTTTTGAAACATTTATTTATAGAAACCAGCCTATTAAAAAGTAACGGAGGGAGTACTAAAAACAAGCTTAACATTCTAATTAGCAACTTCTAACAACTAACGAAAAGAAATCTATTATTAGGGCGTCACATTCCAATAGAGGGGCGTCACCTAATAGGACAAAAATGGGTCATCCATAAATAATATCAAAAACCCCTTATCTCAAATAATTTTATAATGTCTAAACAATCATTATTTAGTTAGTGTTAACCATTTAACTAGACTAGCTAATCTAGTAATATTAGTTATTAAATTAGATTAATGATTTTAATTCATAGTTACACATAGAAAATTAGAATTTATATTTTGGTTTTTGGAAGGAAGAGTAGTTGAAGGAAAAACGAAATTGTTTTGAAAACCCATGGTCAATGCCCAAAAGTATCATCCACATAAAGCTATTTACTAAAAATGTCTAGTTTTTAAGAAATTCCAAAAAAGGTTTAATGTGCACACATTATAGGTGTGGATTCATGATATTGTGTACACAATATCAAGCAATGGGAACACATTCCGTGCTATTCAAATATTTTGGTAATTTACAACATTTTTGGGAATAACTAATTAAAAGTAGACACCTTTGGAAATTTTCTCTATTTTTTTTGAGGAGGGTGAATGAATCCATATATGATTGAAAAACAAAATTTTACATACCTCGTGATGGAGATCGTGATTCACCCAACCATAGACATGGATTTTTTAGCCTTTTCAGAAAGGATTACGGTTTGGGTTTTTCCTTCGTAATCATCAGTAAAACTAACTTACGGCTAGATAATGATGAACTCCTAACCGTAATTGGGTAAAACTGGGAACACCTAATTATAAACCAATTACGCTTGAGTTTTTGATTTTTCAGCAAACGATAAGTCTGGTTTCGGAAAATATACGGTTAGATTTTATCTAGGCCCTGTTAGAAAAAATCAATGTTTTGTTTTAATCAAAAAAAAAATTCATGGACCATGTTTTGATCCCAAGACCTATTGCTCCCTAGATGTTTTTTCATGTGAATGAATAAAACATTAGTCCCATATAGACTAAAACACTAAGAGTTTTAGACTTAAATAGCATTGGTTTAGCCTTAAGGGTATGGCCCTTTGGGTCTTTAGACCTTTGTGTATGGGGAAAGCCCTAGACTATGGCAAGGTTGCCTAAACCTTATTGCATTTCTTATTGCCTTTCCCGTTCGCGCGGTGCTTCGCACAGAAGCACGCACGCTCGGCTCGGCTCGGCTCGGGCGAGGGCGAGGGCGAGGGCGTGGGCGTGGGAGTGGGAGTGGGTGTGGGTGTGGGTGTATCCGACCCATCCTTTCTTTTTGCTGAAATTTACCACACGCTTCTCCCACACATGTAAAGAATTTTATTCTTTGCCTTCTTGGTTTTGGATATCCGACAGCCACTAGAAGCATCTTTAGTCACACACGGTTAATTCTCACGCGTGAATTCTCTTAACTGTTTTCATCGTAAAGAATCTTTAATCTCACGCGTGTGGACACCTGTGCACAGAGATTTCTCGTCGAGAAGAATCTTGTCCGACAGATGCGTTTTTCTTGTTATTTTAACGGATGCTTTTTTCTTTTACTCGTCCGACAAATTGAACGCGTGATTTACGGATCTGTGTCTCAAACGTTCGAATTCTTACCTATAAATACGAGTTAAGGCTTTCAGTTTAAAAAACATACCATTCAGAACTCTTATCTTCTGAATTTCTCCTTCTTCTCTAATTATTTTCGAAACTTAAGTTCTTATTAATATTTGTCTTAAAACTCGAAAACGTTCAGTTCTTTTCTGAAACAAGTTGTAGTTTACAGAAACATAATTTTGTATAACTACTTCTTGATTTACAGAATTTTAGTTCACAGAAATATAGTTTACAGAAACATAAAATTGTTTTTACATTACTCAGAAACAATTTGTATTTTCAATTTGTGTTTTTGTTTTTAATTTTGCTACCAAGTTCTAAGGGTTCTCTCTGTGTATGCTACACATAGAGGAGAACTAACAGTAGTTGTATCCTAGAGGTAATTTGTTAATTGCTATGGCATCTCAGAGGAGTAGCAGGCAATATTACCTTTAGCTCAGCGTATCTCATACGTGCCTCTACTAAGTTTATTGAGTTGTTTGTTACTACTATCAGTGTAATCTAAGTATTATTTCCCATTTGCATTCGATTATTGTAATTAATTCCAACAATCTAAAGGTAATATTTGCCTTATTGTAATATAGTAATACTGTAATATTCTTTGTTGTAAGAACATGGGAAAGAATACTATAGAAAAACCACCAAAGTTCAGTGGTAAGGACTTTAAGAGATGGCAGTCTAAAATGCTATTCTTCCTAAACGACCAAAGGTTAGATGGATATGCTTTAGAAAAACCCTCGAGAAAACTTCATCGCCGTGGTAATGAAGATAAATTGGACAGGTGGAATAGGAAGAATTATTTGTGCAAGAATCATATTGTTAACTGTCTTGATGACTCCTTGTATGACTTCTATAATGCAAAAGAAGATTTTAATGCTTTTGATTTATGGGAAGCTCTAGAAGAAAAATATCATCTTGAAGAAGCTGCTGGAAGTAAGAAGTTCTTGATGGCTAAGTTCTTAGAATACAACATGACTGACGAAAAGCCTGTGGTAGAACAGTTCGTCGAACTTCAAATCCTCATCAGCGAGATTCTTGCTAAAGGCATGACTTTTGATGAAGCTCTACAAGTATCGGCTGTGATTGAAAAGCTTCCACCCTCATGGAGCGAATACAAGAGGAGGCTGCGACACAAGACTCGTGAAATCACCATGGTGGAGCTTGGAAAAGATCCAGGTTGAGGAGCTTATGTGCAGCAAGGACAAGAGCATGATGCTTTGAGCAAAAACATGTCCAACAAAGCTCATGTTTTGGACGATAAAGCTGCTTCAAAGAAAATTCTGGAGAATCCAGCAAAATGGGTAATAGACGTAACAGACGTCGAAAACCTAGAGGTAACAATTTTAAGCCTAGAGGTGGTGTCACTAAGCACACCATCAAAGGCGACTGTTTTAATTGTGGTAAACCTGGACATATGGCTAAAGACTGTAAGGCCCATAAAAGGATCAAATATGATCCAAAACAGAAAAATAAGGCAAACATAGTAGAGGACTCTGGATATTTCACTGGCATGGTGTCTGAAGTCGACCTTGTCTCTAGTATGACTAATGTGAGAGACTGGTGGCTTGATTCTGGAGCCACCAAGCATGTCTGTAAATTCAGAAATGCTTTCTCCTCCTATGCCATAGTAGGAGATGATGAGAAACTATTCATGGGAAACTCTTCCACGGCGAAAGTGGTGGGGAAAGGCAAGGTCGAACTGAATCTAACTTCAGGAAAAACTCTCGCATTGAATGACGTATTCTACGTCCCAGACATATGCAAAAATCTTATCTCAGAAACCATCCTGCTAGGAAAAGGTTTTAAAATTGTTGCTTGAGTCCAATACTGTTGTGATTTCTAAGCATGGTGAATTCGTAGGAAAAGGTTATGTTACCGATAACATGATTAAGATTAGTGTATCTGATTTGAAATTGAATGTTAATGCATCTTCTTCTGTTTATGTTTGTGACTCCTCACATGTTTGGCATGATAGACTTGGGCATGTTAATTTCAAATCGCTAGAAAGACTTGCTAATTTAGGTTGCTTACCAAAAATAAACTTTGATAAAAAACAAAGATGTGAAATCTGTGTTGAATCTAAATATGCAAGAAAACCATTTAATAAAAGTGTTGAACGTAGAAACGGTTCCTTTGGAATTAATACACTCGGATTTAGGAGACTTGAAATCAACACCAACAAGAGGTGGTAGAAAATGGTATATCACTTTCATAGATGATTACTCACGATCTTTGTCAGGTTCATCTTCTTAGAAGTAAAGATGAGGCCTTAGAGGCTTTCAAGTTTTATAAACTTGAAGTAGAAAACCAAAAAGGAGTTAAAATTAAAACTCTTAGGTCAGACCGTGGCGGTGAGTATGTGATACCCATAGGTGAGTTTTGTAAACATAATGGAATCATTCATGAAACAACTGCACCATATTCACCAGAATCGAATGGTGTAGCTGAAAGAAAAAATTGAACACTCATAGATATGGTAAATGCTATGTTGACAAGTTCAGGGTTATCTTCGAACTTGTGGGGGGAATCTATCCTCTCTGCTTGCTATATTTTGAACCGAGTTCCATTTAAAAATCTCGATAAAACTCCTTATGAATTGTGGAATGGTAAACAACCTTCTTATGCATACTTTAAAGTGTGGGGGTGTTTGGCCAAGGTGGCCATTCCTCTTCCCAAGAAAACTAAAATAGGACCTAAAACAGTCGATTGTGTTTTCTTAGGGTATCCTGAGCATACAATTGCATACAGGTTCATGGTCATCAGTTCTGACCATAATAATATTGGTCAGAACACCATATTGGAATCTAGAGATGTTGTGTTTTATGAACACATATTTCCTTTAAGGTCTGGACCTCGGAAAAGGGTCCATGATGACCTCCCGGATGTTCCATCGACTAGTCAAACTCCAACTTTGGAGTATGAGACTGAACCAAGAAGAAGTAAGAGGGTTAGAACTGAAACAAGTTTTGGCCCAGATTTTTTGACTCTTACGGTAGAGTCTGAACCCCAAACCTACAAGGAAGCTATGACTTCTCCAGAAGCTCCTTTCTGGGAAGAAGCTTCATTAAATGAATGGGAGTCCATTCAGCAAAACGAAACTTGGGAGCTTGTAGACTTGCCTCCTGGAAGTAAATCCATAGGTTGCAAATGGGTGTTCAAAAGGAAACTTAGAACAGATGGAACTATAGATAAATATAAAGCTAGGTTGGTAGCTAAAGGCTATAGACAACAGGAAGGAGTAGATTTCTTTGATACCTATTCACCAGTCTCTAGAATCACCTCGATTAGAATGTTGATTGCTATTGCTTTAATTTATGATTTGCATATACATCAGATGGATGTTAAAACTGCTTTTCTATATGGTGAATTGAATGAAGAAATTTATATGGATCAACCTGAAGGCTTTATAGTAAAAGGTTATGAAAACAAAGTATGCAAGTTAAACAAATCTCTTTACGGTTTAAAACAAGCACCTAAACAGTGGCATGAAAAATTTGATCATGTTATGATAATTAATGGCTTCAAGGTTAATGAATCTGATAAATGTATTTACATTAAATCTGTGGATGATTCTCATGTTATTGTATGCATATATGTTGATGATATGCTCATATTAGGCAGTAACCTTGATATTATTAATACCATTAAAAGCATGTTTAGAGATAATTTTGACATGAAAGACTTAGGCCCTACTGATGTAATCTTAGGGATGAAAATCAGTAAGATATCTGATGGATATAGTCTTAGTCAATCTCATTATGCTGAAACCGTACTAAAGAGATTTAATTATGAAAATGCTAAACCTGCATCTACTCCTTTTGATCCCACTTGTAAATTGAAAAAGAACAAGGGTAAGGGTATTGATCAACTTGAGTGTTCTCGCATTATTGGTAGTCTTATGTATTTGATGAACTGTACAAGACCGATATTGCTTACTCGTGAGTAGATTAAGCGGTATACTTGAAACCCAGGGCAGGATCACTGGAATGCTCTCTTCAGAGTTTTACGTTACCCGAGAGGGACCTCAAACTATTGCTTAAGTTTTGGGAAGTATCTGCTGTCTTGGAAGGGTATTATGATGCCAACTTGGATATCGAGACTCGAGAAGAGTGCAAATCTACTAGTGGGTACATCTTCTTGCTTGGAGGTGCGTTTGTCTCATGGAAGTCTACCAAACAGACATGTATAGCTAAATCCACTATGGAGTCTGAGTTTATAGCCTTGGAAAAAGCTGGAGAGGAAGCTGAATGGATGCGATGTTTCTGGGAGGAATTCCACTCGGCCCAAGCTTGTGTCTTCAATCGCCATCCACCGTGACAGTAAAGCTGGACTTGGTTGCGCAAAGAACAATGTATACAACGGAAAGTCTATACATATACGTAGAAGACACAAGACGGTGAAACAACTACTCTCTCTTGGTATTATCTCGATAGACTTTGTAAAATCCAAAGATAATCTTGCAGATCCTTTGACGAAAGGTTTACCGAGAGAGGAAGTTAAATCCACATCGAGGGGGATGGGACTTAAGCTCATAGAATAAATCACCATGAAGGATACTCAACCTTGTGATTGGATTTCCAAGATCAAGGTTCAATGAGACAACTAATTTATGGTGATATTGGTAAAGCACTATCTTTGTCCCTCCCTATGGTGTAATCATGTGATAGTGCGACTGCAGATTTGAGGGATGATCTTTTGAGATCTTAATGGGTTCCATGGCTTTGATTAAAGCGGGGTGTGGCAGGACACTCTTTATGGACCCACCTTTGTGGATGTTGGAAGTGTGGCCGCTTCCTATGAGAATTTTAGCTGATTCTCTAGAGACATTCATTAAGTCCGGGATTTTAGCCCACGGCCAAAATGGGCACAACCGCAAGAGCTTGGCAGCTGTTTTCTTCGGTTGAGGCATCAAGTGTGTCTGTTATTTCTGAATTGCATTCATTGTTGGCGGTTCAAGACATTGCGTTCACCGTATCAACAAGCAGTTCAGGTAACCTCTCACTAAGTTAAGGTTCAATCTTTGGGACACCTTAGCCTATTTTGTTGCCTTATGTTTTATCGTGTTTTTTCGACATGTTTTATTATTCATGTGGGGGATTGTTAGAAAAAATCAATGTTTTGTTTTAATCAAAAAAAAAATGCATGGACCATGTTTTGATCCCAAGACCTATTGCTCCCTAGATGTTTTTTTCATGTGAATGAATAAAACATTAGTCCCATATAGACTAAAACACTAAGAGTTTTAGACTTAAATAACATTGGTTTAGCCTTAAGGGTATGGCCCTTTGGGTCTTTAGACCTTTGTGTATGGGGAAAGCCCTAGACTATGGCAAGGTTGCCTAAACCTTATTGCATTTATTATTGCCTTTCCCGTTCGCGCGGTGCTTCGCACAGAAGCACGCACGCTCGGCTCGGCTCGGGCGTGGGCGTGGGAGTGGGTGTGGGTGTGGGTGTGGGTGTGGGTGTATCCGACCCATCCTTTCTTTTTGCTGAAATTTACCACACGCTTCTCCCACACATGTAAAGAATTTTATTCTTTGCCTTCTCGGTTTTGGATATCCGACAGCCACTAGAAGCATCTTTAGTCACACACGGTTAATTCTCACGCGTGAATTCTCTTAACTGTTTTTCATCGTAAAGAATCTTTAATCTCACGCGTGTGGACACCTGTGCACAGAGAGATTTCTCGTCGAGAAGAATCTTGTCCGACAGATGCGTTTTTTACTGTTATTTTAACGGATGCTTTTTTTTCTTTTACTCGTCCGACAAATTGAACGCGTGATTTACGGATCTGTGTCTCAAACGTTCGAATCTTACCTATAAATACGAGTTAAGGCTTTCAGTTTAAAAAACATACCATTCAGAACTCTTATCTTCCGAATTTCTCCTTCTTCTCTAATTATTTTCGAAACTTAAGTTCTTATTAATATTTGTCTTAAAACTCGAGAAAACGTTCGGTTCTTTTCGAAACAAGTTGTAGTTTGAAACATAATTTTGTATAACTACTTCTTGATTTACTGAATTTTAGTTCACGAAATATAGTTTACGAAACATAAAATTGTTTTTACATTACTCAGAAACAATTTGTATTTTCAATTTGTGTTTTTGTTTTTACTTTTGCTGCCAAGTTCTAAGGGTTCTCTCTGTGTATGCTACACATAGAGGAGAACAAACAGTAGTTGTATCCTGGAGGTAATTTGTTAATTGCTATGGCATCTCAGAGGAGTAGCAGGCAATATTACCTTTAGCTCAGCGTATCTCATACGTGCCTCTACTAAGTTTATTGAGTTGTTTGTTACTACTATCAGTGTAATCTAAGTATTATTTCCCATTTGCATTCGATTATTGTAATTAATTCCAACAGGCCCAACCGTAACTCAATAGCTGTCTTGACGGAAATTGAGCAAGACAGATCAAAACCGAATATTCAGTCCCGAAGAAACAGATGGTGGCGAGCCTAGTGGCTCCACGTGATCAAAACCAGGATTATACCGGAATTTAGATAAAAACAAAATTTCTCTATATACTGATCATCATCGTCAGGCAGTTGCTTCAAAAAAAAAAAAAAAAAACATCATCAAGTAAAAGGACGGTGGGTCTTATGGCAATCGAGTGAGGGAGGACACATATAACAACTGATCAAATCGAGTGAGGGAGTTCATAAAAGAAGACAACATTGATAACTTTGTTGGAATAACATTTTCTGATAACTGTATTTTAGATAAAAGATGCCCAAGAGTGAATCAAACAAGGACCGAAAGAATTTGAATTTTAGGTAACATTATGGCTAAAATAAGCTGGGATGATAAACCCTTCCATAGTCGAGCACTATCTATGTCAGTGCGCGGAACATCTAAGACAAAAATAAATAAATATGCATCCATTGAAAGAAGGTGGAGTGCTCGTATACAGGACATAATTAGCTTGATGTCCTATCGTTGAAAAGCCATCCTCCGAACCGGCTATTGGTCGTAGAAGCACTACCATTAGAAGAAGATGGTAGTTCTGGTGCTTAAGTTGTTGTATATTAGGTTAAGAATAGCTCGATGGGCGGCTGGGTGCTAATCATGTTGGAAGGAAAGGTCATATTATTCCAGCATGCCCCATATCAAAAAAATGAAGTTGCATTGTCATTTTTTCTCAATCAAACTATCCAGAGTTGCATATAGCATTTGTATATGTGTATTTAATGCAATGGGAAGGGAACACAAAATTCTACCCCATTTCGCATGTTAATGCTCCTTGCATGTAAAGTAGCATCTCCAGATCCTGCAACAATATGTAGATACTAAAATTAGTTCCCAAGACCCCAGATATAAACAAATAAAACGAAAGAAACGAAAAGGAAAATCCCATATATATTAGTCGTGTCTATTCCAAACGATGTTTCGCCGGAATTTTACGCTACAGAACATACAATATTTTCACTCTATGGATTCGCTTCCACGGAACTATCGTCATTATACGGATTGTTAAATCTAGATCAGCTGTGGTAGAGAGGTACGAAGCCAAAACACGTTTAGCGTGGGATTAATTTGGTCAACTGCATTTACCTGTCGTCGTTCCTAAAACTAAAAATCTCCCATCCTTTAAAATGCTAAGTCATACGAGCTCCCACGTCACACGGTGAGTGTGACACGCCCCTCAAATTAAATTAGATAAAAAGCTTTAGGCATTAGTAAACCTGGTGAGGACACTTGGCGGGACTCTATTGGTCAAAATATTAAAAATTGGATTACACTTTGTTTACACCCTTAATTTAACTGACCGTTTATAACACTGTTCGAAAAAACGTGGGTATACACACTACGGGAAAAATATACATCTGCAACTGGGGTTTTACAACACTTTGCTAAACATCGTAGAAAGTCCTATGTTTTACAACTGGTTTCAAAGGAAGAGTTGTCGTATGTCATCACTGCCAACCCTTAGGAACAAGGGGTTACGCTAAGAAAACAAACGACAACTCCTTAAGCCAAAGATTTGTGACGACATTTAGCTATAACAACTCTGTTCCATATATGTAGTGACTTAGCCTATCACAATTCTGACAAGTGTTGTTGAAGAATACAAAAATATGATTATGAAAAAAATGTTAGAGGGGAGATTCGAATATGAACCTACTGCATGGAAGTCTAGCTCATCAACCACCCTTTCAGTTCACAAGTTTCGGTCTTTTTTTCTTTTCTTTTTTAAATATAAACCTACAACAACACTTATAAGTGTTGTTGAAGTAAAAATATATAATGTTGGAAAAAATGAGGTTATAGGAGAGATTCGAACATGAATCTATTGCATGGACGTCTAGCTCATCAACCATCCTTACCGTTCACAAGTTTTGGTTTCTTTTTTCTTTTTTTAATAAAAATGTATAACAACGCTTATAAGTGTTGTTGAAGTAAAAATATAGAACATTAGAAGAAATAAGGATGAGGGGATTTGATCCTCAACCTCCTGTATGGAAGTCTACACCACTAACCATACCTACACTATTACATGTTATGTCAAGTTTGTGGTTCTTTAATACACTAACTTTATGACAACCCTTCATAAGAGTTGTAAAACAAAATGTAATGCTCAACAATAATGCTCAGGTGACTGAGCCGCAAACAGCACGAAGCATTCTCTGTAAACAATCACATACACGCCTTCTTTGTAAATAATTACATAAATTTTTCACTATCTGTAATATTTACTTTACTCACTTCATATAAGGGTAGTCTGGTAATTTTCACAGTCTCCATAATATTTGTTACCTTTATTTCTAGTAAGGTTAATATGGTGATTTTAACAATTTATAATATTTAGTTTACTTATTTTCCGATAAGCGTGGTCTGGTCATTTTCATAGTCTTCATAATTTTTATTGCATTAATTTCCAAGAAGGGTAATATGGTCATTTTCATAAGCAGTAATATTTACTTTACTTATTTCAGATAAGGATAGTTTAGTAATTTACACAATCTCCGTAATATTTATTACCTTTATTTCTAGTAAGGGTAATATGGTCATTCTAACTCTGGTAATCTTCGAACCTGAGATATTCAATTATGATATATTTCTTATCCAATTCTGATATATTTCTTACCTATAAATGGATGGATTCGTCGTTCTTACCAAGTTTCTGACTTATAGTATTAAACTCGCGGCGAGGTTTCGATCTCGGAGCATGGTATCCATTAAATATGCAAAAATAGGGTATGTTTAAGGTTTCGTAGAATATTCTGAAGGAATCTTACCAGTAAATGGATGGATTTGTCGTTCTTACCAATTTTCTGACTTAGAGTAGTCAACTCGCGGCCAGGTTTCGATCTCGGATCCTGGTACGCATACAATATGCATAAATATGTTTTTTTTTTTAGGTTTCGTAGAATATCTCGAAGGAATCTTACCTGTAAATGGATGAATTCGTCGTTCTTACCAAGTTTCTGACTTAGAGTAGTTAACTCAAGGCCTAGTTTTGACCTCGGAGCTTGGTTTGCATACAATATGCAGAAATAGGGTTTGTTTAAGGTTTCATAGAATATTCCGAAGGAATCTTACCTGTAAATGGATGGATTCGTCGTTCTTACCAAGTTTTTGACTTATAGTAGTCCACTCCCGGTCAGGTTTCGACCAGCCTGATATGCATATAATATGCAAAAATAGGGTTTGTTTAAGGTTTCGTAGAATATTCCAAAGGAATCTTACCTCTAAATGGATGGATTTGTCGTTCTTACTAAGTTTTTTACTTATAGTAGTCCACTCCCGGCCAGGTTTCGATCTCGGAGCCTGATATACATACAATATGCAAATATAGGGTTTGTTTAAGGTTTCGTAGAATATTCCGAAGGAATCTTACCTGTAAATGGATGGATTCATCGTTCTTACAAAGTTTCTGATTTAGAGTAGTCAACTCGCGGCCAAGTTTTGATCTCAGAGCCTGGTATGCATACAATATGCAGAAATAGGGTTGTTTAAAGTTTCGTAGAATATTTCGAAGGAATCTTACCTGTAAATGGATGGATTCGTCGTTCTTACCAAGTTTTTGACTTATAGTAGTCCACTCCCGGCCAGGTTTCGATCTCGGAGTCTGATATGCATACAATATGCAAAATTAGGATTTGTTTAAGGTTTCATAGAATATTCCGAAGGAATCTTACCTGTAAATGGATGGATTCATCGTTCTTACCAAGTTTTGTGTGTGTTTAAGGTTTTGTAGAATATTTCCATGGAATCTTACCTTTAAATGGTTGGATTCATCGTTTTTGTGAACTTTCAGACTTCTTGGTTCCTAGTTTGTAAGTCATTATACCGAACTTGAAGTTTGAATAGACACTGAGCTTTATATTCATCAATTTCGATGATGTATCATGCTAATTTTGAAGTCAGAACCCTCTCAGAGCTTTTAGTTCATAGTGTGTATGTCGTTATACCACATTTTAAGTTTGAATCGACACTGAGCTTCATATTTATCTATTTTGATGATGTATCATGATATGTTTGAAGTTAGAACCCTCTTAGAGCTTCTTGGTTCATAGTTTGTATATCGTTATACCACATTTGAAGTTCGAATCGACACTAAGATTCATATTCATCAATTTCAATGATGTATCATGCTATGTTTGAAGTAAGATCACTCTCAGAGCTTCATGGTTCATAGATTATATGCCATTATACCAAATTTGAAGTTCGAATCGACATTAAGCTTCATATTTATCGATTTTGATGATGTATCATACTAAGTTTGAAGTCAGAACCCTCTCAGAGATTCTTGGTTCATAGTTTGTATGTCGTCATACCACATTTGAAGTTCAAATCGACAGTAAGCTTCATATTCATCAATTTTGATGATGTATCATGCTATTTTTGAAGTCATAACCCTCTCAGAGCTTCATGGTTCAAAGTTTATATGCCATTATACCAAGTTCGAAGTTCGAATCGACATTGAGCTTCATATTTATCGATTGTGATGATGTATCATGCTAAGTTTGAAGTTAGAACCCTCTTAGAGCTTCTTGGATCATAGTTTGTATGTTGTTATACCACATTTGAAGTTCGAATCGACACTAAGCTTCATATTCATAAATTTAGATGACGTATTATGCTAAGTTTGAAGTTAGAACCCTCTCAGAGCTTCTTGGATCATAGTTTGTATGTTGTTATACCACATTCGAAGTTCAAATCGACACTTGAGTTTCATATTTTTCGATTTCGATGATGTATCCTGCTAAATTTGAAATTACTTCATGACCTGTATGACTAGTCGAAATTACTTCATGACCTATGTAACTAGTTGAAATTCAAACCGGAAGCAGAAAGAGAAAGCACAAAAGCACAAAGAAATACACAAATTATCAAATACATTTCTTATTTTTCAGCTTCATTCTTATACATTTTTTGGAATTTTTTATATCAGAATGTCGATAACAATGTCCTTAATTTATTAATATTTTTTTTGGATTTTTTTTCGTATTTAAGGTTGATAATAAAACCGAATACATGAGCTCGTAGTAGCACAAAATAAAACACATAATTCTTAATCCGTATAAGTATAAGTATCTCAAATACAATCTCAACCGTCAAATATCTTTTCTTAATCCGTATGAGTATCTCAAATACAATCTCAACCGTCCATTATTTTCATTCGGATTCACTTTTTTTCTTTCTTTTTTCCGAAGCATAACCCTCCTTCGAACCCAATTCATATCGGTTCTTCTCTCCATCACCATCGCTGAAGAGCACCCATGGCCCTCCATCACCACTGGTTAAACTCATATTAGAAGATGGGTTAAACTCAGATGTTGATGATGAATTAGAAGATGGGTTAAACTCGGATTTGAGTTTGGTTTGATTTTGGTGGTGTTCTCGAATTGCAGGTAGAGAGATGGATGAGAGTTTGCAGGCTGGTGAAGAATCATAGGAGAAGAATTTGAGAATTTCAGGAGTGAGGGTTTGAGAATAAATTGGGGGTTTCTCTCAATTTGATTGTTGTTGTAGCCAAGAACATAAAATCTAGGGTTTGATTGAGATGTAGACGGTGGTTTGATGGAGTTTCAGATGGTGATTTAATGGGAGTTTGTAACTGTTGATTGAAGAAGATTGAGGAGGAGATTGAATTGAGAACTCGGTTGAAGAAGGTGGTGTTGGTTGTTGCTTCTGGCGAGAAGGATTTGAATTTTAATGAGGAAGAATTAACAATTGATGTGTGAATTTTAATGAAGATTAAGATGCTAGGGTTTCTGTTCTTTCCCCGAAATAGATATTAGGTTTCTTGATGTAATTGAATGAAGTGACTTAAATTGAAATTGAGGTTTTAGGGGAAGGATTAGAGATGGGTATGTTTGATTTGAAAATTAGATTGATGTTGTGAAGCTGGTGAGTAAGAAGAGGAACTGGATCTGTGGTGAGTCTGATTTGATAATTGATTAGAGTTAAGATGAATGAATATATTCAGAGATATGGGTTTGGATTGCTATTTTAATTTGAACTCATTGGAAGAAGCTACGGTGGTGCCGAAGAAGAAGAATATGGTGATTGAATGAATGGGTTCTTGGTGGAGTTTTGTCGGAGAAGGTTGGAATTTCAGAAATGAAGAAAAGGATGATGCTCGGTCCTGTGGCTTCCATGTTCTTGTGGGTTGTGGGTGAAGAATGAGAATTCTCGAGTTCAAGAATGAAAATTGGTTTGAGTCAGTAGTTGGTATCGACACCAACACGAAGGAAGACGGAGTTGTGCTAATATTGGGTACACACTAGTTTGAATTGTGCTTGAAATGATGGATTTTGATATGAAAAATACATGGATCTGAAGATGAGAAGTAACTAAAATTTGGGTTTGAATCGAATTAGAAGTTGGCAGTGAAGTGGTTCGATTGCTACTGGTGGTGGTTGTTACTTGAAACCATAAGTGAAGAAAAATGGAGAAATATGAAAAAGAAAACCTTACCAGCGTTTTGCATAAGTATATGGAGGTGCACGAGGATTTCCAGGTAAAACCCACTAATCAACCCAAAATTGTTCAATTCGTCTGCAGTCTAGCTTTTCCTTTTCAGATGTCTGGATTGTATAAGTGTTTTCTCTGATTCAAATTTCAATTTTTCTTCTGAAGGTCTTGGAAAGTAAACTTGTTTTTCTCTTGAGAAAGTAAGTTGGCAGAAAGTGATAACATAGGGAGCAGTTATCAAAAAAAGCAACAACAAGTAGGTATTTTATACTGCTTAAAGTTTCTTTAGAATCCAGTTGGAAAAAGAAATAATTAATAGTAGGCAAAGAATTCTTATTTGTTGATTGCTTTTGCAGGCAAAGAATTGATGTAGGTTCATGGTAATATTTTGAATAAAAGGATCCATGTAAGTATTGAACATGTTAAGCCATCAATGTGCAGAGAAGAGTTCAAGCTTAGGAAGGTTTGGAATGACAAGTTGAAGGCTGAGGCTAAAGCTAGAGGTGAAAAGATTAGTACCAAGAGACAACCTGAGGGCGCCAAACATGGTTTCATGGTTGCAAGAGTAACGCTATAAACTGTTACTCCCATTCCATACGATGTTGTCAATGATCTTAAAGGTGTGTATTAGAAACTGTTTTGTTTTTCGCTTGTGGTGGAGGTTATGTTGGTCGAGAAGCAAAAACTGCAGTTTAGACTTTCAGTAAGAGAGATGGAGGTAATTAAACCGATTTTGTTATCTACGTAGTATATGTGTAGGATGTTTTAGAGATTGGTATGTTATCTATATGTATTTTATCTTGATTTCCCATGTTGACTACTGGTGTCTATGTTGTCTTGAATATCTCTCTGGAGCTGCATTACAATTTTAGTCTCTTTAAGTGTCCATGGTTTTCTTTTAGGAAGTTTTTAACTTTCATTGACGTCATTAGGAATTCGTAGGATGGTAAGTTATCATGATAAAATTGGTTATTGGTTTATCGAGGACTAAGTTCAATAATCTGAACTTGTCCTTTGGCTATTAAACTCATACCAGTGCTTCTTAGGCATATGGATAATGACTGCAGAACATGTTAAATAAGTAGCGATTAAGAGTTTAATTTGCATTTACAAACCACCTTTTGCTACTTGAATTAAGAGCTGGTTTGGTAAAAATAAATCAACACTGAAATTTTAGTCTAGTGACAAACAAGTAGCGATTGGGTAAAGAAGACAAATCTCCTAGTTTCAGAGTTGGTTCACGGGGGGATGTTGCCTCTTGATGTACATAAGGCAACCGAGAAGGAGTTTGAAATGGCTCTGCAAATCAGTCATGGAAGAAACCAAGGACAAGAAGAACGTTATTGAAGCATATGTTTATGACATGAGGAACAAGGTAAGGACCAGCTTTTCTAATTAATTTGTTTATACCATGTTTTTAATTCTTTATCACTGATTGTATATTTTTCTTCTGACGTGCAGCTTAATGACAAGTATCACAGATTTGTTACTGAACAAGAGAAGGAGATATTAATTTCTAAACTTCAAACTGTGGAAGACTGGTTGTATGAAGACGGTGACGATGGAACCAAAGGTGCTTACATTTCCAAACTTGATGAATTAAAGAAGGTTTGCATTTCTCTCTTGTCTCTGCCATAGTATGTGTTTTAATCTGTTCACACTTGTTATGGATGATGGAATTACAACAAGAAGACCCTATTGAGGAGCGTTATTGGCTATCTCTTCCAGAGTATGTGTTTTAATCTGTTTTTATGATAAAGTTTCCTTTGCATGAACAACAACATAGGATGGGCTGTGTTATTGGCTGTTTGAGGAAAATGCAGAAATGGTGTTTGCCTGCTGTACTTGAAGAGTACCAGCGATATACAGGTGCTAAAGCTATGCCAACTGACTCTTCACATCTAATCCAGTGCCTCTACGGTATCATCTCATAATCGTCGTTTGTTTTACCAAGAAAAGAGTGCAGCAAAAAGAGGATCACTTCAATCTAGCAATGTAACCAAAACTACCATACTATAACATGTATGCTACTGCCACATTTGTAGGGGAGGCCAATATCTGTGTTTTACGATTTATATGATATTTTTAGTTATGTCCAAAGGATCTGTCATTTTTTTTTCCGTTGCGCAATACACTGTCATACAAGGTGATTTAAGTGGAGTTAACTTGAATGAATGTAAGTGTGTTACACTGCCAGGTTAATGAGAATATGAAATACTTTCGGCAATTATGTTTCATCTATAAAAAAAAATTCAAAAATGTTTTATGCACACAACTTCTAATAAGAGTCGTGTTCCATATTTCAACTACACAAACCAGTGGTTGAGAAAGAATGTCTTTACGACATAACTAGGTGTTGTCCAACATAGTTCTACAACTCTAGCAAGTGTAGTGCCAATCTTATTCATAATAGTAACAAGTGTTGTGTTACATATTTCTATGATACACATCCTAGGTTGTCTAAGATAGTCCTTCAACTTATACAAGTGTTGTGTTACATATTTTTACGATGCGCATCCTTTGTTGTGTAAAATAGTTCTACAACACAAGCAAGAGTTGTGTTAGGCTTTCAAAAAAAATCGAAAGAGAATCACAACTTTGGAAAAATATTGTCGAACCATGAATCACATCACCTTTTACAACTCTTAGTCAAGTATTGTAGAAAATCTTGGACTTTCTACAATACTCCCCTTCCAAAATGCATGAAATGGAGTTGTCGTAGGGGTACTACAACTCTTATCTAGTGTCGTCAATGATGATTTTTCCCGTAGTGACAATACTTATGTAAACTTTTGTGCCTAAATAATTCATTACACTTCGTTTACACCGAATTTTAACTGTACGTTAATTGACGCCGTTGGTGTGGACGCTACCTACATCAAAAATTAGACCTAAAGCTAACGGAGACACTAATATATCGAAGAGAGTTTTATTCTCTTCTTCTTTTTCTTCTGATCTTCATGTCTTTCTCCCTGTCGAATTCAATTCCAATGAATCGAACTTTTTTTTGTAAGTGATTCATGTAAATCTTGAGATCCAGATAAATCGAAGAAGAGGGTGATGGATCTGGAAGCTAATTGAGCTCTGAAAGAAGAAGAAATTCTTTGTAATAGAAATTAGGGTTTCTGACAGAATTGACTAAGTTGTATATTTGAAAGAGGGGTTCGATTTAGAATATGCATATGGAGATTAGAGATGGGTATTGTGTGTCAAGAGTAAGGGAGGAGTTTTAGCTACTGATTTTCTACTCACATGGAAGAATCAGAGAATTAGGGTTTTATGAGAAGTGAATGAATTGAGTTTGACTCCAAGAGAAAAATTACTAATAATGATGATGAGTTGATGGTTATGTTGATTGAAGAACGACAAAACAGTAAACAGATAAGAGTTAGGGTTTTGTTTTGAGATGAAGGAATCAGAGCAGTTTTGGGATCGAGGGATGATGATGGATGTACGGATTATTTTTTTTACTATTGATTTCCCCTAACTTGAATGAATTTGTGTGAATTAGATTTAAATCAATAAAGTCTTTTTGATTTTATTTTTCTTCTTATAATAGATTAAAATTGTTTGTTGTAGGAAATTTCATAGTCAAAGTTGAATCATATGGAAAAGAAGAAGGTAAATATATAAGTTTATGTTTTTATTTATTAAAATCAGATTGGATTTTCAGATAATAACCAGCTTCTCACTTCTGTTATTATGTGAACTTTAACATAAAACCTTTTTGATGATGCATACTGGTGTACCTTGAGAGCTATCATGGACTGTTATGGAAATATGTGTGGGCAGACATGCCTGCTGTAGAATTACTATTTGATCGTATGTGTGCCATTTTGTTATGACATTAGTTGATCTATTATATTTATATGGCTTTGCATCTTTGATTCTTTAAGCAATTTATCAAATTAAGCATTTGAGCGTTCATTGTTTAAGTAGACATGACATGAAAACTGTCAGATTTAGCATTTGAGCTTCCTTACTTAAGAAACAACGCCGCACTTAAATAGAAAGAAAAATTACATGTTAAATAGATGAAAATTGTAGTGTACTTGATGGAAATATGAAGAAGTAAATACAGTAATTTTATTGGTGTGGTGTATGCTATATGTAGATCCATTGTGATGATTACATGTCATAGGTCTTATATCAGCTGTGATTTCTGTTTTTTGTAATGAAATAGAATTGTAAAGTTTACTGTTTAATTTTGTGTGCGGGGGTGCCACTCTGTTATGACATTAGTTGATCTTCATAATATTCTCTTTATATGGATTTACATCTTTCATTCTTTTAGATTAATGTCCATTAGCTTGCAAAAGAAGCCCTGGTGGTGAAATGACTTCCCGTTGTATGCAATTTAATTGTTGATGGACTGTCTATTAGGGACAAAATTTTCGTTTAATTGTATTGGTGATTTCAAATTTACAGACTACTTTTGATTATTGTTAGTGATATTAGGTCATGTATTCGATCACAAAGAGAACACTTTGTTTTTTGTTAAGAATTGTGTAACACTAATTGATGTAAGGTGTTTAACTAGAGGTGACCAGGAAAAATTGCCATGCATCTGTTTTTGTTTTAGTTATTGGATATGATCTGATTGGTTTTGCTTTGTCTCAAAATTGGGCTAGAATAAAGGAGCAATAAACAAAAAAGGGTGATGTGTATTCCTGAAATTGAAATATAAGCCCAGCAGGGCTGAAATATGCATTAACTAACTCGCTTTTGATATCCCTTTCTGCAAAGATAATTGCATTGTTACTTTCTTCTTATTTGTTTATATATATATTTGTCCAAAAGAATCTGATTTGCTGTGTTTTAACTTTCTGATGTATGCAAGGTAATGCCACAAAGGGACTCCAAATGATACCTACAGTTAGGGAGACATTTAACAGATGTACGCAAACTAAGAGGAATTTAGTTTTACATTCAAGTAGTGCTTCAACTTGACTTGGATAAGAGATTTATTGATGTAAACAGGGTACTGAGATATATTAACACATGTAGTGCATATCGTACTGAGATATATTAACACATGTATTTAACTGTTTCTCGACATATCGTATTGAATTGTTTAATATTTCCATCTTGCTTTTAAGGGATCAAATTCAGGGATGTACATGACAGCTTAATGTATGGTTTTGTTCTATTTTGTAGCTTTGCTTTTCAAACTGTTGATGTCAACCGGTCATCCAAACATGGCTTAGCCTCTAAGATCTATGTTTAGACCTTCTTTGACTGGTATATAATTTTTTATTGATCTTCCATTCACAACTGTAATTGTAGTTTTGCCACTACAAATCTTTACTCATATCTAAAACATGTGTGTAAATGATTTCCAAAGAACTAATGAGTTGGCGGTATTATTTGAAATGGAAGTTTGATTTCCTTTCAACTGTGTTGTGGAATATTGAAAGTTCCAACGGGAATTATAACATGCTTGAACAAAAAGTGAAAAATGCATCATTTAATCCAGAGAATATATTTTCCTTAATTCATTTTCCTGCATCATTTAATCCCGAGAATATTTGGTAATAGGACTTATTAATGCAAGAAATTTTGTTTTTATTTTGTTCAATATTACGCATGCAGTGGCAAGCAAACAGATAAATTGATGTTTTCTCCCTTGGTGGTATGTTTTTAACTACTTAGTAAGATGCACCTAAAAGATCCAACAAGTAGTTTAGAATGGACTCAATTGTGGCTTTTTCTTTCATAAATCAAGAATGCATAGGGACAGGGGAGAGGTAGAGCTGAGCCACACCCGATCAAAAATTCTAAGCAATGGGGCGAGGCGGAGCAGAGCCATACCAAATCAAAAATCCTAAGTGATAGGGCGAGGCGGAACCGAGCCACCCCAAATTAAAAATGCACGACGGGGCGAGGCAAAGCCACGTCATACCAAACAAAGAATATGGTTAGAGTGATATTTATATATTTTTCTCAAATCGGGGCGAGGAGAAACCGAGCCACATCAAATAAAATTGGGACGGGGTGAGGCGAGGCGAAGCCGAGCTTTACCAAATCAAAAATATGGTTAAAAGAAAAAGATGCCCGAATGATGGTGGATGGTTTTGGGGTCCGCCCGGTGCGTAGCACGGGCACAAAATCTAGTTATTATGTAATCTCTTACCAAGATTAAGATCTACTAATAATGTTGGAATTTTTAGTTAAAATTATTAAGTGAGTGAAAATTGATTTTGAAAGTTTAAACTCCAAGAGATGTGTTTGGGTTATGCCTTTTCACCATAAGGCACCTAGTCATGAATAGGTGTTATGGAGAGTCACCATTGGCCATGGAGAGTCACCTATTGGTGAAAAGACATCTTCTAGAGTCACCATTGACTCTATATAAACCCATCTCCTAGTTTTGTTTTGTATGAGTTTTTACACAAGTTAGAAGAGAACAAAAACAAGTTTTTAAGTCAATAGTCAGAGTCATTAAGAGCACAGTAATTGTCAACATTCGCTGGCCTAAAAGTATTGTAGTGCTACTTACTATAAGGCGTGATCGTTGTATCTTGGAAGGAAACATCCGTAGAACCGTGAGCACCGTATGCAGGGATGAATTGTCTTTAAGGAAAGAGGATTACCTTGCCTCGATCAACCAATCCGATAAGTCTTTCTAACTCTCTTCTTATTATTATTGTGTTTGTTGCATGAACATAATTTCCGATAAACCGAAATCGCACATATTTTTTCCAACAATCTTAGAGATAATTCCTTTTCCTTGGTATTTCGGCTTCTTAGAAATGCACGTTTCTTGATGAGATTGATTTTTGCATATCCAATGGTAAAGACTTGCAAATCTAGGCGTACTTAGCATTCTTATCTATTCCTTTGGACACAATACATGCTTCCTGTTTTGGTTTCGTGAGACAAGAATTTTCATCATTGTTCGCTTTATAACAACATGTATATATGTTACTGTTGATGCATGACATACCCATACCCTGGTTGTGCTCTTCATAAGTATTTCCGACACGAATTAGGATCTTATTAACGGTATTTGTGATGCATGCAAACGTACTCATAGAAGATGGTAACATATCGCTCCTTGATTGGGTGAATCATGGAAAATAGAATGATAGACGATTGTGCATCATTTCTGTTTTGCAATTTGAATATTCCATTTTAATGTTTATGCCGGAATTAATAGAAAAGTTTCTGCCTTGTTCTATAGTAACCGTTAATATATGTTTGGGATTAATTAGTTACAGGGACATGACCTTTGAGATGAAGTATGAACTGTTGTGTATTTTCGTTTACTTCAAAATGCCACCCTTTTCGAACCAACCAAAACTGTTTGTGAGTTTCAAAATTGGTGATTTTGAGAAATCCTTTCTCGAAATCGAAAACAGGAACACAATTATTTGTTGGGCCTCTCCTAAAATTAACGTTGCAGGATAGATAGAGGTTATCAATATGAATGGAATTCCAATTGTTTGTTTGGATGGAAAGGACGAAAGAAGAAGACGGGTAGTTGAAGAAGAAACTACCGAGTGAAACTTTGGTACGGGGTTTTTGATGAAAGTTTCCAGGCTGGTCCGTGATGTCTTGTTGTGATGCAAACTCATCAGGAAATAGATGATTTTTATGATGTTCCGGCCTGTAATTTTATTCACTCTATATTGTGGTGATGATATATAATGAAGGATGATACCTTTAATTATATAAATTTGTAGTGTTGAAATAAGAACATCAAATGTAGTCATTACTCATGACTTTATTTCACCGTACTAGGAAGGACATAATGTTTTTCATCTCCATTGATTTCATGACATTTTACAATAATCATGAAATGTGGGGGAAAAGGGATTGGACTTAGGTTCCATGGATGGCAGTGACTGAGGACGTACAATGATGCAGTGTGTTTGATAGGATCCAAGCAATTAACCGCTTAAGTTAATGATCTATCAATGTATCTGAAAATACTTATCTATGATGAGTGGCATCAACAGTACGAATAAGATATCAGTCAAATGCTAGTAGCCTGGTTGAGAGTTGGCATGGTAGTTGGTACGATTTTGTATTCCCCTTATCACCATAGTGCATATTTGTTTCTCAAATTATTTCATGATTGTGTACAACCATGAAATGTGGGGGAACAGAGATTGCCTGATGACAGTAGGAAAATCTTTCTAAGTGTAGGGAATTGGATTGGAATAGTTTTATCGGTACTAACATCCATGGCATTAAGTCATTTGGGTTCACCAATGATCTCATTGGAGCGAATGACTGGTTAAGATAATTAGAATCACAACTTTCATTTGGAAAAGGAAGTATGAATGGGTGATTCCTGTACCATTAATTTGGTTTGGTACAGGTAACTGTACATACTGTCTTGTAGTAAATGCTATCTTGTAACGTAGATTTTCAAGTGTGAGTTTCTACTACTACCATCCATTGGTATTATGACTATTGAGGAATAGCCATAAATGGTCAAGATTTTCTAAGGAAATCTTAGTGACAGTATAAATTGAATAAGTTCAATCGTTACAGTTTTACTGAAAACATTGGAATAAAAAATTGAATTTTAATTTGGTACCTATCTTGCTAAGCAGAAAGCTAGTCTATGAATATTAAACCAGTGCACTGTGCTCCAAAAGACCGTGGGGTGGTTATCATTTAAAGGTGGTTGTAATGATAAGTTCATCAAATATGGGGGTGCCTCAGATGGTGTTATGGTACGTTCCTTCGAATACAAGGTCAATGCAATACCATAAAGCAATTGCTCTCAAATGCGCGCATCTAAAAGAAATAGTGTTAATTGTATCAAGTCGACATAGGATACAAGTTCTAAAGAGGGCTTATAATTGCATCATCGAGGGGAATGAGCTTATAGCCTTATTAAAGAGTAAGTTGCAGCGGTAACCCAACCTAAGCGATTGGAGATCCCATGGTCTAGGTTCAAAAGGGAAAAATAAGTTGTGACGAACTCGCCAGATAACACTGAAAGAGATTTTCTCTTTCCCATTCTTATGATAAGAGTCAGTGTTGCCTGTCACGTAAGAGGTTGAGATTTTCTCTTAATGATTCCTATAGCTTAGTCTAACTAAGAAAAGTATGGCAGGATACTTTTAAATAGGAGATCACCTATATGAGTGAGAAGTGGGGCCGCTTCTATGATAACTTTAAAGGCTAGGTTAATCTAGAGCACTCATAGAATTCCAAGAACGTTCAGGGCCGAAATGAACACAACCGAGAATTTGGCGATTACAATGAGATATAATGTGTGAGATTTATTGTATCGATTTACATCAACGGGTGACAGTTCAATGACATCGCGTCCACTGATTGGCTAGTAAATCCGGTAGATTTTTACTAGGTTTGGTTCAAAGCCAAAAGTTACCATTTACCGACGCATTATATTTTCTGCTTGTGCTCTTAAAAGTTTGTAAGTTTTATTGAGTCCGTATTTTTACTCATGTGGGGGATTGTTGGAATTTTTAGTTAAAATTATTAAGTGAGTGAAAATTGATTTTGAAAGTTTAAACTCCAAGAGACGTGTTTGGGTTATGCCTTTTCACCATAAGGCACCTAGTCATGAATATGTGTTATGGAGAGTCACCATTGGCCATGGAGAGTCACCTATTGGTGAAAAGACATCTTATAGAGTCACCATTGACTCTATATAAACCCATCTCCTAGTTTTGTTTTGTATGAGTTTTTACACAAGTTAGAAGAGAACAAAAACAAGTTTTGAAGTCAAGAGTCAGAGTCATTAAGAGCACAGTAATTGTCAACATTCGCTAGCCTAAAAGTATTGTAGTGCTACTTACTATAAGGCGTGATTGTTGTATCTTGGAAGGCAACATTAGTAGAACCGTGAGCACCGTATGCGGGGATGAATTGTCTTTAAGGAAGAAGGATTACCTCGCCTCGATCAACCAATCCGATAAGTATTTCTAACTCTCTTCTTATTATTATTGTGTTTGTTGCATGAACGAGAAACCGAAATCGCACATATTTTTTCCAACAAATAGGATTGTAGGACCTATAGCAAATGTGCCATAACATTCTATGTAGTAGATCATTCGATGCAACAGATACGACAAAAATAGTAGAGCGATAAGCCAAGAAACATGAACTTGATAGCAATCAATTACTGTGCAGCATTTGTTAGTATGAATGCAAAGTACTGCAGAGAAACTGACCTTATTATTATTTGGTATTGTC
This sequence comes from Papaver bracteatum, assembly GCA_023529315.1. Taxonomy (NCBI): domain Eukaryota; kingdom Viridiplantae; phylum Streptophyta; class Magnoliopsida; order Ranunculales; family Papaveraceae; genus Papaver; species Papaver bracteatum. The sequence goes on from JAJJWX010001659.1 coordinate 2,169,829, forward strand.
TTAACCTTTTAGTAGTACATATTAGCTTCAAACCTCCAGTACAAGTTAATATATAGTGAATTCCACGAGACTCTTGGTGTTAATGTCATGAGTCCTCCCGTGTTTGTTGAGCTACTTCTACTAATAACTTCGTAATCAGCCAGAAGTATGGTCCCTATACTCAACTTCTAAAAATAATTACATAAATTCAATATTATTTTGAGAGACTAAGCTGCAAAGTATCGGCATAAAATGAAATGCATAGTTTTGGTTAGATGAACTTGACGCTGGTAACCTATTAATAGCTAGTAATCAAAACATGGTTTCATCAATAGGATCAATCAAACACAAACTTGGCTTTATACATAAACAGTCATAAGGATGATCTTTAACCGTTGACGGAAAAAAATGAACTGGGCAGCCACTGAACCCGAGGTCCCAGGGGTGTGAACATGACCATATCCCACTAGTTTGACTGTTAACACCCAACTTTCTTATGGCAATCTTGTATATCAAAACCCATAAATGTTAGCTTTTCTATCGGAGGAACAACACATTAGCCACCCTCAGCGAAAAAAACAAAACAAGAACTAACAAAAAATCATTAAACATATGATACTTTTGTAAATGCAAAACATTAAAACCTATGATGCTTTTGTAAATGCGAAAATCAAATAGTATCTAAGAAATCAACCTGGAAAAGTTCAGAAAGAACAATCGGTAGAAGTACTTGCCTCTGGTCATCCAAAACTAGGCCTACAACCAAGACGTAGGGCATCCATCGGTGCTTCTAGCTATGCACTTTGTCAATGTCCAGAAGAATGCTCTCCCTGTATTCACAACCAGTACAAACAGTTACTATATAATTTCGGAACAATCTTGAGAGATTAAGCCGCAGTGTCTACTACTTTTCTAGTCAACTAAGATTTCCTAAACTAGAACACCAAAACAAACCCCAAACCGAATAAACCCCAAACCGTCTTTGAACTCTGAATTACCTCTAAAGACTTTATATGAAATAATTACTGTTGTTACAACAATGAGTTAAAAACTAAGCCTAATCTTCATGATATAAACAAAATAATTAGTATTTATTCACGGTTAGGTTTTGGCTTAGTCGAAGCCAACCGTAAAATACTTACGACTGGTTTATTCAATATTAAACCTAACCGTAAAAGATTTTTAAGTTCTGGACATCTAGGATTATTCGCGGTTATGTATTGCCTTAGTCGAAACCAACCGTACAGTACTTACGGTTAAAAAAAAACAACCGAGAATGTATATGCAAATACCGTTAGAAGGTCTTCAAACCCGACCGTAACACATTCGGAAATTGAATTTATAGTTGGGAATGAAGAACTCCCAACCGTAAATCAATCTGCACCCTATTTTTTCACAATAATTCTAATAATCTAACCTATCTGAAACACAAAATTAAAAAATAAAATGGATTTCTCGAATCTTACCTAGGGGTGGGACTTGGGTTGGGTTAACCCACCCAACCCGTGCCCAACCCGAAAGTTGGGCGGACATGGGCAACATATTTCAAAACTTTGGGCAAGCTTGGGCATAAATTTTACAAACCAGAGTTAAATTTGGGCAAGCATGGGCACAAATATTTTTAACCCAAGCAACCCGCCCAACCCGAAAACCATGATATAATTATATAAAACTATTTTTATAATTGGTATTATTATCTATTTAGAGTAATTTTAGATTATTATCTTCAAATCTAATAATGAAAATATAAATTATATCCATCTCATTAATCATTCAATATGAAAAAAAATTATATTATTGTAAATAATCTTCAGTTATTTGGAAATTTAAGATAAATGGAGCAATTGAATCTTATTATTACTAAAATTTGTTATTGTCATATTAATAAAATCGTATATCTAGTGAAACTTGGGCCAACCCGAGGAACCCGGGGAACCCGAGGAATATAACTTGGGAGGACTTGGGGAGTACCTCCATGGGTTCCACGGGTTCGATGGGCAATCTGGGCACAAGATTCCTAGCTCGGGTCTGCCTCGGCCAAACCTTCTAACCCGCCCAACCAACCCAAGTCCCACCCCTAATCTTACCTAAAACCATGTGAATGATTCATCCTTGAGGGGTTTGAAATTCGGTTGGACTTTCATTAATGATCGGAGGATACTGCATTTTTTTATCAATATTCTTCTTCCCCATCTTTAACATTATTTTTAATCGACAATCTGTTTTCAATTAAAGGGGATTCCCACCCCACCCCACAGATGGGGAGATAGAGAGAGAGGAGAAGAAGTTGATTTGGTTTTTTTTAGTTTTATCTGATGGAGGGTACCTTAGACATTTGTAATTGTCCTAGGATCACCCCCAAGCCAACTTTTTAGTCATTAGGAATCCATGTGAAGCCCCTCTATTGGAATGTGATGCCCCAATAATAGGCTTCAACCAAAAACTATCCAACCGTATGGTTGGCAATTCACAATTATTGAGATATTAGCGACACAATTATTACTAACTGTGCTTTGAGAAATCAATAAACAAAAGACAAATTATAGGATCGTTACAATTATTACTAATTGTGCTCCTCCATTTATAACTACTTTCTTTCGATATTTTATGTTATGGCTAGGGCGATACACCACAGTATTACTATCTAGGTGCTGGAATTTGGCATTGAATATTATACATTGTTTGAAGGAGGAGTAAATTCCATGTACATGATTGTTATGTGTGTGTTGATCTTCTTTTAGTGGCAGGAAGCTTTAATGTAACAGGTGTTGATACGGCCGAGTGAGAGATTAATGTTTGGGTCGAATGGTTTGTCTTAACTTATGTCCGTGAGAGATCGTTGTTGGTCTCAGTGGTGCTATGCAGTTTATGTAACTTTTTGAAGGTGTTTTTGAGTTTTAGTTGTAAGTAAAACTCTAACTTTATGAATGTTTATATGTAATGACAAACAACTCTTGTAGATTAGATGGTTATGTATATTATGAACCTTTAATGTCTAGCTAATGTTCTCAACCTGTCTTGAAGTTAATGGTTCAGCTTAAAATAGTTTAGCATCTACATAGTTCAACTTTCTTTTGGTCAAGTCCTTATAGCTTTCACTATCAGAAAAGTCTTACTGTATTTTTTTTTCCTTTTTGATCTAACCTCTCCCGGTACTGGCAGGTGCAATTACGATGTTATTAACCGATAGAAACTTTAATACAACCTTTTCTGATCCTGCTGGAGGAGGAGACCCTATCTTATACCAGCATCTCTTTTGGTTCTTCGGGCATCCAGAGGTCTACATTCTCATTCTGCCTGGTTTCAGAATCATCAGCCATATCGGCCTAGTTATGTTCCCATGTAAGTTTCCGCAATTCGAGAAAGAAGAGAAGCTGTTCCAAATCTAAATTAAGATCCTTGAAATCCAAAGGCAGATCCAAGCTAAGACGGTCTTTTCCTTCTTTCAGAGAATAAAGCTAAGCTTCAAAAGGGAAACTATCACTCAAAAAGGGCGCCTTTACACAAGTAAAAACGTTAACTACCTCGAATGAGGGCTTGATTCAACAACGAAGAATGCGAAGGAAATAACTTACGTCACATTTCGCTATCGTCCTGGAGCTAGCCTATAAGTGCAAGAGATAAGAAAGGAGGTCAACCTGTTTCAAATATACAACATGGATTCTGGCAATGTAATGTAGTTGGACCCTCATGTCGATCCGAACGAATTGGCCTTTCCACGGAGGTAAATCTTTGCCTACTAGGCAAGAGGAAGCTTTTTTATAATCTCGTTTGCTAACAGTGAAATTTGACCTAAGAAACCTTCGATTGAGTTAAAGTAATAGGCGAGCTCTTAGTATATTTAGATTACCTATCCCAATTGAATAGGCTGGTATATCATCCTTAGCTTATCTTTACTCTGTAGGCGGAATAATCTTTTGAGGAGGGACACTTTTACATATTTCTGCCAAATCCTTCTATTATTAAGTACGGATGGTACCATTTCGATGTGTTTTGATTCTTCCGAAAAAGAGAGTTCTCCTTGTGGATCTGGCCTTTTCATTAGAGAGCAACCGTGGGGGAAACGGAGACAACGGGGGGAACTAATAAGAGTCCGTCGACTCTTTCTAGAAGATTTCCATAAATAAAAGAAAGTAGTGACTTTATCTTCTGTCTACTGTTTTTAAATAAGAATCATATGTTATGTTCATCCTTGTGTAATCTTTTAATAAACTTAGCAAAATAGTTATTACATTAGCTACTATTGTTTAGTATAGCTTTAAGTATTTTGGTTTTAATTTGTTTACGCCTTAAAATGAATAATACATTTTTGAAATTAGATACAGTTCACAATCAACCTTGTGATATTGGAGTTAGACAAGATTAGTACTTTAAGTTTAGATTTATTCCTTAATTATCACAACGCGATAGAGAACAAACTCATTTCTTTCCGTGGAGTTGGAGTTGTTAAAATGAAGGGGATGAGAGGCTCTCTGCATCAAACTGAAAAACAAACCTAATTCAATTAAGTTGTTGAACTAGATGCAACAATACAACAAACTTCTTAAAAATTCAGGGCACCTCGAATTTCAGAGATTTCTCTAGACATTCAATTCTCAAAATTCACCTCTGAAAGGAACCAAATGAGAAATGAATCCCACAATTCCACCATATCAGTCAAGAAAAACAGTAAGAAAATTCATTCAACGTGTACACGATAAGTAAGAAATACCAAATTCTAACCTAATTTTGTCCATTTTTATAAAAAAAATCAAACCACGAAGTTGAATAGACAAAATTCTACTTACCAACTAAGAAATATTCTGAAAATCTTAAAGATAACATTTATTCTAAAACCAGGATCTCCTCTACGTAAAAGTTAATAAATAATTCAAAGGAAAAGAAAAAAACTCAATGATAGTGTCTTAGAAGGATGAGTTATCGAAAATCATGATGAATCAATCTATGAAGAAACAAACAGGTAGATCTCAGAAAGGGTAGAGCGTGGTAAGTGAATCAGGGGGAAGCTGGTGGAAAACAGGCGGTTCTGCTTGTTTTTTTATGTATGTGGGCGGTGTGAAAGTTGTTTTACTTTTAGTAGAAGTAGCTGGGAAGCTGAGGTTCCATAATAAAGAGATTAAGTGAAACCCACATAAGAGATTAGTTTAATCACTTGAAAACAATAAAATAATTGGCTAAAATGTTTTAGTAATGGAAGAAATATAGATGTTGAGATGCGTTTGTTATCCTGGCTAGCTCCGGGCATAAATAAATTGTTTGAGGTCTACACAAATTTTGATCTCTAGAAAAAAATAAAAGGTGTTTAAAGTAGATGAAATTATTAATTTATCCTCAATTATCCTTAATGCTACCGATTTACCAATTACCCTCCGTTAAATCTTAATAATGTTAGAGCACTGCTCGGTCGAACTCGCATGCATTGATTTCTCAAGCCTGTTTGTCAATGTTAGTGATCAAAACTATAAGTCTTTATTTCTAGCTTATTTATAGATGTCTCGGACTAGGACATAGATTGTGTAGTTGAGCTTAGTTTTCACGGAGTTCATCATTTGAAGACGAAGAACTACTAAGGGGAGCTTGTGGAAATTCTTCGACAAAAGGTATGTGGATACTTGAACTTATCTATCACTTGGAAAGTATATTTCTACTATCTCTTATATTGAGACATAAGTCGTGTTATGATATAGTTTTCTCTATACACATTTGAGATTTCGAGCTGAGTATATCTCGCTTACATATTTCTCGAAATATGTGTTGGTAAGCTTTCGCTTCGACCAAGTTCATATTATATCATGAGAAAATTGCCGAGTAACATCTTACATGGTTTGTGTGATACAATCATTTGATGTAGGCTTGGAATGTTTCGATAATTATTATTTCAATATCTTGAAAATTGCTTTGATGCTAATAGTGTGTGAAAACGGCTATTATCATTATAGAAGAATTCTTCAATGATTGAAATAAAGAGTTTAGAATCTTATAACCATCTTTGGATATAAGCATAGTGTGTTCGCACATTAGTGTATAAGTCCAAAACCGGGAACCTAAAGTATGCATACTTGTGTGTATACAAAAAGGTTATAGGAGACTGGGTAAGTATGCGTACACGTTCGCATATTGGCGGAAGTTCACGTCCGTGAATTTCTCCTGAATTTGAAATAAAAAATCAAAATCATCCGGTTACCTAAAGTACGCGTACCCATGCGCATATTGGCGGAAAGTTCACGTCTGTGAATTTCTGCTGAGTTTGAAAACTAAAACAAACTCAAATCCGGTTACTTAAGTACGCATACTTAAGTGTGTTACTTTCTAAAATTGGTTGTACATTAACCTAAACATTTATCAATAAGGAATGCAATCTTTGCAAACCGTGGCTATAATGTTCATGTATTGATTCAAGTGAATCAAACTGATTTTGCTTCAATTGTGTTCTTGTATAATTCTATGAGAATATAGCAATTGAAAAACTCTTTAACTAGTTTCATTTGAGTCATTTGAACTAGTTATGGTTAAGATGGATAAGGTTGATATGAGAGTAATCATATGGCTAACCTCGGTTAACTATTTGTGAACCAACATGGTGTACACGTTTAGGTACGGTTACATAAATCTAAATGAGGGTACATTTCATTTGTGTGTAACAAGCTAAGTTCGATCTAACGGTTGAAAGATATATATTAGCTTGGTTGAATCAGGTTTTTCATCTAACGATGACTATTGAATGCTTTGTCACCAAGGTAACTTGGATTGCAAACCCTGATTTGAAAACTATATAAAGGAAAACTCTAGCAACCGGGAAACCTAATCCCCACACCTCTTGTGTGCTACTAGTTGCATAACTAGAGTTGATTCTCCTTTAACCTTAGGTTTCTTCTCGAGACCCCGTAGGTTAACGACTTGAAGACTTCATTGGGATTGTGAATCCGGACCCAAGTATAATCTTTGGAGTTGCGTGATCTGATCTTGTTGTTTTTATGTTGAGTACAATTGAAATAATTATCTCGAGATTAATATCTATGGTAGGCAAGATAGAAAAGTAATCACAAACACCTTTGTTAGAGCATAGCTCGGTTGAACCCACCAAACGTTGGTATTTCAAGTTTGGTTGTCATATTTTAGTGAGCCAAAACTCATTTTAAGAGTCGCTTGATTATGTACTAAAGTGAACTTTGTATACGTTAGCTTGAAAGTATTAGAATATGAGACATTACAAGTATTGCGAAGACTTGAAGAAGTGAAGAAGTAAAGAGCTACAACGACAACATCATCCTTCCGCTTGAGGTTAGTGATATTTGACTTGAATTGTTGCATTCCCTAACATATCTTTCAAGTCGTGCATATTGAAAACAAAACTGCAAAGCATGAATGATTATACTCTAGTTAGACATGGTATTACGGAATACAATACGAGGTTTGTTGCTTAATCATTAAACTTTGTATATAAGACAATAACATAATCGTTTGAATGCTATTGTGATTATGTATGGGTATAAGGTGAAGATTTCATCCTAGGAAACAATGTTTTACATTTGTTTTAAGGAAGTAAATTCATGAACTTGTTTTGTGAATCGAAAAAGAAATCGCCAGGCATTATTGGTATTTTTATTCATTACATATCTTTTGAACTACCAATATGTGTGATTAGTATAACCGCTCATGACTTGTATATGTTCTTGGTAAAACTATCTATGTTGTGCTGCTACTAGTAAAGCCGCTTATTCAGAGAGGAGAGTAACCTAATTAGGCGAAATCTCTTACGGTCGCTCAGTTTAAAGACTTATTTGGGATTAAGAAGCTCTATTAGTACCGTTGGTGGGAAACTAGATAATTGCGGTTTATCTTTTGTTTTCGATTGATTTGATTGACTAACGGTTGTTGAACTTTGATTGCACCTAGTTTGTTTATGCTTGATAATCTTTTCTTCTGATATAAGATTCACTCAAACTAGATCGAAGTTTCGACAGGGATCTTTAGACTGTTTGTAGATCTAAAAATAGCTTGTGATAATCCATTATTAACAGACTCCGTTCTGTGCGTGATTGATCACAAGAGATTCAAGTTGATTGTGTGCAGGTGTTTATTGAAGATCTAAGAAGATTTGAAGACAAATAAGCCTTTGAAGATTTCTTATTTGGGTTCATAATCTTTGGTGCGCACAATACTTGTTTCGGTAAAAGAGGATCCAACTATAATCGGTTTATACTTGTGGTAGATTAGATTGATTAGTTGTGTAGATCGGCATCAATACAATTCTTTGTGATTAAAAGTATTGATTGCAAAATCTTAACAATTACTTTGGTAGTTGATAATAAGATAGATCTAAGATCCTGAAAAAGGAGTTTATTGAGATAAACAGAAGAGCCTTTTGTCGAACTCACATCACTTGGTTGAAAAGAGTTCATACCAAACAAAATTGTTTTTCCTTTACTGTTTGGAATACGAACCAAAGGAATTTTTCCAAGTACGTGACTTATTACAGGTCGAAGGCGTGGGAATACATACGAAACTAGGTGAACTATAGGTTTAGTTGCTTGGTCTCAACTATATGAAGTTGGTTTGATTTTGTATAGCGGCTTAATCCTGAGAGTATTCAATTCTGGACAAGGTCCCGGGGTTTTTATGCATTTGCGGTTTCCTCGTTAACAAAATCTTGTTATGTCATTTACTTTTATTTCCCGCAATTATAATTGTTGTTATTATAACTTAAAGTAAATTAAATAAACGTTAATTCGTATTTACTTGATAAGTAATCATATTGTGTTTGGTTAAGTCCGAACCTTTTATCAAGTAAACATACTTCGTTGTTGTATTGTCTCGATCTCGTATCCATAGACGATCACACGAAGTGTGAACCGATTTGTTGTATTGTCTCGACTCAGTCCATAGACAATCACTTTCGGAGAAAGGACTTATAGATGGAAAAGTTTTAGATTGAGGTATATTTGTGTACCCTCATCTTTTCAACCTTCGTCTCATTGTTTGTGATTCCACAATATCTTATTTCGCTAGTCTATTAAGATTATTGTGAGGTGATTGATAATTCTAGGCTGTTCTTCGGGAATATAAGTCCGGGTTATCAATTGGTTCATGTTCACCTTGATTTATCAAAATACGGAACAAAAACTCTTGGGTATTTCTGTGGAAGACAGATTTATTCAATCCTATAGACTTTTCTGTGTGAGACAGATTTGTCTATCAAGTCTTCGGCTTTGGGTCATAGCAACTCTTAGTTGTGGGTGAGATCAGCTAAGGGAATCAAGTGCGTTGTATCCTGCTGGGATCAAAGATGTAAGGAGCTCAACTATACCTTGAATCAGTGTGAGATTGATTAGGGTTCAACTACAGTCCAGTCCGAAGTTAATTGGTAGTAAGCTAGAGTTTGTAGCGGCTTAGTACAGTGTGGTGTTTAATCTGGACTAGGTCCCGGGGCTTTTATGCATTTGCGGTTTCCTCGTTAACAAAATTCTGGTGTCTGTGTTATTTTTTTTCTGCATTATATTTTGTTATATAATTGAAATATCACAGGTTGTGCGTTAAGATCAATCAATTAGAATATCCCACCTTTGGTTGTTGATTTACATTGATTGACAATTGAACATTGGTCTTTGGTACCGTTCAAGTTGTTTCACATAATAATCAGGCTCGCGGATTTCTATTTGTTTGATTTGATGATTACATTGTGAAACAGAGATATTAAAACTCTTTGATATATTGTACTCTAGATTGAGTCTGATTGTCTAGTTGATTCTCTAGAAAGTGTATTGGAGTAAGTCCTCTCAGTTTTCCAAACAAATTGTTGGGTGTGGTTGTTAGACTCCCACATTTTCAAATAATACTAGTACAACCGTTGTCACGGTGGGAGGGCCGACCAAAGAACTTGCCGAAATGACACCACTACGTGATTGCATGGATTCAGATTTGTAAAGGAAAAAAAAATTGTAAAAGAAAGTCAGAACTCAAAATCGAAATCTGTATTGATGTTGCTCCCGTATGGTAGTACTACAATGTTGTCGTTTAAAAGAATCAAAGAAGAAAGGAGAACAAATACCAAAATCAATTGACAAAACAGATGTAAAAAAAAAAACTATTCAGATAAATCTTCATCATCCTTCAAATAGTAATGAAATTCACATCCCTCGATAAAACTCGCCATCACACACCATCTGTACACACCCAAAGTTGAGTTCCTCATTTACTAAATCACAACCCAGAATGAATGCGTGTATTTCAATCCAACTAGTAACTGTGTAAAGAGTACCAGATAGACCACCTGTCCAGACAATAGGGTTGCCAGTTTTGAAGCGTTTTTGCTGTTCCTTGACCACACAAGCACACAGAGGTACAAATGTAATACCAAAGTATTTTCCCACCTTAATTAAGTTTTTGTTTAACCCAATCACAATGCCAATATCTCCCCCCCCTTTAATGAGCGCAACAGAGTTGAAAAGTCAACAAATAAACTGATTAAAGCCGTTGGATCTCCTAACTTTTAATGATAACCGTTGGATGATAGGAAATAAATTCCGTGTGACATTTTTTCGTTACTTCCCGACTATACCCTCTATGTTTTCGTTACTTTTTCTTCTTCTCCCTAACTATCTCACAGTCGCAGCAGAAACACATCACTCCTCCATTAACGAATTATAACATCAACTTCTTCTTCTCCCTCACCTTCTCCATCAACATGTTTCGCATTCGGCATCGATTGTATCTCTCTATCTCACAACAAAAAGTTTAACTGCTTCTTCTCCCTCACATCTTCCATGAAAACCCTAGAACTGAAATTAGAGATTACTTTTAAAAATTGAATCAGAGGCTTTCAATCAATCTATTTTTAATTGCAGAATGGTGGCTCAGAGATTATCTAATTAGTTTCGATTTGGTTGACTCTCATCTTCTTCATTAGGTGTGTAATTCAAAACTCTTAATTATTTGATTTTTACTTGAAATAGGGTTTCCCCTGAACCAAACCAGGACAACAAATGCTAACATCGTTGTTATCTTTGTTAATTCGATTGTTGAAATTAGGGGTTTTTCTCAATTAGGGAAAAAAAGATAGGTAAATTTGTGTTTGGACATATATCTTCAACATCAGGCCTAATTGCGTTTAAAATTTCATATTGTTCACTGTCCTAGAATTGAGCTGTGTGAGTTAATTATGTGTATGCGACTATGTGTTTGGATATGATTGTATGTTTAATTAGAATTTATGAGTTAGAATGCTACTTTGTGAATTGTTTATTTACATGATATATAGGTTCATGCACAAACATAAACGTAATTTGGATTATGTTAGTAAGAAACGTTCAGTGCATGTCTGAAAGTGTGCAAATGGAAGAATTGGGACATGCCCACAACTTATGATTATAGCACACCAAGTACATTTAAGAAAACATCTGGTGAAAACTAAAAACCACAACATTTGGCACTACAAATCTGGACTGCGATACTCATGTCGATGGTGATGGTGTATAAATATGATATATGTATATAATCCTGTAATTCAGGTGTTTTTGTTGTTTTTTAGGTAAATACTTGACCTTTGTGTTTCATTTTATAGATGATTGAAGTCCTAAAAAATTAATCTTTTACGATTTTGAATCATTGATTTCACCATTTGAGCATTCTGTAGAACTTCACAAAGTGTTTACTTATGTATTTCAAAATTTGATATCTAGGATATGCTGAGTTGCACTTACACTTGGTGGTGCATGTATATAAACAACTTCAGAGCTTCCCTGCAGCTTTTGTGGATGCAACATATCTCTAATTTGATGCAGGGAATGTTGCATCACCACTCTTTTAAACTGCAAATTGTGGCTAACTAAATGTTTGCTTACGTTTCTTTATGTGTTTATGTTATTGCCTGGAATTAGAGGGTCGGATCTGTGTTTAGATGTGACTTAAATTACTTATTCGCTAAATTCTAACAGGGGTGATAAATTGCAAGCCTATGATAAAAGTGCAGGCTGCAAATTAAGCCATTTGAACTCTTTGCATCTTTGTTACCTGGGTATGCACTTCCAACGTGTTTGTGGTGCTTGAGAGGGTGACGAGATTTTAGATGTTGCACCAACAACAACAAGATTAAGCTTTCCTTCCTATTTGGTAACAAGAACTAATAACCAACTGGCACAAATTTTTGAGTTATAGGTGAAATTTCGATGAATTATAAAATGACGACAAACACACTTTATTAGAGGTTTACTGTAAGGAGATCAGCATTTGACGTGCAATGCACGTGCATTCTACTTGTCGTTCTTAAGCAGGTACAGATCTGTGGGGTTTTTCTTTTTACCCCCAAGTCAGCCCTAGAAGACTAAATAGACAAATTTAGATCCATCATTTGGGGCATGCGTAAAATTTTCGGGGGAGATAAAAAACATGACCCTAACTAGTATCGGGTGATAAGGGATGTCTAATGGGTGGTTAAGTTATTTAGATATCTTTGATAATTTATTTATTTATAGTTTTTTTTTTAAATTAAAATTTTACTTTAGATTTTGTTTTTTTCCCTTTTCTTTTCTTATTGCAAGGAAATGTACTACACAGAGTATTTCTCAAAAACCCAGTCTTATTTTCTTGTGTTTGATTTATATATTATGTTTAAAATTCAAAAAATCGGAGTTTTACGACATTTACAGAGCGATGTTTGGCTAACAATAAAATTAAATTATCAGTCGAACTTCTCATCTTTCTTCGTCCAGAAAGTGTTGATGAACAGTTCGACTGATGATTAAACACGGAAATGTTACCCGAATTTCACTTAACGAAGAACAATAACAAGTTCGGATGTCCCATCTCTGGTTCAAATCTGGCGAACCTAAGTTCCACAGCTACAGAGTTAAGTTCCGCTGATAAATTTTTCAGCCGAACCTATATATGTTTTCACAAAGTCCAAGTTCGACTAACAAATTATCAGCCAAACCTATGTATGTTTTGTCGACCTATAACTTGTCGGCTGAGCATAGTTTTGTAATTGAAAAAAAAAAGTTAACAAAGAACATATTATAAATATTTTGTAAAGAAAATAAATTCTTTAAAATAATTGAAAAATATAAATGATAAAGGCATTTTTGTAATTATGAAAAATGGATGGATAGATGACACTACACAAACACTATCTAACGGCCTTAGTTTTGTTCCATTATGTATGCCGGTTCAAATTTTAGCTTTACCAGCCATTCTCATTTTTATTTTCCAGAAATAATGGTTCTAAACGAACCGTGCAAAAAACTACAATCTTGGTACAGGGGCAGCATGGTTTAGTAGAGGGGCGGCACTGTGATAGTAATGTCCCTTTAGTTGGTTAGGGAATGTCCTAAAGGGGATGTAAATTGACTAGGTTACCCTTTTCACCTTAAATCAACCAAAATCAAATCAATTTTTTTTTAAGCCTAATGAATTAGAAAAAATCAAAAAGTTTTTTTTTTTCATCTTCTCTTCTCCTCCATCAACCTAACCTCCATTAAAACTGAAAATTTCATCGTATTCGATTAATCGGCGATTTGAAAAATGTTTGGAAAAACCCAGTTAGGGTTTAGTTTACGTGTTGGATTTAAGTTAATTTTGTATCAAAAATTATGGTTTTGTATGAAAATTGAAATTGAAATTTATGGGTTTATGCGAGTTACGGTTGATTTTAACTCAATTACGAACCGTAACTGGAGATTTTGATGTTAATACGGTTGGTAATAGTTCAATTACCAACCATATGTTCTTATATCTGAAAATTTTCTTCAGTTACGGTTGGTATCGAGCATTTAATTACCAACTGTAACTGAGTTACGGTTGGTATCGAGCATTTAGTTACCAACCGTAACTGATTTTACGATTGGGTCTTCTTCAAATTTAACCAGTTACGATTGATAGTTCATCTTTAACGAACCGTAACTTCAATTTATGGTTGGTTATGAGCAAAATTCCAACCGTAATTAGCTCTGAAAATGTAAATAAATTGAATTTTTTACGTACTTTAGATAACTTTGAGCAACAAAAAGCTAGTTGGGACTAATTTAGAAGTATATCCAGTCATTTTCAGGTCCTGGTTCTTCATTTTATTGGTTAATTGCTTCAATTGATTGAGATTGACCTTCTCCTCAAATTTTTTTTAACTCTAAAAATCTGATTTTGAGTTAATATAAGTGAAATTAATCATTAACACTAAACTTGATTATCATCACTAAAGTAGGTTATCAATAATGAGGGTTAATTTGTCATTTCCAGTTTTTTTTTATAAGAGACACCTTGAATGATCATGTAATGACTCTTTTTGTCCTATTAAAATGCCGCCCCTATACCAAGATTAAAAAACTAAGAAAAAACCGGCCCTCTCACATGTTTGTTTGGACCTACCCTTGAGAGATTATGAGGGGTATTTTTGGGTCCCACAACTTGAAGAATGTGAGAGAGATAGTTTTATGGTGGTTTTTTGCACGGTTTGTTAAGAGTTTTTGTTCCAGAAGGCCCATAATAAAGAGGAATAACTTGGGAACGAGGCAAGAAAATTGAAAGGAAGAAATAGAGTCCATGAATATGCAATAAATAATGAGAAACAAAAAGATTAGTGAAGAAGATCAAGAAAGGAATAGCTTGAAACCAAGTTTATTCCATGATAAAGTTAAAGTTGTTTTGAACCCTTACAGATAATCAAAACACTCACTCTCTCTAAAGCTCAAAATTATGAACTTCTTTTTCACAAAGCAGTAGTGTCTTTGCTTCGACTAATTACCGGTTCCAATCGACATCCGATCAACGCATACCCAATCAAAATTCCATAAAAACCCATTTCAAATTCAAATTTATGGAATTAAAACAAACCGCTTCTTTCTAAATAATACTCCTTTCAATTTGAGTTTAATCTTAATACCCCTCACATAGTTTGAGTTTAAATGAAGATAGCAATAAAGAAAGGAAAAGGAAACTAAAGAGAAAATTCTTTGATAGACATAAGGAATTCCTGTGACCCTTTTGATCATTTCAAATGTTCTTCTACTTTTCCATCTGTATAAAAACATCAGTTTCTTGTTCACTATATCCCATTATCAATCTAGGTCTAGTCACAGCTTTTAT
The DNA here is from genome assembly GCA_023529315.1 of Papaver bracteatum. NCBI lineage: Eukaryota > Viridiplantae > Streptophyta > Magnoliopsida > Ranunculales > Papaveraceae > Papaver > Papaver bracteatum. Next base: position 2,184,880 of record JAJJWX010001659.1, read on the forward strand.
TTTCACAACCATGGCTGGTCCTATAACTACTACTTCTACTCCAACAACCCCTCGAAGCCGGTCAGCTATGTTACGGTGCATTGCAATTACATTACTAGCGTTAGTAATTCTTGTTGGTCTTGCTGTGCTCATCACTTGGCTAGCACTTAGGCCCAAAAAGTTAGTTTACACGGTTGAAACAGGGAAAGTAGAACAGTTCAGCATACATTACAATCGCCTAAATACTACGTTAGGATTTGTTGTTAGAGCATACAATCCTAACAGAAAGGTATCAGTATATTACGACTCGATCGATGTTTCAGTGACGTATGATGATCAACCTATTGCCTTTGAAACTCTTCAACCATTCTTTCAACCTCATCGAAACGTGACTATGTTAAATGTGAAGCCCACGGGTCTGGCTGTTCCGCTACAAGGGTCTGTCTCTAAGGATCTTAGGCTTGAAAAATCATCCGGTGAGATGGTATTCGACGTGAGAATTAAAGCGAGGATTAGATTCAAGGTAGCAAGATGGAAATCGTCGCACTATACTGTTCGAGTTAAGTGTCCTTCTGTCGAAGTACATTTATCCTTTCCAAAGTTATTTAGACAGACCAAATGCGACGTGGATATTTAAGTGTGTGCTTATATATATATGGAGTACTTATATGTTTGATTTGATTGTTTGGTTCATCATTCAGCTTTACTAATGATTGTGTGTTCTGATTGATATTTACTTTTTGAATTTTGTTTGTTTGGTTGTTTTGTTTCAGTTTCTTGTTTCCGGATACATTCTAATGATGTAATTCAATTCTTTTTCTTGTAAATTTAAGTTACAAGAAGTTTTCAGTTTTATAAGTTCGGGAATACAATCCAAATTGTCCTTCTTAAATGAATGTGACCTGTGAATGAGGTGGGCACGTATTGGGCCTCAGTTTCTACTTTACAGCCTAAAATGTATACGATCCTAATTTGTTCGCCAGGAAAGTTTTGGGAGTTTTTTATTTTTCTTTAATCGATAAAGAATCTGGTGCTTATAAGTTCCGAACTCAGCTCATTAGTATCATTATCACCCGATGATTTTACCATGTATTACGTTCTTTGGAGTCTCTTTGGACCTGGATAAGAATCACGTTTTGACAAATGTGCGAACACACCTCTAGTTGCATGTTCGCCTTTAGGAGCACGGATTAGGAGCCTCAACTGGGATAGTAGCTATCTCAAAAAATGGACTATGGAACACTGGAACCCCAACGGAAAGTGGGTTGATACTTCTGTTTTTCTACGTAACTAGGCATCATGGCGAAAACAAAACGCATCTCAAGGAATTTGAACCACGGTCGAACATGTTCAAGCTCCCCATTGCTGGAAAGTGCAAAAGCAGCAAAACTAAGAGATCACAACAAGTCAAAAATCTTTCAGCCTCTCTCCCCTGCAAAAACTCTTAATAGATAATAAGCCCAACTTTACTACGCAGCCTAAAGTCCACATAGCTGCTGAAATACTTCTTGTGCAGCACTGGGGTGAGCAACGGACGGACGGTTGCAGATTAGGGGTCACCCGCGTCCAATCCGTCAAAGATGTGGATATGGAAAATCAAACCGTGACCGGCCCAATCACCCGCGGATTTCACATCCGCGGATCAGCGGTTAATACGGTCCGGATGCGGATAAACCGCGGATTTAGTCCAAAAAAATAAAAATAAAATAAAATGAAACAAGCAAAAACACATGTTATGTCACTCTTTTACTCTTCCAGAAAATGGTAGTTAGTTATAGAGTAGTGAACTGACTAAAGTTGGTCTTCGTTCATCGATAACTGTTAAAATAACTAACAGTTCCTAGGTGTGCAGAGCCAGACTACAAGTCTTTGGCACTTCTTTCAGCTGAAATCACGTGGCTCTCCTATATCTTTGATGAATTTCCAGTAGCTACCTCTGCACCTTATTAACTCTATTGTGATAATATCAGTGTTAAATGCTAGGCTAAGAATCCTGTTTCATGCTTAAATTAAAAGTATAATATTACAACTTTATTCGAGATCTTGTTTCAGCTGGTTATCTAACAATTTCCTCTTTTCCTTTTCATCTTCAGGTGGCAGTTATTTTTACAAAGGGTCTTTACTTCTCCTCTATTTCATTGACTGAAGTCCTTGATGGATGACCGATTGCTAAACATTTACGTTCATTTAAAGGAAGAAAAAGTTACAGCAATGTTCATGATATCTGATATAATGTCAATTTGGAGCAAGATTGGCATGGTACTTGAGTAGCAGGAAATAAAGTACAATCTTGGGAGTACTATATTTTTAAGATTTGTAGCTTTTTAAGACTCGCACTTACAGAGGAGAATAGTTATAGCCCCACTCCTACTGTGAGCAGGTATCATTTCCAATTATCAGCTTGAGTTTCCCTTACTGTCCACGGTGCGGGTGAATCCACGGTTTTCAATACCCAACCGCACCCAAACCGCTAAAGTATGCGGATTTGAGAATCTCACCCGTGTCTGGCCCATACGTCTTGAGGTTTGGGTGAAATCCGCAATTTTGCGGACGGATACGGGTGAAATCCGCGGTTCCGGTTTTTATGCTCACCCCTATGCAGCAGTACAAGTCCAGCAGACTAGTACAATATGAGCCATGAAGGAGTTAAAGTTGGTACTATAGTAGTAGTACGTGGGAAATAGGCAAAATGATAGCTAGACAAGTCATATAGCTGTTATTCTTTGGAGGGAGTTGATCACCAAGAATCAATCACATGAAATCCAAACATAAGCTAAAAAAAAGTATAGGAATTATTGATATGATGAGTACAGTTCTCAGGTAACTGAACCACGTGAATAAATACTGCATGGATTTCTTTACATTGCTGGCTAATGAAGGTACAAACGAACTCTACGATAATATTGAAAAACGTATACAGTATTGAGTGAGCAGAAATAATGTTACCGAACTTTATCTGTTTAGTCTTCTTTTCATTAGAAAACATTCCAAGGAAAGGAACAGACCTGAACAAACATATAAAACATTTTATCTTAAAAAGAATAAGGAAGGAAACAAATTGACAGTAACAAACATACAAGCTTTCCAGTTTTCATACACTTTTGGTCTCCCTCTTGTGCAGCATACTATATTGTTGATGACTCGCACGTTGCAAGAGCAGTATAGTTTATACGTCATAATCATTGCAGTTTATCATAGGAGATCCAAAAATTAAGTTATAATCCATGCAATTAGGATAATAAAGGTACAATAATGCATGCAGTGTGATCGATCAACAAACTATTCAATGTATTGTATAGTCATTTGGATTCTAGGTAATTGGAGTTTTGCTAAGAACTCCAGAAATGATGAACATAAATCGGCAGGAAGAATGTGGATGTGGGAATGAAAACGAGACCTACCACATTTTTATGTTTTGTCTATACGTTTTTTCTATCCCAATGCCTTTTGTCTCTTTTCTAACAACCACACATGTAAACTAAATTCCCCTGTCTTTAGGTGTTCACCATCAGCTTGTTGCATCTCCATGCATGTACTACATTCCTACTCATTCCCATATGTGGTTCTCTTAATTCACGAAATGTATTTCTTACGTATCTTAACTTGTACTCGATATATAGGAAATGCCATGGTCATTTTGATTTTCTAAGTTAATTCCTCGGATCTCACAAATTCTACATTTACTTTCTTTGATGATGAACTGATCGATACAAGGGAATTGTCACCTAAAACGTGATTCTGTAAATCGAAATTGATATACGTACGTTTATTAGTCGCTATTTTTGGTATAAAGAGAACATCTGCACTGTCACAATTACAGAAATCGTTGGAACCCCAGCTGGTTGTTGGCAAATGGCATTCTCGAGTACTTTCAAGTAGTACTCACTACTCACTGCTAATTGTGTACGTTCTAAATATATTAAGAGAATTTCTAGTTATGAAATACAAAAATTACAGCTGGTAATTGTACTTCTACAAAATCTGTGACGAAGAACAATGCAAATAATCTTTGAAGTCTGGATGCTTCTCTTGAAAACAATTAGGACGCTAGATGTGTTACCAAAAATTATGGTATTTGATTTCTTCAGAAGAAAATTATTATCGTGTTTAACATCCATAAGGCCTCTTCTTATGCACATGCCAAAACATGATATTTGGCATATATGCACCCACTATGGGTATACCAAACTCATATGCCAATATGTTATTTCTGGCATATTGGCATACACGACAGAGTTTCCAGTGAGCGATAGAGTCTTGGTCGCTCGATGGTCAGCACATCACTCGATGGTCTTAGGGTCGCCAGCGACAGTCAAACTATCGCTCGCTAATATGATAATCGCTCACCAGATCTTCATCTAACGGCTACAATTTTCCCACCCTATAAATACCTGATTTTAATCTCATTTCAACTCACACCAGAATTTCTTAATCTCTCAAGAATTTCTCAATCTCTCAAGAATTTCTCAATATCCAATCCTTAGAGAGCATGGCTGATAATATGAATTTGCATGGAAAACCAATGTATTATCCAAAATCGAAGAGCATCTTGTCGTGCAATTGTAGACAGTGAAACTAGGAGAAGTCAAATTAGGAGACGTCAATTGAGGCAAAACCGAAAATTGGTTAATGCGGAAGATGAATGTATTTGCAGGAATTATGTTGATATTACAACGGAGCCAGTATTTAATCCCGAACTATCGTGGGATAGGATTTTTGTTAAATTTCAAGAACAAACAATGAACCTACGCGGTTGTAGTGTTTCAGATTTGGTTATGCACTTCGAAATAATTAGGAAGGAAGTTACTAGGTATATTGTTTTACTTCAGCGAGAAGGTCCAACCTTGAGAAGTGGTGAAACCACGATGGAATTTCAGGAAAGGTGTCGTGTGGAATATCGTCGCATCTAAGGGGAAAAAATTCATTTTGAAAGTTGTTTCGAGATTTTAAAATATTGTTCAAGATATTGTCCAACATTTATGTTGTAATTTCTCAATTGTCCACTTTTAAAGTTTTAATATTTGTAACAGTTTTAATGTTTAACAATATAACTAATATTAATTTTCAACAATATTCGTCAATTTTTTAAATTCAAACTTCACAAAAATAAAAACTTCAATATAATTAATAGTCATTTTACAAGACATAAAACTAGAAAATAAAAATAACTAGACTTTAAAATAAAAATTTGGGACAATGTTCTTCATCTTGTTCATCTTCTTCATTTGACCAAACTTCCAATCAATGCGCTCATGAACGGAGTCTCCTTTGTTTATCTTCTTCTTTGGCATCAAATTTGTTTTTCCTTGATTTTCCTTGCCTTTAACCTTTCTTTGCCTTCTCTTAGTTGCGGTTTTGACTTGGTTGATATCCAAAATTCGGAGATTTCTTTGCTTTTTACTTATTTCTTTAAATCTATCACATATCTTCTCAACGGCACTTTCAAGCACTACTCCAGAAAAATCAAGTTGCGTTGCCGAATCAAGTTGGCTTAATTCTGCCATTTGGAGAAAATAGAAGAAAAGAGAAATAGATTGAGAAGAAGAGAAATTTTTTTGTGTAAAAAATTTGAGGTAAGTTTTGAGTTTGAAAGTTACATATTTATAGCGATGAAGAACTAGCCGTTGGCGCTATAGTGAATAGCGTTGTCGACATAGACAATATCGCCAGCGATAAAGTAGCGTTGTCGACATAGACAATATCGCTCGCTCAGAGATTTCCCCATAGTGGCACAAATGGTTTGGCATGCCAAACACCATTTTTTTGGCATGTGCATAGGAATAGGCCTAATGATCCTAACGGTAGAACTTCGTTAAATTAATCCGCAATAAATTAACACAAAATTGGTTAAAAAGACCAAAATTAACAATTTTCGGGTGAAAATGACATCTAGATTTTGATACTGTTTAAATGGACAAAAATATAAAAATAGTCATGATGTAACCAGTTTCATCAAACCCATTTTCAAATACTTTTTCTTATTTTTAATTTACATCGGGATGCATCCAGTTTCATCCTCGCTATTTTTTAAGTTTAAGCCAGGATGAATCCAGTTTCATCCTTGCTATTTTTTTGGTGTCCATTTCATCCATAAAAAAATTTACTCGTCCATTAGAACCATGTTTTAAAAATATTTGGACAAATGACCCATTTTCCGATAAATTAATAACTTCACTAAAATAATATTTTTTACGTTATGGTTTCTTACTAAAATAGGAATCCAAAGTTTTTGTTCCTTGTTTACATTAATATAATTTTTGGACTTTCATCTCTAATTATTTCTAGTCCTTTAAGAAATTCTAAATTGATTTTGTGGTGTTGTTCTTCTTGTTATTTTAATTTTAACATCAAAGCATATATATTTACATACATACGTAATCTATTGTCTTACATTATGCCGTAGAACTATTAGAAAATTATTTGAATTAAAAATAATTTTTTATTTTTATTTTTATTTTTATTTTTATTTTTTATTTTTTTTTGTTTTGATATATTTTCCTAGAGGCACACACTAACAAATAACTCTAATTACACGAGAATAAGCTCTCCCTTGTATATGAATAGACAACAAATCTTTTATTTCTTCATGAGGAAGAACAAACCAATTTCCTTTAATATATTTAGCAGTTGCAGATTTAGCAAGATAGTCTGCAGCAAAATTTGTTTCCCTATAATGATGTGTGATGAAAACAGATTCCATACTCTTTTTTAATTCATTAATTTCAGCAACAAGACATCTCAGATTCCATGGAGGAGTAGTATTCCCATTGCATAAGGCAACAACATACTATGAGTCACTGTCCACCTCCAATCTTCGAATACCAAACGACTTGGCCAATTTGATACCATCTCGAATGGCCCAGACTTCTGCGACATTGTTGTTATTACTAGCATATCCAGCATAGAAAGCACCATCAACTTTTCTTATAACCCCTCCAATTCCTGCAAAATTATCATCATCGGATGCACCATCACAATTAAGTTTGTAAAAACTGCTTCTCGGAAACTGCCAATGCACCATAATCTCCATAGTATCACCGCCAATATTTTTCATGTCCTTCACTGCTTGAACCCTTTGGCACTTCGTAGCTCTAGCCAGAATCCAATAAGGGTTGAGTCTGACTTTTTCAAAGTTGTGCTTATTCCTCCCAGTCCAGATAAACCACAAAACAAAAGGTAAAACATGTTGCCAACTTATACTCCTAATATACCCATTGTTCCTGCAAAGATTCCTTATGAGAGTTGGAGAAAATTGCTCATGAGGAATGACCAAGTCAATCCAACTCTGGAATTTTAACCATAAAGGCATAACACAAGGTAACTAAAAGAACAAATGATAAAGAGTTTCGAAATCAGTATTACACATAGATTAGCCAAGGTGAGAGACAATACCCTTCCTGTACATAGATTCATTCAAATTTAATCTATTATGGCAGAGAATCCATAAAAAGGTTTGAACTTTTTGTGGACACTAAAGCTTCCACAAAAATTTGCAGTCAGTATTAGACTGTGGGGTTTGAGGCTTATCCCGAAAGAACCTATGATAAGCCTTTTATGGTAATTTTTCCAGACTTGCTTCCAGACCAAACCAACATATCATTCCCATTAGAAGTGACCATAATAACTTTGATTTGGTCTTTAATTTCATTACTAATAAGATTGTCAACAGCAGAAAGATCCCAAGAGCAATCTTGTGAGTTTATCACATCACTCACCTTGAGATCAGGTAAATTAGCTTCATCAACATTAGCAATAGAAGATAAAATCAAATCACTCACCCAAGGATCATTCCAGAAACCGACATTACTACCATCCCCAATAGACCATCTAATGATATTCTTAATTGAGTCCCTACCATTAAGAATACTCCTCCATCTAACAGAACTACAGTTCTTAGGAGTGCAAGTCCAAAAATCCAAATTCGCATAGTAATTATCCTTTAATAATCTAGTGACATTAACATCAGGAGATTCATGAATCCTCCAAGCTAGTTTTGCCTGAAAAGATAAATTATCCAACTCAATATCCCTAATAGCTAGTCCACCATTCTCTAACGAACAACAAACCTTAGACCACCTAATGTTATGCATCTTCTTACTATTTTTTATCTCCACCCCAAAGAAATTTTATTTTAAAGCTATTAATAATAGTTTCAAGAAGACATTTAGGAATCTTAAGCATCGTCATTAAATGATTAGAAACAGGATCTAAAAGAAACTTTATCATCATAGTCTCACCATTCATGTTCAGATTCTTAGACTTCCAACCACTCATCCTATTATCTAACTTATCGGACATATCTTGAAAGATGCTACTTCTCACTCTTCCCCATTGTAAAGGAATACCAAGATACTTACCTGGGTCACTTGCCACTTTGACCTTTAGAGCTCTTGCCATACCCTTGGTGAAACTTCTGCCCAGGTTTGTAGAAGTTAATAAAGTAGAATTATCGTCACTAACAAGGTGTCCAGCCCATCTGCAATACTGTCCAGAATTTCCCTAAGGTTGGAGGCATTCTTATAGGAAGCTTTTAGGAAAACAATGATATCATCAGCGTTCAGAGAATGAGTGATAATGGGAGCTCCTCTAGCCATGGAAAAATCTGAAATTTTTCTGTTAGCAACGTTCTTAGAAATTAATCTGGATAAAGACTCAAGACAAAGAATGAATTGGAAGGGAGATACATTAACTAATACTTAAGACAAATAATGAATAAGAACGGAGATCCATCAGCGTACAGAGGTTCCCCTTACCTAATACCATTAGAAGGAGCAAAAGTCTCAGTAGGAGATCCATTAACTAATACTTAAAAGGACACTGTAGAAACACAAAGCATAATCCAATGAATGAATATAGTATCAAAGACAACACAAAGAAAAAAATTGTTGATGAAGGACCATTTAACTCTATCATAAGCCTTATCAAAATCAAGTTTTAAAGCTATCCAACCTTTCTTCCCTTTTTTATGCCTAAATGAATGCACAATTTCATTGAAAATCACAGTAGAGTCAAATATGTACCTACCAGCTAAGAATGCATGTTGATTACTAGAAATAATCTTATCCAACACAGGTCTAATCCTATTAGCTAAAATCTTTGTTATGACTTTCATGATGAAATTACAAATACTAATAGGCCTATAGTCCTTGACACAAGCAGGACTGATTTTTTTATCTCGCCACGTCCATAGTCTAGTTGCAACTTCATATGACTCTAAAGGGTTTGGTATGATCTCGGTTCGTAATTGCAACATAAAATTTTGTCTTCGTCTATCTTGAATTGCATCTTCAGCAATTTGACGTAAAAAATCCATACTCATTTCTTCCTCTTCTTCATACAACATTTCATCCATATCCATATCTTCCTTAGAAGACTCAAAATCAAAATTCATGGTTGAAAATCGAAAGCAATTGAAATTAAGAAAAGATTGATCGAATAAAATATTGTTATGAATTGTGAGATCAAACTTGAGTCGTATTTATGGAGGTAGAAACTAGTCGTTCTGGTGACCATTTAAAAGTAGTCGTTTTCGGTCTTCATTCAAATCCCAGCGACTCTGCTACGCACGCTCAAGTTTTTACCAGAAGCGTCAGCGTTTGTACGATGTGCGCCATAGGAAACACTTTGTCCTAGAGCTTGATAGTCAACCACCTAATTCTTTCCCATAGTTTCAAAATCCCACTTGACCATCCACCTGACTCAACAAAAATTTACATTTGAACATCAAGGAAATAAAAGTCTTATTGATTCTAGCATCAATATGCCTATTCAAAAAGAAGTCTTTTATAACATTCATGGCACTTTCACCTAACTGACTCCAGTACTTAGTAAAGAATAAACTTTGCAGACCATCAGGTCCTGGGACCTTTAGAGATCTCAACTTCTTTATAGCAGCTTTGACTTCAGTTTCAGTAACAATACTGGGGAGACTGCTATTATATGAATCAGAAATCACTTTGGGAGACAAATCCTCAACTTTACTGTAATCATCACATATGTTAGAAGAATTAAAAATACTAGCAAAATGAATCACAATATTATGATCAATATCTTTTTCCTAATCTAACCAGTGACCATTCGTATCCTTAAGCCTAAGAATTTGGTTTCTTTTCCTTCTAACTAAAGTAGAAGAATGAAAAAAAATTAGTATTTAAGTCTCCTTCCTTAAGCCAACTAACTCTAAACTTTTGTTTCCAAAAACGTTCTTCCATTTTAAGAAGTTTAAGGTACTCATAAGTATAGATAGTCTTATGTTGCTTATTCAACTCAGATGGACAACTTTTAAAACAATTATGTGCATAAATAAGGTTTTAAAGGGCTTTCTCAATGTTGAAATTGATATTCCCAAACACTTCCTTATTCCACTTCTTAGATTTTTTTTGTAAGGTTCTAACACTTTAAAAATACTGAGCACCAGCATTACTAGGATTATCATGTTTCCAAGCATCCTCAACAACATTCAAATAACTGTCATCCTCAGCCCAAATGGCCTCAAATCTAAAAGGCCTAAGTCTAAAAGTTTTTTTTGGTTCTAAATCAATCAATAGAACTCTGTGATCAGAATCAAAGTAAGGAAGATGTAATACCGCGGCTTTCGGGAACTTGTTGATCCAACTAGTATTTTCTCTAATCAATTGGTGAAGATTTTGGACACCATTAATATTGAACCTTCTTAACTTTGCTATGTCGACGACTACAGAAGATCATTATCTTCCTCAGGTAATTTTTTGTTGAGGACGTTGTATTTGGAGCTACATAAAGATACGATTACTATTGATTTCCCATATATAAACATATGTAATAACAAGATGCCCTCAAATATTAAGTTTTATTACGGTTAGTTGTTCATGATAGATTGATAACGATAGATAGATTTACAGTCGGGGATACTTGTATGTTAACAAGTGTGTTCTATATGGTTCCGACGAAGATACCAATACATATATTCTGATCTCTTGTGGATACACCATAAAAACGTGGAATCATTTATTACCCCAGTGTGGTATTGATAGGGTTTAACTTACTCATATTTTTACTTTGATAGGTTTGGAATGATTTGAGCCGTATAAGGTTATTTGGTCCTTGAACGAAATCAGACGTGTGTGAAGAGAAGACAACAAGTTTATAAGCAATATCGTAAGATCTTGGACCTAATCTTAGCACCACAATTCGTGGTTGCCTTTATAATTGAACTCACGTTTGGGATATACCTCTACAAATTAGGGGATACACAAAAAGACAAAAAGTAGACATCATGAGTATTATTGAAAATCCATTATCCAAATAATTTTGGCAATATCTAAATTACCCTTTACTAATTATTTGTTAATTAATTAATTAGTTAGTTAAAAGATCAGTTTGTTAAGACTAAACTTCAGATGGTGATTTATTTTAATTATATAAGTTTCGATAGTAACATATTGAAGATGATCAAAATTTCATCCTTGAGAAAACCGTAAATCAATAAAATTACTATACAAGAGAAGAGACACCCAAGGAAAGTGAAGAATCTAACAACTACTTTGAATACTCAGGTATAGGTCCAAATGAGCTTGAAAGTAATTATTATTTTTTGTTTGATTCGCAAGAAAAATAAAGACGCAGGCTCAGAGCGGCATAGCTAAATAAAGAATAAAATGCCGACTCAAAAGAATCATTATAATATTCGTCATTAGCAATGCCGAAAGTAGGTATTCTAATTTATCAGAAGACATTCGACATGGTCGAAAAAATACAACAATGTCGAATATTTGTTCCACAATTGGCATTAGGAAATGGATCACCAACTATGTCGACGATAATATTTCTTACCAAACCTCAAAACTTATACACAGTCATCATTGATGAAGTGAGGGTCGAGTACGCCGATGTTAAAATGTGCAAAGTGTATATTATACAATCATGCCGACAAAATGTGTATTACAGGATGGAACTCCTAAGAGTCTGGTGGGACAATTGTCCCCTTAGATTTTGTGATATTACCTATACAAGTTTGGTAAATTGGGAATTTTAGTACACATGGGGGACAAATTTATGGGAGATGATTGAAAAATTGTTAAAACATACTAAGATTTGGTATTCTTCCCTTAATTACTATAATTTTCCTGGATTAAATGGCCAATGAAAACTCCATATTGCTAGCAAATTCAAGAAACAGATGGGCAATATGCTAATCTAAAGATAGTAAATTAATTCAAAATGGTTAGATAACCTTGAAACAGTCAATTAAACCCTTCCATAGCATGTCTATCATAAATTACAATTTAGCAAGTATTTCAACATGTTAGCAACCCAAAATTACAGTTAAGATTAGGTGGAAAAAATTAGGCGGCCTTCGACCGCTTAACCAGTTTTAGATCATGACTTTTAATATATAAACTTGTCCCCCTAGATAAAAGTTCTGGCTCCGTCCCTGGTATATTGACACCTGAATATTGGTAACTCTGTACTATTAGATATTTAGATAGATGTAATTGCAAGGAATTTGTTGTTCAGATTTTGTTTTGATTTTTAAGAGAAGAAAGAGAATAGAGATGGTTTCTTTTTAACTTTACATAAATTTTGGTTTTTTTCTTAAATTTACTAGGAAAAAAGGATAAAGGATAGAATGATATTTCATCACTAAAATCTCCCCCTAAACAATATTCAGTTCAGTAAGGAGGAAGTCAGGGGTTCAATCCCCACCGTAGTAGAGGTTTGTATTTAATTAGTTGTATAGAGGGGTTTGGCGGGGTTGGGTATAGCAGTGGGACTAGTCCAACTGGATGGATTAAGGTAGGGGTCTGTGTCCGGCTTTAGCCTATCAAAAAAAAAAATCTATTTAAATGAGTACCTCCAAATACCCAAATATGAATTCTGATAACATAACTAGTAGTAAAAGACCAAGGTGACCAATTATGGAGTACAAAAACTCCGTTCAAATGTAGGGATCCATTATAACTCCATATTAAAAAAACTTGATACAAAAACCCCAAAAAAAATTTGGTTTCATCAAATTCTATGATGAAACCAAATTGGGTTTCATCGTATTTTTGCCTATTTTTTTTATCATGAAACCAAAGATTTTAATGATGACGGTAAGTTTATGATGAAACCAAAATTTGGTTGGTTTCATCATATTTTTGCCTATTTTTTTTTATCATGAAACCAAAGATTTTAATGATGACGGTAAGTTTATGATGAAACCAAAATTTGGTGGTACTGATTCTGGTTAGTGGTATTGTTGGTTGGTGGTGGTGCTTTTTACGGTGATTGTAGTGCTAGTATTTGTTAGTGGATGTGGTGTTGGTTGCTAGTAGTTGTAGTTAGTGATGTCTTTGGGGTTTTTGTGTTACTTTTGTTTTAAGGGGTTTTGTTGTGGATAAAAAGTGACACATTTAGGGTTATAACTCACTGCCTAATCCTATAATTGGGATATTATTTTTTTGTAATTTCTTTTGGGTTTTACCTTAGGTTTGCTTTCTTTTAAGTTTTCTTTCTTTAAAAGAATCTATCTTACAAAAACATATGTGTTTTTAAAAATCCGACGATTCTGAATGGACGATTTAGAGCAATCGACGGCTCGCATTCCTTCTAAAATGTAGAAAATTGAAGGAGATAAATCGTGGCTCAAAATTCAACCTTCTCAGTCGCCCTCATCCAACATCCCAAAATCAACCCTTCATCCGTTACACACAAAAAGAGAGAGTTCCTTCCCTCACTCTTTACGGTTATAATAGAAAATTCAATACCTGCTTTTCTCCGTCTTCAGTTATGCCAAAAATTCTTACATTGAATGTATTACCTCATTCATGTTTCACAGTTTATATCTCCGCATAGGTTTACCTGATTCACTGTTAGCTATTTATATTTTCTTTCCTCAAATTGCACCTTTAAGATCTCTCGAATCAGTATAATCTGAATCTTGGTTATTATTATACCCGTGTTTAGGTATTTTGATTCATTTAAACCAGTGTTTGTTGTTGTGTTTGATTTCAAACAGTTAAAAATGGGTGTTACCCTATTCCGTTCATGAGATTTGGTATAATTGATTAGGTTTTTGAATTTCGTACATGAGACTTTAAATAGTTTGTTTATGAATTTCGTGCACGTGATTTACATAGTTTGGTTTATGAATTCTTAATAGAGATTTTGAAGTTGTTGTCTAATTAGGAAACTTTCTAACTCCTATGTGGTTGTTCTTTTGATTAACACAGGGTTCCTCATGTTTTGGGGGGAAAAGGTGATTGAGCTAAAACAAAATCCATCAGCATTTGCAGAACAAGTATTCAGGTACATAATGCAAAATCCTCTGATTATCTTATATCTAATTCTCTATACCTAATTTTATTCTAATTCTTTATACCTATTTCATTTTTATGGGTACAACACGTAAGTTACTATCATATTCTTTCATAAGCAGGTTGATATGTTTTTCATTTTATGCATTGATACTGTATTTTTTTTATTTGGGCTTGGGAAATACAAAATATTTAATCTCTTCAATAAGTGGCAATTTTCTTTTGCGGCATGAAAGTTTTAGAGTATGAACCGTTAACCTTCCGTGGCTGCAGTGAAAGATCGGGAAATGCACGCTAAAGTATTGCAAGATTTCCTCCGCATCAATTTGATAACTTTCAAAAACAAAGACATGTCGCGATTAAGATTTATGTACGTGTCCCTAATTTTGGTACTTTTCCAGGGAAATTTCTCTAATCTGATATAGTTATTTCATATTTTTATTTGTTTTATGGTATGGTTCATTGGTTTCAAATGAATTTACTTGGTTTTACTTACATGATTTCTTTATTTGATCCCGTGGTTTTGATTTGTGAAAATATGTTCATACTGGATGTGTTCCATCCATCATCCATAGGGATGTGAAAAGTAGCAACATTCAACCTGACGAATACATGAACACAAAACGACATAAGTATCAAATATTGGTCTTTCAAAACTTGAAGTTGGTGGAGGTTCCCATGTCTCAAGTATAGTGTGGGGATTGTTGGGTGTCCCTGAAAAAGATAACAACAAATTCATAATTCACATTATGCTAGATTTGAGATGACTAACAGCTAGGCAATTGTATAATTTTGAGATTTTGGTTTTCTTACGCTTTGCACTTCTGGAACAGCTATACTTAATTGTGTTTGTGAAGCAAACATGGTCTATGGCTCTCTGGATGAATTGATAAATTTTGTTATACTGATTATTTTCTTCTTTATTTAATCAATCCGTCAATCAAAACTTCGTAAGTTTGATTATGGAAGTCTTTTTTGTTATTTTTCTACTATTCATTCAAGTCAATTAGTTCTCAGGATTGACAAGTTTTGCTAAACTTTTGTATCTGTTGTTGCAGATTTTTGTTTGTGGAGGAAATATTGAGAAAAAATCTAGCATCCATCTCAGGTAAATTTATTTAAATATGTAAATATGTGATTGTTTCGTTTGCCCTGTGATTGTTAGATCTCAGAACTTATTTACATCTCAGACTAATTTTATTTACATCTCAGAACTTGCTCAATCTAGATGAGAAGTCTCAAATGCATTTTTATAGCTTGGGCAAGGTAAATAATCTCTACTTCGTACGTAATTCCTCCGTTTGTTTCCTTTCTATGCTGCCAAGAATAGCCCCAATTGCATGAGCATAAACTTTGTGACGGGAGATCCTTGCTTACTTTGGGTATCTCATATTTAGTTGTAATATTATAGCACATAGGCCAGGAATACAGTCTGTTGGTGCTCTCATTGTAAATTTGTATCTATTCTTAAATTTGTAACTATTCTTAACCAGCTTCACCATATTTTATTGTGAGGCAGCACATAGTGTGTTCAGGAAGTATATACATATCCTTTGTACTCTACTGTTATGTCCTATCTAATGTATCACATCTATGTTTATGCAAAATGTGTCCCATGAAAAGAGCATATGCCATGAAAAGACCCTGTATTTGAAACTTAAAAAGATGTTGTTGGACCCTCTACGTAAAAGACTATTATTCTGGTCAAGATGTGCATGTTGGTTGTCAGCTGATACATGCCTATGGTAATAAAACTTGCAAGTTGTATCATGAGTAGGAAAATATTTGTAGTTTAAGACTTCCTTTAGTGCTAGCTAACTGAATTTCTATCTTATTAGGAGTACTACAGTTGTTCCATATATTAAATACCAGAAGTTTTGGATGGTAACATTTCAATACCAGAAATTTGGTTGGGATCCATTACTAAACATTTTGAGTTGTTAATTGCCAGCTGTTGTACTAATGTGTGCATTCTACAAAGATCCATTACGAGCCCTTCCAAACCTTTCAATTATATATGTCAAGATGAAGAAAGAAAATCGTAGATAACCATCTTTTGAATCTCTCAAAAATGGAATAGATTATACTTCATGAGGACTAATGTTGTGACCAGCTTGGATTTTTCATGATCGATGACAATGTAAGTTACCCCCAACCCTTCAAAGAATGATTTCAAATTGCATGTTAAGTTTTCCTTTTTTTTTTTGGTAAGTCATGTTAAGTTTTTCTTACTGTAGAGATAGTTTGAACCTGTGTGTTCACATATGACAACAATATGTACTTGATACGGCTCATTAGCCTAATTAATAATCCATGCCTGGATCAGGTGATGAATTGCAAAGGTTATCCCGAAAAACCTAACCTGGAAATTCGATTCTCTGCTAAGAGTTGGTCACATATATTTCTTAATTTGCGGTTCTTGGCGAGAAAAAATTATTTTTCCACACTCTAATTGACCACCGTCTCTTCAATTGGGATACTGAAGTGAAGGCACTCTGCGACATAAGTTGATCTTTAGCTATTTGAATATGTGAAATCACGGGAAGCCAACACTCATCTAACGGGTACTGTTTTGGTTGAGTCGTTCAATCATTTATTAAACTTTCTGCCTTATTTTCCTCTGCTTTGGCTGAATCATTTTTGGTGTTGTTTCTGCAATAGATGTCCTTGTCCATGTTACTCAGTTTTACAAACTTACAAAAAATGAAGAGTGCCAATGGTAATCAAAAATAGTTTTTAAATGTTAATAGTTTTACCACTCGCAGGTTGGTAACAAGGTTTCCCTTGACTACTGTACCCACAACTGTCAAATATCAATCTAACCCAGAATAGACCATGAAATGGGACTTCTGAAGATTACAGTCGTTTCATCATCCATATGAATAACATCGATGGGTTGTTGTTCCATTTTTGTTGTTTTCGTTTCAGCAGTTTATTTTCGTTTCAGCAGTTTATGTTTGTAGGTAACAGTTGTAGTATGGACATAAAATGGCTAAAAAATAACATCCATATGAATAACATCGATGGGTTGTTCCATTTTTGTTGTTTACGTTTCAGCAGTTTATTTGTATAAGGTCGACAAAAATGGAGGGTATTTATAACATTCCCACAAAAATATATTGTGTCTCTATGAACTTATTGTATATGTAATCCTAAGTCTATTGTTCCCTTAAATTAAAAGTTCAGATTCAGAATATAGTATTCCTACATTTACAAGATGTCTCCTAATTCCATTTAGCATCTGATCAACCCTTTACATCACATAATTTGAGGTTTAATAGAGGTGAAAAAACTTATTGATACCGTGTGAAAATGATAATCTAACTCTGTAATCACAATTACTAAATAGTGTTGTTCCAGGGTATATGACCAGAAAGGGTAGTCATATTATTTGGTTTACACAAACGAGTCAATGTCGAGTAAACATTTTCATGTTATTGAATAGTTGCTCTGTGAAAAACTATTGTTTCGAATTCCATAGCCGGTAGATGAGATATTGAATTCCAAGACGCTGAGATGGAAAACATTCATATATGGTTTGGTTATAGGCACTCTGTGTAGTCTGTATACTGTTTCAGATCAAGCTGTTATAAGATAATCAATAAATTTAGGAGCGTAACAGTTGGGATAATGACCATACAATCATAAACATTTCCATAATTTTTAAAGAAGATGTATAAAAATATTAGTGATCCTACTTTTGAGAAATATTGTACGCACTCATGGTAAGAAGTTGGAAGTAAAGAACTGTAGTTATGAAGTAAACGATTCATTAACCGGCGGGATGGTTGACATGGAACCTACCATAAGCTTTGAGGAGACTTTAAAAGTTGTATGGATTATTTGCTCAGCTTTGGGCGGTGATTGTGATCGTGTTCCATTTTTTGGCCTTCAATAGCTGTCCTTTTCTCTTTTCGTGTTCTCCCTAGAGTAATGGTTTTCCTAGTTAAAAATAGTATGCATCTTTTACATACATCTTATAAATTTATCATAATTTTTATTAAATGGCTAAGATATAAACTACCAGTGGGCAAAAGATTCAAAATTTTGATGCCTATCTAAACAAGCACCATATGTCGAGAACAAGAAAGAGTATGTTTTATCTATGTACACAGAAGAAGAAAATTCGAAGTTCACTAACGCTGACAACATACAAAAACCCGAGCCATTACGGCACGGGTCATACCCTAGTATATATATATATAAGGAAGGGGCGGACTTGGGATATCTACCGCCCAGTGATTACGATGGGGTTGTGGCCTGTAGGGGAATGCAGGAAAGCAGAGCGCCATTAGTACCACTACATTGTTTAAGTTTAGTTAATCGTTATCTTCACTTAATTTTGGATTGATAAACCATGAAAAGGGAATATTAACTACACAATCTTGGAAGTACATGTTACCTAGTGGAACCAGAGAATGTTCAGACTTCAGATTTTTCCATGATAATATAGGATTAGTGTAGGTAGGGGACCTCTTAAATTAGTACACATACACATGGACAATAAAAAAAAAAGAGAGAAAAATCAAAAACATGTTTTCTTCAAAAGAAGTAGTTTATTAGTTGAGAATTGAATTTTTAAGTAAAGGGTTCCTAACCCAAGTGTCGATTTATCTTCCCACACTTATATCTTCGGTTTATCCATTATCTAACCAACTCTCAACAACCATGCCAAACAGTTCGATTAGGCAAAAGAAGGATATTTTTTTTTCCTTTTTTTTTTTGTTGTGGTAAAAATAAAGAATTCATTTTTTTCTTTTTAATATCATGTAACATTTTATTTTATGGAAAAATAGAGGTTACATAGATGTTTACAAGATAATCAAGAACATCATAAAACAAGAAAATTAAAACCCAAATACAAATAAAAATACAAAATACGAATAAATCGCGAAGAGAAAAAGCGATGAACTACAATATTTTTATAGGGAGGAGGAAGGATGGTATAATCCAGGATAAAATCCAACCATTTAATATAGTCGTCTTCTTCAAAAAGTGATGCTTCTGAAATAGAGAAGTAATATGCTCTAGCCATTGTTTGAGACGAACCTGGATGCGCTAAATCTCTTGGATTGAAGGTTAAATCACAGCGCCGTCAAGTTGAATCATTGATGTTCTTGAATAATCCAAAATAACAAATCACATACCAACCAAAATTCCCAGAAATAGTCACTTTGGAAACGTAAATAAAATCATCACAAAGATTAAGACAAAACCGCACAAAAGCGAAGATATAATCGCTCCAAAGGCGAAGAAAAATGTCATCCGACATTAAAATCCTACACTAAAAACTAATACTTATAAAAATAAAACAAATTCTTTGCTCAAATCTAGTCCAAACGGACTAAATCTGAGCAAAGGGATGGGGCTACTTTAAGAATTTTTAGTTTTCTTTTTTTTTTTTTGTAAGAGAGAAGAGAAGTCTTTGCTCAGATCTAGTCCGTTACTTTAAGAGTTTTTAGTTTTTATTTTATTTATTTATTTGTAAGAGAGAAGAGAAGAGAAAGGGATACAGTGGTTCTGAAAACAAGGAATTATTACTATAGCTGAAACTAGTGCCTGTTTCAACGTTTGCCATTGGAATATATGTACGGATGCAAAGTAAAGGAAATGCATTGAACAAGAAAAAGAAAAGAAAAAGTCACCAACACCGTATATGTTGCTTTTTTATTTTGTTTTCAAAACTAACTTATTCCAAATCTTCACAAAATAATTTGAGCTTACTATATCAAATGCTCGTAAACAATACCCTATCTTTCTTATCTATTTTTCTCTTTCCACTCTAGCTCCTTCTGAAAACCTAAATAACCTTCACTGCCATCAATCACCGGATCTGAGCAGATTTGTTTTATTTTTCTTATTTTCTTAGTTAGCTAGTAGGTTAGGTTAGTTTAGTTTAAGTTTTTGCTTCAATCTCCATTACTTTTAGGAGATTTCATGGTATTTTTATGGATATTTCGTCCCTTATATTTGTGTCTGTTAGAGCACTGATTGTTTAAACCCACCAAGCGTTGGTATATCAAGGTTGGTTGTCATATTTTAGTATCAAAACTCATAAGTCGCTTGATTAGATTATTAGAGTCAACTTTGTTGAGTTAGACTAGGAAGTCTAGAAATGTTGAGACAGACAAGTATTACTCTGAAAACTTGAAGAATCCAAAAATGTATCGACATCAATGATGATATCATCCTTCCACTTGAGGTTAGTAATACATGACTTGACTTGTTTTCATTTCTATATCATAAGCTTTCAAGTCGTTACTGATTGAAAACACAACATGTGAAGTTATATACATGAAACTCTAGTATTATATACTTGATCATCTTATTATCATCAAAGTGACAAGGAACAATATATCAATAGTTATAAATGCTTTATATCGGTATATTGAATTACGAAGTATAATGCTTATCTTTTGAACTTCGTAATTGCGACATCAACATAATCTTTGTGACTCATTACTAGATTGTGTAGTGAACATAGGTTTAATTGCATGAGTTTAAGGAAGTAGACTATGAACTTGTTTGGTAGTTAAAAGAACTCAAGAGGATTAAAGGTCCGTTTTTCATTGAAGATCTTAAGGTTGGACCGATCCTAACCTATATAGGAATCAAGGTAGAACTGATACTAACTTATATCGGGAGTCAAAATAGAAATGATCCCTAACTATATTGGGTCAAGGTATAACCGATCCTAACCTATGTTGGGAGTCAAGGTAGAACCGGTCCCAATAGTCAAAAATGATTTCTCTAAGTCACGTACACTTTAGGGTTTGTGTAATTTGGATATTGGGTTTGCAAAATAGGAAAGTTCAAGATGTCGACATAATGAGCAGTTTGAACATGTGCTGGAATCTTATTTATTAATTGTTCAAAGATATTATTTTATACTCAAGGTGAGACCCCAAACTGAAATGGTTAAGAATCATTTAATATTTTCGAATGAATATATTTTTATTATTTTAACAGCAAGCAAAACAAATCTCTGGAAAGATATATTAGTTAAGTGCTAGCTAATATTGAGTTATCCAAGAGAAATTTCGGTTGTACAGTTAGATATTGGTTGGAATTAGACAAAACCGAATTTAGGTGTTTTATTTCATATCTTGAGAATATTTTCGGTTATGGAAACTCCTTAGTATCCAAACTACCTTGGTCTATAGATAGTGAAGTTTATTCTTCTTACAAAATTACCTGAGGCAGGCACTTCGTTCCCTAGTTACTGTTGTAGACGACTAATAGTGTTACTTGTAATACTATCTTGGAGAGGAGAGTAACATAATTAGGAAAAATCTCCTACGTCTGCTAGTTTAAAGACTTATTTGGGATCAAGAAGCGTCTACTAATGCCATTGGTGGGAAACTAAAATTGCATTATTATTTTAGTTTTCGATTATTGATTTGATTGAGTTACAGTTGTTAACTCTTGATTGCACCTAGTTTGATTATTCTTGAGAGCCTTCTCTTCTGACATAAGGTCACTCAAACTCGATCAAGAGACTAGCGGTAGTTCGAAACTAATTTTAGATCTGACATTGACTTGTGAATATCCATTGTTAATAGACTCCGTTCTGTGCGCGATCGATCATAAGTTGGAATCAAGTTTGTTGGTGTGTGGGTATAAAATACTATTAAAGATTTGAAGAAAAAAATATTTTTCTTATTGGATTCGTATCTTTGTGATTTGCTTCGTGCACAAACTTGATCTGTCGGGATCCGACTAGATCCCGGCCAATCGACAAGCTATCATTTGGTGGTACTCTTCAGTATCTGAATCCGATAGTTTTGTTTGACTCGATCTGGTTAAATTGTTAATCCATATCTTGGAAGATCTAACCCGAAAAAGGAGTTTAATTGATTTTAAACAGAAAATCATTTGTTACGCTCAACAAATATATCTCTAATTAACTTCCGGATATAGGAGAGTGGTTACCAAATAGATTAGTTATGAAGCAACTTAAGATAGTGGACTCTATATTAGGAATCACGTGCATTGGCCAGATTGGTTGTAGGAGAATGGATACTGATCAAACTAGGTAACTATGGGTAGTTTACTTGGTCTCAACTATACGAAGTTGGTAATGTTTTTGTATAGAAGATTAATTCTGAGAGTATTCAAAAAATGGACTAGGTCTCGGGGTTCTTCTGCATTTGCGGTTTCCTCATTAACAAAATTTTGTTGTGTCTTTACTTTTACTTTCCGCAATTTATAATTAATTTTTTAGTTATAATTAAAAGTAAATACAATATATGTTAATCCCAAACACTTGGGTTGATCCCTATAGTTTAAGTTTTGGTTTCGAACTTATACCATATACCAAGTGTATACCCTATGGATGCTCTTTTCTTGATAGTCTCTGCCTATATTTGACCACGCAAGGTATCATAATTATAGGTTGATATCGAAAAGATTATGGTGTACTTGGTACCATCGTCATTTCAGTGTCTCCTCCTTTATGGAAATTCTCTATACGCTCTCATGATGTTCTTTCTCATTTTAATGGAGATTTTGGATGGAAGTTTAAGCGTGATGATCAAGATTCAAGACTCTGGACATATTACCCTCTTTTTATGAGAAAATCTTTTATTTTAAAAGAAAAAACTCTATCAAATGGTTGGATTGTAAACATAAAACCATTCCTTCAATCTTCGGATTGTTTGGTACTCTTGTCGGTTTTTGTTACTTTTCTTCATAAATTACTATTTCTTAGTACATTTTAATTGTATTATGAACTTAGATCTTGATGTTGTTGAAGTCCATGTTTATTTACCATGAACGAAACTTTATGAGATTTATCAACAAAAAAGAAAAAGAAAAAAATAATAATATACATAATTTTAGATAATTTGTTTAATAACCCATCATCTCTAAGTAGTGTCATGTAGCTGCTATAAATCCAGTGGAATTTGATATTTTTGTGGTAGCCTTCCTATATAGCTTGCTCTTTTTTGACAGATCTGGTTACACCAATATGAAATCAAATTAGCTCAATTGATTTCATCTTTGTGCTTTTATATGCTAAGTAGATGCGAAATGACGAGGGTACTAAGTACACCACAATTTTTTCGATATCAACCTATATAAGACACATCTTGGTATATGCGTAGATGCTAAGTAGATACGTGAACTACTATAGAAATAGACTGTTAAGAAGATGGCAACCAAAATATGTCCACTTGGTATATAGTTAAAGTTCGGACAGAACCAACTATGGGATCAAACCAAGTGTTTGGTTAACTAACAAGTATGTTTAATTTAAGTATACATACAAGCTAAATAATGCATAAGTAAAGAAAATTGAAAAAACGGGGATCTAACAACCTCACCCAATATTTCGATTAGCAATCTGTATGGACTAACTCTAATATACTTTTAAGAGAATCAACTAGACAGTCAGACTCAATCTTAATAAAAAGTATATCAAGGAGTTAATATCTTTATCTCTCGATTTGATCTATACTCAAGCAAATAGAAATCTGTGAGTGTTTATCAAATACAAGAGATATAAACTTGGATGGTACCAAAGACCAATATCCAAGGATCAATTAATTCCCAATAAACAACCAAAGGTTGGATTTCAAAATTGATCGATACAACGCACAACTTGTGATATTTCAATTATATAACAAAATATAATGCGGAATATAAATAACACAGACACCAGAAATTTTGTTAACGAGGAAACCGCAAATGCAGAAAAACCTCGAGACCTAGTCCAGATTTAACACCACACTATATTAAGCCGCTACAGACACTAGCCTACTACAAACTAACTTCGGTCTGGACTGTAGTTGAACCCTAATCAATATCACACCGATTCAAGGTACAGTTGCGCTCCTTACGTCAATGATCCCAGCAGGATACTATGTACTTGATTCCCTTAGATGATCTCACCCACAACCAAGAGTTTCTACGACCCAAAGTCGAAGACTTCAATAAACAAATCTGCATCACACAGAAAAGTCTACGATAATAGATAAATCTGTCTCCCACTGATAAACCTACAAGTTTTGTTCTATCTTTTGATAAAATCAAGGTGAACAGGAACCAATCAATAATTCGGACTTATATTCCCGAAGAACAACCTAGAATTAATGATCACCTCACAATAATCTAAATCGTATGGTAGCAAAACTAGATATTGCGGAATCACAAACGATGAGACGAAAATGTTTGTGTTTTATTTTTATCTTGCCCTATCGGTGATATAATCTCAAGCCAATTATTGAATTGAACTCGTACGATAGAAAATAGCAGGATCAGATCGCTCAACCACAAAATAAGTAGTTTCGTCTGGCTTCACAATTCCAATGAAGTCTTTAAGTCGTTAACCGACAAGGTCTCGAGAAGAAACTTATAGTTAAAGGAGAATCGACTCGAGCAAAACCAACTAGTATCACATATGAGGTGTGGGGATCAGTTTTTCCAGTTGCTAAACGTCTCCTTTATATAGTTTTCAAATCAGGGTTTGTAATCTAAGTTACCTTGGTAACAAATCATTCAATATTCATAGTTACATGAAAAACCTGATTTATCCAAGCTAATATCTTTCAACCGTTAGATCGAAACTTAGCTTGTCACACACAAATGAAATGTATTTCATTTAGGTTTGAGTAACCATACCTAAACATGTGCATTTGGTTGGTTCACAAATAGTTAACCAATGGTTATCCATATGAGCACTTTCATATCAACCATATTCATCTTCTTCACAACTAGTTCAAATGACTCAAAAGAACTAGTTGAATAGTTGTTCAATTGCTTAGATCTTTATACATAGACACAACAGAAACAAAATCGGTTTGATTCACTCGAATCAATTCATGAACAATATAGTCACGGTTTGCAAAGATTGCATTCCTTATTGATTTATTGTTTAAGTTCATGAGCTAACCGATTTGAGAAATATAACCAGCTTGGGTACGCGTATGGGTATGCGTACCTTAGCTACCGAATTTGAGTTTACAAACTGAGCAGAAATTTTCGGTTTGAAAACTTCCATGGGTACGCGTACCTAAGGTGACTGTTTTACTAGTTTGCAAAAATAAAAACTCAGCAGAAATTTTCGGTTTGAAAAACTTCCGCCAGTACGCGTACCCAACTTGTCTCCTTCACCAATACCGCATGCACACATATGCACGCACTTGGTTTCTGGTACATGGATTTATACACTAATGTGCGAACACACTATATATTCTTATATCCATAGGTGGTTACGTAATCTCAAATCTACATTTCAATCATTGAAACATCCTTTTATAATGTTATAATAGTCGTTAGACATAAGAATCGACTATCGTCATTAAAGCTATTTTCAAGATTGAAACGTCATCATGACTTTCGTCACGACTAAAGATAAAAAGTGGTTAAAGCTAAAGCTTAGCAACACATATTTCGAGAAAAGGATAGGCGAGTAAACTCGTCTCGAAATAGCAAATGTGTATGTATGAAAACTATCATACTTATACGACTGTTGTCTCGAGAGTAGGATATAGATAGACTTTTAAGTGCTAGATAAGTTCAAGTCTCCACATACATTTTCGATCGGATAAAGTTCCACTGGTTCCTTGAGTAGTTCTTCATCTTCATAAGATAATCGCCATGGAGTCTGGAGCTCAACTATACTTAACTATCCTAGACCGAGACTTAGTCATAAGTAAACTAGAAATCAAGTTGTATATTTTTTATCACTAATATTGACAAACTTGCTTGAGATATCAAAGCATGCGAGTTCGACCGAGCAATGCTCTAATAATCTCCCCCTTTGTCAATTTTAGTGACATAACTATTAATACATATGGATTACAAAATAGATAAAACTTTGTAGCTTCTCGTCCACATGCTTTATCTCCTTGGTGCTTCAACATTACTCCAAAACTTCGTATTTTCCAAGTACTCCCATGACTCCATAGATGTTCAGTTCAACATCATAGTTGTTAAAGTTCCGTTGCCATAACAATGAGAAAACAAAAGCTCTCGATCATTGTTATACAGTGTCATAGTATTATTACACCGCATAAAAGTTCTTATATCACAACCTTGACAACAATACTATGGTGATATGTATCACTCCCCCTGAGTCAATACTTTCGTCTCGACACGAAAACCACTCCCCCCTTACATAATGATCCGGGAACCATATGTATTTGTAGTGTGAACTACATATTAATTCTCCCCATTTTTGTCAATAAAATTGGCAAAGGTACGAAAACGGGATCCTAATGAAATTTTCATGGAGACGCTTCAATACCAAAGAAAATGACGTACCAACTTTGTTTAGATGCAATCATAAAGCCGGAGCTAAATGCATTCATCAAGGAGTTTATAAAGACAAGATAACCCCTAAAAATTCCACAGCCGCACTCCCCACAAAGGATATGGAAATTAAGCGCAAGTTCAAAAGAACTCTCCCTCATTTGATGTCATTCCCAAGAGAACAACAAGAGAGACCTTACGTTTACAAGAAAATAAGGATATCTTTGGACATAAAAAACCACAAAATGATTTTGTATCAAAAAATTCTCAATTAAACTAACCACAAGAAAACCCATGATTAATTTAATAGGAATACACAACCAAAATAACCACAAACGAATCTATGATTACTATAGTTGGGAATGCTCACACAATAAAACTTATGGATCTACACAATATATACATAAAATATGGATCATGAAAGATCAATACTACGGCAAATACAAGGATTCATCCTATTTTCCATCACTGTTTGCACAATGATATACAATAGACATAATCCTCGTAAACAAAAATTCATCCTATCTTCCATCAATTATTTGCATAATGACATAATAGGTTTAATTTTTGTTTGTCAAAAGTTCATCGATCTTGTATCAATACTTGCATATCGACATATAAAAGAGATAATTTTTGACATCGTATGGGACAATAATATTTCACGGACGCAAACACACATATCCCATAACATATTGCAATATATAAAACCATAAAGATTAATACTGCAAAAATCATATTCCGAACAATTTTAGAGTTTAAATAAATAAATCTAAAAACAAAGATGAAAATAAATGGACAAGGTGTCAGTTAACTCACTAAGTTCTATTTTTAGTTCACACAAGGTGTTCTTGGTTAGAGACAACATTTGTTCATAGTGAGTTATCTTTTCTAAAGAGGAAACGATTTGAGATTTTAAATCATTTCTCTTATTGATGAAATCTTTCACCATGACTCTAAAATTATTATCATAATGACAAACAGATAAGAGACAGTTAGAGAAAAAAACTTCTCCATTAGTTGTCGACTTCACTTTTTTTATCCTTGAAGAAGAGATTCATTCACAAAGATACACATTAGCTGCTTCAACTGCATCTCTTTTTGTGATCCCTCTAGTCACAAGAGCCATGAAACTATATATTATGATAAGGGATGAAAAAGGAAGGACACAGAAATATAAACGGATTTATAAACACAAAACCCTAGAAGAACATTGAAGGAGTCTTCCAAGATTTGTTATCCGCCTTCCATCTTCTTAGGAGAATATTTTCTTAACAAAAAAAGACAGATTTATAATTACATAGACTTGAGCCACATTTTAAATGCAAACCTCATTTTTCCCAAGCTAAAGATGAGGATGCAACCATCACCAGTTATTAATTAGTGACCGAGCGAGCCAGATGCTCACGTCTTTTACCATTTGGTGGTTTATCAATGTTTGTTGTGTAAACATATTTCTTACTTTGTCTAGATCTGGATTTTCTTGGAACACCTTGATTATCCAAAGCTAAATTTATTTTCCGCATGTTATCTTGAAGTTTGGTGATTCTTTTGTTGCTCCTTCTGAATCTCCAACACGTGCTTTGGTCATGCTTTGAATTTCTACAAAAATAACAAATCAATAAAGATCTTTTGTTTTAATGGGACTCTTCCTGTTTAACACAACAATCAACAATCGTTGTTCCCTGATTAGTTGGAACAGACGTGTTTTTTGAGCTTGCAGTTTTATGTCTGAACCCTAAACCATTGGTGTTTCCAAAGGATCTCTGACCAAACAACATTGATGAAATTTTGTTATAGCTTCCAGATAACCTTTGCATATCACTCTTAAGAGTATCAATCTCTTCCTATTTTAGAAACATGGTTTTGATGAAGTTGTCATTAAGACGCTCTATATCAATATTCTTCATCATGATTCATGAGTGATGATTCAGTTTTCTTCAAGGAATCCTTTAGATGAAGATTTTCTTGAAGAATCTGTTTGTTCAAGAGATTGAAAAAAATTGTGTCATATTCAAAATCTGAATCATGTGAGGGATTCTGCAGTTTGTGCTGAAAGTCCATTACACCGGTTATGATTATCAATGATGTAATCACTCAGAGTAGATTTTTCTTGCATTGAAGCATCAGAAGTATTCACTGGAGATGGATATTCATCACATATATTATTCCTCCTTATAAACATTTTGATCTCTTTCATCATCAGTGATTTATCAAAATCAACATGATTAGAACAACATTCATCCGCCCAAGACAAGTTAGAGGATTTACTTGTTGTGATCACAACGTTGAATGTAGTAGTTTTGCCTATGTTCCGGTCAAGATCAATAGTTTTTAACTTTCAAATCATAGTTTTACTGGAAAGTGTGTCAAGGTTATTTTCTTCAACGATGGCATGCTTCTTAGAACCGTATCTAGATGGCAGAGATCTGAGAATTTTCATCACAATGTCCTTTTCAGGAATAGTCTTACCCAATGCAAAAGATGCATTAACAATTTCAGACACTTTGTGATTAAACTCATCAAATGAATCTCCATCTTCCATACGAAGGTTTTCCCAATCGTAATTTATGTATTGAAGCCTGGATTACTTTTCCCTGGTATTACCTTCGAATACGGTTTCTAAGATATCCCACGCATCTTTAGACCTAGTGCAATTTGACACATGGTGCTAAAGATTTGGGATAATGGCATGTATGTTGAATTCAAACCGTCGGAGTTTTGCTTCGCAACAAGTATCTCAGCAGCATCATATTCGCCAATATGTTTTGGAACAGTAGCGTTACCTATTGCCACAACAAGAGCATCATAGCCATTAACAACATATACCCATGATTGATAATCACGCGCTTGAAGAAAAGCTCGCATAGCAATTTTCCACCATAAGTAATTAGAGCCATCGAAGACTGGTGGTATGTTAATAGAGATAGAACCTCTGTCCATAGAGTTAGATCGCTACAAACACAGACTGATAAGGTCTTTAAACGTGTTTTCCTACTCCGATACCAATTGAAAAAACGGGGGTCTAAAAAGCTCACCCAATATTTCGATTAGAAATCTGTATGGACTACCTCTAATATACTTTTAAGAGAATCAACTAGTCAGTCAGACTCAATCTTAATAAAAAGTATATCAAGGAGTTAATATCTCTATCTCTCGATTTGATCTATACTTAAGCAAATAGAAATCTGCGAGTCTTTATCAACTAAAAGAGATATAAAACTTGGATGGTACCAAAGACCAATATCCAAGGATCAATTAATTTCCAATCAACAACCAAAGGTTGGATTTCACAATTCATCGATACAAACCACAACCTGTGATATTTAAATTATATAACAAAATATAATGCGGAATAGAAATAACACAGACACCAAATAATTTGTTAATGAAGAAACCGCAAATACAGAAAAACCCCGGGACCTAGTCCAGATTGAAAACCACACTGTATTAAGCCACTACAGACACTAGCCTACTACAAACTAACTTCGGTCTGGACTGTAGTTGAACCCTAATCAATATCACACTGATTCAAGGTACAGTTGCACTCCTTACGTCTCTTATCCCAGTAGGATACTACGTACTTGATTCCCTTAACTGATCTCACCCACAACCAAGAGTTGCTACGACCCAAAGTCAAAGACTTCAATAAACAAATTTGTATCACACAGAAAAGTCTACGATAATAGATAAATCTGTCTCTCACACATAAACCTACGAGTTTTGTTCCGTATTTTAATAAAATCAAGGTGAAAAGGAACCAATCAATAACCTATAATTATATTCCCGAATAACATCCTAGAATTATTGATCACCTCATAATAATCTAAATTGTATAGTAGCAAAACTAGATATTGCGGAATTACAAACGATGAGATGAAGATGTTTGTGATTTCTTTTTATCTTGCCCTATCGGAGATAGAATATCAAGCCAATTATTCAATTGAACTCGTACGATAGAAAATGGCAAGATCAGATCGCTCTACTACAAAAGAAGTAGTTTCATCTGGCTTCACAATCCAATGAAGTCTTTAAGTCGTTAACCGACAGGGTCTCGAGGAGAAACCTACGGTTAAAGGAGAATCAACTCTAGCAAAACCAACTAGTATCACACAAGAGGTGTGGGGATTAGTTTTTCCAGTTGCTAGATGTCTCCTTTATATAGTTTTCAAATCAGGGTTTGCAATCTAAGTTACCTTGGTAACAAAGCATTCAATATTCACCGTTAGATGAAAAACCTAATTTATCCGAGCTAATATCTTTCAACCATTAGATCGAAACTTAGTTTGTCACACACAAATGAAATGCATTTCATTTAGGTTTGAGTAACCGTACCTAAACGTGTACATTTGGTTGGTTCACAGATAGTTAACCAATGGTTAGCCATATGAACACTTTCATATCAACCATATTCATCTTCTTCACAAATAGTTCAAATGACTCAAAAGAACCAGTTGAAGAGTTGTTCAATTGCTTAGATCTTTATACATAGACACAATAGAAACAAAATAGATTTGATTCACTCGAATCATTCATGAACAATATAGCCACGGTTTGCAAAGATTGCATTCCTTATTGATTTATTGTTTAAGTTCATGAGCTAACTGATTTGAGAAATATAACCATCTTGGGTACGCGTATGGGTATGCGTACCTTAGCTACCGGATTTGAGTTTACAAACTCAGCAAAAAAAATTGGTTTGAAAACTTCCATAGCTATGCGTACCTAAGGTGACTAGTCTACTAGTTTGCAAAAATACAAACTCAGCAGAAATTTTCGGTTTGAAAAACTTCCGCCAGTACGCGTACCCAACCTGTCTCCTTAACCAATACCGCATGCACACATATGTACGCACTTGGTTTCCGGTACATGGATTTATACACTAATGTGCGAACAAACTATATATGCTTATATTCATAGGTGGTTACGTAACCTCAACTCTACATTTCAATCATTGAAACATTCTTCTGTAATGTTATAATAGTCGTTAGACATAAGAATCGACTATCGTCATCAAAGCTATTTTCAAGATTGAAACCTCATCATGACTTTCGTCACGGGTAAAGATGAAAAGTGGTTAAAGCGAAAGCTTACCAACACATATTTCGAGAAAAAGATAGGCGAGTAAACTCGGCTCGAAATATCAAATGTGTATGTATGAAAACTATCATACTTATACGACTGTTGTCTCAAGAGTAGGAGATAGATAGACTTTTGAGTTCTAGATAAGTTCAAGTCTCCACATACCTTTTTGATCGGATGAAGTTCCACTGGTTCCTTGAGTAGTTATTCTTGTTCGTAAGATAATCGTCATAGAGTCTGGAGCTCAACTATACTTAACTATCCTAGACCGAGTCTTAGTCATAAGTAAACTAGAAACATGCCATATAGTTTTGATCACTAATATTGAAAAACATGCTTGAGATAGCAACGCATGCGAGTTTGACCGAGCAATGATCTAACAAAAATAACACGACACAAGATTTTGTTAACGAGGAAACCGCAAATGTAGAAAATCCTCAGGACCTAGTCCAGTTTTGAATACTCTAAGAATAAGCCGCGATACAAATACTACTACCAACTTCGTATAGTTGAGACCAAGTAAAATTAACTCCAAGTTACCTAGTTCCTTTTGCATCCCCGAGCCTACTTACAATATGGTTAATGTGATGAAGTCCATTATCTTAAGTTGATTTCCCCGCTGTGATAACTTCTACTCAACTCATTTGGATTGTATTCCGAAAAATTAAATGACTAATCTGTATTCGGTAACCGCTCTATCAATGTCAAGAACTAAATTAGAGATATTGTTGTGTTATATAAAGGCTCTTTCGTTCAAATAATATGAACTCATCTGTATTAGGTCAACTAAGATCTAGATTATCGAGATAATCAAATCTTAGTATACAACCTATCATATTCGAATCTTGAAGAGAACCACCAAATGATAGATTGTCAATATACGCAACAAGTTATGGAAGTTTATCAAAGATAAATAAACTTGTTAGATCCCAGTCAATCAAGTGCGCACGAAGTATAATCGCAAAGATCAGAATACCAATCAAAAATATTCTTGTCTTCAAATTTTCGATCTTCAGTGTACCTGCAAAAATAACTTTATTCCTATATGATTAATCACGCACAGAATGGAATATGTTAACAATGGATGATCACAAGCGTAGTTTCAGATCTGAAAACAAGCCTAAACTTTGTCGATCCTTGATCTAGTTCGAGTGATCTTATATCATAAGATGAGGATCACGGAATAAACAACTAGGTGCAATCAAGGTTCAACTACTGTTAGTTAATCAAATCAATGTTCAAAAACTAAAATAACAATACGATTCTATTTTCCTACCCGCGGTACTTCTAGACGCTTCTTGATCCCACCTAAGTCTTTAAAATAAGTGGACGTAAGAGATTTTGCCTAATTATGTTACTCGCCTCTCCAGGTGAGTATTACGAATAATACTTCTAGTTGGATTCCCATACAGACTACAAAATAAAGTGTGTGTATTCTGGGATGAGTTTGCAAGAAGAAAGAACTTCATTATTTATGGACCAACACCATGTTTGTTTGCATCTGACTTGCGATATGAATCTGAGTCAACCTTTGTCTCGCATCGAATCAGATGTTAGACAATTTATTTTTTTAACTGAATCAAATCTGACTCACACGATCAGATGTTAGACAATTTATTTTTTTAACCGAATCAGATCTGACTCGCTACCTAACTCAGACCTAACCCCTTACTCGGACCCGTTTGAGTCAGGTAACAAAATACCCCTGACTCATGGGACCAAGACACTTACGCACATATCTTGAGTCATTTGAGTCATATCTGACTCAAAAAAACAACAATATTGAGTCAGATCCACATAAGTCAGGTGATTTCACTTAGATCCAGACGACTAAAATGATCCAAGAATAAACAAACAAGGTGCAAGGTAGTTTGGATACCAAGAAAATTCCAAATTCGAAAATATCAATAGAAATGCAATAATTACCAATTTATAGTTAGGTATAATTCCAACTGTAATCCAACTAATATACCAAAATTTCTCATGGATAACAACTCAATATAGCTAGCATACAAGTATATTATATTAATGTATAATCCAGAGATATGTTTTATTTACTGGGAGAATAAATACATATAAATTCGAAAATTAAATAAAAGATTCTCAAATATTAAGGTTTGGTATCTCACCTTGAGTATCGAGAAACATACTTGAACATTAATAAATAATATTTTATCACATGTTCAAATATTATGACGACATTGTGAAGCTTCCTAAGTAGCAACTCATATTCCGAAAGCTATGTAAACCCTAAAGTTTATAGAGAAATCATAAATACAATTGATATTATGGACCAATCATGTTATAGATCCCCAAGTAGGGATCTCTCCTAGTACAGAGGCCCAATAGGGATCGGTCCATAAATACATCATTGGGACCGGTCCTAGTATTCATTATTTATAGAATCGGTCTTAGAATAGATGAAACAAGTTTCGTAAGTCTACTTCCTTAAACTCATGTAGTTCAACATAGTTTTCTTGGCATGGAATCAACCCAAAGTGTAACACACAATCTAGTAACGAATTACAAAGATAATGTTATGTCGTATTTATGAAGTTCAAAAGATTAACGTTATACTTCGTATTCCAATATGCCATACACAACTTGTATATTCTTCCTTGACACTTTGATCATACTATAATGATCATGTCATCACTACTAAATCCACATATATGCATATATAATTTTGTATGTTATATTTTTAATTCAAACGACTTGGAATCAACATGGATAGAAATATAAACAAGTTAAGTTTGTATTACTAACCTCGAATAGAAGGATGATTTGTTCGTTGATGTCGATACGTCTTCGGGTTCTTCAGAGTAACATGAGTTTGTTTAAACATTTATAGACTTCCTAGTCTATCTTAACAAAGTTGATTCTAATAACCTAATCAAGCAGCCTCAAGTTTTGGAGCTAAAATATGACAAGCAAACTTGACATATCAACGTTTGGTAGGTTCAATCGAGCAATGCTCTAGTAGGATGGTTTTTAGAGCAAGCACAATGATAGTGCCTTTCTTGTCTATAATTTTAAAATATTTCCAAGAGAAACCACTATGGGAGCCAAAAATTTTCAATTCCAGTAGTTAGCTTAGGCTTGGGTATGTGTTGTAGCATCGGTATACAAGGCCTGAATGATAAAAATTGATTATTTAGCCAATATATATATCCCAGTATATGAAAACATATTGGTCCAATATATTAGCCGTATACTTAATTCCGCTAGCAGATACTTGGTATCTGCCAATATGTAGTAAAGGCCTATAGCGGTTGGGTTTTCTTCACATCTGAAGCTTTGTGATATTTAGATTTTGTAGGTAAGCCTTAACTTGCTAAATTTTTTCTCTTATAGTTATTAATGTGTTTCGTTTGATTTCCATGACCATTTCAAATATATTATTAAGGAAGATTCGCCAAGAGTGGTCGTAAAACTGCAGATGATGAAGTCTAATGGGTACTCAGATAGATGGCGGTAATAATTCCCTATGTATACGGATCTCCATTCAAACATTTAATGATCTAATCAAAGAAAATTAATTCGAAAAATAAAAATTTAATTCACACACGAACCTCTCACAAAATGATCGCCTTTGACACAAAATACATGTATTATAAACATGATATGATGGACGCACTCTTCGAGGAAGTCCATTGGGGTGGGAAAGTGAGAAAATTTACCCACTTTCACCCCACAGTGTGACTGACAAATAGGAAAACAAGATGACAAAGGATCTTCTGAGTTTGGGTCAATCAACTCAACTTAAGACGATCGAATCAACTTCACCCGACTTTCTTTTCATTTTCCAAGCCTCAGCTTTAATTGAGATGATAACGGCTCATCCACGGTTATAATTTCATCTTCTATAAATTCAACTATTTTCACAGTCTCATAATTTCTAAACAATGACTCAAACGTTTATAAATCTTACGGAGTTTACCGTAGATGAAGATTTAACTAAATATAGAATTTTGTGTATATTATCCGACTAGGGGTGTAGAACGACGACAAATGGTTTAGCGAATGCGAGTTATTTGGGGAGGATTTATGAAAACTTTTGTATTGACAGCGGTAACCCGAATAATTATAATGTATCTGGATTGTTTTGTCGATTTAGAATTATAAGAAAACAAGTTGCAGAAATCATAGCTTTAGTTCGTGTTGTAAACCAATATCGAATTATGCAAATGCTGGAGTTATATCACGAGATCGGAAGGAATGGTGAATATGGAAAAGAATAAATTTTTCTTACGAAGATCATCACGTAATTAATCCTTAAGGAGGTTTTGTATGGGATGTTAAGAATACATACTACTCGAGCAAGACATTATTATAAATGTTAACTGGATGTAAAACTAAATTTAATGTTTCATTTCTAAAGAGTAACGGTTAACATAAAAAGATTTAATCTCAATTTTAATTACAAATATTAAATTTCATTAGGTTTACATAAGCATGATTATAACTACTCATCCCCCTCTAGTCTCAAACCCTTGATATGATCATGTAGCTTGAGATCCCACATTTTCAGATCCTTCATATTGATTTACAAACCATTGATGTCCTTGAGTTTGAGAGCCTTCAAAGTCTAATGATCAACTATAACCTTGATAACCTTGAGGATTTTTTTAGGTAGCTTGACGACGTGAAGATGATTGTTCCACTGGACGATAACCTTCTCTTTGTATAATGTTGGTGTGTGAGTATAACACTATATCCTGGAATTGTGAAGTACTAGCATCTATTGAAAAATTAGGACTGGAGATCATCGTCTCTCTCATTGTGCGTAACTTTTGTCGGTAGATACGCCTAGTTTTCATATATCTTAACTCAACTTGATTTATTCTTTCTACTAATTCATGACTGACCGATGTTCATGTATAAGAATTAAGGTGGTCTATACCTTGTGACACAATTGGAAGTATCTCACGCTCTCCAGCGAGAGCAAAAGTGTCTAGCTCCCGCCTTAATTATGACAAATCAGACCCATCCGAATAATAAAAAGGTCCAGAAGGTCCTCTCGAAGGCATTGAAGATGAAGAATCTCATTCTCATCTTGAAGGATAAGTGGTCAAAGATGGAATCACTGGTGGTGGATGATTCAGAGTTGGTATTTTATGTATTTATCTATCCATTGCGGCAAAATCCATCCCATAGATGTGTAAAACATCTTGACCGATTATTGGCTATAACTGATCGATATCGAGATAGATGTACAATTTAGATAAGATATCAGATCCCTTTGTATGTCAAAACGCTTTTGGCCATCTTACTTGAGGACTAATACTTGAGTTTGCGAAAAAATAAAATAAACCAAGTAACCATAAAATCAATACCTAGGCAATTTTTGTATCCTTGGCAGAGTCATGTTTATTCGAATCAAGGTCTGTATGTATAATTTTTGGAATACAAATCCCTTTAAAGCGGAATTAGGAATTCCACCACCTCTTAATTTCTTATGTTTTTGTTCTGTTATTACGACAAAGTACAACGAAAGTTCATCTTTATATCTGTCTTCTGCCAACCAAATTTCTTGATCAAATGGAATATATGTAATGACCGTCCCTCCACAAATACTGTCCCCACTTGGCCACTGTGGATATCCGGCAGTGTAGAGTTTTCAACGAGCATCGCTGCGGTAATCCAGCAGAAACTTCCTAGATGGTCACCCATCCCTGGATTACTCCCGCCCGAGCACGCTTAACTGCAGAGTTTTCTGCCAATTCTGGATCCAATTATGTTGAAAAGGACTCGGTGTTAGGAAAGGACGAATCATTACTTATATTTCATTTGGCCAACCACTACCGAAATCGGGGTATTATAATACCACCACCTTAAATTATAGCCGTCCTCGGCTCTTGAATATATTCTCAAGCTCAGATCTCTGACGTTCTCCGCCCCTCATGAGAAGCACCTGGACCAACCCGCTATCATACCTTCCCACCCTCGGCAGGTGACCCATCGTCGGCTCTTATACCATTTATAATGACCCGTCCCTCCACCGATACTATCCCCACTTAGCCAATGCGGTCATCCGGCAGTGTGGGGTTTTCAACGGGCATCGCTGCGGTAATCCAGCAGAAACTTCCTGGATGGTCACCTATCCCTGGATTACTCCCTCCCGAGCACGCTTAACTGCATAGTTTTCTGCCAACCCTGGATCCAATTGTGCTGAAAAGACCTCGGTGTTAGGAAAGAAAAAATCATTACTTATATTCCATTCGGCCAACCACTGCTGAAATCAGGGTATTACAATATCCCCTCTCAAACCTCAAGGTATCCCAAGTTAAAAATACAAATCTAGCGGTGATATCCATGTAAAAACATTAAAATTGTAAATTTTATTTACTTCTTCATATATTGATTGCTTAAAACTATAAATCATAGTATTTTATATACCTATTTCTAAGTCTTCAAAATAAATCATGTGTGTATTATACCACCAACACTTCACCAATGCAAACAATTTAATTTGATTTTTCTTCGTATCAATATGGTACAAAGTAAACCAAGGAAATTTATCGATAATTATTTTAGCACCAGGAGATAAATCTGCATGAACTTTGCTAAATTTGTACCACCTATTGGTTTTTGAGTAATGTCATCTCGCTCATTTTTTGTCGACAAATAACCTTGATGAGCTTTGGCTAATTCTGTCCGGAAAGTAGACTTGGATTGTTCTTTTCATTTGAATTTGATTGTGTCACGGGTATAGGTTGACTGGATTTATTTTTAGGTGGTTTTCTATTTCTTTGTCGCCTAATAGAGATTAATACATTTATATTGAGAATTTTAGAGAAGAAGATTGAATTGGTGTACGTAGAGAAGTTAATTGAATTTGGTACATATTTGGAAAACTAACCGTATGTTTGATGTCAAAAAGTAATCATTGTCATAGAACACTAAAACAGTCATCTCGACATGAGACGAGCCTCGACTCAACTTGATAAGGTCTTAAAGTCCTACGGTCAACTCAATGATCTAAGATAAATCATATTCCCACTACCCAAAACCGAGTTTTCCCATCCACCTGGCTTAGCAAATGTGTTGATTTGCCAGTCTCCACTAGACTTGTTCTTATCGTTTAATAAAAATTATGAAATTACTTTTAATCAGAGTTATATATGTATGTTGATTCTCTTTTACTATAACTCTTGACTGATAGAATTTTTGAAAAAGGAATGACGGTAGTTCTTATAACTGTGGTGATTTTTTATGGCAGTGGTGATAGTCCAAGCATCGGTTGTTCTAACGGTCGTGGTACCAATTAAATACCCTAATGTCCACCATCATGTTGAAGAGTCAGGTTTAAAAGATGATGATAAAAGTGGGTTTTATCTATTCACGTAATTTGGTTTTCTCAATTTGCCACCCACACTTTTCCTATTTTCCATCACATAAATTGCAATCCCTTATCCTATTTACCACCCATATAACTTTAAAATATCATGAATACTACCTTTTGACTTTTTGTTTACACCCAATAATAAGACCACCCTAATAACTAAACGAAAAAACCCTAAGTTTCAAATTATTTTCTTCTTCTCCGTAATCTCTACCCACCGACCACCTTCTACTCCGTCTCCATTAACCGACCACTATAACTGCTTTTTACAGTCATATCGGATGACTACGACTACGACTCTTCTTCTCATTTCACAATCTTCCCACTTCTTCAGTGTTTAATCTTCTTCTCTCAATCAATTTCAACTGTTAATTCTCTAATCAACATATGGCCTACACCACGTATACTATCATGGCCGTACCCACGAGACAATATTCTATCTCCATATCTCAAAATAATATTCACATATCCAAATCATAACCATCTTCTCCCTGCAATTCAACTTTACCAAAATCTAGTCCTCACTAGAAGTTACAATCCAATTATCATCCAATATCCCAATGTTATCCAATGATAAAAACTTTAAATTAGAGTTAATATTTTTTTAATAGGTTATAATGAAAAGGGAGATTAATGAAAAAGAGAAAAAAAATGTTTCTTAATGAGAATGAAGATTAATATAAAGAAAAAAAATATGAGGGAGGTGGCAAATAGGAAAAGTATGGGTGGAAAATAGGTGAAACCCTTTATTTAGGTTCACAAATCCCCATTCTTTTGAAGCACAAAAAGAAATAATGAATTTAGGAGACTTGTTTGAACCAAATAAAAATGAATGAATTCGCGAGGGGATATTTCGTAACCTTCCTAGTTTGGGGCCTAGTGCATTTACTTGGGGCATATCAAATTCCTCTCCTAACTCTTACAAATGGTTATGGAGTGTCAAACGTGACAAAAAGACTAATTTAGCCTCAATTTAAATCCTAAAACTACCCCATATAAATACAAATTATAGATGGAGAAATTTGGATAAGGGGAAAAAGTGTCATTTTAATCCTATAGACAAAATTCAACTCTCGCGGGAGAGATTAAGCCCTTGGACCTCAAGGCATCCTTAGCCACAATTTCTAGTATACATCCACACCATACACTGTTGATCGTGATGTCGTGATTCCTAGCGCACATCCTCGACGAGATACTGCTGGTCACGTAGGTTTTGTAGAGCGTAAAACATACCCAGTAGACTTATGAACCAGAACAACCACAATTCCAGCATGTCTGCACGAGACGCAGCTGATTGTGATACCATGAATTCTAATATACATCCTCGACAAGATGTTGCTGGTCATGTAGGCTCTGTATATGCGTAAAGATGTCCCCATCAGACTTATAACCCAGAGCGGAGATATGCATATCTCCTGTAAGCACGACTCACCCAATTTGAGATCAAAGACTGATTCCTAGTACCTCATCGCCAGATACACTGACCATGTCTACTATAGGCACTGACTCGACTTACCGAGTCTTCGGAATAATTCTTAGGACATCCCTGCGAGATACGTTGGTTATTCTGCCTCTGGGACATTTTGACGGACTCCTAGAACATCCTTCTGAGGTACACCAGTCATGCCGGCCCCATAAATACGGACTCAATTGATTCTTAGCACATCTCTGCAAGATACGATGGTCAATGACAAGTGAGCCAAAGTCTCGCAGAGACATTAGTCGGGCGTACAAAGCCCTTTATCTCTCTTCAGGACTAGTCCCAGCTGACCAAAGAGAGATTATGATCCGTTAGTAAAATCTCGGACAGATTCACATCTCTCCACGAAATTTCAAAGAGATTCATATCTCTTCTCAAAATCTCGGAGAGATTCAAATCTCTCTGCAAAATCTCAGAGAGATTCAAATCTCTTGGGAAATCTCGAACAAAGCTGAATATTCCCCATGATAGACAGAGCCTCATGTAAGAATCGAGTCTCTTTTTCAGACTCGACACACAAATTCTGGGGCATCTCATGCCTTTTCACATGAATCATCCTAGTCATTCTTACAGATCGGAAAATATCTCTCTATCTTGGCCAACTCGGCTAAAGAGAATATTTCTATCTCTCAACATATCATCACAAAGGATGACTTAGCTTCACACTAAAGGGGGGATAACAATTAGGGTTTTGGTCTGGTGGTCTACGGCACATGTGAGAAATACCCGGCTTATTTCTCACCACAGAAGAGAGTAAATACGGTGGAATAATGAGATAAACTCAGCCTAGTTTATCGTTATTCCTGAAGAGACGGGAGAATTGCTCCACACGGCATGGAAAGTAATCCTTATCTTCACCGACCTGAGATTAGAGAATTCAACTATAAGCAGGTCATCTATTTCTCCAAGCTATGATTTTTCTCAAAACCTCTCAGAGAAATAACTTGTTATCTGATCTCTCTCTTCATTTGTTTCACTCCCTAAGACCAGCCTTAAGCATTCTTCCATGTGACTGAAGAATCCTTTGAATGGACATTGTGCGTGGTTTAGGAAAAGACTGTTCATGCTCAACCTCCCGTAACTCACTTTTAGAAACCCTAGAATCCCACTTTAGCCTCTCACTGATTTTAGGTAACTACATTTTGGCGACCACAGTGGGAGGATGTTCACTCAGTTACATATATCAATCATGGTCTCTTAGGAAGGAAGAAAATTCCACTAATCCAGACATAAAAATGTTCTATTGATTTAGTTTCTGTAAATCCATTACTAGTTTAGCCGAGAGAGTTAACCCTACCAGCACTTTCTCTCTCTTTCGATTTTGACCTTAGTGAATAGGTTAGTGCGTCCCGAATCACATGAATCTCTTCCTACATAAAAAAACTCCCAAGTAACCTATTTTCATAAAAATCTAATGATAATCCTTAAAAATGTTGGATACGGACCAAGGAGAACTCCCGGTGACTCAACAGAATCTTGCAAAATCTCAGATCGACATCCAGACTTATCTAAAAATTCCTTTAGAGTTACCAGTAGGCATAGATCCAACAAATCTAGATCGAGTACATGTTTCCTAAAAAAGTAGTACTAAAACTATTGAGAATAGCACTGACGGGATATTGCCCGCAATCGACCTCCCCGGAGAAGATAAAGCTCATTACGAACGTGACAGAGCAAAAAAACAACCATCCAGCTGACCTTATCACTCTCAAGGACCTCAAGGACCAGATGACGCTCTAAACATGGAGAATCTGGCAAATATTTTATATGAAATTCGTTTAGGCCAAGGGCCCTCAACCTGATCACAGGGGACTCAGGAAGTTTACTTCACTTTACTATTTTACTTATAACTCTTTCATTATGTATCAGATTGACCTAGTTCTTTTTTTGTCGGATTTTTATTTTCGTCGTTTACATGATAAACTTAGCGAAAACTTGGAAAGGTTCCAAAAAATTTGTGACCTAGACAAAAGCTTTGCAGAGCCACATAAGGTCATAAATCGTTAGCTGAGATGCATCTTGTATTTTTTGTGTTTCAGAGGATCATGAACAGAACGAGATAAAGTATAAGATGAGACTAGCTTCAAAGATATTGCTCATCCAAAGATCATACTTATCTGAAGATTCAAAGCCACCGGTAGATATGCTATCTCAACACCTTTCCCGTCAGAAATAAAATGAGTCCTAGCAATTGTACGACCAAGTCTCAATGAGCCTCCATCTCGGCTACACCAACGATTATCCGGTATCATTTTCCGATGGGACCTCAATTCACCCAAGAAAGAGAAGAAGAATATATTCGCACTTGAACCTACTAATTGAAAAAAAATCCAAAGTGAGGCCAAGATAAAATTTCATTACTCGACATACAGACGCAACCAACTACTATCACTGAAGTAAACGATGGAAGGATCTGATACCATAGCTCCAAGTCGCTCGTAGTTCTGTTAGTAAAAGCCTCCTCTTTCAAAAAGATATGCTCGGCAGGCTATCCCATAAGTGAGAGTCATACGTGATAAGCAAAGGACAAGATATGAGGATAACTTACAACTTCCTCAGGTCGAAACACGATTCTACCGAGTGAAGAAATGCCTAGAAGATTTCCAGAGAATTATCTCATCAACAAATTCACCACAAATCGATTGTTCAACCACATCCATAGTTCTGCTAGTCCTAGAAGGCAAACACTATTCTTAATTTTGGTTTACCATCTCCCAAAAGAAAGACAGATCTCGCTAGATGATTCGGATACATAAGTTCACGTGAATCCTTGTCAAGACACCTAGTAGAGGCCGAACAATAGCTTCATCTTATGCAGGAAGACACATGCAGCTAGTACCTCGATATGATTCTCCATGGATGTCTCTAACCCATAGAGTATCGCTTTCCCACCTTGAAGACTCAATCTCATACGTTACAAGGGTCTTATTTTATTTTCCAAGCATCTTGAGTCGATGAGAATCCCTAGTTATATATAAAACTAGGGACTAATGAAGAACCGTGTATCACACACCTACGTGACCAACAGGAGGTGTCCCATACATCCAGTTTTCATATAACATATTTAGAAATGATCAGCGCAAGAGTATCAAAAGATCGGGACACATCAAGACCATTCAACTCCTTATACCCACATTACAACATGTTATTACTTGGGGACTGTGAGATTAGAGTTCTACCTTCAAAATCGTGAAGGGGACTTATCTGTGACTCGAGAAATCTAGCATGTCTCTCCGGTCTTGTCGAAATTTTCATCCATTAACATTTTCTCTGTACTCAGCAATTACAACTATATCCCGGATCCTGACTGAAGATAAAATATTTTAGGGTTTTATACACGTGCAACATGACTATATCAAGTATAAAAAGTATTCAAATTATCCCTCTATCATAAACGCATGCAGGAGAAAACTAGGGTTCACAATCGATTTGAAGAGGAGTTTATAGTTTCCACTCTACTCAGACGCGACTCATACTTTAGTCACATGACTCGACGAACTAAGACAAA
Source organism: Papaver bracteatum (assembly GCA_023529315.1). Lineage (NCBI taxonomy): Eukaryota > Viridiplantae > Streptophyta > Magnoliopsida > Ranunculales > Papaveraceae > Papaver > Papaver bracteatum. The sequence continues at coordinate 2,228,805 of JAJJWX010001659.1, forward strand.
TTGGCAGATAATTAGACAACGCGTCATTGATAAAAGTATACGTCCATGTCTCTCTTACCATGTGTTAAAAAGGAATGGTGTATCAATACACGATCCAAGATATATCATCAAAATACTGGAAGAAATTGTTGCTAAATAGATATGGACTCCAAGTTCAACTTCATATGGACATATCACCAAAAAAACAAGATCGAATCCTAATTTTTCTCCAATAGATGAAGGTTGGGTCTATTTTGTTCGATAGTTGGGGTCAACTACTGAAATCAGACGTCAAACGAAGTTTTTACAGCCTCTGGAGTCAGATCGCGCAAGGAATGAACTTCTATTACGAATTTAACTTATGGTTTTCACCTACTCGCATACCCGACGGAGAAACCTAGGGTTTGCATCAAGTTCGAACTCATGAGGGTCTCATTCCTTTACCGGATGCATACGAAAAAGGTTCAGAGAGAGAAAATATCAACCCTGGAGAAATTTTCTGACAGAGCCTCCTAGAGAAAATCCCTTTCTTCGTGTTCCGCTGCTTCACTTTGGACTCTGCATCTCGAGCCACATTCTTAGCATGTTCTAGCTCTTTATTTACCATGTTTCATTCCAGATTAAAAAACTCTGTAAAATACGAGGACCTGAACTCAACTCACCCCAACGGATCTTGACCGAATTGAGCCCAAATATTCTCACGGGTTGTCACCAAGTTTCTCAAGTTTACAAAATCATCAGAACCAAGACCGTTCGCCCGCCTCATCTGCATTCTACCAAGATCTAACTCCTTCTCACCATGAAGAGTACTCTACAAAGAAAGAGAAGATCATATAAGGCTGCAAATTTCAAATTACATAAGTTAAAATCAAGGGAGAAACAACACATGACTAGGGTTTGATATACATGAGGACCGGCCTTTCCCCCTAAAACCTTGCCCTCCTACAATCCCTTCAAGCCTTGTCTTCTCTTAGTCCCTTTAAGCATACCTTCATGCTTTGAGTCCTGTACTTAGCGAGAAATCCATCTCACATCTCATAAGATACTCTTGGATTTGTTTGGGTCCACACTTTAACAAGGGATCGAGCAAAATACATTTTTCGAAAACCAAAGAGTAAAAACGAATAATCAATACCACGGACGTGTCTCCGGCCTAAGAATACAAAATTCACGACCTAAACCAAGCTAAGGAAGGGTACTAAAGTCATAATACTCCAAGGGGTTATGCTTGAAGCAAGAGAACATTTTAAGGATCCAACTGAAACAAGGATTCCTTTGGTAATTCAGATTAATGAACATTGCAGCGTGAAGACTTGAAAACTGATGACAATTCATAAAACATTTAGGGGTACTTTCTGAAGCAAATATGTTCCATTATGTCTTCCCAACAACATACCAAACGGGCACTTCACACGGACAAACGAGCTAGGAGATGTGGCCCCAACACCGAAGTAAGTGCAATCTGAAAACTCCTAAAAAATTTATACGAGATTTCTGAAGTCAAAAGTATGCATGGATTTGATTGTCCAAACGAACTCATAATAGAGTCATTCTTTTTGTGATAGAAAGCCTATCTCATTTTCTTTCAAAGTTGGGGTTGGGGACTCAAATCGGAGTCCATATAAAGATTTTACATCCATTCTCCCTAAGTTTATCAAATTTGTTTTATGACTAACACCTAAACGAAGAAATCCTTGACAAATATGACTACTTTTATTGATTCAATGGTCGAATAAGTATGCATCAGAGATGATTGAAGAAAGCCGATGACAGAGGAGTTCGGCTCAAAAATGGAATCTCAGTACGAATAGGATTTGTCAAAGAAGAATGGACCGATCTCCATAACTAGTACACCCCCCTACCACACCCCACCCCACCTCAACCACACACATACACACAAACAAAAAAAAGGTGGAAAAAAAGTTATCTTTACAATCCTATCTCAAAAGGGGATCTCTCAAGCAAAAGGAAAAGGAATTAGAGCAAAAAGAGGAAATTAAGGCAATTTGGCTCAGATAAGGAAACCTAGGCTTTTCCTCCTTCAAAAAATTCCTCCAAGGCATGGCCAAGACCTTCTCCACTCGTGTAAAAACACTTTCCAAGGCCAATGGGACGTCATCCATTCCCTCAGAAGTTTTCAGAAGAGAAATTTGAAAAGAGAATTAGGGTTTTGACAAAAAAAAAACCCTAATTTCAAGAGTTCGACAAAGAAAGGGATTTATGATTTATCCAAAAAGGAAAGAGACAAGCCCCTCATACGAGCAAGGATGCTTCTATAGAGTATTTGGACGTCACATATTCTCTCGGAATTTTTTGGAAGAGAAAAAATTTAAAAGAGAATTAGGTTTTGATGAAATAACCCTAATTCTGGAAAAATAAATTTTTCTTCTTATAAGAGGGAGCTGAGCCTCTCCCCATTCTCTTGGAATATTATCTACACCTCTTTCAACCCTTTTTTTTCTTATCAATTCAGAAAAAACGAGCTCATAAGAGATTTTGACTGAAATACCCTTATTTCACAATTTTGAGTATTTTCAAAGAAGAACGCCCTAATACATCCAGAGATTGACCAAGAGCTCATTCCAAAGGCCTCATACACTTGATTATTAAGTTCTCTAAGTGTTTAAAGAGGAACGGGATTGAAACGGAATTTAAAGAGGCAGAATTTCAGAGAAAATAAATATAATCTATCTAAAAATGGGAAATTCGAGTTCATGGTTTCCAAAAGTAGAACCAGAAACGCGCCAAGCTCTCTTTCAAGATGTGAATATTCCTAGGGAAGATCCTTATCTCTCTTATTCCAAATAAAAATCAAGCTCATTATGATTTTGACAAAAATACTTTTAGTTTCAAAAGTATGTATTTTCTCTAATAAAGAGGAGTCTGATTGGTACAAGGAATTAAAAAACCTCTCATCACACAAGGTGCCGATCCCACAAGATATATTCACACCTTAGAAGCCTTTTCAAGCCTTTCCAGAGTGTCTGAAGGAGACAGACGCAAAATTAGGGTTTCGGTACAGTACAAGCCTGAATTCAGAATTTACATGGGATAAGGACTCCGTAACTTAAAAAGTAAGTGTCTATTGTGACTACTTATTTTCCCATAGTCTACGTAATATAAACAGCTCAAAGGATCAGATGCTAGGAAGTATCGATACCTTTGTTGAACTGATGATACTAAGTAATAAAAGGTGAATAAGGTCTCAACAATAACAAAGAACGTAAAGATAATGTAAAAACATCTAAGTTATCAAGAGACACAGGATATAACGTGGTTCGACATTCGTCTACGTCCATGGGGGAAATGAGTGATTGTTTTGTGGTGGTTACAAAGATCTTAAATGCTTCCCAAAGTAATAGAGAGAACTCAAGTTGTAGTTTACTTAAGTTCTAAACATTAAATAGGTATAAGCTTAAGACTAGATCTTCTTCTTCTAGGTAATGAATTGAATGCCCTTAATTTGTTGGTGAGAATTGGTATTTATAGCCCCTTCTGCCCCTGGTATATCTTTGCTACCCCTGGGTCCATCGTCTGCTTATATACCTTAGGTGTCAGTGGTACCTTCATTCATTGCATGCTTGTTCCAGTAGAATCATGCCATCTCAGCTAACCCACGTTCCTTCGGGAACTTCCCAGCCTTTGTATGGGTTGTACCTTCGTTCACCGCTTGTGTCAGCCAATCATGTCTCGCCACGCCTCTTCTCTCCACGTGTCTTGGTTCATGCGTGTAGATAAGAGTCTTGGCATTTAATGCTGATTAGATGCATCATCTAACTCTGTCCCTTTGGCAGCTATTCCTTGTATATAGGACTTGTACTTCTTTCATCTCTACCGTCGAGGTGTTATTTCTTGGGGCGAGATAAAGTAGATCTACGGAGGTACCCTTTGCAGCTCAGGTTCCTTTATCCAGCAAAGGCTGTATAATTCAGTTATTGCGCGACCACTAAGATCATGACACGTGCTCCACAGAATATTGGTATTCACAGTTTTCCCATTTTCTTTCATCTTCAACCGTTTGGTTTGAAGTGGAAGAAAACTTCCGTTACGCCGCCATTTTTGCACGTACCGCTTGGGTGGTCCCTACATGTCCTTTCATGCAATAACTTCTCCTTGGATTTCGGGCCCTCCAAATTTTTGGATTCTTCATCCGCCTATAAGAGGAGAACAAAGAGAAAGAATTTTTTCCTTAACTTTTTATTCTTTTTCCTTGAACTGTCTCTCTCTTCTCTTCGAGAAATTCTTCTTCTGCCGCTTTAATTGTTTCTCCTGGATTATTCGTACAATTTGGCTTTACGACTGCTTATTTAAGTAAGTATTGTTCATCTTCTTCCCGTATTTGGTCGCATGTCTCCTGTTTAGAATTGGCGTTCTACTGATTGTTGATGATGTTGATGTTGTTAATGTTGTTGTTTTTGGTCGTTTGTGAGAATGGTACTCTCGTTTCTCTTGAGCGTACTGTGTTGAAACTTGGGTTTTGCTTTGTTTTGATGCTTGATTAGGTTTTTTCCATAACCATAGTATGCCCAAAAATCTTGTTCCCGCGATGTGTGTTTTTTGCTGTAGTATAATCGAACCATTTCCCTTGGTTGGTTTAGTGAAACCCATGCCCAAAGTACTTTAGTTTTTTCCCTTGATTTGTTTTTCGGGTGTTTTGCAAATTTCTGCTACCATTGTTGATGGAGAAATTTCTTCTGCTGATGTTAGTTATCATGAGGCTTTCGAAGAAACCTACGCGTAAATCCACGAAGGTATCTTCGTCGACGGATCCACCTACGCGGATGGATCATCCAGATGTTATGCCTCCTCCTCCTCCTGAGGACTCTGAGTTTCCTGCCGGAGTTGAGGCATCTGCGGTTGCTAAGGAGGCTACTGTTAGCGTAGATCTTCTTCTTCCTTCTCCTCATTACTAGTTATCAAGGCTCCAGCTTTGCGAGGGATACCTATGATCATTGGACCATTGCTGAGATCTCTAAGTCTTTCCGTCTTCACAAGTTTGAGGTCTCCTTTGTTAATGGTCCCGACGTTCTTACCGAGACTCTCATCCGAGAATTTCCTAATGATGAGAATAATATCCTCATTAGCGTTGGCCAGTTAGCCGCAGGCATGTTCCTTCCTTTATTCAGTAGAAAGGACCCCTTCTATTACGATGTTTTGTCTTCGAGGTATGATCCATCAAACAAGACTCAAGTTAGAGGAGTCATGCAATATACTGGGAACTTATGACGTGCCCTTCGTGAGTGTTGGTACCGTAGCAAAGGTAAGACAACGATGGAGTCTTATGACCCCTTTTTCAAAGGAAGGTCGGAGCATGAGGATTATACCCCTGCCAACTTCAATACTACGTATGCTGATGCTATTCAGAAGACTAATTTTCTTCCTTGGAGTGTTGGTACTCGTTGTATTTACGTTACTGCTAAGTAACTCAGGGATGGAAACATCCTTCGTTTGTTGGAGGAGATTGACAAGACTGTATTGACCACCATCCCCTACTCTGCTAGGTTGTCTTTGCCGAAGAATGACCGCATCCGTCTTGATCATGATGACCGTTGGGCTCGTACTCCTGTTCGCATAGTTGGTCCTTGGGCTTATGGTTTCACCACCGTGGATCCTTCTATTCCTCGTTCAGCTCGTTCTTTGCCGGAGGAGTACGATGGATATCAGCCTTGGGTCTTCAATCCTGTTGCTTCTCACGAGGTATGTTGTCATGTAATACCTCCTTTTAGTTTTAACATTTTAGCATGCAGCAGAGGCTTTGTTATACTTAGACATCTTTGTTTGCTTTTCACAGTATGCTCCTGCTTCTTCTGCTGGGGATGCTTCGGGTTTCGCTGGTAACTCCGTGGCCGCAAGAACTAGGAAGAGGAAAGCTATGATCAAAACACCTGCGGAGGTAAGTATTATTATCATACCTTTGTGTTTGTGTATTCCTTAGAATCTTGCCCCTAATTCTTAGTTGTCGTATGTGTTTCTTTGTAGTCTTCTCAGAGGAAGGGTAAGTTGAAGACCGTTACTGATCTTGATGCTTTGGAGGAGGAGGCCAAGTCTGTTGGTGGAGCTCCTCGTGATGAAGATATGGATGACATCGAGGATACTGGTCTTAGCCCTCATCTGGAATATATCGCTGAGGATTTTTCCCAGGGAAGCCCTAGTCTTGTTCGAGATTCTTCGGCTGAGGGTGAGAATCTCCTTGTTGGTGTCGGTTCTAAGTTTGTTATACCTATTAGTGTTCATGTCCCCGCTGTTACTTCGTCCTTGAATATTCCTTCGTTTTCCACACCTAACGTAGCTTTGCCTGCTACTTCTGCTGCTGTGGTGGCTTCGAAGAGTCTTCCCTCATCTCCTGCCACCTCTCTTCAATCAAGTGGTTCATTTGCTAGGGTTGTTGCTCCCACGGATAGGGATGGTAGCTCGGATTCGCAGTCGAAGAAGAAGGTTGTGATTTCACTGAGCAACTTCTCCTTCAACGTTGCCTCCTTTGCTTGGGAGTGCTCAGTCCGTCTCTACTTCTCCTGCAAGCAAAGTTGTTGGACCTCCCCATTCGTCACCAGACTGGACTATGCTTGGTAATCTTCCTTCTGCTGGTGAGTTGGGTTTGAGTGGTTCTCAAGGCCTTTATTCCGTTCCTAGATCCTATACCATGCCGTCTCTTCATCGTGGTGAGGGCTCAGTTGTTGTGACCCATGTTGGTACTGAGCCAAGTCCTTTCCAAAGCCCTTGCTTCCACCCATTTTGTGAAATAGTCCGTGGCTACTATTAGATATCTCCTTTTTGATGTTCCCTCTATCAAGGGTCTAACAATGTCAACACCCCATTTGACGAATGGCCAAGGGATGATGACCGAGTTAAGCTCTGTTGCTGGTGCTTTAATCTTCCTGGCAAAGCGTTGGCGTCTTTTACAACGCCTTGCTACACTCTTTGCGTCTTCTTCCATGCTTAGCCAATAGTACCTTGTGCTTTGGATTTGATTGCAAGAGATCTCCTTCCCCTGTGATTACCAGCTTCTCCGCTATGTATGTCATGCATAATTCCCTTACCTTCAGTTTGTGAGAGGCATCACATTAAAGGTCTGAGGAATGATCTTCTGTAGAGTATCCCATCCCGTAGGCTGTACATTAATGCTTTTGACTCGATTTTTCGATTTTCTTTGGTATATGCTGGTAGGATGCCTTTATCGAGGAATTAGTATATTGGAGTCCTCCAATCATCTTCTGGTTCACCTTCATTGCTTTTATCTGACATTGATTGGTCTTTTTCAGATTTGTAGGCTTCGTTATCCGGCTTTTCGGCTTTGTCATCTTCCCTTGATTTCTCCGCTTCCCTCATGCCCCTGGTCTGGACGGCTAAGGAGTCTTCTGCGGAGGTTAGTCCTTCTATCGAAGGCTCGTAAATTCTCCCTATCTGGACGGAGGTGGTGTTTTTGTCCCTTAGCATTGATGATATGAATGCTAAGGCATCTGCGTGTGTGTTGTCTTTTTGACAGACATGTCTGAATGTCACCTTGTTGATTTTCGATGCATGCTCCTGTGCTAGCTTTAGGTACGAAGCTAGTATCGGATCTAGAGTCTGGTATCTGAGCTCTATTTGCCTAATGACTAATTGTGAGTCACTAGTCAAATGAACATCTGATAGACCTAGCTCCTGTGCTAGGCGTAGACCGTGTATGACTGCCTCATACTCCGTGATGTTGTTGGTATATTGTTTGAATTATAACCTAAATGCATGGATGAGAATGTCTCTGGTAGGGGTTGTTATCACAATCCTTATGCCCGCACCTTCTCCGTTAGAGGAGTCATCTACGAAAATCTTCCACCTTCGTAAGCTTTGCGGCTCCAAGATGTCTTCTGGGTCCGGATTTTATTCCTCCATTCCTGGGATGTCATCCAACTCAGCTTCGTCGTTCAAAGGTAGGTCCGCTAATAAGTCTGCTAAGATTTATGATTTCTTAGCCTTCCTGGTCTCAAAGATTATGTGAAACTGTTTGATCTTGGCATTCCATTTTGCCACTCTTCCAATTTTCTCCGTGCTGTCGAGGATCTGACTTGTCTGAGCCTTAGTGAAGACTCGAACGGTGTGTGCATCAAAATATATCCTTAGTTTTTGTGTTGCCACAACTAAGGCATATATGAGTTGCTCCACATTGGTATAGTTACGCTCTGCTGAACTAAGTGTTTTGCTGATGTAGTACACGGGTTTTTCTCCTTGCCCTTGATCTCGTACCAATACTGCGCTTACAACATAGCTTGTTGCTTCTAGGTATAGGGTAAGTATCTCACCTGGCTCTGGCTTCTGTAGAATGGGTACGGACGCCAAGTATTCCTTGATCTTTTGAAAGGCTTGTTCGCACTCCGTGGTCCATGTGAACCTGCTTCCTTTCCTTAGCATTTCAAAGAATGCTTTGCACTTGTATGATGATCTTGCTATGAATCTTCCCATAGAGTCTAAGATTCCGCTTAGCTTTTGCACTCCTTTTAGGGTTTGCGGTGATGGCATCTCCATTATAGCTCTGACTCTTTCTGGGTCTACTTCGATTCTACGCTGAGTTACCAGATATCCTAGGAATTTTCCTGAGGTTACTCCGAACGTGCATTTCTCCGGGTTCACCTTCATGTGAAAGCTCCTAATGACTTAGAATATCTCCCTTAGGTGTGAGAGAAGGTCCTTTACTTCTTTGCTTTTGACGAGCATGTCGTCCACATAGACTTCTAGTGTTTTACCTATCCATGGTTTGAAAATTTTGTCTACTAACCATTTTCATGTTGCCCCCGCGTTCTTTAGTCCGAATGGCATCCTTGTATAGCAATACATGCCTCGTGGGGTAAATAACGCAGTATGCTCTTGGTCTTCTTCTGCAAGAGCTATCTGATTGTAACCTGAGTATCCATCCATGAAGGATAGTCTTTGATGACCTTCGGTTGCGTTGACCAGCTGGTCAATATTTGGCAATGGGTAGCTATCCTTCGGGCACGCCTTGTTGAGATTGCTAAAGTCGGTGCAGATGCGTACACCTCCGTTCTTTTTGGGAACGATGACCATGTTGGATATCCATGTGGGATATTTGACTTCTCGTATGAATCCTGCTTTGAGTAGCTTTTTCAGCTCCTTTTCTACCCCTTCGTGGTAGATGTCTGCTACTTTCCGCACGCGCTGCTTGAACGGTGGTATCTCCGGCTTTATCCGAAGGTGGTGTGAGACCAAATCTGGCATGTCCTGTTGTAGTAGTAGTAGTGAAAGGTTCTTTAAGACTTGTGAAAGCAGATTTTTTAGATTTAATTTTAAAACTAAAATAGAAAACACACTAAAAATTATAGCAAACTCAAACAAAGTTGATATAAATATTAAAAGAACACTGAGGCTAAGATTCCACTATTTTCCAAGCTCAAAGTGATTTAATCCAATTTATATTCATGCAATTTTCTCGTTCAATTTGATTCTAAACTATTGCAACAAGTAGATTCTCAAAATAACAAGTGTAAATCCAAAGAATAGAACATCAAAAACCTATGGCCAAGCATGCTCTATCAAAAGAAATCACAATTGCTTAACAAAAATCATTAAAACAATTTTCAATCAAGGCAAATAATCATATAATAATTGCAAATAAATAGATAAAATAGAATATACCACTTTTTGTTGGAAAAATAGCTTCCTCTTACGCCTCAGCAATGGGGTTTAGCTCCTTATATTAATCATGGTCTCAAAATATGTGTTTGTTGCTCAAAAGATGATTAAAATAGTGAAAAGTAATAAAACAGACTGTTTGCAACAGTTTATTGGCGTTACAAATCAGCTGTTACGAACTGTTACAGAAAAGTCACTGTTGCTGTGTTACAATTTGGGACGCTGTTCTTCTGAAGTGTTACAAATCTGCAACGCTGTTCTTCCTTGCAACGTTTGTTCTTCAGCAGCAGCAGCAGAAAAACGCAGCTCCCTGTAACTCCTTCTGTTGATCTCCGTAGTGTTCTAGAATGCTCTCAAACTCCTCCAAACTATCCCCATAAACCTCCTATGTGATTACCACAGGCCTATATATACCTCACAACACCAAAAATAACCCACACTTTCCTACACCTATGGGTGAAATGGAAATCAAGGGTGACCAGCAAGACGCAAGGTTTTGCAACTTGGCAGAAATCAAATTCAACGAAGAAAGAAGCGCAAGGAAACTAACAAAAAGGGGGAAGACGGAGACACCATCGTCCACGCAGGCACTTCCGCACCAAAAGAAGGAACCTCCATACCATAAGTAGGTATATCATCCACTCCAAGCACAGATGCCTCCATCAAATGACAATTACAGAAAAGTATTCCTCGACGACCTCAGTAACAAATCTGCACACCGGTGGAACCAATAAATAATATCAACATTGGGACAAAGGCAGAGCCAAGGATACTCAGCATTGGAACTTTACTCAAAGAGGAAGAGGGGGTGCAGCTACAACGGTTACTAGAAGAATACGCAGACGTCTTCGCATGGTCAATGGAGGACATGATAGACACATTTTTGTGTCTGAATTGTCCTCAGTGTCTCTATTGTTAGTTATTGATTTTGTACTTATTATGGTGTTTTTGTGTATGTGTAGGTGTTTTTGGAGAAATAAACATGTGTGGAAAATTTTGAAGCCGTTCCTCGTAATTTGTGGACCCAGATCCTTCCCATGATGATATTATAGGGCGAAGGTGCTTCTACCACGCAAAAGCGTGTGCTGGTTACTAAGGGTCCTGCGTGTACCTGCAAAATGATTTCTCCTCTTGGTCTATAGAATGCTCCGTTAAAGCCGTATATTGTGCAAGTGGAAGAATCCATTTGCTCCACTATTAAACCCATGCGTAGGTAGGGTTCGTAAAATAACACGTTTAAAGAACTGCCCCCGTAAACGAGGACCTTTGTAACATTCCATCCGTGTATTGGAAGGGTGATCACAAGTGGATCGTTGTGCATTTCAACCTCCTGGTTGACGTATTTTGTTAAAAATGTCAGTGGCATGGCCATCCATTCTTCCCAAGTGCCGGTAGGTGGTCTACTTAGTTTGAACACTTCATGGGATTCGATCTTCTTCCTATTTCGAGCTAACTCGAGTATATCTTCTACCATTGCTTCTTGGACTCTGCTGGAGAAGGTGATCATGTTGATGTATTTGCCGTTCCGAGGTAGCTCCACCCTTTTCTTTGAGGCCTCATCGGTTTCAGTTGTCTGTAGTTGCACGTATTCCGAGAACTTACCTTCGTCTATGAATCTTTGGATCACGCTGAGTAGGTGATAGAAAGTATCCGTGGTATGTCCATAGAACTGGTGGTACTTATAGTATTCCTTAGATCCCTTCGTTTTGTCTGGCTTCTTTCCCCTAGTGCCCGGGTATGGAAAGCCTGTCTTTGCTCCTTCCTTGCTTAGGATGTGAGAGAAGGTTGTATTAAGCTTTGTGTAGACTTTGTAGACAAATTCTTCTCTTCTACTGCCTCTCTTGTCATCTCCGTACTTGGAACGTTTTTCCTGATAGCTAGATCTTCCCCCAGCTTCATTTTGTTGCTTAGGTATCTCCGGAATTGGTTCCAGAGAGTTGGTTCGTTGCGGAGCTGCTGCCGTCTTTGTTTGTGCTCTGGGGTTGTCCTTCTGGATCTCCTCGATTCTGATGTAGCGATCTTGAATGACCCTGAGCTCTCCTTTTGAATCGAGGGCTCTGTTGTGAAGTTCCATGAAGATGGCTGAGGTTCTGTCAAGTCCGTACTTATAGCAGTTAATGTTAATTTCTAGATTAACTTTCCCGATTGCTTGGCATGTCTTTTTCCATATGTCTGTGTACTGCATGAGTGTTTCCCGGGGTCCGATAGATAAAGCAAATAACCTATCTAACCCTGCCTTTTTTGCTTTGTTATACATGTATGTCTCCAAAAAGACTGTAGACAATTGCTTGAATGAGTCAATTGAGTTTGCTTGTAGGTTGTCATACCAAGTAAGTGTTGATCCTGTTAAGCTTGCCGGAAAGTACCTACATAGTACTACCTCATCTCTTTCCCAATGGGCAAGGACACGAGTGTAATACCGTAGGTGGGCTACGGGATCTGAGGTACCATTGTATGCCTGAAACGTAGGTACCAGGCATTTTGGAGGAATAGGTTCCCCTAAAATGCGAAAATATAATGGAGATGTGGTTGCCTCCTGTAGTGCCTCTTCTAGTCTTGCGCCTGCATGACCAGTTTTTAGGCCTCGTATCTCCCTCCGCATCTTCTCCATTTGCTCCATGACCATGTTTGCGTTGTGAGCATCTTTGGATAGCTCCTTGTTGTAGTAGCTTTGAGAGGGTTTGTATGTTGATTCCACCTCATCTGGGTCGTGGTGCGGTGCTCCAGCTCCGTTAGGTTGATTAGGCATTGTTGTGTTGAGAGTGACCCTTCGTCTCCCTGAGATGGCTCCGTTGTTATGATTCCTTTGGGGAGGCCGAGCTTGGGATCCTTCGATCTGTGTGTCCAACATACCTTTGAGATTCTGGTTCTGCTGGGCCATCTTCTGTAGCGCATCCTCGTTTTCCTTGTTTCGGAGGATCAAGGTTGCTACTTGTGCCGCAATCTTATCTTCGTTGAAGGCTCCACCTCCTTGCGGAGTGCTGTCAGCTGGAAACTCAGAGTTTTCCGCTACTTCGTCTATGATTAGTGCATATGGATCTATCTGGATTGGTGTTAGGTTTCCCAACCCTCCCCCTGTATGAACTAAGGTCCCAGGTAACCCTGCGTTGGCCGCAGGTGGCTTCATTGTATCCGGATGCTCCGGTAACGGCATGCCGTAGATAGGTTGATCTCCCGATGTTTACCCCATCCCCTCAGTAGGAATAGGTGTCTTTGTAGCAACCATTCTTCTTGCTATCTCGTTTTTTCCGTCCTCTGCTTCATTTCTTTGATTTGCTTGAGACGGATTTTGGGATCTTCCTCTTGTGAGCGCTGGTCATGAGCTTGTTGGTATATTATCCGGTTTCTGCATACCTTCAGCTTTTGATACCCTGTGGTCACAAAGAGAGTGAAGAAATCTGGTACTTAGGTACCTTCGTCAAAAAGTAACAATAACTACTCTGACACAGAGGGTGACTGAGAAGATTTTTCAGAAAAAGTACTGAAATGACGTTTTTGACAGACGGGTATTAAAGGCGTATGACACCCTTGGAGAAAATAACCTTGAAAACCGAAAAAGGGGTTGTCAGATCTTGGAGAAAACACTGTTATTAATGCTTTAGAAGATTTTTCTTCCTTAAAATCTTACTGAGGTTCCTTTGTCAGTCAAAGGTTCTCAGATCTGTGAAAAAAGTTGGATGTTTTAGTATAAAACAAAGATTTTGGCATTTTTCGGATGCGCTTTTGTGAATAACTTTGTAGATCTGTGAAGTCGTATGTTTCTATAGATGACGGACTCAAAAAATATACACAAGTAACAAATGAACGAATCACTTAGAGAGTAAGATTCACCGTTGAGACACAAATCCCTTCGTTTCAAAAAAACTGAAGTTAAAATTGTGTCTAAGCTCACGGTCGTAAGAAAGAACGCGGTGGGTGCCAAACTGTGACTAATTATTTTCCCATAGTCTACGTAATGTAAACAGCTTAAAGGATCAGATGCTAGGAAGTATCGATACCTCTGTTGAACTGATGATACTAAGTAATAAAAGGTGAGTAAGGTCTCAACAATAACAAAGAACGTAAAGATAATGTAAAATCATCTAAGTTATCAAGAGACACAAGATATAACGTGGTTCGACATTTGTCTACGTCCACGGGGGAAATGAGTGATTGTTTTGTATTAAGTTGCGGTGGTTACAAAGATCTTAAATTCTTTCCAAAGTAATAGAGAGAACTCAAGTTGTAGTTTACTTAAGTTCTAAACATTAAAGAGGTATAAGCTTAAGACTAGATATTCTTCTTCCAGGTAATGAATTGAATGCCCTTAATTTGTTGGTGAGGCTTGGTATTTATAGCCCCTTCTGCCCCTGGTATATCTTTGCTGCCTATGGGTCCATCGTTTGCTGATATACCTTAGGTGTCATTGGTACCTTCGTTCACTGCGTGCTTCTTCAAGTAGAATCATGCCATCTCAGCTAACCCACGTTCCTTCGGGAACTTCCCAGCCTTTGTATGGGTTGTACCTTCGTTCACCGCTTGTGTCAGCTAATCAGGTCTCGCCACACCTCTTCTCTACATGTGCCTTGGTTCATGCGTGTAGATAAGAGTCTTGGCATTTAATGCTGATTAGATGCGTCATCTAACTCTGTCCCTTTGCCAGCTGCGCCTTGTAGATGGAACTTGTACTTCTTTCATCTCTACCGTCGAGGTCTTCTTTCTTGGGGAAAGATAAAGTAGATCTACGGAGGTACCCTTTGCAGCTCAGGTTCCTTTGTCCAGCGAAGGCTGTATAATTCAGTTATTGCGCGACCACTAAGATCGTGACACGTGATCCACAAAATATTGGTATTCACATCTATCTTTTATCACGGCCCTTCACCAACATCAAGACCAACTAGGAACCGTTCAAAAATTATCTCTTCCCCACATACTCGCCTATACAATTACAAACTCAAAAGCTCAAGGATGCACAAATAGAGAAAATTAGGGTTTTGGCCAAGTAAACCCTAATTAACAAATTCCATTCATTCAAGACGAAAATTTTGTCTCATCAAGACTTCATTATCATGTCATTAACGCCCAACACAAAGTCCTAGGAAATTCCAAGGTCCAGAATCAATTCCAAGATCAGAGTCATAATAATCGAAGGCTAAACATCAATTCAGAGATTCTGCAAGTCTAAGAGGACGAACGAATTGTAATTACGTACGAATGATTTGTTACCATCTATATACTCATCATTGAACAATCAAGGTTCTACTATGAGTAGGGGACTTAATGTAGATGGTGAAATTTGGATAAGGGGCAAAAGTATCATTTCAACCATATAGACAGAATTCAACTCTCACGGGAGAGATTAAGCCCTCAAGGCATCCTTAGCCACGATTTCTAGTATACGTCCCCGCGATATACTGCTGGTCATGATGCCGTGATTCCTAGCGTACATCCTCGACGAGATACTACTGGTCACGTAGGTTCTGTAAAGCGTAAAACGTCCCCCATTAGACTTATGAACCAGAACAGCCACAATTCCAGCATGTCTTCGCGAGACGCAGTTGATTGTGATTCCATGATTTCTAGTATACATCCTCGACGAGATGCTGCTGGTTATATAGGCTCTGTATATGCGTAAAGATGTCCCCGTCGGACTTATGATCCAGAGCAGAGATATGCATATCTCCTATAAGCACGACTCACCCTATTTGAGATCAAGTACTGATTCCTAGTACATCATCGCGAGATACACTGGTCATATCTACTCTAGGCTCTGACTCGACTTACGGAGGCTTTAGAATAATTCTTAGGACATCCCCACGAGATGCACTGGTTATTCTTCCTATGGGACCTTTCGACAGACCCCCTAGACCATCCTTCCGAGGTACACTGGTCATGTTGGCCCCATAAATACAGACTCAATTGATCCCTAGAACATCTCTGTTAGATACGCTGGTCAAAGACAAGTGATTCAAAGTCTCGCAAAGACATTAATCGGGCGTACAAATCCCTTTCTCTCTCTTCAGGACGAGTCCCAGATGACCAAAGAGAGATTACGACCCGTCAGTAAAATCTCAGAGAGAATCACATCTCCCCACGAAATTTCAAAGAGATTCACACCTCTTCTCAAAATCTTAGAGAGATTCACATCTCTTCTCAAAATCTCAGAGAGATTCAAATCTCTTCGCAAAATCTCGGAGAGATTCGCATCTCTTCTCAAAATCTCGAAGACTCTGCAAAATCTCTCGGGAAATCTCGAACAAAGCTGAATATTCCCCATGATAGGCATGAGCCTCATGTAAGAATCGAGTCTTCTTTTCAGACTCGACACACGAATTCTGGGGCATCTCATGGTTTTTCACATGACTCATCCTAGTCATTCTTAAATATCGTAAAATATCTCTCTATCTTGGCCAACTCGGCCAAAGATAATATTTCTCTCTCTCAACATATCATCACAAAGGCTGACTCAACTTCACACTAATGGGGGGATAACAATTAAGGTTTTGGTCTGGCGGTCTACGACACGTGTAAGAAATACCCAGCTTATTTCTCACCACAGAAGAGAGTAAAGGTGGTGGAATAATGAGATAAACTCATCCTAGTTTATCCTTATTCCTAAAGAGACGGGAGAATTTCTCCACACAGAACGAAAAGCAATCCTTATCTTCACCGACCTGAGATTAGAGAATTCAGGTATAAATAGGTCATATATTTCTCCAAGATGCGATCTTTCTCATAACCTCTCAGAGCAAGAATTTGTTCTCTGATCTCTCTCTCTTCATCTGCTTCCCTCCCTAAGACCAGCTTTAAGCCTTCTTCCCTATGACTGAAGCATCCTTTGAACGACCACTATGCATGGTTTAGGCGAAGACTGTTTGTGCTCAACCTCCCGTAACTCGCTTTCAGAAACCCTAGTATCCAAATTTATCCTCTCACTGATTTTAGGTAACTACACTAATCTATTGCCATTTTCAGTCAAAATCTAAAACAAAAAACAACTCTTTATTCTCATCTAATCCTTCCAAATTCCATAAAACCTAATTACTTTTTTCATCTTCTTCTCTAACGATCTCCGATCCAACCAAAAAAAGGTAAATCTCCATCAACCCGTTTTATTATTAGCATTTATTCATTGATTTACATGTTTAAAACCTCAATTTTGAAAATTAAAATCTCTGATTTATCTAGAATCGGTTTATGTGGATGTATCGTATCAACCGACTTTGGGTTTTGTTTTTCATGCTATGAAGAACATGCTGGGGAATCGTTTTATATGATGACTATCATCGACCGATTCTGGGTTGAAATCAGAATATGAATAGACAGAATCGGTTTATAAATGCATTAGCATAAACCAATTTTGGGTACTATTTTTATTTATTTATTTATGTGCTCCTACAATCGGTTTTTTATTTACGTGATAATGTACCGATTGTGAAGTTGTATCTTCATATTCCATCTCACAATCGGTTTTTATATATGTATCACATAAACCGATTCTTGATGTTTGCAATCCATATATGTTTTTCTTGTTAGAATCGGATTACATATGTGTTCCTATGTATCGATTGTTGAACTAGTTTTTTTTATTTTTTTTGTAGATATGGACTTCGGCCACCTAGCATTTTATCTTTGAGAGATCAATCAGGACGATGTTCACAGGGAACCACATGCCATGGTACCTATAAGCCTCTACAAGTTCAGGTATGGCTGTGAGACCCGTTTGGAGCAGGCCCTCGCACTGGAAGACAAGCTTTCACTTGAATATCTCATTGATCTAATCAAGTTTGCAAGGACAAAGAGGGATGTGATTGAATCTAGAAGGCATGCGACTGACATTTGGATGGTTTGTTTGACGAATTGGATGCAACTCAAGCCTTTGCTGAAGCAGAAGTTGCTGCTGCTGTTGCTCGTGATGTTGCTGCTTTCTTTTAATTATTTTAAGTTTTTAATACTTTAGGAGGTAGTCTTCAACACTTTATTGGATAATTAAGGTTTTTTTTTTTTTGGATGATTAAGGTTTTAATAATAACTATATGTATAATGGGTTTACGGCAAAACAAGTTTATGATGCTCCAAACTCTATTTTGCAAATACAAACAAATAATCGGGCTATATGACTACACCTATAAACAGATTGTTGAGGCTCCATCATGGAGTCGATTTATGTGTGGGGTCAGTATAATCCGATTCTTCATGCCTTATAAATGCAGTTTTTATGTATCTTTTTCTAATCAGAATCGGATTACATGTGCAGCTATATAAACCGATTATTGTTGGTGAAAATTCAAATTTTATACATGCACACAATCGGTCTATGTTGCCAAACATAAAGACCGATTCTATTAGGCATAAAAACATAATCGTTTTTTTTTTTTGATAATCGAGAATACCAATTATGCTAAATTATTTCACTTTTTTCGAAGAAAAAAAAACTAGCCGTTAGGGTCTTTTTCAATATAAAGAGACCTCATCCCCGGACCCAATTTGCCGCAAACTTGCTCATTCTATTCGCTCCTACTCAATATACTACTCATTTCATAGCTCCACATACAAGAAATGGCATTGTTTGACTCAGCGGAAGATTTAGCAATGACCAAAGCATGGTACACTGAAAGTCGAGATCTAGTTCACTCCTCGTCCGAGACCTTTTGGGTGAAGATATATAACAAATTTAGGCAAGATTAAGGGAACACGAATAGAAGAAGTCTTTAACAAATTCATGATAGGCACCAAGTCATCCTAGATGTGATAATTGCATTTATAACTATCCAACAAAAGATTCTAAACGCTAGCCACTTTAGCTTGTCGCTTCAGCAGTTTGTAAGTATTTTTATGGTTTATTCTACACAATCTACTTTTATCAATTTGTAACTAACACAGTAAGTTTTTGTCGTGTTTTTGTAGCACGATGCCGTGAAAGCGTGCTACTTGGAGGAAAAGCGGGAAGAAAGCTATCACTTCATGGTATCCAAAATTTCGGAGTACTACCCGGACTTTTTGGTGGGTGAATAGGACTCGGGTTCCTCCGACGAAGATTGATAGTTTTTGTGTAGGTTTTGTTGGTAGATCTCTATGTAAACCCTCACGAGACTATAACTTGTCCACTAGGTTATCTAGGGGTTCAAAGGCTTGATGCACGTACTATGTGCATCCGCAATTCCTACGAAAAGGAGTAGATTTGAAATGAATGAATTTTTATTCTTACGAATATGAAACAATCGGTTTATATATGACGCCAAAAAAGATTTATCAGAATCGGTTTTTATCTATGCATACTTTAACTGATTCTTGATGCCCCCTTCTTGAATACCAAAGAACATTACCCAGAATCGATTTACGAGTGCATTAAAGTAAACCGATTTTGGGTAGTGTGTTTGCAAAAAAAAAAAAAAAACAATTTTTCTAAGTTGTTTGATATTTTGAAGATCAATTTACATTAGTTGATCTCACCTCTAACACGGTTAATTAATGCTAATTAATCAGAGATAAAATATGTATTGTAACCAAGAAAATAATTTGTCAAGGGTTTTTGAGAAAATTACTACCCTTTGGTCCCAAATAAATGCCTAGGCTTCGATTACGAAGGTTTCGTAATATCTATGGAAGTACACTCGTCAATAATTTTGTGGTCTTGAGTTTGAAGAAGCTGACGTGGATATCTTGCATAAGAAATACTCTATTAAGCATCTTATTTTTGTACTTATATATACACTAATGTGTAAAAATGGGCGCTCTATTTGATTTTTCACTTTTCTCACTCCTCCTCCTCTTCCTCTTCCTCTGTTTCTGCCCTTCAGATCGGCGGTGACGGTGCCTTGTTTCTTTCTCTCTTTCTTTCTCAAAAAAGTAAATAATTATTACACTATTTTACTTTTTATTAATTTGAAATTTTCATCATTTTTCATGAAAATAATAATAAAATAGAAAAAACTTTGTCTTTCTCATCTCAATATTTTTTCTCTCTGTATTTATAAGTTTCTCTCTCGAAGAAAACTACATTTCTCCTTCTTCTTACACCCTTTTCCCTTAAAAGTTAGGGTTTCTACTTACTACCAACAAACTTTTTATTAAGGTATGTATTAATTATATTTGATTCTACACTAATTTTTCCCTATTTAATTCTTAGATTTTGTTAATTATACGAATCAAATTGAGGGCTTGAGTTGATTAATCTTTGGATAATTTGTTGACATAATCTTGATTACTTGTGAGGTTTTTGATCAAATGGGGTACTAATTCTGGAAAAATATTGATTTCTTCTTTTTGTAATAAAGATTTGATTTTTAATTGTTGGATATAGTTTTGTGATTTTAATTTGATTTGGGTTGTCAAGATGGTGTGTTTTTCTATATTATGTTATGAGTTCATTTTCGTGGTAACCGACGGGTTTACGTGGTGGCGAAAGTAGTGATTGGAGGTGGTGGTGGTGGTGAAGATTAGGGTCGGTGAAGTGGAGAAAAAAATATGCCGGATTTTGAAAGTGTGCAACAGAAGCAGGAAAATAATGATCCTCATGCAGAGTTTCATAGGGGAGTGGAGGACTTAATGCGAGGGCAATTGGATGATTGTGTGTCATTGGGAACATGTAGCTCTCCATGTGATCAAGAAGATGAAGATGAGGAGGGTGATCAGCTTGTGCGCCGCAGGAGAAGGTCGGACCTTGAAGGGGAAGACTTGGCTGAATCTTCAGCTGCCCGGAGACGCCACTCTCGGATTTTGAGTAGATGGGCTGCGAGGCAAGCAGAAGAGATGATTACGACACTTGAGAGGAGGAATCATGAGTCTGAGCTGATGGCACTTGCAGGTTTACATACTGTATCCATGCTTGATTCTTCTTTCTTGAGGGAATCACAGTCCCCAACTTCAAGAAGCAGGCAGGGTGCTGTTGAGAGGCCTAGTACTCAGGCTTCATCTTTATTGCAAATGTGGCGAGAGTTGGAGGATGTACATGTTTTGAATCATGCTAGAGATAGGGTTAGAGAGAGATTGAGACAGCAGAGGAGTGTTGAGTCTAATACTAACCTTTCTAGCACAAACATTTCCGAAAGTCGTGGAGATGTAAGTGAGAGTGACAATGAGTATGGAACATGGTCTCAAGGTCAAATTGAGACACAGAATGAGCGTGCGGACCAGCAAACCTCTAGCCGGGAGCAATCACCTGATATTGGGGATGTAGATAGGGAGAGAGTGAGGCAGATTGTAAGGGGGTGGATGGATAGTGGCATAAGTGATCAAACATCTAATGTTCCGCAGAGGACCAGTCCTCGAGCTGAATGGCTTGGTGAACCGGAACGTGAGAGGGTCCGAGTTGTGAGGGAGTGGGTCCAAATGACAAGTCAGCAGAGGCCTACACGTGGTGCTAGGAGGGAAGAGAGAACTGGTGCTGTCAGTGGTCAGACTGATCGTGCTCGGGATGGAGCAGTTGTTAACCATGATCAAGGCCAACCTGATCATATTCGCAGGGATAGGCTTAGATTACGTGGTAGGCAAGCTATAATTGATTTACTTATGAGAATTGAAAGAGAGAGGCAGAGGGAGTTGCAGGTATTGTTGGAGCATCGAGCTGTTACAGACTTCGCTCACCGGAACCGTATTCAGGTTTGTTTCATTTAACCAGTTGCATGATTTCTTGTTTACCTTTTATCACACTTCCATTTGTGGAGTGTTACAAGTTTTTGTTATGAATTTTCTGAATCCCATTTCTGTATATACACATAATGCATTCGTCATATGAAAATACTGTCCTGGTTAACTAGGCATGCACCAAAGCTCTCCCACATACACCAATTATACATATAAGCTAACAAAGGTCTAACGGTGGAGTCATGTGTGCATTTATGTAGCATAAACTTTCAGTGTTGTATAATAATATGCTCTGTTAGCTGCATTGTAGCTCTTTTGTATTATTAAGTACGACAATGACTTGGCAGTCTAATGTGGGTCTCGTTTCCAGTCATTGCTCAGAGGGAGGTTCCTACGGAATGAAGGGACTGTTGAGGAAGAGAGACCTCCTTCTTTGGCTGTGAGAGAATTGGGTCAGTTGAGACAACGACATACTGTGTCTGGTCTGAGGTATGAATTCCTATCCCGGCATTCAATAAAGCTTCTGCTTAGTACCGTCTTTTATCTAGATATTGGGAAATTTGAATTTTGATTAGTCCGAGTAGTATTAGGGACTGGTTAGTTATTCTTCAGGGGTTATTGGTTTGAACCTTTTTATACAAAAACATTTGATATCTGTTATGTCTGGATTAGCTACTGTTGTTCTTCTGAACTTCTGTTACATTGCCATTTGTAATTTTTATCTATTAATTTAAGTCATTGGATAATGAGATTATACATCGCATGTAATAGTTTACGTGTTCCCATTGATTTTTGGTTAGAGATTGAATCATGATCATTTTATTGGTAATTAGAGATGGATTTCGAACTGGATTGGAAACTAGTCGTGGACAAGTAGGCAACCCCTCTGATACCCCATCTGAGGAACAAATCCAAACAAGCGACTTAGAGGAGTTTCCTAATGAAACCCGTGAACAATCTCAACCTAGGAGCCGAGAAGAACAAGTTCATCGGTTGTTTGAGAGTACTAGAGGCCTGGAAAGTGATACAGATGTTCCAAGCATAAGTTCGCAAGAACCTGTATCTCCAGCAGGGGATTGGCAGGAACAAGCTCCAGAAAATGAAAGAAGAGACTGGGAACATTCTCCTGCAGTTTTAAATCAATGGGAGGAGGGTAACGATGACGAAATGGATGGTAACTGGCAGGAGAACGGGGCTGCAGCTTGGCCCCAAGAAACTCCAAGGGCAGATAGTGGAGAAGCTAGTCATATTCAAGAAGCACCTGTGTGGCATGGGAATCGTTCTCAGGAAGCTGTAGAACACTGGCCTGATGCTTCCAATCTCCACAGATCCCGTCGTCCTGTTCCTATAAGGAGAATTAGTAGATTCCATCCACCTGACGATGATAATGTGTACAGCATGGAACTCAGGGAACTCCTTAGCAGGTAGTTTTTTATTTGCCACAAATTTGTTTTTCTTTTGCTGTTCATCTAAGCAGAAGTTGATGTTATTGCAGGAGAAGTGTCTCTAATCTGCTACGCAGTGGTTTCCGTGAGAGTCTAGATCAATTGATACACTCATACGTGGAAAGGCAAGGTCATGCTCCTTTCGACTGGGATCTGCATAGAAACTTGCCTATTCCTGGTTCACCAGAGCAAGATCAGGAGCAGCAAATAGATGAGTTAAATGTTGATCAGCCAGACACTGTTGCCAGGCCTTCGCTTGTGCTCCCATCTCCACCGGTGCCCCCACCGCAGCCTCTTTGGCTACAGAATGCCAACTGGCCATCTAGGCACAGCTTGCACCGGACAGAAATGGTACTGTCATATTTAATAAAACTTAAATCTAGTTTGGATGTGAGATTAACTTTTCAGACTTGAAACTATGCCACGTGAAATTAGTGTTGTGGATTAATTATATTTTGTAGTTTGCCACAAGAACCAACCTTTCTGCAGCTCCAATTGATTTAAGATTGTTTGTATAAAACCAGGAGTGGGAGGTAATTAATGATTTGAGGGCAGACATGGCTAGGCTCCAGCAAGGAATGAGCCGTATGCAGAGGATGTTGGAGGCTTGCATGGATATGCAACTGGAGTTGCAGCGTTCCGTAAGACAGGAAGTCTCTGCTGCTTTAAATCGCTCAGCTGGTGGTCCAGGTATTTACACCATCTTGAAGCACTCTTTACTTTCTCACGTTTATTGACATTATTAGCTAACGAGGTTAAGCATTGTTCCATAGGCGACTTCTGACTTTTTCTGTTTGTTGCAGGCGTGTGTGAGTCATCCGAGGAGGGATCGAAGTGGGGCCATGTGAAAAAAGGAACTTGTTGTGTATGTTGTGATAGTCATATTGATTCTCTTCTGTACAGGTATATCTCTGTGCTGGTATTTATGAACAATTGAAGTGCGAATGATAAGAGTCTGGTTTTCTATTTTAGCAGCCCAATCTATTTCGTTATCTGATACTGATTAAATCTGCAGATGTGGGCATATGTGTACTTGTTCGACATGTGCAAATGAATTGGTTCGTGGTGGAGGAAAGTGTCCATTGTGTCGTGCGCCGATCATCGAGGTGGTCAGAGCTTATTCCATACTGTAAAAATAAAAGTAACAAAAATGAAAAAGATGAAGAAAAAAAGGTAAATGGAGGTAGGATATTGGAGCCATTGTCAGTTGTTCTTTCTAACTTGCTTTTTCCAGGTTTAACACCCCATATTCTTATCTAATTTAATTAGATTTGTTTGGTTCTCAATCCCACTGTTGTCCTGATTCTTTCCTGGAACATATGCAATGTAAAATGTACAATTGAAATAAGAAATGGCACGCCTTCTCTTCACTATTCATGTTCCATTGAAATAAAATGAGTATCAGATTATATCTTTTTGCAACCATCCAGCATGGTCTTCCAACCCATTTATTTCACTTAGCTAAAATGTTCAAGATCTAAAACAATAAACTAGTAGTTAAAATGTTAAAGATGGAAAACAATAGCCTAATTTACTCCAGCAGCGAAATGCACATGCAACAGCTAGAACTAGAATGAAGCGAACAGAGATACTCTATTTAAATGGGATAAGTAGAACCGTGACCAAATAAAGTGAAGTGAACTGAGTGCGGCAATATGTCCAGGTTTGCAAAATGCCAGTAATTTTTTATTCATTCAAACTAATAACATTACAGCTTACTGAAGTTAGATTTTTAACAAACAACTCCTGTTAACTTCGGAATGCGTTCACATAACACGGAAAAAGGGAGTCTGAGTAAAGTAAAACTACAAAAACAGATTTCTTGTGAGAATCAAAATCCAAAAGATGCACCAAACCTTTCACAGATTTTAGCCTTATTTCTCCCGGAATGGGAATTTAGATATTCGCAACCCATTGGATGTTGCAAAAGGTTAGAAGTCTAACATTTGCCTATATTTCAAGGAGTCGACTTTGAGTGCCGAGCAATTAAAAATTAACAGTTGGGCATATTTGTACATCTGAAATTTTTGATTTTCGAAGCTGAAACATCATTCACTTGGAATAACAGTTGAAAGACTCAAATTCATTTACATGAAATTCAATTTCAATTTACCACAATTGTACATACCTGATGTAACTCCGACAAGACAAGATACAATCAATCATACAAAACCCAGAATCTAGAACACGACTAGGAAATAACAGCAGGACTTACCGTGGCAAGAACCCGTACTGGGAAATAGCAATTTCAAATGCCTCCATTCTTTCCCCTCTTGCAAACCCATTTCGATCATAAGAAGATATCTCATTAATCTTAAGATCAATGCACGCTTTTACTAGCTCTTCACCAACTCTTTGAGCAGCTTCAATTGTGGTGCATGGAGGATTATCTCGAATAGACTTCTGAAGACTGCTTGCATAAAATAAGCACTTTTTGTTTTTATCATCAATTAACATAGCATATAACTGCTTGGTTGAACAAAACACCGACAGTCTCGGCCTTGTAGATGTGCCATTAAACTTCTTTTGATGTCTCCTGTTTCGGACCTTGGGACTTTCTGTGCGAGTATTTGCTCTTGCTTGTATCGCTAGTCCCGACTTCAAATAGGATTGTCCAAAGCGCAGGGGAGAGCAACATCGAAAGGGATTTAAACTAGTTGTACCAACTAGACTTGACAGATTGCTAAACTTTGCTACCGAAGGCACAGTCGCAACAGACAAATCCATAACAACTGAATCACCAGCAGAGGCAAAATTTCGTTGCGGAAATTATTCGAACAGGTGAGGGATGTGGTTATGTCAATAGCGAATTGTGAAGTGTGAAATTGTGAAAAGAGTGACTTGGTGTGGTATCACGGAATATTATAAAGAAGAGGAGGATGCACAAGTGAGAAGAAGATTTAATCAATCTGAAGTTTACTTTCGATTTGATTTAGTAACAAGTACCAACGCTAACGAAGATATATACTCCTGTATCCGTTTCTACTCTCTGCAATGCAGTGTCTTCAAATCATTTACCGTTTGTTTTTTTTGTTCTTTTTTGCATTGACCGTAACCTTCCTGCATTATCGTGATTTAGGCTCAAGTGATTTGAGCCTGTTGTGAAAATGGTGGCATTATCAGTAGTCATCTAATTGAGGAGGCAGAACTAGCACTTGTGAATTCAACTAGAACAAAACTGAAACTATTTTTATTGCTATAATTAATTACATCAAATAATGCACTGCGCAAGAAAGATTATGGGAGGCCAATATTTCACGACTCTCCCTACTTCATTGTTACAGGCAACCAGCCTCTTTTGTGGACTGAGTTTATTCTACCTGCCTTCAACTTCGTATGTAAATTTTTCTAGTCTCTTCAACATAAATGTGAATCGAAAATTGAGACTTTAACTAACTATATACTGGTTAATTGGTATGTTTGAAAACCAAAGGACGAGAGTTGTTGAAAACAAACTCTGGAGTTCACGAGAACCACCTCTTCCCACTTTTGAAAGACTTGAGCTTCATCACTAGCTCCTCACGTTCTGCTTCTACCTCAGCAAATCTGAGACTCATGTGGAAGTAGCGCTCGCGAATGTCTTGTAACTCAGCTTCCAGTACTGATGTCTTCCTTCCGGTTACAACTTCAGATGTCGATCTCTTTGGAGCATTAGTGTGACCTTGTTGTCCTTCAGTTAATAGCCTGCAAAGATATAGGAAAAATTCAATGTTGTTGGAAAGACAAGCTTGTTGGAAAGACAAGCTTCTATTCCCCAACTGCAAATAAAGAAGCCACAAATTGTTTCACTTGGACTTACTTCTTAAGCTGTGCTTTATACATTTCATTCGCTTCCAACGCCTCAGAAAGTTCGATCTCAAGTGACTGGATTTTTGACAGAAGATCTTCGCTGTCAACTCGAGGCGACCCATTGTTGTCATGATGTCTGTTATCACCCTGCACAAAAGTAAGTGTTAGCAAAGTAAATTAAACTCAGTGAGATAAAATGACATAGGAAATGATAGGATTTGAAATGAAACAGCTAAAACACACCTCCAATAGATTCAACTCTTCCTTGATATCTGAATCTGATTCGGATCCGACCATACTGCTAGACCTGCTTCGTTGTTCCCCACC
This sequence comes from Papaver bracteatum, assembly GCA_023529315.1. NCBI lineage: Eukaryota > Viridiplantae > Streptophyta > Magnoliopsida > Ranunculales > Papaveraceae > Papaver > Papaver bracteatum. The sequence goes on from JAJJWX010001659.1 coordinate 2,255,531, forward strand.
TTTCTTTAGTTTCAGTTCCTCTTCAAGGGCATTGGCTTTCTTTAGGCACTCTTCCCTCTCTTCCTCAGCACATTGTACCTTTCTCTGCAATTGACTATTCGTCCTTCTAATCCGGCTTAGCTCATTTTTCAACTCAGCTTCCTGAGCACACAAAGCTTCTTTTGCCGTTAAATCACCTTCCAATCGCAGAAGTTTTTCCTCTAAGGCTACCCTGCTACGTTTGCAACCCTCTGCTTCGATCACGCTCATCTGCATATTTGATATTTTCTCGACAAGTGAACTTTTCTCTGCCTTCAGTTCTTCACAATCTCCTGTTAATGACTGCAACTGTGCTTCTACTTTATTCTTTTCAAACATGATTTCATTGAGAGTATTTTTCAGTGACAGTACCTCACCCTGCAGATGTGATATTCTTTCCAATTGTACCTTCAAACTAACAACCTCTTCCATTTGCTGCTGGGTTTCATACTCAGAAGCTGAAAGTTTTCGCTCAAGCTCAATAACGGCGCTTTTAAATTTCTCTTCGCTAGATCTGACGCTATCCAGCAGCCTTTGCAATTTTTCATGGTCAGCCATCAGCAGTTCCTGATTTTTTTTCGACATAGCAAGCTCGCTAATCAACTCCTGATCTCTAGTTCTAGATTCTAGTTGCAGATTACGAAGTTCTTCTTCAGACAATTTCGCATTAGCTTGGGCTTCTTGAAGAGCACTCTCAAGTTTTGCTTTCTCTACACGTAAACTGGAGACCTCAAGTACTGCATTGGAAGCTATTTTTTCTCTCTCATCATGAGTTGCGCCAATTTGCTCGGTCAGGTGTGATACTTCTCTCTGAAGGTTCTCAACTTCCACTACCTTCTCCGAGTACCTCTGATTCAATAATCTATCTTCCACAATTAGTTTCTCTTTATTTTCCTTGTTTTCATGAAGAATAGCATCCAATTCTGCACTCAGGAATTTCTCCTTAGAAGCAATATCCACATGCATCGCAGCATATGCTGCTTCTAAGATTTCAACTTTCTGGAGGCAATCAGAGAAACTTCTTCGAGATTCCCTCAATTCAGCTTCCAATTCTGTACAACGCTCATGCAACTCAAGTTTCTGTTTTTTCAATTCCCTATTCAATCTCTGATTGGTACTAGATTCTTCAATGAGGCTTTCAGCTGTAGCTTGTAATTTTGGATTTGCTTTCTTCAGATATTCACACTCTTCTTGAGCTTCTGACCACCTTTTCTGCATATCGTGCAATTTCTGCTTCAGTTCGACCTTTTGTGTTTCCATTTCAGCCTCCAACCTTCCAATCTCGGTCCTAAGATCCATAGCAAGAGATTTGGAGTTCTCCAACTCCAATCTACCAGATTCCTTCTCATCTGTCAAATACCTTAACTGAGCTTCCAAACCAGATATGCGTTCAGACAATTGTACATTCTCCTCTTCCAGCTCAGACAAATGAAGCTCAAGTTCGTGCTTTCCACTTTCTAGCTCCAGTGAATTCTTTTCAAGCAACTTATTTGCAGCCACATGGGAATCCAAGCTGCTACTAAGAACCATCATATCATTTCGTACTTCATCCAAACATTTAGATGTAATACTATTTTCTCTTGAAAGAGTTTCCAACTTTTCTACCAACTGACATTTTTCCTTTTGAAGATCAGAAATCTGAGCTTCTAATTCTGCTTGACAACGTCTTAATGTTTCAATCTGTTCTTTAGCTGTCCATTCCATCTCTAGACTTTTGTATTTTTCTGGATTAGTTGGAGCCTCGTTAACACTTGCATCTTTGAACCCTCTCCCTGCTTCACTATGCTGATATTGAACTTCGTATTCTTTAATCTTTTCTTCGAGCAATTTATTCAGATTAGTGACTCCATTTAAGATAGCCTCACCCTGCTCCTTTTGAGATGTCAAATCTCCAAACTTTGGGTCTTGGTTGATATTATCTTCATGTTCGATAGTTACACTAGAAGAGATATTACACCACGGCTTCTTTACTTGAGCTAAAGCCAGATGAAGCTGTTGATATAGCTCTTGAAAAAATTCAACCGATTCTGTGAAGCTGGGAGATTCAAGCTTTTCAATAGGGATTTCACCCTTTTCTTCTTCATCTTGATACTGCTGCAATTGTTGCTTCAATGCAGTTATTTCCAGTTCATGATCCTTTCTTTTGAGTTGGCTCTCGCAAAGTTGGGTATCAAGATCATGAACTTTCTTTTGGAAAGATTGCAATTGAATTTCCAGATCAGCACACTTATTTTGAAGACAGATCATTTGGGACTTGAAGTTTTCAGCAGCGACGTCAAACTGAGACTGCTTCTTCTCTAGTTCCTGTTCTAACTGATGTACTTGTGATCTAAGTAAGTCAGCTTCAGGTTCAGAAGCACTGGGAGTAGCACCAGGTTGGAGATCCTTAATTGAGTCTTTTAGCTTGTATAGGAGTTCCAGGTTTTCATCTGTAAGTTCGTTGCAGTCCTTCTCTAGTTCCTGTACTTTCTCTCTCAACATCTCAACTTCTTGGTTCGGATTCAAATTACCTTCTTGTGAACCTTGAGTACTGACCAAATCAGATATCTTCGCTTCTAACTTAATGATTTCTTCATCTTTTGCCGATAGCTTGGACGATTCTGCTTCAATATCCAAGATGTTTCTCTTCCGAAGGTTCTGTTCCATCTCGAGTTCCTTGTTTTTGTCTTCTAGCTTTACTTCCAGCAGCTTCATATAGGCTTGTATTTCTTTATGTGATCTATCCAATTCTTGTAGCTGTATGGCTACATTTGAGCTCTCTTCTACTCCTGAATTGTCCATGTCGCCAGCTTTTGCTTTGATTTCTGAAAGGGAATCCAACTCAGTTTTCTGTTTCTCTATGGTCTCCTCGAGCTCCTGAAGAATAGAAACAAGCTCAAGATTTGATTCCTGAGTTTTCTGCAGCTGTAGAGACATTGCAGCACTGGATTCTTTGTGAAACTTTATCTCAGCTTCCAATTCCTTCTGAATGCTGGTTACACCATCTGCATGCAAGTTTGAATTACCAGCCATAGATTCTCTTTTCAATTCCTCCATCATTATTTTCATCTGTTGAATCTCTTTCTTTAAACCATCACACTCGGCATTTGCTGCTGAAAGCTCCATATCCAGATTCGCATGGTTTCTTGACTGGTCAGCAGAATCCTTCCTCAATGTCTCTAGATCAACCATTACTTTCCGAGCATTTCTTTCCCACATTCTAGCTTCTGCACGAAGCTCCTCAATTGTGTCTTCTGCAGCTTCTAGAAGGTCTTTAGTAGAAGTGGTATCTCTCATTGATGATGAGCCTAAGGCATCTGAACTATGTCGCACCAACTCTTGTCTACGACTTTGAGGATTGCTGCCTGATTTTGAATTGAACGATGAGTTATTTGATCTGGGAAGATCAACAGCAGCAGAACCATAAATTGGATTTCTCGGCGACCCAAATGATTCGTGTGCTCCAATCAGATTGTCTCCGTTTAAGTTGTTTCTAGGAGAAAAATTAATTCTGTCTAAAGAGCCTTCAATTGAGTCAGAGCTATGACGTGACCCTGATGCCGAAAAACTTGGGTTCTGCACAACAAAAGGCAGTGATTAGTTACATGTGAGAGACTGTACACGATGAAAATATCAATGTACTAACTACTGATGTAGTAACCTAAAGTACATACATAACAGATTTTCAAGATATTGATAAGCTGAGAAATGGAGGGTAAAAAGATACTTGAAAACTTGTTACATGGGCGCATAATGGCAGTAGGTTCAGTATGGCATGAGAAAGAAAAGTTTAGATAAATGTTGAAAATGAAACGTTGCGACTTACCCTACTGTCAAATTCCCCTGGATGAGAATTGCTGGCTAAATGGTTACTAGAGGAAGATCCAATACTCCTAGTATAAGTACTATCAGATGTATCTGACTTGTTATCCATATCATCGTACTCCTCATTAGTACTATCAACATTGGAAGTGTTAGGTAGTAATTTTGGCTTCCTCAGTGTTGCCCTTGGAGTGAGGCACTGGAGTTTGAACTGCAACAACGTAAAACACGAAAATTTCCCGTTATCAAATAGCATAACTGTCTAGGTTGCCAGTTCAAGATATCAAGTGTACACGTGAACATAAATAAAGAGTTTGAGATAACTTGCTTGTAAAACTGTTCCATGATCACATTTCTTTAATGGCAATGAAATAGGAACAGAAGACTTTGAGCTCGTGTAGTTTGACAGGTTAACGACTGTTTCTCCTAGGATACCTGATCTGGATGATCCCTACAACAGTTGTGAAGTTGAACTGATAAGTTGAAACAATTGTTAACATGCAAATTCAGTAAACAAGAACAGCAATATAATGTTGAATTTACCATTGAAACAACAAGCTTGAGAAGACTCTCTTCAAGTTCTTTAGAAGTTTCATCTAGTGCGACCCAAATAGACTCTGTCAGAGTTTCTGCCCACTGGCATTTCCCACTCCTTACTAAAGCTTTACTTGACTTGGCAATTGTTTTCCCGGTTTCTACTGACACCATAGACACAAGAATCTTGTCCCATCCTTTTGGAACCTGCTTACACAAATCATAGTAGAACTTTTTAACACCCAGATACTTTGGCATCATCATGAGTAAACAATAAAACTGCACTTATTCTTTTAAAAAAAAAATCAATTATTTGCGCAAAAGAAAACCCATCAATATCTTCCTCAATAAAACAGTAATTAGATAATAATAATTCTATAAAAACATTTTATTTAATTTTTGTTTGCTGGGATCAGTTGCTTATGGAACATGAAAATTAACTTTGCTTCATAACCAAGTTAATGAGAATACGGGTCTTTGCAATACAATCTTGTACTCCACAATGTACCCCAATTTCGCATTCCAAAATCCAAAATATCAATTTTTACTCACAAAAAAATAATAACTTTTCCTTAAGAACCCACCTGTAAGGAGTTCACAGCAATATTCAACAAACAATACTCGTCGAATGGAGAAAAAAACCCACAAAACAAAGAATAAATTTTGCTAATTTGATCCCCTCTGTTCTTTAAGTTTACTAACTCGAGATAAAATTAAAAAAAAAATTACATTTTTTTTTCCTTCAAATTGAAACACTGTAATGAACAAGCAGAGATCCAAGAAAAAAAAACCATGAATGGAAGAATATAATGTTATTAAGGAATAAATACAGTTATGTACCTGAAGAGCGTTAAAGTGAGAGAACTTGAAATCAATCTTTTCCCCTGATTTCTCAGACTTATGTCTATGCAATCTGAACATTATAATTTCTTCTGATTCAACTGATTGATATTCTTATTTGTTCTTCTTCACCAGACAACACAATAACTTCAGAGTTTGCAACAGACCATATCCTCTCCCAACTCACATGACACAAAGAGAATCAACTGGTAAATTAGATTTTAGAAAGAGAGATAGAAAGAACGTTATTATGAGTTTGGGGGTTAGCTGGTGGTCATTGTTATAGCATTGTTTGTTTGTTTATTTGGCGTTTTTGTTTTGTTTATTCGGTGTGTCAGATACAGTTTATAAAGTAAGCAGCTCTTATTAATTTTTCTAGGAAAGTACTATTAAGTGTTTGATTAGCTTGGTTATTACTAACCCAAAGCGTCGGAACAGCGTTACAGGTGAAATATACGGTTTTAAAATGTAAACCGTGTTTCAACCGACGGTAAAATCCAAGGTGCCTAACGGGGGTGTCAGGATTGGTGGGGTGTACCAAAATTAATAAAACAAAACAATTTTTATCTTGGCTTGGTACACTCCCACCAATCCGGACACCTCCATTAGCAATCTTGGTAAATCATCTTAGTAGTTTTTGTTAACTTCGAGTTTCGAATCCGGAACAAGAATGCCAAATACAAAGTAATCATGGGAAAAATCTTTACTTTTGGCTTAATAATGTTTTACCTAATTGCACCTGCTGGTGTAAAATGTTAGGTGTAGGGTTAAGTCAGTGAGTGGGTAAGTAATGTACAGTACAGCAACTACACTATTAATACCAGCCGGTTTCAGTTGTGAATGGAACTTGACCTACGCAATCCACCAGTTCCCGATAGCAAATAATTCAGTTAAAATCCAACAAACAATAAAAAAAACGGATCAGTTAAACTAATTTTTGAGTTGATCTAACTAATAAATTGCTGGTTTTGTTTTGTTTTTTTCATTAAAACAAGGTTAATTTTGAGAGAATAATAATACCGAATTTGATCCAAACAAACCAACTGAGTTTCTTATGTTTAGAAACATTGACCCCATCGACAACAAAATCTTTCCTTTTGTATGCGGATGGATAAATTATTAGGTTAAGATACAATGTGTTAGTACATTTACATTAGGTTTTGACCCACCACTAAAGACGATAATTTCACATGTCCCTCTTTTAACTTGTTTATGTCGATCTCTTTGTTTTTGAAGCTTTGTTAGGTGCAGGGAACCTTCTTCCACGAAGAAACGCGTGAGTCTTTATGTTATGATACCAACACCACTTTACTACCTGACTTCCATATTTAGCTCTATTAGTTTTCCTTATCAGCTCTGCTACACGGACCGACAAAAAAACTAAGCAGAAACCGATGAGAAACATGAAAATTGTGGGCCCCACCGGAGGGAGCTAGCAGGGGGTCCCCTATACACTGTTCATGTTTGTGCCCGGTTTCTGTGGAGTTTTTTCCACGGTTCATCAATCTTTTTTGTTTCCTTATTTAATTTAAACGTGCTTTCCTAAGTTTAGTATTTACCTATTATTCAAGGCTTCAAAACTATATATATAGCCTAGCCGCAGTTTGTTAAAAACTATCAATCAATTCAATTCCGTTCTTTCAATTCGTTTATTGCTTTCAAGGTTGCTAACCCCAAAGAAAAAGGGTTTTATCCTAGGGTTCTTGGTTGTTAAGTGTTTTTCTCCTTGTGTTTTGGTCTAGAACCCTAACACCTGGATCATAGCAGGTTTAGATCAAACCCTAAATTCACCAAAATTTGTTTCTAATGGGTCAAAACTATACAGAAAACCTGAAACTCGGAAGCGATGGCATTACTGATGTGTCTAAAAATCTTGATAACCTAATTACTGCTTTGGCTAAACAACAACTTGAGGAAGACGAGAAGAGCAAGACCAAGGTTGTTGCAAAACGTCAGCAAAGAGAAGAAGAACGAGTTGCTCGCCAAATAGAAACAACCGAGAATAATAAAGTTCTAGCAGCTACCATTGCAACCAGCATAACAACAACTCTGAATACTTTGTCTACGACTCTGTCGACCAGTTTATCCACAGCTTTATCTACTCACCTCACTCAAAATATAAACACAGAGCTCACCAATTCTTTGCAAACGGTTTTTCCTGAATTTATTCCTCAACCTAACAATAATGGTCATGGTAACAATCGGAGTACAAATCCTCCACCTCCTCCTCCTCCACCTCCTCGAGCTGCTGCAATTAACCTCAAGTTTCCTTGTTTTGATAGAGAAGACCCTGACGGCTGGATATTTAATGCTGATAAGTACTTTAATGTACATGCGGCTGATGATACCATGAAAATTAATATTGCTTCTTCTAGTTTGAAAGGGGATGCTAATGTATGGTATAGATGGAAACAAACAAGAACCACAATAGTTACCTGGGCTTAATTTTATGCGCATGTTCGAGCACGATTTTCTCCTAAGAAGTTTGTGGATGCTCGACTTGTAATCAGCACAATCGATCAAGTAGGAACTATCAGAGAACACATTCCTGCATTCGAGAGGCTATTAAACTTTGTTGATTTTCCAGATGATTACTTGATTGCTTGTTTTATTCGTTCACTTAAACCGCATATTGGTAATGTGGTCAAGCTATTGGCACCACAAACCCTCAATGATGCTTTTACTAAAGCTATACATCAGGAAGAAGCATATGAATCTACTAAACTGGCAGTCCCCAAGTTTGTTCCACGACAACAATACCGACCTCCTCATTCCAGAACTTTCACTTCTCCTCAAACTACTCCAACTACGAAGTCTATTCCTATGGGATCTCGAAGATTATCACAAGAGGAGCAAAAAGAACGTCGAGCCCCAAGTTTAGACCAGACCATTTTTGTGTAAAGGAAGTTCTTGGATATTGATGAAGATGTTATTGAAGCTGTTGAAGATATTTTGCTGATGAACGAAACTAACAATACACCGAGCCTAAGATTTCTTTGCACCTCATTCTAAAACAATGCGGATTTCTAGTTTCTATAAGGGACAAGCTCTCACAATCCTTGTAGATTCGGGTAAAATACATAATTTTATGCATCCGAAGATAGCTAAGCAATGTGGTTATCATATTTGTTCCAAGGACGCGGAATTACATGTCACAGTAGGTGATGGTGGACAGATAAGTACTCAAGGTTCTTGTTTTAATGTTCCCTTTAAATTGTAGGGTTATAACTTCACTTCTGATTTCCACCTATTTCCTATCAGTGGTTGTGATGCTGTGTTGGGCATTCAATGGTTGCGGACATTAGGAGAAATCTCTTGGGATTTTACAACATTAACTATAAAGTTTAAGTTTAATGCAACTGACATTGTTTTAGTGGGCAACAATTCTTCTACTGTGATGATGTTGGATAGTGTTCCCATGCAACGCTTATTAGACATGGAACAATATGGGATTTTGTTCCAATTATGTGAATGAAATGCTTCTTCAGCTGAAATTCCCGTAGAACTACAACCAGAGATTCAGCAATTATTGTCAACTTATTCTGACATTTTTCAGACTCATTATTCGCTACCACCTTCAAGGCAGCATGATCATCACATTCCTTTATTGGATGATTCTTCTCCAGTTAATATTAGACCGTATCGGTATCCACATTTTCAGAAGCAAGAGATAGAGAAAATAGTTGTTGAGCTACATGAGGCTGGGTTAATTCGTCCTAGCTCCATCCCCTTTTCTTCTCCAATTTTAATGGTCCGTAAAAAGGATGGTACCTGGAGGATGTGTGTGGACTATCGTGCATTAAATAAGATTACCATCAAGGATCGTTTTCCTATTCCTATGGTTGATGAACTCTTAGATGAATTACATGGTGCGTGCATTTTTACAAAGATGGATTTACGATCTGGTTATCATCAGATTCGTCTCTCTGAACCAGATATTGCTAAGACGGCTTTTCGAAACCATGATGGCCACTATGAATTCTTGGTCATGCCATTTGGACTTTCGAATGCTCCAGATACATTCCAAAGTTTAATGAACCACATATTCAGGCCTCACTTGCGCAGGTTCGTGCTCGTATTTTTTGATGACATACTGATATATAGCCGTAGTTTTTCTGAACATCTTCAATATCTATCTATTGTGTTTGATATTTTACGTTCCAATCAACTGTTCGTTAAAGAATCTAAATGCACATTTGCACAACCATCTGTTGGATATCTTGGCCACATTATTTCTGCTGATGGAGTCTCGGTTGAAGATGATAAAATCAAGAGCATTCGGTCTTGGCCTATTCCTAGAACGGTTAAAGAGCTCCGATCTTTTCTTGGTTTAGCTGGCTATTATCGCAAGTTTGTGAAGGAATTTGGAATCATTAGTCATCCCCTAACTCAGCTGTTGAAGAAAGATGCATTTGTTTGGACTGATATTGCTACATCTTCCTTCAAACTGTTGCAGCAAGCTCTTACGAAAACTCATGTGTTAGTCTTACCAGATTTTACAAAGGAATTTTACCTTGAATGTGATGCATCTGGTGGTGGTTTGGGTGATGTATTGATGCAGTCTGGTCGACCTATATCTTACTACAGTAAGCCATTATCTGGAAAAAATTTGAATCTCTCGGTATATGATAAGGAAATATTGGTAATCGTATCTTCTGTTCAGAAATGGCGTCCGTATTTAATGGGGAGACATTTTAAAATATAAACTGATCATAGGAGCTTGAAATACTTCTTAGATCAAAAGTTATCATCAATGGAGCAGCAAAAATGGCTTTCTAAATTATTGGTTTATGACTATGAGATTGTTTTTAGACATGGCAAAGAAAATATAGCTGCTAATGCATTGTCTCGTATTTCAGGACCTCAACTTATATCATTTTCAGCACCTATATTCTCTGGAGTACAGTCTATTGTCAATGAATGTCATCAAGATGAGGAATATGGGTCACTTATTACTAGTTTGCGTGATAATCCGTCATTTAAACGCAATTTTACGTATGTGGATGGCATATTAAGATATAAGCAAAGGATTGTGGTTGTTTCTTCTTCCTCTTGGTGCTCCAAATTACTCGAGGAATTTCACACAACTCCTTTAGGTGGACATTCAGGTTACTTACGAACCTTCAAGAGACTACAACAAAAAATTTATTGGAAAGGCATGAAGCATTCGATTAAAGACTTCACTGATCGTTGTGACATTTTCCAACGGAACAAGTCTGAATCGATAGCTCCTCCTGGACTTTAGAATCCTTTGCCTATCCCTGCTGATGTGTGACTTGATATTTCAATGGACTTCGTTGATGGATTTCCATCATCTAACAGAAAAAGCTCTGTTTTGGTTGTTGTTGATTGTTTATCGAAATATGCGCATTTTATTGCTTTGTCTCATCCTTATTCTGCTAGCACAGTTGCAGAAGTATTTGTGAGAGAGGTATTTCGACTTCATGGGATGCCCAAGAGTATTGTCAGTGACAGAGATGCGATATTCATGAGCAATTTTTGGAATGCTTATTTTACCTTGCAGGGTACTCAGTTATGCCACAGTACATCATACCATCCACAATCATACGGTCAAACTGAAGTTACTAATCGCACTTTGGAGTGCTATTTGCGCTGCTTTGCTGGTATGAAGTCAAAGGAATGGGTTAAATGGCTTCCTTGGGCCGAATGGTGGTATAACACCAGTTTTCGTACTGCCATACAAATGACTCCATATGAAACTTTGTATAGTAGGCCTCCTCCAAGTATTCTATCGTATTTTCCAGGATCTATGGCAGTGAATGATGTTGATGTTAATCTTCGGGCAAGAGATCACAATCTTCAACTTTTAAAGTCTCACTTGCATGAAGCTCAAGCTAGGATGAAAAAAATACGCTGACACTCATCGCACAGAACGTCATTTTGAGACAGATGATTGGGTTTATTTACGCCTACAGCCTTATAGGCAAACTACTGCGGCCAGTCAGTCATTTTCAAAGCTCTCTCCACGATTTTATGGTCCCTTTCGCGTATTAGAGAAGATTGGAGCCGTGGCTTATAAACTGGAGCTTCCTACCACCAGTCGTATCTACCCTGTTTTCCATGTCTCTCAACTGAAAAAGAAACTAGGAACGACTGTCAATGTTGTTACTATCTTACCAACCATCATCGACTACGACAAATGGGAACCAGAAGCAGTTTTGCAGCGACGAATGTACAAGAAAGGTAGTCGTGCTGGTACTCAATGACTTGTGCAATGGAAACATCATCCTACAGATGAAGCAACTTGGGAAGACGCTGACGATTTCATTACACGATTTACAGAATTTTCGACTTGAGGACAAGTCTGTTTTCCAGGAGGGTGGGATGTTATGATACCAACACCACTTTACTACCTGACTTACATATTTAGCTCTATTAGTTTTCCTTATTTAGTTTAAACGTGCTTTCCTAAGTTTAGGCAGTTATTAAACCCTGGTATTTACCTGTTATTCAAGGCTTCAAAGCTATATATATAGCCTAGCCGCAGTTTGTTAAAAACTATCAATCAATACAATTATGTTCATTCAATTCGTTTATTGCTTTCAAGGTTGCTAACCCCAAAGAAAAAGGGTTTTATCCTAGGGTTCTTGGATGTTAAGTGTTTTTATCCTTGTGTTTTGGTCTAGAACCCTAACACTTTATTTCGCTATGGGTATCTGCGTTCTACATTTACATACTTCATGTGATTAATAAGAAGACGCAATTGGGGAATATTTTTTTAAATTGGGATATGAATTACTAACTCCATCCAATAGTGTCCGTTAAGTAATGTTTTTTGGGGCGGAAATACTAAAATACCCTTTAGGTTAATACCCTTCCATCTAAATTAAAATTTAAAACTAAAGATCAAAAAATCAAACCCTATCAAGTTCTTAAAGATATGTTAAATTGAATTGTTGTTGAGTAAGAAGAAGAAAAATAAGAAATGATTTCAGTTTCAGTTTCAATCCACTCCCGGCTTGTGTTCATGATGAATACCCTACTATTTTTTTGTGCTGACATGGCTTTTAGGATGAATATCATGCCGATATCTTGTGTCGGCATGGTTTTTAAGATGAATACCATGCCGATATGTTGTGCCAGCATGGCTATTAGGATGAATACCATGCCGATATGTTGTGCCTGCATGACTTTTAGAATGAATACCATGACGAAAGTTGCTATTTCAGACAGATTTTTTGTATGTTTTTGTCCTCAAACCGGCACGGTACACTTGGGAATCGACCATGTCGGCACTACTACCGGCATGCTCGATAATGAACTTTCTGTGTCGGCAGTGTACTTACAATTTCAAAATTGGGGGGTATTGTGTATCGGCATGGTGAAAGTATGAATGTCATGGCGATTTGGTCCCTGCCAACATGGTATTCATACTTTTACCATGCCGATACTGAGTTTTTCAGGCGTAACAATGGCAGATTCAATTAAAAAAATAAATCAAATTTCAATACATCAATATATATATATATTCAGCACTTGTATATTCGGCTTGTTTACTTTCCCGGATTGGTTCTTCACCTAAACCTTCATGATCATAAATATCTTGATTTAATGTTGTTGCATCAACAAATTCAATAATAATTATTTATTTTAATGATTATCAAATTAATTTATTAACTGAGCTAATTATAATTAACCACTAAACATGATTAGTGAGGATAGATTAGGAATTAGTTAAAATAAATGGATAAGGGGTGACTCTGATTTACTATTTATATCCCGTTTTTGTCTTTTTCCTCTATCCCCCGATTAATATAAGTATCCCCCAACTGCGCCTTCATTAATAATAGTTTCTAGCAGGAAAAAAAAAATGTAAAAAGTAAAAATAGATATGATTGAATATATTAATGAATACACTGTACGGTGATGTTATTTTTTCCAGTTAATAAATCATCGAGTCATTATACATTTCTGATCCAAAGTTTTGACGTACATCATGTAGTATCACTTCAAGACTTTACAGGTTTGCCCGCTATGTAAAAGTTACGAGTCTGTATATCTAGAATGTAAAAATTGCTGGATAATTTGATGCGCTATGCGTACTCGGGGTGATGGGATCAAGTGGATTTGACCTGATATACATCAAATCCGATACATGATGTATTTCATGTTTGTCATCGGAATGCAATCCGACATTCAATGGATGGATGAGTGGGAAGATTGAAAGTAAAATGGATTCAATGATAAAAAAAAAATCTTTTCTTTTTTACTGGGCATAAAATGGAATTAAAAAACATCATTCAAGAATAGCTGAATAGTTTAACGTCATGTTGGAACCTGCTACTGCATATTTTTCTTTAAATAAAAAAACTGGGAAAACTCTGAAGTTACATAACATACATAAAACCAAAAAAATATTACTATGAGATTTCCAAAAAAAAGAATCTCGTAACTAGAATCCCGTAATCAGAATCCAATAATAGTGATCGAGCCATCCAGCAGTAACATTAACGGTCGCAACTCTATACGAGAGAGTTGATCGTTGATGCATGATCAAACTCGGTAGATTATTTTTTCTAATTGAACTGACAAACCCTCCTCCCCAAACAGAAAGACTAAAAAGCTAAAGTTGATCCATTCGGATTGCAGATTCCACTCGTTTGAGATTCTTCATTGACCAGAAATATACATATCAAAGCTGGGGTAATACATCTCTTGGAGAAGATTCTCACCAAACTTATATTATACAGTCATCAGTTTACAAACAACCCACACAATCAATATTATAGACACAATCACATGATCTAAGAAATCACTAACTTTAGTTGGTAAACAAAGTATTCGCCGGAGATAACAATCACCGATTATAACATAACATTCTTCTCTAGATGGTAAACGAAGTACCCACCAGAGAAGATTGTTGTGAAAAAGATAACCGCTGCAAATCATATTTATTACATACCTCTTAAAGAAAACTAACACAACTGGAAATAAAAGGTACAACCGATAGATTGACATAAGTAAATATAACACAAACACAGAAACTAACACAAATACGTACAGAAACAAAGCCGATAGCAAAAGGGGACATCGATCTGCGCGGAGTTACCATAGATGGATATGATGCTTCGCCTTTAATGGAGATCATGGATGAAAATGATTGAGAACCTTGTTTGCTCCTGAATAACACAAGAAAGAGCTGCACAAACCTTAATTAACTAGAGAAATCACCAGGAAAACCAAATACTGCAATCACACAAGCTGAAACCCAAAATCAACAACTAAAAACACAAAAAACTAGTAGTGAATAACGTCAACTGGTGGAGAAATATTATCACAAGCTTGGATGATAGTTGATCTTCTCAAAAGGAGCCAATTTAAGAAGAACGACAATCACACTATTAGGGTTTCTGTCATTGGAGGAGGAAGAGAAAGTGAGGAAATAGGATTTCATAATGCATACTTCACTAAAATATCCTAATAAAACTAAATACAGAATATATGCCCAAGCACACCTATATACATGCATAAAAGAGTAAAAAATGAAGCAAAGTGACTTAAATACCACTATAGGTATATCTTCCAAAAATTATACAAATACCCTTAATCCAGTGGGTGTGGGTGTCTAACATAATTTTAAACCAGCGCCCGAATCTAATCCAAAATCCTTTGGATTCTTAAGATAACACATATTTCAAATCACTGGGTGCACGGATGGGTTACCTACTCGCGAAAAGTTAGGTGGATCGGGTCGACAGATTGCGAGAAAAATACTCATCCCGAGTCCCGAGTGCGTATGTCATGTACCCGATATGATGAGAAGACGGTGCCCCTTATCCTAGTCAGTGTTATTACTTAGTATTAGGATTTAATAGTATTTAACTTCTTGGGTGTATTTAGTAATTGTGTTAGTGGATCTAATGTAGACACCTGGGGATGTTTATCCATTGGATGCTAGGTAGTGAGTGAGGTCTTTATAAGCTTTTGATCATGTAATGAAACTCTTAATCGAATTTTAATCAAAAACGATCGTTTATTCAATTTTTAGGTTGTGTTCACAAGAACCAGGGTTATTATCCAAATCTTGTCACTGTACTTACAGGTACATGACAATTGGTATCAGACTCCTTTCTTGGAACCTGTTATCATGCCATAAATACTCACAACTAAAGAGGTCACCAACAATTTTGATCAACTAACCGCCATGGTTAATCAACTATCCATCACTGTTGATAAACTGTCTAAATATGTGAAGGAGTTGACAATTTATTTTACCCAATTGGATTCAGATGCTTCCACCATGAAAACCGATCTGGGTTCAGTTGCTGCTTTTCACGCCGATCCTGTGAATTCTTTCAATGGGTCTTTCAGGTCGACATCAACAATTGAAGACTCTGCTAAATCCATTCATACGGATGTTGCTGAAGAAGATGGTTGTTGTCTTGATTTCGAATTTCTTATTCCTTCGTTTTTCTTCGACGAATAGGAAGATTTGCCTGATGAGTTGACTTTTCAATCTAAAGAAATTATGAGTTCTGAGGTTTTGCAACCTGAATGCTCGAAGGATTTGGTCATTAGTCACATTAAACTAATTGGTAACCGTTTTTCTTTTATACCCAATTCTTCTCGTAGCATTTTCGATCGTGGAAAAGCATCGGCTCAGAGTTTTTCTGATTCTGTTGATAAGTTCTGTTATGATACTTCTTGTGTGATTGTTTTCCTGGGTTGATTGTATATGATAAGTTCAAGGGGAATTTGGGTTATGAGAAGATTAGAAAGGATTTTCAATTACTGGATTCACTCGTTCTTCTGTGTGTAAATGAGGCTGCAATTAGTGGTGATAGGAAGTGGGTTGATAAAATGTCTGAGAGTAAAGTTATTCAATTCAGTGGTGTTGGAGTCTCTTTCCTCTTGCAACTCATTTTGAATAGAGTATTTGATCGTCGGAAAGAAATTCAACTTATGGGAAGGTATTCTAAATTTTCTGTGGATTTCAAATTATTGGATAGACACTATAGGATACTTGTTCATGAGCTGATTAGCAAATGCGGTTATCACCCGGATATGTTGTTTAGTGAAACAGTTGCTTCGAATTTAGCTAAAGGTGTTGCTCTTGGTACTGCTTGCCCTTTGTTTGTTAAAATACCCGAGAATGACACTTGGAATTCACGGGGTGTTGGAATTCATTTCTTAGTGCAGCTCAAAAGGGGTAAAGTATTTGATCGTGGAAAAGGTTTGGAACTACTTCAAGGTTCTTATTCTGTGGTTTACTATGAATTCAGTTTTGGTCTAACTAGTTCTTTCTTAACTATACCTGCTTGTATGATTTATAATGGTGGTGTTTATGTCTATTTTTATCATGGAATATTGGTTCTTAAACATGGGCATGGATTGGAATTGTTGTATGCAACTTCACCTGTGCATGGAATTATTAGTGATAGCGATACTTGTTATGACAGTAAGGTGTTTATCGAAATGTTACAAATGATTTGGATAACCAAGATTCTGTGTAAGGGAGTGGTTAAAACTGTACAGGCTTATCAACTTCTTAGTAAAATGTCTCAATGGGGTACTGTATACTGTAATTCAGTTCAAGTCATAAAGAAGTATGAGGCTGCTAAGACCTAAGTATGGTTTGGTAAAATGCATAACACTATTCGATGGAGTTGTTGTGTAGGTGCAAATTTCTTTTGTTTGCAGCTCACATATAGGTTACCTACTGGTGTAAATCGCCTTCATGTTCGATCAATGCAGATTCTCCTTAATGCAAAAGATAAATATGTTGTCTTGAGGATTCTTGTGATGAGTTTAACAGTTAACATTAGATTTCTTTCAACCAATACGGAAGTTACAGTCTGTCATGGGGTCTGGAAAGTGCAAATTCGAGATCCTCCTTCTCATGTGTTGCTGCCTTCGGATGCTTTTGGCAATTATTTTGCTGGACTACTTTTGAGAGCTTATATCTCCACTAATATGGTGTCTACCCACTTACTTCAAATCTTAAATTCAGGTGGTGAATCGCTGGAGTTCCGTGTTTTTTCTCTTGTATACCTGAAGTAGAAATTCAGATTAGTTTTAGCTGAAGTTTGGATTATAGGAAAAGGTATTGGTACTATGAGTTGTACTCGGTTCTTGTTTGATAGAGGAAAAGTGTTGCTCACTCAGCAGGCACCTGGTTCATTTGTTAACCTGCATGTTGTGTCGACAAAGGACTGTCACTGGACAATATTCATCCGGATTGCAGCACATTCTTATGCTTCATGCCATTGGGTGCTAATGGGTCTTCATGGGTGTGGTTGGGATTTAAATTGGTCTACACCAAGTTCCCTTGTCACTGAAGCTTATGTTTTCACATTCTACACAGTATTCACAAATACAGTGATGAGATATATTGAGTTCCTCGAGCTGTTGAAGGTTACCGTATGGGTTGCAGTCGAGAGTTATCTTCGTAGTCAACTTATGGGAGCTAAAGTAATATTGAGGAAGATTGTTTATCTCCTTATATCTAAAGCCAAGACCGAGTCTGCAACTAGTAATCTTATTAATTCACAAGTTGTTTTGTTTCTGGGATTGATTATTGTTGGTATTCCTACAGTAACTGTGACTATGGTACTGGTTGTTACGGATTTCAATCAGTCACCACTGTACAAGTGCATAGTGGAGCTAATGCAAATGTCATGGACAAAAAGCTACTGGAACCTCCCATCTCCTTGGTGTTAGGTGATATGTTAACCACCTTATGTAGGCAGTCGCAACATTGGCTGTTAGGAAACCACCTCTGGCTATGGTTTGTTCTGTTCATACTTCCGCAGTCACGGGTACTGTTGCAAGTGTTATTATTAATTACCATGCAACAAATTTTGATGCTTTTCAACATGTGAGCACCAAGCACAGACGCGTTCAGTTCCAGGGTTGAATTTTTGGGTAATGTTGGCATTATAGAACTATTACTGCTGCGAATTCAACACTATGGATGAAAGTTTTCGGTGGAAAAGAGGTTATACTTTTAAATTATGTCTTTTGAAGATGCACCCACGTCTGCATATCATGCTGTACCTGATATGATGAGAAGACGGTGGGCATCTTAGCTCTCATCCTTGAGGACAAGGATGTTTTCAAGGAGTAGGGAATGTCATTTACCCGATATGATGAGAAGACGGTGCCCCTTATCCTATTCAGTGTTATTACTTAGTATATTAGGATTTAGTAGTATTTAACTTCTTGGGTGTATTTAGTAATTGTGTTAGTGGATTTAATGTAACCACCTGGGGGGATGTTTAGCCGTTGGATGCTAGGTAGTGAGTGAGGGCTTTATAAGATTTTGATCCTGTAATGAAACTCTCAATCCAATTTTAATCAAAAACAATCGTTTATTCGATTTTTAGGTTGTGTTCACAAAAACCGGAGAAACTTGATTCTCTGAATCAAGTGGTTACTATCCAAATCTTGTCACTGTACTTCCAGGTACATGACAGCGTACCACTTATGATTGAAAGAGTTCACGGGTGTTCGAGACTTATCATGGAATTTCCTTCCTAGGATGGAATTGGTAGTAAGGCTTACGCAAATTATAATCTCATTTTCATTGTTCAACTTAAAAGCCTACCAAATATCATGTTTGACAATGAGTTTTGTTTTTTCCAAAAAAGAGAAAATTTCATTAAAAATTTGGAGTCACTAAAGAGTTGATGTCAAAACTATACAAAAAAAAAATGCATCACAATCAGATTGTGCTACTTATAACCAAACAACAACTCTCAATTGCCTATCATATATCAAAAGAAGTAATCCCCATATTTTCTACACAATCTTCTTAATCCATTCCCAACAAGTAGCTATAGTGCTTCCAAAGAATACCCATTTAACAACAAAGCCATTAATAATATAATTCCTAAGCTTTAAAGTTCCAAATAAGTTAGGTTTGATTCTTCTTCAGTTATAGTACTAGAGGTACTCTTCCCTGCATTCATTAGAAAGTACAATGTTGAAGTACCTTTGAAGCATAATATCCATATTGGAGATGAAACTTTCAGCGGATTTTTTGGTTTTCATAATTGCTTGTGGAGAAATGAAAGAAACCTCTCAAAAACTTGAGATCTATGAATAACAATTTGTCGCAGCAAACTCATCTCCAACATACCACTTCCTTTGATCTTTAGCTTTTGAATCAACCATGTGAGCAGTAAGTTCACTCAGAAATTGCGGAAAATGAGGTGTTCCTTCCATTAATTCTTCATTCGAGTTTCTTGGAGTTGCAGGAAATCCTACAATACATCCCTCACAAGAATTCATAACAATCAACACATTTCTTAAGATTAATAACAACACTTTTTATTAATTGAATCTAGAAATTTTACCAGAAGGAAATGAAATCAAGAATACAACGCTATTTTGGAATTTCTCTCTCCTCAAAACTTTCTTAACACTCCAAAAATTATCTCTCTCTTTTAAGCCTATTCATATCTTTATATAGGGAATTACATAGTGGATGACAGCTAATCTATCCTTTATTTTCGGATCTGACTTGCGGTATTTCGCAAGATTACAAATGTTAAAACTCGCAAACATCCTAAATTTCGCTAGATCATCACACTTTTCTCATGTTTACGCTATCGTCATCTGTTATGTCATTTCTGAAATCACTATGCGACGTCTTCGCAGCGTTGCTGATAAAGATTTCGCAAGTGTGTTGCTATTGCGATATTCTGATCCTACATTTCTACTGAAATCTATATACCAAGATCCATCAATATTGGGGGCGCTTTTAATGTTGCAGTTTTTTTCTTACACCTATGCTAATGTGATACTTAGTATTTTGTTCCACATGATCTTTGGCTTTTAAAATACCAATCCAAATACCAGAGCCAATTGTTTGATACGTAATTAGGCTGAAAAGAATTCTTTTTATCTCCAAATTTGTATTAAATAGTTTATCTCCATATATATATCAGTTTTCTCACCATTATGGAGAAAAATCCAATTATAATTTGAAGCTAACAATAATTCTTTTTCAGCCTAATTTAATACAAGTTGAGCTCCTGAATATGAATATTGTCTTTTTTTTATTTTATGCAAACAAGTCTTAATCAAGCAATCCGTATTTTTTTTCTTTGTTGCTGCAAAGGAATCTTACAAGGAACTTATCATGATTTTTTTATAATTCTTTTATCAGATATTTAAAAATTGACCATGTCCAAGATGTCCAACCTAGACCGATTTTGATTGTCTGATCATCAATGGATATATGTTTCTTTGACCTGGGGTATTCCCTCCTAGAACCCGCGAACTTTAAGGATCGTAACACTTACACTCTTATCAAAGAGAATACTAGATCACTACCACCCACAAAAACAATCTAAACAAATTAAACCATAAATGATTTAGATGTACATCTTGTAGAACCGTAAAGTTCTGAGACGAATAGTACTTTATGATTTTGATCTATTTATTTTGTTCCCGATATATTATTTGGAAACTACAACAGAACAATGGTTAAGTAGTTACAAAACCGACAAGCATAAATTGGAGTTTAATATCACATGACTGAAATCAGTTCGTGACCATAAAGTTCTGAGACGAAGAGTACTTTGTGATTTCGATCTATTTATCTTGTTCCTGATCTATTATTCGGAAACTGAAATAGAATAATGGTTAAGTAGTTACCGAACCGACAAGCATAAATTAGAGTTTAATATCACAAGACTGAAATCAGTTCGTCAACAATCTAAAACAGTTCGTGAATAATTAGTCATCTCGTAACTCAACCCTTTTGTATTTACTAAGTTCGCAAACTATTTAAAACGATTTGTGTACTCAAAACCAAAATTATCCAGAAAACTTTCAAAATCAACCAGTTCCCGAACTGCATAAATCAATTTGTAAACTATTGAAGAAGAAAAAAATTTATCCAGGAATATCTCAAAGTTGACCGGTTCTCGAACGGACTAATTCAGTTCATATATGCAAGTAAATTGAGATTTAATTCATTAAGTCTTTTACTTTATAAGTTCATATTCGTGAACTAAGTAAATCAGTTTGTGAACATAAGAACTAACTTGACATCTCCGTATGAACTTATTATGCAATTGTGATATTTCGAACAATGAAATGTTCTCAATAAATTACACAACAAGTTATATATTGCTTGTATTTCTCAGTAGATAATATGAGTAAGTAGGATAGTCTGTCTTTTCATACCTATGTTTATGAAGTTTCCATTGATTCCGTCGTTTTTCAGTTTTCAATCTTTAAGGTATATTGTTGAGTTCTGAAACTCAACTACCATGCTCTATTCCTAGTCCGAGACTGACTTTGGTGGACTATAAATCAAGATATGGTTTTGATCAACTAGATATGACAACAATCTTGATATAACAAAACTTGTGAGTTTGGCCGAGCGATGCTCTAATAACTATAATTTATTTGCTTTTATATCTTAGGATATTGTAAATACAAGGCTATCCTAGTTGGTTTGTACAGTATCCCATTCTGTGGTGCGCTAAATTGTATTAGACCATTTCTTCGGTTATAATTTTGGGGTTGCTAATGTGTTATCCTCATGCTACAATTATTAGTGGCATATTAAAAGTATCTTAAATAAGGAGCACTATAATTTACTACAAAGTATTCATATTTTAAAAGTTTCGGTAGTACGTAATACATATTGGTTTCTTTTGTAAATCGTTTTTCTTATTGTCCTGGATATATTGAGGCTTACCAAACTTATTTGAAGGCCACTAATTTTGTTCTAGGGTGATAAGATAAGGGATGACTATATTGCGTAGAAGTGCCAAGTCATCTATACAGGTTAACAATATGTTTCTATCCTTGAAACTTAAAACTTCCAATATATTCTCATTTATCTCAAAATGATTGAACAATACAAATTTTTTATTTTTCAAACTATTTTTTATTTTTTTGAAATCAAAATCTCTTCCCATATTCGATCTGAAAATAGGTATGCAACAATACCAGTTCCCCCAGAAACACAAATAATATTATGTTCTTCATCAAAGTGTATTACCATCGACATATAAAATACTTGTAAACTACCGTATCTGAGTTATATAAATCTGAAAATACGAGGGTACCCAAATATAACTCAATCTAAAACTTTTCCACTTATAAGTCCTTTCTCCGAAAGTGATTGTCTATGGAATGAGTCGAGACAATAAAACTAATCGGTTCAAACTTTGTGTGATCGTCTATGGATACGAGATCGAGACAATACGACAATAAGATAACTTGCATGATTGAATATGGATACAAGATCGAGACAATACAACAACAAAGTATGTTTACTTGATAATAGGTTCGAACTTAACCAAACACAATAGGATTGCTATCAAGTAAATAGGAATTAACGTTTGTGTATTTTACTTCTAATTATAATAAAACAATTATAATTGCGAAAATAAAAAAGTACAAGACACATCAAGATTATGTTAACGAGGAAACCGCAAACGCAGAAAAACCCCGGGACCTAGTACAGAATTAAGCCGCTATACAAAATCTAAACCAACTTCATATAGTTGAGACCAAGAAACTAAACCTATAGTTCACCTAGTTCCCTCAGTATCCATTCGCCCCCAACTTGTAATAAGTCACGCACTTGGAACAATTCCTTTGGTTCGTATTCCAAACAGTAAAGGAACAAATAATCTGTTCGGTAACAACTATTTTCAAACAACATGATATGAGTTTGACAAAAGGCTCTTCCGTTTATCCCAATAAACTCCTTTGTCAGGTTCTTAGATCTATCTCTTAACAACTACAAAAGTAATTGTTTTAGACTATAAAATTAATACTTTGAATCACAAAAAATTGTATTGATGCCGATCTACTCAACTAATCAATCAAGGTTATCATAAAGATAAACCGATTATAGTTGGATCCCCAGCCGATCAAGTTTTGTGCACACCAAAGATTAGGAACTCAAATAAGAAATCCTCATTGTCTTCAAATCTTCTTAGATCTTCAATAAACACCTGCACACAAACAACTTGAATCTCTTATGATCAATCACACACAGAACGGAGTCTCTTAACAATGGATTATCATAAGACATTTTTAGATATACAAACAATTCTAAAGATCCACGTCGATACTTCGATCTAGTTTGAGTGAATCTTATATCATAAGAGAAGATTCTCAAGCATAAACTAACTAGGTGCAATCAAAGTTCAACAACATTTAGTCAATCAAATCAATCGAAAACTAATAATAAAATGCAATTATCAAGTTTCCCACCAACGATACTCGTAGAGCTTCCCTATCCCAAAGAAGTCTTTAAAACGAGCGGTCGTAAGAGATTTCTCCTAATTAGGTTACTTTCCTCTCCGAATAGAAGGCTCCACCAGTAACAACATAACTAGGTAGTTTTTCTGGCTTTGAGGATTAGTTTTCTTGAAATGAAAACTTCAATATTTATAGACCAAGGAAGTTTGGACACCAAGGAATTTCCAAAACCGAATATTCTCAAAGATATGCAATAAAGTCCAAATCGGTTTTCATAGTTCCTGGAAATGCATTGTCCAAATATTGATCGAAATCTCAGTAGAAAATCTCCAATTAGTAAATGGACATTAATAAAAAAAAATCTTCTAAAGATATTCATTTAATTGCTGGAAATTAAAAGCATATAAAAACTAAAAACCTTAATTAAAAGATTCTCAATTTATTTCGATCCGGGACTCTCCTTTAGCGATTAAGGAATATCTTTGAACAATAAAAAATAAGAGTTACTGCACATGTTCAAAGTATGTCAACATCTTTACTTTGTAAATTCTTTTTCATATTTACAATCTTGGAACCGATTTGCCACACTTCCAAACAAGTTTAGAATTGGTTCATATGACTTCCAAGAACTATGTGATTGATTATCCTATCAAATCACCAATCATGGGTTTAACGGTTCTACCAAAACAAGTTTCGGTTCTACCTCCATGTGGGTACTAAGATTAGTTACACTAGTTACCAAAAGTTGGTTTATTAGGTACTAGGATCGGTTACCACATATTTATGGTATAAACTTGTGTTCAGTTGCACAATTCATAGGATCGGTTCCCCAATTACTAAAAACTTATTGTACCTCTTAGAAGGATTGATTCCCTCTTGTGATCGGTTTCACCTCTTACTAGGATCGGTTCCCCAATGTCTAGAGTTGGTCATACCAATTACACTAAATCGATCATACCATCTCAGGTGATTTTTTAAGATCGGTTTCACTAATAAAAGTCATACCAATACAAAAGTCAGGATTATGAATACTTTTAGCAAGATACATAAACAAGTTGTGAGCGGTTATGCTAGACACACATATTGGTAATCTAAAGATTTTCAATGAATAACAATACCAATAAGCCCATCGATTTCCCATTCGATTCAAAAAACAAGTTTATGAATGTACTTCCTTTAAACGAATGTAAAACATTGTTTCCTATGACGAAATCTTCACCCATACCCATACATAATCACAATAGCATTCATACGATTATGTCGATATTTTATATACGAAGTTCAAAAGATAAACGTTATACTTCGTATTGTAATTCCTTAATACTATGTATAACTATAGTATAATCATTCACAGCTTCGCAGTAATGTTTTCATTATGCACGACTTGAAAGATACGTTAGGAATGAAACAATTCGAGTCAAATATTACTAACTTCAAGTGGAAGGATGATGTCATCGTTGTAGATCTTTACTTCTTCACATTCTTCAAGTCTTTACGTAATACTTGTAAGACTCGTATCATAGTAACTTTCTAGCTATCATATACGAAGTTGACTCTAGTAAATAATCAAGCGACTCTTTAAATGAGTTTTGATTCACTAAAATATGACAACCAAACTTAACATACCAACGCTTGGTGGGTTCAACCGAGCTATGCTCTAATAAAATCTTTGAAAATCATATCCATACCAGAATAGACAGATGTTCTTCATCGTATCTTCCAAATCTGGGTTGATACTATTTATTCACGAAGTGCAACATCCACAATTGGAAAGTAAGTCACTTAATACCTTTCGATTATAGTTGATGGTTTTCATTCACGAAGAAATCAAGAACAATCGGCGAGTATCAAGTGACTTACCTGAAAATTTACAATGAAGAAAATACAAAGGCTTTATGTTAATTGTTTTGGCCAAAATTGTCATTTTTTAATTATTTTTTTAAGGAGAAAAGATGAGATATATTAAAGAGAAAAGAGGTAGCTACAAGAAAATAAAGGCACCTAAAAGTGCAGCCAAGAGCCAAGAAAATTCCAAGCTCAAACAACAAAGAAAACTAAAACAACCAGCCCACAAATAAGCAAAATCCTAAAAGGTTACCCAAATAAGTTTCCAAATCAAACAAAAAATTATCATCTTCCAATTTTCTTTTAGTTGAATTTTTATCCCCCTTCCTAGGTGATCATTACTTGCCTCACCCTTCACACATAATTTTCCAAGCTCCATCTTCTTCTTTGATTTTTGATAGTACCCCATAAACCATTGAATATGCCCATATATTCCTCTTCTTTCCTCCTTGAATCTCATACCGGTTGAGTATTAGTTATTGGAATAAAGGAAATAGTATCCTCAAGAGATTTTTCTTTCCCATCATCTTCGATACCCCTTTTGGAGACCTCTAATAAAGAAGTGACCTTATGGTGTTTATCCTCAACCTCATATCAATGTCAGTCTCAAATATAAAATCTTCGGAAGACTCTTCAACCCTCATTGGATCTTCAATTCAAGTTATTGTAACACTAGAAATCTCAGGAGAATAACCTAAAACATAAAAAAGGATTTAAATAGCAATTTGGAACTTCAAAGGAATTGATATATCCACTACATCGTTCTTATTTAAAATATTCTTTCATTCATTATTGTAGTAACCATACCAAGTTCAGTGATCACATTCTGCTCCACGGACCCATCTACGTTTGTTTCCTCCTTAGCTTGAGTCTCTTCCATCAAATCAACACCTTCCTTAATATTTTTGTTCAATTGTGCTTTAGGCATTCACACATTCTTGTTGATTTTACCATCCAAGCCCCTATGGCATTTAGAACTTGAATGCCCAAAGCTAACACAAGATTGACATCATGGAGGTTTCCAAGTATATTCCAGCCAAACATTAAACTCTTTACCATCATACAAGTGGAATGAAGGAAGGAAACTCACTATTGGCCTTCATTTCTACGCAAACTCTTGCATATTTCATTCTTGTTCTAGATGGTATATGTTTATCACAAAATAATAAAATTCCTACTGAAAAAGAGGGGGTCTAACAACCACACCCAATATTTCGCTTAGCAATCTGTATGGAAAAAGTCCAATATAATCCCAAGAGAGTCAACTAGACAGTCAGACTCAATCAATGGAAATATATCCAAAAGTTGTATCTCTATTTCTCAATTCAATCTGCAATATAACAAATAGGAATTTGCGAGCCCGATTGAATATAAGAAATAACTTGGACGGTATCGAAAACTAATATCCAAGTGTCAATCAATTTAATCAACAACCCAAAGGTCGGATTCACAATTGATTGAACTTACGCACAACCTGTGATATTTTAATTATATAAACAGATATAATTCGGAAAATAAATAACATAGACACCAGAAAATTTGTTAACGAAGAAACCAAAAATGCAAGAAAAACACGGGGCCTAGTCCATATTTGAACACCACGCTGTATTAAGACGCTACAGACACTAGCCTAGTCCAAGTTAACTTCGGACTAGAATGTAGTTGATCCTTAATCAATATCACATTGATCAAGGTACAATCGCATTCCTTACGCCTATGAATTCTAGCAGGACTCTGCACACTTGATTCCCTTAGCTGATCTCACCCACAACTAAGAGTTGCTATGACCCAAAGTTGAAGACTTGATAAACCAATATGTCTCACATAGAAAAGCTTATCGAATAGATAAATCTGTCTCCCACAGATAAACCTATGAGTTTTGTTTCGTCTTTTGATAAATCAAGGTGAATAGGAACCAATTGATATATCAGACTTATATTACTGAAGAACAGCCTAGAAATATCAATTACCTCACAATAATCTTAATTGTATAGTAGCGAAACAAGATATTGTGGAATCACAAACGATGAGACGAAGATGTTTGTGACTACTTTTTATCTTGCCTATCGGAGAATAAATCTCGAGCAAATCTTAGAGAAGATAGTACTCAATACGATAGAAAATAACAAGATCAGAACACGCACTACAGAGAAAATAGTTGGGTCTGGCTTCATAATCCCAATGAAGTCTTCAAGTCGTTAACCTACATGGTTTCGTGAAAAACCTAAGGTTAAAGGAGAATCGACTCTAGTCGCAACTAGTATCACACATGAGGTGTGGGGATTAGGTTTCCCAGTTGCTAGAGTTCTCCCTTATATAGTCTTTAAATCAGGGTTTGCAATCTAGGTTACCTTGGTAACAAAGCCACCGCTAGATGAAAACCTGATTAAACTCAAGCTAATATATTTCAACCATTAGATCAAACTTAGGTTATTATACGGGTTATTTGATTTTTGGTACTCAGGTTTTGACCCAAACCTGGGTTTGGTCTAACATTTGTCCACGCTTTGCGTTTGGTCTAAAGACCAACGTTGACCCGCGTTGACTCCGTCAAGTGATGACATATTTAACTTTTGACTTAATTAATTTTATTTGCACCCTCCAAAATAATAGTATATTCTTATTACATCCCCAACTCTAAATTAGGATTTGAGATGATCATACTTGATACAAGCTCGAGATTTTCTATTTTTTTCTTGACCTAAAAAATACAACGGATGCTTAGAATCCGGTTCACAAATAATGAATTCTTTCAATTGGAAGATACAC
The DNA here is from genome assembly GCA_023529315.1 of Papaver bracteatum. Taxonomy (NCBI): domain Eukaryota; kingdom Viridiplantae; phylum Streptophyta; class Magnoliopsida; order Ranunculales; family Papaveraceae; genus Papaver; species Papaver bracteatum. The sequence goes on from JAJJWX010001659.1 coordinate 2,283,536, forward strand.
ATCACAAATTATTCAATAACATACCTAAATTTCAATTTCTTGTGGATGTTGCCTATATGAAGCTGCTGCGATGAAGATTTATTGATTACAATGATATTTTTGGCTTGCTGCCACTATCAGTGACGTGATATGGAGATGATTAATGGAGTTGGGCTTTGGTAGAACAGTGACTATCGAGATGGGTTGAGCAGTGATGATGAACTGGTGGTGATGTATGTGGTATCGAATGAGAGGTTGTTGTTTCCTTGCCTCATGGAAGTTGGGCTCGAGTTAGATAGTTGGGATTGGTCGATGATGATGAAGAGAGGATGACGGTGGAGGTCGAGTAACAATGTAGAGAGATGATGGAGCTCGAGGTTATAGAAATCATGGAGCATTATTTTCTACCATTAATGGTGATGGAAATCCATGGAAGAGTTTCTAGTGGATATATCATTCAAACTCAGTTGAGTTCACAGAGAGATAATGGGTTTTTCGAGAAACGAGGTAGTAGAACCACCAAATTTCTTAATGTAAAAATTAAAATGTAGTAAAGAGTGGCTCGTTCAGGCATTTGTACAAGCAAATTGTGTGCGTTTTTTCTGGTGATTCAGATGTGAGATTTTTGGTTATTACTATCACCACTATATTTCCTTCCATGCATTTGACAACAACCCACATACACCAAACCATTAAATCATTTATAAACATCACCGTTCGGTCATCATCACCAACAATGACACTATTTCTTCCCTGTTTGCTTCAGAACTCGCGGTATAACTATTACCACCAACTCCATCTTTTTATCATTTCATCTTTAACCCTTGGAAAATGAGAATCAACCATGACTTGTAGCGATAGAACAACAACCACAGATAACCCATTGTTTCAACCAGCACCAGATCCCTTTCTCTTGCTGATTTTGTCTCAACATTTCACCCAAATTAACCATATCTTAAGATACTTCTTACTACTTGCTCTATCAACTGAACTTCTCCTTAACCAACAAAATATGCACCTCTGCAATCACGTATTTTAAATCCTTCCAAACCCACCACCAGTACCGCAAAAATGTTTCAAACAACAAAAAGTAAAACCCCTTCTTCTCTAATATGTATCGGAGACGGGATAAAATGATTTATAATTTGGGGTGGAGTATGAAATGATTTATAATTTGAGGGTCCACATAAAAATTAACTAGTACAACCGTTGCCACGGTGGAAGGGCCGACCGAAAAAGAATTTGAAGATGGAGTTTAAATTTGATATTGTTGTTTGGGCTCGTTGCGTAGATTTTTTTACAACTTTTCCAACGACATAAAATTTGTAAACTTCTAAGGCACGGATTTTTATATATGTTATATTAAAGTTAGCTTTCCAATTATACCCCTGAAAAAGTAGGATACACAAAGAGTTATAGTAATTGGACTAAAAGAGAGGGATAATCTTGTCTAGTGAAAAAGTAACCAAATGTGACGGGAATCTGCAAGGAATATTCTTTCTCAATCTTTTTATGAAATTGAACATTTACGTTACTCTTCATTTAACAAAAAAGTGGACATAAAAGGGACTCCCTCCCTACGGGCACTTCGGACCCTCCGTTCGGTCGGCCAAATTAAGTCAAAAATTAGACACATCATCACTTGACGAAGTCAACCCGGGTCAACGTTGGTCTTTAGACCAAACGCAAAGCCTGGACAAAAGTTAGACCAAACCCAGGTTTTGGTCAAAACCTAAGTACCAAAAACCAAATAACCCTTATTATACACAAATGAAAAGTGACTTTATTTAGATATGGGTAACCATACCTAAACGTGTACACCTTGTTGGCTTAACAATGGTTAACCGAAGTTAGCCATATGAACACTTTCATATCAACCATATTCATCTTAACTATAAGTAGTTCAAGTGACTCAAACGAAACTAAATCTAGAGTTGTTCAATTGTTTATATTCTCATAGAAGTATACAAGACACAATTGAAGCAAAATCGATTTTGATTCACTCGAATCAATTCATAAATATTATAGCCACAGTTTGAAAAAGATTGCATTCCTTATTATATAAATGTATTAGTTCATGAATAAACTGATTTTAGAACATAACCCACTCAAGTATGCAAACAGGTACGCATACCTAAGTAGCCGGACTTGGACTGTGTTCGCCAGTATGCAAATGGGTACGCATACTGTCGTACACTTCCAAACCTCAGTTGAAACCAGTACGCATACATGTATGCATACTTTAGTACCCGGACTTCAACTGACTTCGCCAGTACGCGTACAGGTACGCATACTCTAGCTCCCTGATTTTACCTGACCAACCAGTACGCATAAGGGTATGCATACTTAGTTTCGGTCTTGGATCAACACATATGCAAGTATGCATACTGTGTTTATAATTCAATCATGGTTAAGTATTCTAAAATCCCATTTCAATCATTTAAAAATTCTCGAAAGACGATAATAGCTGTCTCTCACACAAAGTATTATCTTCAAAGAAATTTTCTAGTGATCAAATGATCAATACGAAACATTCCAAGTCTACCTCAAATGATTGTCTCACACAAATCATGTAAGATGTTGCAAGGCGATTTTCACATGATCATCTTTTGACTTTCGTCAAGAATATAAGATGAACTTGGTTAAAGTGAAAGCTTACCAACACATATTTCGAGAAATATGTAAGCGAGTTAAACTCAGCTCGAAATATCAAATGTGTATAATTGAAGTCTATATAGCTATATGACTTTTGTCTCAAATAGGAGATAGAGTAGATAGACTTCTGAGTGATAGATAATTTCAAGTCTCCACATACCTTTTGTTGATGAAGTTCCACAAGCTCCCCTTAGTAGTTCTTCATCTTCAATCGATGAACGCCGTGAAATATAAAGCTCGACTACACTTTATATCCTAATCCGAGACTTAGATATGAGTAGACTAGAAATCAATACTTATATATTTGGAAACTAAACTTGACAACAAGCTTGAGATAACAACGCTCGCGAGTTCGATCCATCAGTTCTCTAATAATTTCCCCCTTGTCGATTTTAGTGACAAAACTATCAATACATATGGATTACAAAATAATCAACTTTGTAGCTTCTAATCCAAATGCTTGATTTCCTTGGTTCTTCAATCATTAATCGAAATCTTCGTCACTTGCAAGTACTCTAGTGATACAGTGTCATAGTATCATTACACATCATCAAAGTCAAATTGTTTCACAACTTTGACAACAATACTATAGTGTTCACTACACCATATGGCCTATTTTGAGACATATTGATTTTTGGGTTCGAGACACATATACGTGTCTTTAGTGCTTCCACATATATAAGAGTCTCAAATTGAAAATATGAGTTGCTTTAATTATGATTTTTCAACCACTCTTATAAGTGTCTTAAATTTTTTAAAAGTGTCTTAACCTTTTAGTATATATATATATATATCAATTTATTATTTTAATTCCATTTTTAATTTCATTTTAGTTCAAATTTTTTTGGGTTATCTTAAATTAGACAGTATATTTAATTTATAGCATATTTTTTAATAAAATTTGGTCTTAATTAGCCCAGCCTTATCTCTTTATCTCTTCCTTCTGTGTCTATTTTTTTTATATATCTTCTCGACTTCTTTCTTTCTTCTTCTCTGCTCAAAGAAAACAGTGGAAAAAATCAGTGAAATCGAGTGAAACAGATCGAGAGAAACCAGAAATCAAACCATAATCAGAAATTAAGCAAAAAGTTTCGAACTGATTTGTGATTTTTTAAACCTAAAAAGTGGTATGAAAAACCCTATTTTACAAATCAGATTCTTAGATTTTGTAAACCAGATCAATTTTTACTTTCAGCTTGAAACTCCCTAAAGAAGATTCGATTTGTTGAAGTAAAAACCCTAGATCTCTAACCTCAGGTATGAAATACCCCTTCTAGAGAAATCAAAATTTATCTTTGATTTGTAAACCCTAGTTGATTTCTAATTTTTGTGTTTGAAACTTGTAGGAGAAGATTGAAGTAAAAATTTTGGAAGATTCAACTGCAAATCCTCAGGTATAACTCTAACCCTATTTGTTTGCTTTTTTCTCTCGATATTTTGCTAGTTTTGTGTGTTTGATTTTTGTTTTTATGAACTGATTTTCATTCACGGGGTATAATTTGGTTACTCACTATGGGTCTGTGAGTTTTCCTTTTGTTATAATATGTTTGATCTTTAATTTAGAGAATAATGGTTATGGGTATGAATCTGATAAAGGTGTTCGATCTTTATTAAATGGTGATAGTTACTTAGCTTTGTATTGTTTTTAGCTTCAGCTGCTTAGTGATCATGAAGGAGAGGTGCTCAGAGTAGTAGATTTCAGGTCCAATTCTATCATACTCTTGTGTCTGCAGAAATATTTTTCTTATTTGTTTCTTAATTGTTAACTGTGTTCCACTAGGTACAATGTGTCAGGAGGTGAACCTGCGATTCAGAGGACCATATTGCAACTATTGAACAAGTTTGATGGTTTTGATTCATGAGGATATGTCAAAAGTCATTCTTGAGACAAACATAATTGATCTTGCTTTGCTAAAGCCTGGATGAATAGGTTGGGAGATCGAGTTCCCTCTTCCTGTCACCAAAACAAGGAGACACATTTACCAGGTACTTGTTCTCATCCATAAACTGCCACATTATATTTTTGGCCCAAATAGCATAATATTTTGTTAATTGTGTTGTGTGAATGTAGTATGAATTCCTGTGCAGTCTGCATTCTTCGTGTGGTATGTTGTGTGGTTTGATGTTGATATTTGGGTTGTTGATCAGTTTTTACAAATTGAAAAAAGCATTAAGAAGACCTTCGTGTGGTCTGTTGTGTGGTTTGCTGCGGTGAATTGGTTTGCGGCTCTTCGTATGGTTGGTTGTGTGGTTTGTTGTTGTGAATTATATGCTTGTTCCTGGATTTATCATCCCAATGGTTTAAACAAGCATTTACTTTATTTCGTTTCAGGAAACCCATTTATTCTAGATGCGGGAATCACCAGGGAAGATGTTGACATCCAATGTTACCACGAAGTGTGAGCCCAACGCCTAAATGTTTTACTAATGTCCAGGTCTGGATTTGACAGAGAAGGAAACTGCATCTCAGTACTTTCTAGAAGCAACATTCTCTTGGTAAGTATACTAATGTCCAAGTATGGATTTGTAAGACATATGCACGCCTCCTGCAGCATTTAAAGGTTTCACTTTTTGGTCGAATATTTACATGCAGCTAGTCTAATTAAGTTATTTTTTCCATTGCGTATTGACTCTTACTTTTCTATGCATTGACTTCAGAATCTTGAGAAGAATCGCTTAGGTCCTTTGAGAAGAGCATAATGTAGTTCCCCTAACTTGCTTCTTCCTTGGGAGGTACTGTACTATCCACCATATTTTAATTTTTGGCAGTCATGTCTTTGTCATTATTGCTCATCTAGAGTAAAAGTTATAATTAATCTGATACAATGTTTCTTCTCGTAGTTTGACATTCATTTACCAAGACGGTGGTTAATTTCTTCAACCCCCACCATATTTCGTAGGATACCTAGTTCCTTCATCAGTACTTTTGCATCTGTCTTAGAATATTTGCTAGCTTAATATATCTGTGGCTCCTTATAATGAATTTGATTCCATTGTCATCCGTGGGGTTTAGTTTACTTGTGGTTTTGATTCCCTTGTGACTGAACTAATTGGTTTAACTCTCTTCTAGAGGACGATGTAGCAGGTATTTAATTGGAGACGATGAGCACAGTTGGAGTGAGAATGGTGTTTCAAACATTAAAGGTGGATGCTATGCCAAGTGCAGTGACCTCTCAGGAGAAAAAGAACCTTATCTTCAATGCTATCAAGTTTGGAGCTGGTAACACTCCTGTCCTCTTTTACAGACTTATTCATTGACAATTTTGGTATCGATGCATCATGGTTTTGTAATATTTGTTAGTTAACAACGTTTTGTGGGTGTTTGACAGTGTTGGAAAAGGATATATTTGATGAGCAGAACAGAAAGGTGGTATAAACACAAATCTAACCTTTATGATAAAATTTCTTTGTTTAAAATTTGTTTAAAATTTTGTTGGAGCTTGATGGTACTTTGTGATGCATGATTATAAGCAGCAAAGACCTTCTCAGGATCTTGTTAATTTGCGGAGGTAAATTTTCAAGTTTGGTTAATATTAGTACAACACATTCTCCATTACAGAAAATTTCTTACACAAATAGAATGTGGATTTTCAGGGCACCCATGTTGTCATCTACTTACTACTGGATGGACTATTTTTGTAATCCAAACGAATCTTGTCTGGTGGGAGACACAATTTTATGTATGAGGTATAAATGGCTAATAAAAATATGTGCTCAAGTATCTCAATATTTGTCTGAAATTTGATGTGAGATGTGGGTTTGTAGATGAGAAAATGGAGAACTGAGGTTGAGATTTATAGGCGAGCTCATCGACCTAGAAACATCGCTCCTATTTCAATTCTTGTGGACCAGATTATGAATCTCTGTGTTTGTTCTCCAGTGGCTAATGCAGTATCCACTAAGAGCATTTTCCATGTTTTTCACATCCCCAGGTATAATGTGTGGAGTTTTCATTCCCCCCTTAATCTATCTATTTATTTTTGAAGGTTGAATAGGATTGTAAGCAGCAAAGACCTTCTCAGTTTCTTAAGTATGCCTTATTCATATCTGACTATATATATTTCTTCGTTGTTTCTTCATTTCGAATTTATTTGTATTTTATACTTTACAAATAACACCAGGTACCTAACATATTTCATTATTTTTGTTGTCTCTCTTTGCAGACTAACTTGGAAAATCTTCAGAAGAAGAAAAGGGAAACTTTATGTTAGGTGGTGCTGGATTAATTATAGTTTATTTTGTTAAAATTAAGGCATCTTACGTCTGTAATTATATTGATTGATTGTATGGATGGATCCATATGTGATAATAGAATTGATTGTATAATGGATCCATATGTGATAATATATGATTGGGAATGGATTGGCTAGATACCTGTATTCTGGTGGTAGAAATCAAATGTGCAGGTGCAGGAAATCTTGAAATAAGTTTTTTTTTTTTTTTTGGAATCTGATTTTTATTTGAGACGCATATAAGTGTCGCTCAATTATTTTTTGCGTCGCGTTAAATGGGATGAATAAATAAATTTGGTTCACTTACTAAACAATTATGAGACACATATAACCGTCTCATAAATTAATTAAGAGACGTTTATAATCGTCGCTAAATCCGTCTCAAAACATTCCCTACGCCAAAATTGAGACACTTATATGTATCTCAAAAAATCAAGGCAACTCCTACATGTGTCTCAAAACAGTCGATTTGGTGTAGTGGTTATGTATCACTCCCGCTTAATCAATACTTCATCTCATATGAAAACCACCCCCCCTTACATAATGATCTGTAAACCATATGTATTATAGTGTGAAGTACACATTGATTATCCCCCATTTTGTCAATATAAATTGGCAAAGGTATGAAAACTAGTGGGATCATAATAAAATTCTCATAGAGATACTTCATGACTAAAAGAAAACATATCAACTTTGTTTAGATGCAATCATATAGGCGAAAGTAAATGCATTCATGAAGGAGTTTATAAAGATACAAGAAAACTCCTACAATGTTCCACAACCACACTCCCTACAAAGATTTGGAAATTAATCACAAGTTCAATTAAGAACTCTTCCCCATATAATGTCATTCCCGAAAGAACAACAAGAGCGACCTTACTTTCACAATAAAAGAAGGATTTCTTTCGACGTTAACAAATTACATGAAACATGAATTTGTATCCATAAAACTCAATTAAATTAAGCACAAGAGAAACCATGATTAATTTAATCGGAAATGCCCAACATAAGAGAACTTATGAAGCCACGCAGTACTTTCACATAGAAGTGGATCAGGGAAAGACCAATACTGTGGAATATTCATAGATTCATTCTATTTTTCATCAATATTGGCATAAAGACATTTAATAAAATTAATTTTTGTAATCAAAAGTTCATCCTATCATCATTAATATTTGCATAATGACATAATAGGCTTAACTTTTGACATATATGGGACAACATAGTTCACGGACGCAAACACACATATCCCATATTTGTTTTTGCAATATATAAAACCAATAAAGATTAATACTGCAAAATCATCTTCCAAATAAACTTTAGAATTTAAATAAATAAACCTAAAAATATTGCAAGTTGAAAATCGTTGGCAATAACTATGTGTACTCACAATAATGACCATTCCAAACCCCAGTTATCCTTCTTAAACGCAAGAATGAATTCTCATAAGAAGTTTCCTAGAAAAAATAAAAACAAGAAAAAAATAAAAGACTCCAAAACCAACAAAACCGATCATGAGCGGAAATCAAAGACCACTTTCGGAACCCCCACAAGACTTGAGTCCTTTGAGCTTGTGGTTGACAGCATTCACTGCTTCTTCAGAGAAGATATCCTTATGGAGAAGATCTTTAACATGTGTCTTCATGAGAACAAGGTCTGAATTAACCTATTTCAACTCAAATCTTAACACATCAAGACCCTTCATAGTATCAACGAGTTGCAGTTTTGCATCCTCAAAGTATTTAAGAAAATCATGAACCACTTCAGCAGAAACCATATACTCATTCTCAACATCCTGATGAGTATAGGAATAGTAGCATGAGGTATCAGGATTTTGATCATTATCTTCTACTAGGGTTCTTTTCTTCCTCCCTTTGGACTCGAAACCAATAATAAAACCTCTTGTAAAACCACCAGAGCGTGAAGGTGAATACATTCTTGACAAAACAACAATAACCTAGAGTATGCGTATGTGACTCAATAGGTTTGGTATTTAAATAGTTTCTTAGGGAAGGTAACTTTTAGGGTTTCTAAAGATAGTTCGTGACAAGTAAGTTGGGTACACATACGAACACAATCCGAACACCCCAAAAAAAGTACTTTAAGAATCAACAGTAATTTTGCTACGTGAAGATTTTCTTTCACAAATTTTTGGCTCAATAAATTTTATATCTCAACAAAGAAACAATTTAGAGCATAAGAGTAGCAGGCAACTTAGTTGTAACAAAAACTTATTCGAAACAAAAACAAGAAAAATGAAGAGATTCTTGAGACACGAACAATACTTAGGCAGTGTTGTCTGTAGACAATAGTTTAGATATGAACGATAAGAAAATAACTTGACTAATTAGTAAGCATTTACCAATAAGTATACCTGACCATATCTCACTCAACCAGGATTTTTGCGTGAGTGAGATTTCAACCTTGTGATTAATTAGCACAAGTATGAGCCCTAAGCTCATTAAGTGAATGGTGTTCACGGTTGAGTCTCTTTTTCCTTCTAATTCTGGGAAAGAATCCTTTTTGATGTGAAAAATTATCATAAAACTTACTATCATCAAGATACAACGCATAATATGGATTCTTAGCTGAAGAGTTTTGTTTAGAGGGATTCGACAGCCTGTTGATGAGATCCTTGTATCCTTTAATTATCAAATTCAGGTTGTCTTTCATATCTTCATTTTTGCTTTCTTCTGGTACCATTTTCACATCAATAATAACTGCATCTCCATTTTTAACCGAAGAAGATCCTTGAAATCTTCTTGGAAGATCTGTGTTAAAATAGATTTTGCGATCTTGAACATTCGAAGAACAAATATAATTGACTTTCCTGGAAGGATTCATAGGGTGAGTACTGCAACCAATTGGTTTATATATACAAATGTTAGGTACACCTTTGAGAATTGATTTTAAGGTGTGTTGAAGTTGAGTAATAGAATTGTCATTCAACCTGGATTTGCTCTTACGTTCAACATGTCCTTTTGAATCACAAAAGAGATATAATTTCTGATCACCGAATTGATTAGAGTGAACAATCTTAACACCACTGCTAGGAGATTTTTCCTTCCGTGTGATGTGGATATTCCTTGATTAGAGGAAGAACCAGGCACATCTTTTCCAATAGGAAGAGATTGCAATTTAGCTTATGGAACTGAAATCTCAGTTGAGTTAGAAGTGATTGGCATAGTGGACTCTTCAGAACATCCTTGAATAGACAGTTTATTCAAAAGAAGTTCAATTTACAAGGAATCCTTTTTGAGTTTTGCCTCGAGTAAGATTCTTGAAGAGCAAACTTCAGTGTTTTCCTCGCTAAGAGACTTTACATTAGAGTCACAAACTTTTACTATACCGATAAGAACATTGCCATTGTTTTTCAACCGATTGATTCTATCAGCCTGGATTCTAACAAGATTTAGTATCAATTCACTCTCTTTGGCTGCTTCCCTTTCTTCAATAGAGTCAGACTCGTTCGAAAGGTAATCGAGGCAACACTTGTCAATGCAAGTCTGTTTGGTTAGAACACTAGATTCATCTATATTTGAGATTGACAAATCTTTCTCATTAATAGATTTCATAGAAACAGAGCATTTGTTTCTAGTGATGTGTTTATCAGAGATAACACTATTGTCCATAGAGTCAGATCGATACAAACACAGACTTATGAGGTCTTAAACATGTTTGCCTGCTTTGATACCAACTGAAAAATCGGGGGTCTAACAACCACACCCAATATTTCGCTTAGCAATCTATATGGATAAACTCCAATATAATTCCAAGAGAGTCAACTAGACAGTCAGACTCAATCAATGGAAATATATCCAAGAGTTGTATCTCTATTTCTCAATTCAATCTGCAAACAAACAAATAGGAATTTCCGAGCCCGATTGAATATAAGAAATAACTTGGACGATATCAAAAACTAATATCCAAGTGTCAATCAATTTAATTAACAACCCAAAGGTCGGATTCACAATTGATTGAACTTATGCACAACCTGTGATACGCCAATTATATAAACAAATATAATACGGAAAAGAAATAACACAGACACCAGAAATTTTGTTAACGAGGAAACTGTAAATGCAGAAAACCCCCGGGATCTAGTCCAGATTTGAACACCACACTTTGTTAAGCCACTACATACACTAGCCTACTCCAAGTTAACTTCATACTAGAATGTAGTTGATCCCTAACCAATCTCACACTGATCTAGGTACAATCGCGTTCCTTATGCCTAAGAATCTCAGCAAGACTCTGCGCACTTGATTCCCTTAGTTGATCTCACCCACAACTAAGAGTTGCTGCGACCCAAAGTCGAAGACTTGATAAACCAATCTGTCTCACACATAAAGGTCTATTGAATATATAAATCTGTCTCCCACAGATAAACCTATGATTTTTGTTCCGTGTTTTGATAAATCAAGGTGAACAAGAACCAATTGATATACCGGACTTATATTCCCGAAGAACAACCTAGAAATATCAATCACCTCATAATAATCTTAATCGTATGGTAGCGAAACAAAATATTGTGGCAAACGATGAGATGAAGATGTTTGTGACTACTTTTTATCTTTCCTATCGGATAATAAATCTCGATCAAATCTTAGAGAATATAATACTCAATACGATATAAAACAGAAAGATCAGAACACGCAACTACAGAGAAAATAGTTGGGTCTGGCTTAAAAATCCCAATAAAGTCTTCAAGTCGTTAACCTACATGGTTTCGTGAAAAACCTAAGGTTAAAGGATAATCGACTCTAGTCGCAACAATTATCACACATGAGGTATAGGTATTAGGTTTCCCTGTTGCTATATTTCTCCCTTATATAGTCTTCAAATCAGGGTTTGCAATCTAAGTTACCTTGGTAACAAAGCATTCAATATTCACCGTCAAATTAAAACCTGATTAGACTCAAGCTAATATCTTTAAACCGTTATATCGAACTTAGCTTGTTACACACAAATGAAAAGTGACTTTATTTAGATATGGATAACCGTACCTAAACATGTACACCTTGTTGGCTCAACAATAGTTAACCGAAGTTAGCCATATGAACACTTTCATATCAACCATATTCATCTTAACCATAACTATTTCAAGTGTCTCAAACGAAACTAGATCTAGAGTTGTTCAATTGTTTATATTCTCATAGAAATATACAAGACACAATTGAAGAAAAATCAATTTTGATTCACTCGAATCAATTCATGAACATTATAGCCACAGTTTGCAAAAGATTGCATTCCTTATTATATAAATGTATTAGTTCATGAATAAACCGATTTTAGAACATAACCCACTCAAGTATGCATACCTAAGTAGCCGGACTTGGATTGTGTTCGCCAGTATGAAAATAGGTACTCATACTGTCGTACACTTCCAAACCTCAGTTGAAACCAGTACGCGTACATGTACGCATACTTAAGTACCCGGACTTCAACTAACTTTTCCAGTATGCGTACATGTACACATACTCTAGCTCCCAGTCTTTACCTGACCAACCAGTACGCATACGGGTATGCATACTTAGTTTCGGTCTTGGATCAACACATATGCAAGTACGCATACTGTTCTTATAATCCGATCATGGTTAAGTGTTCTAAACTCCCATTTCAATCATTTAAACATTCTCGGAAGACGACAATAGTTGTCTCACACAAACTATTAGCTTCAAAGCAATTTTCAAGTGATCGAATGATCAATACGAAACATTCCGAGTTTACATCAAATGACTGTCTCACACAAATCATGTAAGATGTTACACAACGATTTTCATATGATCATCTTTTGACTTTCGTCAAGAATATAAGATGAACATGGTTAAAGCAAAAGCTTACCAACACATATTTCGAGAAATATGTAAGCGAGTTAAACTCATCTCGAAATATCAAATGTGTATAATTGAAGTCTATATAGCTATACGACTTTTGTCTCAAATATGAGATAGAGTAGATAGACTTCTGAGTGATAGATGAGTTTAAGTCTCCACATACCTTTTGTTGATGAAGTTCTACAAGGTCCCCTTAGTAGTTCTTCGTCTTCAATCGATGAACGCTGTGAAGTATAAAGCTCAACTACACTTTCTATCCTAATCCGAGACTTAGCTATGAGTAGACTAGAAATCAAGACTTATAGTTTTGGAAACTAAACTTGACAACAAGCTTGAGATAATGTTTGCGAGTTCGACCTAGCAGTGCTCTAACACCTACAATACTAGCAATCATGCTTAAACCTTTGGCATTCTATAAAAGAGTTGGGATATTTCTCAGCTTCGATCCATACTGATATTGACTTTGTTTCTTGAATATCATGTTCAGTTAATAGCTTCCACTTATTTGAAATAATAACAAAACTTAATTCCATAGCAGCAACTTTATCTTCCTCTAAATCAAATTCAAAGGTGGGCATTAATTCACCATGAATTGAGATTCGAAAACCTCAGTAACTTCTTAGAGAAACTTTAGTCATGAGTTCCTATATTCCCATAATCCCATCCCAAATATGGCTTTTTTATTTGGAAATTTCGTTTAAGACATAGTGAGAGACGAATTCCTATCCATCAACGTAGTTTAAAGCTGCGTTTCACCCGAAACGTAATGAAAAATCCCATCTGCCCTAAACGTGTTTTATAATAGCGTTTGTTGTTAAACGTAATTATAATGTTGTTAAACGCAATTATAAATTACGTTTTTTTGGCGACGTTATTAATAATTACGTGAACGAACAACATTTAATGAAACGCTTTTTAAAACAACGTTTAGCAAAGACGTAGTTTACCATTACGTTCACATCCAAATGGGGGTGCATGAGCATAGGCCTAGTATGGTGGAACTACGATCTGTAATTATGATTTTTTAACACCTGGCAGGCATAAGAAAATTTTCTTGCTCTTTTCTAAATGGTGGTACATAGACATAGGTTGAACGAACTGAGTACATATGAATTGGGTTATAAATTAGGTCATAGTTCTTAACACCTGGCAGGCATAAGAAAATATAAACGGTCACAAAATGCCGTTTTTTAATTTCGAAACCAAACGCAATTTAAATTTACGTCTAAATGAGATGGGCTTGATGTTAACATTTAACTAAACGTGATTTTAAAGTGCGTTTGAATGAGACGCATTTATAAGTCTCCTCTGACACTAGGTGCGTTTTATAACAACGTTTGGCTAGATGCTTTTTTAGATACCGTTCAAGCCACGCGGGTTTATAAACAACGTTACTTACATTTACCAAACGTAAATTAAAATAGCATTTATGGTTCCGCGGCGTTTAAAATTGCGTTTGTTGTCCCACGAGCTTTATAATAGCGTGCAGCTATATATGAGAATTGCCAAAAAAAAAAAAAAACTCATACTTAGACACTTATAGCAGCCTGCGTCTAGTTTTGTTTCCATATATGACTTATAACAACAACACTAAAGTTGCTCTTATGTTGAGTAAAATGGTAATTTATAACCCATGCACTAATACCCAACTGAAAACTTGTTGCAAACCCTAAGTTCATTAACAAGATCAGAGGGGGTACAATGGAATTCAACTTACCATTGACTAATTTACATAACCGTCAATCCTTATTTGCTAAATTGGAACATTCGATTAAATTCAGCAGATATCTAGTAAAATACCTACTTATTCTATGTTATAAAATCTCACCAAAAATGTGAAATATTTGTTATTTTTTTATAATTTTTTTTTGTTTTAACAATCGACATATTTTAATTCATTATAAAATCAAAATACTGATAAAATGTTACTTACAAGGTAACGAAAACATTAACATACAAAATAATAATAATAATAATAATAATCAAAACCTTAATAAAATTTAAGATATCAATTACAAGTAAATCGCGAAGAGAAATAACAATAAACCGCAAAGACAACAATTTTTGTACATCTAGAAAGGATAAAAGATGGTCTAAACCAGAATCAACTCCGACCATTTAATCTGATTGCCAGATTAAAGGAAATGAGTACTTTGCCCATAACCTTGTAAGGCCATTTGAATTCAAAAGCCTTAAATTACTTGGGTATGGATTCAAAGCGATGCCATATAGAATCGTCGATGCTTTTGAATCGAGAATAGCAAACCACGAACCAACCATCACAGTTTGAAAAAATCGTCCCACAACGACGATAAAAAATTACCCCAAAATAGCAAAATAACATATCAAAGATACCAAAAACAAAATAAAAATATCTTGTTCGATTAACAATTAACTAAAATCTAAAAAGAAAGAAAAAAAGTCTTGCTCAGACTCAGTCCAGAAAGATATGACGACCTAGGAGTTTACTTTTTCATTTTTGTTTTGTTTTTCGAGGGTTATGGACTTTAAGTTATAACTTAATGAGGGAGGATCCTCTCACACACTTATATTCACACTATCTCCCAATCTGAGGGACAATCTTTTTGGTATGTTCTTCTTATAAAGATCTATGTTCCCATTAAGAATGAGCACATTCGACATATAATACTAGTATCAGCCTCATTGAAAATCAGTCGTTAAAAATCTTCAATAGTTAAAATTAAGATTGGTAGATTGTGATGTTTGGTATTTCGGAATGTGCTCATTTTTAATAGGTGTATGTAGAGCTTTCAAAGAGGAACATGTCCCTAAAATATTAGTTTCAATTTTTTTTAGGATTTAGGTTTTATAAGAAAAAATATTGTTCAAAATTTGAGATAGTTTGAATATAATTATGTGAGTGATCCTCCCACTATCTTAATCTAGCTACATCATTCCATCAACAAATACTGGTTAATGAGAAATGCATTAGCCGTTGATAGAAATGTGTGATATGCAGTTTTTTTATTCCGGCCCTTTTTTCTAATTTTACTTGCCTAGCTCAATTCAAATCCACCTTTTAAAATTAGAAATCGGTGCACATGAGTCTTGATGATACAATGCAGTTTCATACGAAAATTAATGATCAACGATTCATACAAAATACGTGACTTTGGCGGTATCATTTTTCTCGTTGGATGTTAAAACCCTTTTCGTGTGCAAAGCAAAAGATAGTAAAGCCAAAAGCCACCCCTTTTGAGCATCATTTCTTTCTCTTTCTATCCGCCACAGAAGAGAGAATCTCCACGTATTAAGTGCATAAACTGACGCCTCATTGCCGTCCATTTTGACTACGCACGTAACGCACCCATTTGTAGAATGGGAATCTGGAATTTGTCCAAACCCCATCCCTAATTCACTTGTTGAGTCTTTTATTCAAATTTTTTTATTAGCACTTGAGTTAAAATGCCACCAGTACAATCAGCTTACTTAATCATTATCAGTAGTCCCCCACAATTTTATACCAGAAACCAATAAATTTGATATGCATTTCTCGGTGTCAGCAAATCATTCACTCGTGACAAACCAGATATAAATAATTATGACATCGTTCTAAAGAATAGAATAGAAAGTAACAAGAACATACCGTAAGAATATAATACCGAGAATGATAAGAATTTATTTGTTGATGTGGATGATGATGAGGTGAGGGATGAAGAAATATCATTTGAAATCCGATGCCGAAACAAGAGAAAGAGAATGCATTATTTTGGATTACCGTTGTAGTAAGACAAATACAAGTATGAGTAAGATCCGATTAAATCGGAAGAAGGATGATTTTTCTAGAAATGAAATTGGTGAGAAGCGGCACTTGTTCATGAAAGCATCGAAGCCATATATTGTCAACCACCCTAGAGGAATGCTGACTTTTATCTCAGATAGCAAAAAGGGTTGGCTTTCGTAAATTTTAGTTCCTAAGTTTTAAATTAAATTCCAACCATTTAGTTTGTTTTTCTTCTTTAGAAAGAAATGCTTGTTTTAGACTATCCACTTATGATATCTAAAATATCTCAAGAACTTCTCGCCAGGATGAAGTTTCAAGATTTCAACAACTTTCTCAATTGCAAGGTACTTTTTTACATGAATATATCCATGGACAAGAAATAGGATCGTGCATTTCAATCTCACATAAACAACAAATGATGTTGCTTGATCCATCAACTATACTGCTACTGCTTGCCTCACTAGAATTGTTGCACCATTCACTTTTTCCTCCACCCATTTTATGTTTATGCTATGCTTGTTGGAATTTGAAGAAAAATATGAATGTATGGAGGTATTCGTTGTTGGAATTGTTGATAAATAGGAATGTTTCAGGTATAAAAAGAAAGGAAAGAAAAGGTGAAAATCATACCGCTATAATGATGCAATTCGACGCCACCAACTTGTTGCCACGTCACCAGTCTTCCACGTCGGTAACGGTCTAAAATTTTGGCCACCAACTTGTTGCCACGGAGTCAGCCCACGTCAAAGATCTGCCATGTCACAACAAATGACATAACGTCGTCAGACAAATTTAACTCGATTAAACTGGGTTGAGTTAGGAAAGAGGGCATTTTGGGGACAATTAACAGTTTTTTTGAAAAAAGTTATGTCGCCCAAAGTGTGACTGTTTTGTACACCATTTTTAAAAGTATGATCAATTTGTAACCAAATTAGATAAAGTAGGACCATTTTGTAATTCGCCCAAAAAATTATTAGCACTTGAGTTAAAATGCCACCAGTACAATCAGCTTACTTAATCATTATCAGTAGTCCCCCACAATTTTATACCAGAAACCAATAAATTTGATATGCATTTCTTTAGCAAATCATTCACTCGTGACAAACCAGATATAAATAATTATGACATCGTTCTAAAGAATAGAATAGAAAGTAACAAGAACATACCGTAAGAGTATAATACCGAGAAATCCGACAAGAGAAAGAGAAGGATTACCGGAGTAAGACAAATACAAGTATGAGTAAGATCCGATTAAATCGGAAGAAGGATGATTTTTCTCAGAATTAAATTCCAACCATTTAGT
The DNA here is from genome assembly GCA_023529315.1 of Papaver bracteatum. Classification (NCBI taxonomy): domain Eukaryota; kingdom Viridiplantae; phylum Streptophyta; class Magnoliopsida; order Ranunculales; family Papaveraceae; genus Papaver; species Papaver bracteatum. The sequence goes on from JAJJWX010001659.1 coordinate 2,301,287, forward strand.
TTGTTTTTCTTCTTTAGAAAAGATTTGCTCAAATCTCTTATAGCTAGTGATGAAGCTTCCGTCGTCAAAAAGACCACCTATGGAGATCCTGTCGCCGGATAAGTTGATGATGAAGATTCCGATGTAGAGTCCGTCGCCGGAGACAACCAAGATGAAGATTTCGTCGTTGGAGAGCATGGAGAGCATTACTATTGATCTAAAAACCCAACCCAATAACCAAGAATCGCCATTAAAGCGAAGATAAACCTCAAAAGAGTAAATAAAACCACCAAAATGGTGTAGATAAGTAGAAAACATAATAAAAACCAAACTAATCTACCAACTAACCTAGAAAGCAAGGAAAAATGAAGAAATCTGCTCAGATCTAGTCCATTTTAAGAGTTGTTTTTGATGATTTTGTTGGAGAAGAAGAAAGAGTGAGAGAGACTTTTTTTTTCCTTCCATATTTCAAATGATGACCTTCTTTCTTTAAACACTTATGATATACCAAGTTTTACACCACCAACGTACATGAACCCAATAATAAAAACCATTTTTTCCGTTCCAAAACAATAGGCACAATGCTTATTATTTTGAAACGGATGGAGTAATGATTTGTTTATTAAATTTTTGCACCACCAACGTACATGAACCCAATAACAAAAACCACTCCTCCATTTCAAAATAATAGACTTATTTATGTGTCTATTATTTTGTAACGGAAGGAGTAATGATTTGTTTAGCAAAGTTTTTAGGTTAGGGAAACTAACCACACTTTAACATGTCTATGTAAAACCTGGGGATGTGGTTGGTGCCTTTAGAGATATTTTTAAATTGTGGCTCGGAGCCAGCCTAGTGTAAAGGTATGCACTTGCACTCCCAGTCCAACGGGATCTAAAACTTAATTCAGGCACATTTGAAGGTATGAGTTTATTTACAAGTTTGATTTTGTTTTTCTGTACCTTTACACTTCCAACCTGGAAATTTTGGCTTTGGACCCTATCCTGATTTTCTAAGTGCCAAACTGTATTGAATCATGTATCGACTCACAAAGGGGACATGTTTTATTTCTTAAATATTGATCCATATGTCAAATCACTAGTGGAAAACAGAAGTTTCGCGACCGTCAGGACAAGTCATATATACGAGTTATACGACCAGTTTTAACCGTCTCTGTTGGGGTCTCTGATAATGCGTCTCTGTTTTGTACGACCCTTAGCTGTGGGTCTCAAAATAACGACCGATTTTAAGGGTAACGAGGTACAGACCCTTAGCCGTGGGTCTCAGATTTAAATTATAATATAAAAAATAAATAATAGATTCAGATTTGCTGAAATGCCTGAATGGCTAAATCTGAAATAACCTGACTGCATCAAAGTCAAGTCAACTCAAATGGAACTTAAGTCATAGTCAAGTCAAATGAAACTCAAGGTCAACTCAAAGTCAAGTCAAGTCAAATAGAACTCAAATGAAACCCAAACTGAAATTCAAGTTTAAATTCAAACTTGAGAATTCCACATTCATTCATTCATTTTATTCATTGGGTTTAAAATTACACAAAAAAGATGAAATTATGGTTCAAGACAATACATGTGCAAGCTAGCTAGTAAGTTATAACAACAAGATGCTAAACTAATAGACAATAAGCTAAAAACAACATGTTAATCATGCTTAAAAAAAAAAACATGTTAAACAACAAAACGATAAGCTCCTCCGATGACGATGAACATAGCCAATACTTCATAACTGATATCAAGTAGATCATCCATGTGTTGTGTCCATGGTTCACATACGACAAAGAACGTCGTTCCTGCAAAGCAAATCAACAACACAATGACTACCACAGTTCACTACCACAAGTTGTATATAATCCAGAGAATATATATGCAGAAAAAAAATAAAACCCTATGAATCCACAAGTTGTATAGTAAGTTCAAATAACATGCTAAACTAATTGACAAACCAATATACGGTATTCTGACAACGTGTGACAGGCAAGAATCGAAATGTTACAACTGCAGAGTTAATGCCAAACCAAAATTAACATATAAAAAATGCTTTGAGACTACCATGCCTCTCACTAAGGTGTAAGCTCCAAAGTAACCAAGATATCAAGAGAACCTACATATCAAATCACAACAATTCAGAATCTATTAAGGATGTGTAACATTCATGAATAATACAAGCTGCAAAGATGAAAAACTTACTCTGCAGTTAAGGAAACAACCTAACAACCCTTGTCGCCACTTTCCATGATGAATCTTAGTACACCACTGCAGGCCCTAAGCACATAAACTTCATTAGTGATGCATAAAGAGCTTTATGGATCTACAAATAAGACCTTTTCAATAAAAATATAAATAATAATTATCATACTCTTCATATTCTTTGTCATAATATAAGTAATCACTCACATAACTGTTTTAGTAATCTAATCTGACTATAACATAGTCAAAGAACAATTGAGAAGACTATTTCACATGTTTAAACTCTTGATGATTATCAACATGGGAATAGACTTTAGAGTAAATCCTGAGCTTAATAGACACAAACACGACATTCAAAGAGGCAATAAGCTAAAGAAAAGGTCTAACAACTTTCGATCCTGAAACTAAGGGTACATAAGTTGTCAAGTAAGGAGCATTCTTGATGGCAGTTGTGAATGACACCTTACATGAATAAGCATATGAAAGCACAGTTTTAAAATGAAATTAATAATCCAATATGAAATTTACAAGACACAATATCAGAACTTGTCCATGGAGAAAGAAAACCAGACTTACTGTTAGTACAGCTAGTGCTAGGCCCGAATTTGTACCCATCCACAACCTTGCAATTCCTTCATGCAAGAAGTCACCCAATTTCAATATGATCCTGGTGGTGATACCTTCTATTTCCCCCTCCTCAATGTCGAACGTTGCTGTTACAAAATAATAGGAGAATCAGCTACAACTGAGGAAATATTGTAGACTAAAATTTTATTTAAACAGAAAACTACAGGATGCAACCTTCTTCCTGAGGATCTGATATTTTGATGTTTTTGTTCCAACTGAATAGTCTCTGGCAAAATGTTTCTGCAATGGATGTAATGCTTCAATCATCAGAAATAATTGGAAGATAGAGAACAATATATGACATTAGATGCTATTTAAAATAGCTTCATAAAAGTTATACAACTTGTAATGTTATAGAATCAAAAACCTTACAAGTATGGAACTGAAGTTTCCTGTTAATTTAGTTAATAAGTAAAGCATTATTGGTTATATGAACCGCAGTGTACTGGTCTTACCGGAACATGGTGGTTACGTACTACACTGGATCAAAGACGTCCATTATAATATCACCAACAAACTTCCTTATTTTGTTTCTTCTTAACTCTGACTTAATATGTCGAGATGGGTCATTTATTGCTATTGTTGGATTGATTGGCAACACAAACTAAACTGTCCAAATGGTTCCAGGGAAAATAAATCCAAATTTGGCACAAGAGATAAAGGTCAAGGAGAAACTTACATGTACTAGAAGAGGATATGTTGCACTACGGATTCGGCCATTTGTCCAAAAGCATCCAAAAATAGTCCACTCGACAGCTGTTAGAAACGCAACACAAATTTATGAGCATCCATACCTATAAGTACCGATACTTTCAAGGTTTGGATGGAACAATTAAGAATTAACTAATCCGAAATAACTCTACCGAAATAACTTGACGAAGGCAGAATCACGGGTTCAACAAGTTGTCCTTAATAATTGAGTAATGATAAACCCCTCACAACGAAGATGTGTCCAGGATAAGACTGCCTGATATAACTAGAGTTAACACAACACAAGTTACACTCTCTTTGAACTTAGCAACATGGATGAAGTAAAAACGTATGGAGAAAACCTAGAGCCAAAGAAGAATTTAGGTGTGCATTGAAAATAGAATTTCGAGTTGTATTTAAAGGAGAAGATACTTGCAAATCAAGTTAGGTTTTTGGTTTTTCTTCAAAAACAAGTAAAAGAAATTTACCATAAATAAAACTCTTAAGAAATAGTTTTGGAATTAATTTCCTAAACAAAACTCGCCAAAAAATAAATCCATGTAGAAAAGGAACTTGGTGCATGGCATATGCGCATATCGCATGGGTCAAAATATGTATTTTGATACTCTACCAAACTAATGTTTTGATTAATTAATTATATATCGACTCAAAAAGTGACTTGTTTTTTTTTTATTCGAAGTGTCGAATGCATGTGAGGCCATGTATCGGAAATTTATGATAAATTGTTGTAAGGAGAGGTGGAATTCAGTTGTGAAAGGTCATTTGTTATCAATACTAATATAAGTTCTATTTACTTAATCCTGCTACGATTTAGAGGATCAAGATTAGGGGTGTCCATGGGCCGGTATGAACCAGTTTTCACCTAATCCGCGTCCAATTCAATTCAATTCAATTCGTATTTCATATTTGGCATGTGCATCCACTCCAGCATCCAATGAATGCACATATGTACAAATTGGGTGCGGATAATCCAATGAATTTTGTTTTAATTAAAATTTATAACAGAGAAAAAAAAGGCAACGAAAATCTGTACATAGGAAATAGGTGAGGATATGTTATTGCCTCACAATCTCTGGCAATTAACTATTTTTTCCATATAGTGGTTTTAATGCGTTTATGCTCTGAAACTACATAGAAGAGACACACTAAACAAACCATGGTATATTCACTCATATAATATTTTCCCAGGTTTACATACAAAGTATCTAATCGTGTGGTATAATCAACGGGGAGAACTCCTGCTTTAAGAGAGAGAAAATTTCTGAAATTAATCTAATAGGTCTGGATGAACAATAGATTTTGAAGGTTGCATCTGAGCCTAGTCTGTAATCCGTTGGATTTTAAAAAATACCATCCGCATCCATCCCATTAGCGAATAGTTTGGACACCCATCTGAAAAAAAAAACACACGGGTGGTCCGGATTAAATCCGCAAATTTCGAGCCAAATGCTCACCCTTAATCAAGATGGGTAATGTGTGCACAAAATGCAAATGGGCTTGACAGCCGTCCCATGACAACATATCGAGCATATAACTAGGTTACCACCCGAACCATGTTTTAGGGCATACAAAAAAAAATTCAAGGCATAAAAAATAGTTTTCTCATCCTAGGTGACCTTATAACGGGTGTTTATTAGGTATTTCAATTACATATATACCCTTGAACCTAAAATCAAAAAACTAAAAACAAAAAAATATTTCTATCCTAAACCACCTCCCTTCTCTCTCAGATTTTTTCCATCGCCGTAATTAATTGTCGATTCGTGAAACTTCGATCGTCGATTAAATTGAACTATATAATGGATCGTATAAAGAAAAAAACAGATGTTAGGCGTTCTAAATACTCTTCTAATCCATGAATTGAAGAAGAAGAAGAACCAATTGAAGATGAAGGTGTAAAAACTGTAATTGAACCAGAAATTGAATTGAAAATTCAACCATTTGAAGTTCCAAATCCTGAAATGAGGATAAGAAGGTATTTCCTACAAACCCAATCTCTTATTTATTGTTTTTAATCGATTGAATGGGTTAAATTACTAAAAATTTAGGATTTTTGATGGTTACAGTAGCGGGTTCGGCTGATATTTGAGTTGATTTTGAGCCGAACTGTTCTTGAAATTTCACCCTGAAAGTGTCTATGAACAGTTCGGATAAACAGTAAATATACATTTTTAGACGAACCCCAAAATGTGTATTAAATTAACTTTAAAAAAAAAATCCAATAGGTTCTTGGCTAATATTATATTTAATATACAAGCCGAACCTAAAAGATATATGGTTCAGCTGATTTGATATTAAGTAAATGAGTTGAACCACAACTTTATTTTTAATTATAACTCCCAGGAGTAGCTAGGTTCGACCTATTATGAAAATTTGGAATAAGCCGAACATTTAAATAGCAAATAGGTGGGGAGTTGTAAAGAAAAGTTCGGTCAATAACTTTAGCCATTTTAGTGAGCCGAACTGTTCATCATATGTAATAAACCAGGTAGGTTCGGCAAGGTTCGCCGAACTAGGGTGAATAGAACCTATTTTTTGATGATCTTAACCTATAAAAATGAAATTAAACATAAGATAGATGTATACATGTGTCTTTGTAGCATTGGTTCCTCATCGATGTATTCATCATCAAGATTTGGCTCACTTCCTAGGGCTTTGAATGTCTTCTTATATAAAGCTCTCAAATATAAGCTTTATAATCCTTCTAGGATCGTATTTTGTTGAGACAAAAGTCAATTTGGTGTCCAAATATGTCCCAGAATAGTGTTAGGTTCGGCTAATACCTTTCCCGGCCAAACCTGAGAAGTGAAATTTACCCCAGGTGGTTGTCAGGTTCGGATGACTCGATTATATCACTTTCAAGCCGAACATATCTCTGTAAACACTTCAAAAATATTGATTAGCAGGATCTAGGTTCGGCTAGCTCGTGCTGATGAGTTATCAACCAAACCTTTTCTCTACAGACTCAAGTCTTTAGGTCTTGTTTTAGCCATAACTTTTTCGTCCGATGTCGGAATGGCCTCATTATTTTTGCACTCTGTTTGTCTTTTCATTCTCTTGAGGTTGAAGATAAGATCTCCTTGATTATAATGAGTTGAATTTGGACCTTGTGTTCTCCATCATTAGACTTCACTTTCTTAACACTTTTAGTAATTTTCACTTTTTTTGTTTGATTCATCATATGAAAATGCTGCACAATAGAAAACATATGTAACAAAAATACAAACCCATAAATGTGTGTGAATTTAAATGTTTTATGGAAAATCAGTAACATGTTCGGCTGATATGATTTTTTGAATATGAGTCGATTTTGGAAAAATATATGGTTCGGCTGATATGATATTTAGAGTGAAAACCGAACCTAACTCTCAAGAGAAGGTTCGGCTTGTAATGAAAATTTCTTATTAACCGAACATTTAGCTAGTAAGTAGGTCAGAAGTTACAAACTATAAGTTCGGCCAATAACTATTGTATTTCGAGTAAGCCTAACTGTTCATGTTCTGTAGTATACAAGTTAGGTTCGGCTGATAATTTCAAGCCGAACCTATCTCTGGTTCGCCGAACTTGGGTGAAAAAAAATCATTTTTTTTGATGATTTCAACCTATACAAATGAAATTAAACATAATCTAGAAGTATACTTGTGTGTTGTTAGCATTGGGTTTCTCATCGCTGTATTTATCTTTTGGATTTGGCTCATAAAAATACAAGTTTTTCCTCACTTCCCCTTCTTCTTCTTTGCCAAAAAACCTAACTTTTTTTTTCTTCCCCAAAAATTATCATCAACACAAACTTTTATAACTTAATTATCTTAATCACTAATCATTTACATTAAACACTAATCAAAATTATTCATTATTATTAACACTAATACAGAAAGGGCAAATTAGCCATTACCAAATATATTTGGTTAAGGGGCTATTGGATTTACTATTTCCAACCCATTTTTGTATTTATTCAGTATGCCCTGAAATTTTCTTGTATTCCCTAAAACAGGGTTCTACTGCCCATGCCTCCACCTATGTCGAGGACCTTGTATTTTGTTCCATTTCGCTAGCCCATTATCGCAGGCTCTAACCCATATTGGCGTGTTAACTTAAATTTTAAACTCTAAGGGTAAGTTTTAGAAAATCCTAGGGTTACTTGTTGGATTAGGTAAAAATATATTGACTACAAATACACATGGTTAAAATCCTAACTGTAAAACATGTGCCTTGAATACGGCTTCTAGATGGTCTAATTTCTAGAAAGTCTAACTCTTCTACATGGTCTAATTTCTTAGTATTCAAAAAGGGAAGGTAGACTAATTCTCTTGCTAGTATTCAAAAAGGGTTAACCCATTTGTTTTTTGTGCAAGGGAAGGTGGGCATCAGGAGATATAAATACTTGATCTACTCCTCTTGTTTTTGCAAGAGAAACATAAGCAACTAAGAGTGAGTGTGAGCCAGTGTAGGCTTGATCTTGAGAGAGGCTTTTTTAATCATAGTCTTGTAATCTTTTTTGAATCATAGTGAAATCGTTATCGTCGTCTTCCAAAATGTAGATCATCTTGATCGAACCACTATAAATCCCTGTGTTGTGTGTGCTTCTTTTACTTTTGATTTCATTTCTATTTCAATTCTTGATTGATTGTGCTTGGAAGAGCCATTTGTCATAACAAATTAGTATCAGAGCTCCGGGTGGAAGCGATCTACAATGGCGGCAAAGTATGAGATTGAGAAATTTGATGGAAGGAATGATTTCAATTTATGGAGGATAAAGATGAGGGCTGTTTTGGTGCAACAAGGTTTGGTGAAAACTTTGAAGGGGAAAACGGGTCTTGGAACAACATTGAAGGATGAGGAAAAGGATGAGCTCTTGGAGAAAGCACATGGATTAATTTTATTGTGTTTGAGCAATGAGGTCTTGAGAGAAGTTGCGACGGAAACGACACCGGACGGGCTATGGAACAAGTTGGATAAGAGGTATATGACTAAATCCATAACTAATCATTTATATCTCAAGAAGAAATTACATACTCTTAGAATGCATGAAGGAATGTCTATTATAGATCATATTGATGATTATAATAAAATTCTCTTGGATTTGGCAAATATTGATGTCAAAATTGAAGATGAAGACCAAGATTTGGGTTTGCTTTGTTCCTTACCACCATCTTATGATAATTTTGTTGATACCGTAATGTATGGAAAAACCACAATTTCCATGGAAGACGTTAAAGCGGGTTTGAATTCTAAGGAGTTAAAGAAGACGGGTATTGATGGTAAAGATAATTCGGGAGATGGGTTGTTTGTTAGAGGAAGAGGAAACCAAAGGGGCGGATTTGATATGAGTAGATCAAAGTCAAGGTCTAAATCAAAATCCAGTAAATTCTATTGTTTTCATTGTAAGGAAAATGGGCATTTTAAGAAGGATTATCCAAAATTAAAGAATGTTGAGAAGAATACTAACCAAGGCACCGCAGCAAATGTTGAAGTAGAAAGTGATGATGGAACGGTTCTCACGGTTCATACCGAAAGCTCGGAAAATGAGTGGATTCTTGATTCGGGGTGTACTTTTCACATGTGTCCTCATAGAGAGTGGTTTACTACTTATCAAGCTAGATAAGGTGGTAAAGTTCTTATGGGAAATAATGTCACTTGTAAAGTGGTGGGTGTAGGTACAATTCAAATTAAGATGTATGACGGTATGGTGAGGACTTTAACTAAGGTTAGGCATGTTCCGAACCTGAGAAGAAATCTTATTTCTTTGGGTACGCTTGATTCAAATGGCTGCAAGTATCAAGGTGAAGGTAGAGTTATTCGTGTCTCAAGAGGAAGTCTTACAATTATGAAGGGCGAGAGAATTAATGGTCTTTATACGCTGCAAAGTACTACCGTGACGGGTGATGCAGCTGTATGTTCTTCAAGTTCTGAAGATAATACTACCAAGTTGTGGCATATGCGTCTAGGGCATATGAGCGAGAGGGGGTTGGATGTTTTGAGCAAGAAGGGATTGCTTTGTGGTCACAAAACAGGCAAGCTTGATTTCTGTGAACATTGTGTCTTAAGAAAGCAGTGTAGAGTCAAGTTTAGTACAACTATTCATAACACCAAGGATATTTTGGATTATATTCATTCTAATCTTTGGGGTCCTTCTCAGGTTGATTCACATGGTGGTGGTAGATATATGTTAACATTCATTGATGATTTCTCAAGGAAAGTATGGGTATTCATACTTAAACACATAGATGAAACTTTTGTCAAGTTCAAGCAATGGAAGACTATGGTTGAGAAGAAAACCGGAAGACAAATCAAGTGCTTGAGGACAGAAAATGGTTTGGAATTTTGTGGGGGTGAGTTCAATGAGTTCTGCAAGGAGCAGGGGATTGTGAGACACCGCACAGTCAGAAAAACACCACAACAAAATGGTATTACAGAAAGGATGAACATGACCATTATGTAGAAGGCAAGATGCATGCTCTCCAATGCCGGGTTACCAAAGCAGTTTTAGGAAGAAGCAGCAAACACATCAGCTTATTTAGTGAATAGATCTCCATCGAATTCCATTGAGTGCAAGACTCCAAATGAAGTTTGGACAGGTTCACATGCTAACTATGAAGACTTGAAGATATTTGGATGTCCATCCTATGCTCATGTAAATGAGGGGAAGCTAGAGCCTAGAGCAAGGAAGTGTATATTCCTTGGGTATGCAAAGGGTGTGAAAGGCTACAGGTTATGGTGTCCTGAAGAAAGATCAAACAAGTTTCTTATCAGCATAGATGTGAAATTTGATGAGCAATCGATGTTGAAGCCAAAGAATGGAGAACTAGATGGAATAGTTGAAGTGGGTGTTAGCGACAAGGTAGAGCTTGGTGGCAAGGTGGAACTTGAGATGCAAGATCAAGGAAACAATAAGACTGTTGTTTCTAATGATGATGATGATCAAGATATCGTGCAAGAACTTGCCCAGGAAGAAGAAGCACAAGATCATCAGTACAATCTTGTAAGAGACAGAGAGAGGAGGCAAGTCAGACCACCTCAGAGATATGGCCATTCTGATTTGGTTGTGTATGCACTTGCAGCGGGTGAGAGCATTGTTAGGGATGATCCAAGAACCTATGAAGAAGCAATCGGTGGTGAAGAATCAGCAGAATGGGGAGCATCTGCAATTGAAGAAATTGAGTCTCTTGACAAGAATGGCACTTGGGAGATAGTTGCAAGACCAAAAGGGCAGAATATTGTTGGAAGCAAATGGGTCTTCAAGAAGAAACAAGGTACTTCAGATGGTGAAGTAACACGGTACAAGGCAAGGCTTGTGGCAAAGGGGTTTACACAAAGACAAGGCATTGACTACAATGAGGTATTCTCTCCTGTTGTTAAACATAGTTCTATTAGAACATTGCTTGCTATAGTTGCTTTGAAAGATCTAGAATTGGAACAACTAGATGTTAAGACGGCTTTCCTTCATGGTGATTTGGAAGAGCGTATTTATATGCAACAACCAAAAGGGTTTGAAGTTCCTGGCAAAGAATACCATGTATGTTTGTTGAAGAAATCTTTGTATGGTTTAAAGAAATATCCAAGGCAGTGGTATAAACGTTTTGATACGTTTATGTTGGAAAATGGATACAGTAAGAGTAAGTATGACAGTTGTGTATATTACAAGAAACTCCAAGGTGGTTCATTTGTGTATTTACTCTTGTATGTTGATGATATGTTGATCGCTTGCACAGACATGTCAGAGATACAGAATTTGAAGGTGCAGTTGAGTAGTGAGTTTGAGATGAAAGACTTGGGTGCAGCAAAGAAGATATTAGGCATGGAGATTCATAGAAACCGAGATGAAGGCAAGTTGCATTTGTCCTAGAAGGCTTACATCGAGAAGGTGTTGGAGCGGTTTGGTATGAAAGATGCAAAACCAGTAAGTACTCCTTTGGAAGCTCATTTTAAACTTTCTAGAAGGCAATCACCTCAAACTGCAGATGAGGCAGAGTATATGTCTCAAGTTCCATACGCAAGCGCAGTTGGTAGCATCATGTATTCTATGGTTTGTACAAGGCCGGATATCGCACAAGATGTGAGTGTGGTAAGAAGATACATGGGAAGTCCCGGGAAGGATCATTGGCAAGCTGTAAAGTGGATTTTGAGGTATCTAAGGGGCAATACAAATGTTGGTTTAGTGTTTGATAAACACTATGGTGATTCGACAAATGTTGTGGGATATGTTAATTCTGATTATGCAGGTGATCTTGATAGAAGAAGGTCATTGACAGGTTATACTTTTACATTGTGTGGTAGTACTATCAGTTGGAGTTCGGTTTTGCAAAGTACAGTTGCATTGTCTACAACTGAGGAAGAGTACATGGCAGCCGCGGAAGAAGTGAAGGAAGGTATATGGATGATGGGTTTGGTTGGTGATTTGGGTTTCAAGCAAGAGATTGCAACTTTGTTCTGTGACAGTCAAAGTGCCATTCACTTGACCAAGAACCAGATTTATCATGAGAGAACGAAGCACATCGATGTCAGGTATCATTTTATCAAGGATGCAGTTGAGGAAGGTAGGATAGCGATGCTAAAGGTTCCTACAGTGGATAACCCTGCAGACATGTTGACAAAGCCGGTTCCAAGTATCGAGTTCAAGCATTGCTTGGACTTGGTTGGTGTCAACAGGTGTTGAGAGCCCTTGAGGGGTTGAGTGAAGACGATGATGATGAATGGTTATGGTATTCAAGTCAAGGTGGAGATTTTTAAAACATGTGCCTTGAATACGGCTTCTAGATGGTCTAATTTCTAGAAAGTCTAACTCTTCTAGATGGTCTAATTTCTTAGTATTCAAAAAGGGAAGGTAGACTAATTCTCTTGCTAGTATTCAAAAGGTTTAGCCCATTTGTTTTTTGTGCAAGGGAAGGTGGGCATCAGGAGATATAAATACTTGATCTACTCCTCTTGTTTTTGCAAGAGAAACATAAGCAACTAAGAGTGAGTGTGAGCCAGTGTAGGCTTGATCTTGAGAGAGGTTTTTTAATCATACTCTTGTAATCTTGTTTAAATCATAGTGAAATCGTTATCGTCGTCTTCCAAAGTGGATGTAGATCATCTTGATTGAACCACTATAAATCCTTGTGTTGAGTGTGCTTCTTTTACTTCTGATTTCATTTCTATTTCAATTCTTGATTGATTGTGCTTGGAAGAGCCATTTGTCATAATACTAACATATGTAATCAAATCAGAAAAATCTTGTCTACAAATATTTATTGCTAACTTAATCAATTGAGCATTCTTAAGTCCAAATACTTCAAAAATGAGGACTTGTTACACGTTAATTAAGAAATAAAAAAAAATGAGGACTTGTTACATGTTAATGGGAAGAAGACTAGAATTTGAACTGACATTTGGATAATCAGTTTAAACACCAGGATTGAACCACTTCATCTTATAACAAACCAGTAGAAAGAAGGATTAATAATCAAGTTGCTCTTAGTGTTTTTCATAAAGAAATGTGAAGGCTTTATGGGAAATGCCACTGCCTCATATGATTAAACTTTTCACTTGGAAATGTCTCAAAGATATAGTTTTCCACTGGACATAGGCTCTCTCAATAAATAAAACTATTGAAACTCACTCTGGTATCTGCAATCATGAAGAATAGTCTCTATACCATCTTTTCACTAGTTATGACCATGCCAAAGCTGTCTAGATTGTTGAATATGGCAAGGAATCATTGTCAGTTTGTCATAGTTCAGACCCTCTCTTGGTTTATTGATGTCAACAATATAAGAGTTGTTGGGCCGAATACTTAGAGGATAGCTCTCATGGTGGGATGAAATATTATTTAGAAGAAAAGAGAGAAATACATATTCCAGAATAAAATTTTAAACCTTACTACCGTTGTTTCTAGAATCAAAAATCATTTGGTTAATTTTAGTTTGTATAAACAAGTCAGCACTAGTCAGAGATCTATTAACACATAACCTAATGTTAGATGTCAGGATAACACTACTTTGTCAGATAGTCGTGATGTGGTCAAGGTAGTCAATATCGGTTGTATCGGCCGATATTATAGGTTTTTATCGTGTATCAGAAGAAACCTTTACGATATCTAAAATATCGGCGATACAAGGAGTGAACGATAAAAACGCTTGTATCGTCCGTTACGAACCGATATATCGGGTTCACCGATACACTGATAATATCAGTAACGGTATAAATTATATAAATCTCAAAATATGTAAACAATACCCTTCCTCCTATTAATCTCATTCTTTTGTACTCTTGAAAACTCAATCAATCAGTAAAGAATTTCCAACTATTTCATTTTTTTAATGAGTTTCTTATCCTTGAAACAATTATGATTCTTTATTGTTCATTCTCTTTCTTCTGAAGATTTATTAAATGAGAATTCATTATTGTTAACGCTTTTATCTTCTACATCATTAATTCAGGTTAGTAGCAAAGATATGGTTATCTGAAATAGATGTAGTAAATATGGGATAAAAAGTGGAATGGGATTGAATTTGTATTGTTTAGCTTTTGATCGTGAGAATTAATGCATCATATGACACCAATTTTTTTTAAATCGAAACATTTATGAATATTTAAATTTGTTAGTCTTGATGATGTATCACGATAAAAACCTATATTATCTCTTGTATAGGTGTATCGGACCCGACCAATACGATACCGATACACTATATTAACTAATTTGGATGTGGTAATAATAAATGTTGATGCTTTCTTCGACTATCTTACTAATGACATGGACACTGGAATGGTGCTTTGTAATCATGAAGGTGAATTTGCAGGAGTCAAAAGAAATAGAGTGTTAGATTCAGAAGCCATATGATGGGTTACGTTTTTTTTTTCCTTCTGATTTTGGTGCGTGCAAGACCAGCTCGGAAATCGCCAACTCATTTTGCTCAAAATGCGGTCTAATGTAAAATCGACCGTCTTAATCACTAATAATCGAAAATGGCTTGTAATCGGAAATCGAAATGGTCTTATAACATTTAGCGATTACTCAGCGAATAATTAGCCTTGGAGAGCCGTGTTGACTACATTGATTGGAGGTGTGATTGTTTTCCAAACTTTTTGTTTCTATTTCCCATTTTTTTTAATAGGATCGGGTGTCCTTGACCTCCTTTCCATTCCAAATAAAATAAAATATATCTAAGAGATTAAGAAGAGAAAAAGTTGTAATTAAGGAGTATAGAAAAACTTGGATTAACTCTTTGTTAGTAGGCAAGCTATGCCTGAACCTGCTTGAGTTTATCAATAAATTTCCTTCTATCTAAAAATACTTGAGCAGTTAAGCATCAAAAGAATCTTTACTGGGTAGTCATTTTTTTGTATCTCTCTGCCTCCAAAGAACAAGACATGTGCAATTTTAGTCACTTTCAAAAAGATTCCTTTGGCGAAACTTTTTTGCCCAAACAGCACAATTTTTTTTTGCGCACATTCAAATTGATGGTAGATAAATCTCAAGAAATCCCCAACTAAGTTTCAGCATTAGGCCGATTCCTATTGGCATAGCAAACCGGCCAGTTTGCCAATTTTGTATTCATTATAGAGCTGACAAACAAGCAAATTGGCCTGGCTAAGTGGTAAATTTGTCACTTAGTCACACCAGGTCAAGTTTCCACTTAGTAGCCACTTAGCAAAGTGGCATGACAAAACAACTTTTATAACTCTCACCATAGGAACCGGCCAGTAAAACCGACTCATGTATAATGGTAAATGTAGAATACCAACTTTGACTTCTTTAAACATTTACTAGTCTGTCGCTTAAGTCTTCAAAACTCGGAAAAGGTTGCATATAGAATTATTCATGAAACGATGTACTTTTTTGAAGTTGGTTACTTCTGGAATTCTAAGAGAGTGTAAAAGTAATCAATATAAATAGCTCGGAAATGAGGAAATCCAGTCTCCCGGCCGAGATGCTGAAATTCTTGTTCGGTCCTATGTTTACCCTTAGCACGATAGATAGTCATGACAAATATGTCCCCTTCAAGCAACGCTCGCGTCCTATGGCTGCTGTCTGATTCATGAGGCAGCACTGGTTCACATGCGATCAATTTCCCCCCTACCGGAAGTGCATCGTAGCAATTCTTCATTATGGCTTTGCATTCATCATCTGTCCAGGTTGTCAATACCCACTGCAATGATAAACAACAACACAGCAAATACCAACCAATATCAACATCTATGTCACCAATTTAACGCTCAAATAGTGTGTATGCCTATGCCATGCCTAATCCTGGAGAATAAGCCCAACTGCGCAAGTACGCCGCAGCGTTGGGCTTAATAGCACTGGCAAACATTTTAAAGGTTAAAATGAGATCGTAATTGAACGTGTTTCTAAGTTCTAACCTCTATATCAAGAGGACATCAAGATTATTATTACCAGACAAACCATAGAGGTATCAAGATTGAATGACAATTACACGGAAGAAATCAGTGAAAGCTGGAGAGAGACAAACCACCTACCTTCATGAAGATAGCATCAGCTTCGGGAATTGACTTGAACATGTCCCCACCCACGTGTTTCACTCCTACAAAACGGAACGGTTTTACACTTTGTTTGAGTAATTTCTAACATTTCCGCACCAAAAAAAAGTTATTTTCATAAGAAAAAAACTCACCGGGGATAATCGGAGCTTTAGAAACAACTTCCGGGAGATCAAAATTGATACCTTCCGTAACATTAGGGTATTTCTGTAATATCATCTTCAAACAGTCACCGGCACTACCACCAACATCAACTAACCGTTGGATCCCTTTAAACCCGTCATCATAACCATTCAATATAGCTTTCATGAACGGTACAGATACACCGGACATAGCTTTCTGCATCAATTTATTCATTTCAGGATTATCACCATAGAATCCATAAGCTGATCTTCCACCATTCACTTTCACAAAAGGTTCAACTTTAGAGTCCACAACAGCTCCATGTACATAAGGCCAAGATTTAACCAACGCATCTTGATGGTGTTGGATAACATAAGGACCGTACGACAATCCATCTTCATCAGTCGCTAGTGTTTTTCCGACTTCTGTCAGTGAGTATTTCCGTTCTACTGATTCTGATGAAGGGGTGACGATAATGTGCTCTTCGAAAACATCGTAACTGGTCAGCATACGAAGAATACGTTGTAGGTTTTCAGGATCTCCTCCTCCGGATGGAAGATTAATACGCGTCAGGATCTGAGAAGGAGAGAGAGGAATGTTTGATCCGTTTGCCCAGATAGCATCAGGAACATTGAGACGTACGATTGCGTTGAGTGACATTGGTACACTTATCATGTTGGCTAGTTCTAAGATTTTGAGACGAGCTTGATTCCTTATTTCTGTGGTTTCATCTGCCATGGCTCTTCTTTGCTCTAAAGTCTGTTAGAGTTTGTGATTCTATAAAGAGTGAGAAGCAAAAATGATTTTGTGATTCTGTAAAGAGTGAGAAGCAAATATATATGATTTTGTGATTCTATAAAGAGTAGAGAATGGATAGTAATGGTACATATCTTAACAATGAATGATACTTTTGTAATACTTAATTTGGATTGGTAGGTTTTGGGTGCTACATACAGTGGATTAGTTGAATCTAAGAAAAGGACGTGATCTGTTCATTTTGTTTTTTTTCTTGGATTATTTACGTGAAAGAGATGAATATACTGTCAGATGATGAGTCAGGTAATCTAATTTAATTGATACATAGATGCCTTCCTGAGCTGTTACTTCGTCACCCGGTCCGTTAATAATTTCTGTTTAATTGATACATAGATGCTTCCTGAGCTGTTACTTCGTCACCCACTTTTTGATGGGCAAGTTTTCACCATGCCACGCCAAGCTACTCTGCAGGGTGAAAATTGTGCACCCCTTTTTTTTTCCTAAGATAAATCTCATATAATTTTATTTATGAAAAATAGAGATGACATGGATTTCAAGGACATCAAGATCAAGGACCAATATACAATTAAGAGGTATTAAAAAAGAGTAATTTGTGAAGAACAATAACGAACTATCAAGTATTAACAAGAATATCAACCAATCCGAATATTAAAAAAATGGTTTTGGGATTATAATTCCTGGTTTGATTGGGGTATACCCAGATTACCAATTTCAAGGGGACATGGTGTGTCATTATTAAAAACTTTAATACCCTTTAACTAATTAAATCTTAAAAATAAACCTATTTCTTAATTTCATTAACCCTAAAATTAAAAAACTAAACAACTCTTAATCTTCTCTTCTTCTTCTTCATCTTCATCTTCCATCAACCAAAGCCACATAAAAATCTTCAACTTCGATTTTCCAAAAAAATTGTTGACTCTACTAGCGAAAAGATGACTATAAATGGTGTTTAAACTCAAACCCATCATTGTGTTGTGTGATTTGATTGTTATATTAGGTTAGAAATCGAAAATTATGATCTGTGTTTTAGGTCGGCAAGGTCGTAACATGCATATCTTGCCGACTTTTCATAAACCATGGCATATGATCGTAAAAAATTCAATGTTCTACAGGTATTTTTTAAATACCTTTTACTAAATAAAATTTAAGGGTATTTTTTAAATACCTTGTTTACTAAAAAGCAATAGGAAGGGTATTTTTCAAATACCTTGTCAAAAAAAACAAACCTAAGGGTATTTTTTAAATACCTTGTCTACCAATATTTTTTTAGCAAATTCGCTGGTTTTTTTTTTTGTAGACCTTGCCGACTAATATTTTTCAATATCCATCTCATGTGTGTCAAAAAAATAAAGTCGGCATATTCTTCATTTAAATACCTTGTCGACCAAAAAATGGTCGGCGTTTTCTTCATCCAAGGACCATGCCGGCTAAACCCGGTCGGCATCTTATTCAAACGTATACCATGCCGACGAAATATAGCCGGCACCTTATTCAAACGTCGACCTTGCCGACCTATCACATTTTTGAAAACCAATTTTTTTGATCTTAATCGAACTCATAAGACAGATTAAAGGTTTAACCTACTGAATTTTCATTTTCAAAATTTTAATCTAAACTCAATTAATTAACCTAATCAGTTTTTTAGTGTTAATTAAACAAGGGCATTCTTGCCATTTTGAAAATATTTGGTTAAGGTGTGACCTCTTTTATTTCAAAATGACCCTATTTTGTCTCATTTGGTATACCCCAATTAATATGGGTATACCCCAATCAAGCCAGGTTATAATCCAACCATTTTGATAGAGTTATTTCTTCTTGAAAAAATAATCTTCTTATAAAAATATGAGACTAATATGCCTAGATTTTTGAATCTTAATTACCATACTTGAACTTCCATCCAAAATCTCAATTGAAATCACAAAGAAACGCCTTGAGAGAGTATAGAGAATCTCCATAAAGGAGATGACACAAATAAAAATGGCAAAACACCGAAAAAAACACCATAAAAACCTACTTAAATTAATGGATATTAAAACAAAAACTTAACAAATCTAACCTAAACTACTAGCTAGTATCTAAGGGAAAATAAAAATAAAAGGAAAGAAACCTAAGGTGTTTTTTAGGTTTTGAGAAGGAGTTAGAGATTAGAGAAAAACTCTTTTATGATGTTAAAACCTTTGAATTGTGCACCCCAATATTGTAGATTATAAGTTGACAGGCAAGTAGGGGGAGAATTGTGGTTATGAACTTACCATAAAAAAAACCGGTTATATTTTGACACACCGCTCTATAAATTTTTTGAGGTGACTGCTAAACAGTAGGGTGGAACTAGGATTCATTCTAGGTTTTTTTTTCTTTTTTTTATGGGTTATTTAGACTCTGTGACTAATTTGAGTTTGGGTCCTAGAAAATTGTTAAGTGGTTAATACATAAGTAGATAATTATATGTAAGTGCATACTAATTTATAAATTCAGATAATGCCGCACTTGCGAGTATGGGCAACAAAATTTCATGGCCATTAACAAGGGTTCCACTTAACTGAGAGGGTACCAAATCCCACTATAAATAATGTTGCAAAATACTTTTTGTTAATGTACATATTAGGCCGAAAATTCGTTATACTTATTTTGGTGGGGTAAATCATATAAATGGTAGACTACAAAAGTTGTTGACTTTAATTGGAGGACTAAATTATACAACTTTGAACTATTGGAAGTGTAATAGAAGGATATGTTTCATTTTTTATGTTAGTCATAGTCTATTAGTTCGTATGTCAGTTGGTTTACTCTGTCTCGTACAAAATGGTTCCCATGTATGAGCTATCATATCCTTTTACTATACTCTCTTGAGTATATGTATTCCGAAATCATTTTCTACTCTGGATAATAATGAACATCTTCCTAATTCTTTTACCTTTAGGATGATATCAGTCTGAACACCAAAATTAGGTTTTTTGGTTTAGATCTTCTCAGTTTCTTTCGTTGTTTAATCTTCTCAATTTCTCCTTTTATTGGTTGATTAATCTTCATCAACAAATCAGTGTCCCGTTAAATTAATCATGTAAATTCCTCTATTAAATCTGTTCCCTTCCACAATCTTACTAATATCATACATATTAAGCTTTATGATGATAACTACTGGCGTGGAAATCATTAATTACTCCAGTTCTCATAAGATTTAGGGTTATCAAATAAGTCGATTGATCTAATCCTTAGCTAAATTCTAAATCAACTTCTTGGTCTAGCTACAATGGATACTCAAACTATTAATCCTTCTTATTCTAATTAGCAAGATGAAGATATATGCGTTTTACAACTTCTTAATGCTTCAGTTTATCATTTTGTCATCACTCATGTCTCGGATTCTTTTACTTCATAGGAATTATAGGAAAACTTAAAGAAAAGGTCTGGTGCTTCTTCATCTGTCATAAAGTCAATTACATACTCAATTACAAAACTTACGATCAAAAAATATCAAATCAAGTAGCTGCTTGTGGATTAAGAATTATAACAATAAACTTTTAGTCCCAGTTCTTAGTGGTCTTGGTCTTGATTATCAAGCTTTTGATAATTAGATTAGGATTTGATCCCCTCCAGTATATTTAAGTGAGCTTCGTAACTTTCTTCTAGTGAAGAAATCATCATATCTTGAAGGATACCTTCATTTAAGTAGATGAAGATTGAAGGATTTTCTCGCATCTTTTCAAGCTGGTGATGATTATCAAGCATTTTTTTTTTGCTTCTTCTGGATATCAAGGTGATTACATATTCTCTCATCCTAGCTTTCACAAAAATTTGTGTGGTCGTGGTTCTGGAATTAAAGGTACTTTTAATAGTGGATTTCGTCCTTCCCCTGCTACTACTGGTATGTTTCCAAGATTCACTCCTCCATTAAGTTTTACTTCTCGGATTATATGTAAGATATGATCTAAAGCAGGTCGTACTATTTTGAATGCTATCACGTATGAACTTTTCCTACCAAGGACAAGAGCGGCCTCCTCAAAATATGTGTGCAGTGCTTGCTCATTAAACACTCTAGTGAGAATCCTTGGTATATTGATTCTAGAGATACAAATCATCTTGCTTCTAATGTGGATGATGCTGGTACTTTTACTTCTTACAATGGACCTTATCAAGTAGATACTGTTAGTGGTGAAGGTATGTTCATATTTCACATTGGAAATTCAGATTTTGTTCTTTAGTTTTTTCTGTACAAAATATACTTTATGTTCATAACTGTGCACATAATCTAATTTTTATACACAAATTCAATAGAGACGATCAATTTACTCTCACTTTTACTTTTACTTGTACTTATTCGGATTTTGTTGGTAAGGATGTTAAATCTCAGAAGATATTTTTTCAAAGGATCAATAAAAGTTGATTATATCCGTTACACTACAAGATTTATCTATGTGCTTCTTTTACTGCACTTTCTTGTGTCAAAGTTCATACTGCTACCTGGCATATAAGATTATTCCAACATATTTTTAATACTTATGAATAAAGTTTGTATAATCTTACAATTATCTGATTTTCTGCATGAGACTTTAACTTGTATTGAGTATAATCTTAGTTAGGAGTCATAAGCAACTATTCATGCTATCAGATTCTATAACTCATACTTCATTGGAGTTACTTCATCTTGATGTGTATGGATGCATACGCTTGTTACTTTTATATCTGGGTAAAATTATTATGTAAATATAATAGATGAGTTCACAAAATTTTGTATGGTATATCTTCTTGATGCTAAGTTAGATTTCAAAGTTATTTTCTTTCCTCTAAAGACCTTAATTAGTTGAAAATCTATTTTCTTGCAAAATCAAAATGTTGAGAACAAATGATGGGGGTGAATTTGTGACCAATGAGTTAGGATCTTTTGTTTTAGTACATGTTATTGGTCATGAGATAACTTGTCATAAACAAGCTAAAATGTTGTGGAAGAATCAAAGCATAAACATCTCATTGAAATTGTTAGAACTTTTATCATCCAATCTGGTGTACCCGACACATTTTTGGTTGAAGCATTATCTCCTGCTAACTATGTAATGAATATATTACCAGTTAAGTCTTTATACATGAATTTTATTTATGCACCTTTGTTTCACAAATCTCCAGATAATAAGTTTCTTAGGGTATTTGCATGCCTATGTTTTCCTTAGTTAAAACCATATACCAAGCAAAGATTTTGTTCTTCTTGGTTATAGTGATCAGCATAAAGGACAAAGATGTTTGGATTTTCTTCGGGTAAGATTTATGTTTCAAGACATTTTGAATTCAACGAGCAGCATTTTTTTTATTTGTTGTTTCTATTACTTCTACAATATGTACTTTGGATATATCTCCTGCTAGTTGGTATTACTTCACCAACTTATTCTATGGTTGTTAAAATATGATATTTTGGAACAAGCTGATACTTGGAGTTTAGCTCCTCATTCTTCTGACCAAAACCTTGTAGGGTGTAAATGGGTTTTTAGCATTAAGGAAAAATTTAGATTATACGGACACCTGTATCCATGTTGTTAAACAAATTACCATCAAGCTTATTATTACTTTTGTTGTTAACTCAAATTGGACTCTCAACCAGCTTGATGTTAGCAATGCCCTTTTTACATGGAAATCTCAAGGAGGATGTTTAAATGTCACATCCACTAGGCTTCATAATAGATGTTGCTCATACAAATTATATATATAAATTCAAAAAAAAAGTAACTTTATGGCCTTGAGCAGGCTCCTAATTCATGGTGTGTGAAAAAACTGGGGTACAACAACCACACCCAACTATTTCGTTCAACAATCTGTATGAACTAAACACCAATATAATTATGAGAGTACCAACTTAATGAAACTCAATCAAGAAAGATATCAAAGAGCTTTATCTCTTTCTTAACATAATAAGAAAATCAAGCAGATACGAATCCGTGAACCTGATTGTTATGAGAATAACTCGGATGGTACCAAAAACCAATGTCCGAGTGTCAAACAAGTTTTATCCAACAAACAAGGTAGGATGTATCAACTGTGATTGAACAACGTACAACCTATGATATTTCAATTATATAGGCAAAATATAATGCGGAAAAGAAATAACATAGACACCAGAAATTTTATTAACGAGGAAACCGCAAATGAAGAAAAACCCTGGGACCTAGTACAAACTTAAACACCACATTGTATTAAGCCGCTACAGACTCTAGCCTATTACAAGTTAACTTCGGACTGGAATGTATAGTTGAGCCCTAACCAAGTCTCACACCGATTAAGGTACAATCACGTTCCTTACGCCTCTTGAATCTCGCAAGACTCTGCGTACTTGATTCCCCTAGATGACGTCCTTTGCATCCTATATAAGTTGCTACGACCCAAAGTTGAAGACTTATAAACAAATGTGTCCCCCCACAGATAGGTCTATTTTATTTGTTGTTTCCGTCTTAAGATAAAGATCAAGGTGAACAGGAAACACAACTAATAATCCGGTCTTATACTCCCGAAGAGCAGCCTAAAATATTAGTCACCTAACAATAACCTAACTGATTAACATAAGAAGTTATTGCGGAATCACAAGAGTCTGAGACGAATAAACTCTTGTGATTACTTTTTATATCTTACCTATCAGAGATAAATCTCGAGAAAACCTTAGAGAAGATTAAACTTAATACGATAGAAAAAGTAATACCAAGATACACAACTACAAAGAAAATAGTTGTACCTGGCTTCAAGAATCCCAAGCGAAATCTTTAAGTCGTTAAACCTAGTAATGGTTTTCAAAAAACTGGAAACCTAGGTTAAGAGAGAATCGACTCTAGTTTGCAACTAGGACACACAAAGTATCGGGATTAGGTTTCCCAGATGCTAGAGCTTCTCCTTATATATGCTTCCAAATTAGGGTTGCTTACAATCAAAGCTAAGATAGCTTAGTAACAAAGCAATTAATATTCACCGTTAGATGAACTCATGATTTAAGACTCGAGCTAAGTTTTCTTAGAAAATAAGCAATCAATTTCCACTATTAGATGGTTTAGCTTGATACATACAAATGAAATATACTTATATTCATATATGGATAAACCGTACCTAAACGTGTATAACAAGTTGGCTCAGTAATAGTTAACTGAAGTTATCCATATGAACACTTTTAGCTTAGCTATATTCATCTAACACTTATAGACTCAATATGATAATCAATCAATCATGATATATAATCAAATATATCCAAATGTGTTTTAAAAGAGTTGTTCAAATGTTCACTATCTCATATAAATATTTGAAAAGACAGGTATCTAACAACCATACCCAATATTTCGTTTGGCAATTTGAATATACAAACTCCAATATACTTTCAAGAGAGTCAACTAGACAGTCAGATTCAATCTAGAGAAAAGTATATCAAAGAGTTTTATATCTCAATCTCTCAATTTAATCCGCAATCATCAAATAGGAATTTGCGAGCCCGATTAAATATAAGAGAAATAACTTGAACGGTACCAAAGACCAATGTTCAAGGATCAATAAATTTCAATCAACAACCAAAGGTTGGATTTCCCAATTGATCGATTTAACGCACAACCTGTGATATTTCAATTATATAACAAAATATAATGCGGAAAAAAATAACACAGACACCAGAAGTTTTGTTAACGAGGAAACTGCAAATGCAGAAAAACCCCGGGATCTAGTCCATATTTGAACACCACAATGTATTAAGCCGCTACAGATACTAGCCTACAACCAATGAACTTCAGAATGGAATATAGTTGAACCATAATCAATCTCACACTGATTCAAGATACAGTCGTGCTCCTTACGCCTCTGATCCCAGCAGGATACTATGCACTTGATTCCCTTAGCTAATCTCACCCACAACCAAGAGTTGCTACGACCCAAGTCGAAGACTTGATAAAAAAATCTGTCTCACACAGAAAAGTCTATTGGAATAGATAAATCTGTTTCCCACAAAAATATCTACGAGTTTTGTTCCGTCTTTTAATAAATCAAGGTGAACATGAACCAATTGATATACTAGACTTATATTCCCGAAGAACAGCCTAGAAATATCAATCACCTCACAGTAATCCCAATCGATTAACGAAACAAGATATTTTGGAATCACAAACAATGAGAAGAAGATGTTTGTGACTACTTTTCAATCTTACCTATATGAGATAAATCTCAACCAAATCTTATCAAAGATAGTACTCAATCATGATAGTAAAAGTAAGATCAGAACACGCAACTACAAAGAAAATAGTTGGGTATGGTTTCACATTCCCAATGAAGTCTTTAAGTCGATAACCTATAGGGTTTCGTGAAAAACCTAAGGTTAAAGGAGAATCGACTCTAGCTTATACAACTAGTAACACATAGGAGGTGTGGGGATTAGGTTTCCCAGTTGCTAGAGTTCTCCTTTATATAGTTTTCAAATCAAGGTTTGCAATCTAAGTTACCTTGGTAACAAAGCATTCAATATTCACCGTTAGATGAATCCTGATTAGACTCAAGCTAATATCTTTCAACTGTTAGATCGAACTTAGCTTGTTATACACAAATAAAATGTACCCTCATTTAGGTTTATGTAACCGTACCTAAACGTGTACACCATGTTGGTTCAACAGTAGTTAACCGAGGTTAGCTATATGAACACTCTTATATCAACCTTATCCATCTTAACCATAACTAGTTCAAATGACTCAAATGAAACTAGTTAAAGAGTTGTTCAATTGCTATATTATCATAGATGCACACAAGAACGCAATTGAAGCAGAATAGGTTTGATTCACTCGAATCAATCATGAACATTATAGCCACAGTTTGCAAAGAATGTATTCCTTATTATATAAATGTATTTGTTCATAAAAAAACTGATTTTAGAACTTTAACCATTCAAGTATGCAAACGGGTACACATACTTGAAATAGCCGGACCAAGATTGGTTTTCGCCAGTATGCGAAAGGGTACGCATACCTCCAAACCCAGCTGAAAATTCCGGACACAAACCTACGCCAGTATGCGTACGGGTACGCGCACTTAGGTTCCCGGACTTCTCAAACCAACAGGTACGCATACGGGTATGCATATTATGGTTCCCGGACATGGATCACATATATGCAAGAGCGCACAACATGTTTATAATCCAATATTGGTGAAGTGTTCTAAACTCTTATTTCAATCATTGAAACTTTCTTAGAGGATGAGAATAGCCGTTTTCACACACTATTAGCATCAAAGCAATTTTCAAGTTATTGAAATAATTATAACGAAACATTCCAAGTCTACACCAAATGATTGTATCACACAAACCATGTAAGATGTTACTCGACAATTTTCACATGATCATCTTTTGACTTTCGTTAAGAATATAAGATGAACTTGGTTGATGCGAAAGCTTACCAATACATATTTCTAGAAATATGTAAGCGAGTTAAACTCAGCTCGAAATATCAAATTTTTATAATTGAAAACCATATAGTAATATGAATTATGTCTCAATATATGAGATATAGTAGAAATAGACTTTGCAAGTGATAAATGAGTTTTAGTCTCCATATACATTTTTTTGATGAAGTTTCACAAGATCTCCTTAGTAGTTCTTCATATTTAATTAATGAATGCCGTGAAGTCTAATGCTCAACTACACAATTTATCCTAGTCCGAGACATCACTATAAGTAGACTAGAAATCAAGACTTATAGTTTTGATCACTAACATTGAAAAACAAGCTTGAGATAGCAACGCTTGCGAGTTCAACCGAGCACTTCTCTACCAATATTCATGAAGCATTTGAAATATATTCGTCTTAGTTTATAAGTGTACAAATTACTTATACAAGAACCAATTCATGAACATAATGCCACGGTTTGCAAACCGAGTTCGCATACCTTAAAGCAATAAGAATCCTGGGACTAAGTTCGTAAACGAACCTGAGTTCATGAGTATAGACAATAGTTAGCATACATAGTATGTGAACAAGTTGCCATACTTGCTGGTTTTAGAACCTAACTACTAAGTTTGCAAACCGAGTTCGCTAACTACCGTTCCATATTTTTCCTTGTTTTTCGGTTCGAAAACACTGTTCGCAAACCACATTTCCAGACCCATCACAGATAAACTCGTTCGCAAACACAGTTCGCAAACAAGAGTTCTGGACTCGAACTAGTACTTCACAGTTCGCATACTGAGTACGCATATTGTACTATATCTAGACATTGGTAGTAGTTCTAAAACTCTCGTTAATCGGTTTGGAACATCCTTAGAATACGACAATGGTAAACTTACTAGCTTTAATTAATTTTCAAATTATTATTTTATCAATACGAAACATCCCGAGTTAACATCAAATGATTGTCTCACACAAATCATGAAAGATGTTTAAGGTAATTTTCACATGATCATCTTGACTTAACATTTAGTTTCCAACAAATGAATTGTTTACAGCTAAATTTTCCAAGTAGATGATGAAGAATTCGAAGCTTTAAACTCGTATTTCTAGAATTATATAAAAGAGATAAACTCGACTCAAAATTTCAAATGTGTACAACACAAAGTCTATATAGCTATACGACTTAGTCTTATTAGTAGATAAAATAGAATAAACTTCTGAGTGATAGATAAGTTTTAGTCTCCACATACCTTTTATCGTCGAAGTTCCTCCAAGCACTTATGTAAATCTTATTCTTCAATTGGTGAACGTCGTGAAGTCTAAAGCTCAACTATACACTTTTATCCTAATTCGAGACATAGCTATGAGTAGACTAGAAATTAAGAATAGTTTTGATCAACTAAACTTGAAAAACAAGCTTGTGATAGCAACGCCCGCGATTTTGACCGAACAATGTGAAAATTTAGTTGATGTAATTCTGGAATTTGATTTCCAACCATCTCTTATTGATTCTTATTTATTCATTCATAGCATTGGGGATCAACTTACAATAATGTTAGTCTATGTTGAAGGCATTATCAATACTGGCAGTCCATATTCTCTTTGTTCATATGTCACTACTCATCTTAATTTCACAACATTTTCCCATCAAAGACTTAGGACCATTACACTACTTTGGCTTAGTAGTCAAACGAACTTCTGCCGGTGTTTTTATATTTCGGACTAAATATGCTCTAGTAAAATATCAGTGTGAGAACTATATTCATCGTGAGTTTTTGAAAGAAGAATTTTTAGTCACACAAATAAGTACCCAACTAAAATATCTTATTTGGACCCTGAAAATGATCCAAAAAAATATAAATCAGATAGCAAATCGTAGAAAATTGAGTTAACTCAGTACAATACTTTTTCTAAAAAATCTCAAAGTATTCATGATTCTCTGATAGTTTTATCATTGATGATCTTTTCTTCCCACTACTATACTAATATTCTTGTGATTTACATCTAGATATTATTGCATGTCTGGTTTTATATCCATCTTGTTGATCTAAAGTTTCTCAATTTTCTAGAATATATCACTTGCTTGATCTCATTCTTTTGTTAATATGTATTATTTACTTATGCATTGCTAATTTTTTGGTGCATGGCCTTATGTCTACCATAAGGGCATTTATTATCGGACTTTTGTTTAATTCTATGTCTTTCTGATAACAGTATTGTTGCATCCTCATACAGTATCCACAACATCTTCTTCTGCAGTATTGCAAACCATCAATATGATGGATTCCAACAGTATGTTCTAGTATTATGATTCAAGTCAAGTATATGATCTCGTTGATAATTTTGATTCGACCAGTAGAGTTATCCAGGTCGATCCACAACATTAAAGTTCAAAATTTGAATTTGATTTTTTCAGTCCCCCCCTACATTCAAGCGTAATTAGTGGACATGCATTTTCACTCCGATAACGGCTCAGTTGACCTCAACCCTCTTCAATCCTAATAATTATATATTCTCCATATTCTCAGGATATTTTCTTACCTAATTTCTCTTATCATACATATCTCAATATAGCTAATTATGGTTATTTTATAGATTTTAAACATCCTTATTATAACCATTTCATTGAGACCATCGAGAGAAACTATTCTTTAATATCTCTTTTTCTTTCAAACCCTAGTACAATGTCTTCATCCTCTAACAACCAAGTTTCTGCAATAACTCTCAACTCCATGTAGGAGCATAATATCGCAACAACCTTCACTTGCGAATTATTAACGACGCAACAAATGATAACTTGCGAAGTTGTGGAGAGAAAAGAAATCTTGCGAGCAAGGCTGCGAAGACTCGCATGACATATTTTAAATCCGAAATTGCGGGGGAACACAACTGTCATCTTTTATGTAAAATCATATAAATAGCTATTTAGGCATAAGGAAAAGAGGGAGATTATTATTTTTTCTTTATCATCTTCTTCCCCAAAAATCTAGAGCTCCAAATATTCATTAATGGAGTCTCAATTGTAAAATCATGTAATTACATACAATCACTAGTGAAGAACCATGGATGTAGATCACAATGATCGAACCATGTAAAAAATCTTTGTGTCTCTTTTTATAATTTTAGTACTTTAATTCTTAGTTTCATATCAAATTAATTAGATTTAGGAATCATTTTAATGGATTATTATGAGGGTGTAGTTGTGAGGTATTCCGCAACTACATAATTGGCGCTAGAAACAGGGACAAAATAATGGATTTATCCTTCCTGTAACTTGTTGGATCAAGAAATTTTCATGAAGATTAGTTATTATCCACACTTTTTATTTAGATCTATAAAGATTGGGTTCAAAATGGAAATTTTATGGAAGAGATTGCACTTTCAGGGAATAACATCATCAACAATTCAAAAACATGAAGAGAATGAGAGAAAAGGTTAGTTGTTGTGGTGAAATTCAAGGGAAAATGGAAGTTTTAGTTGAGGAATTTCGTGTCCGAAGAAGAAGATGATCAGAAATTGTTGATTCAAGAAATTTCTACAAAGGATCGCAGAAATCTGATAACAACAGGAGCAGATAACAATTTATGAAGAAATAAAAGAATGGTGAGATTAAAGAAAAGCGCTGCAATTTTAGTCACCAACTGAGATTTGCAAAGATGGTTGGAGAATGAATGAACAAAAGAAAGGTCGCAAGTTCGAATGATGCGAACAAAATTTTCTTTTTGATGAATTTTTGATATACAAAGAATAAGAATAAGCAAAATCAAAACCATCAGAAACGGAAGGAAGTAGAGATGGTTTAGTGGTGAAGATAGTAACTTTGACATCGCAAGTTCGATTTCCATTCAACTCATTTTTTGCGAATGTATGGACTACCGAAATCAACTCCTATATGAACTTTTTATTTTGTTCGCCGCTTTGCTCAAGTTGTTGGGAGTCTATGCAGAAAGTTCATAATCTTCGCAAGTTTAGTTACCAGCAAAGTCACCACCTGCGAACAACAAATGTAGCAAGAAAAAATTCAGTTAACTTCGATAATTCATCTCATCAGCCAACCAATTTAAAAGCCACGAGGAACAAAACAAAAAGGGAAGTATTCTTACCCTATCTTTGCAAATTACTAAAACTATTATTGAAAACATTATGAATATCATCTGTAACTTGTTGTTATTCAATTTCTTTATGATTTGTAAGCCATAGGAACCTGCAAATGGGGTGATAAAGTTGGGACATCTAACAAAGAAATGCATACAGAGAGGTGTACAGCAGCAGTGAAGACTCATTGACATCACTTGACACTAATGAGAAGGCACAGTAGTATCAGACATGAAACAAACGAAGTGGACAGACACCTGCAAATATGTCTGCCTTGCGAACGTTCGCAGCATAAACAAATATCTCATGCAAATATTTATTTTGCAAAGATTGTGATTATTTAGAAAGAAGGAAGTAGATTAAGATCACTAGCCATATTCCATTTAATCATTTACAACTTCATATTATTGAGTCTTCGTAATTGTTTAAACACTTGAGTTATGAGATGCAGATACATTAGCTTGGCCCAGAAACTATATTGAGTATCGAGTACTATCAGAATTACGAAGCAAACCTCACCCAAATCATTTCTTCGTGGAATAGAACAGCAAAAGACGAAATGAGGCAATCACCTCCGTTCACATCAATCAGTTCCTGTGAAGTTAATAGTTCCTATGAAGAGACCGAAGATAGAACATCAGGAGACGATTAAAGCTCATCAAGTAAAGAAATTCGCAGAAACGAGGATTCACAAACCCTGGCAAACAGACTAGCAAAGAATGAATTGAACTTATGCTGTTGGAGACTATTGATAACCAAGAACAAAGGACAATTCACTTTACTGTGTGGTTCAAGAGATCAAATGAATCTCGCAGATAACAATATTATTTTGTCAAGCAACAGATGAGTCCAGCAAATTACAAAAGCAATCAACGAAGAAAAGAAAAAGAATATGCGAATTTGATGCATAGAAGGAAGATAATACACTATCAAGAACACATCCAGTTCTTCATTAGTGGCAGTTAACATAAATAGAAGAGGTTGCGAACAATATAAAATCTGCGAATGAACAACACAAATCCTACGAATCTATAAGTTCAATCTCATTGATTGTCATCAGTAGCTTCTAAGTGAATGATTTCTTTAGTTTTTCATATTGTAGAAAATACGTTAGAAGGGAGTATACTTAACTCATCTCTTAAGTTATAATAGTTTGAATTGAATCCTGATTTGTTCGTGTGCAACAATGCATTTGAAATAAGAACTTTTATGATCAATTATTTGTTTGTGTCACGAACCAAAGGTACCTAAATAATATTGCAATGGAAAATTTGAAGTGCTGGCAAAGCAGACTTTGAAGAAGCAAAACTGTATAGCAGCATGCACTAAGAAAAGAAAGCATCACTGAGATGAACCCGCGATACATGAAGTATCACCATCAGTGAACGTCCAGGGGAAAGAAAAGCTCTCCCGCAGGTGAAGGAAAATAGGTTTACAGTACAAAGACGCAGCTTCAAGAGCATAAGGGAATCATCAACGTCACTCGATACACATCTAATGAAGAATGAGATAAGGAAATAGTATGAGGAAGAGAACAAGTTAATCTTAGAACTTCAAGGGAGAAATGAATTAGTCCAATTCATAGCAACCAAGTATCAATTTCTTCGAAGAAGGCAAATTATCACCACACAAAAATGAAACAAAGAAGAAAAATCTGCGAAGAAGACAAATCTGCGAAGTATAGCTTCTGTCACGTAAAAATGAAATGAGTTGGAACAGCATCAGCAAAAATGGATTTCACAAATTTCAACGATTACAAGAGCATAAGTTAAGAGAATTTTATCTTTTTACACAAAAAGAAGCTAGTACAGATGGTTTGAGGTGAAGAGAACAAGCAAAGTGACACGGGTTCGAGTCTCTTTATTCGCATAAAATTTTTTGCTTCGCAAATGAACACTTTAAAAACTTTATATCGTAAACATTTCCTTCGCAAATGTGTACCTTGCGAACATTCGCAGTATCAACACTTCGCAGATGTTCGTTTACTTCATGCAAAGGTTTACTTCGCAAGATCTTTGGTTATTTCGCAAGAAGAAAATGGGAGATTATTTCAAAGACATACTTCGCAAGTGACATAAAAAGAGGCAGATCAAGAGACAACAACAAGCCGTAAAAAGGTAAGTACCATTTCCTTGAATATTTTATTTACGGAAGACAAAAGACTTTTGATTTTATTTACTAAAAGCGATATACTCGCAAGATTTCTACAATTTCTAAGATTTCAAAACATTTCAAAGATTTTTTAGATTGGTGAAAAGCGATACAATCGCAAGATTCAAAAATGAATTGATCGCAAAAATTTAAAGATCTCAAAATTTTCAAAGACTTCAAAGTTACAAAAAAACAGGGAAAATTAAATTTATATATTTCTATAGAACATTTTTGATTTAAAGACGCAATATGAATACTTCTTATATTTCATCAAGGATTAAAACAAAAAGGTAATCAATATATTTGTTCGCAACATGAAAAATTTATGATGAGTTTTTACGAATAAAAAGAATTTTGATTCGATTTATAAAAGGCGAAAAAATACCGCCAAAAATCAATTGCGATTAGCTTTCATAAAAGAAAGACGCAAACTGTGATTAGCCTCCAAAAAAAAAAATAAAAAAAATAAAGAGAGCCGCAGAAAATTTACACAGGCAAACCTTTGTGGCGTACACCCTAGTTCGCGAAGCAACATTTCGTAAGAGGCAAAGTCCTAAAGTGCGTCATTTAAGGGGGTACCTATAACCATGTCTCAAGGACACCGGAACACCACCAAGGAACCTGAGTACATGGAACTTTATGGGGTACAACCCAATAACGGGGTACCTATCCGGGTTAGACACCTTGGATTCTCAACCTAATCTTGCGATGTAACATGATTTAGGTTGGACGACTAAGGCATACTGTCTTTCCCAAGAAGTGCAGAAAACGATCAAGGCGCCGAGGTACACGGTTGAGTCAAGAGTGCCGGGTGAGCTTGAAGCACATCTGCCATTTTTGACAAGTCTTGGCAAATGATGCACTTGGCCCAAAGATACCCCATAGGGTGCAACCTCGTAACTATAAGCCCTATAGGCAAAAAGGATAAGAGGTTGCGATCAAAAAATGGTTGTTTGCAGAACCGGATGGGAAGAGCTAACCTTGTATGGTCGATGTACGCTTCCTTGAAGGGGAAACAAAGGGGAAGATAAAGGGCAGTACCCTCAATTAGGGAGCTGATACGTGCTATAAGACGCAAATATCACGAGGCTTTTTGTTTGCAAGAACATAAATGCTTGTCATATTTGTGCAACAATTATATTTCTGCGAGCCTTCTAAAAAAAAAAAAAAAAAACTCGCAGAACTTAATAAAGAAGTTAAGATGAGATCAATGTGT
The DNA here is from genome assembly GCA_023529315.1 of Papaver bracteatum. NCBI lineage: Eukaryota > Viridiplantae > Streptophyta > Magnoliopsida > Ranunculales > Papaveraceae > Papaver > Papaver bracteatum. The sequence continues at coordinate 2,335,038 of JAJJWX010001659.1, forward strand.
CGCTACATGAAAGTGTAGAGACGTCCTGCGATTTCATCGCAAGACGACAATGTCATGGGGCTTTATGTTCGCAAGAATATTTAGGCCTGTCATATTATCGCAACACTTCCTGAAGAGGCTAAAATACTATACAAAAAGTTAAGGCAAGATCAATGGGTTTTTGCATGAAAGTGTAAGAACGTCCTGCGATTTTGTCGCTACAAAAGATGGCAAAATAAGACCTTTAACTAGGAAGGAAAAATAATACCACAAGAAAATATGCAAATATACTTGCGAAGATGATTATATGTAAGCAAACACGCTTACGAACATATATACTAAAATGAAGTTGAGATTATGCATCTTTAATATTTTAAATATATTATATCATGTGAGACTAATAGTGAAGGAATGTAAGCAATTTGGAGCTACATCAATTCTTGCGTACAAAATAAGCTAAGTAACACAAACATTAGCTATACATTACAATAGATAAGCATTCTCATCATACAAGCATCATACTCGCATCATAAAAGCATTGCATAAGCATTTCATGGCATAAGCATCGCATACACATTTCATAACATAATCATTACATAAATATCATAATTCGCAACAGTATTTGCAACATTATTCGCAACACTATTCGCAAATGTTCAAAAATTCGCAGAAAAACTCAGAAATTCGCAGAAATATTTAGAAGTTAGCAGGGTTACCACTTGAGGCAGAGGCAAGATAAGAATAGAGATACAATTTAATCATTCAACATTTTCTTAAGGATTTTCCTTCATAAATAAAGAACAGAGGCAACTATGGATACCCAAGAAAATATTTTATGTTCTTTATCTTCTCAACAAGAATCCTCACCAAAAATGGAGTAATATTTTCACATGAACAGAGGAAATATTTATCACTCTCATTCAAGGACAAATACTTCTCATATTTCGAGGATTAAGTACTTCTTATACTTCTTAAGGATACTTCATACTTCTTATACATTTTTCGAGGATTAAGTACTTCTTATACTTCTTAAGGATACTTCATATTTCTTATATATTTTGAGGATTGAGTACTTCTTATACTTTTTCAAGGATACTTCGCATACTTCATACTTCTCAAGATAATACTCCTAATTACTTCTTAAAGCTTTAGAACTTCGCAAAAGAATAGAGGCAAGTATATACTTTTTGAATTTGATATTCTTTCGCTTGTTCCTTCATCAACAAAGATCAAAGACTACTACAACGGATTTTTTTATTAAAGATCGCTCTTCAAGCAATATTTAAGAAAAAAGAGGCAAGATGTAGGAGCAGAATATCGCAACAACCTTCACTTGCGAATTATTAACGACGCAACAAATGATAACTTGCGAAGTTGTGGAGAGAAAAGAAATCTTGCGAGCAAGGCTGCGAAGACTCGCATGACATATTTTAAATCCGAAATTTCGAGGGAACACAACTGTCATCTTTTATGTAAAATCATATAAATAGCTATTTAGGCATAAGGAAAAGAGGGAGATTATTATTTTTTCTTTATCATCTTCTTCCCCAAAAATCTAGAGCTCCAAATATTCATTAATGGAGTCTCAATTGTAAAATCATTTAATTACATACAATCACTAGTGAAGAACCATGGATGTAGATCACAATGATCGAACCATGTAAAAAATCTTTGTGTCTCTTTTTATAATTTTAGTACTTTAATTCTTAGTTTCATATCAAATTAATTAGATTTAGGAATCATTTTAATGGATTCTTATGAGGGTGTAGTTGTGAGGTATTCCACAACTACACTCCAAAATGCAAAGATTCGTGATATTTGTGCAAGACAGATGAGATGTGAAGTTGGTATAACAAGAGTCATCTAAGTAGCTACGGAACAATGGAGTAATACCCTAATTGGAAATCTTTTTTTAAAAAGATCCAATTGAAACAGATACAATGAGGATGGAAGTGAGCGTTTTGTGGAAACCATACATAATTAAAGAGATGAGAGCGCTAGATAAAAATATTTTTCTATTCAAGTTCAACTCCAATGAAGTGTTAGATGTTGTTTTCAAAAAGCTACCATGGAATTTCAAAAAGTATCATCTAAATCTCAAAAAGTACGATGCTTTAATTGCCGTCAAATATCAAACCTTTACACATCAATAATGGAATTTGCAATTTAAGAACCTCCTTCTGAAACATCGATCAGTTCAGGTTGTAGATGGAGCTTTGGAAGAACTAGGTCCTAAGATATGGACAGAGCTAGAAAACTGCAGACTAATTTATGGCAGCATGATTACATCCAGATTTGAAGAAAAAAAACCTATTTTTAGAGGAGGTTGGTGGACCACTGGGTAAGATAACCTTACAAACTTCGTCAAGATTGCTTCATAGCGATCATGATGATGAGGAATGTCAGAATGTTGCTAATGATCTAAAAAATTAGAAGATACACTTATGAAGAGTATATTACATATTGCAATGAGTTAGCTACAACTTATGGAGTAGAGATTTCCGAAGATTTAGACAAATCCTCCACAAAAAAAAGTGAAGCTAGCTTGAGACAAGTTAATGAAAACAATGAAAAGCAAGAAAAATAAGGAAATCAAAGAGGTTTAAGATGAGGAAGTTATCTCCATTTTAAATACCCTTTCTAGTCCTATTATTCATACTCAATATGTTCATAAAAGTATCATAGATCATAATACTGGTACTACAAACTGCTTGGAAGATGCCGATGACATGGAACATGATCTGGATGAACAAGGAGAAATAATTGCAAAAGAGTACCTTCATGAAATGGATGAGGCTTCTGCTGATATGCTAAGGATCTTAAACATCAATTTTTTTTCTTTCTCTTTTCACTAATTATTGGTTTCTATACTTCAAGCTCTCTTATTTTAATTTTATTACTTGCATATCAAGTTATACTGTCTATTTTTCCATCTCTCATAATCTAAACATGAAAGTCTTTAGATGGAATTTTCAAGGTCTTTTAGGAAAAGACACTGGAGATCACTTACACAATCTTAATTATTTTTATGCTCCATACATAATATTCACTTCTGATACAAAAATCAATGATAATATGATTCTTAAACATTCCAGTTTCCTTGAAATTCCAAATAAATGTTTTGTGCCTTCTATAAGCATTACTGGAGGTCTTTTACTTTTGTGGAACGATAGTTTTTCTCTAGATTTTGTTAATCAGTCTGATAAAATGATCCATGCAATTGTCTCTAATGACCCTTGTTATGAAGAGTGGTTCCTTTATTGAGTTTATGGAACTTCTCACAGAAATGAACATGATAGTCAATCGGAATACATTAAAAGTTTAAGTAAATCAGTTAGAATCCCTTGGGTCATGATTGGTGACTTAAATAAAACCACTTCTCCTGAAGAAATAAACACAAAACCTAGTCATTATACCTCTCCTTATGTTCTCTCTTTGATAAGGGAGTCAGACCTTAGTGACATAGGTTTTAGTGACAACCCGACCCTTTACTTGGACCAGCAACAAACATGGTACTGGTAAATCCAAATCCATACTAGATATAGCTCTAGTAAATAGTGAATGGTCACTAGTTTTTCCTGATGCTATTCTTTCTCATTTACCTCAAAATGGCTATGATCATTCACCAATTCTTCTAGATATTTATAAAGTAAATAGACTTTCTTGTAGAAATTGGAAAATTTTTGAACATTGGCTGCAAAATGAAAAGTGTGGTGAAGAAATACAACATGTTTGGTATAATGTTTCCAGGTCTAATACTTTTATTCTAGATGGTAAAATTTATAATACTAGACATATTCTCTCTAAATGGAGTAAGTCTACTTTTGGTAATATACAAAGAAGAATCAATCAGTTACAAGAAAATATGTCTCATTTCCAGTCTTCAGATATTGATGGTAATAACACAGATGTTGTTATCATTCTTGAAAAGGATATCAATGCCCTGAATGAAGTCATTTCCAGTTCTGATAGGCACAAATCTAAAGATCATTTCTATAATGATATGGATAAGAATTCAAAATATTTCCACATAATAGAAGATCTAGAAACAAAATTGATCCTTTGCTTGCTCCAGATGGTACTTGTTGTTCTGATAGAGATTTACTTGAGAATCTTCTAAAGTCTCCCTTCTAAAAGATTATGACTATATCTTCTCCATCTGACAGTTATTCCTTCTGCAACATATTCCAAGATGCTTTTTAGATGAAGGTAATAATGAACTCGAAACTATATCAAATGAACAAGAAATATATAAAGCTCTCATGACCATGGATCCATGGAGCTCACCAGGACCGGATGGATTTCCTCCAGGCTTTTACAAGTCCCAATGGATGACACTTAAAGATGATGTATGCAAGATGATCAAGTCATTTTTTCAATTTTGCTTTTTGCTCAAGTAACTAAACTATACGAGAGTTTCTTTAATTTCCAAGACTTAAACTCCTCATAAACCTGAAGATTATCGTCACATTGCTCCATGCAACACTGTTTACAAGATTATTTCTGGGATCCTAGATTTGAGGATGGAGAAGCACATCAACAACATTATCTTACCTCTATAATGAGCTTATGTCCCAGGAAGGCTTACTTTGAAAAATGTTTTTCTGGTTCAGGAGATTGTGCAAGCTATGAAACATAAAGAAGGTAAAGGTGATTATCTTTCTCTTAAGATGGACATGTCAAAGGCATTCAATAGGTTGGAGTGGATTTCTTACTTGTTATTCTTCAAAAAATTGGTTTTGGTCAAAAATTATGTCATTTAATCTCCTAAAGTATTCCTACTACACAGATTGAAATTCACTTGATATATCCTACTTCTCCTTCTACACCTACAAGAGGCATATATCAAGGTGACCCACTCTCACCCTATTTTTTCATACTAGCTATGGAGTCATTCTATAGATACCTAGTTATTGTGAATCCAAAGGTCTCCTTACTAGAATGAAGATTTCAAGGTCAGCTCTAACAATTAACTATTTGTTATTTGCAAAAGATTGCTTACTTTTTTTGTAAAGACAATATTTCTCAGATAATAAAACTTCTTCAAGTGATAGATGAATTTAGTGGATGCTCAAGAAAACTTATTAATTTCAGCAAATCAACCATTTTTTTCAGCTCTAACATGAGTCCGCAAAACTGTCAGAATTTAAGTGGTATATTGAGAGTAAGATAAATTAATATAAAGGAAGAACAATATTTGGGTCTCACTTTTTTGTTGGTAGAAACTGGAAAATACCCTTCTCATTTCTAGTGGACAAGATGGACCATTGTTTCTATAAATTGGGTGGTAGTAATATGTTTGAAGCAGCCAAAACTATGATAATTAAAAATGTTTCTATTGCCATTCCATTCCATCACATAACCATCTTTAAGTTACCTGACACAACTATCAATAAGATGAACTCCTCTCAGCAAGCCTTCCGGAGAAACAAGAAATCCAATAAAGAGAGACATATTGTTACATGGAAAAGAGCCTCTAAACCTAAAGAAGAAGGTGGTCTAGGTTGCATACATTTAACAGATCTCTCCTAGCTAAATCTACATGAAAATTATGTACTGATACAGAGCTTGTCATGGCCAAGTCACTTCAAGCAAAATACTAAATTTTTGATCTAAAAAATAAGAGTTATACCACTTGGTCATGGAGAAGTATTAGCTTATTTATTCAAAAGAATATTTGTTGGGGTTTATGAGATGGTAAGAAGATTTTCATCTAGAAGCAAAGTTGGATACCAAGTCTCACTTCTCCTCACAAACCTACGAATGGGTGCTCTTCTCATCACCTTTACACACATGTTCATCAGATCTTCTCTATAGACTCTTTTTCCTGGGATATGGCTATCTTAAAAGATCCTTTTGATCAACCAACTGTTCGTGAAATCCTCAACATCTCGATTCACTATAATCATGATGACAGGCTTGTTTGAATTTTTGATAAGAATGATAATTTCTCAATCAAGTATTATTATAGGAAAATGTTTGCTAAGACTCAACTTACTGACTCGGTGGGTCCCAAAATGCAAAAAAATTACTAAATGTTATGGAAGTTGTTGTGATTGCCAAGAATACGTCAATTCCTTTGGAAATACATCCCCAACCTTCTACCAACAAGAGATATTCTTAGTCCTGTCATTACTGGTTTGGTGGACTCTTGCCATTTTTGTGATCAACATATGGAATCGCCTGCATATATAATTATGAACTGCAATTTGTCTAGAGCAGTATGGTTCAAAACTATTATATAGACTTCCAACAACTTCAACAATCATACACAATGGTTATGCAGCTGGTTTGATAGTCTCCACAACAAACAAATCACTGAGTTTAAAGTGGTCAAGAGAAGTATTGTTGCTTGGTGTATATGGAATGAGAGATGCGACAAGATTTTTCAAAAGAGTAACTATACTCCATAAAAAAATCCCTAGGAGATGTGTCATATTATTTAAGGAGCATGTTAGGCAGAAATATCCTATTCCCAATAGGCCTCATAGAGTGAACCGTAACAACATTCACTGGCTTCCTTCTCCTTCAGATACTTTCACTGTTAACTGTGATGGTTCCTTTTAGGATATTGACAAATCTGGTGGTACTAATTATTTGTAACTATGCAGGTACCCAACAACCAGCAATGTGCATCCATTTGAGGAATATTGGAAGTGCAGAGCAAGCATAATGTATAGGATTGTGGGAAGCTGTCAATTGGGTTAGAGACTTGAGGCTGGATAAAATTATGTTTGAGATGGACTGCAAAGTGGTGGTAGATGCTATTCAATAAAGAAGATTACTCCATAGATGGGAGAATTCATAATTTGGAAAAAGATATTAAGTTGTTTTTATAAAAACTGTAACTCATGGAAATGCTCTTATGTGCCAAAAGAGAGTAATAAAGTTGATGATAAACTATCTAAGGTAGCCTGAGTTGATAAACTCAATCAGAATTGGTTTGATAATGTACCTCCGTAATCATAACAAAATTACAGAAAGACGCAAGATATGTATCTGTTACTTAATCTTAATTAATAAAATTTTCTTTGCTCCAAAAGAAGAAGAAAAAAGACTAAATATACTCTTGAACTACTTTAGGAGAAAAATTTATTTGGTATTAAACCCTACTCTACGCCTTATCCTGCATTTTTCGAGCTCAGCAAGATGACGTTGATTTACTGGTTGCAGTACTAATTTATGCAATTTCATAATTCTGCTCATCCTCTTGTAGCTAAAAGAACTCTTAGATACATTACGAGCACTCTTGGTCATGGTTTATTCTTTGGAAAAGGTTTTCAATCTCTACATGGTAATTCTGATGTTATTTGGGCCTGACCCTGATAGTAGAAGATTTACTGGTGGCTATTTTGTATTTTTTAATGAGGTTTTATATCTTGATCAGCTAAGAAGCAACCAAGTATTGCTAAATCTAGTGCCGAGGCTGAGTACTGATCACTTGCATCTACAACTGCCGAGGTATTTTGGGTATGTTAATTTCTTAGAGACATGTACATATTTGTATCTCGTGCTCCTATTATTCTCTATGATAATAAAATCTCCATAACATTGGCATCTAATCTAGTATTTCATAGTTGTATGAAACACCTAGCTATTGACTTTCATTTCTTTGGGGCACTTGTTCACAACAAGACTTTGCAGATTAAGTACATTTCCACTATTCCTCAGGTAGTTGATGTTTTTACAAGGGTTTGGCAACTCAGGGATTTGGTTTTCTTAAAGATAAACTTCATGTGACTGCAATCAACCTAAGTTTGATGAAGAGCATTGTAAGTGTAATAAAAGTGTATTTTTCATTTTTGTTTTTGTCAGTTATAGTCTGTTAGTATTAGTGTCGCTCTTGAATTCAACCACTCTATCTCATACATATTGGTCCCCCATGAATAAGGGGTCATGAGATGTCATTTGTTTTTAACTTACTTGAGTATATGTATTCTGAAACCATTTTCTATTCTGGATAATAATGAAAATCTCTAGTTATTCTACATCTAGTAGAGACTAGGGGTGAGAATTTGGCCCGTAATTTGCGGATCCAATCCGGACCAATCGCATTTTTGCGGATGGTTGTCAAACCGCTCATTAATGGATTGGGTGAGGATGCAATATTTGGAATCCAACGGATTTTGAATCGGGTGCGAGTGCACTATTGAAAATCCATTGGACATCTGCACCCATTAGATTGAAAATATTAATGGTATTTTACAGGGTTAGTTTAGTTTTTTGATAGTCAGTCATTAGTATAAAACAGGGTTTGGACAAGTTGGCCTTTGTTAGTGGTGGTCAGGATTTTTCTGGACAAAGATAAATCTACGGCTGTAGTTCTCTTGACCACACCCTCATCTCGCACGTGTAAGTGATGGCTAAGATTTCATATCCCAATTGATAAATCTATGGTTGTAATTTGTCCCATAAAACTAACATTTAATGACCCATTAATGAAAATCTAATATAATAAATATAGTAAATGATTAATATAATAAATACCTAACTAATTAGTGTTCCACACTAATTGATATTAAATGATTTATTAATTCCTCATAATAATGTTTGTTCACTAATTGCTCATAATAAATAATTTATTAATTTCTTCCATTATAAAATTTCTCTTAGTTAAATTAATAAATTTGTATTTCTTCTATTAATAAATAATTTTGATAAAAACAGAAAAAATATCAATAGATATGAGTTGCGATAGTAGGTTGTGGAAGCGGTGGAGAAGGTCGAATGAATCACTAATCTAATAATATCAATAGATATTAGTTACGGCACGGGTTAAGCCCTATAAATACATAAATAACCACTAATCTAAGGAACAAGTACAAGAGACCTGGATCTTCCCGTAACTCATATAATGGAACACTTTATGTTTTGTTTATGCAATCCCATTAAGCAAAATCAATACTGATACTTTGTTACTTCACTTTCTTATTATTATCATCAAGAATATAAAGCAAAGTTTGGATAACTTTGCTTATGTAAGTGGCGGTTCAAATTTTTCCTCACAAGAGATAAATCTAGGGAGGTAATCGTTTGTCATAGGTGATGGTTGTGATTGAGATTAGAAATGCATCTAATGGACAAAAGTTATCATGTCATTAAGGTTCCATAATTCTTCATAATAAATAGTCTATTAATTAAATGTCAAACTAAAAAAGATAATATATAAATTATTCTACTAATGATGATAATAAAAGTATATTTTTATTAGCTAATACTTAGAATTAGTTTGGTATTGCTGCGATCTTTACAAAAGTGCTTTTCCGATGTACGTTATTGTGCGGAGCTATGTAAAAAAAACAATTGGTTGCCGATGTAAGTTACTGTGCCGAGCTTTGTAAAAAAAAACAATTGAACGGTTGCAAATTATAAACTAAAGCTAAAACTATTATAAAAAACAGACATATCTCTGAAAATATCATGTTCAACTATAGTTAGTGAGAAAATGACAAAAGCAGACATATTTCTGAAAATTGTTTATTCTATTTTATAATACGTAAAGTAAGTAAATTTTCTACTATTAGAGTACGTACACATGTAATATTAAATTTACTAATTAGTATTATTACTAAAAAGTATTATTTTTCTAAACCACTTTTTAAAAATCCATAATCTCTTAATATTTATCGTTGAAAATAAAAGTATATTGTAGTGATACGATATAACATAAAATGTAGTTTGAAAATAAAAAATAATTATCTTTAAAGAATATAAAATATAAAAAATAAAAATTGGTGATCATATATAGATTCAAGGATAATTGTTGTCAGTAATAAACAAAATGGGATATAATTGGAAAATAAAATATGAATCTAGGGTGAACTATAGCTTTTGCTTTTGAAGATTTTAAAAGCTCCTTCTCCCCCACTTTACAAATTGATAAATTTTGGAAGTATACACTTTATGAAATCTTTAATAAACACTAAGATGAAAAAATATTGCTATCAAAATGTTTTCAAAATAAAGCGGCATCAAACTTAGTTAAATTGGCTAACAATTATATAAGTGGACCATAATGACGGTGGCAAGTATTGGTGCCCAGTGAGTAATTTCGCATCGCCTCACGTATTTCTTGATAAATGGTTTAACGTTATTTTTATTCAATGATGATGGATAGCAAAGTTTATTGTTATTAGGTTAATTACTTAATGATTTGACTTACTAACTAATCATGATTTTATTATTTTTATGCAACAAATAACCTCACATTTGGAGGCATAATGTCGTAGAATGTAATGGCCTGCCCTCTACCGATAATGTCCTTACTAAGCCACTGCGTTCATCTGATAGTATTGAGTTTTCAATGGTAACCGTTGTGTTCATCTAGCAACAGCTTCTTAAGAGGTCACCCATCCCAAGATTACTCAATACCGAGCATGCTTAACTATAAATATTTTTCGCCAACTACGAAGCCAATTATGCTGAAAAGGTCTCGGTGTTAGCAAATGACAAACCATTACCTCTATTCCAACTTAATTTGGAGCCGTCCTCGGGTACGGAATATGTTCAATCCTCTGGCATTTTTTCTCACTCATGAGACTCTGGAATATGTTCAATCTGTCAAGCATACTCTTTCGCCCTCGACATGTAACCCGTGGTCGACTCTAATACCATTTTTAAGGACCTAATCTTTGCCAATATTGTTCCCACTTAGTCATTGTGGTTATCCGATATCGTGGGATTTTCAACTAAAACTGATGTGGACATCCATTAGCAGTTTTCTAGGAGGTAGCCCAAACCTAGATTACTCTCGCCCGAGAACCCATAAATTCAGTGATTTTTACCAACTCTGGATCCAAGTATGTTGAAAAGGCCACAATGTTACGAAAGGACAAGCCATTACCTATATTCCATTCGGTGAACTCTTCCTGCCAAATTGAATTACGTACATAATATTTATGGGAATTTTGAAAAACTAGAACTACATCGTATATGGGTAAAATGATTACCATCTGAAATGACATAACATTTTAAAGTATAATATATTAAGTGAATGAATTATATTTTAAGTATGTCATCATCATTGAAATAGTAAGAACATACAATAAGCTTGGACTTCTCCATACATAGCACCGAGGATTTTTAGTTAAAAACCCCACACCTCTTATCCCAAGGTGGTCAAGTGGGGTTTCGTGTTATGTGGTTGGGCCCTGAGTAGTGTCTGATGGTCCATGAAGATCCTAACAATTGGTATCAGAACCCGTGGTTGGGGCTACTGTTCGAAAGTTGAAGTGGTTGTGGATGTCACCCGGTTTAGGGCGCAAGTAAAATCAGACTCAAGGTGAAGAAGGCAAGGCCCAAAGTTGAACTGGCGCTCAAGGCGGAGTTAGTGTCTCACTCATTAAATCAGGTGGACCAGGGTTCTAGATCGAAAAGGCAATGCTCAAGGATGAACTGGCGCTCAAGGTGGAGTTAGTGTCTCACACATTAACTCTCAAGGAGTAGGGTTCTATGTGGGCAAGGAAATGCTCAAGCTGGAGTTGGTACTTTCCTTCTCATTAACTCAAGGTGAAGTAGGATTGTAGGGAACATAGTGACAATAATACTGATCGATGGGTAGCATATACAAATGGTAATCATATGGTGAAGTCTGATTGGACTGGTGAAGTGGTTTAATATCGTCAAGGTGGAGATTGTTGGAGTACATGGCACGATAAACCACTTAATTATAGCTAGGGATAGTCCCACATGGAAAAAAGAGGAGTACATGTTGAGCTTAATAAACTTGGGCATCTCCTTACGTAGCGCTGAGGCCTTTTAGATTAAAACCACACACCTCATATCCCTAGGTGGCCAAGTGGGGACATGATCGGTGCTATGTTGTCGGGCCCATAGTATGTTCCTATTTTCCATGAACATCCTAACACCATTCACTAAATATAAGAAAGATGCAAAAAGGTAATACCATTTCAAAAGATCGATAAGATATATTTTTAAACTAAAAAACATATCAAATAATATATTTTTTTGGGACAAAATATGTAAAAATTAGTTTCGATATAATTTCATTGTTCGCTTGAGGATACAACTCGAAAAATGAGAGACATAGTATGGGAGGGTGTCAAGGCGGAAAATGCTAGAAAGGATGTGAAGTGAAGAATAAAATTATCTATCGGGTTTCCCTTTACTTTTGCAACGATAAGAAGGGTAAACTTGATATTAATACATATTATATTTGATATTCATATGTCGGAAAATTCATAACTAAATAAAAATTATGCATGTGCCGTTACGGCACGGGTTAAGACCTAGTTATATAATAAACTTATCTCTTCGTCATTTTCTTCCATCGAACATTTAGGGCTTTAGATGGAGATGCGTATTCAAGTTTTTTTTTATTGATTGGCCACTGTATTCAAGTAATTTTTGTTATTTTTTTATTCTTCTTTGAAATTTAAAGTTTTGATTATACAAATCCATTTGGATTATCTGCATCCAGTCCGTCAATCCGTGCATCCATTGGATGCAAATCCGTTGAGTGCTGGACTGGATGCGAAAATTTAAAATCCGTAAAGAATTAGATTGGATGCCGATGAGATGAAAACCAGACCATATTGATCCACGCTCACCCATAGTTGAGACTACCTAGTACCTACAATTGCATGATTTATATGGACTGATACCAGCTCTACTAGGGGCTGATACCAGTCCATCGATCCAATTGTCAGAATCGCCAGGATTTTTTTGTCCTATATGGACTGGTATCAGCCCTTAGTAGAGCTGGTATCAACCCTTATAAATCATGCTACAATTGGTGTGCTAGATGATACAAAATTGGTGGGCTAAATGATAGCCCATGCTGCTCAATCAAGGTACTTAATAGTATCCGTCAATTCAAGAAAACAATGGGTCTAGATAAACACCATAAAAAAGAACCCTAATTTGGGGCAGACCCAATTTTTTTGGCGCATGCATATAAGACAAAAACATGGGTGCTAATAGTATTTCAAGGGTGGCCCTTATCCTGCATTTTTCAAAAATGCTAAAATACCCCTCATGAGATTAGTGTTTAATTAGTGATAATTAAAATTAGTTTAGTGTTAATTTATGATAATAATTTTTTGTTAAAGGATAGTTAGTTAGTGAATAATTTTAGAAAAAGAAGAAGGAGGAAAGAAGAAGGAGAGGAGGAAAAAAAAACTTTTTTTTTCTTTGTTTGTGATCTTTGTGAATATTGAGAGATGTGTGATACAAATTCGAGTGAGCAAGGTGAATCTTCATCACGTAAAGCTAAGAAAATACATATCAATTACGATGGAGATCCGGAAATGACTGATTTGTTTTATTATGAAAATAATTTTACCCAAACTCAACATTTTTCTCAAGCTCAAGATGATTCATTTATGGAGCCAAATCCCGAAGATGAGTACATAGATGAAGAACCCAATGCTAATAATACACAGTTATGGTTGTATAAGTTGTTTAATGTCCATTTTGTAGCTTGATTTCACCAAAAGTTATGATTTTCGCAACTAGTTCGGCGCAACATAGCAATGTTCGGCAGATAATATGTATGCCGAACCATAGTAAACAAGAAAAGTTCGGCTTATTCGTTTGAGAAACATGTACGCCGAACTGTCATTCAATTATTTTCGCGCCAAATAATTTTCATGGTTCGGCTCAAATTTGAGGTAAAATTTTAAGCCGAACCATATCTAAAAAAAACATACGAGTTACATTGTAAGATTCGACTTACTCGTTCTACAGCCGAACAATAATTTTTGTTATTAGAATTTTTTAGAAATTTTAAGTGTTATGGTTCGGCTTATAATATTATTCCCAAATAGGCCGAATCCATGTTTGACATGTAGTTCGGCTTTATAAGTCAAACATGAATCAACCGAACCTTTAGCTCGGATTTCATATAGTTGTTCGTGTTAGCTGAACCTGACCCAAAACCTGTGAGATATTGTTGTAGATTGTTGCTGAAATGGAAACTATGGAGGATCAACCACCGCCTGTTGATGTCATTCATGAAGATACTAGAGATCAGTTCCAAACTGACTTGGTAGGTAAATAACGTAGTTTATCTTTTTTTAATTAATTTTCAAGTATGTTGTATGCAAAATCATTAATAAAACTAAAGTTTTGTACTTGTGGATATGTAGACGTGGAAAACCAAAGAAGAAGTTGTTAAATGGGTTGAGGAACATGCTTGGAAAATCAATTGCGTCCTAGTTAAAGGTAGACAAAGCCGAAAGAAGCAGGTTGAGATGGTTTGTGAAAGTGGCGGGAAGAAAGTAAGCAAGAAGAAAAAAGGTAAGCCATATGTTGGGAAGACCGGGAAAAAATATAAGACTAAAACAAGGAAGATAAATTGTCCTTTAAAGATCGTCTTAAATTGGAACGCAGATGAAGAAATTTTCATAATGAATAAAGATATGGATTGCTATCATATCCACCCACGTCCAAAGGATCTTCATGGACATTATAGAGTCGGACGACTCAAACCTCATGAATATGCGGATCTAGATAAAATGACACGAGCACGTATGACTCCCTCTAAAATTCTTAGCAAGTTGAAGGCGGATGATAAGAATAACAAGACTACGTTGCAACAAATTTATAACGCGAGAAGTACTTTGAGAAGAAAGGATTTGCAAGGTAGGTTGGTGATGCAACAATTATTATGGTTGGCGCCAAAGAAGAACTATGCTTGCCAAAATAAATTGGATGAATTCGGCCATGTGATGCACCTTTTTATTGCCCATCCGGAATGCGTAAAGTTGGTGTTATGCTTCCCACAAGTTCTCATATTGGATTGCACTTACAAGACCAATAAGTATGAGATTCCCTTGATGAACGTTGTTGGTCATACGTCAACCAAGTCATCTTTCACCGTTGCTTTTTGTTTTTTGCATGATGAGTTGAAAAAAAGCTATGTGTGGGCATTGGAACAAGTGAAGTTAATCTTCCTGGAGGATGCTTTTCCAAAGGTCATGGTAACCGACCAAGAGGCGGCATTGATGTTTGCTATAAGGAAGCTATTTCCGAACGTGCAAAACTTTCTCTGTACCTTTCATGTATGGAATAATGTTAAGAAGAAATGCCAAGGGATAATCCAACCGCTCAAGTTGAAAGAGCTAGAGAAGATTGATACATTACCGGATGGAGAACGAGAAGTGAATAAGAAAGAATTCAAGGAAGCATATGAGTCTAATGAAAGGATGTGGGCATGTTTCCACAATGATTGGGAAGCTTTGACTTGGTCCATCACCGAAGAAGTGTTTGAAGAAAATGTTGCAAAGCTCATTGCGAATTGGGGCGTCAAATACCCGGAAATCATTATATATTTACGGAAGCAATTCTTGGATACGAACGCACATAGATTTGTTAGTGCATTTAAAAACCACCACAAGCACTTCGACAACCAAGCTACAAGTATGGTAGAGTCGGCTCACTATCGTTTGAAGAAGAATCTATTTGGGTGCGTGGACACGTTCGTCACGGTTTTTGACGCAATGGAAGACTATTTCATGAGTGACGTTATAAGAATTAGAGCATTATTCGAAAAAAGTCTAATGATGAAGCATGATGAATTCCCGGATGATAAGTGGCTCCGGGGACTAACCCATATGGTCTCTCATTTGTGCATTGAACTTATAATGAAGGAAGTGGATTTGATGGACAAAATGGACGCTAACTCCCAAGAAGAGTGTGTTTGTAAAATGAGGGAAAGCATGGGACTTCCGTGTCGGCATGAACTACTTCGGTACAAGGATTGTAGGATACCTTTTGAGGCTATTGATCCTCATTGGAAACAATTGAGTAGTGATCATATGCCCGATGAGGACGATGATGTAGAGATTTGGGACACACCTTACGGCAAAAGGTTGGCTGAAATGTATCATGGGATGTTGCGACCTCATAAACGAATCTTATGGGAAAACATGATGCCAATCCTCTATCCTCACACCCAACAAGGTATATTAGAATCGGAAAAGGGGCCACAAAAAGGTAGGCCACCCACGAAAGAAAACCGACAAGAGCAGAGAGCAAGAGCATATGCTATTACCAAAAAACCAACACCTACCAAAATGGATCCATGTGGGGTGGAGTACCATGATGCAAAGTACGAAGAAGAGAAGAAGGCAATAGAGAAGTTAAACAAGATGGATGAAGTGAAGCTATCAAAGAAACTTGTTCGACTGAGCAAGAGTAAAGGTGAAACAAGTAACAAAAATGTTAAGAATAGTGGTCCTCTATGTCCTCCACCATTGGAAGGAGACGTAAAGCTTAAAGGTAAGATGTTTCCATCTCAACAAATGGAAACAACAAAGACCACGCCGCTACCCAAGCAAAAGGATAAAAAAACCATATATGCGGAAGGGAAAATGAAGGGTCCTAAAAGAGATAGTTTGGGGAAGTATTTGAGACCTTCTAATATGATTTACAGAAACTACTTGGAGAACCTACCCGAAGCCATTCATGAGTTTATTGTATACATAGACTATGTCGAAAGGGATGGAAATTGTGGTTTCCATGTCACCGCGAAACAACTAGGACCTTTTAAGGATGGGAAATAACTGGTTGACCAAGGGGATGAAGTAAATCATATTCGTCAAAGATTGTTACAAACTCTACGCCAAAACAGGTACTTCTACAAGTCAATGATGCGAGGTGGCAGAGACCACGGGGTCGTACAAGAGTTCATTAGTTTTGAACGGCGTTTACATGGGGATGCCGTCATTACACGTGATCATTGGATGCAAATGCCGATATGTGGGTTTTTAATCGCGGAGACCTTTAATTGTGTTGTTCATTCTTTTTCGAGGGCCGGAAGTTGTTCCACCTACGCGCCTCCAACAAAGCCTTGTAATGAGAGTGTGAAACATATAAGACTTTTCATTGCATTTGTTCAAGGCTGCCATTATATCGGTCTTAAGCTTAGACCTGGTTGCCCAATACCTCCATTGTCTCCTGAAGCCTTTTGGCCTGTTTTTGAAGAAAATTAAGCTATGGATTGGTGTGCAAATTACGCTACGAAGATGGAGCTTTGGAGAAGTTTGCATCCACCTCTTCCACCCGGACTAGTGTTTGTAATGGATGATGAGGATGAAGAAGATGTTTCCGAGGATGATAAAGAAGATGTTTCTGAAGATGACGAAGAAGATGTTGTGAGGTTAGGATCACCCTAGTACTTGTTCTAATATGTATAATTGTTTTGCATTTTGTTTTCGTCGGATGCCTAGGTTGATATGAGATTATGAATGCTACATAATGTATCCTTAAGCGCATCTTATGAATTGAAAATATTTTGTGGTTTTTTAACTTGTTTTTTGGTGCAAAGATTTGAAGAAAAAGAACTTTCAGTAAATGGTTCGGCTTACATTTGAAGATTTGTGTGTGCCGAACTTTAGTGTTACTTTGTATTCCAACACTCAGTTAAAGGTTCAGCTTATTCAAAATATTCAATAATAAGCCGATCCTGATATGATTTCATATATTGTACGGTTCAGCTTACATTTTACAATTTTTTTGTGCCGAACTTTAGTGCTGCTAAAAATTCCAACACAGTGCTTGGTTCGGATTATTCGATATATTCAATATTAAGCCGATCCTAATAAGATTTCATACATTGTATGGTTCGGCTTACACTTGACAATTTGTTTGTGCCGAACTTTAGTGATGCTATGTATTCAATCTTCAGTGTAAGGTTCGGCTTATTCGAAATATTCATTAATAAGCCGATCCTGATAACATGTTATATATTATATGGTTTGGCTTATAGATAATTTAATTAAACATCCGAACCAATAATGTTGACCCTGCAATTGTTTGAAATCATAAAATCAGCATTATAAATTAACCATTACAAAATCACTAACCATTCCAAAGTAAAAATTACAAGGATTTAATAACCAAAACGAGTTATGACAAACTTTCTAAGGATGTTGTAGTGAGCTTGGTATTTGAAATTTTTTCCTTTCCATCTTCGCCATTCCTCTAGAGCTCGAACACCAACCTCATCATTTGTTTCACCTTTAAGCCGATATCGATTCACAATCCGAATCATACCTATGAAGTCCCTAACTTTATTTTTAATTGTTTCGATTCGACAAAACATGGAAGCGCTATCCCGGTTGTTTGGATTACCTGTTTCATTGGTGAATGCTTCATGAATTCTGAGCAAGTAGTACATACTCATTAAACCCTTTACTCGTCGCTCGGCACCCTTCTTCGGATAGTAAGTTACGTAATGTTTGCAAAGAGATAAATCTTCTTCTAGAGTATACTTAGGACTAGACGCTGCCATCTTGTGCTTTGATAATGAGATATCATATGTGGCTATATATATGAGTGACGGATTGTACTATTTGTAACGGATATATTTTCAAATGTTGATTAAACCTATCTAGTTCGGCTAGTACGACATTTATATTACAAGCCGAACTACACATAATGTACCATTCCCAACGGCTACTTTTCAAATTTTAAAAAACACTATGAGTTCGACAGACATACATTTTGATTTAAAAGCCAAAACTGAACAAATTTCGACAATCTAGTGTATCTCAGAGCAAAGGTCTCTAATAAATCTCGAAATTCTTTTCTTCAGCCATGTGTAACATATTCCGAGCTCGTATCTTCTTCCTCCATGGCGTATATCCCAAAGCCTTTGAATTCTAGCTTCCTAAATAAAATGGAATGCAAGGTTAGTTTTATAAAAAGAAAACTAAACAACTCTATAATGGAACACTAAGCTTTTGGATTACTCACTTTTTCTTCATTAGTTTCGCTGGGATGATATTGATTAACCCATCCTAATACTCTGATATAATCTTTCATCGTATAACGGATTTGTCGGAATCTTTCGGCTAATTACGAACGCTTAAGATGTTTAGGATTTCCATCTAACCGAAAATGGAATTCTTTTACTTTTTTCCAAAACATCGAATAATGCTCACCATAAATACGATAAGTCCGAATGAAAGCTCTAACAAGCAACTTATCATCTTCTACGGTAAATGGTTCCATAAATTAGTATAGACGGAAACAATGAGTTAAGCAGATCCAATGATATGGATAGAAACATTATATATAGTAAAGTTCATAGTAAATGTCACAACGGATCTATTTTTTTTTTGAGAAGACAGTGTAATGTTCGGCTCATGTTAACTATTTCTTTATTAGACGAACCTGTTGATTTAAAGGTTCGGCTAATTCGTGTCTGGTCGAATGCGCCGAACGAAAAAATTATCAAAATTTGGTTGAAGGTCCGAAGTTCGGAAACTACGCAAATTATAATTTAAGACAAACCAGTTCCTTTTGTGTTGTTTCAAACGCCACCTAACATTCGAACAAAGCATATAAAACCATTTAAAATTACATTAAAACATGTGATTTAAGGTACCTAACAAGTGTATTTAACAAAACATAACAAACTAAATGTACTTCACAACTCGTAACAAACAAAGTGTGTTTAACAACTCCTAACAAAATATAACCAACTAAGTGTACTTCAGGAGACATCCATCCAAACTTATAGTTCACTCACCACGACCTCTTTTCCCTTTAGGACGTACATTCTCGTCCTCTTCACCAGTTGGCCTGCCCCTATAAGGTTGACTTGAGCCTTCACCTTCTTGCCGTGGCCTCTTGCTCGTCGGCCTTTTTTCTGGTTTATTGGGTCCTTTCCCTTTGTTTATGACTGCATCCCAATGGTTGTACCAATCCTTTTGCTCCTCCACCGTCATCTTAGTTTTGCAAGAAATTCGTTTCTTCAAATTTCTCAACAACTCCTTACCCGCCACAACCTAGTTCAAGGTAAAGGTCACTTAAACAAGAACTTTAATATTTAAGAAGTAACACTTAAACAAGTATAAATTGATGACATCGCTTACCATTGTTTTATATGCCTTTTGAATGTCAACGGCCTTGGACTTCTTTTTGGAAACCTTTGCCTTTTCCCTGTCAGCTACAACTTGACTTGCTCTATTGATAATAAGCGGATGTGAAATTTCATTATACTAATCCATATATCTTGGCTCTACTCGTGGAGGACTGTCGCCAAAAATATGCAAGTGGTTCATATTTAACTTGTTGGCATCCAACCTTCTCCGATCTTGTAAGCTGCATTGGGTCATCTTAGTTTTGCAAGAAATTATTTTCTTCAAATTTCTAAATCGCCACAACCTTTGGTAAAGGTCACTTAAACAAGAACTTTAATATTTAAGAAGTAACACTTAAACAAGTATAAATTGATGACACTTACCATTGTTTTATATGCCTTTTGAATGTCAATGGCCTTGGACTTCTTTTTGGAAAGCCTTTTCCCCGTCAGCTACAACTTGACTTGCTCTATTGATAATAAGCGGATGTGAAATTTCATTATACCAATCCATATTTTCGTGGAGTCCAAGTGGTTCATATTTAACTTGTTGGCATCCAACCTTCTTAGCTTGGTTCTGGATCATATTTGGGGCACTTTTGAATGCCAATGGCAACAACTTGAACTTATCGTTAACTACTGGGAGCGTTTGGACAAATCCTAACTGACGTAGAACGCGACGAGGATCATATATTACATAACCACCCGGATAAAATAAAGGTCCATAGTACATACCTATCGGCACAAAATGATCTTGAACAACATAATCTTCTCGAACATCTCTCAAATATGGGTCAAATACGACATCACTCTCATCCAAAGAGTCTAATTTCTCTCTGAGATTAATAAACACATCTTTCGTATTTCTTTCTTTCTTGGCTTCCATATCATATCGATTCGTTGTTGGAGTTCTTTTATCCCAATTAGCATGTACTTTGGCCAATTTCAATTTCGGGTAATGGTCATATACCAACACCTACATAAACAATTCAAGATTTCTCAAAATATCCTCTGAACTATGAATGTTTGGCAGATAACGAAAATTTAAAACCTGCCGAACCCATTCTTCAGAAAGATCGGCTAACACATATTCAAAGTTTTAAGCCGAACTTGGCACTGAGTATCCAAAGTTTTATTTTTAATAAGTATAATTTGAACAACAAAATCAAATTCAATGAAGATTATTACCTGAAGCATAGTAAAATTTCCTCCAATGTTTGTACTCGCCAACCTAGTTGATTGAGTAGGTAGGCAAGTGACGTTGTCCCCCAAGCATAAGTATTAACCGAGTGAACATCCTTGAAAAATTGGAGATATTGAGCACTCACCTTGTTCCCAGAAGTGTCTGCAAAGATATCTCTTCCAAGAGTGTACAACATATATGTTGTTGCAGTTTGTTTCACTAACTCCTCAGTCATCACCAACTTTCCATCTTTAACCATGTCCGCTATTTTCTCAAAATAGGTTTTCAACCTCACCAACTTGAACTTCTTGTTTTTCTTGTTAGGCGCACCTTTATCATCATGGGTAGAAGTGACATCTCTCACAGAACAACAAAACTCTAGTTCGGTTTTCGATTTTGGCCAACCTAGAGTTTCCTCGGCCAACTTATACAACTCATCCCAACTCATATTATAAAACGCTGCATCCACGCTTTCGCCGGTGACACTAAGGCCCGTAATCTTAAAAGCGTCGTCGGGAGTGATTGTCATCTCGCCAAAAGGGAGATGAAATGTGTAAGTCTCAGGAGAAAATCTCTCGGCAAAGGCGGAGGCTGTCACTCTATCACATTCCTGATGACCATATTTAATGGCATGCCATAAACCAGAGGCTTTCACTATAGTAACCACCTCAGGCACCTCTTTAAACAAATCCCAATGTGCAGCCCTTTGATGTCTCAAAACTCTTACCACACGACAATGGTCAGGAGTTTCATATATTCTCTTAGCCCAAGACTCTCGGTAACCAATCAACACCTTGCCTCCGTCATCTGGAAGACCGTGTGGTAAACCATCAGCTCTTGGATCTATTACATCATCATCATCAGGAATGTGAAACCCAACAACACGAGGTGTAGCTTCTTGCTTCTTTGGTTGTTGTTGTTGTTGCACTTCAGGTTGATCTTCCACATCAGGTTGATCTTCCCGGCTTTTCATTTTACCCTTTAGGTTCCTATACATAGTACAAAAACATAAATAAGTATAATCCTACAGAAAAGTTCGGCGTATAAGAACGCCAGTATAAACAGCCGAACCAATGAAACTCAAAAATCGACATTATCTAAACCAGCCGAACTATTCTTCAGTTAAAGGTTCGGCCTATCATAAATTACACCATATGAGCCGAACCTGTCTCTGTGTTTCGGAAAAATCTTCTAAAAACCTAGGTTTTTTCAATTAAACCTAATCTAAGAATACAATAAAATGCATTAATCAACAAATTAAATGGTTGGGTTTGTATAACATACCTTCTAATCCTCATTTCCGGGGTTTCTTCTTCACTTGATTGAACTTTTTTGCCAATTTAAGTTTCAACTCCTTCTAAGGGTTGTTGGTCTTCAATCGACGGATTAGAAGAAGATTTGGACCGCCTACCAGTTTCTTTTTGTTTCTTACGAGCCATGTTATAGTTGTGTTTAATCGACGATCAAATTTTTATGAATCGACGATCAATTTCGGCGATGAAATATGATTTTAACCGGGTTTCTCCGAATTGGTTTGAATATAGAAGAGGAGAAGAACCAAAAAGGTTTGTTTTGATGTTCCTTATGCTTTGACCCCAAAGAGAATTTTTTGCTTTTATATCAACTTAGGGGTAGTATAGTAATTTACAAGTTTCTAGAGAATTCTAATACTTTGCTATTTGGTTCGGCTATTTACTAAGATGGAACTTACTTCCGAACTTACTCTTAAGAGAATAATCGAGTGTCACACTATAAGGTTCGACAGATATGCGCTAAACACTTATAAGCCGAACTTTTAACTAACCAAACTGAGTAAGGTCAGTATCAGGTTCGGCTAATACATATAACATATTAATAAGCCGAACTTTCAACTGTAACTTGCATATCGCAGTGCACTCAAAGCTTAGAATTTCACTTAAACATAAAAGCATAACATCGTAGTTAAACATCAAAACATTGTACCTAAAACCAAACACATAACATTGTTTTCTTCAAGTAAATAAAATTGTGCTAAAATCAAACATTACTTAAAAACTAAACCATTAATAGCTAGTGTACTTCAATTTGAACATAATCATCTATTGAGCACGACCGCCTATTCCACCACCAAGACCTTTTTTAGTACCCCTTCCACTCGCACCTTCACCTTTGTTGATTACTCCATCCCAACGACTGTACATATATTCTTGCTCTTCCACCGCTATATCCACATTGCAATCAATTTTCTTCTTCATAGCCTTCAACACGTCATTACCCCCATCCATCTGATAAAATTTAGTTAAAATATATAAGCAACAATAAACCAAAATAGTGAAAACAAGTTTAAAAGTATGCACTCAATATACCATAGTTCGGTAAGACTTCGAAACATCTTCAACCATGCCCTTTGTGTTCTTCCTCGTCTTCGGCTCGACTTCCTTTTTTGTTTGCTTTCCCCTCTTACCGTCTACCAAAGCTTGACTTTCCCTATTAATGATTAACGGATGTGAAATTTGGTTATACCAATCTATATAAGCCAGGTCAACATCACAAGGATCCTCACGCAACTCTTCTAAGTCAACCCAACTTAATTTGTTATCTTCCAATTTATTCCAACAATCAATGGTAGGATCGGGATCATATTCGGCATTCCATGAACTTTCCATACTCTTTGTTCCCTTAGAAAACTTGGGAAACAACTTGAACTTTGATTCCTCTAGCACCGGAATCGTTTGGATAAATCCATATTGACAGAGTACTCGACTAGGATCAAACAATATAAAGCCTTCGGGATAAAACAATGGCCCATAGTACATCCCCAATGGCATATCTTCATCCTCAACAACTTCATCATCTTCTTCATCCTTTTTTTATGGTTGAAATACAACTTGTTCAACATTCAAAGAGTCTAACTTTTCTCTCAACGCTATCAAGATTTCATTTTTATTCCTCTTCTTATTTTCCTTGAAACTCCATTTGCCCGAGGTAGGGAATGTGTCTACCCATTTATCATCTTCCTTGGATAAATTCAAATCCGGAAAATGGTCATATATCCATATACCTACACCAACAATATAAAAAACAAAACACAAAACTTATTTATTAGGATCAGTAGAATTGGATCATGGAGGTTGTAAACTATAGGAAACAGAAGCAAGTTCGGCTTATTTTAAAAAAACGTGTTCGGCTAACTAAAGTATATTCGAAACAGCCGAACCGTTTGAAAAATAGGTTCGGCATACCCAAAATACAAAATAGAAAGCTGAGTTTTTTCTTGAAAATGGAACTACAATGTGTAAACTTACCTGAAGCATTGTGAAATAACCTCCAATGTTTGTACTTGTTAACCTAGACGCAGTTCCAAGTTGCTCAAATAGGAAAGAAAGGGACGCGGTTCCCCAACAGTACTTGTGTCAGCTTTTCAAATCCCTTAACAATTGGAGGTATTGAGCATTAACCTTGTTCCCACTGTTATCGGGAAATATAACACTTCCTAAAGTATACAACAAATACGCGGTAGCAGTGCGATTAGCTGTGACCTCGTCCATAACCAACTCCCCCTTTGAAATTTTCTCCTTTGTGTCTCCAAATCACTTTTTCAAAGCGGTCAACTTGATTTTCTTCAACTTCTTTGTGCTAGAATCCACAAACTTCACCTCTTTAGCAGCGCAGGCAAAATCCAATTCTGTTTTGTCTTTTGGCCAACCAAGAGTTTCCTCAGCAAGTACATACAACTCATCCCAAGTCATTTCATAAACCGCTGAGTACACATTTTTCCCATGCATTCTAAGACCACTAATCTTCTATGCATCATCTGGAGTAATTGACATCTCGCCAAAGGGGAGATGAAATGTGTAAGTCTCCGGACAAAATCTCTCATAAAAGGCTGAGTTTGTAACTACATCAAATTACTCTTGTGCATAGAAAATAGCAGGCCATAAACCAGAGCCTTGTACTAAAGCCACCACCTCAGGAGCCTCTTTGAAATTATTCCAATGTGCAGCGCTTTGGTGTCTAAGTACGCGGACTGCATCCCTGTGATCCGGAGTCTCGTAAATTCTCTTGGCCCATGACTCCTTGTAGCCAATCAACACTCTTCCACCATCTTTAGGGAGACCATGGGGCAAACCATCCCTACGAGAACGTATAACATTATCCGGATGAGGAATGTGCTTACCTGTCTCCCTTGATATAACAACTTTCTCTTGTCCTTGTTCTTGTTCTATTTATCCTTCTTCTTGACCTTCCTCACCTTCTTCTTCATTATTGTGATCCTCTTGTTCTACGGGCAAAGAGCAAGTCGTGTCAATTCCCCTTTTGCCTGCATGTAAGTTCTTTGTGCCACCACCTCGAGGTTTGGGAGTTTTTGAGTTAGAAGGAGTCACTTCCATTGTTCTCCTTTTAAGCTTGTCTTTGAATTTTCCCAGATGGGTGCTAAAACAAATGACAAACCTTAATTAGTTTTTCAAATTAAATAAATATGATTCTACCACACATTATCATAACTCACCTATAACTGGACAAGTTTAGAGGAACCTATTGGCCATAAACAGTGTCAAGTTCGGCACATACGAATTTTATCAATATGAGCCGAACAAAATGCCCAAGAGTGTTAGCCTTGGTCAGAGAAAGGTTCGGCACATTCGAACTTTATCACAATTAGCCGAACAATGTACCCAGAAGTAAGGGCAATAAAGTTCGGCTAATACGATATTCAAAATATTACAAAATTAAAGCCGAACTGTTCTTCATCTGTGTAAAAAAACAAGTTCGGTTGCGACATTTCTGCCGAACATGACCCTGAGACTAACAATAACCTAGACGAATCATCGATTACAGGTCATAAATCAACGAAATACGCAAAAATAAACAATGAGTTTGTGGGAAATACCTTTCTATGTGCAATTTTAAAGAATCATCCTCTATTTCTCCCTCTCCAACACCAATCGATCCGGTATCCACTTCATAGCCATCTTTTTGAAAATCCCTAGATTGAGATGCTACGGAAGTTAGACCAGGATTCGGCACCGTATTTCTAGGGCATCGCTTAACACGAGGTGCCATGTATGTGTTTAATCGAGAACTTAATCGAATAATTTTTCAAGGATTTTGGAGAAGAAGATGAGAAGAAGAGGGAGAGAGAAGGGTTTTGGGTTTTTAAAACTTAAAAAAAAAAAATTGTTTAAGTAACGTTTTTTAGATTAATGAGTGAGATAATTAGTGGGTAATGGTTAATTAATGGGTGGTTGGTTAATTAGTGGGATGGGTTAATTAGTGGGATGGGATTAGGATTAAAATTTAATTAAGTGGAAGGGTAGTAAGGTAATTTAAACTATGCAGGGGTATTATAGTAACTTAACCGTCATTTGGGTAGCCCTTATAATTTGGTATTGGGTGCCTTATATGTGTGTATGCCCCAAAAATTTTGGGTCTGCCCCAACTCCAAGGATTATCCCGAGGGATTATGGGTTACAAAACAAGTTTGTAATGGTTACAAAACAAGCATATATTTCATCTTGATGTTGTGGCTTAACTTCCCGGTACTCTATACCGGCGTTCATCTTGGGTATTCATCTAATCTACCACCTTTTAAAAGATCCGAACTATAACATCAGCTAAAAACAAAAGTAGAGTACACAGTACTTCTTAGATTAACGCATATATATTACACACGGATAAAAGTTGAATACAGTGATTTAAGAATTTTGAAAACAAACTACAAATGTTAAAAGTTAAAAAACAACATAATAATAATGAGACATGTAATTGAGTTTAACTTGTTTGGGAGAACATGAATTTCCTGACACAATGTTTGCAAGTAAGTATGGAAGAGCACATTCTTTCATAAGTCTGCGCATAACAAGGATAACAACAAGTTGGGCATGGTTTGATTTCATACTTTACGTCTTCTTCATCCTCCTCTTCATCAGGCCAGGTATCTTCGGCATACTCGCAATCATCATAATAATAAGAACTCGATTGTCCAGACTTGTATTTAGATTTGTCGTCATGCCGGTTTACATAGGGTTTCGTACTTGCTTTTGTTGATGATGTAGATTCCGTCGGTGTTGGCGAGGGTTTCGACAGGTTTCGCTTCAACTCAAAACCCATTCTCGTAGTAGGGTCGGATAATATTTCATTTGCGTCTTGGATGAGTTTGAAAGCACTCTCTGCCGCAATTGAGCCATTTTTATCAGGATGAAATAACAGTGCCATTCTTTTGTATTGTTTCTTTATAGTATCTGTATCAGCCGAATCATCGAAAATTTCCAACATTGTGTACCAATCTGGTACTTTAACCTTGGTGTACTTTATCGTATTTTGGGTTGTTCTACTGGTTACGAAAGTAGTTATACTGCTTTCATATGCAGCAACATGAACACTGTAAGCCGCGATATACTGTTGTATGCCATTCAGGTTAGGATCCAAATCTTGAGCCATGTTAGCTAACCATAATGCTCCAGCAAAATCTTGAGCCTTGAATTTAAGCTCTGCATCGTCTCTTAGAAATTGAGCTTCTTCTTCCATGATTGTTTCAATGGATTATTTCTGCTCTGATGTCTCTCTTGGACTCTCTATTGGATTGTTTTTGCTTCCACATATATTTTTATAGTCCGCTAGCTTTATCGGTAACCCCTAAACTAAGCAAGTAGAAGTCAAGTTTAAAACAAATTAATATACCTGCTTCATTAAAAAGTCTAACTTATGTTTTAAATAATACTGAGTGGAAGACAAGACATCTTGGAGGATCAATGCGATCCGCGTAAGAGAAGAAAATGATGGTTAGATGAGTAAGGAAGCAACCGGGAAAAAGAGTTAAGAGACAAACTAAAGTAGTCCATGTACATCGGCCGTCAGCATGTTTTGGTCTGGATCATCGACTAAGGAAAGGACCCCAATTTGCGACACAAGAGTTGACGTCGCGTCATTGATTTATGATCAGGGGACGAAGTGCACCATCAAATGTCTGTCAAAGTTCGAAGTGAGAGATACTTAAAAGGAGATAAAAACTCCTCTGGTTTGATAAACCGCTGGTGACCAAGTCTTGCTCGAAGTACTCGAGCATCCCCTTAGGATGTTTAAAATATGAGTCGAAGGCTTATCTCCAGAGCAAGAGAAAGCATGGCTGTCAATTGACTAAGTAAATTACCCAGAGTCTCACCCTATGAAATAATCGTGATCACCTTGATGGAGTTTCTAAATAAATACTTGTGTAAATTGACTATGTCAAATCACTTTCTAACCTTTGAGCAAGTCATACTCTAGGATCACCTTCAGGTGGGATATCTATAGGCATCGCTCCGTAAGCATGATGACGTTTATCCGGTTACTAGTAATTTATTTGTCGAGGATCCATGTCTATATTATAAGGGATAATGATGTTTTTACCCATCGACGGTTGTCTACATTTCAGGCACATAAAGAACGGTCTAGATTTAAGTATTTTAATTTACATTTCTAGCATATAAAGAAGGGTTGAGATTGAGCCACATATTTAAGATTTTCAATCTAAATTTTTAGCATATAATATCATTTATTTGGGAGTTAATTTTCCCATTTAATGTAAAACCATTACTTTTATTCTAAATTAAATGCCTCTACGTTTTAGCATACAATATCATTTATTTGGGAGTTACTTTTCCCATTTAATGTAAAACAATTACTCTTATTCTAAATTAAATTCCCTTTAACTTAATCTCTTTCATAATAAAAAACTATGATTGTAACAAAAATATTCAAAAATTCAAAAATATGATTGTTCTATATTCATTTCTACTCTTATATTAGGTTTCCTAAAACCCATATCATTTAAATTTTTTTTTTTTTTGTTGTCCAATACAAACCTTGAAATTACATCTCTTCATATTTGTAACATTTGGATGGTTTACAAAAAGAGTATTTG
Source organism: Papaver bracteatum (assembly GCA_023529315.1). Lineage (NCBI taxonomy): Eukaryota > Viridiplantae > Streptophyta > Magnoliopsida > Ranunculales > Papaveraceae > Papaver > Papaver bracteatum. Next base: position 2,363,913 of record JAJJWX010001659.1, read on the forward strand.
TTTATCTTAAATTTGAGACAATAAAAATGGTTATATATATATATATATGCAGTTGACAAAAATGGCTATTCTCTTAGCAGATGTTCTTAATTTGTTTATACATAGTCAACCATCTTGCTAATACTTCTTTTCAATTCAATTTAAAGTGGATTTAACTTTTACATCTTTTAGTCAAATTGTTTTCCGTATGGACGGTTATCTACATTTGGGACACATAAAGGACAGTCTAGATTTAAGTCTTTCCATCTACATTTCTAGCATATAAAGAAGGGTTGAGATTGAGCCACATATTTAAGATTTTTTATCTACATTTTTATCATAACAATATCTTTTTGTGGGATGTGTCACTGTATTTTTATGTCGAGATTCCATAAATTGTCATTCCATGTATTTTATCATTGGCATGGATGAAGGAGTTTTGGTATATCATAAAGGTACAAGTATATTTGTTTCCATGGGATGTGGTTCATATGCACATCTATGATTACCGTGAACAAATTGTCAATTTTTCTAAATGGTTTTAAAGAGCTTAGTGCATAGGAACCCATCTTTGATTGCCGTGAACAAATTATCAATTTCTCTAAATGGTTTAAGAGAGTCATCTAAATATACCAACTAATACTTAGATGCTTCACCTATATTTTACCCTGTAAATATATCTTTTAATATTTGAGTTTTTTCTGTTCATTGAAGATACCAACTAACCAAACTATATATAACTAGCTTACACTTTGTAGAAGTCGATTTAAGAAATATTTTAATATTTAATTTCATGTCCATTTTGTCCTACAAAATTACAAAATTATGGCAATTTTAGGTCTGACTAAAATTGGTATTCACCTATACGGTATACCTATCATACGGAAAATATTGATCATTTCATGTGAAAACTATAGTTAAATAAGCATGGGAATTTTACCAAATCAAAGCTAAAGTGAGAAAAGCACAAAGAGAGACGGGGAAGAGCCATATATATTTTATTCAATTTTTCTAAATGGTTTTAGAGAGCTTAGTGCATAAGAACCCATCTTTGATTGCCGTGAACAAATTATCAATTTCTCTAAATAGTTTAAGAGAGCTAAGTACATCTAAAGATACCAATTAATACTTAGATCCTTCACCTATATTTTACTCTGTAAATATATCTTCTAATATTTGAGTTTTTTCTGTTCATTGAAGATACCAACTAACCAAACTATATATAACTAGCTTACACTTTGTAGAAGTCGATTTAAGTAATATTTTAATATTTAATTTCATGTTCTGTCTTACAAAATTATAAAATTATGGCAATTTTAGGTCTGACTAAAATTGGTATTCACCTATACGGTATACCTATCATAAGGAAAATATTGATCATTTCATGTGAAAACTATAGTTAAATAAGCATGGGAATTTTACCAAATCAAAGCTAAAGTGAGAAAAGCACAAAGAGAGTAAGAGTACACGTGGAAGGGCCATATATATTTTATTCAATTTTTCTAAATGGTTTTAGAGAGCTTAGTGCATAGGAACCCATCTTTTATTGCCGTGAACAAATTATCAATTTCTCTAAATGGTTTAAGAGAGCCAAGTACATCTAAAGATAACAACTAATACTTAGATCCTTCACCTATATTTTACTCAGTAAATATATCTTCTAATATTTGAGTTTTTTCTGTTCATTGAAGATACCAACTAACCAAACTATATATAACTAGCTTACTCTTTGTAGAAGTCGATTTAAGAAATATTTTAATATTTAATTTCATGTCCATTTTGTCCTACAAAATTATGGAAATTTTAGGTCTCCTCTGTACTCTTAGGTCAAGGTGTTTCAACGTCTCATACCATTGCCATTTAGATTGGGTCTCTAATTTACTTTTAGATCTCAAACACATATGCAGATAAAGAGAAGCTCTCTCATGTATCGTGTATTTATTCATGTATCATTGAAGACATATTTTCTTAACGATTTTTATTGAATTTTACGGGAACAATTTACCTAGACATTGTAATTGAATTTAAAAAGCCTATTATAATTGGAACACGTTTTAGGTTTAACAGTTGTTTAGTACGAATAGTTACTATCATATTACACTAATTTTCTTCACATGTTATACTGATAAACCCAAATAACAATGGTGGAAAAAGGTTTAATTGCTAATTCCATTGCTGATAGATCGATCATTAGACCCATTATCAGATCCATCATAACTAACAACAAATTATATAAAGTAATATACATGATAGAAATTCATAGTATTGCGAAATCGTCACAATAAAGATGTGTTATTCCACATTGAACTCCTAAGGAGTATAATCTCCAATAATATAACTAATCAAACAAGTGAAGCAAACATTCTGAAGAACCAAAGCCCGTGTCATTACGGCACGGGTCATATCCTAATAAAAATTATAAAACCTATTGTATATATATATATATATATATCAATAAAATTACTCTTTGTTGTATATATATATATCAATGTACATCAATATATGGACATCCTAATCACCATTTAATAAGAAACCGCTCCCGCTGATGTTAGTAATATCCACCAATGCTTCAATTCAACTTTAAGAAAGATTATCATTCTCCCATATTTCACAGCTCATGGTATTCTCCCAAGAAAAAAAATATAACCAACACCAAAACAACCCATACCCCCGTGCCGTTACTAAGACGGTCATATCCTAGTAATAGCATAAGTCCTAGGCTAATGTATTAAGGTGTAGTTGTAGGGATCACTGTTCTATCTTATAAAAACACAAAAATTAAAGAAAAAGGTTAGCATAGCGTATTTCACTAATATTGTAAAGAAGGCAAACATCCTAATCACCATTTAATAAGAAACCGCTCCCGCTGATGTTAGTAATATCCACCAATGCTTCGAATTCAGTTTAAGAAAGATTATCATTCTCTCATATTTCACACTCTCGGCTCATGGTATTCTCCCAAGAAAAAAAAAATATAACCAACACCAAAACAACCCATACCCCCGTGCCGTTACGGCACGGGTCATATCCTAGTAATAGCATAAGTCCTAGGCTAATGTATTAAGGTGTAGTTGTAGGGATCACTGTTCTATCTTATAAAAACACAAAAATTAAAGAAAAAGGTTAGCATAGCGTATTTCACTAATATTGTAAAGAAGGCAAAAAAAATAGGGGCAATCCGAGAATTGAACTCGGGACCTCTCGCACCCTAAGCGAGAATCATACCACTAGACCAATTGCCCTTGGGTGACTGCTCTCAGTCTTTTAACACCTTAATTAGTAGCCGTTCTTTAAAACATCTTTTGTGCTGGCCCCGTTAGACTTGTACAATACAGCGCCGACTTTATGATTTCTTATTTTGGGTGTAACTGCTGAATTCTTAACAACATATGAGGAAATGAGGGATTTGGTCCTTACATCTTGGTCACTGAAATAAAAAAACAAAGGAAATAATGTGGTTGGGGGTTTAGAGCACTTGTAGCTCCCGTATGCCTATCTGGCTAATATCGAATAGTGTTTTTCCAAAATCAATTGAAAACAGAACTCCGTCATAGCCAATCGTACAGTTATTTTAGCAACTAACGATATTGTATTCAAATTCAATTACTCTAAATAATTTTTTTCTTAGCAATCTTTTAATGTGTATCAAAATTTCTATTCCTGGAGATGAATTAACTTTTAAGTTAGAGATGTCTTCCATCCTGTACTGCTTCAAGAATGTATGGGTGGGGCAAGATACGCCATTAGCATTTGGGAACTAACAGTGTGCTTTGGTATATCTATGGTCAGAGTCGAATAAATGACACATGAAAAAGAAATTAGCGAGATACTTCAATAGCTTCATTAACTTGTGATGATCAATAGCAACTTCAAAATCACCTAACAGGGGCCTGAAGCCTGATCTCTATTAACTGATTGACATATGTAGGAAGTAACAAAAGGACCCTTCTCTATCTGATACCGTGCCGTGCATATATAACATGCATACCAACAGCAAAAAAGGGAGGGAATGACTGTGATACCTCTTTGGGGAGATTAACAGGTTCATAGCCACAAAAAATATACAAGAGTTTGCGAGTTGATCTCTTAACTACCAGTTGAACTAGGAGGGAAGGAAGAAAGGATCATCTTTGCTCTGATATATGCTGAATAACTGCGTCGAGTAGTACATAGATAGTCTTTTGCAATCCTCAAGTGCTTTCGAATCGAACATCTCCAACTCCTTTATGGACTTCTTCAAGTCACCTTCGTGGTTCCCATCCATCAGAAACTCAGCCAAAGTGGTTCCCCTGAAGTAAATGTAGAAGACAGGTATTAATAAAAGCTAGAAACTTTGTGCAATAATGAAGCAGCAGCATTGCCAACTTGTCATCAAGCACATCTTTTAGTTCAATAAAACTTTAAAACGTAGAATCCACTCCAAAATGTATATATAGGATAGCTACACAAATTCAACCTGTGTTGGTAAATACATAAACTGTTGCAAGATCTTCACCACAATGGTTTAGCCTAAAGAAAATTACAAAAAAACTAGCCATTCTGTGTTCAAGCAATATTACCCTAAATATATACTACGATAACCGTTATTTCTCCATCTTTACAATAATTTAAGAAGATTTTTCCTTTACAGACAACTAAGAAGAAAAAATGTGAAAGCTGTCAATGTGATACAAGCGCTAGGGTTACTATCAGAAGCTTGCATCACATTCTGATATCTGAAGGGAACATAATCCAGTGTACCAGTGCCACCAATTTTGAGTTAGTCTCAGAGAAGAAAGAAAATACTTAATCACAGCAACAGTAACTAGGTCTAGCTATTTTAAAGGTAGCTAGACCTGTTCAATAGTTATTTTACAATAGCAGGTCCTGTTTCCAAATTAATATCATACCTATGAGCTACGATCAGGGAAGAAAATAATAGAAGCTAACAATACAGCAACTTAGTGTCACACCTAATTCTCCTGGAAAACAGTCTTGCAACTGAAGGATTGTCTAAGACGTATACACAACACATATCTAAGGGGCTCGGGGCTATGTTTGATGTTTCTAATACTTCAACCAGTCCACCTATCAGTGTTTTGTGTGAATCGTGCATGTTTCTTTAAGGAGAGATAAGGATGTACCCTAGATACCATGCATGAATATTTTTGAGCTAAGGCTCGACTACATGCAAATAAATTAGGTTAAAGTGATATGCATACGAATAATTTCATGTCAGGTAATCCTAATCTTCAGACTACACAATATCCCAGTTGTTCATAATCTGCAAGTTAACTACATCTTTACAGGGAATCCAAATAACCTAAAACGAACTAAAAGACCATATACAAAAAATGCTTCCCAGCCAAATCATACACAGCCATGAGTGTTGGAAGGTTCCACCCACTTTCTCATTGGATTCAATTATAATAAAAGAAAGAGCCTTGATAACCATACCTGAGAGCATCATTCACGTTAAAGCCTCGCTCATTGGAATCCAATGAACCCCTCGTATATTTTTCTTTAGACATTTGCTGTCGATAAAGAGCACAAATAGCCCTCATACAGAGTTCAGGGTCCTTTTGTAATGAAGAGAACAAGTCTGCCTCAAACTGCCATTTTGATTGTCTCAATCTCATAATTTTTGCAACCTGCTTAAAAGAAAAATCATTATCTCCTAAATCTTCTGAGTCACTAGAACTATCTCCGCTAACTGCACTTTCAGAGGGTTTTACAATCATCCCACCGAAATGTTCACCTTCACTATTAGAACCAAATTCTCCCAACACATTCTTTCGTCCATCAGCAAAAGTTGTCTTCGCTGCTTTCTGATATGACATCCTACTCATTTGTGAATCATTTAGTGTTGCACTCTCATTTCTTGATGTTCCTTTCACCATATTCTTCTTCTTTTGGCACTGTTTCAGCAAAAAGGATCTCTTGGAAGAGGATTCCCGTCTTTCGACTTTCTCATCTCCATTGCACAAATTCAGAAGCTTACCTATTGGAATCTTGTCCTCATCTTGACTCTCACTTCCACATATCCTACGTCTTTTTGTAGTTGAAGATAATGGGATTGAAGTGACATCCTTGTCGAAATTCCTTTCACACTCCTCATTTTTCTTAGCTGATAATGGCCTCTTTAAATACTTCTTGGCTCTCAGATTATTTCCATTACCTGAAGAACTTTTCAAGGTTTCATCAATCTCTTTTTCATCCCCACTGTCGTCGATCTCAATAATACCTGTAGATGACGTTGCTACAGTACCTTGATTGATCAAAACTAGCTTTTCTCTGGAGCTCCCTTCTGTCTCAAAACTTGGCTGCTTTTTAACTGCAATGACAGATTCCACCTTAGAATCTAACCGAATATTCTTCTGCTTATCCTTGATAGCTTCTGAAGGCTCAGATTGGTTACTGATAAAAGGTGGGCCTGCAAAACAATAAACAAAGTAGGATATATCAAGATATAACATTATCAGCTTCTAATGAAATTGGGCAGTGATATACATAAGCAGTTAGGTAAAGGAATTCTTTTGAGTTTTGAACTCAATAATATAAGACAGAGATAAAGTAATTATGGAGTAAAGCTATAGCCGTACAGCGTGAAGAATTACTAGTTCTTCGTATCACAGAGCATATACTTTAAGTCAAATCCTATTTAGTACTTACAACAAGCAAGAACAACATAACCTGAATGGAGAAATATTACAAAAATATTCCTCTAGATTATCTCTTAACAAAAATTCGGCCGCCTGACAAGTATAATAAGCATCAAAAAGGTGGAATAGATGGTGTCATTAGGCCCGGGTTACCCATCTACTAATAATTAGATTAATCAAAAATTCAGTGTTTTGACAATTAGCTTGCCAATGATACACCAAGAGGACATAAATTGCAGCTGCTTAATAAGGTGTAATAATCCTGACCAGGAAAGATTATCCATAATGGGAAAATAAAAACACAATTCTCCGAGTGTCAAAATAAGACAAGTCCTCTCTGCCTTTTAAGATTCATTGGTTCTCCAAGTTGTTGGAGAAATGGATCTCCCCAGCAGCAAAGATGCATTAGATTGCGATAGAGATTCAACAAACACGTGTAACCCAAGAAAAACGGAGACGTGCAGAATATGAATGATGTCGTTATAAGAGAAAATGGTTGGCTATTTGTTTTAGTAAATCCATTTTTACCACGCAGAAAATTAGTTAAATAAGCTTTTTTGTGGCAGACACCAAGTATAACAAAGATGAACAAGTATTTGCACTAACTCTAACTGTTACCAAACTATCAAACCCTTTATTCAGGTTAACTTCTGGGTAAATAATTACTTAAACCTCCAACTGGTTGTTCCCTGTATGTTTTACCAGTTAAGGTAACACCAAGAAAGAGGTGGCTTATCGACTCTATTAAAAAGCAGTAACTCATAAGACAATATATTATAGGGGATATAATGGAAAAATTAAATAAACAAACAAAACAAAAGTCGAACAAGAGGAATATTGTTGATACCTGATCTATGTACTTCTCTTATATTTTCTTTTAGTGAAGAAAGGTTGGGTGGAAGAGCAGAATTAAGAATAGTTGCAGTTTTATTCAACATATTATCTTTCATTCTTGAGTGATCCACAGTAGCAACATTGACCTCACCCTCCATTTTCCTGCAAGTTTCTTTATTCATAAATGTCTTATATTTATCATCTCTACAAACTTCGTTCTTTAAGCCTCTCAAAGTTGCATTTTCTTCTTTAAATCTTAAAACCTCTGTTTCCAACGCTGAAAACCTCTTCTTCCAAGTCTCGATTTCACATTCTGCGCTTTGTTTCCGACACTCCAAATCCCTGTTCTGTGTCTTAAGCTGAACAACAGTCTCCCTTTCATCATTTTCCATCTTCTTAACTAGACCTTCCAAGTAAGCATTTCTTTCCTGAGCCATCCTCAGAGTCTCCCTTTCATCATTCTCCATCTTCTTAATTAGACCTTCCAAGTATGCATTTCTTTCATATGCGATCCTCAGAGTCTCCCTTTCATCATTTTCCATCTTCTTAACTACACCTTCCAGGTAAGCATTTCTTTCCTGTGCGATCCTCAAAGTCTCCCTTTCATCATTTTCCATCTTCTTAATTACACCTTCCAAGTAAGTGTTTCTTTCCTGTGTGACCCTCAGAGTCTCCCTTTCATCATTTTCCATCCTCTTAACTACACCTTCCAAGTAAGTATTTCGTTCCTGTGCCATCCTCTCTCTATCAGACATGACATCTCGCTCTTTTTCTAGAGTAGTAATTTTCTCTTGCATTTCACTGAATGCCGTCTTGTACTTCTTAAGCTCATCTTCTACATCAACCTTCACTAACATTAGGTTCCTCAGCTTATCCTCAAGCCCAACACACTCCATTTCCTTATCCTTAAGCTCCGTAGACAGACCACGGCACTTGATTTTATTAACCTCCAGATCTTTCCCCAATTCAACACCACATATCAGCCGCTTGGCTGCTTGACTCTCAGATTCCTTTAACTTCTCCTTCAAAACTTCAATTTCATCATTTAATTTCGTCTTCCCGCACTCCAAACCCTTAATCTCACCACTGTGTTGAACACACTTTTCCCTGAACTGATCCCTTTCCTCTTCCAATTTCTTAATCTCAACACTAAGCTGAACACATTTTCCCCTAATTTGATCCCTTTCCTTTTCGAAACCCTTGGTCTCACCACTGTGTTGAACACACTTTTCCCTAAATTGATCCCTTTCCTCTTCCAAACCCTTGATCTCACCACTGAGTTGAGAACACTTTTCCCTATATTGATCACGTTCATCTTCCAGAATCTTAATTCTTAGTCGTTCTCCAGTCACTCTTTGGCATATCGTTTTGAGTTCCTCCTCGAAAAGCTTATTCTGCGCTTCTAACTGATTGCATGCTATCTTCAACTCCTTAACCTCGCTTTCTACAGAAATCTTGCTGATACTTAGGTCTTCATACTTACCCTCAATTACACCCAACTCTAATTTCTTCTTTTGAAACTCAACAGATAACTGCTCATACTTAGTTTTATACTCTTGCGATGTTTTCAACAGTTCAAGTTCATATTTCGGCCTCGCGGCAGCTTGAACCTCAAAATCCCTACATTTTGTCTGCATTTGTAAGAATTGATGCTTCCAATATTCAGTATTTTCCATTGCCATTCTTATTCTACCTTCGAAATCCCTTACTAGAATATCTATATCCATCTGTAAAATAGACGATTTTCAGAGATTATTCAAAACTAGGGTTTTACAAACTAAAAAGATTATATGAAAAAATAGTTAAGATTACTTCTATAAAAGAAAAAAATCAAGACAAACCAAACCTTTTTCCAGAAAAAGCGAACCTTCTGATATATGTATTCGTGAAGGAAAGAGTTGAGTAGCTTGAGCTTGCCTGAAAATAAAGAAAATGTATGCGCAAAAGACAGAGCAGGACCAACACAAAAAGGACGAGGGTTTTGATTTTGTTACATTTGTTTACTTTGTTGGCGATTTGACGAATCGAGACGGTTTATATTCTCAATCGTGGCATCACGCAAAGTTCATTTTTTTTCTTTTGAATAAATCCAAAACTGATTTGTACTTCACTGGATTGGGTAGGACTCGGAAGTTGGAACTATTCCGTCTATCCCGGACCAGATTTTGGGCCAAATCATTTTCAATACTTTTATGATGGGTAAAATTTGTTGCGGAATGAAAAAGACCTTTGTTGAATAGAGGTGGTAAAATTGTCTAACTAAGTTCCTTTTGTAGCTTCTTCACCTGCAGTCTCGAGTTTAACAACAAGCCATTTATCCTCATGACACCAGGAGACTCCAAACTCACTGAATTTCATCAAATTCGTTAAAACACGGCAGCACAACACACTCCATTCTTGCTGACTTTTTTGGCAGGAAACTTGGTTCTAAACCCAGCCAAATTATCGACACAAAACCAACCCGAAAACTCCTGAAATCTCGAGGTTGGAGTTCGCTCCACTGCCGTTATTAACCCCATAGTTACAGTAAGGATTCCAACATCCACCACTCCAAAGAGTAACACTTTTCCCTCACACCACAAGCTAGCAAAAAAAAAATCATCCGAATAATCTCCTCCAACAGATTGTCCAAAATTTTACTAGTGTGAGAGAAAAAAAGTTTGACACTGAATTCTTGCCTTCCATTGTTCCACCATGAACCCCTAATTTCAAGAGAGCAACAGAAAATAGGGAAGACAAAAAAGAAAGAGGGAAATGAAAAGATCGTAGTTATGACCTTTTTATTATGGTAAGGGTAAATCAGGGTAAATCAGGCATTTGATATATGGAAAGATATCTTTACTGTTGATTGAAAATACTTGATGTACGTCTAGATCATGTGGTGGTGTGCCTTAACGAAATCTTGGATGAAGGGCGTGTTTTAGCAAATATCAAAATGATGGGTGTACTTTAGTATTTACTAGATATAAATGAGGAGAAATACCTTGGTCTGCCATTCTTCGTAGGTCGTAACAAGAGGGTTCCATTCTCAATTTTAAATAATAAAATGGTTCATAAACTAGCTAAATGGAGAGGCATTAACCTATCTGAAGCTAGTCTTACAGTTATGGTGAAGAATGTGACTAATGCCATACCAGTGCATCACATGATCGGTTTCAAGCTTTCAGATACCACAATAAACAAATTGAACTACAAAGAACAAGCATTCTGGAGTAACAAAGCTCATAATAGAGGTAAAAACTTTGTCAGTTGAAATAATGCTTCTTTTCCTAAAGAGGAAGGTGGACTGGGTTTTAGAGATCTTAAGATCTTCAACCGATCTCTTCTAGAAAAATCTATGCGGAAGTTATGTACGGATAAGAACTCAGCATGGGGTAAGTCTCTGCAAGCAAAATATTTTCCGAATGGTGATCTTTATTCATTAAAACACAAAAGCAACACTACTTGGTCTTGGAGAAGTATTAGCTCCGAACTACCATTCATACAAAGCAACAATTATTGGTGCCTAGGGGATGGTCTAAAAATTCTCATGTGGAAGCACATATGGTTACAGAGTTTACATGGTACACCCATTCCTGGTCTAAATGCAGTTAATCATGAGCATTACACCTATGTCTGGTAACTCTTTATGGCACTATTTTACATGGAATATTCCCTTGATTCACTTCTTGTTTGATCCTTCTAATTCAGCAGCTATACTCAATACTTCCATTTACCAGAACTCCGAAGATAAATTCGTTTGGTTATTAGAAAAAAATGGATAATTTTCAGTAAAATCTGCATACAAGAAAATGTTCAAAGATAAAAATGGTAACTCTTCAGTTAGTCCAAGAATAAAGAGGATTTATAAGAAGCTTTTGAGACTTAACTTGTTACGATGAGTAAAGCAAATCTTGTGGAAATGCATCAAGAACATTCTCCCAACAAGAGATAAACTATAGCATACAATCCCAGATGTTTCTTATCCTCGTTTTTCTTCTCAGCTGAAATTCCAACTCATCTCCTGATGGAATGCAGTCTGTCAAGGGATATTTGGTTTGGATCTCTTGGTCTCTAGAATTTTCCACCCATGAATCTGACAGACTCGGTCATCTGTTGGTTTGACGATCTATTTGCCAATCTTATTACTGAAACAATGCTAGTGAATAGATCCATTATAATTTGGTGTCTTTAGACTAACAGATGTGAGAAAGTCTTTCAAGGGAATGTCCTTTCTCCACAGACTATACTCATTAGTTGTCAAAATTACATGGATAACCATTTCAGTAGTACTACGATACCTTTTAGATCAACTACCAGGATTAATAGAACTAACAAACACTGGTCGCCTTCTCCCAATGTCCTCTTACTCTAAACTGTGATGGTTCTTTTAATCACTTATCTAATTATGGTGGTCTCGGTCTAATACTTCGTGATTTTGCAGGGACTTTCAGGGGTGCAAAGTGCTTCTACTTACTTAATTCGTGGGGAGCCGATCAAGCAGAATGTAGAGGACTAATGGAAGCAGTTAGATGGGAAAATGAACTACACCTAAAAATGTATGCTTTCAGCTAGACTCGAAGATTGTGGTTGATGCGGTTAACAAAGATATCTCCAATATTGACTGGAGACCCCAAAATTAAATTGTTGAAATAATATCTTTTTTAGTAAGTTTAACTCCTAGAGGTTGTTAGTACCTAAAAATTACTTCTTGCAAAAACAAATGCACCGCCGTGGTACTCTCTCTTTAGGTTCGCAGATCAAAATCGAACATGACAAGCCTAAACTACGAAAATAGTCGTTCCGTCCTGATTCGGTCATGAGGAGAGGGATATGGGTTGATCTTGGGGGGTGGGGGTATTATTATTATTTTTTTGGTACGGTAAGCTTGTTCTGTTTTCTGAAAAGGCTAAGTAGCCTATTTATGGTAGTTAGGGATACACACTGCTTTTCTCGTAAGCAGTGGAGATAGTGAGGTTGTGGAGAGATGGAAAAAATGGGAATGATGAAGGAAAGGTGAGATATTTTAGGGAAGTTTCTGGAAATCCCTTTTCTACCGTATCTCATTATCTCTCCAACTTCTGTAATCGTCACCACTACTTGTAACTTCTCAGCATAGGGTGTTGCACGCCGCATGTTGATGTAAGCCACCAGACCAATACCCCATGAAGAATCCCCCCATGTGACATATTTTGATATTTCGTAGGTTTTAGCTTAACCATAGCCATTTATATGCTAAAAAAGCGTCGTGGCATGTTCATAGCCTATTAAGGCGCTAGAAATTAGTGTGGCACGTTAGTAGTTTGTCACTGCGCTAGAAATTAGCATGGCATGCTAGTGGTGTAAAAGTAGTATAGCATGTCTACACTCTTTAACTGCAGCTAAGATAGAAATAAATATGCCTAGCCATAATCCTTTCGTGATATATTGGAGTACTAAATAATCGCATGACATGTGGCATGATATGTTCATGACCTATTTGTAACGTTCAAATAGCAAGTGGCATTGTGGCCTAAAATATCCCTAGGGTTTGGCATGCCATAATTAGCATAGTAGGCTGAGATCCAAAGATGGCCTTAGCTGCAACAGCTGAAATTAAGTCTTATCATGGGTGTTTGCGTAGCATGGCATGACGTGGCCTAACATGGCATTAGGGTTTGGCACGCCATGGCCTAGAATAACTCTATTGCCATCCTAGCAAGCCGTGGCTTTAATTTGTTCGGCCCTCGCTATGGCAGCTGAGATGGAATGTTGGGGCCATACACTACACCATTTTAAGAGATTAGCAACTCAAATTAGCAACAGCATTATCGCCGTTGCTAATTTTCTGTTGATAATTTCCTTTGCTAATTTTTCGCAACAGCAGTTTGCTGTTGCGTATTTTGCAACCTCAAATTTTCGGTTGCGAATAGCAACTGCCAAGTCTTCATGCATGCGAAGCGCGCGTGTGCTCCGTAACACTAGGACTACTTTTTATGCCCAAGTCAACCTTAGGTCAAGTATTCTTCTTTATTTTTCCACCGTTCAGCCTTATCTCCTTTATCTTTCCTTACTTCGATTTTTCTACTCATTTCTCAAGACTCTTTCACTCTCTTTCATCACCGCTCTCCTTTCTTCGATCTGCAATTTGAAAAACCCTAGTTCTAGGGAAGTTGTTTTGAAGAACTCTAGTTCTAGTGAAATAGAAGAAGACGCTACAAGAACCCTAGAGAAGCTTTTTCTCCTCTTTTATAACCAACCCATTTTAGCGCTTCTTACTCGTAAGAAGACTTAATTGAGAGAACCAGAAGATTTGGATATAAATTCAAGTCAAAAAGGAATAATGAAATCGATTTAATTGAGAAGGGTGTTGATGAAATTGTAAACTTGATTGGTTAAAGTTTCTTGGAGATTGAAGAAAGATGAAAGCAATGGAAGTTAGGTTTAGGGTTTCCATAGATGAAGATTAGGAATTCGTTTGTGTGATGTATAAGAAGGATTAGAACTGGATTTAGTTGATTGAGGAAAGTTTTAAGGTTAATTAGATGTTTTGAAGTGTAGGAGTAAGATGAATTGAAAAAAATTAGGGTTTGAGTTTCTTATTTGGGAATCAATTGATGAAATTGATCAACCATTCGAGAGAAGGTTGTTATTGTAATATGGGTTGAAGCTGTTGAAGAAGAAATCAAAATAATTCTTTGTCACTCCACTGTTTTGTGAACCATTGGTAACGTTGAGTCTAAGATTCGGGTGGCTATTCGTCTTTTGTTCATTTATTTTCTTTTCTATTTTTCGTTTAGTTTGTTTTGATTTTGTGATTTTTTTGTTGCAGGGGTTGATTTCGTGGTTTTCTTTTAGTGTTGAGTCTAAGATTCAGGGAAAGATTACTGAAAAATTGATGAAGTATCTAATAGAAGCTCTCTAACTCTTTTTTATTTTTGTATTCTTTAGCATTGTTGCGTAATAGGCCAACAACATGTCACGACCACTGATCGTTTTGTATTCTTTCAAATCCATTTATTAGTTCCTTCATGAAGGTATGCAATTAGCCAATTATTGTTTTTGTTCATGACATTATTGTCTTAACAATGGGTATTTGTTATGTTCCTTTCATTTTGATTTGATATTGTATTGTTGCAGCCAACATGGATAATATAGTTCACAGTCCTCCAACATGGATAATATAGTTCACAGTCCTCCAACTCATGTGCTTAGCAGTGGATCCTTTTGTGAAAGTTAATTTTGATGCCTCTTACATTAAGGAAACGGAAAGGAAGATCTTGGTCGATAATTCATGACTGCAGGTACAAAGAATGGAATTAGATGGTGTCCTTCGCAAGCCTTAGATGAAGAGTAAGTCATGGAAAATCAGCCTTAGAGGCAGATCATGTGGGATATAGATAGGGATTTGGACTTGCACTTTGAAGACGAGGACTCTCGAATGTTTTCTTTAACCGAAGGAAGAGTGGAGCAATAAAATGGAAAAGTATTATTCTAATTTAAGATAGTTAAAATGTTTTAAACTCATTTCAAAGTTGGTAGGTCTCTTATGTACCAAAAGAAGCAAATGATGCACCTCATATGTTATCATTTTCTATTAAGTTGGTCAGTAGTGAATCAATCTGTCCCAAACTGGGTCCTTGATAGGATTCAACCAAAGTTAAATAAGCATTAGTGTTAAAGTTTGTATATATTGTATGAACGAGTATCTTTTTCCGAATGTTTCATACTTAGGGCCTGAAAATTATTGATGATCCAAATTTTCTTGTTGTTCGCACATGATGAACACCTTGATGTTTTTTACGAGTTCTTCGAATGGTTGGAGTATTGGTTTTATTGAGGGTTCTTTAAAAAAAATGATATGCATTTGAATATTTTGTATAGGAATGGCTAATGATGGTGTTTTGGTATTGAAGTGGAAGAAATGGAATGCTAAAGAACTTGGAATAACATCATTGAGCTTTACAGGTAGCTTACACTTCTCATGTTTATTATCTTGTTTTGATTCAAACACTTCAAATAAGGAAGCCACATTACTTTACTTATCTGCTAACTGTTCCTACTTCCATTGTTCATGTACTGCAAATTGTTAAGCTGGATATTTCTGACTAGTTTTCCTTTAAAGCATGAATAATTCTAAGGGATTATTGTCATTACCTGTTATACACTCCCACGGTTCTTGCTTTCTAAAGAAAGTATTGTTTTACTTAAATGTATCATTTTAACATGAAGTTACTGAAAATATTAGAATTATGTCTTGAGTCAAGCATGCACAGCGATGCAAAGATGGGATTATGATTTTTAGACTTTTTACTCATTTGGGTTATGAGTCACAGGTGCATAACTTGCTCTAGAATTGTGGATGATGAACAAATGATGTTGGAATGACAAGCTTGAGATGACAACGAAGAAATGAACTCAAAAGAGGCATATAGATATGTACTGGAAAGATAAGAAATTGATGATGCTTGCCGAGATATGTGTAAAACCAACTGCTTAATCTTCAGGATGGGAAGGTACAACTTTATTTTTCTCTTACACACATCCAGCGGTGTTATTTATTTTCTTTTAAAACATATTGTAAGATATATTGTGTAGTTTCCCTTGTGTAATGTTAACTTGATGGATATGTGTGATGCACGCGACACATGAATGCTCTTTTTTTTTTTAAGTTATGGGTGGCTGAATGAATTGAATGATATGAGTTAGTCTATTTATTTATTTCGCTTCATTATGATCTTTATTGTCCCTCTTTACTGTCCTTTGCCGAAGAAAGTCCCCTCTAGCTCTGGGAATGATGTACGAGGTAAAGGAGGTGTGCACAAGCTCTTTCTTTGTTTCTTGTGGTAGCTTGGGTGTTACTAGAGGTGAAGGAGGTATGCTACCTAGGCTTGCCAAGTTTATATTTTTGTTTTGCAGGTCTTTCACAAATCCACCCTTATCAAATCCCCTCCTTACCTTATCTTCTTACTTTTAATATTTTCATAGTTACCTCTTATATTCTTTGATACTGTTTATTTTTTTCGTCTCTGTGTTGTGTCAGGTAGTTGTTGATGATGCTAGATAGAGATGAAATTTGCATACTACTGGAGAGGTTAGTTTTCATAGATAATGTTTTCATTTCCTTTATTATTCAACCTAGTTTGTTCTGGTTTTATGGGTTTCGTATAAGTTTTTTGTTCTTTGTTTGTTTGACTGAAACTAATTTTTGGTCTGATTATCTCTTGGGTTTCACTTCACAAGTTGGTTACTACTGGAAAGAAACCCATGGTATGGCATGGAAAACTGTACCCTAGATTTTGATTTCTAGATTTCTACTACCACTAGGTAGTCTGCCGCTACCAGATAACCCTATTTTTTCAGTATTCTTTTAAACAATTGGGCTAATGGTTTCTTGTTTTGTGTTCTATAATGTAATTTCATATTCTTGATGACGATGCTATACATAGATGAGGATTCTTGTTTTGTTACTACAGCTTTGAGGTTAGTTTTTGATTGACATTTTCATAAACACTTAATAATCTATGGACTGAATCTTTTATATCTTGATTAATAATTTTTTAGTTGTGCAATGATATTCAGTCTAAGGAGGAGGGGGTATTTAGTTCCAAGAGCAGCTGGTTTTACTTAATTCCTCAAGGATTTTGTAGGTAATTGCTAATTTTTCCTTTCCTTAACCAATATATGTTGGAAATTTTTATGTTGTAACTCTGTAATTTTGTTGCTTACTCATTTTGACTAGTCTTACTTTTACTGTACTATTTTTTTTTTTTTATGTAAAACCAAAATTTGGGGTTTCTTTTTTATCATCTTCTCTCTCTCTCTCCCACTTATTCTTCTTTTTATGTTTTGGGTTTTTACAGAAAAGAGAGAGATAAATTGAGTTGGTGTTGTTAATCTACCTATGATTTGCAGAGGAAATTGGTTAAGCAAGCGGAGTCTGGTGATACTTTCGGTGATATTTAGTCTTTCTTTCCCTGTTTTTCAATGCCTCTGTCAGTTGACAAAAACTAGGTTACCCATCCATTTAGAAACATCAACATAAATCAAATATTTTATGTCAGTCACAACATACATAAGTTACTTGTGTACATTTGTATCAACTGAACAATCCTATATTTTATAATAAAATTATCTAGTGGTGATTCTCAACTACATTTGTATCTCTGTTTTTGTATTGCCATTGTAAGTTTGTATATCTGTTTGGATGTTGAATATGGGGAACTGGGTAATTGCAGGGGGAAATTTGGGGTAATGAATTTTGACTTGGTCAATAGAATGGGACTTGACCTTTTTTTTTGAGGTTGCAAAAGATTAGCAACATCAACGCTCTGTTGCTAAATTAGAACCAGAACCAATACAGAGAACCGTAACCAACAAAGATCTCGGTTCGGGGGTAGTGGTATTCCTGTAATTAGCAACATATTAGCAATAATAGCCATTGTTGCTAATAAAAATTTCGCAACGGCAACGGCCGTTGCGAATGTCCGTTGCTGACCAAGATTCGCAACGAAGCTTATGTCGTTGCTAAAAATTGCGACACCGTGTTTAGCAACAGCGTAGTCCCGTTGCGACCCCGTTTAGCAACAGCTATTGTATGTTGCTATATCGTTAAAATGGTGTAGTGATAACTTGGCCACGGTCATAATTGGTTAAGGCGTGACCCACTAGAGACGTTGTGGCATATCCTGGACCTAAGGTGGCGTGTGGCATGTCTTGGACCTAAGGTGGCGCTACGAATCAACTTAGCAAGCTAGGGCCTTAAAGGTGGCGTGGCATGCTCAGGGCCACCCAAGCTAATTGAGACCAAAATAGTTGGATCTTATTTTATCTATAAACGTCCAGGGCATATGTACATCATTGTAGCATGTTTGTGATCAACCAAGGAGGTCGGGCCCACATATATTTGGTTATTGCTCGGTGTTGACCGGCTAGGGCATATGAGCGGCGCAACCTTGGCCATAACCGAGAATTAAGGATTTTCCTCGATTTGGTTATGGCTATTGGAATGGCCTTGGAATGTTTATCTCAACCTAGGTGGTTGAGTTAAGAGTTTATGTTATAATTAAACTCTTACAGCTACCTAAGTTAGGATTGGCCCTAATTTTAGGATTTCGTGAACTTGGCTGGTCACGGCCAATCATTTTGTCATGGGGCATTGACTATGACCTTGTTGTAGTTAAGCTTGGATTAGATAGAGCTAAACTGAGATTGAATTCTTCTATGTCGTTAATGGGTCATGACCCTTTAATAATAATATATTAGGGCTTCGAGAAATTGGCCACCGCATGTGGGATTGACTATGTCATGGACTTGGCTGTAGCCAAGGTCCCATTTTCCATGATAGTTATAATATGTACTTGGTCGTGGATGGCCAAGGGCCCAAGGAGAAATAATGCAATTGGCCAAAGTCTAGAAAGCGGAAGGAGGTTTTCTAGGGGAGCTAGTTTCAACTGTCCAAGGTGATTTTAGGCTACAGACTTGGCCAAGGTCTGGCCAAGTTATACGAGCACGACAAGTTATGCGAGGGGTTTGGCCGTAGCTGGCCAAGATGAATTTGGCATAGCAAGTTATGCTACGGACATGGCCAAGGCTTGATCAAGTTGTTTTGAGCTAGGCAGGCTATGTCGCGGGCTTAACTAAGGTCTAGCCAATTTAGGGTTTGCAACCTGGCCACAACTCATGGCTTGTAGGCGCGCGATGGTGGCTATGCCACAATTTATGGCGTAGCTTGTCAAGTTGTGATTGGCCATGTTGTGTACTTGGACGATTGTTTCTTATCTTAGCTGGAATGTTATGAAATGGAGCGGATGTGTTATGGCCTTGGCCGCAGTTGGCCAAGGCGCCATAGGAGATGCAATACGTGCTATAGAGTTGGCCATAGCTGGCCAAGGTGCCACAATCTGTATGCCACTGATTGTGACCTAATCATTGTGTGGCTGTGACTAAGGGTTTGATTGGTGGCGACATGCCATATTTTAGTATGAATTTGAATATAATAGCGCCGATATAGCATGTTCAAGGAACTCGGCCATGAGAGTTTGCAACTTGAGACAATACTCTTCATGACTATGTATTAAATGAAATACTTTCAATAGCATGTTAATTCAAGAATGACGTCAAATTCTATTTTGAAACAACGAAAGTAAACAAAGAAAAAAAATGACGATTCCAATAAGCAGCACCAGAATTGTTAAACCAATCGAAGAATCAAACTTGGTAGTAGTGCTTGGTTTATCACCTTAAAATAGTGGCCATGATTTACTGCTAATGTTTTATTGTTGTTGGATTGTTGTTGTTGCAGAGGGGTGATGTTGTATAATGCAGATGGCTTATAGAGTGACATGGTCAGGGGCGGAGCCAAGGGTTAACTAATAATGGTTCTAGCCCCTCCTAAAATTTCCAAAATCCATATTCAGCCCTTAATTTTCTTAGGGTTTTAGGTTTAGTCCTTTAGGTTTTAGAATTTAGCCCCCTGATTTTAGTCCACCTAGTTTATAATTTTTTTTTACCCCCCTTAAACTTAAAAGCTGGCTCCGCCACTGGACATGCATGTCCATGATTTTCCAGTGCCTTGCTTATTCCTCATTTTCTTGGATTCATTCAAGAAAGAAAACAGGGGAAATCTTGGACCCCTGGGTATAATAATCGATTGATATTGTACTGATCAGCGAAGCAACAGAAGAGTTCAGCGTAGGGAATGGTAGGGAAGAAGAACATGAAGGGGCTGCCATATGTGAGGACCGAGAGAGAAACTATTTTAATATGATTCAGTCAAATTACGTGGCCCTCATTCATTCTTCATATTGTAGAGGAGAAAAGTAAGTTAGACAGGGACATGACAACTAACACCATAATAACAGACAGATAATAGTAGGACTCACTTCATACACAAATTCTAATGGTACAAGGTCACTAGTGATGTTTTCATGAAAAGCCAAATACAGTATAACTGTGTCGACAAGATTTTGGTTGCTCATTTACTAGCCACAATATGTTAGTGATAATGGCTAACTTTACATTATACTTTCAATGTGGTAGTGTACAGCTTCGATTACAACAACAACATAATTGGAATTGAGTGATTTCTGTTACATTAAACACAAAATTTACAGAAGAATATGACTACTTACCTAGAAGAAGCAGAAGCAAATGTAGGCTGAACTTGTCTTTGACTCAATGTCATGTACAAACCCTGCAACAACGACAACATAAACATGAATCCTTTTCAACAATGTGTATTCCACCGGATTGAATCTAAATGCGAAACCGATAAACATCTGACAATTACTACATGTCAGCAAGTTCCAGCATGCAGATTGCAAAGGAAAAACAAAGAGCTTAAATAATAAGTCATGAGTGAAATTGTTGCTCTACAGCTACCAAAATAATGATTATTGATATGGTTTTAATATGGGTGATCTCCCCTGTGATTCACTTCACATGTTGTGATGGTTTAAGTTCACAATTACCCGTCAGCACAAAATGTTCTGATTGCAGTAGATATAGAAACCTTACATTTGTTGTATGAATAGTAGCTCCAGTAGTCATGCTGATGTTTTGATCTGGAACTAGCTCAAAGTTCATGCGCTGAAGGAAAATAGCAAGTGCAACAATTGCCTCCATCATCGCGAACTGGTCACCTAGACACTTTCGAGGCCCCCCACTGAATGGAATGAATCTGCATCCAAATGTTCTAAAAAATCAGATATAGATATATTGTCGAACAGGCCTAGATACACTATATGAAAACAGGTGATAGTGAGCCAATTTTTCGCGTTTATTGCTTCAGCTTGAGAAATAGGAGAGTAGATACCAACCTGAAATCTGTATTTGTTTCATTAGGAACCGGTCCACCCAAGTCGAATCTTTCAGGCATAAATTCTTCTGCATTATCCCAGACCTAGGGCAATAGAAATTAAGACTAGTAAATATGCAGAAATAAAGGGGAGAATGTTTGACAAGTCTGCATTTAGTCAATTATCTCAAATATGGTAACATTGTTTCAAGTCTTATATTAACCATGTGTTCTTGAAGTACCAGGACTGAAATGTGAATGAAAGTGTCTCATGAATCATGCAGTAAACTAGCAGATTGTTATTTTCTTAAGTTTATTAACACTGTAGCCATAGTTTGAGCATGACCTTTATTCAAACAAACAAACAAAAAAAGTTTGAGCATTGACTACCTGGGGAGAACGATGGACATTGTACACCGATATCATTACATCTTGACCAGCACTGACCTTGTAATTTCCAGGAAGCACGTCAGGAACTAGAGC
Organism: Papaver bracteatum; assembly: GCA_023529315.1. Taxonomy (NCBI): domain Eukaryota; kingdom Viridiplantae; phylum Streptophyta; class Magnoliopsida; order Ranunculales; family Papaveraceae; genus Papaver; species Papaver bracteatum. The sequence continues at coordinate 2,385,606 of JAJJWX010001659.1, forward strand.
TCTCCTTAATAACACCTAGAAAATGTAGATTGGAGTACTATTAAGACCAACACCAATGAGAGAATGATATCCATTTGATTGGCATGAAAACCAATCATAATAGCCATATTGATTTGCACCTACAGGAGGATGTGGGTAGAGACGAAGTGATTCATTTATACAGCGTGTCACATACTTGAGTTCCTTTATATCCGCGTACTTAGGGGATCTTCCTTGTAGAACTCTGTCGACCTCTTCTTGAGCTCTCATCAATGACGATGGATCCTACAAAAGAAAATAAATAAGCTACTGTGTAAGGGTTCCTACTTCCTAGTAAGATGGTGTTGTGATGTGACATAAACAGATAGGTAAGATCATGACAATTATCAGAATAAGAATAGAATGTCATAGTATCATTCAGAGTTGAGAGTAAAACTGATAACCCTACAAGCTTACCTTACTTAGAAGGTATAGTGTCCATGTCAAGACTGAACCGGTTGTCTCATGGCCAGCAACTAACATTGATAAAAGGTCATCTCGCAACTGTACACTTGAAACCTGGAATATATCCATTTATCACTTATCAGTATGTTTTTACTTTAATAGTTTCATGTATGTCTGTTTTTTGGCTTTAACAAACTGTAGTAGCAAGGTATCCTATTGAAAATGACCACGGCATGCGAAGCATAATCTAGGTAATGTTAATGATACTAAGCTTATATTGTCGAGTACACAAGTTTAATAAATAGTTTTTTTACTTTCTACTTATGAGAAGAAGATAAAAACAAGATTAACAAACTTTATCAAACCTCTTCTCTGCTTGCAAGCAAGAAGCGAAGGATGCTAGGATCTGCATCATTCACATACTCCTCCCCGTCAATCTGCTCGCCCTCAGCTTCAACAATCTTCTTACACTTCGCTATAAGTTCTTCAACAGTTTGTCTTATTACAGTAACTGCCTTTTCAGCTTTGATTTGTCTAGGAATTACCTTGCGCAACAAATCAATCTGCAACATCATACACAAGAAAAGTCATTTAAGTATGATAACAATAAAAAACAAAAGGTAGAACCATAGAAGAGATTCAGGGTAAAAAAGGCTACCTTCCAATAGGGTAAAAGATCCGTTGAACGAGCTTCTGCCTCTTTTAATGCAGTATAGACAGCCTCAATAACAGGACTATCAGCAGTAAGTGAATCAAAATTGTAGTTGAACACTGCTAATCCTATAACATCTAAAGTTAACTGCGAAAATTTCACCTCCATATTCACAGGTGTACCATTGTCTGCATCTGTTTTAAGTTTCTCTACCAACCTTTCCGCGCACTTGCAGAATACCCTATCTACTATTATCGACAAGTACGCCTTATGAAGAGATGGAACCACTGCCCGTCGCCTCGCCTATCAACAAATCAAATTCTATTGCTCATCGAGACTATACAAATTTCATTTCAACAAGAACCCTCAACACATTATATACAATGCTCATAAAGAAAAGACCATATGCCTACACCCATACACAAAATTTGAAGAATTAACGAACTGGAACTCTCATACTTTTGGTCAGATGTTGAAGTCCCCTCTCTAAAGCTTATTGATCACTTGAAACATCAAAAGTAAACCATGAACTAATCAATTTAAGAAAGTTAGAAAAAGGAAGAGAATACCGTCCAAAGGGAGCCTTCAGCAATGGCAACACCAGACCCAAACAAGAATTCAGAGACTTCAACCACAAGACCTTTAGAATACTTAGTACCATAGTTTCTTAAAACATGTTTAGCAATAAGAGGATCACTAACTATAACAAAATTTCTAGGACCAGCTGCAAGACGATAAATTGGCCCATATTCTTTCATCCATTTAAACAATGGAAGAAAAAGAGCACCACCTAAAAGGTCAGAAACATCATCAAGTTTAGCACTTGCAATTGGTATACCTGAATCATCATTATTATTGTTACTAAGTGATTTTGTGATTGATGTTAACCAATCTGGACTAACCCATGAACCATTTTTGTTACTGGTTTCCTCATCTTTAGATGACTTAATGGAGAGAATTTGAGGTGGGTTTTTTCTGGAAGAAGTGAAAATGGGTTTCAGGAGGATTTGGGTTTGCTGAGGGTTTGCAAATGAACAGAGTGAAGATAGAGAAAGGAGAGAAGCTGATGAAGTCATGGTGGAGGAGAAGAAAAAAAAGAACTGAAAAGGCTTCAGTTAAAATCTAATCTTAAGTTAAGAGAGATTTTCTATTTTATCCATCTTTGTTCTCCCCAATCCCTCCTTAGTCCAGATTGGGTCTTTGGATCCTAGCATCTCTTCCCAATTGTAGGATTGCTATTTGGTTTGGATGTGTTACTTCCAATCCAAATTAGCAAGGCTGTTAATAGGGGTACCAAATTGTTTGGGGGTGTACCAAATTATATAGAACAAAATATATTTTGTTAAGGGATTGGTACACCCCCAAGCAATTTGGTACCCCCTATTAGTAATCTTGCAAGTTAGTTCATTTAAACTTGTTCTGTTACTCAAAAAATTATCTAGTCAAGATTCTGAATCGGATCTGTTTTTGTAACTATGTTGGTATGCGATCCGTTTGCTGCTTGTTTGAAGTTCCAGTAATCTTTGAAAACCTTTTGGTAAGTCCGGTAACTTTTCCCGACTTAGAATCAGATGACTATTATCAATGTAAGTGAGGTTTCACCTCTTTTTCGAAAAAAAATAAAAAATCCCTCCTTAGTCCCTTCCCTTGGAAGAGGAAATTCTTACTATTTTGTTGACTCAAGTTGACTTGGGTCAAAACGACCTGATATATGATTGGTTTGAACCTGTGAAGCACCGACACGTCAGTATTGTCATTGTATCTATATCAGACGCGCGTTGGACACCGGACGCGCATGGGACACCAACATGATGCACGTGTATTTATACTCCGTTTTACTAGTTGGCTAAGCTAGTATGTTAAGGAAATTAGTATAATAGTTAATTTTTCTATTGATGGGCTAACTTAAAGACATAAAATTGAATTTTTTTCATGTGATTGGGTGATTAATGTATTTGATATTTGATAACAGTATGATCTTCATATATAAATTTATTTAATTAATATATACAAATGTATCTGCGTCCTGGTGATTTTGAATTTTGCCGGTCCCTATATATATATGTCGTGTCCGTGTCGGTGCCTCCCAGCTTAAAAGTTAGAACTAGACGATTTCATCCGAATATGTATGAGTATGAGTACTCCCTTGGTTAAGAAATTTGTGGTGAACCAACAACCTCAAGGAAGCAAAGTAGTTATCTTTTTTTTTTTGAGAATCAACAACCTACAAGAACACAAAACAAAAACAAAAACAATTGTTAATACTCTCAGCTACACACAAATGTAAGATGCAAGAAGAGGAGGAGAAGGTAACCACCAAAATTTTGAGTGGTTTTTTGAAGGCATAACTAGTCCGAAAATGAGCCACAACTTTCACTCTTTGTTGAATTCAAACATGACTTCAGCAAATCCTTAACATTGGCTTTAATCTGGTTGATGATTACAAATGAGGAACAAAATGAGGTCATCAGTAGATGTCATTGACTCATCAACGAATCAGTTTTCGTTATACAAGAGTATTTTTCTCATATTTCTTTGGAGGATTACACATTTTTAAGGTAAGAATTCACGGTTCAATCTAAATATTTGAAGCTTAAGACATGAATGCCGATATTATAAATGAAGCAATAAAGTTTCATGGGTAGAAAGATTTTAACTAACCCTAAAAACTGCAGACCAGGATACGGTAATACAGTCAAAGCTAGAGTTGATGTGGATCGAATATCTCTATTTGTTAACCGAAATACCATTGGAGTCTTCTCCCAACTTCTGAATTGTCTCAAATGGTGTATCAATGGGCCTCCAACCCAACATTCTGATTTGGCTCAACTAGAAGATCCAGAACATATTTCCCTTGTGAGATGAAAATTCCTTTCTTTGATCTGGACACTTGAAAGGTTTTATGAGAACAGACGAAGACAAAGAAACTCTGTAAATTAGGCAAAAAATGAGTCAACTCATTTCTTTTAATCATTCAAAATTTTGATTAAAAATTCATCTTTTCTTTAATTCATATAAGTTGTTTTCTGATTTTATGTTTAAATGATAATAATTACATGGTGATTTCTCACATTATTTTCATTGATTTCCATTGTTTTTACTAAGGGTGGGACTTGGGTTGGTTGGGCGGGTTAGAAGGCTTGGCCAAGGCAGACCCGAGCTAGGAATTCTTTGCCCAGATTTCCCATCGAACCAGTGGAACACATTAAGGTGTTGCCCAAGTCCGCCCAAGTTATGTTCCTCGGGTTGGCCCAAGTTCCACTAGACATACAAGTTTGTTAATGTTATAATAATAAATTTAGTAATAATAAGATTTAATTGCTCCATTTATTTTAAATTTCCAAATAACTGAATATTATTTACAATAATATAAACTCTTTTCATATCGAATGATTAATGAGATAGATATAATTTATATTTTGATTAATAGATTTGAAGATAATATCCAAAATTTCTCTAAATAGATGATAATACTAATTATAAAAAATATCTTATATATAGTTCTTCGGGTTGGGCGGGTTGTTTGAGTTAGAAATATTTATGCCCATGCTTGCCCAAATTTAACTCAGGTTCATAAAATTTATGCCCAAGCTTGCCCATAGTTTTGAAATATGTTGCCCATGTACGCCCAACGTTCGGGTTGGGCATGGGTTAGGTGGGTTGACCCAACCCAAGTCCCACCCCTAGTTTTTACAATCTGTTTTCATCTTTTAAGTTATGGTGTTTGTTATTATCCTATTACTGATCATTGCATTTGTTACCAGTGATGTTATCTTTGTTGAAGATAAGAATCCCAGCCTTTGCTTTCATGGTGTTTTAAATTCCCTTTGATGAGCAATATTCAGAACCGATCCAAGAAGTTATATCTCAACCTAATAAAGAAAATCAGTCTCAGTAATTTCCGCCAATTTCAAAATTCAAAATTCAAGTGATAGCTACAAAAAGGTAATTGTTTCCTTTTTTTTCCTCATGCTGACGTACCTACCCATCCAGTTCCATAGAAAACTCAAGAAATTGTGCAGAAAATATCTGTGCTGATTACAATAAAAGATATGATTATTCCCAATTAGGGAACCTTAATTCATCTTTATACAATATCAACCAAAAAACTAGAGGTGTCTCTTTATTAAAAAAAAAATATCTTATGGAAAGAGAATCTGATCAAGCTAATGGATAATCAAAATTTAACCAACTGAAGTTTATCGTTTATCAAATAGACTGGAAAAAAATATTGTTTTAGAGAAGAGGAACAATGAAATTATTGAACTTGGAGACGAAGATATCCACAATGAAGATGAAGTTGATATGGAAAAAACCCTAATAGGAAAAATCATCATTGAAGGAAGAATATTGATAAAAATTGTGGAAAAGCACTTAAAGTTCACATGGTCTTTTATCCTAGAGGAAGAGGTCAAGGTTTTTGAACTTGATCATAACATCACGATTTTCAAGTTTCAAGATTGGGAGATGCTGAATAAGGTGTTTGAGGAATGTCCATGGAGCATTAATGGACGTTTGGTTATTTTGCATGATCACTACAATTAAGCAGAAGTTATTGTCAACAATTAAGAAGATCTACTAGATCTAGTCCTAAAGAGAGTATATGTTCTGCTAGGATATCTAATATTCTAAGTCGGTTAAGAACTATAAGGTTTTGTTAGATGTTATCAAAACAAGAATATTGTTGAAGCTGGGTAACTAAGAGTTTAGATTGCTTGGTATCATCTACACGAAATTGCAGGTTTACTTTTTTTGTAGCGTCTTAATTCATTGAGTATTCAAAACTGGACTAGGTCCCGAGGTTTTTCTACAAGATTGTAGTTTTCCTTGTTAACAGAACTCTGGTGTGTGATTTACTTTATTGTCGCATTATGATTAGTGTCTTACTATAATTAAAGTATTTGCACTTGTACGTTTAATTCAACATTTGGGTTTTGATTTTAATTGTTAGTGAAAATACAGGGATACCAAATACACCCAACTTTTTCGTTCGACAACCTCTATAGACAAAACTTAATACAATTGCAAGTAGACCAACTTAATGATCCTTGAAAATATATATATAGAGTATCTCAACCTCTACTCAATCAGTATATATATAGACACATGGTCCGTGAACCTGATTTTTAAGTAGAGTACTTGGACGATCTTAAAAATTAATATCAAAGATCAATCTAGTCGTATCCAACTAATTTAATCGGAATTCTGCTAAGTGATTAACTTTTTATCTATCTTTCAAGATACAAATTCTACAAGAAACTAGTCTCATAATCGATTACAATTAAGAGGACTTATCTACTGAGATTGAATACGTATAAACATGTGTAAATCCAATTATAAAGATAAACAATATAACACGGAAAAGGAAAAACACAAGACACCAGAAAATTGGTTAATCAGGAAAACGCAATAGCATAAAAACCCTGGGACCTCGTCCAGATTGAAAATCACACTGTATTAACCCGCTATAGACACTAGCATACTACCAGACCTTGGATTGGAATGTAGTTAACATAGAATTCACCCTCCAAGCGATTCAGTTACAGTCATGCTCCTTACGTCTCTTGAACTTCGCAAGGTTTTACGCATTTGATTCCCTTAGTTGACGTCCTTTACAAGAGTTGGTTCAGCGAAGTGAAAACTTTTGATACCGATTTTCCTCTAATAGATAAGCCTATTTGATTTCTATTTAGATTAAAGATTAACATGTGTAAATTTGTTTACAATAGACAAGCTAGCAAACTTCACAAATCCGGAAATTACGACTCCCGAAGAGTAGCCTAGATTCTTAAGCACCTCTCAAGAACAATAGTTGAAAGATAAACTATGATCAGTCTTTAAATATCTCGAGGAATCACAAAACATGAGACGAATAGAACTTTGCGATTACTATCTATCTTTCCTGAAAAAGATTACGAAAACCTCGATAACAGAAAAATAAGATCAGGATACACGAACTATCAAGGTAAAGATAGTCGGACCTTGACTCATGACGAATCCCCAAGCGAAGTCTTTTTAGTCATAAAACTAAAAGGTCAATAAAAGCGACTTTAGAGTCAACTAGGACACAAAGTGTTAGGGATTAGTTTTCCCAGTTGGTAGAGATGCTTTATTTATAGTTTTTAAAGACCATAGTTAACTTTTAATTCAAGCTAAGATAACTTGAGAATCAAGAAAACAATTAGGCCTTCAAACTATAATAGAAGACTATACACATAGGTTCGGTTACTGAACCATGTGTAGTAACTGTTCGGTTTGGAAAGTTAGCCAAATGACTAAAAGCTATTTGATGTTCATTTAAACACCTAAAAATTAATCATGATTCACACACATAAGTGTTTAAGTGATCAACGAAGTCTTAGAAGTGTTTAAGAGAGTTCTAGCAATTAATGCTAAACATATTAAAATAATAAGTCTTTAAACATCTGTTAAATATTATTTGGACAGTTGGTACAACAGTTTTCCAACCGTATGTCTTGTTCACGAGTCAGGGTGCTATGGTTCATGAACCTGCTTCGCCAAACCTACCATACTACCAAACTTAGTTGACCAGGGTTCGTGAACCAGGTTCGCCAACTGCTATCCAATCAGTTGGATAAAATCAGTTCACCACGATTCGACAACCGGGTTCGTGAACTATTCCCAACTAAACTTATGGTTTTCGAATTGGTTTTCCAACCTTCTTGTATTTATATATCTCAGATATCTATGGTTTGCGTACTGGTTTTCCAACCCACCCTGAGTAGAAATTTCATTAAGTTCATATTTCTCTTTTATGATATTTAAAACATTCTCAAGTGATATAATCATTTGTCTGGGCACTTTTCAATTGATCCAAAAATTAATTCATGGAATTGATATTGTTAAGGACCTTTGAACATCTAAATCGCTAAATCATAATTTGAGATTTTTCACAATACAAGCTTGACTCGAAACATCTTCTTTGTAAATCCATGATAAGTCATACAACATAGTCTCAATAGATAAAATGACGGTATAATGAGTAAAATAGAATGGTTCATCCTTCACAACCTGATACAAAAGTTCTTTAAATTTCTTCGTCGATCTTCAGTCTTCAAGGGTGATCTCTGATACTCAATTACATTTCTAACCTATCTGAAACTTGACTTAGTAGACTAGAAATCAAGATATAGTTTTGATCACCTTACATTGAAAACAAGCTTGGGATATAAAAAATTATGGGTTCAACCGAGCAATGCTCTAACAGTGAGGTTCGATTTTGATACCTATTCTATATACCCATTTTTACCTTGTTGAGATATAATCTCATTGATGGTACTTGTCTGAATTAGATTACACAAGGTGTGTCTTATATAGGTTGATCCAAAAAGATTGTGGTGTATTTAGTACCCTTGTCTTTTCAATTATAAAAGCTTATATACCTTGGTTGTTAACAAACTTTTATTTATAGTGGCAAATTTTGAATCATAGTAAAGGGTTATTTCGACTTTGGATCTTACTAAGTGACCATTAATGCCACAAGCTACCCTTTTCTTAATAAACGGAGAAGTGGGTGTTGATGTCGGGCTTTACCATTGTACTATAGTAATATCGACAATACCATGTGGTTTAAACAATATCTAATGCCCTATGTATATTCCCGATAAACAATAACTGGCGAAAACCTAGTTGACTATTACATTATTTTTATTTTTCTAAAACAAATTCATTTAGTTAATATCATCAAATTTCGATAATTGTGATAAACATTGTAGTACATCAATGGATGTAGATTGGTCTCAAAATGAACAATCCTAAATAATTTGGTTGTACGATCATTATTGAAAGAAAACCTCATTAAAATTTGCCATTTATTGGGAATTTTCTAATATATTCAATTGTTCCACTTCAAGCAGGACCTAAAAATAGTACTAATATTGTTCGAGTTTATTAAAGCAAAAAAATATAATTACAACAGTTGAGATATAGGTTAGGGTTAGACTATAGAAGATTAGGTTTAGAATATTTATTCCCTAATGAATTTGTGTATTACATTACATGATAGCTATCTTTTTATATACACAACGATCACATAGTTCTGAACTTATAATACAAGTATTTCTAGTTTACTGAGTTTCCTAAGATACAACAAACTCTGTGTATAGAAAACTTTGTACGTAATAATACCTCGATCATTACGTTATCTCAATAACAAGAATTACAAGGAGGACTCGAAAACCCCTCCCCATAGACCATAAGGTAACAGAAATAACTTCAATTAGAGCAACAAAGTAAGGCCCCTAATTTTCTCTGTCTATTTTGGCCTAAACAGGTGCGTCAAATGACTTGTTACAAATTACCAACCAAACAATAAATGCAGGGCCTTTTAACTCCGGATGGTTGGAAATGTCATGGGTAATTAGAAGCTGAAGCATTTATACATTCCAAGAAATGTTGCTCAACTTTCTCTCTCCTCTCCTCTCCTCCCCTCTTCTCCTCCCTCTTCTAACCCTAATAGCCGTTTCCATGGCGATTAACGCAGTCAGAGAGTAAAATCAGGACCTCCTGGGGTAATAGTTAGATCAAGGGCTAGGGATTATGGATCCGAGGAAGCTGATAGAAAGCACAAGGGTTTGCTGGGTATAATAAGCTTTTCTCTCTTCTTGTTTTTGGGGTTAAACCAAATGTTTACTCGATTCATGTTTAGATGAGGCTTTGCATCTTTGTTTATGACTTGATTATAACATGATTTAGTTTTTTCTTAGTATTTGGAAGGTTTAACCTTCGTATTGTCTCGAATATATTTTAGATCTAATGGGGATTGTATGCTTTTCTATTGCTTTTGCTGCTTCTTATCCTAGCTGATTTATGATCTTCCTCTTCTAGTCTTTCTATTTCTCTCTATCTTGTTTTCTTTGTGCTGTGATAACAAAAAAAAAGGGAGTTAGAAAAGGGTCCAAATGGTGTGTGTTAAAACCGGGTATGTTAAAATGGAATTTCAAAAATGGGTTCTGGTCCATTGTTGAAGATAATGAAAATCTTCTTAGAGTTTGGTTCTTATTAGGGTTTGTATCTTTATTTTGTGATCTTGTTTTTGATTGGGTTCTGTGAAAATGGGGGTTTGAAATGCGAACTAAAAGGTGTTTTTAAATTTTGAGACTCCTAAAATGGAGTCTCAAAATGGGGTTTACTGTATGTGCAGGAAATTGCAAAGTTTCTTGTTGTTTTGATATCCAATTTATTGAATATGTTTTCAAGTTTTGCTCTTATGTGTAGATTATTGTTTGTGTGGGTGTTTTCTTCTTAATCTCTGGCTCTTTTCCTCAGTAGACTTGGGTCTTCTTATGTCTCTGTTATATGTTTTTACCTTGATGTCTCTTCCTTAATTTTTCAGTCTTCTCTTTAGTTTTCTGTTAGAGTAAGAATCCTTGTCTCCTTTTAATTGAGTTCCAACTAACTCTCCCCTATTTGGTTCTTGTATTGAGGTTGGTATAGAATTATTTGTGGCTTTTTAGCATGATATATTGATGTTTGTTCTGAATGTATGGTAATTTTTTTCTCATGTTCCCTGTTTTTTTTTTTTTTTTGCGGATCTTCTAGATGGCTCTTTCTTTTGAATTCCTTGAAATGGCTTGAACCCTTTTTTTTTTGTTTTCCTATTATGTGCTTGTTTAAATTCCTCTATGAATTCCTATCATGCTTGTTGAAAATTGTGTCTTATTTGCCTGCCGAATAACTTTCAAAATGAAGAAAATACCATTAGTTTCCATCCCTAGCCCCTTTGATCTGCCAACACCCCCAGGTAAGTCCATCCAAACCTCCCTGTTTTCCGTTATATTCATCTTGTTGTTAGTTTTTCTTTTTCTTTAGCTTGTTTGGTTTCTGTTAACTTTCTTTGCAAAAGTCAGATTTTGATCTCAAGAGGAGCTCTTTTCAGTTTGGTTTCTTCTAGTTCCTTGCAACGGGATAGCTTCTCGTGCTTGACCAGAGGAGCAACTCGGCTTGGCTACGCAGGGGCCTGTTTCTTACTCTTGTCTTTCCCATCTTTTCTCCCGATTTTTTTTTCAGTTTCTCTCTTTGTTTTTATAGATTCATTTCAAGTTCACTAGATGACTTGCTTTTAACTCTAGGTTTATGATCTTTGGCTACTCATGTGCTACTTTTTCAAGTTACCTTTCTGCTTAGTTAGTTATTACTTTATTATAAGTTTCCTTTCTTCCCGGTTGGCTTGAGTAGCTAGGAAAATAGGGTATATGCCTTTTTAGACTAGAATTCAGGTTTAATTTTTGTTTTTGGTTGTATTTGGTTGGTTCTTTTCCTAAGATATTTATATTTCTTTATTTTTTCGCTTCCTTGCTCCATGTTTCTAGATAGTAAACTAGGTTTTTATTAGTGCTCATCTTGTACAAGTTTTTCCTTCTTTATTTTTGGTCTTTAGTTTTTGATTATTTATCCTTAATTTTGCTTTTCTGTTCACGTGCTTGGTGCATGTTTTGCTTTTGGTGCCTGTTTTGCTTTTAATTACTGTTTTTCAAGCAGTACATTATTAGTTTTTCCATATAGTATGTACGGTGCTTGTTTAAGGTCTGTGTGTAACTTAATCTTCATTTGTGCTTCCTCTTTGAATAGGAATATGAAGGCTTCTGGGAAACAACATGATGTTGAAATCAATACTGGATATGTCAAACTGGCTTGTTCTTTCAGTATATTAAGCTTAAAGGCTGGTGATACTAATGGTGGCATTTTTTCGAAGATGCAACCTCAAATCTCACCAATAAATCCTCGATTGTGGCAATGCACCCGCTATCCGCAATCAACAACAAGACCCTCCTTTCCTGGATATATCGTCGTGACACTTCTACCACTCATGAGGTGACTAGAATGGCGCAGGAACCCATCTTGATAATTTATCGCGAGCTGAGGAGATCATCTTCCACAACTTGTTTGCGGATTACATACTGCCAGTATTAGAAGATTTCTCATTGGGCATCAAAGGAGGACTGGATTTTCTTAGTTCACCGAAGATCTACTATTGTTTAGATTATGTTGACACATTTTCGATTGTTGTTTTTACTTTCGGCTTATCGCGTTGTACTCTTTCCTTCGTCAAGGTTTTCTGAAAAGGCGAGGGTACCCAAATATACCTCAAGCTAAAAAAATTCCAACATATAAGTCCTTTCTCCGAAAGTGATTGTCTATGGACTGAGTCGAGATAATCTGACTAATCGGTTCACACTTCGTGTGATGGGCTATGGATACGAGATTGAGACAATACAACAACGAAGTATGTTACTTGATAAAAAGGTTCGGACTTAACTAAACACAATAGGATTCACTTATCAAGTAAATAGGAATTAACGTTTGTGTGATGTACTTTAGTTATAATAAAACAATTATAATGCGGAAATATAAAGTAAATGACACGACAAGATTTTGTTAACGAGGAAACCATAAATGCAGAAAAACCTCGGGATCTTGTCCAGAATTGAATACTCTCAGGATTAAGCCGCTACAAAAAATTACACCTAACTTCGTATAGTTGTGACCAAGCAACTAAACCTATAGTTCACCTAGTTCCGTATGTATTTCCACGCCTCCAACTTATAAATAAGTCACGTACTTAGAACAATTCCTTTGGTTCGTATTCCAAACAGTAAAGGAACAACAAATTTGTTTGGTATCAACTACTTTCAACCAAGTGATATGAGTCGGACAAAGACTCTTCTGTTTATCTTAACATAAACTCCTTCGTCAGGTCCTTAGATCTATCTTATGTTTAATTACCGAAGTAATCGTTTAAGATTAAGCAATCAATACCTTTAATCACAAAGAATAGTATTGATGCCGATCTACTCAATTAATCAATCCAATCTATTATAATGATAAACCGATTATTAATTGGATCCTCTTTTATCGAAACAAGTATTGTGCGCACCAAAAATTATAAACACAAGTCAGATCTTCAATATCTTCTTTGTCTTCAAATATTCTTAAATCTTCAATAAAAACCTGCACACAATCACTTGAATTTCTTGTGATAAATCACGCACAGAACGGAGTTTGTTAACAATGTATTATCACAAGATCGTCTTTAGAACTAACAACAATCTAAAGATCCTTGTTGAAACTCTGAACTAGTTTGAGTGAATCTTATATCAGAAGAGAAGATTCTCAAGCATAAACAAACTAGGTGCAATCAAAGTTCAACCAACGTTAGTCAATCAAATCAATGAAAACAAAAGATAAACCGCAATTATCTAGTTTCCCACCAACGGTACACGCCAGAGCTTCTCAATCCCAAAGAAGACTTTAAACTGAGCGGCCGTAAGAGATTTCTCCTAATTAGGTTACTATCCTCTCCGAATAGGCGGCTACACCAATAACAACAACAAAAGAGGAAGTCTGTTGTTATGAAGGATTAGTTTGCTAGAAATGCAAACTTCAAGTATTTATAGACAAGGAAGTTTGGACACCAAGGAATTTCCAAAAATGAAAATATTCTCAAGATATTCATAAAAGCACAAATTCGGTTTTCATAATTCCTGGAAATGCTCTGTCCAAAAATATTGATCGAAATCTCTCGGAAAATCTCTAATTAGTAAATGCACATTACTAATTCTTATTTCCCTACAAAATGAAGTTAATTACCTTAATTAAAAGATTCTTAACTTATTTATGTTTCTATCCTGGGATTCTCTTCCCTTAGCTATTAAGGAATAACTTTGAACAATTAAAGAAATAAACATTCACATCACGTGTTCAAAGTATGTCGACATCCTTACTTTGCAAGTTCTCTTTCACACTTACAACCTTGAAACCGATTTTCCACACTTCCAAACAAGTTTAGAATTGGTTCATCTGACTTTCAAGAACTATGCGATTGATCAAACAAACATTCAATCACAATCATGGGTTTAACGGTTCTACCAAAACAAGTTTCGGTTCTACCTCCATGTGAGTACTGTGCATAGTCACACTAGCTTTCCAAAATTCGGTTGACTAGGTACTAGGATCGGTTCCCCACATATATATGGTATCTAACTTATATGTGTTGCACATGTCCATAGGATCGGTTCCCCTTTCTGCTATAAACCTTGATGCACCCCATACAAGGATCGGTTCCCCTTTGTGATGTATTGCACCTCTTACTAGGATCGGTTCCCCTTTCCCATATTTGGTCATCCATAAAATCAGAAACCTGATCATACCATCTCAGGTGATTACTTAAGATCGGTTTCACTAATAAAAGTCATACAAATACATAAGTCGGGACTTTGTGAATAATTCTACCAAGAACACAACAAGTTGTGAACGGTTATACTCAATCACACATATTGGTTGTTCATAAGATATGCAATGAATAACAAAACCAATAACACCTGGCGATTTCCTTTTCGATTCACAAACAAGTTTATGAACTTACTTCCTTAGAACACATGTAAACATTGTTCCCTGGGATGCGAAATCCTCTCCTCATACCCATACATAATCACAATAGCATTCAAATGATTATGGCGATGTCTTATCTACAAAGTTTAATGATTAAGCAATAAACCTCGTATTGTATTCCTTAATATTATGTCTATCTAGAGTTCAAATATGCTTCGCAGTTTTGTTTTCAATATGCACGACTTGAAAGATACGTTAGGGATGAAACAGTTCAAGTCAAATATCACTAACCTCAAGTTGAAGGATGATGTTGTCGTTGTAGCTCCTTGCTTCTTCACATCTTCAAGTCTTCGCAATACTTGTAAAGTCTCAAATCCTAATACTTTCAAGCTAACCTATACGAAGTTGACTCTAGTACATAATCAAGCGACTCTTAACATGAGTTTTGATTCACTAAAATATGACAACCAAACTTGACATACCAACGCTTGGTGGGCTCAACCGAGCCACATTTTCTCTTACGGGTTTTCCTTGTCAATGTTTTAATGAGGCAACACTTGCATGTCCAACACCGGATCTCTCTAGGGATTTTAGTGGTTCTTATCTTTTGTTACTGTTTTTGTTTCTTCACTTCCTTGTAAAAACCTTTAATTGAGTACTTAAATTTTCTTATAAAAAAAACAATAAATGTTGATATTGTACAAGTGTACATTTACAAATTAGTACACACTACAAAGTATGCTTCCAAGGAAAAGAACAGAAACAAAGTAAATAAAAAACTCAAAATACCCAGTGATACTTTTTTTTTTTTTTTGAAATAGTACAATCGTTTTCTAAATAGTCAATTTCCTAGACTCGAGAAAATTCTTCATTTTAGGTTCGCACGATGATATATATTCCAGAAAGGACTTGAAGTCGGTATCCTTGTAAAGCTTTGGGTTTTCTTCGTCAATGAGTTTTGGTGAGGGTCGAATCATACTGTCTAAAGGTAGGCTGTGCAATGACGCGACAGATATCCTGTACCGTAAAGAGTTGACAAAAACCCTATGCAACACACTCTTGTATCTTCCATTACTAAAAATCTGTTCCATCCATACAAAAAACAAAAACAAAGAACTCAATCAAACTAGTCCAATATTAGTTTCAATGAATTATTCAAGTTTGAAGTCATTTTAAGTTTATAGTTCATTACCTCAAGATGATCGCCGATATTGACCACAAAAGAACCCGGAATCGGTTCAATAGTAACCCATTTGTCTTGATGTTGTATTTGAAGTCCTTGAGCATCGTCTTGAAGCAGCAATGTCAGAAAACCGTAGTCGGAATGCGGTGGCATACCAAGGGTTAGATCAGGTTCAGGGCATGCAGGATAGCAATTCATAACTATGAGCTGGCTCCCATCTTCGAATTGCTTTAAAATGTCGTCTTCATGCTTGTCATTAGCATCGCTATCATTTGTCCCTCTAGTACCGCCCATGTCGTCACTAACCAACCCTAAGGTTTCTAGAATAGCTTCCATGAGCTTTATGTACAAACTATTTGTTTGTCTTGAGTAAGAATGCACTGTCGACCTGTTTAAGATGTGATGATGATATAATTTATTAAACTTCATTTCGAGTCACAAGAGAACTAGTTAATAACAACTGTTTTAACTTTTACAGCTGCTTATCGAATTAGTGTAATGTAGTAGGCAAACCTGAATTTAAGAGGAGAAGAAGGCCACTGAGGAAGAGCATCTGATGAAGGCTTGCACATGAGTTTCAAGAAGTCTCTCCAGCAGAAAACACCATCTTTGTTTTGATTAAAACTAGTTCCGTATCGAACAGGTTCACGCATATCAGCTGACATATATTTTGACTTCTCTTCGAAAGGAAGGTCGAAAAATTGTTGACTAACGCTCATCATGTCACGTAAAATATCTTGAGGAATACGATGATTTATAACCTATAAAAAATAAAAAAAAACGTTCCCCATTGTTATTATTGAGTTCGAGCTCCTAATACAGAATTTAACTAAACGTTTCAAAACCTACCTGAAAGAAGCCATAATTTTCGCAAGCTTCTTCGAGTGACTTAAGAACTTGGGGTCTTTCAGAACCTTGCAATTTGCCGAAATCTATGATTGGCAACTTTAGATCAAGATTTGTTGTTTTATGTTGATCTAGTTCTATAACGGGACGTTCGTTAACCGGCAAGACATACTTGTCAGGAACTTTCATAATCCCATTGTTGCATACATGGATGACTCCTTTCTGGTAATCTAGCTCTAGTAATTCCGGATCTCTTTTGCTCGCCAAATCCATTGCCGTGGTTTTCATCTGTGTGCGAGAGAGATAAAACTTAAGTGCAATGTCTACCAAAATTCAAGCAAATCAGGGGGAAAAATGGTGAAAGCAATAGAGGACCGTAAATGCATGTAACTAGTGAAAGATGAGATTTTGTGGTGATGAAGTTTAAGTAACATTATTTGGGAGGTCCTTTTTATAGTAGGCAACCAGCTACTAAGAGTACTATAGTAGGTTTGGATTTGCATGCCAAGGACGAACTGGTATTGGTTGAAAATTTTGACCAAGGTTATTATAAAATTAGAAACTCGAGACCACATATTTAGAAAATTAGTCATACAAGTACTTATTAGCAATACTCCTCCTGAACAACTAGAAGGTGCTTAACTCTGCGTACGTACGCGTAGCTGCGAGTACATATTGGAAGCTGAGAATACCGCGAATAAGCTACTCCCAAATGGTGAACGCATCACCAGACCGTGTCACCATGACATATTCAACTCCAGTTTTACTAATTGACCTATTCAGCTTACCAATCTGTTTATTGTTCGACGACTCCCCCAAAGATAAAAACTTCCAAGTACCGTCGGGTCTAACACTAGCATATTGTGCACATAACATCAATAGCATCAACATGAAAATGAATACATTGTATATTATGATTGTAAGTCTTGTACAATACAGTAGAAACTCTTTTAATTAATACTCGATTATTTAATAAACTCTCTTAAATATTATTTTTGGCCGGTTCCGAGTCGGGAACAACGTGCCAAATTAATAATGGAAAATGGGTCATTTGTCCAAATATTTTTAAAATATGGTTTTAATGGACGAGTAAAAAAAATTATGGGTGAAATGGACACAAAAAAAATAGCAAGGATGAAACTGGATTCATCCTGGCTTAAACTTAAAAAATAGCGAGGATGAAACTGGATGCATCCTGATGTAAATTAAAAATAAGAAAAAGAAATTGAAAATGGGTAGGATGAAACTGGTTACATCCTGGCTATTTTTATATTTTTTCCCATTTAAACAGTATCAAAATCTAGATGTCTTTTTCACCCAGGAATTGTTGATTTTAGTCTTTTTAACCAATTTTGTGAATTAATAATTCGCTAAAATTATAAGATAATACATTTTTTATTACCTATGTAGACCCATATGAAATATAAATTAATAATGCATTATATATATATATATTCAATACATTAATGATTTACGAAGACTTTTTGAAAAATGATTTAATTGTCTTATGTTTTTTGCTAAAATCTATATCGCATTGCATTTCATCTCCAATTTTTCTTATCATCGTAAAAAAATTTGGCGTTGCTTTCTCATAGTTCAGTAAGAAATTATTCAATGTGATTGCCGCTCTAATAGCCTCATTTCGTAAAGGGGGATCTATTGTAGTATTTTCGTCATCTTCTTCCACATCTTTATTAGTTCCCATAACTCTCTCGATTATTTCTTCATTAGTCAACAATTGTGTAACTTTATTTTGTTCCGGATAATTTAGGACATCTTCGACATTAATTGAATATGCAATAGCCCAACTTCTCGATCAAATTTTGTAAGTCTTGAGTGATTTCAATGTGTGTGTGTTCATCCAAATTGTCTAAACTTGTGTTATTTGTTGATCAAAGTTTACAATGACGAAAACAGTTTGCAAGTGTACTTGTACGAACATCGATAGTCCATGCTGACATTGCAAGATTCATTGCATCTAACACATTTATTTATTTTTGGATTTGATGCCTCTAATTCATAGCCTTCCAAAAGACCTCTATAAAATCGACGATGATAATGTATTTGTCGGTTAATTAATATCTCGCTTAATTAATAAATTTTGATGATATTTAATATCTCGCTTAATTAATAAATTTTGATGATACCGACAAAAGTTACTAACTGAAAAGTTTCTACTGTATATTGTTTTTCACACCCATCCAAAAGTTACTAACTGAAAAGTTTTCCCGCCCGCTGATCAACCTTCCTGATCTAAGAGTTTCTCACCCCTATTCGCGATCTTCTCCCATTGATCTTGGCTGAATCCCAAAATGTTGGAGGCATGTTGACTAATTTAAATTATGTTCTATTTTAAATTTTTAATTATGCACCTCTTTACACTGTATATCTAAAGCTAAGGGGCAAAATTCGGGTTTGCCCATAATATTTGACCGTGTAGGTTGTCTTGACTCTTGCTTTTCCAAGTACTGGACAGATCAGAGGAGTTTCAGAGATCTTCCACACTGACCGCTGTCAACTCAGTCTTAAAAACCCATTTCTGAGTCCAACTATGACGAGCTCGGTCAAAAACTCGTCTGGTCCCATCTCTACATTTTGATATTTCGATTTGGGAAAAATGTAACTCTTCCGATCTTCGATTCAGGTCACCGTTCGATTGGTCTCACGAACGACTTCCAGACGTATTTGACTACTTTCTTCAACTTAAAAGATTTGAAGTCCACAATTCTGAACGTGTCCAGTGATTTAACCACCAATGTTCCCCACCCAGTCCCAGTGGTTAGATCCCGTTTGTTTTTTCTGTCTCTCGACTCTTGTCCATACTGGTAGACTAGTAGTTTTTTTATTCATGCGATGTAACTGAAATGACAATGTAACTCAAGAAAGCAATTCACGTTGAATCCGACTGTGTTTTTAGATTTCATATTTGAAGTCAGCAGGTCATTAACCAAGTGTATCCAATCTATGAGCATACCAAACTACAAACCGTTTGATGATTTGGGCTCCAAAACTTACATAACTCAAATTCTATTCTGTTTACAAAAAAAGAAAAAAAAAAGGCAAATGATTGATTCTGAAATCATCTCAAATTCTTTACAAAAAAGAAAAAGGAAAATCACACATCTTTATAAATTACAATGAATCAAGAAGACAGTAGTGATTCTGCACTTGAAGAGTTCTTTTGCGTTCCTTTCAGATAAGACAGAAGCCAGTAAACAAACCCAGCAGAGAAGAAACTAATAAACCAAGCATTATTATAAATGACCATAAATGCTTTGGGTACCGAATGTATAACTTCAACCTTATGCAAGAATCCAGGTATCACAGGCAAAATACCGACGATTAGTGCAGCCATTGCCGCTAAATTGTATCCACCAGTGTAGTAATAAGTACCAAGAGGATTAGCCGAATACAAAGCATTGATATTTAACTTGGTACGACGAAGAATGTAGTAATCGGCCAGTATTATCCCTCCAATCGGACCTAATAAAGCTGAATACCCAACGAGCCAAGTGTACACGAAACTCTCACTCGATTTAAGAAGTCTCCATGGCTGACAAACAATGCCAAGAAGTGCAGTCAAGAGAGCTCCTCTTCTGAATGTGAAAATGGAGGGACTAAGATTAACTAAAACGTTTGCAGGTGCGACAACATTGGCGGCGATATTGGTGGTAATCGTAGCAAGACTGATACCAACAATAGCGAGAATCATAGTAACAACACCTCCAATTCTCCCAAGAAGTTCAATTGGATTGGAGATTACATGACCAAATATTACACTAGTAGAACAGGTGACTGCAAGGCCAACAAAAGTGAATACTCCCATGAAAACCGGAAGTCCTGACTGACCGAGAATTTGATCGGTCTGTGATTTCGCATAGCGGGTAAAATCCGGTATATTAAGTGCCAGAGGAGCCCAAAAACTTATATTCGCAGTCAGAGAAGGGAAAAAAAGAGCCCAAAACTGAGAACTGGATAAACTTGAAGATAATGAGAACATATGGCTAAAACTACCTGCATTGATATATGCCCAAACGAGTAACGCAGAAGTCAATACTATCAAAATTGGAGCTGAATATTTTTCAAGTTGCCGAATTCCATCCATTCCTCTCCAAACAATTCCTAACTGAGCTAACCAGAACACAATAAAACATGAGAATTCAAGTGGAGAAGTACCAAGCCACGGTAAGGATTTCGCGAATGCAGATAACTTGACTGATTCCGGCAACAGAAGAAAAATTGCTTCACCACCAATCCAGGTTTCAATACCATACCAACCGCAACCAACCAAAGCTCGAAGAAGGGTCGGTATATGAGCACCATGGATTCCGAATGCCGATCTAGCAAGTACGGGAAATGAGATACCGTAACGAGTACCCGGATCGCCCGTAAGAACTAAAGGAACTAATAGAATGATATTGGCTGCGACAACAGTTGCTATTCCTTGCCACCATGACATTCCAAGGTCAACTAAACTTCCTGCCAAGTAATAAGCAGGAACACCTACTACTAATCCTATCCAAAGACTAGCCATTTCCCAGCCAGAGAATGTTCTTTGATCTTGTGTTGTTGGTTTAAGATCATTGTTGATAAGACCTGAATCTGGATCAAATTCTTTGAATTCATTAGATCCAACTTCTTGGTCAGAGTTTTTTGATGCCATAACAACTGAAAAAGAAGAAAAATTCCTACATTTTTTGTGATATAAGAGATGATGTGGTGTACTGATGGTTGACTTGCTAGCTGTGTATAATTGAGAGAAGTGGGGTTTTGAATTTGAAGATGATTTTTGTAGGTGTGCAGATGAAAGGGAGATTTGAGGTTGATGAAGATGCAGGGTTAAACATTTGGACACCATGATTCCAAAGATTCAGTTCAGAATTACTTGGAATCTGGGATGACGTACACTAGACTGTGAAACTCTTTTTGTTTTCTTTTGCTGAGAGTGATGTGTGAAGGAGAAGAATATATACCAACTGATACGAGAGGTTGAGCTTTTGTGACTTGTTTCTATTTGATCGTTGGAGCTAATGTTGACAAAATTTTAACAAGTTTCACGGTGATTACTATTTTAAAAATGCATTATGCACTGGATTAGTATAATATTAGCTGAAGCACCCAAATCAACGAGATCTCGCATTAGTATGTAACATGTCACGTACCACCCATGGGCACATGTTACATCACCAATCACCAGGGGAGTTCCCGCGCAACTTGTTTCTACCGAAAATGGGTGAAATGTTTTATAATTTTAGAACAGAAATTCTCGGCAGACCCAGAAAAAGAACTAAAAGAAAACCGCCTCTCACAAAAGACCCCCTGCACGTAGGGGTGTAAATTCGGGCAGGCCAGGCCGCCCAACCCAAAAACTAAGACAGGCCGGGCAGGCCATGCTTAATATTTGTGAGCCCGTAAAAAAATTCAGGCCGGGCAGGCCGGGAAAAAGTAGATAATTTGCTACCCAAAGTCCGCCCATAGTTCGCTTTTTATACGGGCAGTCCGGATCGGGCCGGACATGACACTATTTTGAAAATATTTTTTTGTTAAAAAAGTTTAAATTTTCAAATGAATGGCACTCCCTCTGTCTTTTTTTATCTGTCATAATTTCTACTTTGGTCTTTCTTTTTTAATCTGTCCGCTCTGTTTATATACATACTTTTCCCTTAAACTATCAAATATACCCTTTATTTTTTATAATTACAAAATCATTTTTAATATAAACTTAATTCCAAATCATAAATAAGAGGGGGGGGGAGTATTAAGTTTATTTATTTTTAATACAATATCTTTTTCTTTCTAACATTGAATATCATAAGTGATAGTATTATTTTATATTTAAATTACAATGACAAATTTCTTATTTTAGCCTATAATAAATAATTAATTAGAGTACATTAAACTTTCTAAATAAGAAAATATATTACCATTAATGTTTTGAAAAGGTTAATTATAAGTAAAAAAAATTATATATTTTATTTTTCTAGATACACAATTGACAATTATAAAATCGTAACTTTTAAGTCTTTTTAAGAGGATACTAAATGATTGATGGCATAACAAAGGTTTTCAGGCCGGGCATCATAATTAATTGTAAAGCCCGAGCCCGCCCAATAAATTAATCCAGACCAGGCCAGGTGGCCCGCGACGGGCCATAACAGGCTTTGGGCTACTTCGGGTACATGCAGGCTCAGACGGGTACAGGCAGGCCGAGTGTATTATTTACACCCCTACCTGCACGTCTTCTGAGGGCACGTGCCCACTGGGACCCACTAAAAAATGTGTGAAAGGCAGTTTTTTCGTGTTTTTCTTTACTCGTTCTGTTTAGAAATTTACGGCAAGGTCAGAGAATGGATACAGTGGAGTAATGTTGATGAAAATGGATTTCTAGAAATTTACGGCAAGGTCGGGAAATGTTGGTTATATGATTGTTGTTGTTGATTTTATTTTATTATTATTTATTTATTTATTTTCTTGTAAAATATTAAGACTAGAAAGAGCCATGGTTACAAAAGTAGTAGAGTCATCTAATTTGGGATTGTGAGAGACTCCAATATTAGATTTATCTACTAAAAATTGTCTTAGACTACAAACGGGCGGGGAGTGTTCTCATTCAACAATTGAATTTAAATGCCTAACAAACTTGACTGAAATGTCCGCAACTTGATTTCCTAATCTAGGAACAAAGAAAAACCCAAAAAAATTGGTGCAAAGACCAACTATTCTGTTTGCTTCATTAAGATAAGCCTTGGCACGCCACGAAATGTCTACATTTTTCCTTGATATAATTGAAGATACTTTCACAATCTCCCTCAATTCTAAAGTTTGAATATGCTTGTTGCACATATAGCTTTTGCCTCTTGTGGGTCTGACCATGTTGATTGCCCTGCTCTTCCTCCTTCACAGTCCCGTGCGATTCATTCATCAAGATTAAAGCATAAGTAGATGGTAATACATCTGAGATCCAAGTTGCGTCTACATTTATCTTTAGATTGTCTTTACTTGGAGCTTTCCAAATTAGAGCTAGTTTCTTCCTTTGAACCTGGTTATATTTAGTAGTCTTTCTTTTCCTAGTAGACCAAAAATCAACATGTCTTTGTATTTCTAAAGCTAGGTTATTAGCAGATTTGGATTTATCTTCAAACACTCTATCATATCTCTCTTTCCAAATAAACCACATTTTGGTAAGGAGCAAATCAATAGATACATCAGTTCTAGGATTATTAATCTATCTTTTACAGAGATCTAAGATTGTGTCTGAGGTATCTAAATTCATAGTGATAGGATTAGGAACATTGTTCCATACTTCCTTAGCATAAGGACAATGGAAAAGAAGATATTTTGTTGTTTCTATTTCTATTTTACACATAATGTACACATAGTGCAGTTAAGGGTCACATATTTTATCTTTAACCTTACCAGTGAGGTTGGCATTAGTTGGCAAAGCTTGTTGTAAACATTTCCATAAAATTTTTTTGATTCTCTCCGAGATATTGAGTTTCCACAAAGTTTTCCAGAAAGTTTCTGGCAAAGATAAGCTAACCACATATAAACCACTTTCATTCAATTTATCATACATGGATTTTACAGTTTACTCTCCCAATCTAGTTAGGGTCCAACAGAGCTGGTCTTTTCTAAGATTTTGGTCATTATCCTTGAAGAGGTTTATTTGACTAATTTTTTGCACAATATCAACTAGAAAGATAGAAGTAAGCAAAGAAAGATTCCAAGAACAAGTTTTTATGTTAATCAAGTCTGAGACTCGTGTTAAGTGACTATTACTAGAGTTACAAAGGTTTTGAATAGTTTCCGCTAATCCTGGTATCCAATTATCACTCCAAATATGAATGTCTTGTCCATTAACAACTTCACATATACTATATTTTTGAACCACTTCTAAGCCTTGTCAAATGCATGCCCAAGTATAAAAGCCCCTTGCTGAGTATATAGTCATAAAAGGGGATTTGTTCTTAAAATACTTTGAGCCCATGGTTTTCATCCAAAGTGCATTAGGTTCCTTCATCATTCTCCAAGCAACTTTTGTCAACATTGCAAGGTTAAACTTGCGTGCATCTCTGAATCCTAGTCCACCTCTAAGAATTGGTTTACAGAGGGAAGGCCACGCTTTTGGATAGAAACCTTTTCCTCCGGCATCTTTTCCCCACCAAAAATCTCTTCGAATGGCATTAATCTTATCAGTTATTTGTTTTGGCAGAAGAAAACACCCATTTGATAAGATGAGATGCTAGAAAATACAGCTTTGATCAGAACTGACCTACTTCGTTGAGAAATAACTAATCATTTCCACCCTTTAGATTTAGATTTCATTCTTTCCAGGATAGGTGCAAAGGTTTTAATCTTTGACCTTTCCATGAAGAGAGGCGCTCCTAGATAAGGGTCCTTAAGATTTATATGTTTTATTTTTAACATTTTAGACATTATTCTTTGGTGTTTTGGTTCCACTTTCCTACTAAAAAAACACCTGATTCTTCGACATTTATTAGCTTACCTGAAGCTTTACTAAAAATTGTAATTGTATCAAATAAATTCATGCACTCTAATAAATCAGCTTTCATAAAGAGCAAACAATCATCATCAAAGAACAAATGGGAGATTGGTTCACTTCTGGGTGTTGTCCTTACACCATGAAAAAAAAAATTGCTCTTGAGAGAGGAGCAAAATTTGAAAACATTTCCATACGAATTATGAATAAGTACGGAGATAGAGGGTCTCCTTGGAGAAGACCTCTAGAAGGTTCAAAATACTCTCCATGAGTTCCATTTAATAGAATAGAAATAGAAGTTGTGGGTATACATTGTTCTATAAGTTGGTAGACCTCAATATTAAAGCCAAAAGTTTTTAAGGCAGTTAGTAGAAAATTCCAATTTACTCTATCAAAGGCCTTTGACATATCTATTTTAATTCCTATACCTCCTGTTCTATCTTTTTTTTTTTTTTTTTTTTTGAAGGAATGAATAATTTCAAATATTTGTCTGGAGGATAAAAAGGCAGTTTGAAAGGGAGAAATAAGTTTTTTCCAAATATGGTTTGATTCTATTGGCTAATATTTTTGCTATGACTTTGTAGACAGTATTACAAAGTCCTATTGGTCGGGTACTGACTAGGGTTTTTAGGATGTTTTGTCTTGGGAATCAAGAAGAGGTTTGTTTTGTTTAAGTCAATGTTCATGGTTTTGTTTCTATTTTTTTTTAATTGTTTCAGTTACCCGTACTCCCACTGATTCTCAATTATGCAAAAAGAAACTAGTGGTAGTTATATAATTGTCCTTACTTTTCATGGGTTTCATAAATACCCTTATGAGACAATAAAAATACCCCTCTCCAATTACAGGCCCATATGGGGTCCATTAATATTTTTCTTTTTTCCATATTTAACCTTTCTCCTTTAATCTTCGGTTATGTCTCTTCAAACATTCAGAGAAAAGAGAAAACTAAATTGAAACCCTCCACCACCTTCTCCATCGCTACCACCACAATCTCCATCGCCATCACAACCAACACCAGTGCCACCGCCACCACCACCATTACCACCTACCACCACTATGGATGAAGAATACAATGGAAAATCAATAAGAAAAAAAGTTCAATTTCAGATATGAAAATTATTTTTCAGCCATCGCCACCACCACTGCTATCCCATGTGATGATGGCTGGTGAATAAGAGAGATCGATGTATGTAGTAAACTCACTACAAATTGGTTTATAAGGAACATAATGAATCTCTATGGATTGAGATAATTGGGGATAGATAGAGGAAATTAGAGGATTAGGAGAAGAATTAGATGAATTAGGGGAATAAGAAGAAGACGACATTGTTATACAGGAGATACAGAAGCAATCAGAGAAGAAGATAAAGTTTATTAGGTGCTTACAAAATACAACTCGTCTGGATAATATAGTCGGCTGACTACTCATAACATTCAGGTACCTAAACTACCCTCCAGATACAGTAAACTACCACATATATCCTAGCCAAGGTCCATGATAAATACACACTCCTCCAAATCATCCTTGAGGACAAGGATGAGAACTAAGTTGCAACACCCTTGACCACAACAAGCACATGTCGTTCCGAGTATCGCCCATTAGGAGATAACGAAACAATGACCACTAGTTTTCCTTGTAGGGCCCAGAACATTAAAAAGCCAAGCCCAGAACATTGATTTCTGCTGGTAGAACTCTTTTGTCGCAGCTCCTTGTACACAACAGGGGAAGAGAATTGTAATTCTTACAAGGACACTGATGATGTCTTGAATTCAGCTTGGACAAGGGAAGGCTCAGTGATGTACCGGCTTCTCGACCTTGACAGACTTAAGACCCACCCCGGAGACCCTTGGTGACTGTCATGTGAACTGCAAGCTCCATACTTGGACTGATTTCTACTTCAACAACAATCATTAAACTGCTTATTTCTCCAGATTTTAAAATCCCAGTGCCTGTAGATAGCATGTCATGATTGACTTGAATAACACTTGTACTTTCTATCCAGATTTCAGTTATTCCCCAGGCCCACAAGGTATGAACTTCTCCACCACCAGCTCTTTCTAAACCTAATTACAAGATGTTCTTGGTACAAACTTGTGCACTCAGGACATAGTAAGTCGCACAATACAAGGGGTAATAAGAATCTGTAGCCAAACATGAAGCACAAGATGATATTCCTTCATCGACACCACCACTTCCACATGAGGCAGAAACTGACATTTCTTCATTGCTATGACCATAACCAAAAACTTCACAGACGTTGAGCTGGAAAAACATCTTCATTTGACTGTTACAAGTAAAGTCTTTCCGAACAGTAACAAGAATAAGATTACCCAACACTGTCCCTAAACACAATCCTTGATTATAATTTGTACAGCCACTCACTGCTAGGTACAAGTCAATACATATTTGACTAAGAAACTCATACCATCTGCTTTTTTCCCCGCTAGTCTTTACAAGCATCTCTATGTTTTCCATTCTTTTACAACCCCTTTAGAGTTTTAAGAGCTTCAAATAATTGTCAGTAGCTAAGAAAAGTATCGTAACAGAACTTACATGGATCCAAGGCACACCATCTTCTAGTTTAGACACTGTAATCACCTGCAAATACCGCGCTGGAGGATAGACTTGCCTACCAAACTGATCTAACCAACCTTCATTAGCGTCAGAAAACCAAAAAATATGATGCAAGGGAAATGCAGGTTCTCGATGTATCCCATGTTGAAACAGCACAAAATCACTATCAATAGTTAAACACTAGCTATGACAACTAGGAAATTGACTAAGTATTTGTAGTTCCTTGCTAGATTCATTTTCCTTTGTCATAGCAAGTCTGAAATTAGTATAGAGATCATGAACTTGCTGCAAGGTTTCACCAAACAACTCGCAAGTTTCTAAGCTGCCACCGTTTTGTAACAAAAACATATGATAAAATTAAACATGATGCTGCAAACATAAGAACCCTTTGAGAATGATAGCCATCATATCGGTTGAAAGAAACGTGCACTTTAAACTTTCTACAAGCAGTCGATCAAAAATGTCTTGAGACTTGCAATACTCATCTTGCCGTAGCATTTGTAAACTCAATTTAGTGGTCTAGAGAACATCACATTGTAGCGGCATTTCGTCATGAATCTTTCTAGCATCACACCATTCTTCATTTATAACCAACTCAAACATATTTGATATTCCACACAACAGAAGTAGATGGTACCCAAGTTCCAAAACGAACTCATGAGCAGATTTACCATAAAAAACATCCATAAAAATCAACCCACTACTAAAAAATAAGTAAGAACTAATATTGAATTCAGATATTTTTATATCATAAGAAGAACACCGCTCAAGATTTTTAATTTCCCTACCACGATCGAATATGAGCCAAAAATACTCAGCAGCTGGTAAACTAGCACATTATAGAGGTAGACAAAATTATGTGTATGAAGAAGTATACCTTGGTGAAGCCAGTTGTAGAGGGAAGAAATTGTCTAAAAAGCATATAGAAATAATCATCTTTGAAAATATGATCTCCTATGTCACAGTGCTTCACAACATAATATGCAACTCCTTCACTAATCGAAATTTTCCCACATACCTCGGATGTAAGCACACTCAACATGATATAATCATCAGACCAAACAATCATGTTCATTCCCGTTGCAACAGACTCTAACCAGCTGGAACTTATTGTTTGAGAGAACCATAAATCAAACAGTTGGGTTAAGAGAATTCTCACACTCCAGAAAACTGCCGAAACCAATTCATAACTCAATGGAGTCCAAATCCCAGCCAGCAAACCACCGCCTAACTGCAAAATAAAATAACCACAGAAAGCCCACCTTCCACTGTGATGTAGTTGATCAAATGATTCCCTTGCAATACTAGCTGCATTATTCCCTGTCACTTGAAGAATCAACCTCGACCAGTGAGGCTTACCTTGCTCAAGCAACTCACATTTGAGCTGTAATAAATAAAATTCTGCTCCTGTCATGCAAGGAAGTTGGGCATACCATTTATGTGCCATGTTAAAGTGCATCACTCTAGCCAATAAGGAAAACATAAATCTATTCCTCTATAAGAATTCATCAACCAACTTCCAATCACCACCAATTTCAACAACATAGACAATTCTAAGAGTCAACGAATTCAGTAAACATGATTTAAAATCATACACAAGATGAGTAAACACCTGATAAATTTCATTTACCTTTCCAGGGTCAAATACGGGACAAGTGTAAACACAACAAAGATAGAAATAAACAATACCACTCTTCCAGCTCCACAATACAGTCTCAAGCATTCTATCCAACAAAATTGTGTCGCTCTCTGAAAATTGAACAAACACCTTCCTCTTACTATGAGTATCAACAGAATTAACACATACAAGAGCAATCGAACTGGGAAATATCAAATATGAAGTATACCCCAGGCTAAGAATTAACTAAATAATGAATTTACCATAAGAATTTGATTAATTAATAACACATTTACCTCGATTGAATAATAAGCGAGAAATATCAAGTTGGAAGTAGAAACAATCCCTATAGAGAAACTTGCTTTGGTGATAGAACAACTCCTTCAAGTATTGGCAATATTGTTCATCAATTGTACTCTGGTTTCGATCGATGTAGTCCCTTACCACTTTACTCTCAACACCTTCGCTTTGAAAATGCAAAACATCAATCGAACTACTCCTAGTAGTGAGGGATTTTTCTTCTTGTGGTTTTGAATTCACCGAATCCTCCTTTTCCTCAAATAAAAATGACGGAACCACTTCGAAATCGAGAGATTCCTCTTCAATACCCCTGGAAATTGATTCGAAAATTTGAGATCCAACATCATCTGGAATTGGAGTTTGAGAATTAGAATCACAAATTATTGTTGTTGCAGTAGAATCTAAAACTTCGTTAGAATCTTCCAGTGTAAGACCACGACCAACAAAACCTCCAACATGTTCGTCAAGATATTCCCGAAATAACTCCCGGATAGACTGCAAAATACTTTGTTGATGGTTGTTCATAGTGTTGATCAACCTTCTTGAGTAGATCTGTGTGTTTAAGAGCTAGCTCGTCCTGTCTTTGGTGGGATTCCTTTTGAGTTCTAGCTAACTCATCAATCTTTCGGTTCAGTTCATCAAACGCAGTGTTGTTGACCATGGAAGTAGTCGGAGAATCGACTGCTCTGATACCAATTGTAGTGAACTCACTACAAATTAGTTTATCAGGAACAGAGTGAATCTCTATGGATTGGGGATAGATAGATGAAATTAGAGGATTAGGAGAAGAATTAGATGAAATAAAGGAATAAGAAGAAGAAGACATTGTTACACAGAAGAGATACAGAAGCAATTAGAGAAGAAGATAAAGTTTACATTTCATTAGCTACTTACAAAATACAACTCGTCTGGATAATATAGTCGGCTGACTACTCTTAACATTCGGGTACCTAAACTACCCTCCAGATACAATAAACTTCCACATATATTCTAGCCCAGGTCCATGACAATGTATTTGCACTTAGGATTCATGAAACAAAGAAAGAATATTTCTCTCTCTCTCGTTCTCATATGTTGCTGCTTTGATAGAGAGGTAGATACTCATATGTCGTGAATTGAAGAATGAGGGGATCTAAGATTCAAATTAAGGTGATGAAGCAACGTTTGATTGATTCATGGAGAGATGGATTTAGTTTCTATCGAGAAAATTCAGGGAATAAAATGGGTTTGCTGCCAATGATTCACAGACGCGGAAGGAAGAATTGATGAGTCTGTGAGTATAAAAGATGTTAGGGTTTTGTTTGAGTTCAATTTCATGGAGATGTTGTTCATGTTCTAAAACTAAGAAACAATAAGGTGAAGGAGAAATGAGAGAGATGATGAATTTGAGTTTTAACCGGAATTGAAGTTGGGTTTTGTTTGAATTAGGTTTTAGTTTTGTTCTCGAATTGGAGATATTTAGAAGGGGATTTTAGGGTTTCTGAAGCTGAATTAGGGTACGAAGGTTTGCTGCTGATGGAATGGTTTACATGTGAAGAAGAAATGGTGGTGTTGTTGGTAATTCATGAGTTGTGAGAAGCTAAAGCTGGGACGCCTGAATGAGCTATTTTTACAGTCAAGAGTTGCTGCAAGTATTGATGGTGGTAAGAATGGCATGTTGAAGCTGTAGAAATTGGTAGTGTTGTTAAGCAGTTATAATTTGAAGAATTCATATGCAAAAATGATTCAACAGATAAGTGTATCATCATAACTTTAAACTTTATGATTGAATATACTATTTTCATGAATTTGAATCAATTTGTAGTGAGTTTTAGGTTCAACTACTGGGTGATTGATTGTTATGCAACCTAGTTAAAAAGTTTGTGTTAATAAGAACTCACTAATGCAAATATTGAATTTAGTAATTTCGTAATAAAACCATATTTTGGGATCAACTTTAGTTGTTGACCCCATTCACTAGGATCAACTTCCATTTGTTGACACAAAACGGTTGGAGTACTTTTTCAGTTATTGTGTCAACAAAGGAAATTGATCAACTTTGGTTATTGACACCAGATTTTGGGATCAATTTTGGTTGTTGACCCCATTCACTGGGATTAACTTCTATTGTTGACCCAAAGAAATTGGGAGTATTTTTTAGTTATTTTTTTAACAAAGAAAGTTGATCAACTTTGGTTGTTCACACCAGATTTTGGGATCAACTTTGGTTGTTGACCCCATTCACTAGGATCAACTTCCATTGTTGACCCAAAGAAATTAGGAGTATTTTTTAGTTATTTTTTAAACAAAGAAAGTTTATCAACTTTGATTGTTCACATCAGACTTTGGGAACAACTTTGGTTGTTGACTCCATTCATTGGGATCAACTTCCTTTGTTGATACACAAAAACTTGAATATGCACTAGTAAAGTTATTTTTGAACTTTCAATTTGGAAGTGGTGGCAGCGGCGGTGGCGGCGGAGTGGTGGTGGTGGCGAAGTGGTGACAGTGGTGGAGTGGTGGCGGTATGGGCGGCGGCGGCCGTGGAGTGGAGGCAACGGAAACACCGTCGGAGGCGACTGCGGTTGTTGTGGCGGAGGTGGTGGTAGTAATGGAATATTAGTGGTGGCGGTGGTTAGTAAGTGGTGGTGGTGGTGGTGGCGGTGTTGTTGGTGGTGGAATGGCGGCAATGAAGTTGATAGAGAAAGAAATTTTTGTATTTTGAAATAAAGAAAAATATTATATAAGTGAGGGTATTAAGGTAATCTATTTTTATATAGATAAGGTTTTTAAATAATAATGTTATATTTATTGTTGTATAAGGGTATATTTTTTTGGGTGTCAAAACTAAGGGCATTTAATTAATATACCCAAGAAACTAACTGAGAAACCACCTGGGCCAGGAAATTTATTAGGTTTCATGATTTTCAATACTAGTAAGATTTTCTCCATATAAGGGATATTAAATTGCCAGCAGAGGTGATAACAGAAGGGATGTTATCGAAAATGGGTTTGCTATAACTGATTTAGAAAAAGATTCAATAAAAAGAGATTGAAAGTAAGAGGTTAAAATATTATGTATTTCTTTTCTATCCTTTGTTACTACACTCTGATTTTTTGTAAAGCTTTTTATGTTATTCCATTTTTTTCTTCTTAGATTAATAATATAAAAGTACTTTGTGTTCCTTTCTCCTAGTTCAATTATATTATGCCTTGATTGTTGTTTAGCTATGGCTTCCTGGTATCATAAAGTACTTCAAGTTTTTTTAACTTTTATTTTATTTTTTTCAGTTGGTATTCAATTATCCTATTCGATATTGAGTCTTTCAATGTCTTTCAGAGGTTTACTAATCTTTTTAACAAGTAGGCCAAAGATATTCTTTTTCCAATCCAATAAGTTCATTTCTGCTACTTTAAGATTTTGTACTAGACTAGTAGAGGCTTCTTCTTCTGAGAAAGAGTCTCAGGATTCCTTTATTACTTGAATACATGAAGTTTCTATCAACCACGTATCATAAAGTTTGAATACCCACTCAGATTTGGAGAAATATGTGTCCAAGGTGAGTAAAATAGGATAATGATCTGATCCTACTTCTACCAAATGAGATAAAGAAGCATTTGGAAATTGGGTGTGCAAATCCGCATTAATAATTTCCCTATCAAGCCTTTCTTGTATGTTTTGGTTACCTTCTCTATGATTGTCCCAAGTTAAATCATTACCAGTATAGCCTAAATCATATAAACCAGATATCTCTAAGATTTTGGCATAATATTCACTATTGGTTTTGTTATAGGGAAGTCCTCCTAGTTTTTCTGATTGATCAAAAATCATACTAAAATCTCATATGTCTATCCAGGGCACACGCCTTTGAGAAATCTGTGCACTAATTTCTTCTAAGAAGTCCCAAGTTATGTTCCTTTTAAAAAGATATGGGCTACCATAAAAACATGTTAATGCCCATTGCTTTGTATTAAAAGAAGTATTTACAATTATATTTATCATATTTATGTTCCATTGTACTATCTCAAAATGAAAACCATCAATCCATGCTACTACTACCCCACGGGCAATGCCTACTGGATCTACAATATGGTAGTTATGGAAATATGAGACTAACTTTTTAACTAGAGGTCTTTGGTTTTTTGTTTCAGAGAGGAATAGAATTTCAGGTTTTTTCTTGAAAATTAGATAATTCAAATGGTTTCGAGTCAGAGGGTTTATGCATCCTTGCACATTCCATGCTAGTATCTTCATTATGCAGTTAAGTAGTTGAGGGGTTAACCGGCTTCTAGCAACCAGGTTAAGCGTATCTTAAATTCAGACAAATTAGAATGCACTTGAATTTAACTAAATTACTCAAAAAATTAAAGCAATCACAACATGAATTGAGATTTAAAATAGGGTTATGTTATAGAAAGACAAAGATGCAAGTAAATAGGAGGAATATTAAATTATCAAAGTTATTGAGAGGTTAATAGGCTTCTAGCAACCTGGTTAAGTGTACCTTAAAAATCATACAAACAAGAATGCACTTGAATTTAACTAAACTACCCAAAAGACTAAAGCAATCACAACATGAATTGAGATATAAAACAAGGTTATGTTATAGAAAGACAGAGATGCAAGTAAATAGCATGAAGATTAAATTATCAAAGTTTAATGAGAGGTACCTATGTCGCCTCCAGTTGCTTTGAAGGGGATAATTCTGGGAAAGGAATTAGTAGATAGGCACTTGACTGAGCTTCATGTTCAAAGATATTTTACCTATATTAATTGATTTTGAAAACCTTTCCATCTACTGAGGGACTAGAGCAATGTTTTTCTGAAGAATAAGAAGAAGATAAAAAATTTAAAATTGATATTTTGAAGGCAGATTTTGGTTGAGTTAATGATGTTTTGAAAGAGGATGTAATGCAGATTTGATTTCCATGACTAGAAGACGAGACAGGTACATGGGAAGAGATTGGAGAAGAGGAAACATAGATTGGGGATTCAAATGAATCCCTAGCATTTTCAAAAGATGAAAAAATGAAAGCCTTTTACCAAAGGAGATCAAGTAGGTACTGCCCCAATAAGCTGAACAGGATTATGTATATCTTACAACATCCCAAACCCATTCTGAATCACCGATTCAGACAATCTTGACTCATCAATTACTTGAAAAGTTTCCAAGTTAGCAGATCGGAACGATTCATCCTCATAATTCGGCAACGGAATTAAATTCCCAGGAAGGTTAAAAGGGAAAGTCCTTTTGCCTAAAATAGATGAAGATGCTGCTGGCATATCTTCATCAACTTTAAATGGTCCTAACACTTCGTAAGATTGTTAACTAGTTTGGAAAGCTGGTTCTTCATCCACATAAGTTCTAAATATACCAGTAATAGTTTCACGTACCCCTGGTAGGTTAAGGTAAGACTCAACTGGCATTGATTCTCCATGACTGTCGAAGTTGTCTTTAAGATTACATACTTGAACTAGTTATCCATTCAACTAGTTCATATCATCACTCGGATAAGAAGAGTTAACTGAGATATCATAGATGTCTTCTAAGGGTCAACCATTTAAAATAGCATAGTTGCCAACTTTGTGTCCTAAACGTAGGTAAAGAATACAAAACTTAGACGGAAGATTTGGATAGTTAAAATAGATAGATGTTATTGGATAGTTTCCTACTTTGACAAGTAGATGATCAATGAGAGGTTTTTCTATGAACTTTTGGCAGACAATCAGATATTTCAGAACCCATACACACTCGAGAAACTTGACCTATTTTACTAGAAATTAAACCTAGCATTTCATGCGTTCTATGTTCAGATTTAGCATTTGAAATTATAGCCCATAACAGAATCTCTTTAACTTTATCAGTAGAAATAATCATCCCTTGATATGCCGTTGTAGCGGCTAAGACATCACCAAAAGGGTACCAAGGACCATTAATTGAAATCCAGTGAAAATCTATTGCTGATCTAAAAGTGATGATGAAGAGATTCGGGTCTACTCCCCTTATTTGGAATCCTAGATGAACTCCCCAAAAGTTTTTCAAAATACCTCTCACTTCCGATTTTTTTTTAATGTCAGTAGAGAAAACCCTAGCTAAAAAACTGTTAGTTTTAATACCAAAGTATCTTATGAATGTAGGAGGGATTGAAAGGATTATTACATTACTATGATTTGCACGCTGAGCTAATGAAAGACCACATAGATGCTTGTAGATATTTAGATGGTCTCCCTTAGGAAAAGAGAAGAGAGACTAAGAAGATATATAATAAAAAGAACCTTAGATATGAAATTTTGAAACTAGTTTGGGTATATATGGTCAAGGTAGATAAGGTAACAGAGTTGTTATAGTTCTCATGAATGTTGTCAAGCTCGAAAATTATTTATATCTAAATGGTTAACCAATCCTAACACGACGACGACTTAGTTATTTAAATTTGAACGTAAATATTTCGTACTAAGCTGGGAGATATAGTTGATAAACCTTTGACTAAACTAAATTATTGGGATATGTATCATCCTAGGAACGGAGACCAATAAAAAAAAAGTGAAGTGACATGGAAAACACACTTTTTCTTAGCCCTAAGAGATTCCGCGAAAATAGAACTGTTAAACAATTTCTAAAGAAGATAAACGTAAGAATTTGAGAGAAAATTCCTCAGAGAAGCAACATAATGAATAATTATTTCTAATAAATTTTTCTATGAAGGGGCCTTTAGCATTTAAGATAAGTATACCATCTAAAACTTTATCAAAGTTAAAGGTCAACGCTTAAGGCTATATTGCTTTTAACATAAATTTATTAATTTATATTGCTCAGAATCACAAGGTTCTGAGATTGGCATCAAAAAGAAGATAAGAGAAATTAAGAAAGACACGACAGTTTAGGTCTAGGATAATGTACCCTACCATATGCCAACTAAGAACCTAAAATGTACTGAGAGGTCCAAAAAATTATAGATGTACCCTAGTTTTCTTAAGAAAGGATATTGAAAGGATGGTACGTGCATGCCTCATTAATGCAAAAGATGTTTAGGATTTCTCAAATCTAATATTAGGCTTTATTATCAGTCATTAGACTAGGTCTCTATAGGGTCATCATATTATTTAATAGGGATGTCAATGGAAGAATATCCGTCGGATATTAAGGATTCCGATATCCGACAGGTTAAGGATTATCGGATATCCGATATCCGATAATATCCTATAGGATATCAAAATCAGATATCGATACCGATAGGTTAAGCTATTGGATATCCGATAGATATCCGATAATATCCGGTTATACCAAAAAAGCTTAAAAACCCTTGTAAAACATTTTCATAATTGACACTTATCGGATATTTATCCGACAAAATCCGATAATATCCGATATTATACTCGATATTATCGGATATCGAATCCCAAACTTATCAACCTGAACATTAAAAGAAAATCAGACATCAATTAGTAGGGGAAATAAGGGTTTGGGAAAATTACAATTACGTCCTTAACATATCGGATATCTAAACAAACGGATTAGATAACATATTATATCGAATAATCGATACAACGGATAAAATCCTATAGGATATCGAATAATCGGAAACGGATCCCGGATATCGGACAAATATTGACAGGCCTATTATTCAATTCAAAATACCAAAGCTTCTTAGTAGCATTTTCTTTTATTAATCTCCTTAGTGCTAAGATTTAGGTCAGTGATAGCCTACTTAGATTCGAAATGCATCAACTTCTGATAATGTGACCCTAAAAGAATTGAACTATCTCAGACTAATGCAGTATTTAGTGTATTAGAGAATCGAGAAGAATCGAATACGTGAGGGAGTAAAGAAAATCAAAGATACATTAGAGAAAATGAAAGGATGTTTTTACACACCTAGCTCGTAAAAACCTAGAAAAAAATATATTATTTTCTAGTATATAAGTATACCAAAACCTAATGCTAAACTCATTTAGACTAAGACTCAAAGGGAAATAGATATTTCTTATTTCTAAAAAATGGCTTGTGATCATGGAGTAGTACCAGAGAATGCCCCAGTTTCCATAACTAGATTAGTTATGAGCTACAGGGATGAGCATCTTCATAGGGTACAATATTATTTTGTTATCTTTGTGGATCTGATGTTTTTCTTCATGCTAAACAGGCCAAATATCTAGCATATTGTAATCTGAGATCAGAGGAGAAGGAGAAGCTAGATGTTGACTTAAGGGATGAGATTCAGTTTAATATAGAGAATGGTTTTCATATAGATGATGTTGTCCTATTAAGTGAGATGCCACCATGATATAATTATGATTATGTACTAAGGATGGAGGACTAGATATAATTGGAAGAAATGAAAAGGGCACTTTGAAGAGGCAGAGCATGCAGAAATACTAGGTATCATAGCAGTTGGTCATCAGTGAAGGGAGGGAGCTAATGGTTACTATGGATTTCCTATGTCTGTAAAGTTATGTATTTTAGTATTTTGGTTTCTATTCTACTGGCTATATTTTTGGAATGTTTTCCTCAAAGTTTGTGTTTATGTAATGTGTAGTACTTATTATTATCTTAATATTAAGTTAGTTTTATCCTAGATTCTTACCTTTTCCAAAATGGATGAACTACTGATTGACTTATTAGGAAACTATTTGTTGAACAAAACCATCCATAGCTGAAAGCAATTCATTGGAAAAAGAGGTTTAACATTGGTTTCTCTAGGCATTTCAGAAAAAATAAAAGGAATTTTATGCAGAACTAAAAACAAAAGTATAACAAAAATGTAACGGATTAAAACTT
Organism: Papaver bracteatum; assembly: GCA_023529315.1. NCBI lineage: Eukaryota > Viridiplantae > Streptophyta > Magnoliopsida > Ranunculales > Papaveraceae > Papaver > Papaver bracteatum. Next base: position 2,423,815 of record JAJJWX010001659.1, read on the forward strand.
CCTACTTTGTCTCTTTTAAAAAAAATTGGAACAATCAAAACAAACTTAATAATTAAAGTTATTGCTATCTTCTGCCAAACAAGTATTCTCGTTTCTAAATGAAAAGAATTGGGTAATCTAAATAGGGATTAAGGAGAAAGATTCATTATCCTAAGAAATCCTAGCTTTACTAAAACTTGACCAGTCAACCAAGAATCTTGTTAGAGTGCACTGTTTAAATTTGATGTAACTAAGAAATTCTAAGGACTTCACAATACCATTAAGATGGATATACCAGATACATGATAGCATAGATATTATTAGGAATTTTGGGATTGCAAGATCGATGAAAATAAAGAGGAAAGATGGGAGGAACCTAAAGGAAGATAAATAGATAAAACTAATTGGAATTCTAACCGTATTGAGACGAAACAATGAATCAACTCATATAGCCTATATTTATTAGTAACATCAGGAAAAAAATTCTCATTAAGAATTAGAGGAGAGGAACCCGAAAGTTAGAGAAGAATACTAGGATAGAAGTTAGATAGAATCACAATGGTGCATTCACAAAATAGTTCCTAAAGATGCTCTTATTTCATCAACAAAAGTGATGCGATGTACATACAATCATCTAGATCGAATCCAAAATTATACTTGTCCGAGATGTGGTTGTGAAGCTTTCCTACATCCTAATCAGGCTCAATGGCTGGTTTAGTGCAATCTTCGTCGGGAAGATAAAGAAAAATTGGATTCTTATGCTAAAAGAATAATTCAGGTCAAGATGGAACGAGGACAATCTCTTGATGCTATAGTTTATCTTAAGGAAATGTCTCACGGAATGGAATATTCTTATGTTCAAATGAGGGAAATCAGATATCAACGAAAGAAGGGAAAATGGCATTATGAGAAAATGGAGTTGAGGGAGACAGAAGAAAGGATGGAGGACTAGGGTAAATCTTATCAAATCTAATTAGTTTAAAGGGTTACCTTACTGTCTCGATGTTCTTGTATTTATAATTAGTCTTAATGTTTTTATTTTGGTTTAAAGTTTGGTTCCGTACCAAATTTAAAAGATTTCGCCTAAAGCTCTTCATATCTCTTTATCGCTACTAAAGTTTGGTTCTGTACCAAATTTAAAAGATTTCTCCTAAATCTATTCATATCTCTTTATCGCCTAAAGTTTGGTTCTGTACCAAATTTAAAAGATTTTGTCTAAAGCTATTCATATCTCTTTATCTCTACTAACTTAGAAAAGTATAGAATGAACAAGCTAGAGTCGATTCTCCTTTAACCTTAGGTTTTTCACGAAAACCTGTAGGTTAACGACTTAAAGACTTCATTGGGATTATGAAGCCAGACCAAACTATTTTCTTTGTAGTTACGTGATCTGATCTTGTTGTTTCCAATCGTGATTGAGTATAATCGTAAGATTGGCTTGAGATTTATATCTCCGATAGGTAAGATTGAAAAGTAGTCACAAACACCTTCGTCTCATCGTTTGTGATTCCACAATATCTTGTTTCATTAATCGATTAAGATTATTGTGAGGTGATTGATAATACTAGGTTGTTCTTCGGGAATATAAGTTCGGCTTATCAATTGGTTCATGTTCGCCTTGATTTATCAAAAGATGGAACAAAACTCGTTGGTATTTCTGTGGGAGACAGATTTATCTATTCCAATAGACTTTTCTGTGTGAGACAGATTTGTTTATCAAGCCTTCGATTTTGGGTCGTAGCAACTCTTAGTTGTGGGTGAGATCAGATAAGGGAATCAAGTGCGTAGTATCATGTTTGGATCAGAGATGTAAAGAGTGCAACTGTACCTTGAATCAGTGTGATATTGATTAGGGTTCAACTACAGTCTAGATCTAAGTTAGGTCTGTAGTGGGCTAGTTTATAGCGGCTTAATAAAGTGTGGTGTTCAAATCTGGACTATGTCCCAGGGTTATTTTGCATTTGCGGTTTCCTAGTTAATAAAAATTCCGGTGTCTATGTTATTTCTTTTCCACATTATATTTTCTTATATAATTGAAATATCACAGGTTGTGCGTTGAATCGATTAATTGGTAAATCCAACTTTTGGTTGTTGATTGAAATTGATTGATCCTTGAACATTGGTCTTTGGTATTCGATCAGGCTCACAAATTACTATTTGTTTGATTGCGGATTGAATCGATAAATTGAGATATAACTCTTTGATATACTTTTTATTAAGATTGAGTTTGACTGTCTAGTTGATTCTCTTGAAAGTATATTGGAGTTAGTCAATACAGATTGCTAAACGAAATATTGGGTGTGGTTATTGTACAACCGCTTTTTCACGCATCACTAGTTCAGAAACGTTCCGATGTGTTTCAAAGCTGTAGCTCTTCTGAGAATTCTCTCACATCTTCTTCATTACCTGAAACTGTGTATAACTGGGAATCTCTCCTATACGAACAATTGAATGAAATTTCAGATGAAAGTGATTCAGAAGATGATATTAATGTTACTGAGGAAGTCTCACAATATATCAAGCTTTTTGACCATCACCTAAATAAGAAGCCAACATCCTGTCTGGCTGAGTTTCTGACTCCTCTCTGTCTAGAAAACAAAAAATTGAGAAAAATCTTTAAAGGTTATGATTGTGGATATAATATACTACAATCCCTTGTTAAAGACCGTGAAGAAGATGTACGTTTAAAAATTCCAAACGTGAAAATCTTCGTCGTAATCTCTTCATATTGAAGGAAAAACTTGCAGAATCTGAAGCAAAATGTGACTCTCAACAAAATTGTTTTAATGACAGAGAAAGTGTTTTCCTCTCCCAAGAAAAACACCTAGAGGCTGATTTAGCTGTTGCTCTTGATAAAATCAAGATGTTGGAAGAGGACTTGAAAAAGTTCAATACTAGCTCAAATAAATTATCCACTATGCTAAGAGAAAGTAAAAATCATCTTGATGCACGAGGATTGGGCTATAAGGAATAGATGCTCCAAGTATTAGCAAAGAGGTAAAATTTTCAAGGCTAGTGATTCTTCTGAACAAAAGGTTTCTACTGATGAAAAAAGTCAAATACCTTCACCGACAGTTAAGGTTCGAAAGAGCAAAGTATATCAACCTCCAAAGACAGCACACACGGATCGAGGTACGAACATTCCTTATGTTTTCCACTATTGCGAAAATAAATGTCACCTGGAAAGGAGATGTCGTTTTCGTATAAGGAATGAGAAACTTCATGATGTTCTTGTTTGGGGCATCACAAGAAGTTGTGAAAGCAAGATCATATGTTAAGGTTAATGCCCTTAACGTTACAGGTTGTAACTTTCCAACCTTTAGGCAAAGGAATCGGTGTTGTGATAAACCTAGATTTACCTATAAACGTCATACGAATCATTTTCACAATTGTAATGGTTATCAAAAGGATAACTTTGTAAAGATGAAGACAAGATCCGATGCTCCTAATTGGATAAATACTAACTTGCAAAAGAATAGTCAATCCAATTTTCTTCCGATAAATCTAGAAGAGAGTAATGGGAAGAAGGTTCATATTGTTCTTAAACGCACTCAGAAGTGGGTACCAAAGAAATCCAATGATGCTTTGTGTGCAAAAAGGAATTATCTCCCAGAAAATTACATGACTATGGAGAAGGCAGTATCCATGATGTTTGAACTTAAAAGGTTCTTTGGAAAAATGGATTTGGATGTGAAAGGTTCTAAACGTGATCTCTTTCATGATAATCCAAAAGTGAAACAGAATAATCCAAAAACTATAGATGGTGAAAAATCCATAGTTATGGAAAAGTCAAATCCATAGTTACGGAAAAGTCTGTTTCAGTCACTTGTAGTGAGAAAGACATTGTTCACCTCAACATAACTTGATTGTGTCGTAAGTGCATCCTCACCAAGGAATGCCTTGTTAAGTATACGGTGAAGGAAGCACAGGAATTGAGGCGCACATTTTGTGTTAGGTATGATATTGAATATTTGGTAAAGTCGTAGGATTTAGGACGGGATCCTTCAAAAAGTATGTCTATAAACTATAGAAAGATTTGTATTTTTATCATTTTCTTAGAGTACTTATAATTATCCATGTACCTTGCTCATCGTTCATTTCTACCTAACTTGATTTGTGTTTAAGGTTCTTAAATGTTTAGGTTTGAAATTAGTAGTTCGGGATATTTGGACTTCATGGTACACATACCAGGTATGCATACCATCATTTAAAATCAAAATCCATGGATTTTAGTTCGCAAACCCGTTTGCATACTGCTTCAGGTCACGAAAATTCGTTTGCAAACCGGTATGCATACAGGCCTGTAGACGTCGATATTCGGTAAACTTGTTTTGGCCGTAACTTCTTCGTCCGAACTCGGAATGACCTCATTCATTTTGCACTCTCTTCCTATTTGAATTCTCTTAAAAATGGAGATGATAATTATTGAATTTTGATGAGTTAAGATTGGTCTTTGTCACATCTCTTGTTCTTGAGTGTTGTGCTCCGTTTCGTCGCACTTGTTCCACTTCTTGGAATTTGGCACTTGAATTCTTTGAGTACTTCTCTTATAAGATCATTTGTATCTTTTACAAGAATGTTGTTGGTGAATCACAAAGAAGAAAGTTTAAGAATGGGCAGTAGTACGCGTTACTCTGGAATTCTTGAATGTTCACAATTCTCTTTTGTGAACTTCGGTGCATGGTCATTAATGACTTTTTATTTTCTTCTTTGTTAAGAAAATCATTTTATACGCCTTTGGTAGCCATTCTTGGTGTAAATCCGTGCGAAAAAGATTGATTCTACCCTCTAAGAGAAAATATTGATTTTGCAGTATTAATCTTTATTGGTTTTATATATTGCAAAAATATTATGGGATATGTATGTTTACGTCCGTGACCTATGATTATCTTATATATGTCAAAAGTTAAGTTTATTATGTCATTATGCAAATATTGAATGAACTTTTGAATATTCACAGTATTGATATTTTCCTGATCCACTTCTATGTGAGAGTACGATAAGGCTTCGTAAGTTTTCTTATGTTAAGTATTTCGGATTAAATTAATCATGGGTTCTCTTGTGGTTAATTTTATTGAGTTTTCTGGATACAAATTCATGTTTCATGTAATTTGTTAATGTCCAAAGAAATCATTATTTTCTTGTGAAAGTAAGGTCACTCTTGTTGTTCCTTTCGGGAATGACATTTTATGGGGGAGAGTTCTTAATTGAACTTGTGCTTAATTGCCAAATCTTCGTGGGGAGTGCGGCTGCGGAATATTATAGGGGTTATCTTGTATCTTTATAAACTCCTTGATGAATACACTAAGTTTCGACTATGTGAAATCATCAAAACAAAGTTGATATGTTCTCTTTTAGTCATGAAGTGTCTCCATGAGAATTTCATTATGATCCCACTAGTTTTCATACCTTTGCCAATTTATATTAACAAAAAGGGAGAGAATTAATGTGTAGTTCACACTATAAATACATATGGTTTACGGATCATTATGTAAGGGGGAGTGGTTTTCATGTGAGATGAAGTATTGACTAAGGGGGAGTGATACATATCACCATAGTATTATTGTCAAAGTTGTGATACAATTGAACTTTGATGTTGTGTAATAATACTATGACACTGTATAACAATACGAAAACATCTAGTTTTTATATATTGTTATAGATACGGATCTTCAACAACTATGATGATGAGTTGAACACATTCAGAATCACTGGAGTACTTGGAAGTGATGAAGATTTCGTGTAATGTTGAAGAACCAATGAGATCAAGCATTTGGATGAGAAGCTACAAAGTTTATTTATTTTGTAATCCATATGTATGGATAGTTTTGTCACTAAAATTGACAAAGGGGGAGATTGTTAGAGAATTGCTCGGTCGAACTCTCAAGTGTTGTTATCTCAAGCTTGTTTGTCAAGTTTAGTTGCCAAAACTATAAGTCTTGATTTCTAGTCTACTTAAAGTTATGTCTCGGATTAGGATAGAATATGCAGTTGAGCTTTAGACTTCACGGCGTCCATCGATCGAATACGAAGAACTACTAAGGGGAGCTTGTGGAACTTCATCAACAAAAGGTATGTGGAGACTTGAACTCATCTATCACTCAAAAAGTCTAATTCTACTTTATCTCCTTCTTGAGACAAAAGTCATATAACTATATAGATTTCAGTCTAAAACACAACATCGTTCACTCAATTCTCAAAGGAGAACATCCATTGTGACTCGACATCCCAGACTTCAAGGAAAGATTCAACTCCAATTCAGGTTCTTGCTCCATCCTTAGCGCAGCAATAATAATAGCAGCAAAGAGAGACTCTGTCGTTTATTATTTCCGTTGCCTGATTAGATGCTAGAGGCGTGAACTCGTGGTGGTACCATCAAAAAATCTCTTATCTGGTGGAAGATCCAAGTAAGATACTCTTGGGGACTGAAAGCTCTTTCAGTTTTAGAGATTTAACGCAATCACCTCCTTCAACTAGAAGATCTGATCAATGGTACTCGCAACAAGATCTTCCACGCACATCATTCTGACAAGGTATCCGCACCTCATTTGGCTTACCTTCACCTCTTTCGAAATATAGCCTTACCCCTTATAGGGGGATATATACTGCAATATCCCATCACAACGTCTAGGGAAACATGAAACCTATCACCACCTGAAGTAGACACCTGGAGTAGATACAACATAATTCATTCATGTAGGTCATAAACCATTCATTAAAAAAAATAAAAAAATCTACCTACTTGAAATCCCAGAATAAATCACAAAAATATAGGTATCTCAGGTACACATAGAATTCAAAAACAAAATTTTTATTTAGAGGAAGTTTTCGAAGACTGGTTCAACACTATCATCATGTTCTCCGCCTATCCAAGGGTTTTGGTTGCAAGCTTCAACTCCTAGGATGCCCTTTCAACCTCAAGTATTTCATCATCTGCTCCGGAATCTTCAAGATCTCCACACGAGATTCATAAGCCAGACGACGAGGTGTCTAAGCCGAGCGAGATGTCTGAGCAAACATTGCTACATTGCTCAAAGCCATACATCACATTATACGGCTCTAGGGACTGACGTCATCTTCAATGTTAACAATAACATGAGACTGCGCTGGGAACCACCGACTACAAGACATGAAAGGAAAATTAAATTTCATGAGGACTTAAATCTCCATGAAGCCCTTACCTCCAAGAAGCCTTCACTTCATGAGGCCTTCAATCTCCATGAAGCTCTCACCTCCATGAGGCCTTCACCAACATGAAGTCTTCACCTTTCACCGTTCATCATGGGTCTCCATCTCTTATGAGTTCCTCATTTCTCAACATCTCTAGCGCTAGCTCCTTCCACACAACAAAGGATAATTCACGGAACGAGGGATGTTCCATGGAACTAGAATTTCCCATAAAGCTGAGATATGATTCATAAATCTAGGCCTCATCGAAAATCCCACATCCTCACTGCTCCAGAACCTATCATCACAATCTCTTCTATTCGTCATTGCTACCCCTACTATCACATATGCGTTCTATAAACCAGGAAATCAGCAACAATCGATGAGGAATATGGCTACTCATTATTAACGAGAAGTGTTTGTTTATGTCTCTGCTATGACATATTAAAAGGGCGTGTACATCATGTACACGTGTCATTCAAGTTGAATCTTGAATATGAAGGACCATAAGAGTTAGTCTTAGAAACACTAGCAAACCAACCCCAAAATTCAGTTACATATACGAAATCAAACAACAGGTGATAAGTAGTTTGTCTTCATTGAAAACAGCTGATTATCTAATAGGATGCAGCCGGTTATTGATATACGGTTGTTGCTCAAAATCACATTGAAGTTTCTTATAAAATCTGGCTTTGGTGTGTAGCGAAATCTTTGATAAGATTTAGCAACCTTTTGCAGAAAATGACAGTTTCTCTTTCCTCCATTCTCCAAACCACTAGTTTGTTCATCCCTGTTAGTTATTAGATCCTTTAGTTTCCCCTAGTAATCCTTAAGAAATCTTAGATAACCTAGATTTAGAATCCATGACTGAAAATAGGTATGTCACCATTGATCGAAAGTTCTTCCGATTATCCTGTAGTAAAACCATCCCCTCTTCACCAATTACCCTTACTGAGTTTCATTCACAAGGAAAGCTGATTGGTTTTTTTACCATCAAACTTGCCACAGATCTCCAGAGATTAATTTTTGATGCAGCAAAAAATGGTGATCTTGGAAAAACGATATGGAAACATGAAGATAATCAGAAATGGTTTTGTGCAACAAAGCTCTGTAATGCAAATGGATATTACTTGCATATCATACTTTCCAGATCTAGTCCCAAATCATACCCTTCCTCGTTCTACATTCCCTCTGGTCCACGCTTTGAGGGTTGGTTTGATATTGCTGCTTCTATGGAATCCATCTTATCTTTTTCTTATTCTCTATCAAAACCCAAATCTCAACCCAAGATCACAAATTCACAATATACCAAAACCTTCATCAATCATGCAACTTCCTATGCCCAATCCATGTTTACCCAAAACAAATACTCTTGTTTGCAACCCAACCCTAAGCCTAAGCAGATCGAGCCTACGCAGCAAAAATCACCATTTCTTTGTGAAACTTTTTCTGCATCGTGTTCTGTCCACACTAAGAATTCTAAATTTGGTCATTTTATTAGACTGGATCACACACCCTCCAGTATCAGTCAATGACACAACGCATTCATTATATCTTCATCTACAATGGTTGAGTCATGGACTTATGTTGGAGAATTATTATGTGTTGAACTACAGATAGTGGAATCTTTTGAATTGTATCCTATAAATTCCACTCAATCTATATTTCACGTCAATAAAAAATTACAGTCGGATCTGGAATTCAAGTTCACAATAGACAATGTCACATACTCAATATTTAGATGGCATAATCAAATTTAGAGCTCTCCGGTTAGCCATTTCTATGATTTTAATATTGAAATTATTGGAATCCCATACCAATTTTGGTCTCTAAATGTCATTCACGCAATCAGAAATATTTATGGTGAATTATTGGTGGTAGATGCTGCAACCCTAAACCTACAGGATCTACGAGCTATGTGCATGAAGATTAGAAATGAAACTGGCATCAATTCAATTCCACGGGTGATCAAGATCTTCATAGGCAAGCGTATGTTCACTGCTCATGTCAATGTTGCAGAAAAGTCTACATTGATTGACTGTAAATTTCTCATAACTCCACCTGCAAACCCGAATCTCATTAAGAGAGTATCTGATGTGACTGATTTGTTGGAAATCAGTAGGGCAAAGAAAAGAAAGTTTCTTCAATCCCCCGGGACTCTGGCTGCATGCAAGACCGTTCTTGTATCATCGGTCTCTCAAACAGATTCCAAGGAAAATTCTGCTCCAGCTGAAAAGGCGTAGAACAATATTTCTATGCATGAGATAAAGAAGAAAAAAAAGAGGAGGTGGCAACAAGTGGAAACACTTAACCTGGCAGGAAACGACTCCGATTCTTCTGCTATTGTAACACCCATGTCAGCGCTGACATGAAATAACTCATATGACATGGAAGTCCATTCAGATGACATGGAGATTGACGTGGACATACATCCGGCTAGTGTGGAAGTACATTCAGCTGCTTTCAGACTGGCTATATCTGGATTTTCTGAGGATTTCAAACACCATAAAGTATTGGGGATTTCATCACCTGCACCGAGCATTACTACCGCTGTCACAAACCATCCATCATCCCTACCCCTTGAATCCATCATAGATACCCTACTTCAGTACCCCTGTCCTGCTCCTTCTATTCCCATATTACCACCCACATCAACTTCACCTGTATTCCACCCACTTCTTCAAACAATACATAGCTGTTTGCTCCCTCCGGAACCGACAAAAGTTAATACCAGACTTCACTCGGTACACTGGTAGGCTCGGAAAGATACCTACAACTATGTATAAACTGCAAGTGCACAGTGTCGACAAGCAACACAGGTCAAGCACAAGTCGAACCACAGAGACTTGATGAGTGTAGAAGTTGATTCTAAATCCTGATTCAGAGAGTAACCAAAAGGGGTTTGATTTTGTCGATACGACGATATGATTTTCAAGTGACTGAAATAATAAAAGTAAAAGATGCAAATAGAAAGATATGTAAACAATGATAATATGGATACTAGGGTATTCAAATCCACCAATAACCTATGATATGCATTCAACTTGTAATATTATTCTTGTCCTTATAGTAGATTCAAGTCTAGTATAACTAAGGTGTTTCTCCAATGGATAATTTAATCACAACTAAAGTATTTCTCCAAAGCATTAATTGTCTAATTAAGCACAACTAATCTAAAGATCAATATTTGGTTAAGCATGAGTTGTAGCATAATCAACATAGAGATATTCTAACTACAATGGATACATGGCATACATTGTGAGAGCAAGATGTTGAAAAACTTGGATTAAATTATATCTTTAAACAATTCAAAACTTTCAAGAACAAGATACAAGATATGAATACATACCAATGAGATTAGGGCTTCATATAAACCCTAGTAAATTAAATTAGAACATGAAGAACATTACAACAAAATTGAAATTTGATAAACTAACATGAACAAGCTATTCTTGGATGAGTTTTCAACACAACAACCCTCTCTATTTATACAAAAAAATTCTCTCACACTTGGGATCCGAATTTCACTGTAGCAACCACTCAACAATTAAACAAAACATGTTTTCTTAATTGATGGATAGAATGGAATACAATGGGGGTGAGGTGGATGTTTTGGAAAGAATCCAATGAGGGTGAGGTGGAAATGGATTTGGGTCTTGGGTTTTGGATCATGGGTTGTTTAATCCCATGAATTTGTAAACAGGTTGCCACTGATGCGCGAGCGGGTTGCAACGCTTCCAACTTTCTTCTCTTTTGTCTTCTCAATTCTTCCAAGCTTTATTTAGTACTTAAAAACACAAAATTAATTAATACAAATATTTATTCTTAAAGATGGTAAGAATGCAGAATTTGGGATAATATATGACTTTGAAGCGCGAAAGATGAGTTAAGTGCCAATGAAAAGGTGTATGAATATGCAATATTTGGCACTCATCAAATACCCCCAAACCTGAATTTTACTTGTCCTCAAGTGAAACAGAAATCCATAAATCCTAACTATACCACTGTCGTTGGTCTCCCGAATGCATTTAGCGTATGCACTAAGCCTTTAAACCCCTAGGTGTCCCTAGTGGACGAGTTGTAGTCTCGTGAGGGCCTACCAAAGATGTACCCACAAAACCTTCTCCAATTTCGAGCATCATAGAAATGTCTTCGTCTTCGGTCTTCAACTGTAGATGATGAACTTTGGAATTTCGTAGAACCTTGACAATTTTTTTTTTTTTAGATCCGCTACACAGCTGATCATAATTTTTTTTTAGAGACCCGCACTACAAAAACCCGCTCCGGTCATAGTAAACACACTACAAAAGACCTGTTCCACAGCTGGTCATAAAAGATAACAACAAAAGACTCAAAAAAAATTGCAAAAGACTACAAAGGATCCTACAAAAGACCCGCTCCACAGCTGGTCATAAAAAAAAATAACAACAAAAGACTCAAAAATTGCAAAAGACTACAAAGGATCCTACAAAAGACCCTCTACACAGCTGGTCATAAAAAAATAACAACAAAAGACTCAAAAAATAAATAAATTCAAAAGACTACAAAGCTCCATATGCAAATACTCCCCCAAACCTAAATCTAACATTGTCCTAAATGTTTCAAAAGATAACAGAAACCACAACAAACTATGAGAACAAAACAGATTCAAAGGAAAGAGATTACCATATGCCAAACCAGAGACAGTAGAGTATGTCCAAAGCAACCAGCAGGGAAGATATGTGGTATGTACGGGGGTGAACTTTTTAGTCCACATAGATTGGATCAGCAAGATGAGTTGTTTCAATCTCAGGTGGGATTGGTTCAAGGAACGGCTTCAGTCTCTGCCCATTGACCTTGAAGACATTCTTGGTTGTTACATCTTCTAGTTCTACAGCCCCATGGGGGAAAATTGTTTGCACCACGAACGGGCCTGTCCATTTAGAACGTAATTTTCCTGGAAAAAGGTGCAGTCGTAAGTTATACAATAGAACTTTCTGGCCTGGAGTGAATGACTTGCGCAAAATGTGTTTGTCATGGAACACCTTCATTCTTTGTTTGTACATTTTTGCATTATCATATGCATCATTTCTTAACTCTTCCAACTTATTGAGTTGAAGCTTCCTTTAGGTGCCAGCTTTATCTAGATCAAAGTTCAGTTTCTTTACAGCCCAATATGCATGATGTTCTAACTCTACAGGGAGATGACAAGCTTTACCGTACACAAGTATGTAAGGGGACATACCAATGGGGGTCTTGTATGTAGTTCTATAGGCCCATAAAGCATCATTCAATCTTAAAGACCAATCTTTTCTAGACGGGTTAATCGTCTTTTCTAGAATGTGCTTAATCTCCCTATTTGAAACCTCTACCTGGCCACTGGTCTGTGGATGATATGGGGTTGCAACTTTATGAGTTATGCCATACTTACGAACTAAGGACTCAAAAGGCATATTGCAGAAATGTGAACCACCGTCACTGATTATAGCTCTAGGGGTGCCAAATCGAGAAAATATATTTTCCTTTAAGAACGAAAGTACCACCTTGTGGTCATTAGTTTTGGTTGCAATTGCTTCTACCCACTTAGAAACATAGTCAACAGCAAAAAGAATGTACAACTTTCCTTCAGATCTAGGAAATGGACCCGTGAAATCAATGCCCCATACATCAAATAGCTCAACAATCAAAATGGGTTATAAGGGCATCATGTTTCGTTTTGATATACTTCCCAATTTCTGGCACCGGTCACAAGAAACACAGAAGGCATGGCTATCCTTAAACAATGTTGGCCGAGTAAAAACCACTGCAAGATCTTTGCAGCAGTTTTCTTTGCACTAAAGTGTCCTCCACATGCTTGATCATGACAAAAAGAGATGACATCCCTTTGTTGAATTGGTGACACATTTCCTAATGATTTGGTCGGGCAGTATTTGAACAGATATGGGTCATCCCATAGGAAATGTTTCACTTCGGCCAATAATTTAGACCGGTCTTGTTTAGACCAATGAAGTGGCATCCTACCTGTAGCAAGGTAGTTCACGATGTCGGAAAACCATGGCATTTCAGAAACTAGCATCAGTTGTTCATCAGGGAAGGATTCCCTAATAATCTCTGATTCATCAGCAGATTCGACATTCAACCTAGATAAGTGATCAGCAACAACATTCTCGACCCTTTTTTATCTCGAATTTCGAGGTGGAACTCTTGTAACAAGAGTATCCATCGAATTAGACGAGCCTTAGCATCTTTTTTAGATAAAAGATATCTTAATGCGGCATGGTAAAGATAAATGATTATTTTAGATCCTATCAAATAAGATCTAAACTTATATAATGCAAACACAACATGACTAGCAACTCTTTTTCGGTTGTTGAATAATTCATTTGGGCCTCATTCGGTGTCTTACTAGCATAGTAGATCACATAGGGGTGTTTGTCAACTCGCTGACCTAAGACAGCTCCAACAAGCAAAATCGGATGCGTCACACATGATTTCAAAAGGTAATTTCCAATCGGGAGGTTGGACTATAGGTCTCTGAAGTTAGAAGAGTTTTGAGCTCTTCCCAAGCATGCACACAAGCATTATCAAACACAAAGGAAACATCTTTACTGAGTAGATTACACAGTGGTCTTGAGATCTTACTGAAATCTTTAATGAATCTACGGTAGAAACCAGCATGGCCTAAAAATGATCTAACCTCCCTCATAGAGCGAGGTTGCGACAAGTTTTGAATGAGGTCGACTTTGGCTTTGTCTACTTCAATGCCTTTTTCAGAGATGATGTGTCCTAGAACTATGCCCGAGTTCACCATAAAATGACATTTCTCCCAATTTAAAACCAAATCTTTCTCTTTACATCTAATCAGCACGCGAGTAAGATGGTTCAAACATTCATCAAAATATGATCCAAACACAGAGAAATCATCCATAAAGATCTCAAGGAAGTTATCTATCATATCAGAAAAAATGCTCATCATACAACGCTGAAATGTAGCGGGTGCGTTGCACAAACCAAAGGGCATACGACGATAGGAAAACGTTCCAAATGGACATGTAAATGTAGTCTTTTCCTGATCTTCGGGTGAAATATGAATCTGGTTGTAACCAGAAAAACCATCCAAGAAACAATAGAATTTACGCCCAGACAATCGTTCAAGCATTTGATCTATGAATGGAAGAGGGAAGTGATCTTTCTTTGTAACGCATTCAACTTCCTATAATCAATGCAAACTCGCCACCCCGTGGTTACTCGAGTAGTGATTAACTCATCTTTATCGTTTTGAAATACGGTAACTCGACTTTTTCGGCACAACCTGAATGGGGCTAACCCATTTACTATCTGAGATTGGGTAGATGATACCCGCATCAAGAAGCTTTATAATCTCACTCTTAACAACCTCTTTCATGTTAGGATTGAGACGCCTTTGCATCTCCCTAGATGGTTTAGCATTGTCCTCAAGGTTTATATGATGCATGCAATCAGTGAGACTTATGCCTTTAAGGTCCGAGATGGTCCATCCTAAGGCTTCTTTATGCTCCTTAAGTACTTCTAAAAGTTTACTTTCCTGTTCTGTATCTAAGGAAGATGAAATGATTACAGTCAAATTATTAGAAGGTCCCAAAAATGCATATTTAAGAGTATCAGGCAATGGTTTCAGTTCGAGCTTTGGTGGCTCAACAAGAGAGGGAACAGACTTGGATTCCAAGAGTGGAAGTGGTTCCACTCTAGCTTTCCACTTAGTCGTGTCCATAAGTGGTGTGGATTCAAGCAAAGTATTCACTTCATTTATGTATTCATCATCAAACAAATCCAAGTCAAAATTATTCAAACAAGCATCCAAAGGGTCAACAGACATGCTACTAGACAATGAATCCTGAATCAAACTTTCAATCATGTTGATTTCATGCACATCATTATCATCATCAAGATCTAAATGTTGTTGGCTAGTATTGAAAACATTCAACTCCACATTCATATTACCAAATGACAACTTCAACACTCCATTACGGAAGTTAATGATTGCATTGGACGTTGCTAAGAAGGGACGTCCCAAAATGACAGGAATGTGACTGTCAGGGTTTTGCACAGGTTGAGTATCTAAGACGATAAAGTCCACAGGAAAATAAAACTTATCAACCTTAATCAAAACATCTTCTACCACACCACGTGGCACTTTGACGGATCTGTCCGCCAATTGCAGAGTTATAGGTGTTGCCTTCAACTCTCCAAGACCTAACGCACATATCTGAATATGGTAGTAAATTCACACTTCCCCTAAGTCTAGCAACGCCTTCTTAACCGTTTGGTCACCTATTTTGCATGTGATAGTTGGACTACCTGGGTCTTTAAACTTAGGAGGTGTGTTGCTTTGAATGATTGCACTCACTTGCTCAGTGAGAAAAGCACACTTATGCACATGAAGCTTTCGCTTTTGTGTGCACAGATCCTTAAGGAATTTAGCATAAGCAGGGACTTGCTTGATTGCATCAAGAAATGGGATGTTTATGTTAACTCGTTTGAACATTTCCAAAATCTCGTTGTACTGTATACTCTCTCTTTGCTGCACCAATCTTTGTGGGAATGGAGCAACAGGTACATGAGATGGTGCAGAGACATTAGAATTATGGGAATTCTTATGTTGCTAAGATTTGTTTTCAACAATAGGTGTTTTCTGTGGAGTTGTATGCCTTTGGTGAGTCCGATTTAGACTCACTCGACTGTGGTTCACCTACATTGTTTTCAACAATTTTACCACTACGAAGAGTGGTGACAGCATTTACTTGATTATGGGAGGTCTCATTTCGAGTTGAATTTTCTGCCTGATATACAGTTTTTGGATTTTGTTGGGGCTGACTAGGGAGTTTTCCTTTGTCTCTTTCATTCAATGCTTCACAAATTTGACCCATTTTAAGTTCAGGACTTGTAAAACGTTGGTCTGTGGTCTTTTGGAGTTGTACCAAATTTTGGGTCAACAAACCGAAACTTTCTTCGAAGCTAGGCTTTTTCTCTGCTGTGGTCTTGCACATGTGGTTGCACTTGGGGGTTTCTAGGATAAGGGTATCCTTGGTTATTATTTGATGTTCCCCCTTGTACAGGTCCCTTAGACCATGAAAGGTTAGGGTGATTTCTCCACCCTGGGTTGTAGGTCTGAGAATATGGGTTGTTCTCTTGCCTTTGGTACAAAACATTGGCTTGCTCGGTTTTAGACTCTTGAAATGCATGGAGGTCCGGACAAGTGTCCACTAGATGGTCTGAACTATGGCATGCGGCACAAGTGGCCATTTCAATTTGACTATGGAGAGTAGGGATATTAGTTTTTCCATTCTTTTCTAGTTCTAGATTTTCTATTCTCCTGGCCAAGGATGCCATCTTTGCACTTCCTTGAAGTCGAGTCAATTCTATGAACATTGGATGCAAGGGTAATCCTATTTGGTTCACGGGGGGATTCCCACTGCTGAGTCTTTTCAGCGACTTCGATTAAGAAATCCCAAGACTCATCAGCACTTTTTTTCAATAAATTGACCATTGCACATGGTCTCAACTGTAGTTCGGTTCTTGACATCTAAGCCTTCATACAAAATTTGCACAAGTCTCCATTTTTAAAAACCATGGTGAGGACATTGGAGCAATAATTCATTGAATCTCTCCAAATATTTTGCCAAAGTTTCCTCCTCTAATTGCACAAAACTATTCAGACTTTGACGAATTGTCGTAGTCTTATGGTTTGGGAAGAACTTTTTGAAGAACTCTTTCGTAAGAGCATCCCATGTATGAAATGACTGTGGCTGTTGAGCACACAGCCAAGTCTTGTCTTTGTATATCAAAGAAAAAGGAAAAAGTTTCATTTTGAGGTGCTCATCCGTCATTTGGTTGATCCGAAGAGTCCCACAAATTTCCTCGAACTCTCTCACATGGTGGTAGGGATTTTCATCTTCAACCCCTTTAAATTTAGGCAACATATTGAGGATACTTGCCTTTAGCTCAAATTCTCCATCAATAGCTGGTAAGACAATGCACGAGGACTGGGTTGTCCTCGTTGGGTACATGTAGTCCTTTAGACTACGGACTGGGTTTACTGGTTCTCCCATTGTTTCGGATGGGTTTGGACTGTCTGCCTCAGAACTATGTATTTCAATTAACTCTTCTTGACTGATTCTAACTAGTCGGCGTGTATGGTCTTTAAAAGACACAATCATAGCCTAGATAGCACATCAAGCATGTTAACCATTCACCTAGAAGGAAAGTTCTATGCAATCACAAACAACGATGACTCCACCACAGTAACCCTATTGATTTCTAGCAAACAAAAAGCATGATGGCTCCACTTAGATTGTTTTCTAGACCAGCTTCTAATCCTTCGAAAGGGAATTCGTTACAATCTGAGCAAACCCCTCTGGAATCAATATGATTTTAAGTGAATTGAATAGAGGTGAGGGAAGCTGCTGTAGCTTTGATACCCAAGGCCTCACCGCAATACAAGGCGGCTGATCACGCATTCAACTCACGAAACCGTCATGAACTTCGAAGTATGCTTAAAGAGTAACCAATATTTTTCAAACGACTTTCCTACTAAGCTCGTTACCTTATAGGTCTTGTTCTATTTCAAATTTTAAAGCTTAGGTTCGCGTATGTATCGTTTTCCTAAGGCGGGCAAGAAGAGAACGGTGATGAAATCCGAACCCTTATCTTGTATGGCCAGTCCTTTCCATTTACTAGGAAAATAAAGCAGCCGTATTCAATTCCTCAACATATATGCAAACGAAGGAATACAGTAACTCGCTAACAAGGGATTCGCGAGTGTTTCGACAAACTTACCTCCCGTTCCAGACGGGGGATGAACCGTTGTTGTCGACTCGGGCCACAACTCTTATGTCATGAACGAACCCGAGGGGCCGAGGTGATATTGTAATCACCGTCCTTCTCTGCAAACAATTGATATTTAATAATACCCTTCCGTAGGGTTTAAAAATAAAAAATAAAAATAGAATGTCCAAGTCCAAAGTCCAAAATAAAGTGCAAAAGAAAAAGAAAATTACAAGAGTAGAGGAATCCTAATACAATAAAATAAACTTTTTTTTTTTTTTTTTAATTTAAAATAAAAACTTCTTTCGCTTCCTTTCCTTCGCCTTTACAACAGACTACTCCAAGCACTTTGTTGAGCTCAAAAGAGGTAGTTAGGGTTTCGAAGTTTTAAAGCAAAAGCAAAAAAAATTTTAAAAAAAATAATAATAAAAATAAGTGTAAAATTGACTGTGAATAGTTGCGCTGCTACAGTGATTATGCTACAATGATATGTGAACAGTTCCAGGAGATGAAAAATGAATAGTGACAGGAGATGAAAAATGAACTACACCACTATCGAGTCCCCGGAAACGGCGCCAAAAACTTGGTAGGCTCGGAAAGATACCTACAACTATGTATAAACTGCAAGTGCACAGTGTCGACAAGCAACACAGGGCAAGCACAGGTCGAACCACAGAGACTTGATGAGTGTAGAAGTTGATTCTAAATCCTGATTCAGAGAGTAACCAAAAGGGGTTTGATTTTGTCGATACGACGATATGATTTTCAAGTGACTGAAATAATAAAAGTAAAAGATGCAAATAGCAAGATATGTAAACAATGATAATATGGATACTAGGGTATTCAAATCCACCAATAACCTATGATATGCATTCAACTTGTAATATTATTCTTGTCCTTATAGTAGATTCAAGTCTACCGTATAACTAAGGTGTTTCTCCAATGGATAATTTAATCACAACTAAAGTATTTCTCCAAAGCATTAATTGTCTAATTAAGCACAACTAATCTAAAGATCAATATTTGGTTAAGCATGAGTTGTAGCATAATCATCATAGAGATATTCTAACTACAATGGATACATGGCATACATTGTGAGAGCAAGATGTTGAAAAACTTGGATTAAATTATATCTTTAAACAATTCAAAACTTTCAAGAACAAGATACAAGATATGAATACATACCAATGAGATTAGGGCTTCATCTAAACCCTAGTAAATGAAATTAGAACATGAAGAACATTACAACAAAATTGAAATTTGATAAACTAACATGAACAAGCTATTATTGGATGAGTTTTCAACACAACAACCCTCTCTATTTATACAAAAAAATTCTCTCACACTTGGGATCCGAATTTCACTGTAGCAACCACTCAACAATTAAACAAAACATGTTTTCTTAATTGATGGATAGAATGGAATATAATGGGGGTGAGGTGGATGTTTTGGAAAGAATCCAATGGGGGTGAGGTGGAAATGGATTTGGGTCTTGGGTTTTGGATCATGGGTTGTTTAATCCCATGAATTTGTAAACAGGTTGCCACTGATGCGCGAGCGGGTTGCAACGCTTCCAACTTTCTTCTCTTTTGTCTTCTCAATTCTTCCAAGCTTTATTTAGTACTTAAAAACACAAAATTAATTAATACAAATATTTATTCTTGAAAATGGTAAGAATGCAGAATTTGGGATAATATATGACTTTGAAGCGCGAAAGATGAGTTAAGTGCCAATGAAAAGGTGTATGAATATGCAATATTTGGCACTCATCATACACCAGCATCAGTCTTTTCAACTCTTCATCCCAACCTGGATATTGTTAGAAGTTAATCGGCTATTCATCCTGGGAATCACACTTGGCATTGGTTTCTCGTCCATGCCAAATCACTCTATGAAATTCTTAATTTCCAAGATTTCCAACAGTGGACCCATTCTCAAACCAATCCCTATTCTACCACTTAAGAAGAAGATACAGGAAGATTTTGCTGTTCAGAATACCTTACTCATGGGTGGTGTAGAGTTCTTACCCGCACACGAGGAAAAACAATATACTGCTCCTATATTGGGTTCTTGAAGACTCCTTCCTGATGAGTATTGAAAATAGTGATTCTCCTTGCTCTTCAGATACAAGCACTCCCATACTGAGTTTCATTCACATGGAAAGTTGATTGGTTTTTTTACCATCAAACTTGCCATAGATCTCCAGAGATTAATTTTTGATGCAACAAAAAAATGGTGATCTTGGAAAAACGATATGGAAACATGAAGATAATCAGAAATGGTTTTGTGCAACAAAGCTCTGTAATGCAAATGGATATTACTTGCATATCATACTTTCCAGATCTAGTCCCAAATCATACCCTTCCTCGTTCTACATTCCCTCTGGTCCACGCTTTGAGGGTTGGTTTGATATTGCTGCTTCTATGGAATCCATCTTATCTTTTTCTTATTCTCAATCAAAACCCAAATCTCAACCCAAGATCAAAAATTCACAACATACCAAAACCTTCATCAATCATGCAACTTCCTATGCCCAATCCCTGTTTAACCAAAACAGATATTCTTGTTTGTAACCTAACCCTAAGCCTAAGCAGATCGAGCCTACGCAGCAAAAATCACCATTTCTTTGTGAAACTTTTTCTGCATCGTGTTCTGTCCACACTAAGAATTCTAAATTTGGTCATTTCATTAGACTGGATCACACACCCTCTAGGATCGGTCAATGACACAACGCATTCATTATATCTTCATCTACAATGGTTGAGTCATGGCCTTATGTTGGAGAATTATTATGTGCTGAACTACAGATAGTGGAATCTTTTGAATTGTATCCTATAAATTCCACTCAATCTATATTTCACGTCAATAAAAAATCACAGGCGGATCTGTAATTCAAGTTCACAATAGACAATGTCACATACTCAATCTTTAAATGGCATAATCAAATTTGGAGCTCTCCGGTTAGACATTTCTATGATTTTAATATTGAAATTATTGGAATCCCATACCAATTTTGGTCTCTAAATTTCATTCACGCAATCGGAAATATTTATGGTGAATTATTGGTGGTAGATGCTGCAACCCTAAAACTACAGGATCTACGAGCTATGCGCATGAAGATTAGAAATGAAAATTGCATCAATTCAATTCCACGGGTGATCAAGATCTTCATAGGCAAGCGTATGTTCACTGCTCATGTCAATGTTGCAGAAAGGTCTACATTGATTGACTGTAACTTTCTCATAACTCCACCTGTAAACCCGGATCTCATTAAGAGAGTATCTGATGTGAATGATTTGTTGGAAATCAGTAGAGCAAAGAAAAGAAAGTTTCTTCAATCCCCCGGGACTCTGGCTTCATGCAAGACCGTTCCTATATCATCGGTCTCTCAATCAGATTCCACGGAAAATTCTGCTCCAGCTGAAAAGGCGCAGAACAATATTTCTATGCATGAGATAAAGAAGAAAAAAAAGAGGAGGTGGCAACAAGTGGAAACACTTAACCTGTCAGGAAATGACTCTGATTCTTATGCTATTGTAACACCCATGTCAGCGATGACATGAAATAGCTCATATGACATGGAAGTCCATTTAGATGACATGGAGATTGACATGGACATACATCCGGCTGGTGTGGAGGTACATTCAGCTGCTTTCAGACTGGCTATATCTGGATTTTCTGAGGATTTCAAACACCATAAAGTATTGGGGATTTCATCACCTGCACCGAGCATTACTACCGCTGTCACAAACCATCCATCATCCCTACCCCTTGAATCCATCATAGATACCCTACTTCAGTACCCCTGTCCTGCTCCTTCTATTCCCATATTACCACCCACATCAAATTCACCTGTATTCCACCCACTTATTCAAACAATGCATAGCTGTTTGCTCCCTCCAGAACTGACAAAAGTTAATACCAGACTTCACTAGGTACACCAGCAGCAGTCTTTTCAACTCTTCATCCCAACCTGGATATTGTTAGAAGTTAATCGACTATTCAACCTGGGAATCAAACTTGGCATTGGTTTCTCGTCCATGCCAAATCACTCTATGCAATTCTTAATTTCCAAGATTTCCAACAGTGGGCCCATTCTCAAACCAATCCCTATTCTACCACTCAAGAAAAAGATACGGGAAGATTTTGCTGTTCATAATAACTTACTCATGGGTGGTGTAGAGTTCTTTCCCGCACACGAGGAAAAATAATATATTGCTCATATATTGGGTCTTGAAGACTCCTTCCTGATGAGTATTGAAAATAGTGATTCTCCTTGCTCTTCAGATACAAGCACTCCCATATACCCCCCCCCCCCCCCGGATTTGATCCCACCACAGAAGTCTCGTCCATTGATGTGTGTTCAAGGGAAACTTTGGCTTCAGACCCTCAACCTGTCATACCATTAAAATTAAAGAATGAGCTAAGAAGGTTAGGTATCACTGTCGATATTATTACCTCTCCTCCCAAAAAATCTAGAAGAGCGGTAATAAAAATGGGCAGTTACTGTTCCAAATGAGTCTTAAAATTCTTACTTGGAACGTTAGAGGTTTAAACTCTAACAGTAGAAGAACGGTGGTTCACAAGATGATTCAGATGATATGGGCTCCTATTATCATTCTTCAAGAAACTAAATGATGCAGTGTACTCCTTGGGACATAAAACAGATTTGTGGGTATAAAAACGTTGGGTGGACTATGCAACAATCTATAGGAATCTCGGGTGGTATGCTTATTCTCTAGGATAAAGATCTTGTGGAAGTTAGTGACTCTCTTGTAGGTGCATATACACTATCAATTTTATGCACTAATAAGACAGATAACTTCCAATGGATTCTCACAAATGTGTATGGTCCAAATAAACCAGTTGAGAGAACTGAGTTTTGGGTGGAGTTGGACAATATTTGTAGATATTGGATGAACATTCCTTGGCGCCTTGGTGGGGATTTCAACACTTTTACTAAGTGTGATGAGAAAAAGAACTGTAACAGGATTACAAGCAGTATGAAGAAGTTTAATAAGTTTATTGATGAGCATGATCTTATTGACCTTCCTTTAAAGGGAGCACGATTCACTTGGTCTAATGGGCAGGCAAACCCTGTGATGTGCATGTTAGATATGTTCCTTATCTCACCTTCCTTCGAGCAACACTACCCATTTGTATTATAATTAGCCAAATCCAGACCTACATCTGATCATATCCCTCTAGTTTTAGACATTTCAGACCCTTCTTGGGGACCTAGTCCTTTTAGGTTTGAAGTCATGTGGTTTTTGGAGAACGGTTTCTTACAACTTTTGGAAGATTGGTGGATTTCTTTTTCTTTTGCAGGTACACCTAGCACAGTTCTTTGGTTAAAACTCAAAGCACTCAAAGAGAAGCTGAAAATATGGAACAAGGAAGTATTTGGCCACACAAACACAAAGTTGGATTCTATTCTCTCAGAAATTCACACTCTTGATGGGATAGCTGAAGATAACATCCTTTCAGACGAGGAATTGAATGCACAATTGAAGAACAAGGCTGAATTTGAGAATATTACAAAGATGGAAGAGACCTCTTGGAAAATCAAATCTAATACCAAATGGTTGTAAGAAGGAGATAGGAATACCTGTTTTTTCATCAGTAATGCTTCTGCAAGAAGAAGATACAACAGAATTAGACAACTCTATATTGGCAGTGAATTGGTATCTGACAGAGTACAACTTCAAGAGCATATTGTAGACTACTATAAGACCCTATTCACCGAAGAAGAAGTTATTAGGCCTGATTTAGATGGTATCACTTTTGATAGTATTACTTCTATGGAGGCTGAAATTCTAGATGCGGACTTCACCGAAGAAGAAGTTATTATTGCAATAAGGGATTTAGGTAATGACAAGGAACCTGGTCCGGATGGTTTTCCAATAATGTTCTTCCAGAAGTGTTGGCACTTCATTAAGGGAGATATTATGAGTACGGTAAATGAGTTCTGCACAACAGGTACGATCAATACTAAGCACAATTCTACTTTCATCACTCTTGTTCCTAAAAAGGATTGCATTGAAACTATTAAAGATTATAGACCTATCTGCTTACTTGCTAGTGTTTATAAGATTATTGCAAAAGTTTTGGCCACAAGACTTAAATTGGTTATGGATAAACTTATATCTCCAGTGCAATGTGCTTATATTGAAGGCAGACACATTATTGACGGTACCTTAATTGCTAATGAACTTGTAGATTCTAGACTCAGGTCTGGGAATCCATGTATTGTTTGTAAAATCGATCTAGAGAAGGCTTTTGACAGAATTAATTGGAGGTATATAGAATTTGTATTAAATCAAATGGGTTTCAGTAGGAAATAGTGCAAGTGGTTGAAATTCTGTTACTCTACTTCTTCCTTTTCGGTGTTGATAAATGGTGCTTCTTTTGGTTACTTCAATAGTTCAAGAGGTGTAAGACAAGGATGTCCAATATCTCCTCTCTTATTTAATATTGCAATGAAAGTTTTCTATAGATTCATGGATAGAGCCGCCAATCAAGGAATGTTTAGTGGTTTCACAGTTTCACCTTCGAGTATCATTGTCAATCACCTACACTATGCAGATGATACTATATTTTTTGTAGATAATAATAAGGAGAAATTACACAATTTATTTTCAGTCTTGCATTGTTTTGAGTTCATTGCTGGTTTAAAGGTAAACACTTCTAAAACCAGACTCATTGCTGTTGGTGAGGTACCCGATTTATCTATTTGGGCTGAAGAATTTGGTTGTTCAACTGATAGCTTACCTTTTTTGTACATGGGGATGCCACTTGGGGCCAAGTCTGGCTCAAAAAGTATTTGGAACCCAATCATAGAGAAGTTTGATGCGAGGTTATCAGTTTGGAGAAGAATTTCACTTTCTAAGGGAGGTAAACTTGCTCTCTTAAAGTGTATCTTATCCTCTTTACCAACTTATTTCTTCTCATTGTTCAAAGCTCATATTTCTGTCATTAAAATTCTTGAGAAGAAGATGCGCAACTTCTTGTGGGAATACAAAGATGGTGCAAAGCTTTCGCACTTAGTTAATTGGGACCTGGTGTGTGCTATTAAAAAAAGAGGAGGATTGGGTGTTTGCAATCTTAGGCTGATGAACATAGCCATGTTAGAAAAATGGAGTTGGAGGTTTGGTATTGAGAAGAAAAAACTTTGGTACAAGATTATTTTTGACAAGTACGGGTCAAATTTCTCTTATTGGGTACCCGGTGCAGTCACACAAACATATGGTGTGTCATGTTGGCGTGCTATTGCTGTTTCCGCTTCTTTAATTTGTGCAAACTCAACTCTGTTTTTGCATTCAGGTACGGATATTTCATTTTGGAATGATATCTGGTGTGGTCAGCACACATTAGCACATGTCTTTCCTACTCTTTATAAGTTGTCTCGGGATAGAAATATTAAGGTGGCAGGTATGATCTCTACGGAGGCAAGTTGGAAGTTTGATTTCAAACGGACTCTTACAGATACAGAAGTTGAAGAATTTACGGCTCTTCTTACTGTAATTGGAGACACTCCTCCAATTTTAGATGACTTACCAGACACAAGGAGATGGACATTACACTCATCAGGCATGTTCTCCGTTAGAACTATTTATGCGAAATTGATAGAAGCAGATGGGGTAGATAACTTTCCATACCAATTCATTTGGAAGGCAACTGTCCCGCCAAAAATAAATATTTTGGTTCGGAGTCTCATTCATGGAAAGCTGAATACAAAAGACGTGTTACAATACAAGGGGATTGACATCTATAACTCTTGTGTGCTGTGTGGAGATGATCAGGAATCTCACGATCACTTGTTTTTGCACTGCAAAATCGCACATCGAGTTTGGTCAATGTTGTTGCCAAGTTCCTGTTACACATGGGTAATTCCTAGAACTGTGATGATGTTAGCTCATTCTTGGCATAATACAACATTTTCAACCAATGGTAATTATATTTGGACCTTAATACCGGCTGCTATCTTCTGGACTTTGTGGAAGGAATGTAACAGTCGTTGCTTTGATAATAATCATAATTTCAAAACGGATGAAGACCTGGGAAATGAAGCTAAAACATCTTTTCTTCTTTGGGCTGCTGCTGCGGGAAGACGAGTGCACCTGAATTTTGTTAGCTCTGTTGTTATGAACTGAGATAATTTGTTTTTGTAAGACTTTGTATTTTCCTTTTCTTTTTTCATGCTACCTTTGGTAGTCCTGTAAATTCTTATATCTAATATATAATCTCTTTTCTGATAAAAAAAAAAAAAAATCTTTGATAATTTCTGAGAGGACTCTAAATAGTCTTTTACACAAACTTGGAGGTGAAATTAGAACTAGTTTTTCTTTCTGGTGAATTGGCCGCAGTTGAAGCAAACTCTCGAGTGTTGGGGCTATACCCCCGCCACCAATTGGACAACTATGTTATGCCTGTGTCGAGGAGAAATGTTCCCCTGGCTTCTGTGGAAGCAGGTGAACATTTATTACACTTCAGTAGTACTGCAGTCTGCAGAGTGCAGAAGATATACAGTATAGGTGGAATCTTTGTCCTAACTTCATCAACAATTTTTTTATGAGTCAAAATCAAGTCTTAATCAAAGAGACGGTTGGAGTCCCAATAGGTGGCAGTCCTCAGCTCTGCGACATATACTTTCAGATGTCACTGCAAAAATGCCGGTGCAAAGAATGCCAGAGTGTTGCAATAAAAATCAAACCAGTCACATGGATAAGACCAATTAGCCACATCCGAACAAAAATCACCGATGAGCTAGAATTTAAAAATTCCCCCAAATGACAAAAAGATCGATTGTACCAAATCATTAGAATCTTTTGGTGGTTAGGATGGATTTTCCCGGAGTCTTCAAACTTTCCCCCTTCTCCACTCCATACTAAAATATTACGACTTGTTTAAGACTCTCATGCAAAGTGCAGTTTAGCTGATACTGTGCCTTGTGATGTGATGTTCTTACAGGAATTTATGAGATTACCAGCATCGGTCATCCTTATGTGCATTCCTAATTGCCATGCCATGCCATATATTAATCAATTCTTATTTATGTCGTTTCCTCACTTGTGGTTTTCTTACTAAAAGTCATCGGCATCCACCATACAAGTGTACCTAAGAAAAAAAAACTAGAAACACTGTACATGATATTTAAAAAAGAAAAGAAATTAGAAGAATATAAATTTTGATATAAGTAGGCTGAGTGAATAAATCTTTGTAGGCCAAGCAAGTAAGGTATAAATCTAACAAGAATCAGAAACCGATCTCTAGTATAAATTTTGTACATGATATTTAAAAAAGAAAAGAAATTAGAAGAATATAAATTTTGATATAAGTAGGCTGAGTGAATAAATCTTTGTAGGCCAAGCAAGTAAGGTATAAATCTAACAAGAATCAGAAACATGATATTTAAAAAAGAAATTAGAAGAATATAAATTTTGATATCGTAGATCTCTAGTATAAATTTTCTAGTATAAATTTTGCAGCTCGGCAGATTTAGGGAAAAAAAACCCAATTGAGCTGTCAGTCTATTATTTTCTATCTAATTAATAAAACACCAGTTCAACCTCTTCTTATATAGTCTTGTTTGTGAGTTAAAAAAGAAATGGGAGAATGGGAAAATATGAAACCTTCAGATCAAACTTCACAATTAGTATTCAAACCATTAATGATTTCTATGGTTGGAATAGCATTCACAGCTCTAGCAATCGTGACATATCAATTCATTATAACCAAGTACTGCGTACGAAGGCGCGAATCGATGATAGAAAGGAACGAATTAAGAAGTCATCAAGCTATGGTTAATCGAGGTGTTGACGAAAACGTACTTAAAGCTATTCCGATTATAACTTATCATCATCAACAACAACAACAACAACAAAGTAGAGATGAAGATGAAGAAGCAGTGTTCTGTGTGGATCAAACCGAGTGTTCTGTTTGTTTAGGTGATTTACAAGAAGGTGATATGCTAAGATTATTACCTAACTGTAAACATGTTTTTCATGTTCCTTGTATTGATCAATGGTGGTTAACTCATTCTACTTGTCCGATATGTCGTTCCCCTGTCACGGGACGGGACGGTGACTCCGTATGTCTACAAATACAAAGCCAAGGAGATGAAGAAGGTCTAGTTAGTCATCAACATGATCAACAGCAACAACATAATTGCGGCGAAGGGAGTAACAATAATGAAGGTGGCAATTCTTCAATAATGGTAGGTTCAAAACTTAGACATTGTGTGTCACTTATATGGCCGGCTAATTATGACGATGAGGTTAGAAAACAGCAATCTCTGCCTAAAACTGTTTTATTAAAGAGATCCATGTCTGTGGATTGTTCTTTTGTTTGCATTAAAATACAACCAAGAAACGATTCATCTTCTTCATCATCGTCATCGTCGGGGAAGACCACTTCAAAGTAATTTTAGTCATTTATTTCTTCGATACAGATAGTACCTAGAGGGTTCGTAGAAATCACGATCATTGATCGATTATGATATTGATAATGATAAGTTGAATTTACACTGTTGAATTGGTAACAAAATTACACAACTAAGAACAAGTTTTTGTGTGCAAGTGTATAACACGATATTACAGAAGTTAATCATATTCTTTAATCTTTCTTTCGAGTCATTTTTCCATTTCCTTATTTTATGTTTTTAGTTCAAATCATGATGGCTTACGTGTGTGTGTGTTTGTTTAAACCTAACAAAAGTAGTGATATTAGGTAAAGAGTTGCTAGCTACAAAATGATTCAATGAAAATAGATCACTCAACAATAATTGTCATCCTTGGGTTGATACAAATTATTTGTACGCTAGGCTTTATTTATTTTTCTACTACATTATGAGTTGCCAAACAAGGCTAAAAATGAAAAACGTAAATGGCCGGAATTTTTAGTTTAGCCAGGAGTTTGATACAGAAATCTCTACACAAATACATCATGTTGTTGTAAGGGTTAAGCAAATTTCACGAGCTGCTTAGTTTTGGGATTCGTCCTTTGAAGAGCCAGCCAAATGTACGTGCCGTTGAGATATGTGAATAATTTGAGGTAGGCTTTATTTTTAATTCGGCCTACCTTGGCACTTTAGCAGACAATCGTACTAAAAACCATAATTTAACCAACATTATCATTTTTCTTAGTGTTATCCATGTGGCTTATATGTTGTATAACCTAAAAATTGTCAAAGTTGCAGCTAATCTTCTTTAAAATCCAGGTTTTCGGGCTGCCTTTTACTGATTATTCCTATGGACTAGTATTGGTTTCAGTTGTTATTCTTAAAACACGCTACACAAAACATGCAGTCAGCGACGGAACCAGGAATTTGTGTTCGGGTGGGCTAATTTATTTATTTTTGTGTTCGGGTGGGCTAAATTTTTTTTTTCGTATACCCAGATTATAGCAATCTAAATGACTCAAATATAAACACAGTGATAAAAACACTGCATGATGCTTATCATTTTCTGTATAGTAAGGTTCAGCTCAGTGACAATAATTAAAATTGCGAAGACAACATATATAATAAAAATAAATATTATTATCTGAAATGCTGCCGAAGGCAGCCATAATTTTTGAATTTTTAAAATGTTACTTCTAGATCTTTGTATGGTTTTTAAATCAATTCATGAAATTAAAAACCGATACATCAGAACAGTTAAAATGTCAATTTTTTGTCATTGTTTGTGAAAAGAAAAGAAAAGAAAAGGGGGGAAATATTATGTAATAGATTTTGATATTTGGGCTAATTTTTAATTTACGGACGCATGGACCAAGTTTTAGAATATTTGGAAACAACATAGGCTGAATAGATCAAATTGTGATGAAGTGGGAGTAAATTTCACTGTTGAATTTAATTTCTAAGCACTAACAGAAACAGAAGAGGACGCAAAAGTTTAAAAGAAGAAAAAAAAAGCAACATAACAATAAAATTAGTATAGAAGTCGTCTGAATATGTCATACTAATGGGCTAATAAAAAGTTGTACTCTGGGCTAATCTATAGTTATATGAATCTGTTGACCCTCACCTCTATTACTGGTGCTTTAAGTTTTAACCTAAAAACTTAAAGGAAACACAAGATGAGAAGAAAAAAAGGTAGGAGGGAGTCAACATAAGACTTTTCTTGTATATTTGTATAGACAGAGAGTTATTAGTGGGATACGTGGCGTGTGGTTTCTCATTTTTGTATAGATAGAGAGCTTATTTTGGGCTAACTATAATTTTAACCTGGGCTTTTTTATTTTTTTCTCACAAATAAGCTGGCTAAAAAGGAGTTTCTCATATTTTGGAGGGACACGCCACGTATCCCACTATACAAAAATAGTGGGGAAAGCCACCCCAGTACCGTCCCTGCATGCAGTAGATTCTGTCCTTGAGACGATTAAAAATGATCTCAAAATACGCAGTATCTTGAGCATTGCTAACAATATTAATCTTAAAACAAATGCAACGCTTAGATGGTGCTTAAGGTGGGATCAAAAAAATTGCTTGAATGTGACTGGTACGACAGACTTTTGCCGCATCTATTTTAGATATTTTAAATACATACCACCACCACCATGAGAAACAAGTGACATGATCTTATCTATCTATTGTCAGATCCAACTATGAACTAAACAATCTAATAAGATCTCATTGTCTACTTTCATGATGATCTTTTCAATAACGCGTCACGCCTGAAGCTGGAGACTCTAGACCAAGCAATTTTTCAGTTTTGTGCCAAGTAGACCTTTAATTTGGTTCAATTCAACTTCATCTCATTTGCAATTCAGCTAAACATCTAACAGCAGATTGGTTGGAAAATATAGGCAAGGGTTCCCAGTATACAACTATCCCCAAAGGGAACAAACGCCCAATAAAACAACCAAAACAGAGCAGGCTCAATAACAAAAGTAAGTTCCTAATTCTTGTAAATTTAAAATGTAGCATACTAGCATGCATTAAAAACCATCTGAATTCCCATTTCACATACTAACTGCAAGGAAACCAAAAAGAAGAGGTACAAATATAAAGCAGCAAGATCCTACCACAAACTATAAATGATCTACTACTTAATATCCGAGAGTCCCATACAAACATCTAAACAGCAAGATACTTTAGGTCTGGCTGGCATGTATGTGGTATTCGGCTTCCTTCTTGGTGGCCTCCTCACAGTCTGGAACACCAACGGGAATTTGATTTCCTTCTTGTGAATATGGTTGCAGTTTGATGATCTGGAACACTCCATCAGCAACATCAGAGAACATATGTCCAAGCAGCAGTTTGCAGAACCTATTTGGCTTTGATGACCTAAACAGATACCATTGTTCTTGATCCTGGTTGCACTCTTTCCGAAAATCTCATTTAAAGCAAAACCTGTCAATTACCCTGCTTCACCTTCTTGAGCTTCCTCAACAAGTACCAGAGCTGAGATACCACGAACAGGAACATGATCGAGAAGCGTAAAAAAATTCAAATGTCAAATTCGAGGAACTTAAATTAGGTTTTACAAATATATTAGTGATACACTATTAATTTTTCGAATATAAAACGTAATAAGCATTTAGAAAATCTTAATAAAGTGTCTACTTCCTTACAATTTCATGTTCTCTTGTTATTGTCAACCTTTCTGAAGCTGAATTCGTTCATGTGTATCCTGTGAACTTGGATGTGGAGGTGTAGATGATGCAGGGGAATATGGAGAAATAAGAGAAGGTGATGTGGCTTCAATAAAGTAATTATTCGCCTCAACATCATATGCATTGTCTGCCTCTTAGTAGCCGAAGCTGGAGCGGGGTCGGGAACGAAATCGAGAACACAATTGAAAATCGTAAAATGCCTCGAAAATCAAATTCAAGGAGCGTGTCAGGAGCATCAATTAGGTTTTACTTATACTACTACTAATTTTTCAATTTTTTAATTAAGGAATAAGACAAGTATAAAATAATTTGAAAATCCTATCTCTCATTCATGTTAGAATTACCTCTAAACATGTTCTAAACATGTAGATTATTCTAGAAACAAAGAATATAAGGTAAGCCTCCATAGGCATAGTTGTTAGCCTCCAAAGGCATAGTTGTTAGCCTCCATAAGCATAGTTGTTAGCCTCCAAAGGCATAGTTGTTAGCCTCCATAGGCATAGTTCTCTTCTTCTCTTTGTAAGCCTATAAATAGGCATTTGTAGTATCATTTGTAATCATCCAAAAATATCAAAAACATTGTATTCTTGTTATCTAAAC
The DNA here is from genome assembly GCA_023529315.1 of Papaver bracteatum. Lineage (NCBI taxonomy): Eukaryota > Viridiplantae > Streptophyta > Magnoliopsida > Ranunculales > Papaveraceae > Papaver > Papaver bracteatum. The sequence continues at coordinate 2,455,960 of JAJJWX010001659.1, forward strand.
ACTCAATCAATGAATCTCTCTATTTTGGTTCAATCTTGATATGGTATCAGAGCAAGGTTAAGGATCCTTGTATCTAGTATTGAACCATGGGAGATTGGATCTGAAAAATTCTAAAACCACAAAACCTTCCGACACAATTATTTTTCAATCCGATGGGTCATCGTTCAAGGAAGGAATTACTTTGGATGAATCAAATTATGATCTGTGGTCTCAAATCATTGAGATGCATATTCTTGAGAAGGAGAAGATCTCCTTTATTCGCGATACGTCTCCGGTTCCATCTAAAAATGATGACAAGTATGATAAATGGTACGCGAGAAAATCAAAAGGTCAAGAGATGGCTATTAATGTCTATGTCACCGAAATAATGAAACGATATATTCGTTTACCTATTTTGCTCGTGAGATGCGGGATCTTGTTTCTAAGGCTTTCTATGATGGAGCGAGATGAACTACAAATTTATATCTTAAATCAAAGGGCTTTCTCTGCCAGGCAAAATGGTAGACCACTCCGGTCTATTATGGGGAATTAGTAGAAATCTTGATGAGCTAGATCAAGTGATAAGGTGATTATGGAAAATGAAAAAGATGTTGAACTATATCGAAAATCAGTTCAACGTATGAGGGTGCATATTTTTCTTCTTTGGTTTAGACAGTGAATTTGAACAAATACGTGGGGAAATTCTAAGGAAGGATCCCATACTTGAATTAGAACCTTGTTATGCTTTGGTACGACGTGAATCGTCTAGGCATACTACAATGAACAAAGTGGCGAAGTTGATACTTCGCAATGGCAACCCGTCGTCAATACAACATTAAAGATAAGTCCGCCACTGCACTCATTGTAATAAACGTGGTCATACCAAAGACAACTGCTTTGAGATTGTCGGGTATCAGTTGGTGGGATAAGCGCGATCCCAAGAAAAAGAACTCCGTTGCGAAAGCACATGTGGTTAGCAATCTAACATCCGCTATGGAAACAACCAATGGTAAGGTTTTTAATGTTTAGCAAGTTGTTCCTAATAACTCATGGATAATTGATTCGGGTTGCACAGACCATATGACTTTTGATTCCAGACAGGTTTCTCCTCTTAAAACATCCATACACAACTCCGTTTGCACGTGAGATGGATCTTTGGCTCCGATAATTGGAGAACAATCATTAAATCTTCTTGATACATTGAGTCTAGATTCGGTTTTAGTCGTTCCCTCTCTAAGTTATAATTTATTATCAGTTTCCCAAATTACTAAAGTCTTACATTGTGTTGTTATTTTTTGGCCTAATTCTTGTGTGTTTAAGGACATCCGAACACGGCGAACGATTGGATCTGGGGTTAGAAGAGGAAAGCTCTACTATCTAGATTTGGCGTCAAAAATTTCAGAAAGACTATCTAATGCTTTATTTGTGAATGATACTCGGGGGAGAAGGAGAAATCGCAAATTTGGTTATGGCATAGACGGTTAGGGCATGCTTCTTTTGGCTACTTAAAAAGGCTATTTCCTAGTCTATTTTCAAAGGTTGATGTTTCTAGTTTTCAATGTGAAGAATGTGAACTAGCTAAAAGCCATCGTACTTTGTTTCCATTAATTTTAAATAAAAGTCCTATTCCATTCATGATTATTCATTCTGATGTTTGGGGGACGTCTAAAGTTAACACTCTTGGAAGCGCACGATGGTTCGTCACCTTTATTGATGATTGCACTAGGATGACATGGGTTTGCTTGATGAAATCAAAAGATGAAGTGAATAATTTATTTCAGAGGTTTCACAAATTAGTCAACACACAGTACAATAAAAAGATTCAAGTTCTTCGAAGTGACAACGGAGGCGAATATTTAAGTACTGATTTTCAACATTATTTAAGAGAATGTGGTATTGTTCATCAGACAACTTGTCATAATACTCCTCAACAGAATGGGGTAGCTGAAAGAAAAAACCGTCACTTGCTTGAAGTTGTGCGTGCTTCATTAATATCAGCTCATATGCCGTTAACTTATTGGGGTGAAGCTCTTACCTCTGCATCATATGTGATCAACCGCACACCTTCCAGCACTATCATTTTTCAGACACCATTTCAAGCTCTCGAGGCAATGAGTTTCCAATGATTCCAAACTTGCCACCACGCATATTTGGTTGTGTAGCATTTGTGCACTTACACAAGAACCAACGGAGCAAGTTATCTCCCGAGCTTTAAAATGTGTCTTCGTGGGATATCTTGCAAGTCAGAAAGGGTATAGGTGCTACCATCCTCCAACTAAACGAATGTACATCACATTGGATGTTAAGTTTCACGAACACGTGATGTATTACTCAAGTCGAACTTCGGGGGAGTATGAAAAAGAAATTGAGACTCTTGACTATGAAGAAGACATAATCGAAGAAGATGTTGTTCTTCATATTCCAAAATAACAGAAAGTTAGTGGGGAAGAAATTAACACGCGATGGTGAAATTGAAGCTATAAATGAAGTTGAAGAAGATAATGCAGATGGATCAGAAGATAATGCAGATGAAGTTGAAGAAGATAATGATACATCACCAACCCCAATCAACCGTTATTTGAAGATGTTCTTGAACCTGCAAAGAAACAATTGCGAGAACGTCGGAATAGAGGTATCCCTAAAACTATGTATGAACCACGATATTTCATCAAAAGCTAAATATCCCATGAGTAATTATGTCTCTAATCACCGTCTGTGAGAATCAAATAAGTCATTTGTGAATCAATTATCTTGTAGTTATTCCTAACAGTGATGCGAGGAAGCATTATCTAATCCGAAATGGGGAAGCTATGATCGATGAGATGAAATCCTTACAAGAAAATAATACTTGGGACATGGTTGAATTTCGAAGGAAAGAAAGTCGTGGGATGTCATTTGGGTTTTTACAGTCAAATACAAGGCAAATGGTGAAATTGAACGCTTTAAGGCAAGATTGGTTGCTAAAGGGTATAGCCGGACTTATGGTGTAGATTATAATGAGACATTCGCACTTTTTGTAGCTAAAATGAATACAGTGCGAGTCTTGTTGTCTCTTCTTGCAAATTTGGGTTGGCCATTGCAACGGTTTGATGTCAAGAACACCTTTTTACATGGAGATTTGTCCGAAGAAGTGTATATGCGACTTCCACCAGGAATGATGGAGTCATAGTTGCATAACGGAAAAGTTTGTAGGTTAAACAAGTCATTGTATGGTCTGAAACAATCTCCGAGAGCGTGGTTTGGAAGATTTACCAAGTCTATGAGAGCATTTGGTTATCGCCAGGAAAATTCAGATCATACTTTATTCTTAAAAAGAAATCGAGGTAAGATTACAACTTTAATCATATATGTAGATGACATGATAGTTACAGGAGATGATCCAGAAGAAAGAAAGGCTCTCCAAAATTATCTATCAAGTGAATTTCAGATGAAGGATCTTGCTTCTTTAAAATACTTCCTTGGAATTGAAGTATCTCGATCAACAGAAGGAATATTCTTGTCACAAAGAAAATATGCCCTTGATTTGTTGGAGGAAACAGGTATGACAGCATGTCAACTCTGTAGATACACCGAAGAGAGCCAGGTTTGAAATTATGTTCGGATGGCAACCAAGTACCTGTTGATAAAGGAAGATACCAAAGGCTCGTGGGTAGACTAATGTACTTGGCACATACAAGACCCGATATTGCATATGCATTGAGTATTGTTAGTCAATTCATGCATAATCCTAGAGAACCACATATGAATGCGGTAATGCGAATCCTAAGATACCTGAAGTCTGCTCCAGGAAAAGGGATCTTGTTTAAGAAAGGTCAAGAATTCAAAAGTATGGAGGCATATCTTGATTCGACTATGGTGGGTCATGTGATGATATGAGGTCTACTTCAGGATATTTTACCTTCGTTGGGGGTAATCTTGTTACATGGAGAAGCAAAAAACAAGGAGTTGTTTCACGATCAAGTGCAGAGGCTGAATGGCGAGGTATGGCGCTGGGTATCTGCGAAGTTATGTGGTTAAAACGTCTGCTAACTGAATTGGGGTATCCTCTAGGAAACCAATTCGTTTGTCTTTGCGATAACAAAGCGGCGTGTGATATTGCACACAATCCAGTTCATCATGATCGCACAAAACATGTGGATATAGATAGGTTCTTCATTAAAAGAAGTTGGATAATGGGATCGTGGAGTTACCTAGAATTAGATCGGAAGAACAGTAGCTGATATTCTAACTAAAGCAGTTCCAAGTAAAATATTTCGAAGTTTGTTGGAAAGCTAGGCATGAGCGACATATATGCACCAGCTTGAGGGGAGTGTTAGAATTACCTCTAAACATGTTCTAAACATGTAGATTATTCTAGAAACAAAGAATATAAGGTAAGCCTCCATAGGCATAGTTGTTAGCCTCCAAAGGCATAGTTGTTAGCCTCCATAAGCATAGTTGTTAGCCTCCAAAGGCATAGTTGTTAGCCTCCATAGGCATAGTTCTCTTCTTCTCTTTGTAAGCCTATAAATAGGCATTTGTAGTATCATTTGTAATCATCCAAAAATATCAAAAACATTGTATTCTTGTTATCTAAACACTCAATCAATGAATCTCTCTATTTTGGTTCAATCTTGATAATTCACTCATTCATTTTGTTTTCTCTTGTTTTTGTTTTGGGCATTCTGCACCTAGCTTTGTGCTTGTGTATCATGTTCTTGTGAACTTGGAGGTGGAGGTCGAGGGGAAGGTGGTGTGGCTTCAGTAAAGTAATTCTTCGCTTCAACATCAGCCATGTTGTTCCGCTCCCTTGATCCGATCACATCAATAGCCTCCTCAGTGTTATTTTTAAGGGTTTAATTGAAGTCCTATACTCTATTTCGTAATCTTCTCTCTGCCTTGTAATGAAACGTTAATTATAATGAATATACACTAGTTTTTTTAGTCCTATCAGCGCCCAACTTGTTTCCTTTTACGTTACGAATGTGGATGCAAGTGCTCCAACACCTCTCGGCATAAGATGCGCTCACACTTTAAGACGGACTCGCACAACCACTTCATAAATTTGTGGCACTCTTCCACCATATAGACCCAACCATTGTGTTGCATTCATCCTTGCTCTATCTTCTACAATTTGTGGGAGTGTGAAATCACCTTTGCTACGCACAAAATCACTGATTTGGTGCCTTAAAATTCCTTATTGGAATCATCTTGCTTATTACAACTATATACCCATGTTTAACCTTTTTGTCTTAGTTCAGCTTCTTTTTCCTAATGCCACCTAGAGCCTGTTTCATTAGCCAAGAGTTTATGTAATACGTAGGGAATATAAGCCAAATACTACAATGAAATATTCATTTTATTCAATCATTGGACCACAATATGGTGAATTATATCATAAATCACAAGAGCATTTTTAATGTGCCTAGCATTGTATTCATTTGCTCATATGCTTCTCCTAATATAAATATTGTCAGAATCTAAAAGTCTAAGCATTTTATAAATCACCTTCGTAATTTGCAATACTTCTATGCATTACTCCAAAACTACCATCCGTGATAATTATAGTGAGTTTTACATGGTCTTCCCTATTAGCAGATTTTTTGATCTCTTTCCACTCATCAAATAATACCATGGCAATTAAGGAAGCCTTTACCTCGACAAGCCGGGACAACATGGCGAAGTGGCGAATAAGAACCTAATCTTCTTAGATTCGAGAGCCTCTATAGAATAAAACTTTTTAAGCAAAACGAGACACTAAAAATGGTTCCTCACGAAGTCTATAACAATATTCTTGCCTATATACATGTATATGTGTTCGTATATGTAACAAAAGAAATAACTGGTTTCCTATATTTTTATATATCCTTAATTAATAAGTTTAGCGCATGGACTAAATACCTCAGCCAAAATACATGTGGATACTTTTTTCTATGAGTTCCCCCGCTAATTTGCAATTTTCAGCGTTGTTTTTGATGATTTGAACGTCAATCGGAGGCCCGAACTCTTTAATTACTTTCAAAAGTATCACAAATATTTTCACTTATTTCTCTATTCCTAAAACATCATGTACCCCTTAGAAACATTGCCTTTCTGTACCATATTGCCATGATGTTTATTAAGGATGCATTTTGCACGTTAGAACCATCAGAGCCAATAAAAACTCCATGGGTTTGAAATAAAACAATCTCTAAATCCTCTAGTGAATGACTGGCATACCGATGGAGTTTCTATTTTCTGATGGTTGATCTAACATCAAAAGTGAATCGTTAATAAACATTATGGTAGTATCAGGCGCAATGTTTCTAAGCGCACATGACGTTTCAGGAATAGAGAAAACAAAGCTGAGATACTCTTAAAAGCAATTGAAGAGACCGGAACTTCGATTGTCGTACAAGTCGTCACAAACAACTCTGCAAATTGCAAATATATTTTGGTCGGAATGTTTAGCACACGCGCTGAACTTTTATTAATGAAGCACATATACCCAAGGAACCGGCTATTTCTTTTCTTCTTAAAGACAAGCATACAGAAGGCAAGGATCAGTGTTTAAAATAGCGAAAGCGTAAAGCGATGTGCTCTTATAGTAAAACGTAAAGCGATGCGCTCTCATAAAAAAGCGTTGCCTCGAAATATATGTGCAACTATTTCTACATGAAAACGAAGAAGTACGTACAAGAAGTGGGAGAAGAAGTGTTAAAGAGAAGAAGAAACATCTTAAATCTGCTGACAATTGTTTCTTCTTGGTTTATGATTATAGAAGCAAGCTTATTAATAAGTGTCATATTACTATCTTGACAGGTTTTTACACCTTTGACAGCTGGATTTTTAAAGCTTAACATGTTTTTATATGATCAATAGGTGTCATATTACTCTCTTGAAAGCTAACACTCATAGCTTTTATATAAAGATAAATCCAAAATAGCCTTTTGGAAGAAAGAAAAAAAAAACAAAACTGTATCTACTTTCTAGAGCGCACATTTCAGGGCGTTTCTTTTTCAAAGCGCAAAAAAGCGCGCTCTGGCGCGCTATTTTAAACACTGGCAAGGATATTGTGAAGTTCATAAGGAATCATTCTCAGTGTCTTGCTCTGTTTAAAAAGTTTTCGACTTTAGAGGTTCCCAAATCTTCCACTTCGTCGTGTTGTCTCGGCGTGTCAAGGTAAGGGCTAGTCTAATAACCATAGTACTATCAGAAGAATGGAAAGAGATCAAGAAGCCTCCAAATTCCGAAGATCTTGAAGGAATCACTAAAACTATCATGGATGCAAATTTCTGGAGTAATGAGGATTTAAAAAAAAAAAAAAAAAAACGAAACCGATTTATATGATGCTCAGATTTTCAAATTCCATTAAGGATGTTATAGGAGAAGCATACGAGCAAACGGTTACAATGCAAGGTACATTACAAGACACTCTTGCAGATAATGGATTCAGCAGATTGTGGTCCATCGATGGGATATAATGAATATCCCATTGCATTGTTTGTCGTATATGCTTGTCCCCAAATTTAACACTCACTCATGGCTAATGAAACCAGCTCAAGGTGGTGTTAGACATATTAACTGCAATAGACAAGATGATTCCATCACAAGACGATGATAACCAAATCAGTGATTTGTAATTAATAGAGGTGTTTTCACATGCCTACAAGCTATTGAGGATAGAGCATGGCTGAGTGCAACACAATGGTGGGGTCTATGTGGTGGAGCACCTGAATTTGACACATACGCTCTGTGAGTGTTATCTCAATGTGTAAACACATCTTGTGCGGAGAGATGTTGGAGCACTCAGTTTAGCTATGCGCCGATAGGGCTGAAAAACTAGTGTACCTACACTATAATCAACATCTACTTGTGTGGCAGAGAGTAGATTATGAAGCTATTGATGTCATCGAAGCTAGAGAGAAAAAAGAAGCATCTGATATTGAAGCAAGTAATTATTTTGCTGAAGAGACACCACCTACATCATCTACACTTCCACCTTCAAGTTCAGAGGATACAGAAGCAGGGAACCAGCTTCATAAAGCTCGAAACAATAACAAGAGGACATAAAGGAAGTGAATGATAGAGAGATATATAGATGGAAAGTAGGTAATTTATAAAGAAAATCAAGATGTTATTTGTTTGTCTTTTTTTTACTGTTTACAGGTTCAGAAAATTAATAGTGGAACTAATATATCTAAGAAACCTAATTTACGCTCCTCGAACTGCATTTTTGAAAATTTTACGAATGTCAATTTTATTCCCGACTGCGCTCGCGCTCCTGGTAACTAAGATCCACTCTATTCACGAAGTTACATAAACTTTTGTCCTTCACCACCTCCTTTATTACCGTCCTCCTCATCTACTTTTGTAACATAATCCCAAAGAGGAGCTAATGTTAGTTCTTCGGCTAGGTCAACATCAACTTTCTTTTTTTAATTTATAACTGAGCTTAAAAAAGCATATATAGAAGAAGAAAGGAAAAAGAAGAGACAAATTATTAGTTTTTGCAGATTAGTACGAAAGTCAAATGGGCCTTGTATAGAGTTACAAGTCTCTTTAGCTTCTATTTCTAAAGTGATAACAAAAGCCAAATTTGTTTTCTGATAACAAAAAATCATTAACACCCAAAGACTTGGACATTATGGATTTTAAGTTTGGAAATTATGAGTGCTTAAGGGAAACATTTCTCACTTGTTGGGAGCACGTTTGGGGAGCACTCCCATCATGAATCTCAATGAAGCACATAGGAAAATCTAGGGGAACTAGCCTTTTTTTTTTCTTTGGTTAAAGACACATACAAAAGGCAATGAAGGACATTGTGAAGTTTGTAAGCAATTATTCTCAGTGTCTCTCAAATATAAAAAGATAAGGTTCGGATTCCACTTCATCGTGTTGTCTTGGCATGTCTATATCCATGCGACCATCATATGAATGGAAAGAGATAAAGAAGCCTGCAAATGCAAAAAAACTATGTAGAAATAATTACATGAATCATGGGTGGTAGATTTTGGAGTCATACAGACAAAGTGTGTTATTGGGTAAGTACACGAGCAAGTGGATACATTGCTAGGCATGTTAAAAGAAACTCTTGCAGATGGTCTTGTGATTTACAATAATTCAGCATTCACCAGATTTTGGTCCAACGATGGAACAAAATGAAAATTTCATTGCATTGTTTAGTTCATAAACTCCTCTCTAAGTATTACACAAACTCTTGGCTACTAAAACAGGCTAGGTGGTGTTAGTAGGAAGAGTCTGAGCTTTCACAAAGAGACAAAGAGCTTCGAGATGGGTACTTAGCTGCAATAGACAAGATGATTCCAGTATGAGAATAATTTGTGATTATAAGACGCCAAATCACCAATTTTGTGAGTTGCACGTCCACAAGTTGCAAAAGATAGAGAAAGGATGAGTGCAACACATCGGTGGGGTCTATACAGTGGAGGAGCAGCAAAACTTTACATATTAGCTATGCGAGTGTGTCGCAAAGTGTAAGTGTGAAGACATCTTGCGGGGAGAGGTGTTGGAGCACTTACAGCTACATTCATAACATAGAGAGAAACATATTGTGCCACAACTGGGCTGAATAACTAGTATATTTCGTTCATTCTAATCAGTGTCTAGTTGCAAGGCAGGGAGGGGAATACGGTATAGAAATTGGGATGTAAACCCTGAAGGAGATAAAAATGAGTAAACAATTGATGCAATCGAAGCAAGAGACATCTGATATTAAAGCGAATAATTACTTTACTTAACTCACACCACATTCTCTTATTCCTCCTTCCCCTACAATGCCTACACCTTCCAACTCCAAGTTCACGTGATACACTAGCACGAAATCAGCTTCAGGAAGCTCGAAGTGATAATAAGAGACAAAAGAAGTGAATGAACTATGAGATATATGCCGTTCGAAAGTATGTGCCATGACAAAATACCTAATATACCTATAAAACCTAATTTCCACTTTGGTTCCTCGAATTTGACTTTTGAGAAATTTCACCATTTTCGATTCTCTTCCCGCTCCTAGTAACTAAGATTAGGGCACTATAACAGCACTACTAAGATGCAAGCAAAACTAGCACTAACATGATGCATATAAAGTCGGCACCATCGGTGAAAATATATACACTTCAGTCCTGTTCTCATAACAACCGATTGACAAGCACTAATAAAGTAATAATCTATAAACTAAATTAACTAATAGTGGTCTGACGGAGCAAAGAGGAAAGGTAATTGCCACCGACAAACTTAATATATTATCAATATGAACATGTGATATGTTGTGATCGTTAAATCAATTCTAACTTCTAACACTTCATATGGAAAAGTAACTTCACAAGGGAAAAAAACTAAGAAACCACTGGGATAGAAAAAGCACTACTAAACCGAAACCTAAACTATCTAGTGTAATAGGAAACTTCTACCATAGTCAAATTAAATTAAGAACACAACAATCTCATTTCCACCGGAAAAAAAAATACCTCATCCATTTTCTTTGGAAAAAGACAGAATAAGAATCAAGAAATCACAATGTTAACAAGAAATACCTCTTTCAGCCATTTGAGCAAGCAATTTGTTCGCATCCTTAAATTACCTGCTTCCCAACGAGAATACCTAGATCAATTTGACCTACAATTAGTCTTCAACATGTAACTGTAAACATCCATTGCCAGCATAAATAAAAACCTCCATCCATAACCAACATGAAAAACTCTTTTCGTCTAATAACAAGGAGATCGTGTTATAAGTAAATGCATTTGGTCTAACTGTCACTTTTCAGACTCCTGTATCGTTAATTGCAGTGGAGGCTGGAGCGGTATGGTAAAGCATTAGATTGCTAACCCATGTACATGTACTTCTAACACAATATTTAGTGTATATAGACTGGAAAAAATAATTATGTTGGGAATGGCTACATTAAGTCACAGAAAATATTTGTTATTCAACCACTGTAGGAGGGAATATATGAAGAAAGACATAAGATAATCCTCCAACTGTAACATAGAAATCTCACCTTATCCAATCTAACTTCTGTAATCAAAATTAGCTTCTCTGGGATTTATGATCGATTTACTGAGAACCAGGTCAATGTCTCTTCATCATCTACCAGTTAATTTTAGATCTTCGTCTTCCGCCTCTTCATCCTCGAAGAAATAGCTGCCTATCTAGATTCTAGACTTACAGGGTGTTAGTCCTCGGGGGAGTTAGGGGAGTTGAGTGTAGTTGGGATTTTTCCCGTTAGTCGTGGGGGAGTTCGAAGGAATCTCTCAAAATCCCCGTTAGTCGTGGGAGAGTTTAGAAGAGTCTCCCAAACTCCCTAGAAAACACCCGTTAGTCGTGGAGGAGTTTGAACAAAACTCTTGAACTCCATGTTAGTGGTAAAACCCTAGAATGGTAGGGATTTGGTTGTTTTGGGGAGTTCTAGGGAGTTCACAAGATATTTTTGCCTCACTACAAATCTCTCAAAATAGTAGAGATTTTGGGGGAGTTTGGTCATAGAAAAACATATGAGAAAGAAGAGAAAAAGCTTCAGGTATGCTCCTCATTTTTCTTCTTATTTGATCGTCATGAATTGATGGGTATTTCTTTTTACTTTTGATTGTGATTACCGCCATTCATAATTGATAACGTTGCTTGATAGAAGAGAGAATGAAAGAAACAAGTTAACAAAAACAAACATTTAGATAGGTTGCCATTAGAGTCAGTTGTCAAACCATTTCTTAATGTTTTGTCAGAGTGACAAGTTAAGAAAACGGAGAGAATACTAGCTTATTAATGGAATCCAACGATGGCATATTTAAATTTTAAGATATATAACTGTTGGAAATTACTGGGCTGCAATGGAGATGAAAAACAGAAACATATTGTGGTTGTACTCTAAAAATTTCAAGGCTCTGGATGATTTCTTTTAGACAAATATTTCTACCCTCCCAACGAATTGGCGATTGCAACAGGTATGTGAAATCGCCTTGAGGATACAATGAAAGCCCTACAACTGGAAATTGGATTCAAGGTTTGCACCCTTGACCCAATCAAGAACACATGTAAAGCAGTTCGATGATGCTTTGTTTAAGAAAGAAAGCAAGAAGAGATTTTCGATTGATTTGAAAACGACTACGGGAGATGCTACTTATAGGGTTTTTCACGTCTGTTGGAAACAGACAAGTTTCTCTTCACGAAACGTTAGGTCCCTTCATCAACAGACATTAATGGTGTCTGTTGGATTTAGAATTTTCTGGAACGTTTTCTAACGGTCTAAACAGTTACGTATCAAAAATATTCCAACAATAACTTGATTTATGAACTTTGTATGGTTTGTTTATCCTGCTGGTATTTTTTATCCTGCTCGTACTTTTTCGGTTTGTTAAGCTGTGTTACATCTATTAACGTTTAGGATATTTTTCAATCAATATCATGTGGCTGTCGTGTTATAGCTTACCTCCTCACATGGTTGCCCAGCTAAATATTTTGCAACAACAGTTCCAACAACAGCATGACCAGCTTCATGACGTGCAACTACAGCCTTTTTATTTCCTTGCAACTTTGCATTTTTTTTCCTCTATTCCCTAATGAACATTATATTTCTCAGTGATTTTTCTTGTTAATGCATGTGATATGTTTTTGCTAAAATGAACTCTCGAACTGGTAAAATAGCTATAACCACACACAGATGGTAGTCACATGTTAGAATGAATATAGCGGATGATATGTGGAATAATGTTCGTGAACAAAGGAAGTTAGAATTGTATGGAGACCGTTAAAATTAAGGATCATGTTTACTTGCAAATGAGGATTTGTTGTTTCTTTTACTTAAAGAGAATGACTTAAGAATGAACTATCTCAAACTCCCCCAAACTCCCTCTAATAAACTCTCTGAAACTCCCTACACTCCCCCAAACTCCCTGAACTCAAAAACACCAAACTCTCTCAAACTCCCTACACTCTCTCAAACTTTCTCAAAATCCCCAAGATTCAAAATACACTCAACTCCCCCCAAACTCACCTGAGGACTAACCCCCTGTTAAATACGGAAGCAGCATTGAAAACCTAGGTGGGCTGAAATGCTATAATGGGCTAAATATTAAATTTAATCATCATCATCATATATATCATATATCATCTTATCTTATACTATAATAAAGAAAATTGAGACTTTTCAACCGTCTCAAATTTTGGTGAAGCCATTTGGAAATTACTAAGTTATCCTTCACTTAAAATCAAGCTTCTTCGCTTTACTCAGGTAAATTTACACACATCCGAGGGTAATCTACAACTTTGCTCGTCTTTTCTTCTTCTTCTTCTTCTTCTTCTTCGTTTCTTTTTTTTTCTTCCCTCCTGCGTCTGAGAATCATAATTGAACAAAATCAATGGAACAAGATCAAACACCCTAAATCTATCGACAGCCTCATTAGGGATTTTTCTCATCTTCAATTAAACAGATCACTAATTTGTTATTTGGTCACTCCACCAGTAGGGATTTTTTCTGATGTTTCAGATTACCATCATAGCTTTGTTTGGTTTCAATTCAACACCAAACACTATCAATTAAATCCCATCTCGCGATTGGAATTAGGAACTCAAATTCTCAAATTCCAATCGTCCCCTAATTTCAATCTATGGCACAATTAAAGAAGTTCAAAAGAAGTTCGTTGAAGCTATCACTGTTAGTATCTCATTCTTACGAAAATGCTGAATAGGGTAAATTTCAACGGTGCTTTCGAAGTGGCAGGTATAGAAAAAACTCTAATCAATTAAATCAGGTTAATCTCAATGCTGCATTCTAAGTGTTTGATGAAATGTGCCAGTGTTAGAATTTATACTGATAGATAAGGAGCAAACTCTCATACACATTTGTGTTTTAAATGTCAATAAGGTTACAAAGAAACTCTCCCATTTAATGATTTTATTTCGTTGCCCACTTTATTAGAAGTATTCAGTGAACTCTGTAGCACTCATGATTCTGAAAGCACTCAACAATCTTTTAAGTCTTGACTCAACTAAATGTAAAAGGTCCAACTGAATGGTAAACATGTTTTATAAGCTAAATTATAAATTTTGAGTATAGTTCCTTAAATGAATACAACCATGCCTGGAGGAGTCGAGGGAGGGATCGCATTAAAGTCTGCCATTAATTGATGATTCTGTTTCATTCTCTGCCGGAAATGAAATATGGATAATACAGTGGAATTAGAAACAAAACCAAGTAAGTATAATCAACTTTACTTTTGTTGAGCAGAACTGATGCCTAATGATATGGTGGCCTGAACATGTTAGTGATTTGGTGTTGTAAAAAATTGACTTTTTTTTTCTTTCTAATTACATGTAAATCTTATTACTAGGTTGATATCGAAGCTTTGGAATCGCTGGCAATGTTCTTCTGAAAGATGGTCATCAAACTATTGGTGGTGACTTGCATTATTTTCATATATAAATTCAAAGACATGTCTCTAAAGCAAGGTTACTTTCCCTAACTTGATCTTAGATTCCTAAAATGCTGTCAATACAATTACATTACAATGATATTAACTTCTATGGTTGTTAAAATATTTGAAAGACTGAACTTGCTTTGACTTTCAGCGTTACCATTTGATGTCGATAAAATTCCATCTAGGACTGTGTTGGGCATAAATAGTCATGTGTTAGTTGGACCGGAGCCATCGTACGTGCGAGTATCTAGACATATAGAATTGTTCCTTCGAGTGAATTTTTACCTGGGCATAACACATTTTCGTGGTGTATGACTATAAAATACATTGGTTGCTTTATCCGCGATCATCTAATCTATATCAGCACCAAGGAACGAACCATAGAACGTCGTCAGCCTTAGACTGCACTGTTTATAAAACTAATCTTAAGACCGGAGAAACTGGCCGACTCACACCACGAGTTTCCTATCCCATTCTATTTTTATTACATGAATCATTGACATGAATGCTGATATTGTTTGTCTTCATTATGCATCAAAACAGGGCACGCGCTGATTTAAGCCTCACAACATCACCTTCCTGGAAAAGATAGTGGTGGCGTTATTCGAGGCAAATGGAGGTTGGGATGGTGTAATGGAAGACCAAAAGACTGACATTTATGTCATGAGTGAAGAGGAGCCCTATGGTTACAGGCTGGTTGTGAAGAATGGGTGTTGGCGGACTTAGCTAAGGACATCATATTTTCATCCCATTTTCATTTGCATTGATTGGCGATGAAGACGAATGAGATGTGATGTGACGTGCTGTTCTTTGAGGTCTTCTCACATTTGTGTTATAAAATGTTATAAAATCTCTCTATTCATTTATTCAAACAAAAGAGCGTTTAGAGATGGAAATGAAATGGGATAATATAGATATTGTGTTACTAGGTTGATATCGAAGTGATAATCAGTGAATGATACATGTTGCAGTTTTAGGAGTGGAACGATAGGCGCATCATGCGTGTGAAAGAGAAGCAGTTCTTGAAAGGAAAACAATGTTGATGTGAAGATGCTTTTTCCTTCGTATTTTTTTCATTTATCGCATGTTCCTGCAGAACGGCGTGGCAAGTGCATCGCACATGCGTCTTTGCTAGTATATATAAAAAAAACGTTCCCTTTGTCTTATGATAAGCCAAAGGACGGATGAGATTGGCCGGTTTAGTGGAAGGAAGGTTGAGATTGGCCGTGGCTTATGATGAGCCAAAGGACGGCTGAGATTAGCTTGGTGCCTTTATTAGACGGTTTAGATTATGCCTCGGCCCGTCTATAACAATGCCGGCCAACTATTATTTATTCTCTAAAATAATCTACCAAACCAATACCGACTGGATGCTAACCTTAATGGGGAGACTATGTTTCCTAATTATTTTAGGTCTCCTAATTAAGTTAATTTTTTAATCTAACAGCGTACAAAATGTCAAAATCTCAGCATTGTGCTACGTGAAATTCAGGTTCCCTCTTCTTTATAACTCCGAATTTTGTGTTGCTGACATCATGACTGAAGCTAGCGCATTCTTCTATGGACTCGGTCTCTTCTTTATAAGCCCCCGGCTACTAACCCAACTAAGCAAACATGAACATGATACTGTGGCCAGACCGGACCGTTCCCTGGTCGAGGATCTAGGCCCCAACTACTATATATATATGTCCCAGGCAATTAAACACGTTACTGTGTCCCGACTTACTAAATAATGGGACATGGTTTGATGTGGGGCACTATGCACGCCTGTTGTAGCCGAATAACTAGACATGCTATTATGACACGACTGAACACATTACTATGACACGATTAACTAAATATCAGGATTGTTCCCGGCTAAGTTACATGTTGTCTAAACCTATCAATATGATTCTGCTAATTCAAAGTTGGACCATTCCTAATGACCAGGGACAGAGGCCCAAGCTACTATGACCCGACTAATCAAACACGGTAATATAAACCGATTAATTAAACACCGGGATTGATCCTAATGGTCGGGATGTAGGAACAGTCCCTAAACCATGCTAATTAAGCACATTACTATGACATAACTAACTAAAAATATTGGGTCCCAACTAACTAAACACATAACTGTGATCCGACAAACTAATCACACTATTATGAGACAACTAACATAATACTGGGGTTGTTCCTAATGGATGGGGCCTATGAAAACTCAGTCTATTATGGCTCAACTAACTAAATACCATAATATGATCTGACTAGCTAATCACCATGACCATAGACTGATTAATTTACAAACTGACTAAATTATTGTGCGAGGATACAAACTAGACGACCAAACAACAAACCAATATCGGAAGAGGTTAAGCCCCGGCCGTAGGCCGGGGTGATACCTAGTTTAATATAAAAGAAACTAATGTAGTGGTACGATGTTGGAACTTAGGCTTCCAACTAGTTTCTTGTAATAATATATCATTTGTCTAACTAAGATATTAGACATAATCATTCATTCATTGTTATAAAAAGGTACGAGGTTTGTCTCCATAATATATCATTTGTCTAACTAAGATATTAGACATAATCATTCATTCATTATTATAAAAAGGTATGAGGTTTGTCCCCATGATAGCCAGGGCTATCAGATGGACGACGTTTAACGGGGACCATCATTCGACGGTGGGGAAGCTCCGGATGGAGTTTTTGCTTGGACGGATGGGAAAGACTCGCGATGATATTAATCAGGTTGGTGTGCAGTAACCAAATATGATGTGTTTTATTCCCATCATACAACTTTTGATCTTCTTCGACACCCTACTTTTTGAGGTTTGTTAACATATAATCAAAATTCAAGGATAGCGTAATCATCGATCAAACCTTTGGTCCTTTTCTTTTACTTAGGTTTCTTTATTTCCCGCGAGTTAGAAGATATGCCGCGAAATCATGATTATATCACCCTTAATTTTAAAGGTTCAACGTCACAAGCGATTCGTCGAACAAGAGAGAGATGAAGCATTGCTTCAGTTTTTAAGGATTAGGATACAGTCAAGAAAATCAATGTAAAATCAGTAGTTGATTCTCACCTTTATGGGTTCTGATAAGGTTTGTAATGTTATTGCAATTTAGGGTATTAGCTTTAGGAAAAATCAGTGTTTTCTCTGTGGGGTTTTCTGGGTTTACCAAATTCTAGGGGTTCTACCTTTTCTTCTTAGTCATCAACTGTTGCTGGAGTTGATGTTGCTCCTCCTCCACCATCTGTAAATGTATCTATAATTTCAACTGCAACAACAACCCTCTTCGATTTGATTCTTTCCAAGGTAACAATAGGAAATGGCAATTCAATGATTAAGGAGCTTTAATTGAGGTTTTAAATCTGTATATTTTTTTCTCTTATTGATTGATGTATCATGATCTGTGTATGCTTTATGTGCTTGATGTAGGAAATTTAAGGGGCAAAGTTTGTAACATTGATTTAGGAGGCAAATTTAATTTCAAAGACGACGCAGAGGAAGGGAACTACAAGGTAAACGTAGAGTTATCTAAATTTGCAGATGAGGATCTTGATCTTACTTGGCGGGTAGTTAGAGAGCCACAAGGAGTTGATCAGATTGTTGTTGGCCCGAGTGCAAGAACAAGAAACGGAATTTCTGCACTACTCGTAGAAGACACTACTGATGTTGAATTGGATGGAATTATTGCTGGTGATGTTGAAGAGGAGATAGTAGACTATGGCAATGAGGAAGAAGAAGATGTCGAAGTGGAAATCTAATAGGACTGTTTATGTTTCAGATTTTAATCCATAATTAAGTTAAGAGTGTTGTGTCCTTGTTTTAGATATTTAGAAACTTAAGAGCAGTGATAACAAAACTATGAATCTAAGTAGCAAATCTTAAGGATTATTGAATGTCATATCTAGTTTATTACATGGTTTATTTACACCTCAATCTCCTTCTAATATTATCTGTGCTTTAGTATTTTCCCGACTAATCCCTGACTAATCCCCGACTAGTCGACGACTAGTATCTCTAGGATCTAGGCGCTACTCAGCCGCCTAACACCTTTCTTACGACTTTTACAACTCAGATTCTAACATCGGATAATGGAAATTTTGATAGACTTTCTTCCGGAGCATCTCTAAATCAACTATTTGATTTTCGTATTTGTTTGTTTTTCGGAAAGAATAATCTATTCGCCCAATACTATTGTGAGCCTATGATATTTAGCTCATCTGAGTTGCGAGCCAAAATGAGGATAAAGTCTACTCCTTTTCAATCATGGGAAGATATCTCTAGGTGATGTCTTTGATTTGTATCTCAGATAAAATTATGGTATGTACGGGGTTTTATTGAAATAATTTGTTCTTTTGATATACTTAAAAGATGACTTCAAGTTTTATTTCATAGATGAGTGTGTGTTTTTTTTTGGACTGATTGGTCGAGACGAAGCAATTTGTGATGCTGAAACTTTAGGAGAATGCTAACGATGCCTTGGAACTTCGGTTTTGGGTATCTTATTGTGGTCAGACTCTATATAGGACAACTTAGTTCTATCTATTTTTCTTTCGGAGATTGAATCATTTCAACTGGAAATTTAAGGGATCTTCAATGCTTTCTATGTACTACCAAAAAGTATTTACAACTTTCTTCCGTTGAGCTTGGACATTTATGTTGGGTTTCATTATATGTGTACTCTATTGAAGTCCTTGATGCAAAACCATCTGAAAAGGAGAATACTTGAAGGTAAAGGAATTGCATTGGTTAACTTCTCATTTTTTGAAATAATTGAAAAACATGTTACTTTGCAATTAATAGGTGAACTTAAGGGTGCACACGGTACGGTTCGGCTCGGTTATTGCCGAGGCCGAGTACCTGTACCTCCCCCACCTCGGTTCCAAAATTTTGGACCGGTACTTGTACCTTGTACTTCGGTTTCGGTACCATTCGGTACCAAGTACGGTACTTTCTGCCAGAATTTCAGACATATTTTCCTGTCATTTTTCCAGACAAATTGAGTACATGTTTCAGCTGTTTTTAAATATATTAAGCAATATCTAAATCAAAGAACAAAGTAACAAACACAAACACTGACCAAAGTCTTGAAATCTGAAAAAAGAACTAGTAGAAGTATTAGTAGCACACAAACAACCAGAGTCTTGAAAATGTGAAAAAAGAACAACTGAACAAGTATCACACAATGACACAAACACACACACTGACCAACACAAACAATGCATTGGTGGTGGAATTATCAAGTAGCAAGCTGCAGTAGCAATGACTGGACAGTGGAGGCAATGACCAATACGCAGTCTTGAGTCTTGAATCTCTTGATCTTCTATTCCATGGCAGCAGAACTTGTGGTGGCATTATTGTTGATAGGACCAAGTAACGCTGCAAAAACAAGTAATAGCAGTTAGTAACTATTAGTCTATGATTCTTCCATATGATGGCACTTAGGAACAAAAAGGTCATATACTGGGATTCAAAAGCTAAATAAAACAAGCAAATTAATGCCACAACAGTAGAAGTTGTTGACAACTCCATACATGGAGCACAGATTAATTGCATATTAAATGTGTACCCTACATGGAGCATAGATTAATGCCACAACCAAGATATAGGAACAAACTATACAACAAAAGAACACAACAATTGCTGCTGGTTACAGAAAGGGAGATATAAATGACAAGTACAGTCCAAAAAGAGTCCAAAGAGAGAAAATAATGATGATAAGTACAAGATCAGGCAACAGTAGTAGAATAACATTCCAACAGTATAAAGAAAATAAAGATGATGTGAGATAGTAATAATGATGATATTCAATTTCCACAATTTACAATCTGTTGTGAGAACGCAGCAATAGCCTCATACTACTACACATTTTATTACAAAAAGGATAACTCAATCAGTGCTTATTTGAAGTTGCGGCACCATCTCCACCCCCAACATACATTTGCAAGCTTAAAATCAGCACATAGAGACCAAGGAAACTTCTAAAAAGAATTAGAGCTATCAAAAATCAACTATCACTCTATCAGTGCAAGTTTCTCAGCTTAATCCAAGTATCCAACTATATTGTGTTTATGCCCACCCCCAATATACATTTTCAAGATTATAATCAACACATAGACACCAAAGCAATTTTTACCATATGTATAGGCTCAAACCCAAATTTTTTGAAGAACAAAAAAATTCATTTAATTCACAAATTAAAAAGATGATCAGTAAATACAATTTTAAAACCAAATTCAGAGTTTGGGTTTCATATGAACTAAAAAATAATGAAAAATCAAAATATTATGAAGATAGAATTCTTACCAGTTTGGTGGAAATACAATCCAAGCCAAATCAATCAACTCTTGTAGAGAAAGAAGAAATCTTTTTGATATCTTAATTACAAATCTGATCCAATAAAGGAAGATAGAATTATTAGATAGAAATAGAATTATTAGATAGAAATAGAATTATTAGAATACAAATAAACACTACTTCAAAACCCTAGGTTCCAAAAACTAAAATAGGAGAACCAAATCAACTGATTGAAAACTTACCCAGTTACCATTGGTTAACAATTTCTCCTTATTCTCCTGGATCGAGAGGTGGTAAGTAATGGAGTAGAGAAGATTCAGAAGTCTCATCCCTGTGGTTGTAATGGAGTTCTTCACTTCTTCTCCTTCAGAGAGAGAGGAGACGGTAAAACAAAAAAAGGAAAATGAGAAAAGAAACCCTAGCCCTATGAGTTCGATTATATACCACCCTTTAATCTAACGGCTATTACTGATTTATTATCCCCTAGATCTAATGGCTACTACTAATCGGTACGCTCGGTCCGGTACGGCATGGGACTTGGGAAGGACCGTGTACCTGTACCTCCTCAACCTCGGTTCCTATTTTTTGGACCGGTACCTGTACCCCCTTCCTCGGTTCGGTACAAAAACAGGTATTGTTCCACCGGTTCCGGGACGGTCCGGCTCAGTTCCTGTGCACCCTTAGGTGAACTTCACCTTAAGGCTCATTTGATTTGATATAACATAAAAATTCAGGTTCTATTTTCTACAAGGGTAGTAAGTATATAATGGTCATGAATTCGAGGGTTTTAACTTAGTGTTACTTGTTGTCTTAGCTCAATTGGTAGAGCATATGGTTTACAACTATGTAGTTGTGGGTTCGATTCCCGCAAATAGTATAAGAATCATGTGATTGATTAGATTTATATATATTGGCACAGTAATGCTGAATTTATGAGTTGTTTGGATTCTTCCATGTTGTTGTTGATATCTTTCTTCTTCAAATAATGAAGTTTTTGGATCATAGTTTATGATTTAGTTCTTAAATTTCAGTTTGAAAGTTCTTAATAAAACTAGATAATCGAGTCTATATTTTATTTTTATTTTGATGTTTTGTATAATTGAGTCTTAAGCTTGATAAACCATCTTATTTTGATTCTAAAGGTTTATGCTTCGATCGTATCTATCTAAACAAATGACTGAAAAGGACTAAATCACGTTGCATTCCCGCGAGCTTTAGAAAGATAAAGTATTTGACTTCATTTACGGGTTTCATGGGGAAAAAAATATGCATTATCTCTCTTATGTTTCAATATTTTGGTTTTATTTCAGGTTATAAGAATTGTGGAATACGTGAATGTCTAACCTGGACTATCACCATTTTTCTTTATCATGATAATGCAGGTTGACTAATTGGTTATCCACATCATCTTATATGTTGTTATAAATTAAAACGTTATTTCTTATACCGCCATGTAATTCTCTTTCCAGTCTCACGGTTGTTGGAAGTGTTAATTGATTACTATGGAGAACATATTCACATGCACACCCTTGATATCGACATTCTTCCTATACGGTTGAAGATAGTAAGAAAAAGGTTAGACAGCTTGAATTTTAATATGTTAACATATGAAACCTTCCCGTCTTTCTAAAAATCATTGAATACTTTATTTAAGTCTTGGTTACATAAGGATCCGCCTGTTTGTGAGAGTGTGTCGTCTTCTAATTCCCCACAAGCGACCCTTGGTGGAGTTTGATTAAAGTTTCCTATGTATTATGTTGTATCTGTCGAGTTTGTGGTAGATACAAGTGCATGACAACTAAGTTCTCTTTGTATTTTTTTGGTGTTATTCTGCACATAAAATTTTGAATCACAAACTGTATGAAATCTGTATGTATTTCTTTAATAATTATAGTAAATACTATACCCTAAAGCATCTTTCAAAACAAGTTTGGGCCCGTGTGTAGAAACAAAAACTCAATACCTGGAAAATGTGAAGGCCCTTATATGTACGCCACTGATTTCAGACGTACGTTATTATTTTTCCTTTATTGTTCAAACATTAGCCATTATAGAGTAGAGGAGTCCCATGCTACTAATATTCTTGGTAATTCCTTCGTTCAGATAGATTAGTTGTGAAACTGCTTTCTTGATCTTCCAATATTATTTAGGTGTCTTTTATCTTTACATTACAGAAGAGGAGGTCCTCTACCATTTTACTCTGTTGCTTAGCCTTTTTTTTTTTAGCCTAAAGGCGTATTTCATGCAAGCGACGACCTACATTAATTGCAAAGATCATATTTTTTTTAAAATAATTAGATTCAATTTTTTTAATTGATCAGTAACCTGTAGGAACTGTCTTCTCTTTGATGAATATGAGCGTTCTTATTAGTGAGAAGAAGGGGGTTCTATAAGTAAACATCTGACTGCTTCAATTAAGGAGATACTTAAAATAACAGGGAGGAACTCATGTGTAATTCACTGCATTGAATGGGATAATATAGTATGATTCAATTTGTGCAATTGTTTGGTGACTTATATGAACCATCTTCCCTTTGATTGAAACAAGATTTATCATAGGAAAGAATGCATTGATGCCATTCTTTGACAATTATTGCAAAGCATATACTTCCTAAGAGTTTCCACATCATTTTGTATGGGACAAGAACAAATCGAAAGTAAGGAAGCAGGGTTTTGAAACTGCAAGGATAAACTTTGTTAGTTCCAATTTCGGTAAATTGTATTACATGCGTCCAGTACTAATGGTTGTAGCCGGTGAAAATTCATTTGACAACCTGAAAATAGTTGGGGAGGGTGATGATAAGACACTACATCGTACATTTAAAGGAGAGTGTGCAATGCGCTTGGATAAGAGATGTCAAATGAATGGTCTAGGTGTTTACAAAAGGCAACAATAATGGAAACTGGAGTTCAATTAAGAAAACATTTCAAGATTGTTCTTTATGACTGTAATCCAACTCATCCAGACGTTTTGTGGTCAATGTTAGACTAAATATATGTGATGATCTACATTTTAAACTGTGTACATAGTATAATATCGGGAACCAACCGATGAGCATGTATTTGATTTTGGGTTGTAATGTTTGGGTGAACAGCTGTGTGAATCTGGCAAGTCGCTTGAAGATTTCTAGGATGTGCCAACACCAAAACTGACATGGAGTGATGTTGTTGGTGATGTTCATGTGGAAGCATTGGGCCTTCAAATCGCAATGTGTGATGTTGAAGTCTAAGAGAATATTTGGAAATCGAATTTCGCTTAGTCGAATTCTATGATAGATGCTGACATAGACTGTTTTTTTCTCAATGGAATTGCAGTAAGTGGTAAAAAATTTTTGTATAACACATTAGCGTCTAGATGCCGTAGGAATAGAGACATAGTTTAAACTGCTTTTTCGTATGTAATTTCTTCGATTATTTTGGTAGGAGGTCGTACAATACATTTGACGGCCAGGATTCTCATAGAAATAGTTGAGAACAAAGTTTTTGGATTTGACAAAGAGGAATTCACAATCTAAACTCCTCAAACAAGCGAAACTATGGGACAAAGTTCCCATGCAATATAGATTTTGAGTTGAATCAGTTGATTAAACGCTATGTGATATTGAGAATAAGGAAAAACCATTTGGTGGAATTACCATTGTTCTAAGAGGATACTTTAGGCAGAAGTTTCATTTTATACCTGTTGGGTGTCGTGAAGAATTCGTTGGAGCATGTCTGAGGAATCATTGGTTTGTAATGATGTCACAGTCTTGGCGGCCATCAATAAATGTTCCTGAAGGCGCTTGAACCGGAAAAAATATATTTTGCAAAACTCTTTGTAGAGGTAGAAACACCCCTAATGTTATTTACATCCCTTTAATGTGTTTTTCCTTTAACATGGAAATTCTATGTATATGTTGGATATAAATAATAGATTAGTAATAATCCCAACGAAGTTGTTGAGCTTCCAAAGATGAAAGGACATGCCTTGACTGGTATCCAGTCTTTATCCGTAACTAGGAACAAACGAAATAATGTCTCCAGAATTCTTTACTGATCGGATTATATTATCAGCTCTCAATGATGATGTACAAAATATTCGTACAGAATCAATGAAAACTCAGACGGGGATATGTACACATAACTTGCTGACAAGATAAATGAATATGATACTTTCAATATTCCACACCTTTCTAACAGATTCCTGCATAATTTAACTCCACCTGGAATGCCTCGGCTCAAGTTATAGATATTAAAGTTAGTTGCCCAATCATGGTGTTGATAAATATTGTATCAAGAGAAGGTCTTTACAGTGGAACAAAATTATTGGTCACTAGATGTGGAAAACATGTGATTAAATCCAAGATTTTAACTGGGAAAAAAACTACGTGTTAGAGCATAGCTCAGTTGAACCCACCAAGCGTTGGTATGTCAAGTTTGGTTGTCATATTTTAATGAACCAAAACTCATTTAAGAGACGCTTGATTTAAATGTACTAAAGTCAACTTCGTATAGGTTAGCTTGAAAGTATAGGATGAGACATTACAAGTATTGCGAAGACTTGAAGAAGTGAAGAAGTACGTAGCTACAACCACAATATCATCCTTCCACTTGAGGTTAGTGATATTTGACTTGAACTGTTTCATTCCCTAACGTATCTTTCAAGTCGTGCATATTGAAAACATAAAACTGCGAAGCATGAACACTCTAGATAGACATAGTATTAAGGAATACAATATGAGATTTATTTCTTAACCATTAAACTTTGTATATAAGACATCAACATACTCGTATGAATGCTATTGTGATTATGTATGGGGTATGAGGTGAGGATTTCATCCTAGGAAACAATGTTTTTACATGTGTTTTAAGGAAGTAAGTCCATCCTATGTATTGTGAACCAAAAAGGAAATCGCCAAGCGTTATTGGGGTTGTTCTTCATTGCATATCTTATGAATGACCAATATGTGTGATTAGTATAACCACTCATGACTTGGTTGTGTTCTTGGTATAACTATTCACATGAGGCCTGACTTATGTATTGGTATGACTTTTATTAGTGAAACCGATCTTAAGTAATCGCCTAGGGTATGATCGAGTTTGTGTGTGTAAGCTTTAACACTGGGTAAAGGGGAACCGATCCTAGTAAGAGGTGCAACACATACAAATGGGAATCGATCCTTGTATGAGGTGCAACAAGGTTTATAGTAGAAAGGGGAACCGATCCTATGAACATATGCAACACGTTTTTAGGCAAAGGGGAACCGATCCAATGGACATTTGCAATACATATTAGTTAGATACCAAATATATTTGGGGAACCGATCCTAGTACCTAGTCAACCAAAGTTTGGAAAGATAGTGTGACTATGCACAGTACTCACATGTAGGTAGAACCGAAACTTGTTATGGGAGAACCGTTACACCCATAACTTGTGATTGAGTGTTACTTGATCAATCACATAGTTCTTAAAAGGCAGATGAACCAATTATAAACTTGTTTGGAAGTGTGGTAAATCGGTTTCAAGTGAGTAAGTATTTACAAGAGGAAAGATTTCGACACACTTTGAACACGTGCATTAATGCGTATTTTTTTATTGTTCAAAGATATTCCTTAACATCTAAGAAGGAAGTAAATCCCAAGATCGAATTTAAATAAGTTAAGAATATTTTAATTAAGGTTTTTAATTATATATGGAAAATAAGAACTAGTAATATGCATTTGCTAGTTAAAGATTTTCCAAGGAGATTTCGATCATTAATTTGGACAGTGCATTCTCAGGAATTATGAAAACAGAATTTGGAATAATATTGAATATCTTGAGAATATTTTCGGTTTTGAAAATTCCTTGGTGTCCAAACTTCCTTGTCTATAAATACTTTGAGTTTGCATTTCTAGCAAACCAATCCTTCGTGACAGTAAACTTCCTTTGTTGTCTTATTCCTGGTGAAGCCGCTTATTCGGAGAGGAGAGTAACCTAATTAGGCGAAATATCTTACGGCCACTCAGTTTAAAGTCTTCTTTGGGATTGAGAAGCTCTAGTGCGTACCGTTGGTGGGAAACTAGATAATTGCGGTTTATCTTTAGTTTTCATATTGATTTGATTGACTAACGGTGGTTGAACTTTGATTGCACCTAGTTTGTTTATGCTTGAGAATCTTCTCTTCTGATATAAGATTCACTCAAATTAGTTCAAGGTTTCGACAGGGATCTTTAGACTGTTGTTAGATCTAAAGACGATCTTGTGATAATCCATTGTTAACGGACTCCGTTCTGTGTGTGATTGATCACAAGAGATTCAAGTAGTTGTGTGCAGGTGTTTATTGAAGATCTAAGAAGATTTGAAGACAAAGAAGAGATAAATCTTCTTTAAATCTTTGGTGTGCACAATACTTGTTTCGGTAATAGAGGATCCAACTATAATCGATTTATCCTTGTGGTATTTTGATAGAATAGTTGTGTAGATAGGCATGAATACATTTCCTTGGGATTAGAGGTATTGATTGCAAAATCTTAACGATTACCTTTTGGTGATTGAACATAAGATAGATCTTGGAACCTGGCAAAGGAGTTTATGTTAAGATAAACAGAAGAGACTTTGTGCAACTCATATCACTTGGTTGAAGAGAGTTGATACCAAACAGATTTGTTATTCCTTTACTGTTTGGAATATGAACCAAAGGAATTGGTCCAAGTACGTGACTTGTTTACAGGTTGGAGGTGTGGGAATACAGACGAAACTAGGTGAACTATAGGTTTAGTTGCTTGGTCTCAACTATACGAAGTTGGTTTATTTTGTATAGCGGCTTAATCCTGAGAGTATTCAATTCTGGACTAGGTCCCGGGGTTTTTCTGTATTTGCGATTTTCTCGTTAACAAAATATTGCTGTGTCATTTACTTTATATTTCTGCATTATAATTGTTTTATTATAATTAAAGTAAATTGCACAAACGTTAATTCATATTTATTTGATACGTAATCCTATTGAGTTTGGTTAAGTCCGAACCTTTGTATCAAGTAAACACACTTCGTTGTTGTATTGTCTCGATCTCGTATCCATAGACGATCACACGAAGTGTGAACCGATTTGTTGTATTGTCTCGACTCAGTCCATAGACAATCACTTTCGGAGAAATGACTTATAGGAAGGATTTTTTTTAGCTTGAGGTATATTTGGGTACCCTAGCCTTTTCACTATGGCAATTATAATAATATCGAAGGTAAATTTCAAACCATCAGGGTCGGAGATGAATAAACTCTGATAATAAAATAAGTACATGTGATTTGAAAGGTATATTATGTCTAAGTGACGGACAAAGACCCTTAAGAAATTGATGATTAATCATATATTTTTTTAAAAAAAAAGAGAGGGCAGGGGTGGAGAGGTATAGGGTGTTGTAGAAGAATACATGAATATTCCGATAATTTTTATTATTACTGGAACGTTTGTAAGTGAGTTTCGAGGTTAGTGGTCCGTTGTTAACCACGACAAGTGCTTACATTAGCATTAATTTGTTCACCTAACAAATAGTTATATCGTGCAACAGGTGCACTTGGATTAACTACCACTTCCTCTAGAGTGTTGGTCAATCTGGATATACTAGAAGTCAATAAATTTAAGAAAAAGTAAGTGCGGAGAATAAAATTAAGGCTATATGACTTTTATTATTTACTAAAATTACAAAAATAATTTATGCATGCTTAAATCAAGAGATAATGGAATCATAATGATTGGTGCGCTACACCTAGATGATCACAATGAAATATAAAGACTATACATGAAGCAATTGATATGATACAATACAGTGAGGTCATGGTAAGATTGTAATTGGTTGATTTTTTTCACCTGCTATAGTTAAACATATCTAAACGTGCGCGGATTTGAATAAATGGAAGGGGAAAGCATTCACTTACAAGACAACGGTAAGTGGTATTGCATGGCATGCATCAAAGTAGTAAAAAGGTTAAGTACGAAGAAGACGAGGAACCTTGGTGTACGAAGTGAAAAAAAAAATTAATAGGATATACTATGGTGGGAATGAATGAGGTTTTATTTTTAATAAATGGATGAAAAATACATAAAGACTTTATTAATGCCTTAGAATATACACATGTACAAATTGAATTTGACTGTAAAGGAAGACAAAGATAATGCAGTATTCACAATGATGGGAAAGACAACAACAAAAATTGATGAAATGCACTTCCAGAGAACACGTCGACTACCTAAAACAATGCAATGAGGTCCCGACATATTAATATGCACAATGAACTTGATTATAGAAAGATGTATTGTGAACCCATGTTCATCATATTATTTATTTCGAAATGCAGAGTAACAAGGGAGAAAAGGCACACAGGTGGTTTAATCGAATCAAGGACCATACTTTTTTTTTTTCAAATTGGTAACCCATGAGTCCGATTTAAACAAGAAATATCACAATTTTATGATCCTTAAATTATTCAAACCAGAAGCGTATTATAGGATTTGGATGTTGATACAAAATACCATGTAGCTTTGCAAACGATTGGTACTAAAACACACTTTTTTTTCTTTCAAGTATGAATAACTATTTACATGCAAAACTTCAGGTCGTGATATGAATCATTGTCTACATGTTGCTACATGAATCACTTTGTTTTTTCCAAACAGGCTAGTGTGTTTACTGTTCAAATAATAATTATTGTCTACATGCTCCATATCGCGAAAGAAATGTTACATATACTACCAAAGATAAGGACAATGAGGCATCTAAGAGTGGTAGGTAACGTGTATTAAGTAACGAATATGAAGCAAAACAACCAAACACACCATCCAAAAAGACTCAATTCGGACTGAAAAATAAAGTGGACTCTGATGATGAAGACTGGGTCGCCAATGATTTTATGAAAACTAATCTGAAGAAATAATGGAATAGTTTAGGTATAAGTGTTTCTTTTTAAATTAGGATTCTTACAAGATTTGATTACTCTTTTCAGTATTAGCTTCTACATTAAGGTTCAGTTATTTTTTTATTTTTTTTATTTTAAAGTTAGAATATATTGGGTTATTGTTTAATGAATTTATTTGGAATACTCAATGAATATTATTGATGTTCTTCCCTCAAAAGTTGAAGTGCAATATTTATACTAACAATGCTTATGAAAATCAAGTAACCTTTTTTGGTCTTCGGGTGGTGCTTATTACAGATTTCCAAGTCAATTAATTCCTTGAAAATTATCATAGGAAAATATTCAATTACTTTCCATAGTGTCAAGAGTTGGATGACATCTTTGACCATATTATGGTGGAGTTTTCTGCTTAGTAACTATGTTACATAGGTTCAGGTGTAATCCCAACAGCTTAGACCACCTGTTGCAGTTCAGTCGAGATCCAAATGCTTGCTGCAACCAACACTAATCATATTTAATATATGGTATGAGGGTCAAGTTAATATCTCCAAGTGTTAGTGAACTTGGGATGTAGCAAGGTATACATCTTTGAGTAACTGTTTTCAAGGTACAGGGTCAATACTTCTTACAAGGTCAGTACTTCCAACATTAAATCAGGCTTACTTAGGTGGAAAATCAATGTTCACAATAACCAGTATAGTTTCTCAAGATTCTTGGAAATATGGAAATGCAATACATGATAGATGGTTGCATTAACCTAAATTCAAGCATGAACATGTGGAGAATCAATAATGAAATAGAAAATAGATGGTTGCAGTGCCAATACGTATCACGTATCTGTAATAATTTTTTTATTTTTTTTTACACTTCCGGGGCACATGAACTACAAACTAAAGGTAAGGAGTTAATTCACAACCAACATAACTAGACAAATCTATAGTTTTTGTTACCCCTAGACAAACACAATATCTGGGTTCGATGGATAAGTGTTTAAGAATTTATCGAGTAACTGTTTACCATATGACTTTGTGAAATTCATTAAAATCAAGTTACAAGGTTAGTACTTCCAGCGGAAAAACTGTTTTATCTTAGGTGAAAAAGCAAAATTCACAATAATATATACACGTACATAACACACATATAATTATGGGTTTGATGCGTTGGTTGTAACAAAATTAAGGTTTAAGATCAACCAGACACACTAATTCCAAAATAACTATAAAAAATACAAAAACCTATCAAACAATTACCGTGTATACTTAAGCATAGGCCGTACCAGTAATTAGTACATATAGGTGCTAAAAAATAATAATTACGTACATATAATTTTTTGTGGATTAAATACTAAATATAAGGGCTAAATATATGAAATGTAAGATAAAATTAGGGGATGCTGAAAAAGCAGGGGTATAACAACCACACCCAATATTTCGATTAGAAATCTGTATGGACTAACTCCAATATACTTTCAAGAGAATCAACTAGACTCAATCTTAATAAAGTATATCAAAGAGAAAATAGGCTCAGGATAATTGCACCTGGGGACTGCCAGCACGGGATGCCTTTATATCCTTGAACCAGATTATTTTTGATATAGCCTCATCACTGTCAAAGCTTTACGATCCACAGGAAGTTCTCAACATGAAGCCGTACGGTGCATCAAAGACTCCAAAGTACGATGCAGAGTTATTTTCACGTATCCAGTACCCGACTACGCCATCGGATCTAGTACACATCTACACCTCATCGCATTGTATTCCAAAGCCGACTCTGGCTCTACTGGCCAGACAGAAGTGTAACTGGGGACTGATCATCGCACCCCATTCCAAACAACAATCCAAGATTCAGAAGATGATTCAAAGGATGTCGCTTGGAACAAATTTTTTGAAGACTTGATAGAAATATGTCGGCAACGGAACGCCTCTAAGCTCATCTACTTCACTCAACGGCTCCGGAAGATCTTGCCCATACAAGCTTTCCAAGCATGTCATCATCGCAATCAGAAAGGAAAGATTAGATCTATGATCTAAAGAGTCAGAATAAATACAATTTCGTGCCAGTCAAGGCTCAAGAGTTTAAAGAACATTTAAATTGCAACTCAGCAGTCAAGGCACTAAGCAACTTAAAGTCAAGACCTCTTGCAATTGAGCGCAATAGAGTTTGGTAAATTTTGAAACCCACTAGAGAGGTTAAATACTCATTAGTCAGAACCTTATTACACATTCTGGAGAAGATCGGTGGTACTGTTGGATGGCTACATGCCAAAATAGAAAAAAGCACATACCTTGAGTTCTCCTGGATCGCCTTGCTGCTAATTATAACTATTGGAGATTTCTTTATTGCCATTGATGCATGCTCTGCCACTGCTAACAAGGAACGTCGTTCACACCGAGCTAAATATCCAAGTTTGATCAACTACTCATGGATATTACACTCACAGCTAAAATACGAAGACAAGATTAACTTACCTTTCCGCTGACATTGGCACCCATGTGATAGAGCTGCTGACAATGACGAAGATGAGCTGGTTGCTGCAGGAAAAAGCACGGAGCCGTACGAACAACAAAAAACAGAAGAGGGTCAATATCCCTTTTCATACGAACGAAGTTTCTAGAGTTCGAATAGAAGAAGTATTCCTTATTGCTCCATGAACGGGAGTAGATGGTTGGGCGCACCGTACTCATACCCATAGCTGAACTAGCAACACGCTACTACGAAGGCCACTGGCCGCATGATCCCGCTGCTGAAGGCCGATTATAATTTTCCTGGTAATATCCACCTACTTTGTCTTTTCAATTTTAAATTCTTCTGGTACCATCTAGTGCTTGCCCGCAACAATGTCACTATTACATGCTAAGCAAGGGACTTAATGTTGATGGTGGTTTTTAGTATAAGGGGAAAACTGTAAAAATCTGCCCACCTGACCCAGCATCAGTAGTAGACCTTGATATGTCTATATTTCTCAAGGAATTTGAAGAAAATATCAGAATCTGATGAGTGCCTATGTCTCTCTTCATATTATATTGAAACTCAAGATCCTAGATGAATTGTTCACTAGTATAAAGCCTAATGAGTATTTAAGCTCCTAGTTGCATTACCCACTAATGCCGGAGCCTGTATTTAATGCGTTGTCATCCAGCAAAGGAACAAAAACCATTTCAAAGTGATGAGTGCATAAACCCTTTCACTTACATATGTATTGAGGAATTCAACATATTTGTGAAATATATCCAGAATGGTGCGTGAAGCAATAATCCCAGATATTCTATAAATTTTAACCTATGGAATTATTCGCTAATGCATTGCATGCCTAGTATTTTCCCATGCTATGTTCCCAGCCGAACTCTCAACATTGACATGACATGATGATTAAATGTTCACTCTCAGCAGAGTAACATGAGTCTCCCGAAGTGTTAGTATTGAGATCTGTATGGAAGTACCCACATGGGATGAATCACTCTCTGATAAAGAGAATATCGTATCGACGCGCTTTTAAGTTAGCTCGATCTAACATGCTTAAATTCCTTAAGGAAAATACAGACTGTCCATATCAGTCTCAAAAATAATCACGGCCACACGATTTGTCCTCGCGATTTAACAAGCCTAGACTACTCCTAGCAGAACTAGGCAATCACCATAGTGACCACCACCGGGCCCACCAGTGCCCTAGTCGATCGAGTCCTATTTTGATTATTTACAAGTGTTTCAAACGCCGACCCAAACATGGGTGTTCACGCTGTATAAAAACAATCTCAAACGAGCTAAGACCGGAAAAAACGGTCTCAAAATCTATCACATCCGTCCAACTTAGCCGGCCTAGTTGGACGGCTTACATCGCATCTCGGGCGATCAAATAAGTACCAACGTACTCATCGTCGTCCCAACTTCTCCCTTGGTTGATCGACCTATCCGCGGCAAGTACAGAGAGCATCAAATCACTTGCTCAAAGTAGCGTGAACGCACTATTTGAAAAACCCTAAAATTGATTTGCGGCAACACATTACTTCCGCAAAACAATCACAATAACCCATCTTCGCCAGCTGATTTGAGTGGCTTAGATCTAATTTTAGATGGCCCAGGAGATGTCAACATGCTCACCAGCAACCCATCTTTGCACATGGTCAATCGACCTGTTCTAAATAACACTGAGTGCCTCGAATCGCTCGCCCAAAAGAGGGTTGGCCGCGCGTCCCCTAAACCTTAAATTGCATCAACGATAATGTACAACTGCCGAAAATCATCTCGTCCATCTAACTTCTCCAGCCTAGTTGGATGGTGTAGATTTATTTTTAGAAAACTAACAAAGTAGCATTTTAATTACCGGCCATCCCTCCTCCACATGGAGCGATCGACCAAGTGACAACTCGACCATATGGTCCTCAAATGATCACCCAAAGATGGTCGGTCATGCTCCTTTTAAAACGCTCAATCCGTGACTGATTCGATCGAGCTCAAAAAACAACGATGCTTCTAGTACATCGATTATTTTTAGCTGATTACTTAAAAGCGATGCTTCTTACACATCGATTATAAGCGATGTTTTATAAATATTGGTTTCACAAATAATTTATTATTTGACCTAAAAACATTGTGTGCTGCTTTCAGCAATGAGTCCCACGACTCGACCTACTTACTCGAGACATCAAACATGTCACAAATTGGGGGATGCTCACTGGGGTATTAGTCTGGAGGTTTATAGCGTGCGGCGTGCAACGCGTCCATTACGAGAACGTGTCAGGGAAGAACGGACGGTTAACAACAATGAGATAGTGGGCGAAGGCGTGATCAGTTTTCCCTCATAGTGGAAACGTGGTAATCACCGCTCTTTACACAACTCTACTTCTCCATTGCCTAATCACCTCAACATGACTTGTATAAATATGTTTTTCAACCTATTCAAACACAGAACACAAGTGTTATCAACACAAGTGTTATCAACACAAGTAGACAGAAACCATTTTCTGAGACAATTCATAAACAACCACACCTTCATAATTCAACATTCTGATCTTAAACACCCTCTTCGCTTCCCTCCCTAAGATCAACCCTTCTCATTCACTTTCTGACCGAATTGAATCTGGAATGGCCATTTCTTGGTTTAGGCCAGTGTCTTACAGATTGATCTCTCGAATCTAAAAGTACTCTCGTGCAGTGCATTTGTTTAGGGTACTAATTCGTTTCTCATCAACACACCCAAATTTACCAAAAACAACGGAACCAGTTTTTATCGTCAAACAACTGGCGACCACAGTGGGAGATTGGTCTCTCGGTTGCAAAAACTTATTTCTCCTATCCTGTTTTCCATTTCCTAAATTTCTCAATATAGTTGATCTTAGAAATGGTTCAGAAACCATCAATCCCAATTTTACTTCTCCCACCACTGACAATAGTTCACATGTTATTCCTGAATCCTTTCTTTCATTCAAAACCCTCGTCGAGGCTATGGAGTCTCAATAATTAACAACTATTCATATTTGATGAAAATCCTGAATGATATTGTCAGGAATCAAGATACTATTGTCAAGACGCATGATGGAGTATTTGTGCTTTTAAAAGTCCTCACGAATCAACTATGAAAGGGAAAAACGCATATTCATTCTGAAAAAAATGCCACCAACAATTCATTTTGGATCAATACTGATGATAGTAGTCCTTCTTCCAAGACTCATATTCCTATTCCTGGTGAGAAAGATGAATCCTATGGTCACGTCGAATGGAAACGCTTCCACCAACCTAACGTGTCTGCTTATGAAGATCGAGAGATATTTCCTCAAACTCAGAAAGAAGACTCGTGGGATTTATCACGTTCTCATCAGAGTCCTCGTAATGAAAAGGTGATTTCTTTATGTGCGTACTTCCTGGAAAATATCAATTCCCATATTGCATAAGAAATTGCTAAGAGATCCGCTGCTGCTTTACTCAGTCGATCTGAACCATCCTAGAATGAAGAAACTCGCAAAGATGTTCAGTAAAGCAAGCGTCCTTCCAATAAAAAATCCAACCTCCAGATAATCGCTAGTGAGGTTGGGAAGAGAATGCATGATAGGGGTAGAATACACCTCGATTTACTATCTATTGGTTATGCTTTCTTTGCTATTTTTCTTGTAAATTATGTATTTTATGCGTGTTTTGATTTTTATAGGTACTTTGGAGTCATGCGGAAGAAAAGAAGAAAAAACTGTCCAAATCAAGTTAAAAAGGCGAAAAGACCATTTCACAGGTGAGTGATATTGGTAGCCTGGACAAGGATAAGGGGTAACCCACATAAGTACTAAAGGCACCATGGCAGAAACTCAGGGCAACCAGTATGGGTGATCTCTATCCCTGGGGTGTAACCATCCAACCCTAAATTGAGAGATTTACTTCTCTCAATCATTATTACATTTTTCTGAAATTAAGAAAGGGCTGATGTTGCTATGTCACCTGAAATAACAGAGAGGAGATTGAGATCCGAGAGAAGATCGAGATGGAGTATTGTTGTTGTTGAACAACACAGAGAGAGTGAAATTGAGAGATGAAGATGATTCTTTACTATTGAGGACAGTGGATATGTTGTTGGATCTGTGATAAAATCATGGAGGAAATTAGTGGTGAATTGATGAATTCAAGAGTAACAGCGAGACAAAGGAAATGGGTTTGTGATAATGCCGAAATTGAGCTCAAATTCAGGGTTTTATGAGATTCCATTCAAAGAACTAGGGTTGATAAATTATGGGTTTCGATTGGTGAGTGTGTTTGATGGATGAAATTGTAGGAAGAAGATTAACTGGATTCGAATGTGAATCTGAGATAGAAGAGTGGGTGTTGTTTCTGTGGTTGTTGGTGGTCTTTTGAGATTGAGAAAAAATAAAATGGGTATCTGGAGGTTCTGTAATTATGATAAAGGAATTAAAATAGATGCAGTGGCTTGTAATGACCTGCAGGGGGTAGCTGAGTTATATCATATGCTGCTGTTGTTCTTAATCTGAAATGGAATCTGGTAGTGGGTTCTGATGAAATGGTGGAGGAATTTGTTGATGGACTAGAATTGCAGATTATGGTGGATTAGAGAGAAGCCACAGGAATGAATGCAGGTGGTGCTAAGATAATGCAGCTGCAGCTGGTGTTAGTAATGACAGAGGCTTCTCAAGATTGCAGGAAATGGGAATTGATGTTGTTACTCTTGGTGCAATGAAGAATTAAAGAATAACTGAAGTCGAGTATGTTGCTCTGCAGTGATGGGTGAATGTGCAGCTGATTATGGCAGTGGTGGTGGGTTTGGAATGAGCTGAGATGGTGTTGTTGTAGTTATTAACGGTGCTGCAATGGATTACAATAAAGAGCAGAAGCAATGGTTGGATGGGTTGAGCTGGTACTGCGAAGGTGTGGTTGCAATTGAAGTGATTTGATATGGGTGTGGTTGTATGCTATGACTGCGTTTGGCTAAGCAAGGAAAGGAATGAGTTGATGCGCAAGAAGTGATGTTTCAGCTGTAGTCATGTGGTATGAGGACATGGAGATGCTAATGGTTGTGACATTGGGATCTGTAGGTGCACTAGTGAAGTTCGTATGTTGTTGAAGCTAAGAAGAATGGAATGTGTGACTTGAATTGAACTGAAGTGCAGGGAAGACTTGATTTTTATGAATTGAGAAGGTATTGGTAACTGTTTTGGGTTCGAGAGAGGTTGAGCTTGATTGAAGAACTAAAGAAAGCTGGTGCTGCTTTTGGATCGATTGGGTATCCAGAGAATAGGGCCTGGTGGATAGTGCAGATGGAGTTGAAGCAATTGCAGGCATGAATTGTTGCTGAGTTTGTGTTGCTGCATTCGAGAAGCTGTTACTGTGGATAAATGAGTGCTTGGAAGTGTAAATGAATGATTAAATGGTGAATGATTTTTACACAGAAGGATCTAAAATAAAAGTCCTGGATCGGTCAAAAATAGAGAACACTCGGTCGGAATCGGAGTACGGCGAGTTGACTCACCGGTACAGGTATCTGACTCAGATGAATTTGAACCTATTCTGGCTGGGATTCACTCATGGGCTTGGCATTGATATCGAACTCTTTGGAGTTGGTCGAGATTTAGAAATCAGATATAAAAAGCTTATTAACAGGCAATTTGGGAGATATCTAATCTTTATCTTCTACTTTTGTTTTCTAGGGTTTACAACATAATAGATTTTCTCTTTATTCTTTTTATGAACTCCCATGCCATGAGTACTTAATTTTATTATTGGTTATGGATTAGTTGGATTTCACATAATATGATTCCTTGTTTAATATATTAGTTTTGTCTCAATATAATCTTTTATGTTTCACCATTAATATTGTTATATGATTTGAATGCTTATTTGGTCGAGTCTAGAATCGATTGAGTTTGTTTTCATATCTATTGCTAGATTAGGGTTTGTTATACGTAAAAGTGATAGATTCCTGATTACAAGTAGCATAAATATGGTTATAGCTTGTAGTGATGCATTCTTATAATCATATGTGAACCATAACCTCTGTTAAATCGGATTAGTGATTTTACACGTTCGATTGCTTTGATTGGCCTGATTTCATAGAACTTAATGCATCTAGGAAATTAAACTTGATTAGTGCTTTTACACGTTAGGTTGTTCTCTTAGATAAAACACATACTCGCATCTTTTAATGTGTTTGTTGATGACAAGAGGAAATTAGCGGGATATACTTGCGATCAAGGTATTCTAGGGCCATTGATAAAAAGGAAATTAAATATCAATTCTAGTTATTATGACAAGAGCATGTTAGTGAATTAAAACGAAATCCTTAGCCAATTCTTTCACATCTTTGAATCTATTTGTTTACTTTTCTTTATTTGCTTTCATATTGTTTTACTTTACAAAAATCAGAAAACCCCCCGTGTTACTTATAGGAAACCAAAACATCTTGACAACCTAGTCCTCTCTGTGGGAACGATC
The DNA here is from genome assembly GCA_023529315.1 of Papaver bracteatum. Taxonomy (NCBI): domain Eukaryota; kingdom Viridiplantae; phylum Streptophyta; class Magnoliopsida; order Ranunculales; family Papaveraceae; genus Papaver; species Papaver bracteatum. Next base: position 2,494,413 of record JAJJWX010001659.1, read on the forward strand.
CTTTCTTACCCTTGCTTTATTATATATTTTGAGTAGTAAGAAAGTGTAATTTATTTTTGACGCCTACGACAGCGATCAAATTTTGGCGCCGTTGCCGGGGAGGTAGCGGTTGTCACTTGTTCTTGTTCTTGGTTTTTTTTTTTTTTTTTTTTAGTTTTTTTTTTGATTTATTTTCTCGTTTTTAACCTTGGTTTGAGAATCTTATTTCAGGTACTTGTTTCTCATGGACGGAGCATATTGGAGCAATCAATACGGATTTCAACCTCAACAACATGACAACTATCACACTTATGGGGAGTACAATCAAAACCAATCCTTTGGTTATGGTCAATACTCCACGTACCCTTTTAGTTGTTCACATACATTCCAACCTTCTTATGGTGGTTATGTAAGTGAGCAACCACAAAGAGGGGATGATACTTGTGCTTCTATTCATATTTCTTCTAGTTTGGTATATGAAATGCAACAATTTATGGTTAGCATGGAGTCAGTTTGTAGACAACCAAGCATGGAACTAGTTTCATCGACCTAATGTGCTCATAGTATGTTTGGCCCAATTTCTGATCGTAGTTATGATCATTCACCCATTCAAAGGGAAGATAATTGGCCTATCAATACTGAGGTAAGTAATTCTACTTTTTCTTTGTCGAACGAGCTTTACCAACAAATGGAACGCTATTTTCAAAATTTGGATGGATCACTCCAAGAGCTTCAAAAAGGTGTTTCCAATTTAAGACAAGGCATTGAAGAATACAAAGAGGACGTGCAAAATTCTGCGAAAGACCAATCTTTGGGAAGTGGTATCCAATCTTATGTTAACTATGATAGTGATGATGACTATGAAAATACATCGCTAGAACCAATTTATGGTGACATCCCCGAGGAGTGTACAATGGAGTCTTTTTGCGATCAAGGTGACGTTGAAAAGGAATATGATGACACTAGTGTAGCTAACTCAAGCATTGATGTTTATAACGATCAAGAACCTATTCAAAAGTTAGAGCTTGAGGATGATGCAATGAGTATTCTAAAAAAGTTCCTTATGGTGAGACTTGAATCCGCAGTGGAGTATGTGCCTTATAATGAAAATGAGTATGTTGAGAATGAGATCGTTATGACCAATATTGTGGAAGACCCAATTGAGCTTGCATATGATTGTAATGATGATTTTGATGCCGAGATTTTGGTTAAGGCAGAAACGGCCGAAGAATGGTTGCAAGGTTTGATAGAGGACCATGATATACAAGAGGTGAATAATTCACTTGAGTTTTTCAAGGATGAAGAGGATTCCGTGATACAAGAGATTGTGCAAGGTTTGTCTAACCCTTTGCATGTTGTTTCTTATCCTTTACCTCTTATTGATTTGAATGTATGTGCTTCGAAAGCATTGTTGAATGATTTTGTTTCTCGGTATCCGCCATTAGAGATACTTGATTCTCATACTATGCAGGTTATGGAACAAGAAACCATGGAAGTACCCGACTTCTATATTATTTATAAACTTCCAAGTGTGGACAAAAATAAGTGTGGGGGAAACTTTTATCGGTTAATATCTTCATTTCTGTTTTATATTACTAATATGTGTGCGAAGCTAGTGTTTGCAAAACAGGTGCTATGGGTGGATCCCCAACTTTTCCGATTATTGGTGTATGGAGATTTCGTCCTGCAAGTCGGGCTAACGACTTTAAACCAAGCGCTAAATGGAAGGCAACCCACTGGTTTTGTGTATCTATCTCTATCTTTTTATTTTTTTTAGTCTTTTATCTTTATTTTCTTATTTTGGATATTTGCATATCAAAACTCCAACTTTTAGAGATTTTTGAACAATCTAGAATAAACACTAGCCTTTCTAAGTAGATGGAATTTTTTTTCTTGGCGGTGAGGTATATATATTGGCTGAGTTGGGATTAGATGCCAACTAAATAGCTTGTTTAGTGTTTATTCTCTATTGTTCAGAAATAGATATGAGTTGGAGTATCCGTTTTTTTTATCATGCATTTTATTTTCTTATTGTGTGTATATATCATGTTATGAATTTCCCATCTTGAAATTTACTTTGAATGACTAAATTTTACACTGAGGACAATGTAAAGTTTAAGTGTGGGGGAGTGTTCTCATATACAGTTTTTAGCCTTTTTAGTTTTCCCTTGTTTCATAAAAAAAAACAAAAATAGAAAAATAGAAAAAAAAAGATAAAAATTGTTTTATAAACTCTGAAATATAGAGACTTGTGCCTTTAGGATGACACTATCAATCTAAATGGATAGAACCATATTGGCTAGGGAGTTGAGGAACCCATTAACTAAAAGGATATAATTATTAAAATGTTAGAAATAATATGATAGTTGTTACCATATCTCGGAATATCACCATATCACGTTCTATTTTAATTTTTCCATATTTATCTATTGTTCTCTAAGTGATTTGGTGGGTCACTAAACATCGAATTGTTATTACTGCTAGGATGAAATAGAGTGATTGAGTTTACTGCTTTATAAACTCCGAAATATAGATACTTGTGCCTTTAGGATGACACTATCAATCTAAATGGATGGAACCATATTGGCTGGGGAGTTGAGGAACCCATTAAATAAAAGGACATAATTATTAAAATGTTAGAAATAATATGATAGTTGTTACCATATCTCGGAATATCACCATATCACGTTCTATTTTTGTTTTTCCATATTTATCTATTGTTCTCTAAGTGATTTGGTGGGTCACTAAACATCGAATTGTTATTACTGCTAGTATAAAATAGAGTGATTGAGTTGCTAAAAAAAAGAGGAAATAAAAGAAGAAATAAAAAAAAAAAAAAAAAAAAAAAAAATTAGACCGACCAATTAGACCAATCAGAATAAAACTGACACTTGGATAGAAATATGTGTGTGTTCTCCCTGTCTCCGTCGCCTAAACAAGCGTGGAATGCATGATCCAAGGGAATTACCATGTAATCTGCTGACAAGAGGCATGCACTTGGATTCAAAAGATCTAATCATGTTGTCTGGAAAATAAAAATAAAAAAGTGAAAAACAAAAAAAATAAAGAAAAGATAATAATTATTGTTTAATAAAGTAGACTCCTGGTCCCTTGTATATGCCAGTTGAGTTGATGTAGAATTAAGATTGTTGACTGCTGGTTCCCTTGTATATGCCAGTTGTGTTGACACTAGAATTCAGACCAATAGATCAATCCAATAGGATGTATAGGTTCATCTTGGCGGTGACCTTCAGACAGATATGGGAAACACCGATCACTTGTTAACTTTCGCAAACATCTACCTCTATATCCATCTTGTTAATCTTTTAATTGTGATTGTGGTTAGTCAGATTCCGAGTATTGTGGTTTGTTCAACTTTATGAATAGAGCTTAATTTACATATATATTAATTTGGATTCGCATCTGGGTACCTCCTCCAATAGCCATTTTGGATTCGTTCATAGATTTGTCACAGGTAGCTGGAGTTGGAAATATAGGTTTTCTAGGTAGACCTCTTGTAAACCTTCACGAGACTATAACTCGTCCACTAGGGACACCTAGGGGTTCAAAGGCTTGTTATTTATGCTAAAAGTGACCGTAGCCTCGACGAGACGGAGTTGTATGTATGTTTTAGAATTATTTTGTTTTATTTGCTCGAGGACTAGCAAAGTCTAAGTGTGGGGGAATTTGATAGGGGTAGAATATACCTCAATTTACTATCTATTGGTTATGCTTTCTTTGCTATTTTTCTTGTAAATTATGTATTTTATACATGTTTTGAGTTTTATAGGTACTTTGGAGTCATGCAGAAGAAAAGAAGAAGAAACTATCCAAATCAAGTTTAAAAGGCGAAAAGGCCATTTCACGGGCGAGTGATATTGTGAGCCTGGCCAAGGATAAGGGGTAACCCACAAATGTGCTAAAAGCACCATGGCAGAAACTCAGGACAACCAGTATGGGTGATCTCTATCCCTGGGGTGTAACCATCCAACCCTAAATTGAGAGATTTACTTCTCTCAATAATTCATTTTTATTACATTTTTATGAAATTGAGAAAGGGATGTTGTTGCTATGTCACCTGAAATAACAGAGAGAAGATTGATATCCCAGAGAAGATCGAGATGGAGTATTTTTGTTGTTGAACAACACAGAGAGAGTGAAATTGAGAGATGAAGATGATTCGTTACTGTTGAGGACAGTGGATATGTTATTGGATTTGTGATGAAATCATGGAGGAAATTGGTGGTGAATTGATGAATTCAAGAGTAACAGCGAGACAAAGGAAATGGGTTTGTGATAATGCCAAAATTGAGCTCAAATTCAGGGTTTTCTGAGATTCCATTCGAAGAACTAGGGTTGATAAATTATGGTTTCGATTGGTGAGTGTGTTTGATGGATGAAATTGCAGGAAGAAGATTAACTGGATTCGAATGTGAATCTGAGATAGAAGAGTGGGTGTTTTTGCTGTGGTTGTTGGTGGTCTGTTGAGATTGAGAAAAAAGCAAATGGGTATCTGGAGGTTCTGTAGTTGTGATAAAGGAATTAAAATAGATGCAGTGGCTTGTAATGACCTGCAGGGGGTAGCTGAGTTATATCATATGCTGCTGTTGTTCTTGATCTGAAATGGAATCTGGTAGTGGGTTATGATGAAATGATGGAGGAATTAGTTGATGGACTGGAATTGTAGATTATGGTGGATTAGAGAGAATCTACAGGAATGAATGCAGGTGGTGCTAAGATAATGCAGCTGCAGCTGGTGTTGGTAATGACAGAGGCTTCTCAAGATTGCAGGAAATGGGAATTGATGTTGTTACTCTTGGTGCAATGAGGAATTAAAGAAGAACTGAAGTCGAGTATGTTGCTCTGCAGTGATGGGTGAATGTGCAGCTGATTATGGCAGTGGTGGTGGTGGAATGAATGGCTTGGTATGAGCTGAGATGGTGTTGTTATAGTTATTAACGGTGCTACAATGGATTACAATAAAGAGCAGAAGCAATGGTTGGATGGGTTGAGCTGGTACTTCAAAGGTGTGGTTGCAATTGAAGTGATTTGATACAGGTGTGGTTGTATGATGTGACTGCGTTTGGCTAAGAAAGGAAAGGAATGAGTTGATGCGCAAGAAGTGATGTTGCATCTGTAGTCAGGTGGTATGAGGACATGGAGATGCTAATGGTTGTGATATTGGGACCTGTAGGTGCACTAGTAAAGTTCATGTGATGTTGAAGCTAAGAAGAATGGAATGTGTGACTTGAATTGAACTGCAGTGCATGGAAGACTTGATATTTATGAATTGAGAAGGTATTAGTTACTCTTTTGGGTTCGAGAGAGGTTGAGCTTGATTTAATAACTAAAGAAAGCTGGTGCTGCTTTTGGCTCGACTAGGTATGCAGAGAATAGGGCCTGGTGGATAGTGCAGCTGGAGTTGAAGCAATTGCAAGCACGAATTGTTGTTGAGTTTGTGTTGCTGCATTCGAGAAGCTGTTACTGTGGATAGATGAGTGCTTGGAAGTGTAAATGAATGATTGAATGGCGAATGATTTTTACACAGAAGGAGCTGAAATAAAAGGCCTGGATCGGTCAGAAATAGAGAACACTCGGTCAGAATCGGAGTATGGCGAGTTGACTCACCGGTCCAGGTATCTGACTCAGATGAATTTGGACCTATTCTGGCTGGGCTTCACTCATGGGCTTGGCATTGATATCGAACTCTTTGGAGTTGGTCGAGATTTAGAAATCATATATAAAAAGCTTATTAACAGGAAGTTTGGGAGTTATCTAATCTTTATCTTCTACTTTTGTTTTCTAGGGTTTACAACATGATAGATTTTCTTTTTATTCTTGTTATGAACTCCTATGCCATGAGTACTTAATTTTATTATTGTTTATGGATTAGTTGGATTTCACATAATATGATTCCTTGTTTAATATATTAGTTTTGTCTCAATATTATCGTTTATGTTTCACCATTAATATTGTTATATGATTTGAATGCTTGTTTGGTCGAGTCTAGAATCGATTGAGTTTGTTTTCATATCTATTGCTAGATTAGGGTTTGTTATACGTAAAAGTGATAGATTCCTAATTACAAGTAGCATAAATATGGTTATAGATTGTAGTGATGTATCCTTATAATCATATGTGAACCATAACCTTTGTTAAATCGGATTAGTGCTTTTACACGTTCGATTGCTTTGATTGGCCTGATTTCATAGAACTTAATGCATCTAGGGAATTAAACTTGATTAGTGCTTTTACATGTTAGGTTGTTCTCTTAGATAGAACTCATACTCGCATCTTTTAATGTGTTTGTTGATGACAAGAGGAAATTATTGGGATATACTTGCGATCAAGGTATTCTAGGGCCATTGATAAAATAGAGATTAAATATCAATTCTAGTTATTATGACATGAGCATGTTAGTGAATGAAAACGAAATCCTTAGCCAATGCTTTCACATCTTTGAATCTATTTGTTTACTTTTATTTATTTTCTTTCATATTGTTTTACTTTACAAAAATCAGAAAACCCCCCGTGTTACTTATAGGAAACCAAAACATCTTGACAACCTAGTCCTCTCTGTGGGAACGATCCTTTTTACCCTTGCTTCATTATATATTTTGAGTAGTAAGAAAGTGTAATTTATTTTTGACGCCTACGAAAACGATCAATGCATCTGGGGAACGACTATCAACAACCCAAATGTGCGGTACTAGCGCAGGAAACAACTCAAACCCAAAAAGCTGTGACTAAGACGCCTGCACAGCAACAAGAAACTGGAGAGGCTGCTCTAATTTTCCTGTTTACAATTGAAGAGGTAATCGAAATCCTTGAAGAGTGGATTCAAGATGGAATCATCAAGCTACCTCCTACCAGACGTCCTCCAACCGAAGAAGAAATGGCAAATCCAAAATATTACCGTTACCATAGGTTTGTCCATCACCCCACCAACGATTGCAACAAATTGAAGCGCATTTTCAAAGAGAAGGTGGATGCAGGATAACTTCAACTAAGCATTGAAGGAGTGCACATAGATCCTCTTCCGGCTAGGAGTTGCATAGTTTCTGGGGACTCCATCCATGAAACCGTACATTCCATGATGGAGCATTCATGCAAGCAACAATATGAGAGTTTCCGCACGTATGGAATCAGGGAGGAGCTGCTTCACCAAAAATAAAGAAGGAAGCCTAAACTTACATGCATGATTTATCAAAGCCCGTCTATGTTCATGGTCGTGGCCGACCAAGGTTCGTGCTCGTAGTTGCCACTCTTTCATTTCAAGATCCATGCCCATAACCACCATTCGTCACTGCCAAGGTTTGTGACTGTAGTCATAAGTCGTCCCTGTCAAGAATCTTGATCATGGCCATCCAAGATCCAGCCAACTTATTTTGTACATAGTCATGAACATGGATGCAAGAGGGTGATACCCTCACCATGGTCAACCCATCGACCATACATGATAGAACCACGTAAACTGGGGACTGAGGCTCAACATGAAATTCCTTCGCCATTAGTCAAGGACTTCTTCAACACAAGAGAGACGGTCAATCAAGAAGCATGTAATTTGTAAGGGGAAATCAAAATGAAGGTTGGTCGAATCCTTAACCATTATTGTTATCTCCCCTATTATGAATCACCGGAGAGAGCGTTGCATGCGTTGAGATGTTACAATAGAAATGGTATTCTTTCCCATGAGGAGAAAACACGACTTTTAGGCCAGCACTATTTGTGTGTCGTCTTCCCATCTTCCATATAGTATCGCCTCTGAAGAATGGGAAGAACTCATTTTTCGAAATCAAGGGTTAAGGGTGCTCTTACTGGAGTTCTCTCCAGAACAAGACGCTTCAACGCTCTCTCTCAAGAAGCCTCTTCAACGCTTTCTCTCCAGAAGACGCTTCAACGCACGCTATCTCTTGAAGCCGCTTCAACGCTCTCTCCAGAAGAAGATGATTCAACGCACGCTCTTTCCAAAAGACGGTTCAATGCACGCTCTCTCCTGAATCCGTTTCAACGCTCTCTCCAGAAGAATCCACTTTAACGCACGCTCTTTCCAGAAGACGCTTCAACGCACGCTCTCTCCTGAATATGCTTCAACGCTCTCTCCAGAAGAAGACACTTCAACGCTCTTTCCCAAGAAGCCGCTTCAACGCAAACTCTCCCAAATACTCTTCAATGCACGCTCTCTCCTGAAGCCGCTTCAATGCTCTATACATAAAAAGCCGCTTCAACGTACGCTCTCTCCAGAAGACGCTTCATAGCACGCTATCTCCAGAAGCCACTTCAACGTACGCTCTCTCTTAAAGCCGCTTCAATGCTCTCTCCAGAAGAAGCCGCTTCAACGCATGCTCTTTCCTGAAGCCTCTTCAACGCTCTCTCCAGAAGAAGCCACTTCAATGCTCTCTCTGCTGAAGCCGCTTCAACGCTCTCTCCAGAAGAATCCACTTCAATGCTCTTTCTCAAGAGTTCGCTTCAACGCTCTCTCTTCAGAAGCTGATTCAACGCATGTTATCTCTTAAAGATGCTTCAACGCTCTCTCCATAAGAAGCCGCTTCAACGCTCTCTCTCTCCGAAAGCCGCTTCAACGCACGCTCTCTCCTGAAGTAGCTTCAACGGTTTCTCCAAAAGAAACTGCTTCAATGCTCTCTGCAGAAGCCGCTTTAAGGCACACTCTCTCTTGAAGCCGCTTCAATGCTCTCTCCCGAAGCCGCTTCATCACTCTCTTCCGGAGCGGCTTCAGTGCTATCTCCAGAAGACAAAGCCACTTTAATTCCTTAGCAGGCCACACAGACCAACTGCATCATGTATGCCACATCACCAACAAAATTAGAATCGGTGTTTCTAGATTTCCAATTTCCTATGAAAGGGGTGCATGAGATGCCAAAAGTTTGGATACAATACATATCTATCAAAGAAAACTCTGATCAACAAGTGACGAATCCAAAGGAGTGCCGCCTTCATCAATTCGTCAACTACCTTACCAGGAAATGCAATGGAAGTACGTCTTTCAAGAGAAAATTGGCTTAGGATAATTACACCTGGGGACTTCCAGCATGGGATGCCTTCACGTCCCTCAACCAGGTTATTTCTAATATATAGCATCATCACTGTCAAAGCTTTATGATCCGCAGGAAGTTTTCAACATGAAGCCGTACAATGCATCAAAGACTCCAAAGTACGCCGCATAGTTATTTTCACGTATCCGGACACGCTATCGGATCTAATACACATCTATACCTCACCGTATTGTATTCCCAATCCGACTCTAGCTCTAGTGGCCAGACAAAAGTATAACTTGGGACTGATCATCGCATCCCATTTCATACAATAATCCAAGATTCAGAAGATGATTTAAAGGCTGTCGCTTGGAGATTCCTTGAAGACTTGATAGCAACATGTCGGCAATGGGACACCTCTCATCTCATCTACTTCACTCAACGGCTCCGGAAGATCTTTCCCATACAAGGTTTCCAAGCATGTCATCATCGCAATCAGAAAGGAAAGAAAAGGTATATGAGCTAAAGAGTCAGAATAAATACAATTTTGTACTAGTCAAGGCTCAAGAGTTTAAAGAACATTTAAATTGCAACTCAGCAGTCAAGGAACTAAGCAACTTCAAGTCAAGGCCTCTTGCAATTGAGCGCAATGGAGTTTGGAAAATTTCGAAACCCACTAGACAGGTTAGATACTCATTAGTCAGAACCTTATTACATGTTCTGGAGAAGATTGGTGGTACCGTTGGATGGCTACATGCGCAAAATAAAAAAGAACACCTACTTTGAGTTCTCCTGGATCGCCTTGTTGCTGATTATAATTATTGGAGATTTCTTTATTGCCGTTGTGGCTCGCTCTTCCACTGCTAACAAGGAACGTCGTTCACACCGAGCTAAATATCCAAGTTTGATCAAATACTCATGGATATTACACTCACATCTAAAATACGAAAACAAGATGAGCTTACCTTGCCGCTGACGATTGGCATACTTGTGATGGAGCTATTGACAGTGACAAAGATGAGCCGGCAGCTGCAGGATAAAGCACAGAACCAAACGAACAACAAAAAACAGAAGAGGGTCAATACCCCTTTTCATACGAACGAAGTTTCTAGAGTTCGAACATAAGAAGTATTCCCTCTTGATCCATGAATGGGAGTAGATGAATGGGCGCACCGCACACATACCCATAGCACAGCTAGCAACACACTACTACGAAGACCATTGGAAGCATGATCCCGCTGCTAGAGGCCGATTATAATTTTCCTGTTAATATCCACTTGCTTCGTCTTTTCTATTTTAAATTCGTCTGTTACAATCTAATGCTTACCCCGAAACAATATCACTGTAACATGCTAAGCAGGGGACTTAATGTTGATGGTGGTTTTTAGTATAAGGCAAAAACTGTAAAAATATGCCTTCCTGACCCAGCATCAGTAGTAGACCTTGATATGTCTATATTCCGCAAGGAATTTGAAGAATATATCAGAATCTGATGAGTGCCTATGTCTCTCTTCATATTATATTGAAACTTAAGCTCCTAGATGAATTGTTCACTAGTATAGAGCCTAATGAGTATTTAAACTCCTAGTTGCATTACCCACTAATGTCGAAGCCTGTATTTAATGCGTTGTCATCCTGCAAAGGAACACAAACCATTTGAAGCAACAATCCCAGATATTCTGTAAATTTTAACCTATGGCATTATTCACTAATGCATTTCCTGCCAAGTATTTTCCCATGCTATGTTCCCAGCCGAACTATCAATATTGACATGACATGACAATTAAATGTTTACTCTCAGCAAAGTAGCATGAGTCTCCCGAAGTGTTAGTATTGAGATCTGCATGGAAGTACCCACATGGGCTGCATCACTCTCTGATAAACATAATATTGTATCGATGCACTTTTAAGTTAGCTATATCGAACACGCTTAAATTCCTTAAGAAAAATCCAGACTTTCCATATCAGTCTCAAAAATAATCACGGCCACACGATTTGGCCGCGCGATTTAACAAGTCTAGACTACTCCTAGCAGAGATAGGCAATCACCATAGTGACCATCGGCGGGCCCACCAATTCCCTAGTCAATCATGTCTTATTTTTCTTATTCACGAGTGCTTCAAACGCCAACCCAAACATGGGTGTTCGCTCTGTATAAAAACAATATCAAACGAGCTAAGACCGGAAAAAACGGTCTCAAAATCCATCACATCCGTCCAACTTAGCCGGCCTAGTTGGACGGCTAATTAGATCGCATCTCGGACGATCAAAGAGGTACCAACGTGTCCACCGTCGGCCCAACTTTTCCCTTGGTCGATCTACCTATCCGCGGCAAGTCCATAGAGTATCAAATCACTTTCCCAAAGTAGCGTGAACGCACTATTTGAAAAACCCTAAAATTGTTTTGCGACAACACATTACTGCCGCAAAACAATCACAACAACCCATCTTCGCCAGCTGATTTGAGTGCCTTAGATTTAATTTCAGATGGCCCAGGAGATGTCAACATGCTCATCGGTAACCCATCTTTGTACATGGTCGATTGAACTGTTCGAACTAACACTTAGTGCCTCGAATCGCTCTCCAAAAAGAGGGTTGGATGCGCGGCCCCTAAACCTTAAATTGCGTCAACGACAATGTACAACTGCCGCAAATCATCTCGTCCATCCAACTTCGCTAGCCTAGTTGGATGGTGTAGATTTATTTTTAGAAAACTAGCAAAGTAACATTGTAATCACCGGCCATCCCTCCTCCACAGGGATCGATCGACCAAGTGACAGCTCGGCCATAATGTCCTCAAACGATCACCCAAAGATGGTCGGTCATGCTCCTTTTAAGACGCTCAATCTGTGACTGATTCGATCGAGCTCAAAAAACAGCAATGCTTCTAATACATCGATTATTTTCAGCTGCTTACTTAAAAGCGATGCTTCTTACCCATCGATTATAAGCGATGTTTTATAAATATTGGTTTCACAAATAATTTGTAATTTGACCTAAAAGAACTGTGTGCTTCTTTTAGCAATGAGTCCCACGACTTGACCCACTTACTCGAGACATCAAATATGTCACAAACTGGGGGATGCTCACTGGGGTATTGGTCTGGCAGTTTACAACGTGCGGCGTGCAATGCGTCCATTACAAGAATGTATCAGAGAAGAACGGACGATTAATAACAATGAGATAGTGGGTGAAGGCGTGACCAGTTTTCCCCTATAGTGGAAACATGGTGATCACCGCTCTTTACACAACTCCACTTCTCCATTGACTAATCACCTCCACTTCTTACGAGATCAGGGGTACTCGAATATGACTTGTATAAATAGGTTTTTCAACCTATTCAAACACATAACACAAGTGTTATCAACACAAGTAGCCATAAACCATTTTCCGAGACAAGTCATAAACAACCACACCTTCATAATTCAACATTCTGATCTCAAACACCTTCTTCGCTTCCCTCCCTAAGATCAACCCTTCTCCTTCACTTTGTGACCGAATAGAATCTGGAACGACCATTTCTTGGTTTATGCCAGAGTCTTACAGATTGATCTATCGAATCTAAAAGTACTCCCGTGCAGTGCATTTATTTAGGGTATTAATTCGTTTCTCATCAACACACCCAAAGTTACCAAAAACAACAGAACCATTTTTTACCCTCAAACACCAAGTTCATCTTTACTCGTGACGAAAGTCATGTTGATTATTTTAATAACTTGAAAATCGCTTTGATGAAAATAGTTTCTGGATAACAACTATTATAATATCCTCTAAGAAAGTTTCAATGATTGAAATGAGAGTTTAGATCAAGTAATCATGTTTGGATATAAACATAATGTGTTCTCACATTTGTGTAAAAGTCCAAAACCTGGCGGTTGTTGGAAATCCGGGTAAGTATGCGTACCCGTACGCATACTGGCGGAAAGTTCACGTCCGTGAATTTTTGCTGGAGTTTGGAAGTGAAAACAAACTCAATCCGGTCACTTAAGTATGCGTACCCGTTCGCATACCTAAGAAGGTTACTTTCTAAAATCGGTTTGTTCATGAACTAAAACATTTATATAATAAGGAATGCAATCTTTGCAAACTGTGGATATAATATTCATGAATTGATTCGAGTGAATCAAAATCGATTTTGCTTCGATTGTGTCTTGTATACTTCTATGAGATCTAAGCAATTGAACAACTCTTTAACTAGTTCATTTGAGTCACTTGAACTAGTTATGGTGAAGATGAATAAGGTTGATATGAAAGTGCTCATACGGCTAACCATTGGTTAAGTATTGTTGAACCAACTAGGTGTACACGTTTAGGTTTTGTGTATAACAAGCTAAGTTTGATTTAATAGTTGAAAGATATTAGCTTGAATCTAATCAGGTTTTCATCTAACGATGAATATTGAATGCTTTGTTACCAAGGTAACTCAGATTGCAAACCCAGATTTGAAATCTATATAAAGGAGAACTCTAGCAACTGGGAAACCTAATTACCACACCTCCTGTGTGATACTAGTTGAATAAGCTAGAGTCGATTCTCCTTTAACCTTAGGATTTTCACGAAAACCTGTAGGTTAACGACTTAAAGACTTCATTGGGAGTGTGAAGCCAGAGCCAACAATTTTCTATGTATTTGCGTGATCTGATCTTGCTGCTTTTTTATCGTGATTGAGTACAATCATAAGATTAGCTTGAGATTTATATCTCCGATAGGCAAGATAGAAAAATAGTCACAAACACCTTCGTCTCATCGTTTGTGTTTCCAAAATATCTTGTTTCGTTAATCGATTAAGATTATTGTGAGGTGATTGATAATACTAGGATGTTCTTCGGGAATATAAGTCTGGGTTATCAATTGGTTCTTATTCACCTTGATTTATCAAAAGATGGAACAAAAACTCATAGGTATATCTGTGGGAGACAGATTTATCTATTCAATATACTTTTCTTTGTGAGACAGATTTGTTTATCAAGTCTTCGTCTTTGGGTCGTAGAAACTCTTAGTTGTGGGTGAGATTATCTAAGAGAATCAAGTGTGTAGTATCCTGTTGGGATCAGAGACGTAAGGAATGCAATTGTACCTTGAATCAGTGTGAGATTGATTAGGGTTCAACTACATCCCAGACCGAAGTTAGCTTTGTAGTAGGCTAGTGTCAGTAGCGTCTTAATACAGCGTGGTTTTCAAATCTGGACTAGGTCCCGTTTTTTTTTTTTGCATTTTTTTGCATTTGCGGTTTCCTCGTTAACAAAACTTCTGGTGTCCGTGTTATTTCTTTTCCGCATTATATTTTGTTATATAATTGAAATACCATAGGTTGTGCGTTGTATAATTGGAAAATCCAACTATACAACGCAAATATAATTGCCAATTATATTTTGTTATATAATTGGAAAATCCAACCTTTGGTTGTTGATTGAAATTGATTGATCCTTGAACATTGGTCTTTGGTACCGTTCAAGTTATTTTTCTTGTATTCAATAAAGCTCGCAAATTCCTATTTGTTTGATTGCGGATTGAATCTAGAAATTGAGATATAACTTTTTGATATACTTTTTATTAAGATTGAGTCTGACTGTCAAGTTGATTCTCTTGAAAGTGTATTGGAGTTAGTCCATATAGATTGCTAAGCGAAAGATTGGGTGTGGTTGTTGTACCCCCGCTTTTTCACTTTTATTCTTAACAAGAGATTATGTAACTTGATTTATTTTTTGTTCATGTAGTTACCATTTGTAATCTACAAGAATGTTACAATTATTGAGTCTTACCGTAAATAGGGTTGTCTATAACATTTTAAAGTCTAAGGACAAACTTCCACCATTTTTTATTTAATTATAAATAAATGGGAAAACATGCATGCAAAAACGACAATTAAATTAATTAAACAATTAGTCTATTTATTCTTGCATATCAAAAGCTATTGGGAGTTCAAAAAATTAATATTTTAATTAAAAAAATTAGAATAACACCCTTGAAAGAAAGAAAATAAAAACGGCGTAACAGTTGGTGCAATTGTTAAAGAGAATTGTATATCAATGTGCAATATCTTCAAAAAACAGTAAGCATTCAAATTAGTTACTTATACTAAATTATTAGATAATTAGAAAAACAAAATTATTTGCGTTAGAATCTTATCTTCTAACGAAAATTGATTACATATGGGCTAAACTGTTATTGAAAATATAAAACTGTACTTAAACGTTATCCATTGTTGATATAGCAAGCCTTATAAATTAGCATGAATAAAAGGGGATATATATACAAATATGACATGCCATTGAAATTAAGTTGTACGTTGAGATCACCAGCCTTAAATTAACAAGGACAAAAGGTTAACCCCTTATTAGCTCCTATGTAATACACTAATACTTACAATTGAATGTTGGAAATATATAATTTAGCTTGGATTTCTAAAAGCCTCCGTGCTATAAACTTATTGGTATTATATGGTAAAGATGGTTAGCAACTTGACAAAAAAAGTATTGGGATTCAAATATAAGAAATTTTACCAAAGCTTAACTAACTTAGAATATTTTAATTTTTTTGATGCTCAAACGAATATTTCCTATTTTGAGAGTAAGAATTTTTTTTGAAGAATATTTGGCAGACATACTTTCGAGGTCTATCAACATTTGATAACCATTATAAGTTTTAATCATCATCCATATATCTTTATAATAATGACTATAAACCAGAACTAACCAAAAATCAAAGATGAGAACATCTACACTATCAATGTGATCTGGATCGTCCGGCTTCAATAACCCGTGATTTCAAGATGAAAAAGGATCATCTGATGAAATAAATTAAAGAAGAAACTTCTTTGGGTAAAATTGTTGAATTGGATATGTGTACTTGGTATTGAATTTCAAAACATCAATTACCCAAAGATAAAGGTTGCAGGAAACAAATCACCATGTGTGAGAAAGAATAACGAATTAAAGGTTAACCAAAGATATAGGATGATCGTATGTTTTCGGATGAAGATAGATATCCAATTTATCATTGGCATAATGATGGAAAAGACCTAATTGTCTGTAAATGACATTGAAAAACCACACATAGGATGTTTCGGTGTGTGAATAATAAAATAACTAATAATTGCGATGGACGTCTCAATTTTACTATATAAGTTGGTAAAGCATTTTAAGTTTTTAGTTTTTACCTGCCTTTTTTTGTTGGGTTTTGAATGATCTTCAACATTATACATATATGACTTTGAATGGATATATTGGAACACTACTTGAATGAATAATATAAGTCATATATGTGGGTTCATAAATTTTATATAACTTCAAATTTTGTTTTAAAGAGCAATAAGGTTTATGAGTACTCCATATGATGAATCGATAAATTTGTGAATAACATCTTTAGTTCGTTTTATCTACGTGAAGTTACATCTTTGGTTATTTCTATGTACATAATCACGTGTCCCAAACATGCATGTTAATTTTTATCATTGTCGCTATTATTAAACACATAATTGAATTCTGGATTTGGTATGAATAATACAATATAAAAACTCAATACAATTGTTTAAGAAAATTGTATATCAATGATCATATTTGGTTTAAAGAAAATAATCAAATTTGGTCAAGCGATTACATATATATATTCAAACCATGCTTGCATGTTCTAATTTGTTAGGTAAAAAAGCTTAGCATCATCCATGTAACTCACATTATACTTTGACTGCCATAAACTTTCATTGGTGATGTTTACGTTTAATCGGTGGTCACATTCAATTATCTTGGAACCAACGAATGAAAAGCGCATCAAGAAGTTTTTTGGAATTCATCAATGGTGATACCTAGATAAAATAAACCATACTATGTATTAGTGGGGTTACCTGGATAACACAAACATATTAATGATATTTTAAAGTATTTTCACGGAACATACTAAGCTAAAAATCCGGTGTTAAATACCGAAAACTACGCGACATAACTCTAATTAGAGGCTGAATCGGGGTTGTAAAATTGTATTTTTGAAGTAAAGTACCACCAATTTATTTTTTCATACAGTTGAATTCGTTTTTTCATGCAGTTGACCAATTTAAGCAAGTTTTGTATCATTCTTTAAGTACATTGAAATATGTTTTGTAGACAAGAAGTTCACCTAATTCGTTGCTCTCTTATCGTTATCACCATTACACACTATACTAAACTAAATTATAGTTGCAGACATGGATCCATTTGTTCTTTTGATTTTTCTATTTCGGTCTTCAGTAAAGAGGATTGGTTTTAAAACTAATCATGGATCAATATTAATAAAATTAAATCGAGTGATTAATAATTTTGTTCAAGATATATTTTTGCTGGAATCGTGTGTCTAAATATAAACTGATTCTATCGGTACTTATGTAATTAGGTGTTTACTGATGTTATAGAAGTATGGGTATCTGGAATGATATAAGTTATCTATTATACACTTAACTAAGTTGTAGTGTTTTTTTTTTTTAATGTATTGTCCCAAAAAAAATAAAGTAGTACACTTAAGACTATAAGGAGAGTTGATCCGGGTCCATAAGGCCCCGGTGATACCTAGTATTATATTAAAAAAACCAAACAATAAAAGAAGATAAAAGAAAGAATTGAAATTGAACTTTGATATTCAAAAAATGATGTTTAAAAATGATAAAATAAATATATATTATGTAAATAAAAGAAGCGGTTTAGTTTCTATGTCGTAGGGTACAATATACCACATTTAATGCATATCTCAAGAGGTGGCTATGCAATGTAGTCTTTTGAAGATAATACGAATACTGTAGTTGATACGTTATGTAATTAGATCCATAGCAAACACCCAACTTTAGAATGGGGCCCTTTAAGTGCTTCCTTTAATTGTACTATATTTTATTATTACCTCTGTTGTGTAATTGTAATTTTATAATCACAATATAACCTTCGTTGTGTAATTGTAATTTTATCATCACAAAAGGGAGTTTAACTAAACAATTTCTAGTTATAAAGATGATAATGAAACAAATAGTTAATGAAAAAGTAAATCATAATACCACTTCAAAGAAGGTATAGATCTTAAGAAAAAATAAGAAAAAGTAAAAACATAATAATACTTCAAAAAAGCATTGATACTAAATCAAAATAAGAAGAAGGCATGTATTGCTAATGTCTCTAATTTATATTGATCCATCAAGGTTGGGTTGTGTAAGATGTAAGTATTGAATATCTTGCAATGAGTTTTGAGCCTAAGAATTTAGTGGGAATAATCATTGACTTTGGAAATATCTCTATGTTATAGTGAATGAAAAGATGAAACCAACAAGCTAAGAATCATCCAATTCCGATGTATAACGAAGACTTGAATAACCTTATAGCAGAAAAGAAGAACCTTAGAATAAATAGGGATTATTGTAATCACAGGTTCTGTAACTATCAAAGAAAAAGATAGCTTACACTGCTTCACGATCTCGATCTCCAAGTAAAGTCTTCAAAATCTCACTCTTGTCCGTGAAGAACAGAGATGTGGAAAATACCTTATGCAACACACACAATTTTCCAAGGGATGGTTTGTGGAGTTATGCTAAGTTTCTTAAAATTCAAGCTACATTGTCTAGGAAAGGAAATATTAAAAACTTGACTCAATAGGCATAAAGTTACGTTTTTGCGTTTTTTTCATGAACTGTACTGCTAAAAGTTCGTGTACTGTTTCATATTCACAAATTTAACCTTTAGCCACACTTTCTTTTTTCCAGTTTTGGTGTTTCACTTATAATGCATAAACCTTGGATTTGATAGATCAAGATATATTTAGAATATTTTTAGTTGAACTTTTGAGGTAAAATTAATTAGGTTATGTAACTATAAACCCTAAATATTGAGGAGCATCTTCCAAATAGAATTAACCTTCTCTCAAAAGATTTTCAAGAGCATCTTTTAAAGAGAATTAACGTTCTGCTATAAGATTTACAAAAGAAATTCCTAAAGAAAATCGGTGTTCTGCAAGGAGTTTTATAAGTGCATGAATATAAATGAAGCAAGGTATTACATCTAATATGAATTTTAGTAGTAGGTAATTGGTGTAATAACTTAAATTAATGGGTGTTCAATCTGGACTAGATCCCAGGTTTTCTACGAAATTGTAGTTTTCTCGTTAACAAAATTTATGGTATCCGTGTTATTTATTTTCCGCATTATATTGTTTTATGTTTATATTAAAATATCACATGTTGTACGACAATAAACCTAGATAGTTTTGGCACAACTGTAAAAAACCTACTAGACTCATTCTTGTTAAATTCGTATCTTAAATATAAATAACAAGAGTTGTTTTTATTGGAATTTGGTTCTAATACAATTCGGGTACATACTAAGTTTACATTGTTAAATAATCGTGTATAGAATTTCAGAACTGAACGTATAGATTGTACAAGGATTGTACATATACGTTTATGAACGAAAAACTTGGTGGTGTGCTATGTACCCTTTCATTTTCATCACATCTCAGGAGAATTCTCTTATATAGGTTCCCGAACTCAAAACACAAAACTTCTCAAAGAATTTCTCTAAATTAGGTTCGCGAACTCAAAGTTTGCCTTATATTTTGATAACTACATGCTTATTGATTCATTTGTTAACCCTCAATTGATTGAAAGTTATTAGTTGTAAAATACCAAAACAAAACCTTACAAACTCAGGCATGAATTAAGCCTTGATATTTTCATTCACAATTATGATATTTCTCAAGCTTAGTTACAAGTTCTAGACAAGTGAGTGCTTGGAAGTCGAAACATTACTATATTTAGCAAGATGTTAATCCGTGATATGACCTTCTTGATATAACATTCTTTAACTACTAAAGTCCTCGACTTTCTACAACCGATAAATTCATAAATGTAAGCTAGTTCAAAAAGAAAGACCAATCTTCGTTACATACCTTGATGAAGTTTCTTCAAATTGATTCTTCGCGTGATCTTTTATTCTTCGCGTGATCTTCAATTCTTCACTCGTCTTCATTAACTAGGAAAATCAATCATAAGACTCTACTACCTAATCTATTCCAAGCAGGAACTGACTTTAGCAGGCTAAATTAAAAAACAACTTTGACAGCTAAAATATGACAACATACTTGACATACCAAGGTATATAAGTTCAACTGAGCATTCAGTGTCACCAGAGAAAAATCATTAGATATAAATGTTAATTTTGGAAGAAAAAAATCACCCAAAATATCCGGCGTTATTCAATAAAGCATCGGATGTTGGACACATTATCTTTTTTTTTTTTTTTTGAAGCATGTATATATTAAAAAAGGAACTAAATAGAGATTACACGGGGGAAAGTAGTTCCCATAGAGTAGTTATTCATCGTTAATTAACTTTATTTTCTTTATATATATATATCAGTAATTAAAAAGAAAATTGCACAATTATATTGAATTTCATATCTTTTGCCTGTTTGATGTCTCTACTGTTCTTTTGCTCGATGAGTCTTTTTACATACTCCCTCCATCCCACTATTAGTTGGCCTATTTAATTTTAGATTTTTTCCCATGATAGATGACCTATATCACTAAAAAATGAGACATTTTTAAAATTTTCCTTTTAATCGATTATTGTTAGTATAAGAAATATGCATAATTTGATAGGCATGTTTATATTCGTTACGTGGGCGTTTTAAAATGCTTTTCAATGGTATGAAGTTTGCGATCATCCGTGGTGTAGTTGGAGAGATAAATCATTTCAAAATTTTACTAGTTATTATCCATAAGAGTATAATTGTAAAAAATACTTAAATGAACTCTTTTCCCTTCTTTGCCTTAAAGAATTGTGCAAACTTGAATTAGATCATCCAATAGTAAGACAGGGGGAGTAAGTTTTTTTTTTTTTTTTTTTTTTGTTGTTGTTAATAAGGAACCTTTTCAATAATGGGATTTCAAGGTTACAATGAGTTTAAGATCTAAAATAAACGAATACAAAGTAACAAGAATATACCGAAAGAGTACAATACCGAGAAATCCAACAAGAGAAAGAGAAGGATTACCAGAGTAAGACAAATACAAGTATGAATAAGATCCGATTAAATCTAAAGAATGATGGTTTTTCTCGGAATTAAATTCCAACCATTTAGTTTGTTTTTCTTCTTTAGAAAGAAATGCTCCCAAAGTAGGAGTGATTTGCTCAAATCTCTTATTGCTATTTGATGAAGATTCCATCGTCAAAAAGACCACCTATGGAGATTCCGTCTCCGGATAACTTGATGATGAAGATTCCTTCACCGTAGACAACCAAGATAAAGATTTCGTCGTTGGAGAGCATCACTATTGATCTTAAAACCCAACCCAATAACCAAGAATCATCATTAAAGCGAAGATAAACCTCAAAAAAGTAGATAAAACCACCAAAATGGTGTAGATAAGTAGAAAACATAATAAAACCAAACTAATCTACTAACTAGCCTAGAAAGCAAGGAAAAATGAAAAAATTTGCTCAGATCTAGTCCAAAAATGGACTAGAAAATGATTGTTTTTGATGGTTTTGTCGGAGAAGAAGAAAGAATGAGAGAGGAGAGAGAAGAATAAATTTACATTAAATAAGTAAGATATATAGTAAGATCTCCCAATATGATCCCGTTAAAAGTTAAAAAAGAAAAAAGTAGAATACAAGAAAAATTTAGTAAGAAATCATCCGAAGGAAAGAAAAATAAAAAAACATATGGTGGAGAAAATAGAAATTTTGGTATTTTTGGCCACGGTTTCTGACGTGACATAACTGCAAACAATTAGCAAAACCTACCAAAGAGTATTTGGGTATTTTTCTTAGTTCCAAATAAAGTATCCTAATGAAATTGGTACGCACGCGCATTCGTGCAGTTTATGCTAATCCCAGTAGACTAACCCGATAACTATTGGTCAGCATTTGAACTAACTTTCACTGTTTTCATTTATCATCTTTTAAGGTGTTGTCTGGTCATGGTTAGCAGGTATTGCTAGTTGAACTCTGATCTTTCTATCTGTTTAAAGGTTCTCTTCCAAAGGTTATCCCATTCAAAGGTTTGACGCAAGTATCGAAATGATAAAGATGCATTTGGTATGCTCCGACAAAGCAACAACCACAGCTTTCAGAAACTTTGATCTTTCGTCGCTTTTCACTTGGATAAAGGCTAAAGTTGATTACAAGGATCAAGCTCAACTTATTCGAATGAATCATCTTTCTCGCTGGATAGGTGGCAAGTGGTTTTTGTTATGCTCACCACGTATTCGAACAAAGGGTTGTAAGTGTTCTTTATATAGAGATGGTTTCACCTTAATTACATCTTATCCCTGGCTCTCTCACTTGGGGTTTTATTCACTTTCCTATTGTTTAATCATGTCTACTAGAAAATCTATAGGATAGGTATCTGATCTAATATAAAGAATCAAAAATACCAACTTAGATGGGGATGATCAGACCAGAAGAGTTATCAGGTTCCCTCATATCAAATTACAACCAACCATGAAGAAATGGAATGTCAGTCTTATGGGCAAAGTGATATGTGAATTTCCTATGGGCACCGATAAAGTGGAGCTTGAGCTTACGATGGCTTGGGGACATGGTCATTTTCAGATACGACGACATGATACTAATATGTTTATTTTTAGATTTTATGACTGGAATAGTTATAATGCAGTGCTGGAAGGGGGTCCTTGGACTGTTGATGGTTACTTGATGATTTGGAATACTTCTATTGACCCAGAAAAACTGGATTTTGCAACTCAGCAATTCTGGATTGACATTAAGAAATTGCCACCTGAATTTCTTAATGTTGAAGTGGAAAATCAAATTGCAAGCATTCTCAGTAACCCTCTCAAGCTCATTCCAGAAGATGGTAATCCTACTGATACTAATGCTGTAAGTGTTCTTATCGACTTTAACATTTTCAATCCCATGTTACGGGGTTTAATGACAAAGAATGCATCTAAAATCACACAATAGATTCCCATTTATTTTCACGACAACCTAAAAACCTTTGTCCTGTTTGCCTCATCTTAGCTCATAATGATACTGAATGTTCAGAGAAAGCTAATGATGTGCAGACTATTGCTAGTTATATCTTCAAATTCAGAGAGGATTTTGGTGAGGTTATTGATCCCAGGGCTAACAATCCTAAGTATAAACAGGGTGAAACAATTTACATTGCTCCTATAAAGTCTAGAAGTAAAAAGAGACAGGAAAAGAAACCGTTTCAAATCCCAGAAGATAGTGGTTTGGGAAGATTCACACGCCACACTCCCAAAATCAGTCTCTTAATATTTGTGATTCTAAAACCACAGTTGCAGAGTACATATACCATTCTACTCGTAGGTGGAGAATTGACAAGTTACAGGAAATATGTTCGCCGAATCAACTTCAGTACATCACTCATATTTTTATCCCACCTCAACCTGCTACAGATCAGTTAAGATGGTCGCTTACTTGCAATGGAATATTCACCGTTAATTCTACATACAGAGCAATTCTTCAACAACAACACCATCAGCATATCACACCTCAACAACAACACATGTGGCTAATGATTTAGCACACTGAAGTTCCTTTTAAATGTCAGTTGTTTCTTTGGAAACTCGCTAAGAACATTCTTCCAGTGGAAGCCAAATTCCAGCAGTGTAGCAGTCCTCAAGACATTGAATGTGTGCAATGTTTGAATGGAGTGGAAATAAGCCAACATTTATTCTTTCACTGTTCTTTGGCTCAGGTAGTTTGGTATAATCTATCTACCGCCATCTTACAAGATGTTATTGCTTATGAATATGTCTCGCAATGGATACAATCCTGGACTGATAAACATGCTTTACTCTCTAGGAGGCGCAACAACCTCAGAAATATAGCTATCATAACCATGTGGTTTCTATGGAAGAGCAGATGCTTGAAACTGTTTGAAGGGAAAACTCAGTCTCCAGCCATCATTACTCATCAGATTTTTCTATTCTTTTCTAATCATAACATTCGCATTCATAATAATCATAGTGAGCATACACATATTAGAACCCAGTTCAACCTCAGTCATAGCATTAGCTGGCAGAAACCTCCATCTGATTGGCTTAAGTTAAATTTTGATGTCTCTCTTCTTCCGGACTCTAACTTTGCTGGATTTTCTCTTGTTATCCGCAATCATATAGGAGCGTTCATGGAAGCCGTGGCCTGGACAAGGACTGTAAGAGATATTGATCAAGCTGAAGTGCTGGCTGTGACGTCGGTTTTACAGTGGCTTAAGGCGAATGGTTTATGTAGAATTATTGTAGAAGGTGATAATCAATCAGTTCTCGAAGCAGTTAATAAGGTGCAAAAAGCTTCTTTGCGATGGGAAGATCAAGCGTTATTATCTGAATGTATAAACTGTTTTCTGATTTTAGGAGATGTTCAGTTGAAGTTTGTGAATAGGCAATGCAATCAAGCAGCAGCTGCCCTAGCCAAGTATGCCAGGTTACATAACTGTAATAGCAACTGGCAAGATCATCCCCCAGACGTCCTTTACCCTTATCTTCAAAAGGATATACTTTCTCAACATCAGTAATTCTCTGGTGGTAGTGACTTTTGTAACTGTTTGTCTTGGTGTCTTCTGCGTCCTAGTTTGGTGTGCTAGACTTTTCTTTGTTTCTTTGTTCAGTTGTGTAATATGGGTGAATCAATAAAAGGATGTTTTTCAAAAAAAAAAAAAAACTATTGGTCAGCAAAAATTGTATTAAGCGGCGATTTCAACACCGAGTCCAATAAAGTCGGAGTTTAAAGTTGTGGTCTCAATACAACGGAAACCAACTGAAAAGACCTGATTTCCCGCCATAATTTCATTGCACTCCAATTTCAACAAAAACAAGCATTTTCCCACCACCGAAATCATCATCAACAATTCACAGAGACTACCAAATTTCTATCTGTTTTCAATGTCGTCAACAGCAGCAAACGCATCGCGGCGGCTTCGGTTCTTAAAAACACTGCCGGAAAACAAAACATGTGTAGACTGTTCACAAAAGAATCCGCAATGGGCATCAATCACTTATGGTGTATTCATGTGTCTTGATTGTTCAGGTAAGCATCGTGGTCTCGGTGTTCATCTTAGTTTCGTTCGTTCAGTGACAATGGATTCATGGTCTGAGAAACACCTCAATAAAATGGAAGCCAATCATGGTGGTAATCAAGCTTTAAATAAATTTCTTTCAGCTCGTGGTATTCCTAAAGAAACAGATATTGCTGTTAAATATAACACCCGCTCGGCTTCGCTTTTTCGTGATAAAATTGAAGCGCTGTCGGATAATAAAGCATGGATTGAACCACCAATTAGCCAAGAATCAATTTCTCCAGGTTCTGGAAAACCGCCAAAACATAATGGGAATTCTGATCAGAAATTCGGAAATTCTGATAGTTGGGGCTGGGATGGGTGGGACGATAATAAAAACCATGGGAATAATAACCCAATGAAGAGAAATCAAACTTTTGGGGATTTTAGAGGTAATGGACCAAATAAGTCTTTCTCTTGTGAAGATTTACATGGTAAATTACAGGAATCAGGTTCGAATAAAGATTACTACTTCTCTAGAATGGTTGCTCAGAATGAAGGGAAACCAGAAGGAATTCCACCTTCACAAGGTGGAAAATATGTTGGGTTTGGGTCTAATAATGGCGTGGCACCAAGAATGAATAGGACCTATTCACATGGTGATATTATTTTGGACACTGTTTCAGCATTTTCTGAGGTAACATTGAATATTTTTCTCTGTTTTTCTCTTTATAATGAGGGCCTAAAATGAGACTCTGATTTGGTTTCACTTGCTTTTGTTTGAAATATTGTTGGTTGTTGGTTTGTTATTGGGTTTCAATGACCTGTGAACATCTGCGACAAGCATTTCTTCACACTAATTTTTGACCCATGCGGCCGTACATGAGGATGCCCATAAATTGACATGGCATCAGAGCGTTTCCCCAAACAAACGGTTCACACATGAAAATGTGTGTTGCGAACAGTCAGGCATGCACGGTGGAAGGATCCTGGCCGGGTCATTTCACACTTTGCGAAACCGGCTTGGTGCAATACCGCAAATTGAAGTTTAGTTTTACTCGATCTGGCAACATTGATTAATATGTAAAAGCTTAGTACTCCTTTTTCATATTTTTTTGAAAATACATTTTCCCTTCACATTATGAGGTCCGAATTATGAAAGATTAGCTGGTCTGAGGACATGTAATGTAAGAATCCTGGATAACTCCACACTTTGTCAATTCGGCTTTGAGGTGGATGGGCTGACCGCTAATTGACAACGTATTCTTGATACTTGGAAGTTTTTTGCTTGATCAAGCAGCATTGACGAATGTGTAAAAAGCTTATTACATAGTTTCGTTCCCACTATGAGGATCTGAATTATCTGTTTCTTTCCTTTTGCTTAGTTCTGTACAGTTTTCTGTGGGATTGACATAGAATCTTTATGAATGCCAGGGATTAGACCGGTTATCGCTGGTTGCATCGACTGCTGTACAGTCTGCAGCTAATGCAGTCCAAGCAGGGACCAAGGAATTCACCTCCAAGGTATTCCTATTTACAATCTAACTGCATATGTTTTGTGTAAGAATCGATCGGTATTAATGTTATATCCATGTCTAATTGGTTGATATGATTCCTTAGAATACAATCTTGAGAGAGAGTATCTGTGTGAATTGTGATAAAAAAATTCTCTGTATTTTCAGGTGTTATTAAACTGAGTCGAGTCGGAAACTTTAATAGCGATAGAAGGTGTGTATCAGACGAAAAGATGAATGAGACAGTGAATAGTGTAGCTTATAAAACCACTAAAATTTGACAGAAGACGTGGGGAACATGAGAGATGTAATGGCGATGGCTTCTCAGAAAGTAGTTGAGTTTTCATTAGATGACGAAAATAATAGCACGAGCTCATCCGAATTCTCCACTGCTCGCAGAATGACAGCAACTTTTGATAGTAATAGTTATGATAGTAGACAACAACTATAACTTCATCAATATCATTATGAAGATAGTAGTAAAAGCAAAGATTCATCACCTCTCAATGAATGGGATGATTGGGAATTATATAGCCCAGTATTTGCAACTACTGCATGCTAGTTAAGGAGGTTGCTACCGAATTGTTTGTTGTTGTCCTCTTCTTTTTTCTTTTGGTACTTAATTTTGCGCAAGATAGGTAGTAGAATTTACTCCACTTGCACCTGTTTACTTGAATTTTATTACATTAGATGGGCTCATAAATGAAACAAGTCCATTTTTTTCCCTCCTATTTCCCTCTCGAATGTATGAGAAATTAAAGCATTTAACATAAGAGTTAATTAAAGCATTTAACATAAGAGTTAATTAGTGTTTGAGTCCTAGATTTTAGTACCTTTTAGTGTTTGGGTCCTAAATTTGTCCGTTATAAAGTTTGGGTCGTTGACCCGTTAGTCAACTAATTCTATCAACAGTTTTGGCCAAACTGTTCGTTAAGGTTAGATACTTAACTATCTTTTTTTTTTAATCTAGTTTTTGATTTTTCCTCCATTTTTCCTGAGAAGAGAAACTTGTCTCCTTTGATTAGAACTTGAAGGTCACCGGCTACTAATCTTAACTTTGTTCATTCGGCACCAACTCATTATTTTTCCGGATCATAACAAGTACTGCTTTTTTTTTTTAGACACATTCCGCGGGCTAGAAGCCCAGAAACAAGAAAAACAGAAGAAAAAAACAAACAGAAGAAAACATAAAACAAAGGGAAAAAGCACTAAGTCTAATTTCTCCTCTTCTTCCTCCTCTGATAAACTTGTTGCAACTTATCAGCTGCAAGGATTTCTCTGAAATCAGTAGTGAACTCATCTCGTCTAATTTCAACCCAAGGTCTTCCCAAATAGAGCCCAGCTAGGTAATCAGCATCCCTATTAGTCTCTTTGTAGCAGAAAGAAACTCTCCACTTAACAAATCTCTGCTTTAGCTGCTTAATTTGCCTCCAAATTTGCAGAACATTATGAGGAATCTCAGACTTCTCATTAGTAAGCAAATTATAAACTGTCATGGAATCAACAGCAAGGTGGACTTTAAAATGATTCTTCTGAATAGAAAGCTGTAAACCCATTTCAGCTCCCTGTAGCTCATGAGCAAGAACAGAAATAATAGGACTTTCACCACTAGCAGCACCAATAAATTCAGCTGTATAATCCCTGATAATAGCTCCAAAACCCCAAGTAGAAATTGATTTAGCTCCATTAGTATTAATCATAACTTCATCTGCATCAGGATACAGCCAAGTACAAGATATAAACTCAGGAACAACAAAAGTGCAATCCACATTCCAGGTCAACATGAATCTTCTGGTATTAGGGTTGTTGATAGTTAAGGGGCACCTCAATTACTAAGGGGTATCTAATTGCTAAGGGCCACCTTCTTTGTTATTTGGATCTTGTGGTTATTCGCGCCCCAAGAATTGCTTTTTACACCCAAATTGATAAAGGGACTTCCGTACAGGATAAGGGGCACCTCATCTTCAACCTTTTGAAATCCAGTTATGGCGGGAAACTAAGGAACAAAATTGGGTTTCGGTTTTGGAGGTGTTAGAAGTCGATTCAATAAATTTGGTTTTTGTTGGGTCGACTCAATTCATCTAGACAGGGATGGTATGTGCTTTAGAATCGGTTAAAATTGTTTGTAAAATCATCTGGTTGATGAAAACAGCAAGAACAGTTTTAGCGGGAAAAGAAAGTTCTTGCCTGGCGAACTTTGGTTGAAGATTCAAGCATGATTCCGTGAGACTAAAGGTGCGGAATTGTTTGGGTATTTTCCTTTAGGGCCTAACAGAGTTGGTAAGGTGTTCGTTTGACGGTGAAGTGGCTAGAATTGGCTAGTTAATTAACGGGTTGGAAACATGAGAGTATGTGGGAAGTTGAGGTATTCACGGGATTTGGAGGAGATTCAATGTGTTTTGTGCGTGCATGGAAGACTCTAAATGACTGTTGGATCGTGTAGAAGATAAATAAGGAAGCCGGGACACTGCAGACGCGACTGGGAGAAGAAAAAAAGAAAAAAATATTCTCGAAATATTTTCTTTCTTTACGAGTTAAAGAGGATTATATGGAGTGAATGAGAGAGATTCGATGGGTCATTGGCTATAAATATGTTGTTGGGGACTCATAGAAGGGTTATCGAGAGTAGGGGGACAAGAATCAAGAGTTGTAGAGAGCAACTTCTCTCTGCTGCAGAGAAGAAGAAGAAGAAGAACAGACTACACTTGTAGTTCGTCGTTTTAAACTGTCATAGTTCTTTCCCATGAACGACAGTTTTCATGTGAGTAAAACATTTGTTTTCTGTAATAAACAACACTAGCAACAGTTTTGGAATTTCATTGTAACGGTGGCCTTTGTAACACCGTTGAAGCGTTGCAAACAAGTTGTATTATTAGTTTTCTTTAATAAAAACACCATTTGAGCCATAAATTATATTTTTGAGTGTGTTTTTATCATGAGAAGCTAGACCCCTACACTGGGTCGACGGAGGAAGTGAATTTTATACATGGGTGAATTTGTTTTATTTTCTATATGACTTTGCACTTGTTTTGAATTTATTTATGATTCGATTAAATTAGTTGTGATTCAATTAGATAGGTTATGCTTTGTTTAGATAATCTATGCTTAGGGGATACAATTAATATTTTGAGGATCTACTATGGCAAAAAAATAAGAGTCGGTGTTGTTTTGTTTAATGAGCTTAAATTGTTGAGAATAAGTAAATTGAACCCTATGTTATAAATTCGGTGAAATCCTAAACCCACTGACTCTCTCTTTTATTATTTTCGTTAAACCTTTTAATTTAATCTTAACAACTTCCGAGAGAACGAATCTCAATTACTACAATGAAAACATTGAGAAAAATCTTAAATCAGTTGTCAGATTCCTCTAAATTTGAAGCCATCATCTTGAATCTTACATCTTGGATAATTTGAGCACTAACTTGATCTTGAGAAGCATAGATAGCCCTAAACACTCTATTATTTCTTTCTCTCCAAATATGGTAAACATAACTATTCAAAGCTAGTTTTTTTATCTTAGTAACACAACTGCTACCAGTAAAATGGAGGGAGCACCATCTAATTTCATCATCCCAATTTGCTTCTTGGTCTTTAAAAATACCCATCTTAAGAAGAAGACCACTCCATATACCAGCAGAAAAAAGACAATCATGAAAGAGATGGTTTTCAGTTTCCTCCACATGACCACATAAGATACAAGCAGCGTCAATAATGACTCCCCATTGAGAAAGTTTACTTCTAGTTTTTAATCTCTTCTGAAGAGCAAGCCAAGTTATAAAAGAGTGTCTAGGGATATGTTTCTTGAACCAAACAAGGTTATTCCAAAAATGGGAAGTGAGATGATCAGATATAGCAATATAAGTAGCTTTTATAGAAAACTGACCTGTAGAGCTAGCAGTCCAGTAGATTTGATCCTTCTACATAGAATTGAATTCACTTAGGGATATCTGATTAACCACTTCTTGAACATCCTCTTCCATGAAATTAGGGAAAGCCCAATGACCATTAGAGATAAAATCTGCCACTTTTGACTCTTCAGTAGCACCCAAAGTAGCAAGAACATTAGAGTCTACCCAGTCAATAAGTCTCCCTTTAGAGTGCCAGTTCTCAAATAAGAAGTTAGTGTCAGCACCATCACCTAGAAGAACTCCTATATACTTTTTGGCAATATCTCTATGATCTAAAATTCTCCTCCAACACCAGGAAGAGTCTTGGGGAATAGGCATAGTCCAAAACTCTTTATTTTTAATAAGGTTACTCTTCACCCAGTTAGTCCAAATTGTTTCCATGCCAGAGACTAGATCCCAAATATGTTTTAGATTAGCTGCAATATTTGTATTTTGAAGATTTTTAATCCCTAATTAACCCTCCTTCATCATAAGAGTGACACACATGATTCCAGCCTATAGGATTATGACTTTTCTTTAAATCAGGACCATCCCATAAGAATCTTTTAAATTTAGTATTTAACTCTTTAAGAACTCTCTTTGGCAGAACAAAACAGGAAAACCAGAAGAATAACATACCACTTAGAACAGCTTTGATAAGCAGGGCTCTCCCAGGATAAGCAAGAGAAATAGTCTTCCAAGAATAGATTCTCTCATCCACTTTTTCAAGCAGAGGCAAACAATCCCTGTAAGAAAGCTTGGTGGATAAAAGGGGAACTCCAAGGTACCTTACTGGCAACTCTCCCACTGAGCAATTCAGAATTTGAACAATTTGCTGCAAAATATCTTCAGACACAGTAGAGTAGTACAAAGAATTTTTTTGGTTATTAATCTGTAAAATTGTACAACTACTGAATTCATTCAAGGCTATCTTAAGACTAGAAGCAGCATTAGTGGAACCTTTGAAGAAAATCATGACATCATCAGCAAAACAAAGATGGGTTAACCTTGTTAATTTACACCTTGGATGGAAACCAAAATTCTGGATTTGAACTTGATAAAGCAAAGTGGTACTCAAGATTTCCATAGCTAACACATATAAATAAGGAGAAATAGGGCAACCTTGCCTCAAACCTCTCTTAGCTCCGAAGAAACCATAAGGAGAACCATTGATAAGAATAGAAAATTTTGTTGTTTTGATGCATAAGGAAATCCAATGAATAAACACTTCAGGAAAACCAAGATGCTTTAGCATGAAAAGAATAGCCTCCCATTTAACTGTATCATAAGCCTTTCTCAAATCGATCTTAAGAGAGCATCTAGGATTACCTTTAGATCTATGATAGTTTCTTACCAGTTCATGAGCCACCATAATATTATCTTGAATTGAACTCCATGAAATGAAATCCGATTATTTTTGACTAATAATTCCTCCCAAAATTCCCTTCATTATCAAAGATAAGATCTTAGTAATACATTTATAAATAACATTACAACAAGAAATGGGTCTGAAATCAGAAACAGTTGAAGGGTTTTTCTTTTTTGCAATTAGAGTAATAAAAGTGCAGTTTATTTCTTTTAACAGTTTAGATTTATGGAAGAAATTCTGAACTGCAGCAACAAAATCATCACCCATGACTGCCCAACAAGCTTTAATGAAGTGGCTAGAAAACCCATCAGGGCCAGGAGCTTTACTAGACCCAATATAATTTAGAGCAGCAACAATCTCCTCTCTTGTAACAGGTTTTATAAGGTCCTCAACATCATCTTGTTTTATGCAAGCATAAATTCTAAGTCTATATAAATAATCAGAAGTATCTTCTTCATTAAGATCATTTCCAAATAAATCAGAAAAATAAGTAATGCATTCCTTAGCAATATCCTGATCCTCTTCTAACTTAACATTGTCACTACTATAAAGAGATAAGATGTTATTCTTAGATCTTCTAACTTTAAGAGAATTATGTAAAAATGAAGTATTTGAATCACCTAAGTCCATCCATTTGATTCTAGACTGTTGTTTAGCAGCAGATTCTTCATATTTAGCTATTTTAACATATTCAGCAACATACTTTCTTTCTCTTCTATCCAGATCAGAGTCTAAAGGAAAAGATTGAAGCAGAAGTTGAGCAGTGTCCATATTGTATTTATCTTGAAGCACTTGAGCATATATATTCTTAAATCTAGCTTTCTTCCAATTTATAATAGCATGCTTGACTTTTCTTTGTTTTGTAACATAAACTATCATTGGGTTGCCTCTAACAATAACATTCCAAGCACCTCTAACCACATTCAAAAAGTATTTTTCTTCAGAAAGAAAATTAAAGAATCTAAAAGGAGGCGGGCCATGTTTCCTTTGTTCAAAAATTGAGATAACACAAGGAGAGTGGTCAGAAATACCTGGTAACAGAAATTCAGCCTTTGATAATTGAAATTGTTGAATCCATTCCAAGTTCACCATACCCCTATCCAGTTTTGATCTAATAACAACCCCATCTAGCTGACAATTAGTCCAAGTGTAGAAACATCCAGAGAATTGAAGATCTAACAACTGAGAAAGCTGAACACATCTTGAGAAATCTTGGTAATGAAATGGCATAACAGGGGAGCCACCCAGTTTATCCGAAGGATAGAGTAAAGAATTAAAATCACCTAAGAGGACCCATGGTCTATGATTTATAGCAAAAAAGGCAGTGATAGAGTCCCAAAGAGAATTTCTAGTAATGTAGTAATTATCCCCATAAACAATAGTAACCACAAAGTTAATCATAGGGGAGAAAACAACATCCAAAAAAATAGCTTGAGGAGAAGAATTAAGCAAAGTGATTTGAAGTAAATTTGGATTCCAAGCAATCCAAATTCTACCAAAAGAATCAAAACTATCATTATCCAAATAACTCCAAGAGGGGTTAATATTATTCCTTATTCTTAACTTATTTGAAGGATGCACATGAGTTTCTACTAAACCAATCATGGCTAATTTATTCATCTTTATTAAATTTTTAACTTCTAATTGCTTAAGAGGATCATTTAGACCTCTGATGTTCCAACCACCAATGTTGAACATCATATTATATTTGGAGGAAGGGTAATAAAACCTCTAGCAGATTTCTTTAAATCTGCAGACTTAGGTAAGAGATTACCAATAGGCTGGGAATGAGTACCTTTCTTTTGGAAATGAGCCCTTGAGCCTGAACCAGCGTTAGCTATGGATTGTTCTTTAGACTTAGTTTGAGCAGCTTGCAATAATGCTTGGAAATTTTCTTTGTTATTAGGAGGTATCAACTCAATAGGATTTTCCATACCCTGATCAAGAACCATAAAAGCATTAGAATTGAGTAGAGTCTCATTACTGACTGCAGTTACTTCTACCTCTTGCAACACAGTATCAGATTGATTCACTTCATTAGTAGGAACTGCAGGATGAACCACTCTTGATTACCCATTCTTGACTTAGAAATCCACCCTTCTTCATCCACTGATGTTACAATTTTCTTCGGTACCCATTTTTGAACCAATTTCTGAACAGGTTTCTCAATCTTGGGACAATGAGACAAGACATGTCCAAAAACAGCACACTCACTAAACTTTGGAGGTTTCCAAGAGTACTCCACCTTAATCTCAACAGTGTCCTTTCCTCCTAGAGTAAATGAGAAAGATTCAGGGAATTCACACTCTACATTCACCTCTACACAGATTCTTGCATAGTTCATTCTAGTTTTATTTAAAGTTTGAGTATCCATCATAAGTGGTTTGCCTAGAAAACTTGCAATCATGCTCAATCCCTTATTGTTCCACATGAATAATGGAATATTTCTGAAATTAATCCACACAGGAAGGGACTTCAACTCAGCAATTTCTTGCTCCACCGTCCTAGACCAAGGCTTGATAATAAACAATCTATTGGAAATAAACATAGCCCCTAATTCTAAGGATTTAACTCTATCTTCAGGCAAATGAAAATCAAATATGAACATGCTTTCCCCATGGATAGTCATTTGAACATTACCTTTAGGTTTCCAAGCACGAAGAACTGCATTACGAACCCAATTAAAAGGTAGCCTTCTTCCCACAAAAGCACCAATTACCTTATCTTCACATTGACGAATATCTTCTTCAAATACCTCATAAGGAATATCCATTGTTTTCTTTCCATCAACCACTGGATACGAGTAAAATTCCATATCAGCAGAAGACATCTCCTCCTTCTTCTTATCAAACAAAGAAGACCAGTTTCCTTGAAATTTAGCTGAACTCGATGAAGGAAAATGTTCGAAACCCGCAGGAATAACTGGATTTACAGTAGCCGATGAATTCAAAGTAGGAATACCCTCTATAGAAGAAACCTCTAGTGGAATGGAGGAAGCCACTAGAGGTGGAATCACCTGAGACGATGAAGGCATCTCACCGGAGGAGATGCAGGAAAAAACTCGAAACCCTAACTCGATCGCCTTGGAATCGCCTTTGACTAGAGTCAGCGCTCAACGGCCCGTTTTCTTTTTATAGTCCCTACGTTGTACTGCTTGTTTCCATTACACAGTTCTAGTAAAGAAACAAGGAGGTTCAATGGCTGGTACATATTCATGGACAAGGAGGTAATCAAAGTCCTGTGCGGTTGGGAAGAAATAGATTGATCAGTATGAGTTGAATTAAAATTACTGTTGCTTTAATTTTGGGTGTCGGACCAAATCTCTCTCTCTCTAATTGTCTGTATAAATATCGGTTTCAATATAGACTATGAGTCACACCAGCCATGGTTCATTCATGTATAAAATTACTCTTGTTCGTTTTCTTCCTATATACTTTAGAGATTGGTATTTGAATAGACTCTTCATACATAATTCAATACATATCAATATAGTTGCAGTAACAAGAAAAGGACACCACTAAAGTAGATTTCTATGATAAGATTGGGGGAATGTATGGTCGAGATTGATTTCTATTCAAGGATTATATGAATGATCAGAGATGTCCGGTTTATTTTGGATATGAGTTTGCAGGGAATTCGAGAGCATTAGAAGATCACTCGTACGGACAACACCACTACCAGTCCTGCTCATCAGGTGTTTGACAGAAAACCCAACCAGTCGGCCTTTTTTTTGGTACAACCGTGAGTCATAACGAGCCCCTGACAGTTTGACCCTTTGACTAACGGGTTTACGACCCAAACACTGTTTGACCCTTTGACTAACGGGTTTACAACCCAAACACTATAACGGACAAATTTAGGATACCCAAACACTAAAGGGTATCAAAATCCAGGACCCAAGTACTAATTAACTCCACTTGCACCTGTTTACATGAATTTTATAACATTAGATGGGCTCATAAATGAAACAAGTCCATTTTTTTCCCTCCTATTTCCCTCTCGAATGTATGAGAAATTAAAGCATTTAACATAACAAAGAGATTGAATTAAAACATCGACTACAAACAACATGCATACTAGAACTAGTAGAAATACAAGATACCCTTAAAAACATAAGCACACAGATTAATCTACTCCTAGTTAGTTGGCAGTACTAATTGAAACATATATAACAAACTAGAAGTGCAAAAGAACCTAGCCTACAAAGAACTTCAAACAACTACTCATGAGATGTGTAGTTAGTAACAGCTTTAACCCCTTCAGAAATAGCATGTTTACCAAGTTCTCCGGGTAATACTAATCGAACAGCAGCTTGAATTTCCCTTGATGACATTGTCATCCTTCCTGTATAATCACAAAGTTTTGCTGCTTCCTTTGCTAATCTTTCAAACATATCGTTCATTAATCCATTTATAATAACCATTGCTCTTGAAGATACACCTAAATCTGGATGAACTTGTTTTAATACCTTAAACACATATCTCTTGTATTCTCCTTCAATACCAGTAAACATCTTTCTCTTCCTCCCTGTTCTGTGCTTCTTCTCTTTCTCTTCCTTTCCTTTAGGTTGGGTTTTCTTCACCTTCTTCTTCTCTACTTTTGTCTTTTCATTTTCTTCTTGAGATTTCTCTGTCTCTTCTCCATCTTGTTTCTTCTCGGTCTGATCC
This sequence comes from Papaver bracteatum, assembly GCA_023529315.1. Taxonomy (NCBI): domain Eukaryota; kingdom Viridiplantae; phylum Streptophyta; class Magnoliopsida; order Ranunculales; family Papaveraceae; genus Papaver; species Papaver bracteatum. Next base: position 2,530,813 of record JAJJWX010001659.1, read on the forward strand.
TTAGCTCCTTCTATTTTCAGTGGAGTAACTTTTGCTGCAGTTTCCTGTTGAGGTTTCTTCTTAATGGTTTCTTCAACAACAACATTAATATCTTTTAAAACTGTTTGCTCTGGATTTGTAATTTCCCCTGTCTCATCGACGTCAACTGAAATATCGACAGTTTCCACTACTTTCTTCGTTGCCTTCACCACAACCTTTCCTGATGATCGCTTTGGAGCCATGTTTTTAAAAATCTCTGTAAAAATTCCTTGCTCTGATTTTCACTTCTCTGTAATTCAATGGAGAAGTTAGTTTTTGAAACAAGATAAAAACTGAATAGATTAACTTCTTGGAATCCGGGAAAATGAATCCGAAAAATGACACGTAGCATACACGTGTTGAGGTGATTCAGAACTCTACGGCTACGTGGGTCAAAAGTAAAACGGTGAAAACTGATAACTGATTATTCCAACTTCCGATAAATAGACTTTAAACTCTCAATTTCAATTTCTCACGAGAAAGTTGTTTTCCCGTTTGCTGTCCGTTAACGTCATAAACCGTCACGAAAATAAGTATGTTAAACGTTTCAAAAAGTGTCGTGAAAACTGTGGCCGTATGCCTTTTATTCGCGAGCCAAAAGTACAATTTCGAATTTTATAATTAATTCGATAGCCATAATTTGAACATTTACTCAATACATGCATACTGTAGCTAGTGATAAAGGGAAGTCGACACCAATTATGTTTGTTTTGCTTACACTCAACAGTGGTCGGGTCCTTCTTTCTTCCATTTCGTGGATTGAAGGTTTCTCTGTGCAGACGATCAGGGGAACGTACTCAATGGAGGCGGTTCCTGCTACTTGCTCAAGAGTACCTGGGGGATTGTACTCAACGCCCGTACATAACTTTTTGTGGTCCTTGGCATGTAGTGTAACACCGCTAGTGGTAGAATTAGGATTTTACGTTCCGAGTGGCAAACTAGAAGACATAAAATCGAGAACTGCCATTATTGAATTTTAGTTTTAGATCGTAAAAAAGATCAAAGACGTGATATAATATTACGGGGACACAGGATGCGGACGTACTGAGTCTTCTTCATTTTTTTTTATTTTTTTTTATAGAAAAAAAGGCAAGAAAGAAACCTCAAACTGCATACAAAGTGTGGGGTCTGGTGCTGCAATCTGCCAGAAACCCCTTGGTTTGCATTCAAACCATTTAAGTCAGTTATAACTGTTACATTGTCACCATGATTTTGTCTTAAACTAGAAACAAAAACATTGTCAGAGATGTTTGGGATGGTATTGATTACAGAAAGTTGGTCCCAGGACCTATCCAAATTACAGTCAATGCTATATCTAGCTAGGTTAACTGCTAAGTTATTTTCCTTATCATTTGTTGTGCTCCATGTACCGATTTCTAAGAGATCCTTTCCATCATAGTCTATAGAGAAACGAGCTCCTATCTTCTGTGCATACATACTCCTGATCAACTTTATTATTTGGCAGGAGTTTGATTCAAAGTCCATTCTGCTTCCTAGATTCACTTCCCAGTTGTAAGCATCCAGAGCCGCCCTTTGTTTAACTTCATCATTCGATCTTTGCCTAAGCACTGCACCTCTTGCTCCCCTGCATTTTCCTGTGTGGTCAAAAAGGATTAAACCCATTCCATGTATCCATGAAATAGAGTCTTGGAAAGTTCCCACATTGATTTTCAAAGTGAAAAGGATGGGTGTTTTCCTTCTCATTCTGAACTCAATGGGTTGTCTTTCCGCTTCCTCTTTGGAGTATAGAACACTCATGGGATTTAGGTGTTTCCTTTCGGTGGCTGCTTTCTGATAATTGATATAACAAATAATGTCTTTAGCAATTTTTCCAGCAAATTGTTTTTGCTTTTCGAAAGTCAAGTTACATCTTGCTTTCCAAATGTGCCATAGGACAATTGAACACAATTTTGCCCATCCCACTGAATGAATTTTGTTTCTTTTGATGCTTAGAAGATGAGTTAACCATTCATGAAAATCTTCCCTATTATTGTAAATTTCATGTGGATGAAAATGTAGTTCTCTCCACACCTGCTGAACTAGAGGGAAATGTATGAACAGATGAGAAATGGATTCTCTCTGGCAGCTACATATTTTGCAGATTTTGTCTATGTAGTTCAAGTGTTTTCCCACTCTTTCCCCTGTCGGTAGGATTGAGTGAGCCGCTTTCCAAAGGAAGACTTTTATAGATGGGGAGACTTCTAATTGCCAGATGGAAATCCAGTTTTTTGTCTCATTTTTAGGGCGATTTCTTTGTGTTAATTCCCTGTAAAGGGATTTCACAGTGAAATTTCCATCCTTTGTCAGAGGCCATATGACTTTATCTTCCTGGCCTAGATTTATGTTCGTTTGTAATATTTTCTTAGCAATGGGATCAATGAAGATGTTATGTATTAGGGGTATGTCCCATTGCTGATTTTCAGTAATGAGATCAGCAACTTTTTCAATATTTGTAGGGCAGTTGATAGGTTTGCAGATTGGAGAATCCAAATCTTTGACCCAACTGTCCTTCCATATACTAATTTTATTACCATTTCCCACATACCATTTTTCAAATTTTTGGATGTTTGCTATTCTAGTTAAAATTCCCTTCCAAACCCAAGAGTCTGTTGGTTTGGGAATGGAAGACATGCATAATGTCACTTTTTCAAAGTACTTGGAATGCATAACTTGAGCACCCAAAGTATCTGGTTGTTGTAGAATTATCCAACCCATTTTGGAGATTATGGCACTATTAAATTTTTCTAAATCTATGATGCCTAGACCACCTTTTTCTAAAGGAGTACAGACTCCTAACCAGGATTTCAGATATATTCCTTTAGGCTTGCCATCCTCTTTGCCCCAAAAGAAGTCCCTTTGGATTTTGTTCATCTCTTCTGTGATTGCTTTAGGGACTTTAAAGGTACTCATCTGGTAGTTATCCATAGTAGAAGTAACATGTTTTATCAAGACCATCTTCCCAACAGGATTAATAGTTTTGTTATTCCATCCCCCCATTCTGTGTTTTATGAGATCAATCACAGGATGGAAAGCTTTCACTTTAGACTTATTGGTAAAAAGTGGAGACCCTAAGTACTTATCCTTTAGGGATATAGGACTGACTTGCATTATACTTGTAATGTTCAGTCTCTTGTCGGGAGCGGTGTTGTTGCTGTAAAAAATACCTGACTTAGCTAGATTGATCATTTGCCCAGAGCAAGAGCTGAATCTAGCTAATATGTCAAGGATGTTTTCAGCCTCAGTAATATTAGCTTTGCATAAAATGATGCAATCATCAGCAAACAATAAATGACTAATGGATGGGGCTCTTTTCGCAATCTTTATACCATGTATTTTTCCTTCATTATCTGCCTGCATTAGAGTTCTAGAGAAGACCTCCATGCAGAGAATGAACAGGTAAGGAGATAGGGGATCCCCTTGCCTGAGCCCCCTGGTGGGTTTGAAGAAATCACAAGGTACTCCATTCAGCAAGATGGCAAGGCTAGTTGTTGAAATGCATTGGTTTATTATGTGGAACCATTTTTTTAGAGAAACTCATTTTTTCTAGAATAGCCAGCAGAAATGGCCATTCTACTATGTCAAAAGCTTTCGACGTATCAATTTTTAGGCCCATCCATTCTTGTTGATCTCTCCTAATCCTCATGTTATGAATAATCTCATGAGAAACCATTGTGTTATCGTTTATCCTCCTCCCAGGGATGAAGGCAGATTGATAGGGAGAGATAATTTTACTTAGCAACAGTTTCATTCTTAGGGATAAAATTTTGGATATAAGTTTGTAAGTGGTATTGCATAGAGAGATGGATCTAAAATCCCCCGGAGAGGAAGGAAATTGAACCTTAGGAATTAGCGATATGAATGTTGAATTCATTTCTTTTAGCATAAACCCGGTATCAAAGAAATTTTGAACCAACTTAGTTAGATCCTCTCCAATTGTTTCCCAGTTATCTTGAAAGAAATTTGGAGGGAAACCATTTGGTCCTGGAGCTTTGTTTCCTTCCATGGCAAACAAAGTGGCTTTTATTTCAGAAACCTTAGTTTTTTCTAGAAGAGTTTCATTTTCTCTCTCAGTAATAGATGTGGGAATTAGGTTGATCATATCCATATTTAGATCTGGAGAAGTGGTGGTGGCTATGCATTTGAAATGATCTGTGAGACAATTTGATATAGCAAATCTCTCGTCCAACCAAAAGGCAGTTGGATCTTTCATGGATTCAATTCTATTTCTTATGTATCTTGTCCTAGCTGTATTATGGAAGAAAGAGGTATTTTTATCTCCAGATTTATTATGTTATTTCTGCTTTTTGTTTTCCAGTAATTTTCCTCAATATCCTGCCATCTACTAAGAGAGGATTCAAGTCTCTTTAAAGTAGTATGACATCTGATAGTATTGCTGTCCAAAACATCTATCTCCCTTTTTATCCTAGTGATATTGTATTGTATGTTACCAAAAGTAGTTTTGTTCCATCTATGAAGAGAGAACTTAAGATTTTTAAGATTTTTAGCAAAGGAGAAACTCGCAGATCCCTGTTGAGAATTTCTCCAAGATTACATAATTAAATTCTTGCAATCTGGATGGGCCATCCATCCTCCAAAGTACTTGAAAGGATAGGCACCGTCCTTCCAATCCGGATTTGTTTTAAGGATGATAGGACCATGATAAGACCCCCTAGCGATGAGACGATGGACCGTGGATTTTGGGAAAACCTCAATCCATTTTTCATTACTTAGGGCTCTGTCCAGGCGTTCTTCCACTCTAGAGTTATCAGTTATTTGATTTCTCCAAGTGAAAGGGTATCCTTTAAAACCCAGATCTTGGAGGTTCATGTCATATATTAAGTTTCTGAATATGGTGGCCTCACCATTATCAAAGATTCGAATTCCTTTTTTCCCCTCTCTACTAAGGACTATATTCAAGTCCCCCATCACAAGCCAAGGTATATTAATAGTGTCAGCTATTTTTACTAACCTTTCCCAAGAAGATTGTTTTTCCATAGGGTAAGGGCTGCCATAGAAAGCAGATACCATGTATAATCTGTTGGTACAACTTTCCGTGGCAATATAATTTATTTGATTGTGAGTAAAGCTTTCTATCTTAATAGACAAATTATGCTTCCAAATCATGGCCATACCCCCTGCTTGACCACGAGGTGGTACCAGCCAATAATGTTGTACATTTACAGACTTTAGGATTTTATGCATATTTCTATTTTGTTGCTTTGTTTCTATTAAGCACAATATGTCTGGATTTTCTTTGTTTAGGATTTCCAAAAGATAATGTTGAGTATCTTTTTGCCCTAAGCCTTGGCAATTCCAGGTTGACACCACAATGAATTCCCAAAAATAAGATATTATTGGATACTCCTTACCCTTTGTTTCATGAATGAGCATGATAAGTTTAGAGATAGTATAATAGGCAATCATATGACAGTAATTGAGTTGTTCAACATTATCGCAGTGAAAAAGGATTAAAACCCAATACTCAAAGCTAAAGTACAGGGAAACAAAAATTTTGCAGGATTGATTCTTAAAATTTCTATAATTGTTAGAAAACATTCCATGGGTTAGGAATACCTCATTGGAGCCAGATACAACTATCTTCTTCCCAAAATCATCTCTGTTGGACTCCTAGTTCTCCACCTGTGGTAGGAGTTGCAAAAATTCCTGGCGGAATTCATAGATCTTGCAAAACGGGGTACATGTGCCTTAGTGTAGGTATCCAAACCAACTATTACATCCACTCTTGTTCCATGTTTCCAACTAACACCAATAACCACTCCCGTTCCTAATAAGCAATTCTTCATCTAAAGAATTAGCTTAGACCCTGAAATAAAATAAATTAAGCAAATGAGTAGCTAACAGGTCAAGACCAGAGACGGACAAAAGATAGTAAGAATTTAATGGAGATGAAATTTCGGGAATGTAAGAAAAAAACGAAAATTAATTAATAATCAAAGAAACAGAAAGATCACTTATCAAAGTAACAGAAAGATCACTGCAAAAAGAAATTAACTTGGTGGGAATAACTAACATACGAAGTCCAAAGCTTCTACACACTAACAACTAAAGGTAGAGATCAACCAAATTCTAAGCTTAAACAAAAAATGCAATTTACTGCAAACTAGAACAGCTAGTTAGAGACAGTGATATAGATGATTAATTAATTAGAATTTACGACAAGTGATAGAAAAAGTCAACCAGAGTTTCACAAAGAATAATATCAGAGAAGGTAGCAATAATAAAAAGGATTGAACTTAGATACTGATTTAACAAAATAAAATCCAACTTCAAAGCAATAAAAAATTAGAGAAGAGGGAAGAGAAATAGATAAGTAAGGGATAGGAGGGGATCCCGAGTATCCTGCAGATGTAACGTATCCGTCACAGATGATTAATCAAACTGGGTTGAAGTGCCTTCTCGGAATTATAGTGGGTGTTAATTTCTTGGTGTCTTCAAGTAACAAAGATGTTTTTGTGTCTTGGGTGTCTTGGTAACTAATAGAACTTCAGTGTCTTGATATCTTCAATGATTTAATTCGGTAGCCGGAGACGATAGCAGATTCTGAAATGATTTATACGGGTGTATTAGCAGGTTTAGATAACAGATCTGAATAGCTTGAGTCAGAAAACATGGGTTTAATTCATTTTATCAAGGTGGGTATTGATTAATATCGAAAATTGATGAAGATTTTGTCTTCCTGTAGATGTCTCTAAATTCCGATCATCTGCACCGACGAGATTTAGTTATAACAGTCGTAAAACGGCTAGTTTCAGAGGTATTTCAGTATGGATTCAGACTCAAAAAGAGGATTACCACCCCAAGGGGTGGTATAGAGGGATTATTAAAGATTTAGGAACCGAAGGAGAGAGAGGGAGTCGTACAGAAGAAAAACAAGGAGAGAGAGGATTTTTAAGACTTTTCGTCTTCTTCATTTTAAACCTGGATTTTTGGCATGCATAATGCATAGGTTTAAATTCCAGATCTACCTTTTAAACTTGATTATTTACTGGTCTTCGCATGAGGCTCTTTGATATGTGATATGAATGCGGACACGAATCATATATCGAGAAGTAATTCTTAATTAAACCTAATGCCTTTAAGAAACCCAACCATAGTACAAAGAGACGCAGGGATTCTAAGGCAGATAGAGGAACCACTGAAATTTCCGATACTTTCTTTCCTGATAAAAGATTTAGGAACTATGACAACAATCATAAATGCTTATAACTTAAATGATATGTTATTAGAAAGTGTAGGAATAACAAATGATAAGAGAGATGTGGAGACGACCCAAGCTATCGGAGTAGCGGGAGCCCTAATGATGGCAAGAAGAAAGAAAAAAAAGGAAGGTCCAATTATATATAGAAGACAACATGGTTAGAAGACAACTGAACTGCCAGCTAAGGCAAAAACAAGAATATGCTGGCAATGAGATTTTGGTGTCAATTATGAACTTAATTATGTACTTTGATTCAATTATCTGTAATAGTCTTAATAGGTCGGAAGAACTAGCTCTCCAAAACAATGCTCATAACTTCCTAATCTCCCATGATCTGGGAGTAACGGGAGAACAAATGATGCCGGAAAATAGTTTTTTCAATATCTGTAACGCTCGATGGGAAGCCATTCCCATCAGCTAGTTTGCTTCAACTACTTTTCAAAAAAAAAAAAGTAGCTTCTCAGAAATTAAGACGCCGATATATTATGAAATCACCGGTATATATACAATTAGAAACAGACTCGGTTCTGTTCTGATTTGGACGCTAATACTGAACCACTATGTTATATATATAGCTGGAGAGATTATAGAAACCAAACAAAAAATACATCAAATTCCGCAATACACTATCTAGCACAACTACAAAAAGGAAAACCAAGCTAAACCAAGCTACCAATGACTAGATCATGCATCTTATGTAGTCTACCACCCCATCTTTTTTTAAACCAAATTGTATTAAACGATTCTATCGTATTAGATACACTCGTGTAATCACTTTTCAGTAGTATAAATTTATTTCATGCTTCAAAGAAAATAATATTTTGTATTACACAATCGTGATAGTTTTATAGGGTGACTAGATAGTAGATACACCTTGAAAAATTACTTTTTGATTTAATTAAGTCGAAAAGTTACAAATTTATTCAGCGATAAACTTCCAAAATGACTTTCATAAATAAATAAAATACAAACTTGCGAAGTAAAATCTTTTTGTTTTTGATTTTTGAGAAGTGCTTTTGCTGTGGATTTCCAAAATTGCTGCTAGGCTTTTTTTACTTATTGGCTTTTTTTCGACTTTTTTTCGGTAAAGAACTTTTTAGGTCTAGACAAGGACTCGAACGAGTCGAATCACAAAACGCGGAAACAACAGCTGCGCCAGCAAGGGATTTCGGTTCATATTTCACACACGTTAGAAAGACGGTGACCCCTCAATCGCATCTTACATATCGGGAAAAAAAACGAAAGCTTACACCTGCAAAAAGCTTGTCGGTTATAAGACAAAGCTTTAAAATTACTTTCTCCTGCTCTCATCTTCTTCTTTTTATTGTACGCTTATTTTTTTCCTTTTTTATGTTTATATAAAACTCTTGTCATCTTTCTTTCTTTTAACGTTTTACTAAAATAATTTGTTTCGGTAAAGAGCAACTTTATAATCGAAAAAGCTAAAGATGTATCAAAAATAGCGGACCAACGGTGTATCAATCCCTTCCAGCCATTAGATTCAATTAAGCAGGCCTCACTTACATCTAAAACCCCACCCCCTATAGATCTCAGCCGTCCAATAAATTGGTACACCATTGGTCCGCCCCTATGGTCCGCCCCTAGACAAGTCGATTTATAATGGATGCTTAGATCTGTCATCTGTGATCATGAGAATTGTCAAAGCAAAGGTACGGATTGTCTGTTTTAATAAAGGATTCAGTAAGTTTACAGGGAAATGCCAAATTACAAAGGGAAAATTCTCTTTTCCACACATTTATACTGTTCCCAATTTTACTTTTTGTTACTTTTAACCACGCTTTATCAATCCCCATGAATATAAAATTCACTTGAGATGCGGATCCTTGCACTGACTTAGTATCGGAAACTTGAATCAGATCATGTTTCGTATCTTTCGTTTATTTTAACTTTTTATAGAAGTTGTTAACCTGTGTCAAAGGCCGTATACGGTTCGGAATCATCTGAAGCAGCAACAACAGTTTTATGCATATTGCGAGACGTGCGTTTTCGTTTTTGATGAATCCAACAACCTAAACACATGCTCCCGAGTCCTAACTAAATGTCCACGAAGCCATCTTCAACTTTGCTTAAAAGGAAACCAACAAGTCAATCCTGAAATGGTTCCGAGCAAAAGCAAAGTGGCCTTATGACGTGGAATTATCCTTGTTGATCGTTGAAATGGTTGTAAGGTCTGTAATGGTAGGATTGAGATATTTTAGATTTGATGATTGTAACATGATTTTGATCTTAAACAAACTCCATAGCGGTTCCAATTTCCCTAATTCGACAATATTAGTGTATGCCTGAGGCTAGCTTCTTTTCTGAGAAAAAAAAGATAAATAATCCTAAAATGAGCAGTACATTAGTGACAGTAAGATGAAGATCGATATGAAAGTGAAAACAGATATTTGTAAAATCAAAATTTTAATTGAACCGATTTTGGCTATTAGAAACAGCAACGACTTTATAAATAAGCACTTATCTAAATGATTGTGACAGCCGGCATTGTAGTGGAAGGTAAAACTGTTGTTTTGGGAGAAGATCATTCTCCTCAATTCTCGAAGTTATCAAAAACAAATGCGTGTGGTCCAAACTGGGATTCCTTTTATGGATGGGGATTTGAAGGGAATAGCAACAAACACAAAAGTGTGGCTTAAGCCAGTTAAATTCTTAGCTTAAAACTAGACGTACTATGACTAAATCAATTTAAATTCTTAATTTCTTATCTTCAAATTAAAGCAACACTTTCAAAGTTTACATCATCACATCAACAACCTCAACTACCCACGTCTCCGTTCTTAATGATCATAACCCTAATTTAGAATTCCAATTTACTAAAATTTAAACAATCCCAAGAGGGAAACTAATTTAATTTTTTGATCCCAAGAAGTTAATTTGATTGATCCAAGTAGTAATACTTCCCATTGCTTAAGCTGAAAAATCCCATAGAATTTTGATGATATTACTTGGACTAATTAATTACAAAGTTAAAGTAACCATATCTTTACCGATCATCGATTAATTGGACGAGATTTTAGGTATAATTCGGAAAGTTAATTACTGTACCATGTACCATGTAGCAATAAATTCAAATTCATTCATCAAAGAGCTTCTTAATTCTTATTGCTTGACAGAATTGTAGCTACAAATATCGCAAATTTTACGATTATCATCGCAGAATTGCGATCAAAGAGATACAAATTGTGATGAAATTGAGAGGAAAAAGAAGAAGAAGAGCGGAATTTTATTTAATCTACAAAGAAAAATGATGATTTGAGATCAAGAATAAACATACAATTTAAGTAAACGGACAGTGGAAATTTTAGTTCATAAAATTGAAAATTGAGAAAATATTATAGCTAGCTAGTTACTAGCCAAAACAGAGAAAGGATTACAACAGTCTATAATTTATAATCTTGAAAGACGTTTTCTAATTTTGCGACGAGACTGATCGATTTCAATCGATCCGAAAAACGATTCGATTTGATCACGACCACCGTCTTGTGCTTCAAAGAATTGAAATTCAGATAATTTTCTTTTACATAGAATTACTCTGTTTTTAGGTTTCACTGGTGCTGGTGGACAATTCTCTATAGCTGGAATTCTGTTCTCATCTGATTTTGGTGTTGTACATCCTGCTGGCTCTTCTTTTCCTTGTTTTTCTTCAAATTCTTCTTTCTTCATTTGATGATGAATAGGTGAATCTTTGATATTAGAATTGCATCGCGTTAACATCGGCGGCCGGTTAATCTCAATTGTCTGTAATCGGATCTCGGGTAATTGAGATTGTCTGAATTCTAATTCTGTAGACATGGAATTGTAGAATTGGAATTGGGATCTGCAGGTAGAAAGAGAGAGAAGTAGAGGGACAAAGTGAAAGTTGGTTGATGACGAAAATGAGATTACTGTGGGGTAAGAACTCTTATATATCCCTAGAAAACAACAGAGGAAAACAAGTAGAAGATGAATAAGAGGAACAGAGACGTGTGTGGGAAGGCTAAAGAAAGGGGAGGAGAGAGAAGAGGGAGAATTTTAGCTTGAATTTTTGGTGAGGGCTGTAATAAATTATAGTTTTTCAAAAACAGTATTGAGTTAAATTATTAATTCTTTAAATTTCAATTTTTGATGATATATCTCACCACTTTCTCCTCTAGGTTCTTCCAAATACATCATTTTAATATGTATTTATTCAACCTTTAAAATGAAAGCCTATCGTGACTTCTAATTTTTCTTTTTCCGCCAATGCATATGCTATGTGCTCTGGGGTGAAAATAGTTTGCAGCCAAGCATACACATGCTATGTGCTCTGAGGTGAAAATAGTTTGAAGCCAATGTACTGTTTTTTTGAACGGTTGAAGCAGTGCTGCTTGCATGTTGAACTGCTGTAAATCAATCGCCGCAATATACTGCTTAAAATCGGAGAAACACTAATGAACTAGAAGCAAAATTTGGCCCCCGGGTTAAGTTGTTGCTGATTAAGAGCTTGCAAACTCAATCTGGTATCTTGTTCGGGTCCATGTAAAAACTTTAGCTTATAGCAAGGGGCGGAGAATGTCCGTGGAGTGTTGAAAAATTGGATTAAAACTAGAGGATGAAAACAACACAAATAATTTGTGTATACCTGACTTCAAGAATCATTTGATTCTTTTATACAATAAGTTGACATTTCCCAGACAAGTGACGAGTACAACAGGTTAATGAGTTGTGCCTCCAGGTTTCAATGAAGCCCTAGTGCCGTAATCGAAATCAAAAAATACTCTTCATCGACCCTTACCGAGAACACACTGTTTTAAGTTTCTGATGATGTTATTAGGAAAGAAGAAAGCAATAAGTTTTGATGTGTTTTCAAAAGAACAATTACCACTGTTCATCAGGGGTTTCATGTCCATTGAAGATGTCTATTCATCTCCAACAAACAACTTCCAGAGTCATCAATGAAGCTATTGGCAAGAGATATGTCCATTCCAATTTAAACTAAATTTGAATTAGTCTTTCAAACTAAAACTAAAAAGATTCCATGAGACGTTGTCTCGCACTGTGTTCCATTGACCCTCCCGACCTAAACTGTCAGATCGCCCGAAATTGGGAGAGCTATCTCCCTCTCGGACCCCTCTGTTACAGCGACAACGAAGTTCATATATTTTGAAATATCCAACATTGTCGTGCCAAATGGGTAATTGTCGACATGTTGCGATTATTTTGATATTTACACCCTCAAAGGTATTTCGTATACATAAAATTATCAAGTGATTTAACTCATTTTTTTTTACATAATGTACTTTTTGTAATGTTTAGGTCATGGGCTCAAACCCAAATATTGTTTTAGATTAATTTCTGTAACATTACATTTTCTTAATTATTTTTCAAGGTTAGTGATCCGTTGACATGATTATATTCGTACTATCTCGTGATTTCAAAACCGATTTTTTTTAGTAAAACTCAAACAATAATAGATGCTATCATTTTAATAATACATTCTTTTCGGAAAGCTACATAATCCTCTCAAATTCGAGCACAATTCGACGCATATAACACCATCTGAAATTAAAGACTAAAATTAAAATTGGTAGACGGTGAGGTGTGGAATCTCAGAATTCACTAATTTTTTGGTTGAAATATAGAGCTTTGTTATAGAAACAATGTTCCAATTAAAAAGAGAATGACCAACTTCACTCACCTATCCTTGATTTTGCTCAATTGTTTGCATATCGTCTTTAACGCTCAGACAATCATACCGGTTACAATATTTCTTATGTATTTGCCAAAATGTTTTAGACTTCATTGTGACATAATATAGTAAAATGAGGTAATGAAGTCTAAAAGGAGTATTGAGGACTATATTCAAAAGATGGGTGTTCAACATGGACTCAAATATACAACATAGCATAGCAATTATATGTGATTCTTACCACATCTGAAGATTTACATTGAATACTCACCTCTTGAGTGTATGCCCTGAATGTAGACATATACTCACCTCGCGCTTTTACCATCACATGTTTTATTTTACTCATTTTTTTAATTTTTTTTTTTAAAGTTATTTGACACAAAAATCTCTTTATTTTTACATTTTCTTCGCCTTTGCTTGAATAATTTTTTTTTAATTTCCTTAAAAAATAATTATAAATTTCGTTTTTATTCATAATTTTTTATTTTAGTTGTAGTTAGATTTTAAAATAAAATTTCGGTCTTTGGATTACATCTTTTGTATATTCATGTGAAACATTGAATGTTTTACCGCATATAATTCGGATGCGTAACATTGTTATAACAAGTAATAGGTAATATCTTGTATTGGTAATATTGGTGTACCAAACACTCCCTTAATGCTCTATCTAGGGTTTTCACTTTAGTTTTTAATTTGTGTCATTGGTAAGTTTATGGTGATTTTTGGACGAGCTTAGTCTCATGATATTCTACAATTTTGACACTAATAAGTTGATCAATTTAAATGACAACTAATTTGAACTCGAATATTATGTTTTGTATTTTCTTTATCTATCACTTTAAAAATTAGCTTAAATTAATGATTAATATTTAAATAAACATATGGTAACATTTGTATTTTGGAGTACATCCATTTTTCTATCCGAATGTAAAGCATTACATGTAAAATATGTAACTAAAATCGTTAAGAAATAAAAAAGATGATTTCAACATTGTAAAATAGGATAAGACAAGCACCATATTTATTAGGGTCTGATTCGCAATCTGAATCTAACCCGGAACAATTCATATATTAAATCGTTTGTATTTTTATTTTTATGATGTTTGACACGAGATATGATTTGACTTATACATCCAACTTAAAATTGTTTGAGTCATGAATCATTTAACACCTGACTGGTTGGGCATACACTCTCTAAAACCAACCAAAAATATATAATTCCACCATTTTATAATTTTTGAATCAGATGTAAAAAATCATATTTAGACGTAATAAGTTAAATGAGTCACTTATAAGTTTGCGATCTTCCAAAAATATAAATTTGTTTACTAACGAATGGCCATCTTTGCTATGGTGGATTTTTTTTTTTTTTTTTGAAGCATAATGGTTGACTATTGAGTATTAGTGGTTGACTATTGAGTATAGTTTTGTTATTTAGGTATACTAGCAGTTTAACAGTGCTGATTTTACGATCATGCATTGGCTGCTTGGCATACACTCCTGTCCTGGTATATACTACTCTGTTTATCTGGTTTGGTAAATTCTGATTGGTGCATGCGAGGTACGTAGAAGTAAAACTCACGTTGGATTGAAAGGCAAGACCGCAGGGAGATCTTGATAACTAAATTGTATTTTTAAAATAGTATAGTTGTTTGCGTAGTGGTATAGACTAGAGTGATAAATTTATAACCTACGCACCCATGACAAGACCACCATGCCTTCGGCCCCCCAATTTAATCAACCTTATCTTGTTCTCTCTCTACATTCTCTTCTTCTTCTACAAATCTTTCACTTTCTCTCTCTCTCTCCATCTCAAATTCATATTTTTTCTTGGTGTCAAGTACAGGAGGATAACAAAAAAATTAGCATTGGATTCCATATCTAATAGACCCACTTGTTTTCTTAAGTTCACCGCCGCTAATTTACAAGAATCCAATAAAACAGCCCTTGTTGCATCTTGTAAAGTGTTCCAAAATATCTATGTTTGTTTGTACAAATTATAAGTATACTGCTAAACTGTAACGTATAGTAAAAACTGGCATCTTACATTGTGTATTTACAAAAGTATTGAATCACGTATCACCTTTAGGTTTCAGTATTTCACTTCACAATACGACTAAATACTGAATGCGATATTCATCGTGTTAATGTTTGGCAGATACCAGACACTCTTATAACCAAACTAATAATTTGTGTTGTAGGTAATCAATTAATTAAACATTTTCCTCTTTTTTTAAAGTATTTTGTTATTCGGTGGATCTTTGCATGTGATGAAGTTGTTATCTTAATTTCCAGTTTCACTGATTAATGTAAGAAGTTTACTGTTTACCTTTTTTTTTTTTTTTTTTTTTTTGCTTATGTTAGGGACATACCCTACGTCTTATACTCCTACCGAGTTAAATTCCTTTGTGCTGTCATATTGAGGATCATGCATTTGCAGCATATTTTAAAGCTTTTTTGGTTCTGTCCTCTCCAGCCTTTTGTGTCTACGATGGGGCCCATACCACACTACAATCCACACACTTGATTTTGATGCTCCAACACCCTTCAAGGGTGCGGGCCTAGTAATTAATGGCGGGCTATTTGGTGTAACTTCTCTGTCTACGGTCCGACTGACGAGGGAACCTTCCATCACCGTATCATTAGAGATGTCAACATCATCGTTGCTTTGAGCTTATCCTACGCCGAATGTATATACTTTTTATTATTATTATTTTTATAAGCATATATTTTATTAAATATGCTCTGTTTATTTCCTAATTTTATTTTCTTTAGAGCATTTACGTGTTCATTTTTTTTTTCATACATAAACCTTAGGCTATTAAAAGGATTTAGGCTAGACATGATCGGATGATCCGAATTTATTATACAACTGATCAGAAATATAACATCAGAACCTTACTTAGAATAAATAGCTTCACAAAAAAAAAAAAAAAAAAATCTTAAAAGACATACATCAAAGCTAGAAATACTCCTCTGGCTTATAAGATCAGAATTTAGCCATAAAAACCAAATCACGGACCTGATTTTGATCTCGGTAGTGTGTCCCTTGTAATGGAAATTACTGCAGTGGTATGAAACTTGTTCTGCATCAATGGGTTAGTCATTTTTTCCTAAAATCTAATTACGAAGAATGAGTTGGTCATTTCTCCTTTCTGATCCGCATGTATATTTTTGGAAAATGGGCTACATACATACATAGGATGGCTCATGACTAGCGTGCCTATGCTTGTGCATGCGGTGTCGCCTAAAAAGAAATGGTAACATGGGGGTTGATAGATAAAAGTTAAAAAAAGCTCCTGGAATCTGATTTTAAAATTAGATTGGGTTCCACATGGCCATGGATATCAATTGAATCTACCTCGATTCTCAGCGAGAGTGGTTCAGTAATATCCCCTTAATCCACCAAGGGATTTGCTAGCATCTAAGGATATGTAAGCAGGCAGAGAATAGTGCAAACAGCTGAGTAACTCTACTGCAAATATTTTTTTGTTTTGGTTTTATTTTTCCTATTTTTGGTTTCATGAAGTCATCATATATGGGAATGTTTCAGAAATGCAATTAACATTTACACCCAGACCTTGCATGAACACCGAAGTAACCTTCTTCTTCAAAAAAAAAAAATACTACTTACTGACATCCGTTTAGGGTTCACTTCAGTTGCGCGCACAGCGCCAACAGTTATGTACTCGAATATCTTAACAAGCCAACTTGTTGTTTATGAGTATATATATTGCCCCATGATCTTGCACATCCTACCACACTAATGTTTTCCTAATTATGTGATGTCTGCGGCTAACCGTACTAAGATAGTTAGCAGGATTTTGCCCCTTGCAATAGGTTGATAGTTAGAATAAAAATCATGTTCATCAATTAAGTACTGGGTACATCCATATTAGTCTCGTACTAGGAATGTCAATAATAAACTTGTACGTACACACACCACACAGTCTATAGCCTTTTGGGGATACCATTGGGTTGATGAATAGCCCTTACACTCACCAGCCCCCTTGCTTTAACTTAACTAAACCTAACAAAATTGCAGCTTTCCTATTTGTACATCATCTTCACTGAAAAGACGAGGAATTCTTCTTAGAGTTTAATGGGAGCGCAGCCGCAGGGATTAAAAGATAGGAGGCAATAAGCATTATGGTTGAACATATTCTTAACCTAATTAAATAGATTCAGTTAGTTGCAATTTACATATCTCACTGAACCTAATTAAGCAGAACTAATTTCTATGATTGTGATGGAGTAGTCTTCAATTTATTACCTAGCAGTGAGATATGCATGGACTTCCATGTGTCTCTGTCTTACACAGAAGAGTAAATGAGGATTATCCCACCTCCAAGGATTGATAATAGTAGACTAGGTACAGGAAGGTAGATCTTGGATCCTGTTCCTCATCCTGATCCCGACAGATTCTGTCTTACACGCAGTCCTATCATGTGCCGACCCGCCTATTCGAACGTGGTTTGCTCCTTCGGGATAGTAATCGAATGCAAAATCTAACCTAGCTAGTTAACTTCGTCTCTGCTCTACTCAAGTTACTTCCAATTATCAGTTAAAAGTGTTTTTAACTGATAAAGCTTAAGGTTAAATTTATTGAGGGGGTAACATTCCAATTCTTTATGGGTCCTTTTTGATACTCAGCTCAGGCGCTCATCACTCAGGTATGTTTGTTTCCTTGACCAGATTTTTGTCCATCTTGTCATCTCTTGCATCAGCTCCATTATCTTCTGTAATTCTTGTCCAAGGAAAATCTCAATACATCGGAAACAGAGAATTTGTACTTCTTAGATTCTTGTATGCAGATCTAAGTAGTAGGTATTTAAGATTTTTCTTAAGATATCGAAGAAGACAAGTAGTTTCCGCTGATGGTCAAAATAAGGATAAGAGCCAGAGCCAGAGCCAGAGCCAGTTGCTTTAGGCCACCATTTGATGGACCACTACGGCGCATCTCCACGTTATGGATCTTTTGCTTTATGCAATAAATACAAGGACAATTTCTTCATTCAGAACTTCCTAAGGGATATCAGTGCAAGCCTAAATATCTGTAAGACGTTCAAGAAAATAAAAGGAGCACGGGCCCTTCTCTTCAATTTGATAGGAGTACTATTTAAAGTTTGTAAACACTTCTCAGTTTCTTTGCTCATGAATTTACCCAAATATATTTGAAGTTGGCAGTGGCTAAATATAATCCATGATTTGGCCAAACACAACTTAGACAAAATACAACTTCTTAAATACATGTTTCTTTACTTCAAGATTTCTTTTCTAGTGAAAATTGTCACAAAGTTTGCGGCATGAGAATCTCCATTTCTGGAGATGATACACTCATTTGGCCTTATAACAAAAATGAAACTTTGACAGTAAAATATGTTTATAAATTGCTAGCTAAGGAACTTCCTCATAATTTAGACAATAATCCTGATTTTGATACTCATAAAGCTCTTTGGAAGTCCCCATTGTTGCCTAGAATCCAACTTTTTCTTTGGAAATGTGTTGAAAATATTCTTCCCCCATGTAGTAAATTAGGTAGGTACAATGATAATCATGATGTGTAATTCTAATGCTAGTGAAACTCCAGAACATATGCTACTTCATTGTTCCTTTGCTAAAAATGTGTGGTCTAATATCCCAGTTGTTAGTCAGCTTATTTTGCAGGATTTGGATTCTAACATTAGCCTAAAGGCTTGGATTTCTAAATGGCTTACTACTGGTCAATTACAAAGTCAATTAGTTGCTGCCATGGCTACTGCCTGGTACATCTGGAAAGACAGGTGCTCGAAAGTCTTTGGAGGAAAATCTTTGAACCCACAGACCACAGCTAGAACTGCCCTCAGAATAACAGAGGAAACTGTCCAGACTTTATTATCTGCTCCCATGAATAATTTGTTAATGCAGTTTCAGACTCCGACCCTAATTTCCTGGAACACATTTCACATATAGTCTAATCTTGTTTTGCGATAATTCATTTGACAGGATACTAATAAATCTGGTGTTGGGATTGTGGCAATGAAACCTGCAGGTGAATTCAAAGATTGCAAACTAGCTTCAGGGATGGAAGCAAGTTTAGAAGGAGCTGAATGTGCCGCACTTCTAGCAGTTTCCAAATGGATCATGAAGAAAAAATTTCAAGATGTCTACTTAGTCACTGATGCCAAAAATATGATGGCATATCTTAATAATAGTAGAGGACAAACTAGCAGAGAATTTCTAGAATTGTAGGATGTCAAAAGCTAGATAAAAATCCTAAAATTCTAGTTAGAACCAGAGGTATTGTCTGGGTTTTAAAGAAAACTCTAGAGACAACTAGAGAAGTTAAGAGTTTGTTGGAACAAGCCTATAAATAGGCAAAATGAGTTTCATATGTAAAACCAGAGAAAGAACATCAATAACAAAACAGTTTTGAGAGAGTTTATTCTTGTTCCAAATACAGGAGCTCTATATGAGAAACTAATCTCTATGCTCATATATCTCCATGATCATCAATCCATCCTAAATTCCAACATGGTATCAGAGCCTCAAAACATCTTAAATTCCAACATGGTATCAGAGCTTGTCTCGATCCATATGGCCGTTAAGGTTTCCGCTGTGAAGATGATGAGAAGATATGAAGAAGATGAGAAGATGCTACCCCCAAGAGAAGCTATCGCTTATCACCCATTCAAGTGAATGAAGAACAAGAAGAGAAAAAGCAAACATAGATGTTGCTATTGTCTCATCAAGTCTCAGAAAAGACAAAGTTAAAAAAAAAAAAAAAAAAAAAGTTGCCTCAAGTCCTAAGCAAAGATAAATTTGAAAAGAAAAGAAAACGAAAAGAAGGAAAGTTTGCGTGGTATACCAAGTGAAGTTACGGTTGTGAAGAGAAGAACGTCTCCATGAAGACAAAGCAGAAAAGAGAAAAATAAATAAAATAAAAAATATCACTTCCTAATAAGTGATGTGAAGCGGTAACAGAAATTGAGGGCAAGAGCAATACGGATTGTTTCTCAATTGTCAAAGAAAAAGATGATGAGAGCTATGTCTTATGGGAAACTCTTCCGTGATATAAAAAAAATAAAAATAAAAAAAATAAAAAAATTGTTGGGTAAAGTTCAAACCTCTGAACTAACTAAGTGGTCAAGTTTCTAAAACCCGACGAAAAAAAAAATCAAGGGAGCCTTTGAATCGACGATGATCAAGCTTCAAATGTCGAGATGGTGGACATGTATCCACCGGAAAATAGAGATATGCTAGCACACTACTAAGCTAGTAAGAAACGAAGAAAATAGGAGACAAGAGATGGAGACAACTATAAGATAGTGAGAAGATAAGACGCGTGGACAAAACACAAGACGGAACAGTGTCATCGCGAGCAAGGGAAGCTAAAAACTGCCAGTGAAAATTGGGTGAACAACAAAAAGCAAAGCCATTACAAATTACTGGGAGTGTTGGAATATCTTAATTTGTAATGTCTAAAAGAGTCAAAAGGTTTTCTAGTTTAAGAAAATCTAAGAGAATTCTAGAATTGTAGGCGGTCAAAAGCTAGATAAAAATCGTAAAATTCTAGTTAGAACTAGAGTGTATTGTCGCCTTGTAAAGAAAACTCTAGAGACAACTAGAGAAGTTAAGAGTTTGTTGAACAAGCCTATAAATAGGCAGTGAGTTTCATATGTAAAACCAGAGAAAGAACATCAATAACAAAACAGTTTCAGAGAGTTTATTCTTGTTCCAAATACAGGAGCTCTATATGAGCAACTAATCTCTATGCTCATATATCTCCATGATCATCAATCCATTTAATGTGCCGCACTTCTAGCAGTTTCAGACTCCGACCCTAATTTCCTGGAACACATTTCACATATAGTCTAATCTTGTTTTGCGATAATTCATTTGACAGGATACTAATAAATCTGGTGTTGGGATTGTGGCAATGAAACCTGCAGGTGAATTCAAAGATTGCAAACTAGCTTCAGGGATGGAAGCAAGTTTAGAAGGAGTTGAATGTGCCGCACTTCTAGCAGTTTCCAAATGGATCATGAAGAAAAAATTTCAAGATGTCTACTTAGTCACTGATGCCAAAAATATGATGGCATATCTTAATAATAGTAGAGGACAAACTAGTTAGACCTCCAACTCAGTTTTAGATGACTGTTTATTCTTATTAAAAGATGTTCATCTTGTTAGATTTAAACATATCAAAAGAAATCTCAACAGAGCAGCAGACATAGCTGCTAAACATAGTAGAGTTGGGAATGTAACAAGAGAGTGGGATGAAAGCAACTGTCCCTACTCCCTTCAAAATGCTGTAAACTCTCACTAATTAATAAAATTCTTTATTCTAGCAAAAATAAAATAAAAAAATACATGTTATTTGCTGAATACAATCTTCATCATTTTTACAAGGACTCATTGTATTTCTAGCCAACTAATTAAAGCCGGATAAATTTAACATAAATACCTTTATTTTCCACAACTGGAACTTACCCAACCAACTGATTAAAGCTAGAAAAATAAAAATAATTGCAAATCTAGATCGGCTAATTGCTCTTTAATAGCACTTACTCCAGTAGAGAGATTTGATTGAATTTCAGAGCCAAAAATCATAATTTTCGAATGAGCAATCAAAAAAATGTAATTGAATTGGATATAAATTTGAAGGAGCCCCCTCCTAGGTTTTGAACCTCTTACTTTAATTAAATTTGAATTACCGAATCACATGAACAATTTTTAAGGATTTTTTTTTTTGTTTTTTTTATGGCGTAATGTTTCGTGATTCTTGATCTGATAGACAATTAGACAATAATTATACTATACGAATAACCATAATCATATTCATCACCTAATCTGGTAATATCTTCTAGAACAATATGATTTAGTTAGATATACATTTGTATAATTGAACAAGATTTTAGTCGACCCTGATTGACATTTTTTACAATAATTTTTTTTTAATCAACAATAGCTAAAATTTTGATCAAGAATTATAACAAGGTTAACATTCGTCGTTATTGTGACTTTTATTGAAGAGAAAAAACTAATATCATTGATTTTTAAATCTTACGAATTTTGTCAAATTTGTACCCATACTTACTTTTAGGTTTCAAGAATTGATTTGATCCTTTGGGTTATTAATGTAAGATAAAAAGATAAAAGTTTTAAATTAAAATATTGGTTGTGTTTAACCCAAGTGACTGTTGTATTTAGTCATTGCTTTGAATTAAAGGTAAAATTTAATGGCACTATATGCATATCAAAAACTATACTTTAATGCAACTTAATAATTAAGTCTATCTATCTTAAATATTATAATTGTAAGAGCACTGCTCGGTTGAACACGCAAGCGTTGCCATCTCAAGCTTGTTTGTCAAGTTTAGTTGCCAAAACTATAAGTCATGATTTCTAGTCTACTTATAGCTAAATCTCGGATTAGGATAGTAAGTGTAGTTGAGCTTTAGACTTCACGGCGTTCATCGAATGAATATGAAGAACTACTCGAGGGAACTTGTGGAACTTCATCAACAAAAGGTATGTGGAGACTTGAACTCATATATCACTCAAAAGTCTATCTACTCTATCTCATATTTGAGACAAAAAGTCGTATTGCTATATAGACTTCAATTATACACATTTGGTATTTCGAGCATGTTTGTCTCGCTTATCTATTTCTCGAAATATGTGTTGGTAAGCTTTCGCTTTAACCAAGTTCATCTTTTATTCTTGACAAAATTCAAAAGATGATCATGTGAAAATCACCATGTAACATCTTACATTATTTGTGTGAGACGGTCATTTGATGTAGACTCGGAATGTTTCGTATTGATCATTCAATCGCTTAAAATTGCTTTGAAGCTAATAGTTTGCGTGAGACAGCTATTGTCGTCTTCCAAGAATATTTCAATGATTGAAATGAGTGTTTAGAACATGTAACCATGATTGGATATAAACATAGTGTGTAATCACATTTGTGTAAAGTACAAAACTAGGAACCATGGTATGCGTACCCGTACGCATACTGGTTGGTTGTTGAAAGTTCGATAACTAAGTATGTGTACCCGTACACGTACTGGCAGAAGTCCAAGTCCCGTGAATTTCTGCTGAAATTTGGAAGTGTAAAGTGGTATGCATACCCGTACGCGTACTAGCGTAACCAAACTCAGTCCGGCTACTTAGGTATGCGTACCCGTTTGCATACTTAAGTAGGTTATGTTCTAAAATCGGTTTGTTCATGAACTAATACATTTATATATAATAAGGAATGCAATATTTTGCAAACCGTGGATATAATGTTCATGAAATGATTCGAGTGAATCAAAATTTATTTTGTTTCAATTGTGTCTTGTATACTTCTATGAGAATATAAACGATTGAAAAACTCTCTTACTAGTTTTATTTGAGTCATTTGAACTAGTTATGATAAAGATGAATAAGGTTGATATGAAAGTGCTCATATGGCTAACCATTGGTTAACTATTTTTGAACTAACTAAGTGAACATGTTTGGGTACGGTTACCTTTATCTAAATGATGGTACATTTAATTTGTGTATAACAAGCTAAGTTCGATCTAACGGTTGACAGATATTAGCTTGAATCTAATCAGGTTTTCATCTAACGGTGAATATTGAATGCTTTGTTACCAAGGCAACTTAGAACTCTAGCAACCGGGAAACCTAATCCCCACACATGTTGTGTGATACTAGTTGCGACTAGAGTCGATTCTCTTTTAACCTTAGGTTTTTCACGAAACCCTGTAGGTTAACGACTTGAAGACTTCATTGGTATTGTCAAGCCAGACCCAACTATTTTCTCTATAGTTACGTGTTCTGATCTTGATGTTTTCTATCGTGATTGAGTACTATCTTCTTTAAGATTTTCTCGAGATTTATTCTCCGATAGGCAAGATTGAAAAGTAGTCAAAAACATCTTCGTCTCATCGTTTGTGATTCCACAATATCTTATTTTGTTAATCGATTAAGATTATTGTGAGGTGATTGATAATACTAGGCTATTCTTAGGGAATATAAGTCTGGTTTATCAATTGGTTCCTGTTCACCTTGATTTATCAAAAGACTGAACAAAACTCATAGGTTTATCTGTGGGAGACAGATTTATCTATACAATAGAATTTTCTGTGTGAGACAGATTTGTTTATCAAGTCTTCGACTTTGGGTCGTAGCAACTCTTAGTTGTGGGTGAGATCATCTAAGGGAATCAAGTACGTACGTATAATCCTACTGAGGTTCATAGACGTAAGGATTACAACTGTACCTTGTTTAGTGTGATATTGATTAGGGCTCAAATACATTCCAGTCCAAAGTTAGCTTGGTAGTAGGATAGTGTCTGTAGCGGCTTAATACAGTTATTTTGGGGTAAAAACTGATTCTGTTATTTTTGGTAAATTTGGTTGTGTTGATGAGAAACGAATTCAAACCATAAACAAATGCACTGTACGGGAGAACTTTTAGATTCGAGAGATCAATCTGTAAGACTTTGGCCTAAACCAAGAAATGGTCGTTCCAGATTCAATTCGGTCACAAAGTGAAGGAGAAAGGTTGATCTTAGGGAGGGAAGCGAAGAAGGTGTTTGAGATCAGAATGTTGAATTATGAAGGTGTGGTTGTTTTATGAGTTGTATCAAAATGTGGAATTGGCTTGCAGAACGTAAGCTATCAGTTCTTGGTGTTTTCTGGATACTTGTGTTGTTTTTTGAAATAGGTTGAAATCCTATTTATACAAGTCATATTCGAGCACACCCTGATCTCGTAGGAAGTAGAGGTAATTAAGAAGTGGAGTAGTGGGGTTGTGTAAAAGGGGTGATCACCCAGTTTCCATTACGAGGGAAAACTGGTCACACTTTCACCCACTACTCTCATTATTGTTAACCGTTCATCCTTTCCTAACACTTTCTCGTAATGGGAGAATTGCACGCCGCACGCTGTAAACCGCAAGACCAATACCTCAGTGAGCATCCCCTAGTTTGTGACATGTTTGATGTCTCGAGTAAATGGGTCAAGTCGTGAGACTCGCTGCTAAAAGCAGCATATAGTGCTTTTAGGTCAAATAATAAAATTATTTATGAAATCAATACTTATAAAACATTGCTTATAATCGATGTATATAAAGCATCGCTTTTAAACAAGCAGCTGAAAAATATTGATGTGCAGGAAACATCGTTGTTTTAGAGCTCATTCAAATTGAGCCGTGCGGCCAACCCTATTTGGGGTGGTCGATTCAAGGCACGGGATATTAGTTTGAACAGGACTATCGGTTGGTTGCCGGTGATCATGCTGATGTCTTATGGGTTGCCTAAAAATGGATCTAAAATATTCAATTTGGTTGGCGAAGATGGACGATCGTGATCAATTTGCGACAGTAGTTCGTTGACGCATCGCAAATTAGGGTTTTTGAAACAACGTGTTCACCCTACTTTGGGCAAACGGTTTGGTGCCCTCTTGGCTCGTTGCGGGAAGGTCGATCGACCATGGATAGAGTTAGGTCACCGGTGGACACGCTAGCACTTCTTTAATTATTCGAATGAAGATCTAATACATCCAACTAGGCTGGCTAAGTTGGGCGGACATGGTGTTTTTGAGACCGTTTTGGCCGGTCTTAGCTCGTTTGAGCTTTTTAACAGCGCGATCACCCATGTTCTGGCTAACGTTTGATGGTGTTGTATGTGAACTAGATGGATTCCAACCGGCTGGGATGTTAGCGGGCCCACCGGTGGTCATCACGATGATCACCTAGTTTCGCTAGGAGTAGGCTAGGCTTATTGAATTGCGTGGCCAAATCATGTGGCCGTCATCATTTTTAAAGACTGACATGGATAGTCTAGATTTTCCCTAAGGAACTTAAACATCTTCGATCTAGATAACTTTTAATTAAAAATGTGTCGACGCGCCGATCTCTTTGTCAGAGAGTGGTGTGGCACACGTGAGTGTTTTTCATGCAAGTCTCAATACTGATACTTTAGGAGATTCATGCTACTCCGATGTGAGTGAACATTAATTGTCATGTCATGCCAATACTGAGTGTTCGGTTGGGAACATAGCATAAAAAAATACTAGGCAGGTTAATGCATTAGTGAATAACGCCGATAGAAAGTAAAATTCAAAGAATATTTGGGATCGTTGATATATGCACCATTCTGAATGAATTATACATACATATATATATATATATATACAAATATATTGAATTGCTCAACACATCTGTGAGCGAAGAGGTTTATGCACTCATTACTTTCAAATGGCTTTTATTCCCTTGCAGGATGACAACATATTAAATACAGGGTTTCACGATTTTAGCCATGAATCGAAAACCACCATCAACAATGATAGGTGTAGAATACACCTAATTTACTATCTAGTAGTTTATGCTTTCTTTGATATTTTTCTAGTAAATTATGTATTTTACGTGTGTTTTTGAGTTATTAGGTACTCTGGAGTCACACGGAGAAAAGAAGAATAAATCACCCAATTTGAGCAAAAAGGGTAAAATTGTCATTTCACGGGGCAACACTATCTGGAGCACAGTCAAGGTTATGGGACAACTCAATTGTAGGAGCACTAAAGACAGTCTAGTTAACTGTTGAGGGGCAACCTAACTGGATAGCCCTTATCCAAAGAAGACTGCTTGTTATAAGACATCCAAATGAGTGGTCTGTATCCATGGTCTATGCCCAAACCTGAACCCGGACCCAAACCCGGATCCGGATGTTATAATCCCAACCCTATAATCGATTCTCCATCATTGTTTGCTACTGAAACAGAAAGAAGAAGCAGCCATGGCTGCTGTTACTATCGAGAGAAGAGAAGTTTTGTGATGGAAAAGATGTGATGATGCTACTGATTTAAAGTAAGCAGTTAGGGTTCGGAGAAGATGATAATGAAGAGGAAATGGGTTTCTGGGGATGAAGAGATTAACAGGGGAGAAATTAGGAATTAGGGTTCTTGAAATTGAGAAGGAATTGGAGGTTTCGTTGTTGATCAATTGAAGATGGGTTTGGATCGAATTGGGGTTGTGAGATGTTGATGGTAGTGATTCTGCTGTTTGAGAAGACTTGGTTGAAGCTATTATGGATGTGATTGAGATTGAATCTGAGATGGGGTCTTGTTGTGGAACTCAGAGAAGAAGATGAGCGTGATTCAGGTGAAAGAATGGGTGGTAATTGGTGGCTGCAATAGGGAGATGGATGAATTTGGAAATAGGGGTTTAAGATGAATTGATTGAAGCATAAATTGAATGAATAGCTCAGCTGGTGAGGAATGAATTGTATATATGAATGTTAGGATACATGTTATGCAGGAATTGAAAAGAAGTGAAGCCTGAAACAGGCTTGGAATTGGTCGAAATGCAAACGAAATTGATTTGTTAATTTGATCTATAGCTAGTGAAAGTTAGGGGATAAGTAATCGTTTCTTGACTCTTTACATAAGTAGCAAACACGAGACCTTGCGGAGGGATTCCGTGGAGCAATTGTGTATAAAAAAAAACGTTAGCAAGTGGACCTTGATATAAGAGTTTAACTACTAATATCAACCTAATAAATTCATAAATCTTAATGCATTTAACTAAATTACATCTTGAGTGATCTACTACTAGGTGGTTTTGTGAATAGAATCCGGTAGTCGAGAACTTCCGTATCCGGTGATATAAGGGATTTTGGGGTTAGCACTGATCTAGCTGCTATACCTACGATTGGTGATAATTTGTGACTAATAAGAAGTGGAAAAGAACATAACTTTAATCATTGTTTTGCAGCGAAGAAGGATTCCTTGATCTAATCTCTCTTATTGATTTCTCTTATCTCTTTAATTGTTTTGTTTATTTATTTTCTTTTCTTTTACTTATCTAAAACATACCCCCTTTTGTGACATTATAAGACAACTAGAATCTCGTGCTCCTCGTGGGATCGACCTTGACTACCCTATATTACTTGTTAATTAGGTAGTAAAGTATTAATTAATTTGTTGTGGTTACGACACGCATACAAACAACAGTGTGGTGTTCAAATCTGGACTGGGTCTTGGGGGTTTTCGGCTTTTGCGGTTTCTTCGTTAACAAAATTTCTGGTGTCTGTGTTATTTCTTTTTCGCATTATATTTTGTTATATAATAGAAATATCACAGGTTGTGCGTAGTTTAATCAATTAGTGAATTCAACCTTTGGGTGTTGATTATATTGATTAACACTTGAACATTGGTCTTTGGTACCATTCAAGTTGTTTCACATAATAATCAGGCTTGCGGATTTCAATTTGTTTGATTTGTTGATTACATTGTGAAACAGAGATACAACTCTTGGATATACTTTTATTGAGATTGAGTCTGACTGTCTAGTTGATTCTCTCGAAAGTATATTGAAGTTTTTCCATACATATTGCTAAGAGAAATATTGGGTGTGTTTGTTAGACCCCCGCTATTTCAAGAATCATACATCATTTTCTTGTTTCCACTAAATTGATCGGCTAATCTTCTCTCTTTTGTATGTGATGGCTGGACCCTTATATTTTTATTTCTTCGCAACTTTGTACTCCTGTTCCCTATTTCCCTCATAGATTTTTTTTTTCATAATTATTTTCCCCGTTTATGATTGTCAAGGGCTACTATTTTTATTTTATTTTTGAAAAACAAAGAATGTGCTATTGATGAGAAGATGTAGCTTTTACAAAGGATTGAACCACCTTAAGATGGAATGTACCAAGTCCAGATATATTAAGAATTACACAGAAGTATCAATAATTATGGTGGTTTAAAATTCCAATCTTTCTAATTTTGCATCATCTGATTATAGGAAATATCTTTGAAACTTGTGATGTCCGAAACACAATAGTAAATGTGACGGACAGGAAAATTACACCTGAAGCTCCAATGCGCGCAAGCCATAACTCCCTGATGCGCCACTCTGATGCTAGTGTCCGAGCATTAAACTTCTCTTTACGCCAGGAAAATGCACGTTCATTTTCCCTTGCAAGCATGCATAGCAAGCATGATGCAACTTCCACATCATTCCTACTTACCCTTGTTCTGTGAAGGGCATAAAACCATAGAGGCTAATAACGATGCATTCTTTCATGTATCAATGGCTTATGAATCTTGTCCAGGCATTGTATATGCCTTGGGCTAGAGTATTGGAGGCATATTCCCAGCTTTTGTACTTTGCTAAAAAATTCCTAAAATAGAAAAAACAACTTTTTGAGGTCCTAAACGATTGAATTTGGCTAAATTATGGCGACCACATGGATCTATAGATCAACATGTCTTCATCTTTGGGTTGTTTCTCGACATAATAAATACCTCTTGAAATAAATTACAACACTCCGGTACTTAACTTCCAAATAATCTAGCATGTGTGCTACAACTTGTTCATCTGCATCAGTGCACCAGTCAGGCTTATACCGTATTATCCTTGCATCATCCTTGTGAGCAAATGGATTATGCAAGATCCCCTAACTTGCATGCTAATATAACTTATTTTATGGCCATACCCAATGTTAATTGGTGCATTCCTACGTCGAACGACCCTATCGAAAAGATGAGCATCCAAGGAATGGAATGCAACTTGCCTAATCAAGTATGTAAACAATCATCTATTTTATCGCCTTAACGAGCCAGATGATATGAGTTACCATAGTGTCACAATCACTTCAAAAATAAATGATATGAGCGACAACATGCTGGACCATCAATGATGCAACTCATTACGGATGCCTACGTACCCTCCTCTGTAAATTGAAGGGATCAAGCACTGACCGTAGTTCATCATCATTGAGACAAGTAACTAAATCCAACTCGTGTTGCAAGGCCAAACCCAAGTAATATCCTAGTATATATAGTCCAAAGGTACCTTCAAAAGATAAGCACAATTTCATACATAACTGATGTTTCCTTGCGTACTTAACATCCTCGATTACACTTCCTCGAGTGAACAACTCATCAGAATGATGTTTTCGCATCATATGTGCTATACCGTCTAAGCTATAAGCTTATTTGGCGCATTGCTCCTTAATGTACCTTCAACCAACTACCCCTCCCTATATATGTTTCATTGATATTTTTACAACTTCAAATTCTGGACTACTTTGACATCCACCAAGTACCGCTTCCTCGAGGAAGTTATAAATTCCTTCACAGTGGATCTAAAATCATTGTCATAGTGACAAACTTGACATTAGACATGTAGCTGAAGAGGCTTCAGCATCACCTGATGGTTTTTTTTCCTTAATTCTTGATGACTTGATTCCTTCACAAAGATAAACATTGACAAATTCCAAAGCATCCTTCTTTGTAACACCTCAAGTTATTGAAGCCATAACTAATGTATATATATATGTTATAAAAAGAAGTCCCCTTTGTGTATGTAGACAAGTACAACCATCGATTTCGCTATCCGGCGGCTCGGATCGCTCGGTTATATGTTTTATATAAACTTATATGGCAGTCCGTCGGATAGTTGGTTTCCTGATACATATATGCTTCTTAATGCAACTCGGTTTTATTATTTGCAGAAAAAACAAACAAACTGATTTTCATTTATAGAACGACTACCGGAGTTAGGGATTTCCTAATCTGTGTTTCTTCCGTATGTTTCTACACCCTCTATATAAGAAGCCTTCACACTGTTTATAAGAGTAAGCATAGCTTAGCTTTTCGCTTTGACAAACCATTTTCTCCTGCGAACTAATCGTGTTCAGATCAAGTATCTTCGTAGGTGATCAAGATCGTTATCATTTGTTTTCTACAATTAATATGAGGTACGCCATTATATAGATTACCTGAAGATCCTTCTATGCACGCAAGAAGAGTCCGTTTTGTCGAAACCATTATGCTTGATTTCGGTGTGGGGATGCAGAATTTTGATGTTATTCACCCTACAGAAAGATGCAGTATATTCATTATGTGCTTCAAACATGCTGGCTTTGAGAAATTGATAACACTCAGTACTATCGATGTTGACGGTGTCTTTGTTCGATTGATACCCACTGAGGTGTTAAGGAGTTGGCGAAGTTGTATAACAAGGAGGTAGTTAGTGATTCATCTGAACCCAATCCTTCTAATTACGTGTCTGATATGTAGAGGCAACCTTGATCATTATATCTGATATCTTTCCTTTTATTATTTGTACCTATTTATCTATCTACGACGATAATGTGTGCACCCGCGTTTAACCGGGGTGCACGTTCCTCCCCTCCTAATTAGCCGAAAAAAATTCCAACGTTATCTATTTATTTATTTATTTTATTTTTTCTTTAACAGATTAGGAAACATGTATATAGGGAATCAATCCCATAACTACGCACATCTCTCTAAAAAAAATCTCCATTAACTCCATTAATCGGAGGATCTGAAGAAGACTCCGATGACAAAAATGAAGATGAGAGTTTAGTAGTTGACTCCGCAACTGGGAAAACAAGAGCTCTTGAAGATTCCTCTTCATGGGCACCAATGACTAGTAATCACAGTACAGAAAAACTTTTAAAGTTGAATTGTTTGACTAGCAGTGAAGAGATAAATTTGAGCGGATTCAATGATTTAGCAGATAAGTACCAAATTTAAAGAAGGGTGTAGGGAACTGTAAAAATTAGGTGTAAAGGCTGATATTGATAATGATCAGCTTGGTCGTGGACATAGGAAGCTAACAAGAAATGATTTTTTTTGTTTTGTTTTGTTTGCCTGCCTTAGCAATTTTCAAGCTTTTACTTGTTGTAGTAGTGCTTTGTTCCAGTTCCGTAGGTTGTTTGAACCAAGCTACTGCCTTAGTTCTTGTTTGCATAGTGCCAAGTGCATCTTTACTTGTACATTTTGCTTTGGTACATTTAAACTTTCTCTTCAAAAAAAAACTAAAAACAAACAATGTATCCAGTGTTCAAACGACACTAATTTGCTTAAAATGAGCAATATCACTTCTATATTGTTCACAAGTTCTGGCGATGCAGTTAACAGCCCTGCAAAAACCACGCCTGCAATGCCTAAAATGAAATATACCGTTCTCAAATCACAAGCCCTTTCTGAACACCTTGCACAACCAGAGCGTGAATAGAATTCACCTACGGATAATGCAATACCAAACTGCAGTTGCAACAGTTGAAGCACTCAGTGACTGCAGCAAGATAACAATCTGCCTAGTAAAAATCCAGAGCGGAAAACTACATAAAGTGAACATTCCTTCCTTGGTTAAGGGTCGAAACAACAGGTGGAACTGAAAAATAAGAAAATAAACGCGAAACAAAACTAAAATGTACTATGTTAAAAAAGAACAAAACTAAAAATGTCTTCAAGTTGAAACAATAATCAGTGCAAGTTAAGGGTCTAAACTACAAACACTACTTTGCTAAGAAAAGCATAAGGTGGAACTGAAATATTCCTACAAATGTTGAACCACACACATGAACTGCAAAAGACTAAAATAAGAAAGCAAATAGTCACGTCACGAGCATAAAAAAGAAGAAACACGATTGGAACCCTCTAGCTATTATCAGCCATGTCTTGTATGCCTTCCTGTTTCTTTTTCTCATCTTCTTGTTTTCTTTTCTTGCAATTTCGCATGTCGTGACCTCCTCTTTGGCATGTTCTGCAGATTCTAGATTTCTTTTTTGCTGAAAAGACTTCTGCACTACCATTGTAAAGATAATTGTCTGCACCAACGACCATAGAATTTTGGAAGCATGCTGCCTATTCATAGTTCATAACAACAGTGACAGTTAGTTACATTTTAATATAGTCACCACCTACAGATGGTTCATTTCTAATTTATGAAAGTTGATATATATATATGTGGAGTTAAAAGACAGTCATTTTGTGGTAGTGCCCTTTGTTGTGCCAACACAAAATTATATATTGGATCACTATAAACTAGTGGGGGATAAACTACCAGTGGATACGCCGCCTGCAACCGTTTTACAACAATATATGAGTGTAGAATGAAAATTAGAATTTTTCTTATAAAAAAATACTGAAACTAAAAATTATGTATAACCTGGACTGGTTGGTGTACATTTGACGTTCCTGTTTCAGTCACGGTAATCACTTCGTTTACATTACCACCTGAAATCAAAAGTATGATATTATATTAATGTGCCAGAAAAAACAAGGATAGATGTATCACATTCAAAATATGTATGAGAGATGGACTAACCTGTTTTATTCGAACTTTTAGATGTTATTTCCATCGAGCATTTTAACCTTTTGCTCGACTGGCGATGAGAATCTCTTTTTTGTGGGTCTCGCAATACTACCTCCTCAGTCACGGTAGATACCATGTTTAAATTTGTATTAGATGTGCTTTTCTGGACAGTGGATTCTTGTTCTTCCATTGAACGAATATATGCCTCCATCTCTTTCTCCACTTTTAACATTAGTGACTTGGTCAGAGAAAACAAGTCATTTGATTTTGAGCAACATTTAGTTACAATCCTTTACAAAATATGCGACAACTCACTGTAGCATTTGTAGCGAATGGATCCCTGTCATTAGGGATTAAATCGCCACGAGAGTCGAAAACAACTTCATTTGTAGCTTCTCTAGACCACCTCTTTAAGTAGTACCTGGACGGTAGATTCTTGTACTGTAAATCATGAAAAACTTTATGCGCATGGCCGCAAAGAATTCCACTAAATTCAAACTTCCTACAGGAGCATGAAACTGAATTCTCTGTACTATTAAATGTAAGTGTTTGAGTTATTCTGAAACCACCTATATCTTTTGCCTTGTATATACAAATCACTCCATCTTCTCTTTTGGTTTCCAATAAAAACCCAATAGTTAACTGAAGCTCTTCTTGGAAAACACTAAACATCTTTCTAGTGTAAAATTTTGTTGCTTCACTCTCTACATACCACGGAGAAATCAGTCTAGGAAATGTCTATTGTGTAGGAACCTCTTCCGCTATTTCACTTTCACGTCGATCAACCATGGCCATAGAGTATAGATCAACAAATTTTCGAAGAAGAATTTTACCATTGCTAAAATAGGTCTTTAGAAACTTATTAATGGTCTCACTCCTTTGTGTTGTGGTAATTCCAGCACAAAAATACGAACGACTATAAGCTTGAGCCCACTTCTCTCGCAAATCATATATTCCTTGTAGCCACTCATTTTCTGTAAGCTTATATTCTACAAGCAACTTTTTCCAACTATTTTCAAACTCTTCAATTGCTTCTGGATTATATATGCAGGACTTGAGATCTGGTGCGAAGGATTTAAAGTCAGTAAATATTTTACTTAAATGCTTAACCGCGTTTTGATATATATGCCATAAGCATAATCCATGGTGAGCATCTGAAAAGGCTTCTTCCACAGCTTTTAGAATTCCTTTAGCTTGATCCGCAAAGATACTTGTTGGTCTCTTTCCTCCCATGGCCTCCAAAAGAGTATTAAACAACCATTGAACAGCATCAGATGATTCACCGTCTATTAATCCACATCCAAAAAGGGTTGTTTGCCCATGATTATTTACTCCAACAATAGGTACACAGAGCATGTTGTAATTGTTAGTCTTGAAGGTTGTATCAAAACATACTGCATCTCCAAATAATGCATAATCTCTTCGCAACTTTGTATCACAAAAGAAAACAC
This sequence comes from Papaver bracteatum, assembly GCA_023529315.1. Classification (NCBI taxonomy): domain Eukaryota; kingdom Viridiplantae; phylum Streptophyta; class Magnoliopsida; order Ranunculales; family Papaveraceae; genus Papaver; species Papaver bracteatum. The sequence continues at coordinate 2,565,278 of JAJJWX010001659.1, forward strand.
CATGTATCACTCCATCTTCATTGGTTCGGAAAGAGTAAAAGAAATATTTGTTTTCTTGTTTCTTTTTCTTGAAATAGTCTTGAAGACACTGCGCATCACCCTTCTTAAAGAACTCAGCTCGTTTCTTCTGTATCAAATTATCAAAATCCTTTTTTGTGAAGTTAAGGCTTTTGGATCCTCCAGAATTTTCAGTATGTAGGAATAAATCTCTGCTGGTTTTAATCCTGACGAATACATAGTATCAATAATTTCCTCTTGAACATACTTAATTTTTCTTTGGGACTTCAATCGATGTGACCCCCACGGTGGAACTAGTTTGTGTGTATGATCGGCACGAAAGGCTATTACTGTATATGTATCAGCAAAATTAAGTTTATATTCAAGAAACGCTTCACAACCAAATCTCCTTTCAACTCTTTTCTTTACCGGTGTCCTAACTTTTCTATACCAACCTTGGCATGCACAAACTAGTTGTTGTCGATGAACTTTGCTTGGATCAGCCCTGTTCTTATTTGTTCTCTGAATCCATACACTAAATCCTATATTTCTTGCATAGCTATTATAAATTTCATAAGCTATTTGTGTCGTTTCAAATATCATTCCAACCTTTGGTTCTCCTTCATTCCCAAATTCAGTTATTTTACCAAAAAAACTTTCTTCTGGCACAAGGTTTTCTTCCTTCTCACAACATTAATCATCTATTTCACAATTTTCTTCATCACCTGCAGAACGCAAACTATGAATTCCTGAATCTTTATAACAATAATCTTCAACGACATCTTCGTATTCAATAATCTCATTGTTACAATGATCAGGTTCCTCCATAGTTGTATCTTCAGAAGCTTGAAGAAAAAAACCTTCCATCTTCTGTGTTGCTCATAAGATAAGAGAAAATGAAGAAACACAATTAATGGAGTATCCTTGTAGATATAAGCGTATTTATGGGATTGGTAATTCCGGATACTCCATGTTTCCTAATTTGTTAGAGAGATTAAAATTAAAAATATTAGTGAATAATGAGAATAATAAATAACGGGAGAAAGATTTCAGCTAATTAGGAGGGGAGGAACGTCCACCCCGGTCAAACGCGAGTGCACATAGATGGACTCTGATATTTGTTTCCAAGGTTTCAATTCGATGTTGTTTACTTTGTTTATTATTTTTCTGTTGCTTGAATGTCAAACTAACCGTAACATCGTCTAACACAATCCTGCACCTTACACCCAGTGTGCAGAGAGCTTTTTTTTTTCCTTCCACTAACTTTGAATATGGAAATTCGACAATGTCAGCAACCATTAGGATATTTGTTATACAAAGATATCACCCGCATCCCAATTAGTTCATTTGGTGTGTTCTCTGCCGGTTAAATATGACTATTGGGCTTTTCTAAGATAAATTGTAAGGTAATTAAGCCCTAAAGGCTAAAGCTCATATTTGGTGCGCATATATATTTTTTTTTGGTAAAAGTACATTAATCATAAGCACCGTTAATCTTATGTTTGTTGTGATTAAGTACACTAATATAATTAAATTACTTATTCTAATCTAGTTTAATTTCTTGATTAAAAACGGTTAACTTTAAAGCCAAAAAATAATGGGTACATTATTTATATGTCCCTACTTTTAACTCTCAATAAATATATCCTTATGCAACAATAAATATGTCCCTCCTTTTTTATAACATTATCCATTTAATATTAGATTACCTTAATACCCTCACTCATATAATATTTTTCTTTATTTCAAAATACAACAAATTTCTTCCTCTACCACTTCACCACTAGCACCACCACCACCACCTACATTCAACTACCATTCCACCACCACCACCATTCAACAACCACCACCTACCAACCGCCACCACCACCAATATTCCACCACCACTCCTTCACCGCCACCATTACACCACCACTAGTCCGCCACCACCACAAGTTCGCCGCCGCCACCACCGCCGCCGCCACTGGTTCAAATATTTTTGTATCAACAACAATAGTTGATCCAAATAAAAATAGAACCAACAGTAGAAGTTTATCTAGTTTATCCAAGAAAAAAGGATCAACAGTAGAATTTTATCTAGTTTATCCAAGAAAAAAGGATCAACAGTAGAAGTTTATCCAATTTTAGTGGATCAACAATGGAAGTTGATCCATGTAAAATTGGATCAATAATGATAGTTGATCCATGTAAAATGGTGTGAACTTGGCGTGAGTCGAACACGCATCATCTGACATGGAGTCAGTCATGCTACCATTGCACCACAAGTTCAACATTGGGACAAATTTACATGATTTAAACTACAAAAGCATGAGTTCAAAGGATCAACAACAGTAGTTGATCCCATATAGATGGATCAACAACCATAGTTGATCCAATATGACTGCCTGCTTCAACCCAGATAACCACCATATTTCATTACCTGTAGCTTCATAAACACCAATAGCTCCAAGACCAGCTTCAAAACCAACCTCGACAACTACAAACAACTAGAACCACCATTCTACTACTATTTCCATGACTAATTTCTCATTCGTACCTCTCCACCATTATCGCCACCAACAAATCACACATCTCCAGCACCACCACAACCACCAAAACAACCAAAACCAAAATCTTACACCAATTTCATCATTCCAACCAAAAACACCATAGTTGATCCAATAAAAAAAATGGGTCAACAACAGTAGTTGATCCAAAATATATGGATCAACAACCATAGTTGATCCAACATATATGGATCAACAACCATAGTTGATCCAATATCACTGCCTGCTTCAACCCAGATAACCACAACAACAGCTTCATAAACAACAACATCTTCATCTCCTTCATTGTAGTAACCACCAACATCATCTTCTGCTTGTTATATTTCATCCGCAACAAACACCACAACAACACATAGATTTACAATACCATTCACCACACAATTTAGAGAAGATAAGTAATTGAGGATATAGATAGAAAGAGGAGTTGCAGAACCTAAAACCTAAAAATAAAGTCGAACCTTACCAGTTTCAGAATCAACAAATTTGGAGCTCTAATCAATGAGTTCAAATCTCTAACTCAAAATCCACTTTTAATTGAATCCAAAATCGAAATTACCAAAAATTGAAAACCAAAAACTCAAATCGATCTCTAAATCTGTATGAAATCAAAAGAAAATCGATCGTTAAATCTGTATGGAATCAGTTGAAATCAAAAAAGAAAATTGTGACAGATCTGTTGATACTAGTGGTCGTGCTAGTTGTAGTGACGATCAAATCCTATTTTCTAGCTTCAATTTCTTCAAACTCACAGAATCATATCCTAATTTCATCAAATTCCCATTTTTTCTTCATTCTCAACTTCAACACAAGGTCATGAAATCAAGTTGAATCGACACACAACAGCGACATCATCTTCATGACTCATCTTAGATCCACCATTACCTGTGTTCTTCCCAATTGAAATCAACACAAAATCAATTTTGAAAAAAATCTGAAACCTAAAATCGTCGTCGCCGCCAGAGACACCGTCGTCATAATCATGGTTACTTCATCTCTCTCTCAATCTAAAATATTACTTGTTGGTGTTGATGCGGAACATCATCATCTACTAAAATAGATCACAGAACACATATGGGTTAATGGTGACGGAGAAAAGATGAGAAGGAGAAGGAATTTTCGATCTGGAAAGTTGGAGATTTAGATGGTGATTAAGGAGGTGGTGGTGGTGGTGGTTATGGTGATAGTACTGGTGGTGTTGGTGTGGTGACGATGGAGATGGTAATGGTGTCGAAAATGATTTTGATGGTTCTGTTCTCAGAATTGAAGAAGATGATGAAATATTAACACATACGGGTTAAAAATGGAAATCATCTAAATAAAAAATTTTAATAAAATTTCAAATATGTCATCAGGGACATTTGTAAAGTCTGTCAGGGAAATTTGTGAAGACCCATCAAAAGGAGGGACAAAAGTTCAATTACCACAAAAATAATTTCCAAAGAAATTTAAGGTGCGACGATAAGGACACGGTCAACAAAATATCAGGACTTGCTTAAGTAGCCACAGCGGGGGCTATAGGCCTCGACTAATTTGACCTGATCAACAAAAATAACGGGCCATAGGCCCCAACAAACTTATAGGCTTAACCCTTTGAATTTCAACCTAATTACGACTAATTTTAATGCGGGAATTACGTTTGAGCATAGATTTTGTAATCCAAGGCTAACTCGGCTAACAAAACACTGGGGCTATAGGTCCCAGCTAACTTATGGACTCACAAATAATTTTAATGTGGAGACTACGATTGACCTCAGACAAATCAAGGGCCTTGGCTGACTTAACCATCAAAATATTTATGTGCTAAGCGCCCCTATATTTCCAATTCACGTTCCTAACTAAATTGATCTAGCCAACAAAACGTCGGGGCCGCATGCCCCGACTATCTACAAGCTCAACTGTCGGGCCGTAGGCTTCGGCTAATTTGACCGACCAATAAAACACTAGGACATATTTAGGGGAGCCACGGCCGGGACTGCAGGCCCCAACTAATTTTACCAGAACAATAAGACACTAGGGTCACATGCCCCATCTAAGTAATATGATCGATGTTTAACAGTTCTAATATAATTAGTTTTGTTAATGACTAAAACTTTATGGGAGAATACTGAACAGCCGGCCAAACAACAACAAAAAATCGAAAAAGGTTGGCCGGTCATCAAGACAAGAATTTCATTTCATCATGTAAATAAGGAAATTGGTCTTTTTAAACATTCCATGTAGGAGTTCTCGAACCTGTACAACACAGCCAGGTAAAAACCAATCTAGTCGTGAGACTTGATGACATCATAAAAAATCTAAACTTTTTTGACATTCTCTTAAGTTATTTAAATTTCTGGTTGTTTGATGTCTATCCATGGATAAAGAAACTTTCTCATTTGAAATATTAAGTTTAAATATCAACGATATGGTAAGAAAAGTAATATTAGCAGCTTATTAAGTAAAAATTTCCATGGATCTTGTTCTTTTCTCTTACATAGGAGTTAGATAGGCAGGGATAATTCAGTACAGAGCATGCAAATTACTGATACCCACATCAAGCCATTACCTATTGGAATTACAAAAATATATGGTAGCACCTGGTCAAATAAACTAAATTATGGTGCAAAGATGATAGTGAAGATTGAAGAAATCAACACACTTAGTTGGTAAGACCAATGTCAAAATAGTTTAAATTATTGGATCGAGAGCTCAACAATGAAAAATAAACCTTTAACTATTTTGTTTTTCAGAGAAAGTCATAAACTAAACAGTCAAATTTTATAAAGCAAACAGAAAACAATTCAACTCATAAGAAGACTGTTACAACATTACTTGAGCAACCTTGACACCTGAAAACATAGTTTTTATTATGATTTTTTTGTGTCTCAAGTTAATATATTGAAGTTGCACATATTACTACATTTAAGTAGTGATGAGGTGAGTAGGAAACTCAACACTAGTGTCACAAGTTAACACAACAAGGTCGTTTGTACCTATATGATCATCAGTTAATTTTTTTACTTTTCCTGCTCTTTTTTCTTATTTTCTCACGGTGTGACTTAGAAGTACCTCCATTTGTAAAGTTCTTTAAGGCTTGATTCATCCTTTGCATGTCATTCTGAATCTTTAGAATAGTTTTGTTACTCTTTTTGAATCTCTGACACTTCTCTTAAACGTGTACAAACTACTTCTGCAAAAAGGAACAATATTTAGAGAGACAATCTCCTTGAGGTTCAGCTCCTTTATTATGACTGTCATAGCACCGCTCGGTCGAACTCGCAAGCGTTGCTATCTCAAGCTTGTTGTCAAGTTTAGTTTCCAAAACTGTAAGTCTTGATCTCTAGTCTACTTATAGCTAAGTCTCAGACTAGGATATAAGTGTAGTTGATCTCTAGACTCCACGGCGTTTATCATACAAAGACGAATAACTACTCAAGGAACTGGTGGAACTTCATCGACTAAAAGGTATGTGGAGACTTGAACTTATCTATCACTCAAAAGTCTATCTACTCTATCTCCTATCTTGAGACAAAAGTCGTATTACTATATAGACTTCGATTATACAGATTTTCTATTTCAAGTCGAGTTTATCTAGCTCTCGAAATATGTGTTGGTAAGCTTTCTCTTTGTCTAAGTTCATCTTTACTCATGACGAAAGTCATGTTCATTATTTCAATATCTTGAAAATTACTTTGATGAAAAATAGTGTGTGAATAACCTCTATTTAACATCCTCTAAGAATGTTTCAATGATTGAAATAAAGAGTTTAGAATATGTAACCATCTTTGGATATAAGAATATATAGTGTGTTCACACATTAGTGTATAAGTCCAAAATCGGGAACCAAATGTATGCATACTTGTGTGTATACAAAATAGTTGATGGAGAGTGGGTACGTATGCGTACCCGTACGCATACTGGCGGAAGTTCACATCCGTGATTTCTACTGAGTTTGGATTTCAAAAACAACTCAATAAGGTTACCTAAGTACGCGTACCCATACACATACTGACGGAAAGTTCACGTCCGTAAATTTCTGCTGACTTTGAAAACCAAATCAAACTCAAAACTGGTTACTTAAGTACGCATACCCGTACGCATACTTAAGGGTGTTACTTTCTAAAATTGTTTTATTCATGAACTTAAATTTATATAAACTAAGGAATGCATATTTTCAAACCGTGGATACAAAGTTCATGAATCGATTCGATTAAAACAAAACCAATTTTTCTTCGATTGTGCCATGTATACATCTATGAGATCTAAGCAATTGAACAACGCTTGAACTAGTTCATTTTAGTAATTTGAACTAGTTATGGTGAAGATGAATAAAGTTGATAAGAAAGTGCTCATATGGCTAACCATTTGGTTAACTATTGTTGAACCAATGACTTGTACATGTTTAGGTACGGTTACAGAAACCTAATGAGGTATAGTTCATTTGTGTATAACAAGCTAAGTTCGATCTAACAGTTGAAAGATATTAGCTTGAATCTAATCAGGTTTCATCTAACGGTGAATATTGAATGCTTTGTTACCAAGGTAACTTAGATTGCAAACCCTGATTTGGAGACTATATAAAGTAGAACTAAAAGGTGATCCCCACACCTCATATGTGATACTAGTTGTATAAGCTAGAGTCAATTCTTCTTTAACCTTAGGTTTCTACTGAGACCATGTAAGTTAACGACTTGAACACTTTATTGGGATTGTGAAGCTAGACCCAACTATTTTCTTTGTAGTTGCGTGATCTGATCTTTCCCGATTCTATCGTATTGAGTACAATTGAAATAATTGACTCGAGATTAATTTCTCCGATAGGCAAGATAAAATTAATCACAAACATCTTCGTCTCATCGTTTGTGATTCCACAATATCTAGTTTCGCCATCATTCGATTTAGATTATTGTGAGGTGATTGATAATTCTAGGATGTTATTAGGGAATATAAGTCCGGGTTATCGATTGGTTCCTGTTCACCTTGATTTATCAAAAGACGGAACAAAACTTGTAGGTATTTCTGTGGAAGACAAATTTATCTATTCTTGTATACTTTTCTATATGAGACAGATTTGTTTATTAAAGTCTTTGACTTTGAGTCGTAGCAACTCTTAGTTGTGGGTGAGATCATCTAAGGGAATCAAGTGCGTAGTATCCTACTAGGATCAGAGACGTAAGGAGCGCAAATGTACCTTGGATCAATATGAGATTGATTGGGGTTCAACTACAGTCCATACCAAAGTTATTTTGTAGTAGGCTAGTGTCTGTAGCGACTTAATATAGTGTGTGTTCAATTTAGACTAGGTCCCGGGGTTTTTCTACATTTGCGGTTTCCTCGTTAACAAAACTTCTGGTGTCTGTGTTATTTTTTTTCTTCATTATATTTTGTTATATAATTGAAAAATCACAAGTTGTGCGTTGAATCAATCAATTGGGAAATCCGACCTTTGGTTGTTGATTGAAATTAATTGATACTTGAACATTGGTATTTGGTACCGTTCAAGTTAATTTCTCTTGTACTCAATTAGACTCGTAGATTTCTATTTGCTTGAGTAAGGATTCAATCGAGAAATTGAGATATAACTCTTAAAATGAGATATACTTTTTATGAAGATTGAGTCTGACTGACTAGTTGATTCTCTTAAAAGTATATCACAGTTAGTCCATACAGATTGCTAAGAGAATTATTGGGTGAGGTTGTTGTACCCCTACTTTTTCAATTGGTATCAGAGATGGCAAACACGTTTAAGACCTTATAAGTCTGTGTTTATAGTGATCTGACTCTATGGAATGCAGAGTCTCTAAAAATGCTTCACCAGGAATAAAATTTTATCGTTGAGAAAGTTCTGAAAAACTAGTTATTCTCTAGAAAAGTTGGATGAAAAAATGTGGATCAACTCTGATATAGTTGCAGAAATTGCATTATTTAATTAAGGATTTGAAATTTGTCAAAATTCTTTCAATGGATTTGAATAACTCTGTTTATCTTTGTTCTCTGAAGAATGGTCACAAGTTAGATGATAAGCAAGGTCTAGGCTTTGTGAAACCTAATAGGACTCAGAACTACTCAAACGAGATTAAAGATGTTGGTCAATGTATGTTATGTGACTCTTACAATCACTTTCAACATACGTGTATGTCCTTCCAGAAAAGCCTAAAAGTTGCAAGTAATCTTCATAAGAAAGCTGAACAACTGTTTTCTTCTCTAAAAGGATGTACAAAGATAACAAGAAATCCTAAACAGGATAGTAGTGTTAGTATGGGAGCTTTTGCTTTAAAATCAACATCGCCCTTTCAATGGTTTATTGATAATGGTTTATTGATAATGGTTGTATCCGACATATGACAAGTGATCTCACGTGGTTTATATCTTCAAATGACTATGAAGGAGGTCCCGTGACATTTGGATATGGGAGTTGTTGTTACATAAGCAAGAAGGGGACGATCAAACTTCCCGGCGTACCTGAAATCCATGATGTTGTATACGTAAAAGGTATGACTGCAAATCTTCTTTATATTAGTAAAATATGTGACAAAGGCCATAGAGTTGTCTTCAATGCAAATGTATGTGACATTGTAGACAAAATTGGGAAAGTAATTTTTTCAGGGAACTCGTGGTAAAAACAACTGTTATCTTCTGGATACTCAGTTCAGTAACTGTTGCAATTTGACTAAGGTGGAATCTTTTTTTTTTCTAGGTAATATTAATCTTTATTAGAACCAAAGATAATAACCAAAGGTACAAAAACAAGCCCATTTATAGTTGCGCTAGAATGAAATTAAAGAAAAAAATCCTATTAGAATTTTAACAATTTCTGTAATATGGTTTCCCTGGCATTTCCATTGATCTCATGAAGTCAAGACTTGATCTGTATTGTCTTATCTCCCTCTTAGCTAGATTTTCTCTTCTCTTTTCTATTGAGTCGGCTGAAAAATTTATCTCCCTATAACCATGAGAGAAATACCATTCTTTCAATGAGTTTTTGATTTTGTTCTATCTTGTTATACTCCACCAAGGAACTGCTCCTGACTGAAAAGTTGTCGTTGCTGCTTGTGAATCAGTTTGGAAACAAATGTTGAGGAAGTTGTTATTCACTGCCCACTCTCCTACATTTAAGACTACACATATTTCTTCCATAAAGTTATTGGCTATCCCCAAGCCTCCAGATACTGCAAATAAATACTCTCCATTCCATTTCCTACATACAAATCCATACCCCGCTTCACCAGGATTACCCTTTGGAGCTCCATCACAGCATATGAGAATGAAAGGGGTTGTTGGAAGGTGGAATCTACACATCTTTGGCATGAGCGTTTTGGTCACATAAATTATCGTCTTCTAATTAAGATCATCAATAAAGAACTTGTTAGAGGCATTCCCAAAATCAATGCAAAGATTGATGGTGTATGTGGTGCCTGTCAAAAGGGTAAACAAATGAAAGTTCACCATAAATCATCTCGAGATATTCTCATTAAAGCTCCACTTGATTTAATTCATATGGATCTCCTCGGACCTGTTCAACAACCCACGGTTGCTGGCAATAAGTATGCTTTAGTTATGGTAGATGATTACACCAGATTCACTTGGGTTTCATTTCTAGCTATCTCATAAGAATGAAACCCTTGATGAATTCAAGATTATTGTTAAGAGAATCCAAAACGAACAAGGTCGCAAACTAAAGAAAATTATAAGCGATCGTGGAACTGAATTCAAAGACACTATGGTATTTGAATTTTGTGACGAACTAGGGATTATTCAACAATACTCACCACCTATTACTCCTCAAGCTAATGGAGCTGAAGAAAGAAAAAATAGAAACATTCAGGAAATGGCCAGGGTAATGCTCCATAACAAAAACTTACCATTAAGTTTTTGGGGAGAAGCTGTCTTCACAACATGTTATTTGATCAACCGTGTCTACCTATGGTCTAAAACCCTAAATACTCCTTATGAGTTGTGGTACGGTAGAAAACCCAAATTACACTATCTCAGAGTTTTCGGAAGTAAGTGCTACATTCTAAAAGATCGAGAACAGAGTGGGAAATTCGATACTAAAAGTGATGAAGGTATCTTTCTTGGATATGCCTCTAATAGTCGTGGTTTTCGAGTATTTAATCTCAGAACCCAAGTCATGATGGAGTCTGTTAATGTTATTATCAATGATATTAGTAATTTCCATCATGATAATCCTCCTGCTGAATTGCCTCCAACTGAGACAATTAAGAAAGTCAAAGAAAATCCAGAATCAGTTGAAGTCATCCCAACTATTATTGATCCTGATATTCTTAGTGACGAGGAGAAGAGTACTGATCAGGCTAATCCTAGTGAACAAGAGCGTGTACCTCCTCGACACCTCTGGGTTCAAAGAAATCATAATCCCAACAAGAGGACAACTTAAAAATATTTGCAATTTTGGTTGTTATCTTTCACAAGTAGAACCAAGAAATATGGATGAAGCTTTTGGGTGAATGCAATGCATGAAGAGTTAAATCAATTTCAAAGACAAGACGTATGGGAACTGGTACCTTGTCCCTCCTATATCAATATTTTCGGCACCAAATGGATATTTAAGAATAAGTCTGATGAATTTGGTACAATTATCAGAAATAAAACTAGACTTGTCGCTCAAGTATATTCATAGATTGAAGGTATCGACTTTGATGAAACCTTTGATCCTTTGGAATATCTTGAGTCCATTCGTTTGTTATTAGCTCATGCTTGTTTTCTTAAGGTTAAAATATTTCAAGTGGACATAAAATCCGCGTTCCTAAACGGGAACTTGAAGGAAGAGGTCAATGTCGCTCAACCTAAGTGAAAAAAGTGGGGGTCTAACAACCTCACCCAATATTTCAATTAGCAATCTGTATGGACTAACTCTAATATACTTTTAAGAGAATCAACTAGACGGTCAGACTCACTCTTAATAAAATAGTATATCTCTATCTCTCGATTTGATCTTTACTCAAGCAAATAGAAATATGCGAGTCTTTACCAAATACAAGAGAGATATAAACTTGGATGGTACCAAAGACCAATATCCAAGGATCAATCAATTTCCAATCAACAACCAAAGGTTAATTTTCACAATTGATCGATACAACGCACAACCAGTGATATTTTAATTATATAACAAAATATAATGCGGAATAGAAATAACACAGACACCAAAAATTTTGTCAACGAGGAAATCGCAAATGCAGAAAAACCCCTGGACCTAGTCCTGATTGAACACCACATTGTATTAAGCCGCTACAGGCACTAGCCTACTACAAACTAACTTCGGTCAGGACTGTAGTTGAACCCTAATCAATATCACATTGATTCAAGATACAGTTGCGCTCCTTACGTATTTGATCCCAGCAGGATACTACGCACTTGATTCCCTTAGCTGATTTCACACACAACCAAGAGTTGCTACGACCCAAAGTCTAAGACTTGAATAAACAAATATGTATCACACATAAAAGTATACGATAATATATAAATATGTCTTTCACAGATAAACCTACGAGTTTTGTTCCATCTTCTGATAAAATCAAGGTGAACAGGAACTAATCAATAACCCGGACTTATATTCCCGAAGAACATCCTAGAATTATTGATTACCTCACAATAATCTAAATCACATGGTAGTGAAACTAGCTATTGTGGAATCACAAACAATGAGACGAAGATGTTTGTGATTTCTTTTTATCTTGCCCTATCAAAGATATAATCTCAAGCCAATTATTCAATTGAACTCGTACGATATAAAATAGCAATATCAGATCGCTCAACTACAAGAGAAGTAGTTTCGTCTGGCTTCACAATACCAATGAAGTCTTCAAGTCGCTAACCGACAGGGTCTCGAGAAGAAACCTACGGTTAAAGGAGAATCGACTCTAGCTAAACCAACTAGTATCACATAGGAGGTGTGGGGATTAGTTTTTTCCAGTTGCTAGACGTCTTCTTTATATAGTTCTCAAATCAGGTTTTGCAATCTAAGTTACCTTGGTAACAAAGAATTTAATATTCACTGTTAGATGAAAAACCTGATTTATCCAAGCTAATATATTTCAACCGTTAGATCGAAACTTAGCATGTCACACACACATGAAATATATTTCATTTAGGTTTGAGTAACCGTACCTAAACTTGAACATTTGGTTGGTTCACAAATAGTTAACCAATGGTTATCCATATGAGCACTTTCATATCAACCATATTCATCTTCTTCATAACTAGTTCAAATGACTCATAAGAAGTAGTTCAAGAGTTGTTCAATTGCTTAGATCTTTATACATAGACACAATTGAAACAAAATCGGTTTGATTCACTTGAATCAATTCATGAACAATATAGCCACGGTTTACAAAGATTCCATTCCTTATTGATTTATTATTTAAGTTCATGAGATAACCAATTTGAGATATAACCATCTTAGGTACGCGTACGGGTACATGTACTCTAGCTTTACCGGAATTGGGTTTGAAAACCCAGCAGAAATTTTCGGATGAAAAGTTATGTGGGTACGCGTACCTAAGGTAACTGGTTTATAAGTTCATAAACTCCAAACTCAGCAGAATTTCACGGACGTGAACTTCCGCCAGTACGCGTACGAGTACGCTACCCAACCTGTCTCCTTCACCAATACCGCATGCACACATATGCACGCACTTGGTTTTCGGTACATGGATTTATACACTAATGTGCGAACACACTATATATGCTTATATCCATAGGTGGTTATGTAATCTCAACTCTACATTTCAATCATTGAAATATTCTTTTATAATGTTATAATAGTCGTTAGACATAAAGAATCAACTATCGTCATCATAGATATTTTCAAGATTGAAACGTCATCATGACTTTTGTCACGGATAAAGAGGAAAGGTGGTTAAAGCGAAAGCTTACCAACACATATTTCGAGAAAAAGATAGGAGAGTAAACTCGGCTCGAAATAGCAAATGTGTATGTATGAAAACTATCATACTTATACGACTGTTATCTCAAGAGTAGGAGATGGATAGACTTTTGAGTTCTAGATAAGATCAAGTCTCCACATACCTTTTTAGTCGGATGAAGTTCCACCGATTCCTTGAGTAGTTCTTCGTCTTCATAAGATAATCTCCATGGATTCTGGAGCTCAACTATACTTAACTATCCTAGATCGAGACTTAGTCATAAGTAAACTAGAAATCAAGACGTATAGTTTTGATCACTAATATTGACAAACATGCTTGAGATAGCAACGCATGCGAGTTCGACCGAGCAATGCTCTAACAATCTCCTCCTTTGTCAATTTAAGTGACAAAACTATACATATGGATTACAATATAAATAAAACTTTGTATCTTCTCATCCACATGCTTGATCTCCTCGGTGCTTCAACATTACTCGAAAACTTCATCTTTTCCAAGTATTGCCATGATTTCATAGATGTTCAGTTCAGCATCATAGTTGTTGAAGTACAGTAGACATAACAATGAGAAAACAAAAGTTCTAGATCATTGTTATACTGTGTCATAGTATTATTACACAACATCAAAGTTCTTATATCACAACTTCAACAACAATACTATGATGATATGTATTACTCCCCCTTAGTCAATACTTTCGTCTCAACATGAAAACCACTCCCCCTTATATAATGATCGGAAAACCATATGTATTTGTAGTGTGAACTACATATTAATTCTCCCCCATTTTGTCAATAAAATTGGCAAAGGTACGCAAACGGGATCCTAATGAAATTTTCACGGAGACGCTTCAAGACAAAAAAAAAAGGACATATCAACTTTGTTTAGATGTAATCATAAAGCCGAAGCTAAATGCATTCATCAAGGAGTTTATATAGATACAAGATAACCCCTAAAAATTCCACAGCCGCACTCCCCACAAAGATATGAAAATTAAGCGCAAGTTCAAAAGAACTCTCCCCCATTTGATGGCATTCCTGAGAGAACAACAAGAGCGACCTAACTTTTACGAGAAAAGAAGGATTTTATTGGACACCAAAAACCATAAGAAATGATTTTCTATATCCAAAATTCTCAATTAAACTAACCACAAGAAATCCCATGATTAATTTAATCGGAATACTCAGTCAAATTAAACACAGAAGTGATCAATTTAATTGAACATGCTCGACATAAGAGAACTTACAGAGCTACGACTATGTTAACCATAAAGGAATGATTAACTTAATCGTTTTATGCTCAACACAAGAAAAACTTATGGAGCATTGCAGTATACACATAAAATATGGATCGGGGAAAGATCAATATTGCGGCATAAACAAGGATTCATTTTATTTTCCATCACTATTTGCACAATGACATACAATAGACATAATCCTTGCAAACAAAAGATTTTAACCTATCTTCCATCAATGAATTGACATAATAGGCTTAACTTTTGTTTGTCAAAAGTTCATCGATCTTGTATCAATACTCGCATGTCGACATATAAAAGAGATAACCTTTGACATCGTATGGGACAATAATAGTTCACGGACGCAAACACACATATCGTATAACATATTGTAATATATAAAACCATAAATATTAATACTGCAAAAATCATCTTCCGAACAATTTTAGAGTTTAAATAAATAAATCTAATAAAAAACAAAGATGAAAAAATATTGGACATAGCTATGTGTAATCACAATAATGGCTATTCCAAACTCTAGTTATTCTTCCTAAAACATAAGAAATATAATTCTCATAAGAAGACTTTCTAGATAAAAAAAAAAGCAATTTCAACACCAATATAAAGAAGCAAGAGAAACTACTCATCATCTTCATCTTCGGAGGTCATGAAGGTGGAACAAACCTTGTCCATGTCTTCTTTAATATCGGGATGCTTGGTAGCAATCACAAGTAATTGTTCTTGGACATAATTTACTTTGGTATTTAATTTACAAACACCTTTGTAAATTTGGCGAAGAACCTTCATAGAAGAATCACTCGAGTCATCAATTGTGTCACACCTTTGCCTCTTGCATTCATATTCCCTCATTTGACGGAAGGTAAGCGGTCGAACAAGCTAGGGCGTTCCAATGGAGTTCCCAATTGGCTCAATGGAGAAGTTGCGACAAATGCACTCAATTAAGCATGGGAAGCCTAACTTCTTGTGAACGGACTTCATGTCTAACATTTGCAAAATAATGAATCAACAAATGTCAAGACCTTTGGTTTCCATCACAAGGTAATAGACTAATTCCGGAAATTCACGACTCCAACGAGAGTTCTCCACCGTGGAAGGATAAAGGTTGGAAATTCCCAATTTTCCCAAAGACTTTAGAGGAAAATATAGTTGATTTGTAGGAAATTTTTCTCTATTCCAGACAACACTTTCACCACAAAGACCTTTTGAAATAGTTTAATGTGAAGGTATTTCATCGCTTGATCTAGGAAGGAAAAAATTACCCAAAGGGATTTTAGTAATCTTCGAAATCAATTCTCTATTAAATAGAATCCTTTCTCTATTGACCACGGTCTTGAATTCCATGTCTTCAAGAACAACATCATGAATGTTGGCATAGAAAATTCTATTAAGTGTATCAAAACCTTCACCAAGACCATCAAAGATGTTTCCAAGCTTGAATTTTTCAAAGCAAGATAAATCCTCCTTATACCACTAACATCATCCAATTTCTTTTCAAGAATAAACCCAGTAGTAGAAATCTTTTCAAAAACTTTGCCACAAGAGTCATTCACAAATCTAATCCGAATATAATTTTGTTCAATAGGAAGATCCATAGAATAGGATGAAAAACTTAGGTTATTTGAAAAACCTTTTGAACCCTTAACATTCTTCATGATTTTATAAGGAAATAAGGAAGTGGGCAAGAGATTACTTACTTGACTTTTATCTTGAGAAATCCTGTCACAAATTGTTTTCCAACAAGCTTTAATGGAGAAAATACATGAACCTTAAAAGTTCACGTACGCGGATTGGTGAGGGAGGAAGAAGGGTATGCGTACCCGTACTTCTTTGATACCCACAGATGGGCTTAGACCCTTACACGAACCGCGACCCACAAAAGGAAAGTAGGATTTTTAGAGGTACACATACTGGGGAAAACCAGTATTTAATAAAGAATTCCTGCAACATCTTTTTGAAAAGATTTTATCACAAAAGAAAAAGAATACATGAACAAAGTCAACCTATTACTTGCCCCATTTCAAGTTATATACAAATGGGGTGAAGCCGATCCTGAAATCAGGTGGTGTACAATGCATAGAATTTCTCATGTAAATTTTTTGGTTGACATTTGTGGCCAGAATTAGGAGTAAAATCATAATGATAGAACTCATAATCCTTTGGGCTCTTTCTCTTAAGACACAAAAATGACTTTTTTCTGATAAATGGTTCATTTACCAATCCCACGGGAAATTTGTTTATCAATTTCAAGTGAATTGGCGATGGGAACAGTTTGTACATCATTTGAACGTGATTTGACTGGTACAAAACTTTTATAAGAACGATTCAGTCACTCTATGGAATTAAGCTTTTCTAAGGACTTTAAAACATTTTCAAACGCTCTAAACAGATCCTTGTCAATTGATCCTTTATGATAGTATTCCTCAAAGAGATTAAGAGTAATTCTTGTGAGAGTCTATACCTTTGAGCGTTGATCATGTTTCCTTTTACAATTCCTTTCAGAGAAGTTTTTAATTTTTTCCTTAGATCGTTTCTTCATATCTAGTTTTTCCGATATTCTAGATGGTATGAGATTATCATGAGAGACTGGAGTTCTGTAGAATAATCTCTGAACAATCTTTAAGGAACTCTGGTGTATGTTACAGATGCCATGAGCAAGCCTCCCAACAAGATTTCCCATAGGGATAGTCTTTTGAGGATCGGACAAACACAAACTTCTGAGGTTTAAGGTGTTTGCCTGCTCTGATACCAATTGAAAAAGCGGGGTTCTAACAACCTCACCCAATAATTCGGTTAGAAATCTGTATGAACTAACTCTAATATACTTTTAATAGAATCAACTAGACAGTCAGACTCAATTTTAATAAAAAGTATATCAATGAGTTAATATCTCTATCTCTCGATTTGATCTTTACTCAAGCAAATAAAAATCTGCGAGTTTTTATCAAATACAAGAGAGATATAAACTTGGATGGTACCAAAGATCAATATCCAAGGATCAATCAATTTCCAATCAACAACCAAAGGTTGGATTTCACAATTGATCGATACAACGCACAACCAATGATATTTTAATTATATAACAAAATATAATGCGAAATAGAAATAACACAGACACCAGAAATTTTTTTAACGAGGAAACCGAAAATGCAGAAAAACCCCGGGACCTAGTCCATATTGAACACCACATTGTATTAAACAACCAAAAATGCATAAAAACCCCGGGACCTAGTCCAGATTGAACACCACACTTTATTAAACCTCTACAGACACTAGCCTACTACAAACTAACTTCAGTCTGGACTGTAGTTAAACCCTAATCAATATCACACTGATTCAAGGTACAGTTGCGCTCCTTACGTCTCTGATAATAGCAGGATACTACCCACTTGATTCCCTTAGATGATCTCACCCACAACCAAGAGTTTCTATGACCTTAAGTCGAAGACTTGAATAAACAAATCTGTATCACACAGAAAAGTCTACGATAATAGATAAATCTGTCTCCCAAAGATAAACCTACGAGTTTTGTTCCGTTTTTTGATAAAATCAAGATCAACAGGAACTAATCAATAACCCGGACTTATATTCCCGAAGAACATCCTAGAATTATTGATCACCTCACAATAATCTAAATCGTATGGTAGCGAAACTAGATATTGCGGAATCATAAACGATGAGACGAAGATGTTTATGATTTATTTTTATCTTGCCCTATTGGAGATATAATCTCAAGACAATTATTCAATTGAACTCATACGATATAAAATGACAAGATTAGTAGTTTCTTCTGGCTTCACAATCCCAATGAAGTCTTCAAGTCGCTAACCGACAGGGTATCGAGAAGAAACCTACGGTTAAAGGAAAATCGACTCTAGCAAAACCAACTAGTATCACACAGGAGGTGTGGGGATTTGTTTATTTCCAGTTTCTAGACGTCTCCTTTATATAGTTTTCAAATCAGGGTTTGCAATCTAAGTTACCTTGGTAACAAAGCATTCAATATTCACCGTTAGATGAAAAACCTGATTTATCCGAGCTAATATATTTCAATTGTTAGATTGAAACTTAGCTTGTCACACACACATGAAATGTATTTCATTTAGGTTTAAGTAAATGTACCTAAACGTGTACATTTGGTTGGTTCACAAATAGTTAACCAATGGTTAGCCATATGAGCACTTTCATATCAACCATATTCATCTTCTTAATAACTAGTTCAAATAACTCATAACTATTGACACCCCATTTCCGCACCTTCCGTAGAAAATGTCATTCTTATACTTCGGAGCAGAATACAAGAGAAATTCTTTGTGGAGCAATTAAGGATTTTCATATCCTTTAAATCAAGCCCATAAGTTCAACCAATCAAGCCCACAAGCTCTCAAGCCCACAAGCTCTACCAATCAAGCCCATAAGCTCAACCAATCAAGCCCACAAGCTCTACCAATCAAGCCCACAAGCTCTCAAGCCCACAAGCACAGCTCCTACCCATTTCATTATCCTTCCAAACCTGGGAATTCTCGCTATCATGATAGAGAGGAAGAAAATACGAATCCAATGGCGAAAGAATGGAATCATTCTGAGTTTGTATGAAGAAGTTATGAGCAGAACAAAATCTCATAAGACTAAAAGTCAAAGCAATCAAGTTCCAGGGAAATACTAAAGGCACCCGATTTTTTTACTAAGGGCACCTCTCTTTCTTCCTCATGAAGAACATGAAGAACATGGGTGTTTTTAATGGTGGTCATCATGATGATCACGATGGTGATGGATTTTGATCAACAATGATTTTTGATTAAATACATCACTAGGTTCCTGGGGGCGATAGGGAGCTTGGGTAGGAGGTTGTTTCCACATCAAGCATGTTTTTTGCAACCGGTGAACGAATACCGGTTAACGATATGATACTTTTGAATAGTAATGATCACGGAATGAAAGATTTAACGGACCCACATGTCATAATCAGATTTTTAATTGTCGCATACAATTGAAAAGCAATGAAGGAAAATTTAAGAAGAAAAGAAAAAAGAAAAAAGGACGATTTACGGCCTTTTTTTCAACAAAGCGACCGAAATTGACGGAGAATTGAGATTTTTTCCTATAAATAGAGATCGAATTTCTCATTCAAAAACAACGAAAAACACTCCAGAGACTTCATTTTAGACTGGAAAACATTTCAAGCAAAGACTCAATAATAATTTCTCGCATTCAAACACTTTCTCCTTTATTTTTCCTTCGCTTAGTAATATCAAATCAAGTATTGTCTTTAAGTTTTTAAAGGATTAGCATTGAATTGCTGGTACTTTAATTATTTTCTGCATACTTGACAAAAGCAAGAAATCGTTATTAGAATATTTTCAAGTTTTCTTACATCATATTTCAGGTTAATTGTCTTTAAGTTCTTAAAAGATTAGCATTAAATTGCTGGTACTTTAATTACTTTACGCATACTTGTGAAAGCAAGAAATCGTCCTAAGAATCCTTCAAGTTTCAATATCATAGTTCAGGTATATTAATTTCCTATCTCTTCGGTAATCATGTAGTCATACGGGAACGGAATGGTTTTCCATTTCGTAGTAACATCGCATCTACTCTTTACATTACATAAAAATAATTATGTTTTATTATTAATTTTCCAAGTGGGATAAGTCAAAGTGTGGGTTTAAAGCGGAATTCCCTCCCACATTAGACCCATAATAAATATGTTTATTATATATATATATATATATATATAAATAATATTAAAGTTTGCATTAATTCTATATTTTTAAATAATTGATGCATAAGAATCTTTTCTCAATTTCTAATAAATTTCGGTATTAAAATCCTGCACATAAGTATTGATAAAAGTAAATTATAAACTTTTCCCCTTTAATCATGAAGTAGAGGCCAATCTTACGATTGGGCGAGGTGATGGGTGCCTAACACCTTCCCATCCCGTACTAGAATCTCCTTACCGGACTCTCGATAGTTGGACCATAAATATGCAAGTCATAACTAGGTTTTGTTTTCCTCAAAAGAATTCAAACTAGTTAAAAGGGTCTGACTCCCTTTAGTCAGGTGGCGACTTCAAAACATCTCTTTCTTCTTTGCAGAGTTGGCCCTCTTACTAATGAACTAGTAAGAAATTATCTCTGCCAGACCCATGTGTACATTAAACATCCACGAACGGATGAGAACATGGACCTCGCCCCATAACAATTATGGACAAAGGAAATAGACCGGCACTCGACTCGTGCTAGGCGACCCCCGATTTCTACAAGAACTAGTTCAAGAGTTATTCAATTCCTTAGATCTTTATACATAGACACAATTGAAACAAAATTGGTTTTATTCACTTGAATCAATTCATGAATAATATAGCCACGGTTTGCAAAGATTACATTCCTTGTTAATTTATTATTTAATTTCATGAGATCACCTTAGGTACGCGTACGGGTATGTGTACTCTAGCTTTACCGGAATTGGGTGTGAAAACCTAGCAGAAATTTTCGGATGAAAACTTCCGTGGGTATGCGTACCTAAAGTGTCTGGTTTGTAAGTTCATAAACTCCAAACTAGGCAGAATTTCATGGACGTGAACTTCCTCCAGTAGCGTATGGGTACGCGTACCCAACCTGTGTCCTTCACCAATACCGCATGCACACATATGCACACACTTGGTTTCCGATACATGGATTTATACACTAATATGCGAACACACTATATATGCTTATATCCTTAGGTGGTTACGTGATCTCAACTCTACATTTCAATCATTGAAACATTCTTCTATAATGTTATAATAGTCATTAGACATAAAGAATCGACTATCGTCATCAAAGCTATTTTCAAGATTGAAACGTCATCATGACTTTCGTCAAGGATAAAGATAAAAGGTGGTTAAAGAGAAATCTTACCAACACATATTTCGATAAAAAGATAGGCGAGTAAACTCGACTTGAAATACCAAATGTGTATGTATGAAAACTATCATACTTATACGACTGTTATCTCAAGAGTAGGAGATATATAGACTTTTGAGTGCTAGATAAGTTCAAGTCTCCACATACCTTTTTGGTCGGATGAAGTTCCACCGGTTCCTAGAGTAGTTCTTCGTCTTCATAATATAATCGACATGGAGTCTGGAGCTCAACTATACTTAACTATCCTAGACCGAGACTTAGTCATAAGTAAACTAGAAATCAAGACGTATAGTTTTGATCACTAATATTGACAAACATGCTTGAGATAGAAACACATGCGAGTTCGACCAAGCAATGCTCTAAGACTAAGGGTTTTGAAAACCCTGATTTCCCAGATCATGTCCTTATGCTTAAAAAGGCATTATATGGGTTAAAACAAGCACCTCGTGCCCGGTTCGAAAAACTTACTACTTCTCTTCATTGGAAAGGGTTTTCGAGAGGCGGAGCTGATAAAACCTTGTTTACCAAATGGAGTGGGAAAGATGTTGTCATTGCTCAAGTCTATGTAGACGATATCATCTATGGTTCAACTTCTGAGAAACTTGCAAGAGATTTCCAAGTCTCTCTTGGTAAAGAATTTGAAATGAGCAATGTTGGTGAGTTAAAATTCTTCTTAGAATTACAAATTCAGCAACATAATGATGGAATTTACTTATCTCAAGAATAATATGCCAAGGATCTTGTCTCAAGGTTCGGTCTAGATAAGACAACTCCAAAATTGACATTTATTCCCACCACTAGTAAACTACACAGGGATGAGAAATGAGTAAATGTGGATAAAAAAATGTATCGATCTATTATTGGTAGCATTTTATATCTTACATCTACTAGACCTGATATTGCTTTTAGTGTTGGTTGTTGTGCTAGATTTCAGGCTAACCCAAAGGAATCTCATCTTGTAGTTGCTAAAAGGATCATATGATATGTGAACCACACGGCCGGGTTTGATACTAACACTGATCTTTCTGCTTATTCAAATGTTGATTGGGCAAGATGGGTAGAAGACATAAAAAGTATATCAGGGGGTTTCTACTACGTAGGACTGAATCTTGTGGCTTGGCATAGCAAGAAACAAAATTCACAATCCATGTCCACATGTGAAACAGAATATATTGTTGTCGGCTCATGTTGTACTCAACTTCTATGGATGAAACAAATATTGACTGATTATGGAATTGATACTGGAATAATGAAGATCTTTTGTGATAACTCTAGCGCGATTCGAATCGCTGAAAATCCCGTTGAGCACTCAAGAACAAAGCACATTGATATAAGGTACCATTTTATTCGATATCTCTATGAAAATGGTATCATAAATATGGGATTTGTGCCTTCCGAACAACAATTGGCTGATATTCTTACCAAACCATTAGACACTGCTACATTTCAACACTTACGACAGCCTACTGGTATTGTTTTGGTTCATTAGTTATTCCTAAAACTCTTGCCCCTGTGCTTATCTCGATATTTTGGGCAATTGAGTTTGGAATTCCAGTAAGTGTTTACTTCAATTCTGCATTTATTTCAGTAAGTTGATTTTCTGTCAGGTCTCTTAGTGTTTTGTCCAAAGAAATCATTCTTTTCTTGTGAAAGTAAGGCCTCTCTTGTTGTTCTTTCGAGAATGACATTATATGAGGGAGAGTGTAGTGATCTACACTAAAAATAAGTAATCAGGCTCAATCTACAGGATCTACACTGTGATATTGAAAGGTAAAACCCCAAAAGGGAGAGAAGAACACATCAACACAAATTCTATATTTCGATTAGATTCAATTACAAGAGTTCAAAGCTTATAAGGAGAAATGAACTATTGCACTGGCGCGTGCTAATCATGTGACTCCGACTACCTTTGCTCAATAACACACTATCTTCCCTTTGCTAAATATCATACTATCTACCCTTAGTAAGTGGTCAGCCCATAACCGGGACATGACAAATTCCCACCCCTTCAAATTATCCTTGTCCTCAAGGATGGAGGATTAAGGTACAAGATATCAGCCGCTTCTTATGTCATGCATGGTCACCTCTCTTTGCTTCACAATACCTCTCATACCTACTGCAGCATTGTTCGTGAGCAGACTCGATATGTGTGTACAGTTGTAACTTTCCATTACTTCCAATCTCCACACATAAGAATAACCTTTCCGTGGAACGCCATTTGTGTCGAACTAAAAAACCCAACAAGTGAGTGCAACAAGGGAATATTGTTAGCTGCTCAAAAATAACAGTCTGGATCCTGGTCACACCAGCTGAAATATGCAAAGCCATAAATGAATCCTCTGAGAATAATTTCAATTGAGTGTCAAATGTAGCTTGGTTGACTTTATAAGCTGTACCACCATAAAAAGAACGCCAACTAGTATAATAATTCCACCCTGATGTCAAGCTTTGAAAGACTAATATAAGCCTGACATTTATAACTTTCCCAATTAAGGCGTGAGAATTTCCTTTGGCAAATGCTGGGTTGTCACGCTGAGCAGGTACAACATGTAACTGCCAGTTAAGAATTTGTTGGAGCTTGGTCGGCCTCCACTCCTGTTTTACCAGACTGGGAAAAACATATATGTTAAACAAGAATTCCGTACAACTGGCACTCTTTGTTGTTGAGTGTCGGAATTCATCTCTGAAGAAAATAGTCGGACTAGATGACCTGAAAAGCTCACCATCAGTAACTGTGCTGTCAGAGTTACCCTTCCACTTACAGATGTAATTATCTTCAAGTTCCTTGTGAACTTCTGTTTCACATGGAATATTGGTCCTTCCATGCCAGTTAACAACAAGGCACCCAACTGATGTAAGGACTTTATCAATCCATCTAACTCTTTTTAAACTCCACAAACATGTTAAACACGGTTTGAATTTCCACATCTGGTGAAGGCATGAAGGAGAATATCGACTGCGACTACAGAAGTAGAACCCTAGCTAATCAAAATTCAGAGTCTCCTTCACAATTATCTTTCCATCTGTATATCCATTAAAACTTCCAACCTGACTAGGTATTACCACCAGTACATAGCTAAGCTTGGCATAACAGTTTGTTGTAACTTCCCACCTTAAGTAGACCACCAACTGTGATGCCATTTGGAATTTATTCTTCACAGTTTGATATGCCAACCCCCATAAAAAATTATAACTTATACGACAGTACCAAGTGTATTTATAACCCATCAGTTGGTTGCAGGAAGAAATAAAATACCAACCATGGTGCCGACATCTCCAACTATTAAGCTTAACTGACATTAGAACTTTCTCATGAACTGAAAAGCTCTCCCAGGTTTCAGACATGAGCAGATGAAAGTGCAAGAAGAAACAACTATCTTCTTGTCTATCAACTATAACCATCAATGACTCCACATAGAAAATCCTTGCAGTAGTAGGAAATACTATTTCTCCTTCGCCAGTAGTCAAGCTCCATAAACAAAAATATAACAAGGTGGATTCAAACTCAAATAAGACACCCCACAAGTTTAGATTCAGTTAGAAGGATTAGCTTACACACCAATAGAAAAGTACTGCTTCTGAAGGGTGTATTCACCTCCACAAACCCTTTTCCAGCCTCACTCATTTGTGCAGGAAGACTGATATCCCTAGCAAACAACTGTCTGACACCAATTTTTACGAATACAAACATATTCAAATACTCCCATAACAATTCTGAAGAGCACCCATGATACTCATTCATCCAAGTTGACCCTATAAGAACAAGCATAACAGAAGTAAGAATAATCGAGAAAAATTTAAAACAAATCCGAATCGACTCTAGCCACCTTCCTCGATCAAACACCCTTTCAGTAAAATCCTGTCCACAATAGAGATATGCTCCACCAATCAAACTCCATACAACAGTACTATCATGCATTTTCTTCTTAAACTCCTTAGGTAGAAAAAGCAGGGATAATTTAAATTCAGATAAGAAAACCAAGAGATTCAGCTGGAGAGAGTTTATCTTCCACACTAGTAGTATAGTGTTGTTCACTGATATTACCTGAAGTATCAAGTGATTCAAAATAATCCAGCCTTGTTGTCGTTTTCTATAAAACAGCTTGATAGCATCACGACAATCACCACTTTTACCAATAAAAAACACATTTGAAGTCACTAACAAAAATTCTAATTCATACCCGAAGTATGGTATATCAACAACGGGTGCATTGAGTTTATTCACTAAAATCGCATTCGAACCGGTAAACAACAATTTTAAACCACGCCCATGTTCAAATTGTTGGTTGGTGCAGTTTTCGCAGTAGGAAACATGTTTACGTCTTCGCTCTGGTGATCTTCCCCTTCAAGATCATCCTCAAGAGCCGTTTCCTCCTAAAAAAATCAAGATTTAGTTTGCTGCAAAAAAAATTATTTAATAATAATAATATGGAGGGGACTCACCGATTCAGTTTCAGATTGACCAGACGAAGATTCAACACTGCTATCGGAAGAATTGCTCTCACCACCACCAGACTCGAAACTTTCATCCTTCTCAGATTCTTTATTACCATCGATAGGCTCACCCTCGCAATCCTCTGTCTCGAAAAGCGATGTTTTTTGGCTGCTTGCAAGTCTGGCAAAGGCGTTTGTGCTGCTGAAACCCTGGACGAAAATACAAAGACGCCTTCTCAAAAAAAGAGAGAAATAAACAGAGAAAAGGGTAAGGGAATATAAACGATCCAAGCTAAGTCGAGAAGAGAACCACACATACCCGCATATTGGATGAACTAAAAGACGGCGAAGCCGTGGGATCCGACTGGAAACCGCATGTGCGATTCTTAGATCTTCTCTCCTTCACTTGGGGACTGTCCACGACTAGGCCAACGTGTTTCCTTTTGGTTAAAGGAGTACTCCTCAACAACGAATGTTTTGCTAACATCTTGGCAGAAGGCCTACCGCAGGTGTTCTTCACTACACCTTTCACAAATCCCTCGATGAGAAATTCACTCTGCCAGAATGTGTTATACTTGGAGGTTGTTGATGGATTCCGTTCCGCAAGCAAGAAAGGGAGACTTTTACCCAGCACAAAAGTACCGGCATCAAGAACAGTCGACAACGGGACTTCCGGAACAGCTGGATGACGAACAAGTGGGACCCCCTGATCGAAACCCATGTGCCGATCTGCTCTATCGATATTGCAAGAGGTTGCTTTACAAGATCCTTGGAAGAAAGGCGGCACGTGACCAGGCGTGCAACTCCGCATGAACACCATCTCTCCGACACTCAGGTCCTATTTATCATAAGGCAAAGACATGTTTGGAGCAGGATCAAAGGTGGCAACCTGGGTCATGGACAATGCACTGGAGCCCATGGACAAAAATTAACTGCATGCGAGCTTTCGAGAGGTCCAACCAGGTTCGAACCAGTCTTGGGGTGCCTGTTCAGCCAACGCAGTATCCTCGAGCCACCCCAAGACTCCGGGAGTACAACCAACGGTTTTGGGGCATACTTCTCGAAGTGCTCCCATAGCCACACTTGGAGAAAGGCGGCATGAACATAGGAATAAACTTTCATATAGCCGTCTGAGGCATGCATGTTCGAAACCAGTTGATCCAAGTTTGTATACAGAGAACCAAGAAACATACCACCAATAGGGAGAACGACGCCATTTGCCAATTTTATGTCAAATTTAATAAGACCATGTCTTATCTCTTTCTTTCCCGAGCCATCATCAAAAATATCTCTGGATAGCCAAAGAGCCAAGAACACCGCAACGTGAAGTGTACTGTTCTTCTGATTTGACTCTGAGGTGTCAGGAAACCACTGAGACACCCACCAGTCGTTGAAGCACTTTGTCTCATTTTCTTTCCGAACAAATCCTTTTGATTTCGCCACCAGGACGTCATGCATCTCTTCTTCATCTGCGGACAACTTAACGTCAAGGTTTCCAACTACGGGAAGATTCAGCAATACATCCACGCTTTCCAAGGAAATAGTCATTTCACCCCATCTACATACGGCCGTATGGGTGTCCGGACACCATCTGGAAACAAAAGTGACCAAACCTGGAATATCTCTCCAAATCTGAAGCACTGCGGAAACAGCAACAACATCAATGATATGCGCCTTGGCCAAATTAGTTCTTACATGCTCTTGGCTCATCATGAGCCGCATCCATTTCTCGAAGGAACGCAATGGACTCACTGGGGCCCTGAAATCGATAAAAGAAGCATAATACTCTCCCCTATGAAGACAAAACCGTATCATACTTTCGGGAGGAACCGAACAATCTCCCCCCTCACTCTTCAGGCCGGTCAGAAGTAGCGGCACATGTTTTAAGGGGACTCCTCCTAGCAGAGATGATCGTAAAAAATTCATCAACCACGTTCGGCTTGGAGTTGCCAACATCTTTCGCGGAACTCTCCTCGAGTGACATTATAACGAATATTTTTCTCAAACAAATACAATGGAGCAATGAAAAGGGATGTTATTACAGTAGGGAAACCGTACACACGGCCACACCAAAATGGGGAGCAACCCCTAAAAGCTAGGGTTTCGTGAGAAGACAGGGGCATTGCTATTACACACCTACCTTGTAAGGGCGGTCAACATTACTATGATACTCGTGCCTAGGTGCCACGACAAGCCAGGGCAAAAATACCTAGGATTCACGCCAATATTTCTACAGGGTCGTGAAAAGGAGCGCCTACACCTAGGGTTTACACCAACAAAAAAAAAAGGAGAAGGAAAACCAAAAGAAAAGTGTTTGAAGACATACCTAGGGTTTGCTCGTCTGCTCCTCTCTACTATTGTCGCGCGGCTGGGAAGAATGGATAAGTGTAAAGAGGGGAAGCCGGTCCTCCTTTTATATGGACATGATATGTGGGAGTTTGAGCGAAGAGAGGATTTCCTATTTTGAGCCAAGAAGGGAAAAGATGAAGCCGGTCCCGCGCCCAAGAACGCCCACGCCATTGCCGTGGCTCCCCTTCCTGTTAAAGCCGCATTGTGCCAGACCTCGCCTCGCCTTGCAATGGTCCAAACCGTGCCTCACCTTGCCACGGCCCAGGAAAAACCATCACTCCGTTTTGCCGCGGCCCCACCACGCCTAGTCGCCCCTGCATGCTCCACCATACCACTGTCGTGGCCAAGACCACGCCTCCTCTCGTCCATTTCAAAGCTACCCACCTGCTCTGCCTTTCGAGACCGCTCCTCCTTTGCCGTGGCCACCAACATGGAAAAACAAAACTCGCCCTACCACTTAAAAGGTTAGTCGGACTCTCCTAACCATCTTTGCAATGATTTACGTTGTCTGTCACCATCATATGCTTACCCCGCAACAAGGCACCTGTTCCGAGATAAGTAGGGGACTTAATGTTGATGGTGGTCTTTAGTTTAGGGTTAAAATTGTAAAACGCTAAACCCCAGCAGACATTTAAAACAAGCATTTACTAGGTGCATTAATAAAAGCTATTAATATGTCCCTAATAATTACCAGGGTATATTTTTTCAAATTAGGGTTACGACAAACCAAACCCAAATTCACCCCGCATGCCAATGGCAAATCATGTCAGCCACGCCTAGCCCAAGCTAGCCGTGCCATGCCAATCGCACCGTCCCATGGCCCTAGCTATGCTAGCCGTATCTCGTGTGCCAATGGAAAATCATGCCAGCCACACCCTACCACACCAAAGCATGCCAACCATGCTAGCCGCACCCCGCGTGCCAATGTCAAATCATTCCATCCACGCCTAGCCCAAGCTAGCCGCGCCATGCCAATCGCACCGTGACATGGCCCTAGCTATGCTAGCCGCATCTCGTGTGCCAATGGAAAATCATGCCAGCCACACCCTACCGCGCCAAAGCATGCCAACCATGCTAGCCACACCCCGCGTGCCAATGGCGAATCATGCCAGCCACGCCTAGCCCAAGCTAGCCGCGCCATGCCAATCACACAGTGTCATGGCCCTAGCTATGCTAGCCGCATCTCTTGTGCCAATGGAAAATCATGCCAGCCACACCCTACCGCGCCAAAGCATGCCAACCATGCTAGCCACACCCCGCGTGCCAATGGTAAATCATGCCAGCCATGCCTAGCCCAAGCTAGCCGCGCCATGCCAATCACACCATGTCATGTCCCTAGCTATGCTAGCCGCATCTCGTGTGCCAATGGCAAATCATGCCAACCATACCCTACCGTTCCAAAGAATGCCAACCATGTTAGCCACACCCCGCATGCCAATGACGAATCATGCCAGCCACGCCTAGCCCAAGCTAGCCGCGCCATGCCAATTACACCGTGTCATGGCCCTAGCTATGCTAGCCGTATCTCGTGTGCCAATGGCAAATCATGCCAGCTACACCCTACCGCGCCAAAGCATGCCAACCATGCTAGCCGCACCCCGCGTGCCAATGGAAAATCTTTCCAGCCACGCCTAGCACAAGCTAGCCGCTCCATGCCAATCACACTATGCCATGGCCCTAGCTATGCTAGCCGCATCTCGTGTGTTAATGGAAAATCATGCCAGTCACACTCTACCGCGCCAAAGCATTCCAACCATGCTAGCCGCACCCCACGTATCAATGGTAAATCATGCCATCCACGCCTAGCCCAAGCTATCCGCGCCATGCAAATTGCATCATGCCGTGGCCCTAGATATGCTAGCCGCACCCCGCGTGCCAATGGAAAATCATGCCATCCACGCCTAGCCCAAGCTAGCCGTGCCATGCCATGGCCCAAGCCATGCTAGCCATGTCTCATGTGCCAATGGAAAATCATGCCAGCCACACCTAGCCTGAGCTAGTCGCGTCATGCCTTAGCCCTATCCATGCCATGCACTCATGTAAAACCTTTGGCCCCATATGCCAAACCACACCAAAGCATGCCATGCTATGCCAAGGCATGCCATGATAGCCTGGCCATGCCACCGTCCCTCATGAAATCTTCCTGAGTTTTTCTTCCATGCTGTTTTGCCTTCCCAAACGAGTTCAAAACCTAAATCTCCTCGAGTAAGGAGATAGGAAATTCTTTTCCGGTTGATTTGAGGGGTGAACCATAAAAATCCGAGTCCGTACTAGAATTATGTAGCGGTTCTAGTGAAGGGAACCAATTAGGGTTTCTAAACCAAATTGAAGCCAGGCGCCCATCAACGGTTGCCCTTCAATCCCAGGAGCAAATCATGTCCGTCTAAAAGTCCCCTCACGACCTTAGACCTGAAACCATAGCTTGGTCGCGCACCTAGTCCAGGCTAGTCACGCCATGCGCCCATGGCAAACCCTTGGCTCCTCACACCAAGTCTAAACACACCCTAGATGTGCCACCCTATTGGACCTCACTACACGGCTACCAAAACAAAGGCATGCAACGATCAACGGTTGCCCCTCCTCTCAAGATGCAACATCTTGACCGTCGAAGGTCACCTGGATAGCAAGTTCCCCAAGATCAACTTGCCAAGCCATAACAACGTTTTACATGTTTTCCAAAAACATTCGAGACATCAACACAAACATGGGGATTCTCTTTGGGTATTGGTTTGGTGGTCTACACCATGTGGCGTACACTACGCCCCTCATAAGGAAGTGTCATAAGGGTGAGGCGCCTAGTAAATATGGGAGTTATGTGGGAAACGTTCATGGGACATAAATCCGTGAGTTAACAAACATTATGGACATCAATTCCATAACGTTAACAGTTTCATGAAAATCAATTTCATGCGTTAGCCACTTTATGAGACATCAGATCCATGCATATGGTTACCACCTCCTCCCATTTACTCCTCACTCCTTAATGAGACCAGAGTATGTTTCCACTACAACTTGTATAAATAGGTCTCACCTATTTCCATTCCAAAAACAAGTTCATTCGGACAAGAGAACACTCAGAATACTTACCTGCTAGATCCCCTCATGAGCTCTCGTACTTTTCTGTAAAAAAGTTGTAGAAACCCAATTGCTCTTCTAGAATAAACTATTCTGGTCTCACACTCTCCTTGCTTCCCTCCCCAAAACCAACCCATTCTCCTCCACTTTGTGACCGAAGCAAGTCTGGAACGGCCATTTATTGGTTTAGGCTAGACTTGTACAGATTGATCTCTCGAACCTAAAAGTGCTCAACGTGCAGCACATTTGTTTAGGGTTTAAACCAGTTTATCACTCACCTACCGAATTTACTGAAATCGACAGAAGTTATTTTCACCCATAAACAGAAGGGCTTTCCATGTTTAACCAATAAAAAAGGGGTTAAAATCGAAAATTCTACCCTCTTTAGGGTTGTGAGTTGTGTGTACGTGAACTTTTATTGTTTAAAGGTTCTGTAACCCTACATTCCTTTTTCCTTCTCTTGAAACTCTTTTATCATAAGACTGCTTGTTGAGATTATTTTTGTGATTTCCTCCCACAATCTCGTACTTGTATGGAGACTCCAAGCATTATGTCTTATGATATAAAATATGTTATTATGATTGTTAATCCATCAATCATGAAGGAAAAAGATAAATCTCATGTACCTCCAACTTTGAAAAAAAAAAAAAGGAATGTGAGGAAGCCAAGAGATGTTCCTTCAAATTTTCAGAAGTTTTCTATTGTTATTGAAGAGTTGAAGGAAACAAGAAAGGAGATTCATCAAATAAAGGCTATTGTTTTAAAGACTCTTGAAATTCAGAAGGCCCTGGTTCGGCAACAGTCTAGAAGGTTTGTTGGAATTGACTCCCATGACTGTTGACGACAAGAAGTTAGGGGACGATAAATAATTTTTCATAGGTCTTAATGTCTAGGAAACTTCTTATGAGAATTTATTCTTGTGTTTTTAAGAAGGATAACTAGAGTGTGGAATAACAATTATTGTGATTTCACATAGCTATTGCCAATGGTTTTCATCTTGCAATGCTTTTAGATTTATTTATTTAAATTCTAAAGTTTATTTGGAAGATGTTTTTGCAGTATTAATCTTTATGGTTTTATATATTGCAACTTGTTTTGGGATATGTGTTTCTGCGTCCGTGAACTATGATTGTCCCATATATGCTCAAAAGTTAAGTCTATTATATGCCATTATGAAAATATTGATAAAAGATAGAATGAACTTTTGAAAACAAAAGTTAAGCCTATTATGTCATTATACAAATAATTAATGGAAGATAGAATGAACTTTTTTTTTTACAAAGATTAAGTCTATTACATGTCTCTATGCAAATAGTGATAAAAGATAAAATGAATCTTTGATTAATCCGCAGTATTGGTCTTTCCCTGATCTACATCTTTGTGAATGTACTGTGCTACTCCATAAGTTTTCTTTGTGAATGTTGAGCATGGCCAATTGAATTGATCATTTCCTTTGTGGTTAATTCAATTGAGAATTTTGGATACAAATTCATGTTTCATGTAATTAGATTATGTCCAAAGAAATCCTTCTTTTCTTGTGAAAGTAAAGTCGCTCTTGTTGTTCTTTCGGGAATAACATTTAATGGGCGAGAGTTCTTAATTGAACGTGTGCTTAATTGCCATATATTTGTGGGGAGTGCGGTTGTGAAATATTGTAGGAGTTTTCTTGTATCTTTATAAACTCTTTGATGAATACACTAAGTTTCAACTATGTGAAATCATCGAAACAATGTTTATATGTTCTCTTTTGGCCATGAAGTATCTCTATGAAAATTTCATTAGGATCCCACTAGTTTTCGTACCTTTGCCAATTTATATTGACAAAAAGGGGGAGAATTAATGTGTAGTTCACACTAAAAATACATATGGTTTACGGATCATTATGTAAGGGGGAGTGTTTTTCATTATGAGATAAAGTATCGGCTAAGGGGGAGTGATACATATCACCATAGTATCGTTGTCAAAGTTGTGATACAATTGGACTTTGACGCTGTGTACTAATACTATGAAATTGTATAACAGTGATTGAGAGCAACTATTTTCTCATTAATATGGCTATGGATCTTCAACAACTATGATGTTGAGTTGAACACATTCAGAATCACTAGAGTACTTAGAAGCGACGAAGATTTCGAGTAATGTTGAAGAATCAAGGAGATCAAGCATTTGGATGAGAAACTACAAAGTTTGTGTATTTTGTAATCTATATGTATTGATAGTTTTGTCACTAAAATTGACAAAGGGGGAGATTGTAAGAGGACTACTCGGTCAAACTCACAAGCGTTGGTATCTCAAGCTTGTTTATCAATTTTAGTGATCAAAACTATAAGTCTTGATTTCTAGTCTACTTATAGCTATGTCTCGGACTAGGATAGATTGTGTAGTTGAGCTTTAGAATTCACGTCGTTTATCAATTAAAGACAAAGAACTACTAAGGAGAGCTTGTGGAACTTCATCAACAAAAGGTATGTGGAGACTGAAACTCATCTATCACTCAGAAAGTATATTTGTACTATATCTCCTATATTAAGACAAAAGTCGTATAGCTATATAGTATTCGATTATACACATTTGATATTTCGAGATGAGTTTAATCGCTTACATATTTCTCGAAATATGTGTTGGTAAGCTTTCATTTTAACAAAGTTCATCTTATATTCTTGACGAAAGTCAAAAGATGATTATATGAAAATCTCCTTGTAACATCTCATTTGATGTAGACTCAGAATGTTTCATATTGATTATGTCTATCACTTGAAAATAGCTTCGATGCTAATGGTTTGTGAAAACAACTATTGCCATCCTCTAAGAATGTTTCAATGATTGAAATAGAGTTTAGAACACTTAAACATAATTGGATTATAAACATAGTATGCGTACTTGCATATATGTTGGTCCAAGACCGGTATAGTATGCATACCCGTATGCGTACTGGAGAGGTCCGGTAAAGTCCGGGAGCCTTGGTATGCGTACCCGTATGCGTATTGGCGAACTCAGTTGAAGTCCGAGAATAATTATATGCGTACCCGTATGCGAACTGAATTCAACTGATGTTTTGGATGTGTGATAGTATGCGTACCCGTTCGCATACTGTCAGACACAGTCCAAGTCCGGCTACTTAAGTATGCGTACCCGTTAGCATACTTGAGTGGGTTAAGCTCTAGAATAGGTTGTGCCATGAACTAATACACTTATATAATAAGGAATACAATATTTTGCAAACCGTGGCTATAATGTTCATGAATTGATTCGAGTGAATCAAACCGATTTTGCTTTAATTGTGTCTTGTATACTTCTATGAGAATATAAACAATTGAACAACTCTATAACTAGTTTCATTTGAGTCATTTGAACTAGTTTTGGTTAAGATGAATAAGGTTGATATGAAAGTTTTCATATTGCTAACTTCGGTTAACTATTGTTGAGCCAACCTAGTGTACACATTTAGGTACGGATATCCATATCTAAATGAATGTACATTTAATTTGTGTGTAACAAGATAAGAACATATAACGGTGGAGAGATATTGTTTTGGTTTCAAGCAAACTTAGCTTGGCTCTTAGATCAGGTTTTATCTAACGGTGAATATTGATTTCTTTGTTCCAAAGCTATCAAACCCTGATTTGAAGACTATATAAGGGAGAACTCTAGCAACTGGGAAGCCTAATCCCCACACCTCATGTGTGATACTAGTCGCGACTAGAGTCGATTCTCCTTTAACCTTAGGTTTATTCCAAAATCTTATAGGTTAACGACTTAAAGAATTCATTGGGATTGTGAAGCAAGACCCAACTATTTTCTATGTAGTTGCGTGTTCTGATCTTACTTATACTATCGTGATTGATTATTATCTTTTCTAAGATTTACTTGAGATTTATATCTGATATGTAAGATTAAAAGAAGTTACAAACATCTTCGTCTCATTGTTTGTGATTCCACAATATCTTGTTTCGCTTCCATTCGATTAAGATTATTATGGGGTGATTGATCTTATTAGGATGTTCTTTGGGAATATAAGTCTGGTTTATCAATTGGTTCCTGTGCACCTTGGTCTATCATAAGATAGAACAAAACTCATAGGTATTTCTGTGGGAGACAGATTTATCTATATCAATAAACTTTCCTGCATGAGACAGATTGGTTTATCAAGTCTTCGACTTTGAGTCATAGCAACTCTTAGTTGTGGGTGAGATCAGCTAAGCGAATCAAGTGTGTAGAATCCTATTGGGGTTCAGAGACTTAAGGACCGCAACTGTACCTTGATCAGTGTGAGATTGGTTTGGGATCAACTACATCCAGTCTGAAGTTCATTGGTAGTAGGCTAGTGTCTGTAGCGGCTTAATACAGTGTGGTGTTCAAAGCTGGACTAGGTCCCGAGGTTTTTCTGGATTTGCGGTTTCCTCATTAACAAAATTTCTGGTGTCTGTGTTATTTCTTTTCCGCATTATATTTGTTGTCAAATTTATTTCTCTTATTCAATCAGGATCGCAAATTCCTATTTGTTTGATTGCAGAATTAATTGATATATAACTCTTTGATATACTTTTCTAAAGATTGAGTCTGACTGTCTAGTTGATTCTCTTGAAAGTATATTGGAGTTTGTCCATTCAGATTTCCGAACGAAATATTGGGTGTGGTTGTTAGACACCCTTTTTTTTTTATCTTTGACTTTGATTTGAAAGATATTCTGAAAGAAAGACAGAATTCCATCCTTAATAACATTCTCATCAGAAGTAAGAGTGCCAGTTATATGATTAACTCTAGTTCTAGTTCAGTTCTAATGTAGGTTAGTTTATAGAATTTTTTCCTTACAGTTGTTTGTTTCTTCCCATTGTACATCGGATAAGCCATTGTTTGCATTTTCTGCCGCATCAAGAGTCATAAAAATATCCTCCAGCTCCTCAAGTTTCTATCAGTTCAGCATATTCAGCTTTGCCCCATTCTCTTAATTTATGTTTTAGAAGCTATAACTTTTTGCAAAAGATATAACCAGCACTACCTGAAACATTAAAAGAAAGCCACATTTTTTTTGACAAAATTATGAAAATTAAGATGAGAAAACCAAAAATACTCACAACAGAAAGGAGGGGGCCATGCTTCAACCCCTCACAAATAAGAGCTATTGGATTATGATCAGAACAAGGGCGTGCAAGTGCTTGTTGAACAACTTGAGGATAAAAACATTCCCCCGCAGCAGAAATGAGAAGTATGTTTATTCTACTTCCGATACTCTGGACTTGATTATTGGTCCAAGTATAAGTATCCCGTAAAAGTGGTAAATAAATTAACTGGTGCCCTGAGATGAATTTGTTGAATTTTTTCATACCATTAGTAACAACTCCACCGGAAGATCTTTCATGAGTAAATATTATTTCATTGAATTCCACGCCAATTACCCCAAGGATAACCCCAGTAACATTTAACCCTCCAAAACAATTTAACTTCTTCAACGTTTGAAGAGCAAGGAGCATAAACTTCATTATAGACCCATTTAAAATAATTGGACACATTCCTGCATAAAATGGAAATAAAATAAGGCCCCATAAGAGAATCCAAAAACTGAATTTTAGAAGAATCCCGAAGACATAAGAGGTCATCTTGAGAAGGTTAATCTAACCATTGCACATTCTTACTGCTCCAACATTGCCAGACTAAGAGGTCATTACAATGCTGGATTTTGGTTTCCTGCAGTAGTATGATACTTGGTTTCCAATCACGAATTTTCTTCTTTATAACATTTCTTCTATTAAGGTCGTTAAGACCCCGAATATTCTAACAAATGATTTTTAGATCCTTAGGAAAATTCAACTTAAAATTTTAAGAAGATTTTTGTTTCTCAAAACCAATATTTTGCAAATGAATTTTTAACGAAACAATTATAGCAGCATTTACTTCTTCTTGAGAGTCTTTTAGATAAATACTAAGTTTTGGGAAAGAAAATCCATCTGAAGAACAATATTCTTAAAATATTTTTTAAAACTGGATTTACCTTATTGTTGAGTGTATTCCACTTTTCCGTAGTTTTCCAGAAGAAATCAAAATCACCAATTGACTGACTTGTGGATCCAATTGCAGATTGAGCTATCTATGCTAACGAAGTGTTCTCCACTACTGAATCAATCATTTGGAGATAAGGGATAGAAACAACTGTGTTTAGATATTCATCCACATCGTCCTCATTTTGAAAATTTGGTAAAATAACCGTTGTGGGTGGTTGTTCCAAGTTTGAATTTGAATTCTTCTCTTGTAAAATAACCCATAGTTGAATCAGATCCGATAAGAATAAGACCCATGCCCACATAATTATCGGAATTAGAAGATGAAGCATCCGAGCCCGTATCAGATCGGAATAATATCCACTTTTGGATATTAGAAAAATAGCAAATGTTACTCGTCTTTTACATTTAGATTTTTTTTAAAGATTATTGAACCAATTTATTGCTATAAGAAAAGTGTTGGGTGTGATTTACAGTTAAAAATTCAAGATTAGGAGAGACTTGGGGAAAAAAAGAAAGAAAAAAAAAGGACATAGAAACTGTCACTTATACAGGTAGTTTGGGATTGAAAATATCTCCTTCCGGGCTTGAAAGCATTTCTACCCATTTTCACCTTGATCTTTCTCACTTTCTGGCTTGAAAGCATTTTTACCCCTTTTTTCAGCTAGATCTTTCTCACTTTCTGTGCTCTGCTCTCTTTTTTACATAACAAGAGGCTAGCCTCCAACTTTTCTATTGATAATAAACCGATTTGAAATCGGAAAGATTACAGGACTGATTGACCAGAAATTTCCATCAGACTTAGAGGTTTCAACTAGATAACATATAATGACCAGACTCACTAGACGACATACAATTTCAGACCCATCAACAGAGATACAGATCATAATTTGGAGAAAGCATCTAACCATTTCGAATCGATTCCTAAGTAACATGACAAGTTTAAATGGCCTGGTTTGGAGTGATATTTCTGCTTCCAAACTTTTTAACAAATCTACATATAGTAGAGGTGTTAGGATCCAAGGATCCAACCATTTCTCAGGTTTTTTTTTCATAGTAATAGTAACACAAATGGCAATGGTATATCAGAATCCATAGATCCCACCAATAGACATGGTTTTCAACAGAGACAAAGTGATACAAGTAGCACAGGTAACCAAAATCGGTTTTCTTGAGGCGGAATCGAGCTGAATCGGTCTGAGGCTTCATCTGAAACGGTTTTCTACATCCATTTGTTGTTGGAGTATTTTTTGTTGATAGTGTCTTTGGTGTCTTTAGTGTGTTAGTTGTTGCTGGAGTCTTTGAGGAAGATCTTGTTGCTGGTGTTGGAGGTCCAATGAAGTTGTTCTTCTTGACAAACATTACAGAGGCAAAAGATTAAGCGGGAGAAGGGGTTGATGATGTTGTTGTTCCTAACTTAGTTATTGTTACTGTTATTCAATCACACATGAAGTAGTTTCTCTTCTTGAAAAAGAATTACAACCCTTTGTTGTAGTTAACCAAACAACACACAAGAACAAACAGATTTGAAGATTACAGCAAAAGCAAAAAAAAAATCCCAAATCCAGAAAATCTCAAGATTAAATCTAAAAAACATAGGAAAAAGAAACTTAAATCTAAATCTATAGATCCAACTATCAAAACGCCTCTCAAGAGCTAACAAGAAGTGATTTGATTAAAATTAAAAAAAAAAACGCCCAAATCTAGAAACCCTAGAAAAATACCGAGATTCAAAGGAACAAAGTTGAAATAATATAAATATACAACTAATTAAAGATGGATACCAAGATGAGAAAGATTTAAGGAGGATGATCTGCTCAGATCAGCTCCAATGGAACCGATCTGAGCAGAAAGAGATTCAAAAAGTTAGGATTTCTGTGCTCTGCTCTATACACCCGCTTTCTTCCCTTATGGGAATGGCCTATAGGCCTGCATATATGCACAACCCTATCACTCTTTCAAAATTCATTCTTGGTAGAGAAGATATATTCAATCTAGGCACATGTGGTTGAGTAGGCATACTTACCATACGATATTCATGCATGTACTGAAATTTGAGTTAAACAAGAAACTACTATATTTTTTGAAAAATAAATCCTATTTAGCAATCTAACCTTTACCTTTGTGGATAACGAAAATGACAGACAACCTTTTAGAAAGCAGAAATCGCATGAATTTTTCAAATTTGGATTTTATTTTGTGAGAGCATTCTTATTTGGTGCATGACATTCAATTGATTGTTTAGAAACATTGTTACTTATCTAAATCCATGTACCTCGGTTTAATAGTTTAGTCATGAAATACTGGACTCATGACCCGAACTAGAAGCTCGTTAATTGCTTTCAAATAAGTAATTATTAAAGAACACTTAATTGGGAGATATTTTACCGTAGTTGTCGACATGATTTTTCAATGCCGACAATCCATTGACCATTCCGACAGTATCAAAAAACCATGCCGACAGATATGCCCCAACTAGGTGTTCTTATTAAACAGAACTCGTTGAGGGAAAAATGATGAAATGTTTTATACGTATTGTTGTGCTACAATTTTCACAATATAATAAGGAAAATAATTTATTTGCATGTTGACATGATATTTTAAATCCAGCAACATCGTAACCAATTATTTTACACACTGCACCTTTGTTATTAAGTTCCACTTCACAATATCCAGTTTTTTTTCATTAATGTTATAGGATTGAATTATTACAAACAATATACATCTTGCGCCTTGATCAATCGATTTCTATGATTAATTATTCAGCATTAACTCATCTTAATTAATGAATTTACTCCATCTAAACAATAGTGTTGTTTAAAGAAGGGCACCCGATCCTTACTTTAAGTGAAGGAAGGGTAAGGTAAAAGGAAAATGGAATGGGGATGAATTGATGAGTTAGAAGAATATAAGCTATATACATTCTAGCTAAGGGTTTCATTAGGGCCCAAAGGGTGCTCTATGAGGAATACCTTTTCTTCTACTGCTTCTCGAAGATGGGTGACGAGAAGGAGGAGGCTGTGGAGGTGGCGTGGGAGGTGATGGGTACATTTCGTGTTGTATTCCTTCACGCAATACTTGAGTTTGATTATGATTATGATCATGATCGCGATGTTGTTGTCGTTGTTGTTGTTGACGGTTGTGATTTCTTGATATTTTCATCATCTTTGATATCATTTCTTGATTCTTACATCCCATCAAATCATCATCTTGATCATTATTGGTGAAGTTGGCATACCCATCTCTTTTTATTCCTACAAGCTAAAGTTTCAAAAAACAATACAAATAAATGATAAACCATCTTAAGCAACCCCATTAATTTCCCAACTTTATAGTGGGTGACTAAATATATAGCGATGTTAATCATCATAGTCGTCATGCATGAATTTATTAGAAAATGATGGTGAATTCAATGATCAATCGACAGTGCAGATGGAAATGTGAATGTAAGAACTGAAATTGAAACAATGTATTATTACCTACCTTACAACCGAGAGAGCAGAATCGAAAAGGATCGAGAAGACTCCGACGACAAATTTCACAAATATGAGACACACCTTTAGTACTGGTACAGGAAGCAGCTTTGGGTTGTGGTCTTTCATTCAAGAACAAAACTCTAGCACCATTTATCACATAAGTTTGTACACCATTAATGTCCAACACCTTTTGAACTTCTGACACTCTCACTACATCATGATACGACGATCTTCTTATCTGTCATTAATCATCACATTTTCATTTCTCACTAATTAATATTGTGTGTAGTGCCAAAATTTCAAATTTTGGGCAGGACTTACTTGGATAACACGATGATCTTTGTGCCTAGAGGATCGGCAATAAAAGCAAAACGAATCGCCATTACAATCTAAACAATACATATTACATTCACTTCTTGCTGAATCGCTATGCGTCTTGCACACTGTAAAGAAATTTGTTGACAACAACTTTTCCAGCCATGGTGGTACCAACATTGATTCCTCCTGCAGTATAAACAACACACAACATTTTCATGAACCAACTGTTAAAGACAGAAAAGAAAAACCTAATTCATTTCGAAAACAACAACTTCTAATATACCATTAGTTGGATGAATGCCTCAAAAATTAGTTGTAGCTAGGTTTTCCAGTGAATAATGTAGTGTTAGATTTTTGTTTAGATTGATGAAAATGTGAAGATTAGGTTTTGGGGAGAAGAAGAGGAAAGGGAATGGGAGAATGAGAGAAAGAGAGAGAGAGATGCTTAACCGAAACTTAGAAATCAACAACACAACAACAATGCAGCCTTGAACAAGAGACGAGTACATAAACAAATGTCATCAATCTGTTTTAATCATCTGACGGATAGCATCAATTGTGGTGGCTCAGTTCTTTTCTCAACCGTTTGATTAATGAGCATGTAAGGACACAAAGAGTTAAGAGAAAGAGATGTCCCTGGCTCTCACGCTACTTGGAAGTCTTGGACGCTTCTTCGCGTTTCTTCACCATCTAAAGATCCCACCACCACCGTGTTGTTGTTTTTGTCAAATTTTTCATGCATCTTCCTTTTTGTATTTATCTACCTGGCACTGGCAGCATAGGAAAAACTTATGAGGCGTCCAGACATGACCGTTGAGACAAAGACATCCGCCGAGAATGGTTGCGGATGTCGCTCCCACTCCCTGAACGTAAATTGCATTTGTGCATTTCTATTAGTAATGTATGGACAACTTTTTCTTTTACCACGTGAGCATTAGCAGATTATCTTGCGTACTTTATCCATTGTATTTGAAGTCTCTTATTGAATTGGCTTCTTATTGAATTGGCTCGAGTACACTGTACATCTATCTGCACGTCCCCCACTATCTTTCCTTATTAGGTGGTATTGTTCTTAGCCCTTGATATCTTAAACTGAAATTAACAGGGATCCCATTATATATAAAAAGCCTTTGAAGGTCAGATTACAAAAAGTTGGTGGGTAGCCTGGCAACAAGCTAGGCACCAACACAGAATTACTAAATTTAACCAATGACTTCATGACACATAGGCGGGGGAGAGGAGGGCAGGTAAAGAGTTGGGGTGATACGATTTTCGGATTGTTTAGGAACAAAATCTCAAGGCAGCATGGCATGTCGGAAAAGTTCAGTGTTAATTTATCCCTAATCTATCAATAATAATTACTACCCTTTTCATCATTGTTGATTAATTAAGTTAATAATTAAAGTGATTATCACTAAATCTCCAAACCGAAGATGATTGTCTGTTCAATTTGACCTCCTTATATCCTCACCGTTTATCAGAAGCTCAATTTGGTAAAGTGGAGTCCGGATGAGAATCTGACAGTGGAGAGGATAATTATAATGCAGCGGTGAGCGCATAATAATAAGCTATATCGGTGGTGGTGGTATCCAGCTCCTCCAACTTTATACAAGCAAGGGTTATGTTATCTGTCACAGTCACTCTCCAACTAATATAATCTGGACCAATGATTCCGTCAGACCATAAACACGTGTGGTTGCGCTATGATATCAATTATTGGTGACCTAAAAACTGTTTTGTCCAGCTCTTTATACTCCCAAATTATTTCTTTCTATTTTATCCAAAAGGGCATGATGATGATGGCAGCCTAACCCATCATGCTTGAATTTTGGGATTTTGTAACCGTCAGCTTTCTCATTTCGTTAGAAAGATTGGATGTATCTTACTCGCACTCTGAGTCTGAATCAATATGTGGAGGCTCATCCGGATATGGGACATGATATATCACAATTTTAATGGTGAAGAGGGGAATGATTCTAGCATTATGATTGGTAATGAGTTGAAGATGAAAATGATTAAAGGTATGGATTGATTGTCCCAGATCTGGCCTATGTTAATTGTCCGAGTTATTAAGTTGTCTCTGACTCGGCCAAATTATAATCGATGTAGTTTTTTATTTTGTGTGGCCATTTCTTATAGATGCAACTTTGTGCAGCAGGATTCATGCTAGCTAATCTTCCTCGAATAGGTTCAACTTTATTAGTTGGCTCTTCTATACGAGTAGAATTTGTAAAATTCATACGAGGAGGTATGAATTAAAGTTGTACGAATAAGCAAGAAACATACACCACCGAATTCGCATGGTAATTCAGATGAATCGAGCCCTATTTTAGGTAAAACATATTCATACGACCAATTGCCAGACCGCATTACCGAATGACGATGGTTTCCTCGAGGTACAAGTAAATTCTGCATAAAATAGACGTACATTATTAATACCAAAAAGTATGAAATCTTTCTGTTTAGGGTTTATATTACAATAAGAAGGTAAGGAT
Organism: Papaver bracteatum; assembly: GCA_023529315.1. Classification (NCBI taxonomy): domain Eukaryota; kingdom Viridiplantae; phylum Streptophyta; class Magnoliopsida; order Ranunculales; family Papaveraceae; genus Papaver; species Papaver bracteatum. The sequence continues at coordinate 2,609,004 of JAJJWX010001659.1, forward strand.
TACTTAGTTTATAGTTTTTTGTTAGCCAGAAAAATAAATTTGAAAACAAACCCTTCACGCGAAAAACAAGAAGAGCAAATCAAACGGGGAATCATATGGGGAATGTGTATCTTTACAACTGCCTCTCTTGCCTTTTCTATATTCTCCTCCCTCTCAAAACTTCTTGGTTCCCAACATTGCCATATTAATAACCTAACCTAGTCTACATTAAGGTTTATGAACCCTCCACTTAGTATTGTGTATCCTTCCGCTTGTTTTCATGAATATATGGTAATGTAGCTCGAAGCAGTGAGCAAATATACCCGACGTGGAACTTTCTCAAACAATTAGGATTAGGATTTTTCTCCTAATCCAAAAATCTCAGATAATATAACGTGGAAGGATCTAGTAGCTGAGAGTGGGGATGCTTCTCGCATTGGAATGGGGAAAGGTTGAAGTGGATCCTCCACTCTTTCACATGGTATTTATCCCGTAATTTTCTAACAGGATATATATATCCTTTTTAAAGGATAAACTGTTTTTTATGTATATAATTTCTCAATGACAACGATAAATTCTTGATGAATAATAACTTGCAAATGAATAACCATATGGTCCATATCTACTAATATGTTAACTTAGTATTGCGTATCTTTCTGCTTGTTTCTTGAATATATCATAATGTACCTCGAAGCGGTGAGGCAAATATACTGGACGTGGAACTTTCTTAAATAATTAGGACGTGGACACACTATGGCATTAAGATGTTTCTTGTCAAAAGATCACATAATTGGTTAATTAACCCTTGGATTTGAATTCCTAGATGTATAAGACAAGCAAAGTATGACTATGGTTTAAATGACGAAAAATTCAAATGAGTCTAATATCCTTTTGGGGCATTTTTCCCTAACTTTTATTAAGGATTCATATTGGGCTGACTAAAATGCCCTTATTTAACATCTTCACATCAGAATCTTGCCTTCTGCTCGTCAACAAAATGCCTTGATTATGATACAGACAACCATGATAATGAGAATCATATATTTTCATCCCCGGTGGCTTCACCGGTTGAAAGGGATAACCTAATTGTTGCGATTCTTGAGACTAAAAAGAATCAATTGTGAAACTTGAAATTCTGGTATGAGGGCATTTCTTTGCCCTAAACTTGTGAGTTAATCTCAGGTTACTGTCTCTTTCTATCTTCTCAGATTTTTTTTTTTTTGCAAATTTGATTTTAAGTGAATTTAGTTTCTCAAAATGGAAAACTGACGCATTCCAAAAGCAAGGCCAGGCATGGTATATAAAAATGGTTGTGATATAGTTTGAAATTTACACCGTGAATGATATTTGGTTTGAATTATGAATTCAATTAACATTTGAATTTTTTTCATGGGTAGTATGCATTCTGGCAAGGTTGATGAGTCATAAAGTACCAAGTGTAATCATAAATTGATTGCTTTGATGATTTTGTACCTTTTATGTGCTAATTGAATTTAAGTTAATCTAAATTGGTGGGTGAGTTGTCGTAATATACCTAGTCTCCTCTAGAATTGCTCTCAGTTGTCAACTTGTTTGCTTGGATTAGACGATTGGTAAGTACAACTAGGTGATAGATATGGTTGGTATTAATAAACATAAAGGGGACCTAGTAAAAGAAAAACTAGAATGTCCATTTATTTTGGTTTTGTTAGTACAAAAAGAGTCAAGTATACTAACTTGTTCCTATGATTTGAACACCAAACTGCATTATGCCACTACAGACACTAGCCTACTGTCAGACTTCGGACTGGAATGTGGTTGAAAATAAATTCACCCGCTAAGTAATTCAACCGTATTCTTTCTCCTTACATCTCGTGAACCTCGCAAGGCTCTAGGCAATTGATTCTTTTAGTTGATGTCTTTTACAGCCTAAGAGTTGCTTCAGCTTAAGTGAATTTGATACCAATCTTCCTCTAACAGATAAGCCTATTTGATTTCCCTTTAGATCCAAGGATTGTAAATCTGTTTATAATAGACAAAGCTAGCAAACCTCACTGATCCGGAACACTTACACTTAGTTAGCTGATAAGCCTGGATTATTAACCACCTCTAAAAAAAACTAAAACTAACCAATTAAGAAGAGTTTTATATATCTATTTTGAGGAATCACAAAGGCTGAGACGATTAGAACTTTACGATTTCTATCTATCTCGTTCCTGAAAGAGATTACTAAAACCTTGATAACATAATGAACATGATCAGGGTATAGGAACTATCGAAGTTAAGATAGTCGGGCCTGGCTTCACGAATCCATAAGTGAATTCTTTAAGTCGTAAACCTAATTATGTTTGACACAGGAAACCTAGGTTCATAGAGGACGACTCTAGTAAAAAACTAGGACACAAAAGTGTCAAAGATTAAATTTCTTGGTTGTTTGAGTCTCTCTATTGTTTGCGAGTAAAAACGACTCACAGGTTTTCTGGTAAAAAAGTGGTGGAGGAGGCAAGTGCTCGCTGAAGCAGGTGCTCGAAGTTGTAAATCGTGTAAACCTTTAAAAAAATGTATTGCACGAGAGTACTTTGAGTTCGAGAGACTAATATGTAAAACTCTGGCCTAAACCAAGACATTGGTCATTCCAGGTTCAATTTGGTCACAAGAGAAAGAGAAGGGTCGGTCTGTAGGGAGAGAAGCTGAGATTTTGTGGAGATCGATAAAGATTGATCTATTGATGATGTGAAGTGTTGAATTACTGTGAAGATGATTCTCTGTGTAGACAAGAGTAATCTTATGAAAGTGTTTGATAACTTGACAGTGATGAGTCTAGTTGTCATTATCATATCATAGGTTCAAAACCTATTTATAGCAGGACATCAATCTCATGTAAGTGGTGACAGTTGAAGGAAGTGGAAATTTGGATAAGTGATAGATCGTGTCAAAACACCACTTCCACGTTGCATGGCTGACTTGGTTGATCAATCATCCACTTTCCATTTTCTCTCTTAACTGCCAACATGACTTACCAGAACTCTCATCGTGGATATATCTCACATTGCACGTGTTGTAGGCCTCCAGACCAAAACCCTAGTGATATCCCCCCGTGTGACGTGAATTGATGTCTCATGTGTGAGTGGTCAATCTTTGACCTAATATAATGAGTCTTATGAACTGAACCGACGAAGTTCAATATTATGATGGATGAAGCATGGAATGTTGAAACAATAACATGCTCTGCAGACCATGGATGCTTAATTAGGTCACTGATAACTGTGTAATATCATTATGTTAGTTGAAGCATAATGGTAGTCGAATGACTTAGTGATGGTTTTATGAGATTGTTGAATCGATTATAAACCATTATGTTGGTGCAATGAGCACTTGTGAAATAATCATCAATGAATGACCATTGAAGGTCTTTTTCGATCCACATGTCATAAGTCAATCGAATGACAAGGAGAGATTAAAATAATGGTTGGCATATGAACCAACAAACTACTGATAGCTGGATCAGTATTAAATTCTCAAATATTGATAACTTAATCAATATGAGAAATACTGGAACTAGTATTAAATATAACCTCGCATATTATGTTTTCAATCTTAAACGACTTGAAAGTAACAATAGGAATGGAAACAAGTCAAGTCATTATCACTAACCTCAAATGGAAGGATGATATCTTTATTGTAGTCGATACATCTTTACGTTCTTTAGGTCTTCAAGTTAATAATTGTATGACTCAATATACCAATACTTTCTAGTCTAACCTAAACAAAGTTGACTCTAGTACATATAATCAAGCGACTTTTATTGATTTTTGATACTAAAATATGACAACCAACCTTGAAATACCAACGCTTGGTGGGTTTAACCGAGCAATGCTCTAACAGGTTTGTTAACTCTTGATTGTATCTAGTTTGATTATTCTTGAGAGCCTTCTCTTCTGAAATAAGGAAACTCAAACTAGATCAAGAGATTAGCGGTAGTTCAGATCTGTCTTTAGATCTGAAGTTGACTTGTGATCATCCATTATTAACAGACTATGTTCTGTGCGTGATCAATCATTAAGTTGGAATCAAGTTTGTTATTGTACAGGTGCAGAAGACTATTGAATATTTGAAGACAAGAATCTTTTTGTTGTTGGTTTCATATTCTTGTGATTTGATTCATACACGAACTTGATGGGATGGGATTCGACTAGATCTATTTTATCTTTTGATAAACTTGTTATTGCTAGTCGTATTTAGATCGACAAGTTATCATTTGGTGGTACTCTTCAGTATCTGAATCTGTTAGTTCTTATTAGAGCATTTCTCGGTTGAACCCACAATTTTTTCTATCTCAAGCTTGTTGTCAATGTTAAATGATCAATATCTTGATTTCTAGTCTACTAAGTCAAGTCTCGGACTAGTTTAGAATTGTAGTTGAGTATCACAGATCACCCTTGAAGACTGAAGATCGACAAAGATATTTAGAGAACTTATGTATCATGTATGTGAAGACTGAACCATTCTATTTTATTCATTATACCATCGTTCTATCTATTGAGCCTATGTCGTATGACTTATAGTATAATTACAAAAAAGAAGTTTCGAGTCAACCTTTTCTTATGAAAAATATCGTAATATGATTTAGAAATTAGATGTTCGAAGGTCCTTAACAATATTAGTTCTATGAATTAATTTGTGAATCAATTAAAAATTTCCCATGTAAATGATCATATCACTTGGGAATGTTTCAAACTTCATAAGAGAGAAATATGAAGTTACTGATATTGTTACTCAAGGTAGGTTGGCGAACCAGTTCGCAAACCATAGATATCTGAGATATAGAAATACATGAAGGTTGGCAAACCAGTTTGCAAATCGCAAGTTAAGTTAGGAATAGTTCACGAACCCGGATGGTGAACCGTGGTGAACTGAATTTTATAAATTTGATAAATAGGCTAGCAGTTGGCGAACCCGGTTAGTGAACCATTGTACCAATTGTCCCAATAATGTTTAGCAGATGCTTAGAAACTTATTATTTAAATATGTTTAGCATTTTTATAACTCTCTTAAACACTTATAAGACTTCATTGATCACTTAAATACTTATGTGCGTGAATCATGATTAATTTCTTAGGTGTTTAAATGAATATCAAATAGCTTTCAGTTTTTTGGCTAACTTGCCAAACTAAACAGTCTTTGTACACGGTTCCGTAACCGAACCTATGTGTATACTCTTCTACTGTATTTTGAAGACTTAAAGTGTTTGCTTGATTATTAAATTATCTTAGCTTGAATTCTAAGATAACCGTGGTCTTTGAAAATTATAAATATAGCATCTCTTTTAACTGGGAAATTCAATCCCTAACACTTTGTGTCATAGTTGATTCTACAGTCGTCCTTTATTGACCTAGGTTTCCTCTTTGAAACGTTATTAGGTCTACGACTAAAAGACTTCTCTTTGGGGATTCGTGAAGCCAAATATGACTTTTCTTTACGGATGAACTATCATAATTTTATGCACGGTTATACGTATTATCATGTATTGATCAATATATATTGATGGTACAAATTATAAATATTCAGGATGAACTACTCTGCCATCTTGAATAAAAGTATTATTATAAGCATATTATTTAGTAAAAGATTACATTGAACATCACTTCGAGTCGCAGAACTTCCACGGTTGAATTCCTTGAATATATTTTATATGATATAAACAAAGTGCCAACACCAACTACACTTGGCCATGGCCAAGATGCTAGGCCAACATGGCCGAGGTCCCACGGCCAGTCCATCTTGGATGCATCTCACACCAAAGTTCGTGTCCGTGGCCACCAACTTGTCGGTCCCACCAAAGTTCGTGGTCGTGGACACCAACTTGTCCGTTCCACCAAAGTTCGTGGACATGGACACCAACTTTTAGGTCCCACCAAAGTTCTTGGTTGTGGCCACCAACTTGTTAGTTCCACCAAAGTTCGTGGCCATGGCCACCAACTTTTCCGTTCCACCAAAGTTCGTGGTTGTGGCCACGAACCAACATAGTCAGCGTCCCGGGCCATTGGCCAATGTTCCAAAGAAACTTGGCCAACCTCCTAATCCATTGACCAACATTCTAAGGCAACTTGGCCAGCCTCCCAAGATAACATCCCAAGCCAACATTCAATTGCCAACGCTATCAAGTCACATTGGCCAACTTGGCTGTACTTCCCAGGTTATGGACATGCAACGCTTTCATCTTAAAAATGTTGGTCACACATTACCTTGGAGCTGAGTTGTCTCTTCAAGATATGTCACTTCTTGCTAGCTTAGACTATTACTCAGCCAAGTACATTGTGGAAACCTGTACAAGACAAGAGACAGTCCATAACTCCACTAATTCCTACGAGAAATAAAAAACATGTTACATGGGGGAATTATTTATGGGTATTGGTGTGGTGGGTTACAACAACATGTGGCGTGGAAACACCCCATGATAAGGAAGTAACAAGTAGTGGTAACAGTTAAGAGCGGTTAAAGTAAATGGTAAAGTAATAGACTGATAGATTACGGGTTTCTAGAAACTTCCCTGGCATAATGGGTATAACTATACCATTACCTCCAATATTTCCATATCTCCATGTTCTTCACTACTTACGAGGAAATAGTGAGTGTTCCTCACAACTATAAATAGACTACTTTGTCTATTCAGAAGACAGAACAAGCTTATTATTATGAAGCTCTGCTTCTTCATAGTTTGACAACCTCACACTGCACAATTCAATCGCCACTTATTTTCTCAACTTTCTTTGATTTTCTTCCTCTAAGATCGACCCATCTTCTCTCTTTGTAAACGAATCAAAACGTGAACTGCCAATTTCTTGGTTTAGGCTCGTTTTGTACTATTTTGATTTTCGAACCTAAAGAAAGTACTTAGGTTAGTACATTGTTTTACCTAGGAGTAATTTTTGGGTATTAGCAATATCTAAAGACTGATCTTAGTTGATCTTTCGAAGATTGTTCTTGAGAGTTCATTGAGATTCTAGGCTGCTCTTCGGGAGTCGTAAGTTCCGAATTTATGAGGTTTGCTAGCTTTATCTATTGGAAACAATTTTCCATACCTTGATCTTTGATCTAAACGGAGATAAAATGGGATTATCTGTTAGAGGAAGACTGGTGTTAAAATTCTTCACTTCGGCTGAAGCAACTCTTAGGATGTAAAGGACGTTAACTAAGGGAATCAAGTGCGTAGAACCTTACGAGGTTCAAGAGACGTAAGGATCATGACTGTAACTGAATTGCTTGGAGGGTGGGTTCGTTCTCAACTACATTCCAGTCTGAAGTTTTATAGTAGGCTAATATCTGTACCGGCTTAATACAATATGGTGTTCAATCAGGACGAGGTCCCGGAGTTTTTCTGCTACTGTGGTTTCCTCGTTAACAAAATTTATGGTATCTTGTGTTTTTCCTTTTCCACAATTTATTATTTATTTTTATAATTAGATTTATACAGATTTGTACGTATTCAATCTAAGTAGATACGTGTGTTTAATTGTAATTGATTACGAAACTAGTTTCTTTTAGAATTCGTATCTTGAAAGATAGATAACAATTTTAATCACTTGGCAGAATTCCGATTGAATTATTTGGATACGACTAGATTGATCTTGGATATTGATTTTTGAGATCGTCCAAGTACTTTGATTAACAATCAGATTCACGGACCTTGTGCTAGAGTCCGATTAGTGTTAAAAGTCTTCACTTCGGCTAAAGAAACTCTTAGAGGTTGAGATATTAACTCTATATACATATTGTCAACGATCATTCAGTTGGTCTACTTGTTATTATATTAAGTTTTGTCTATACAGGTTGTCGAACAAAAAAATTAGGTGTATTTGGTATTTAAAAAGCGAGGGTATAATAACCACACCCAATAATTCGTTTGACAATCTGTATGGACTAAACTCCAATATAATTCCAAGAGCACCAACTTGAAAACGAGCTTCATCAAGAAAGATATCAAAGAGCTTTATCTCTATTACTTAATACAATCAGCAAATCAAACAGATAGAACTCTACGAGCCTGATTGATATGAGAAAATAACTTGGACGGTACCAAAGACCAATGCCCAAGTGTCAATCAAGTTATATCCAACAAACAAGGTCGGATTTATCAACTGATTGAACTACGCACAAGTTGTGATATTTCAATTGTATAAACAAATATAATACGGAAAAGAAATAACACAGACACCAAAAATTTTGTTAACGAATAACTGCAAATGCAAAAAAAAAAAAACGGGACCTAGTTCAGCTTTGAACACCATACTGTATTAATTCGAAATAGACACTAGCCTACTACAAGTTAACTTCGGATTGGAATGTAGTTGAGCCCTAACCAAGTCTCATACCGATTAAGGTACAGTCGCGTTCCTTACTGAAAAAGCGGGGGTCTAACAACCTCACCAAATATTTCGATTAGAAATCTGTATGGACTAACTCTAATATACTTTTAAGAGAATCAACTAGACAGTCAGACTCAGTCTTAATAAAAAGTATATCAAGGAATTAATATTTCTATCTCTCGATTTGATCTATACTCAAGCAAATAGAAATCTGCGAGTCTTTATCAAATACAAGAGAAATAAACTTGGATGGTACCAAAGACCAATATCCAAGGATCAATCAATTTCCAATCAACAACCAAAGGTTGGATTTCAAAATTGATCGATACAATGCACAACCTTTGATATTTCAATTATATAACAAAATATAATGCGGAATATAAATAACACAGACACCATAAATTTTGTTAACGAGGAAACCGCAAATACAAAAAAACCCATGGACCTATTCCAGATTGAACACCACACTATATTAAGCCACTACAGACACTAGCCTACTACAAACTAACTTCGGTATGGACTAGAGTTGAACCCTAATCAATATCACATTGATTCAAGGTACAGTTACGCTTCTTACATATCTGATCCCAGTAGGATACTAAGCACTTAATTCCCTTAGCTGATCTCACCCACAACCAAGAGTTGCTATGACCCAAAGTCAAAGACTTTAATAAAAAAAAATTTATCACACAGAGAAGTATACGATAATAGATAAATCTATCTCCCACAGATAAACCTACGAGTTTTGTTCCATCTTTTGATAAAATCAAGGTAAACAGGAACTAATCGATAACCCAGACTTATATTCACGAAGAACATCCTAGAATTATCAATCACCTCACAATAATCTAAATCGTATGGTAGTGAAACTAGATATTGCGGAATCACAAACGATGAGACGAATATATTTGTGATTTCTTTTTATCTTGCCCTATCGGAGATATAATCTCAAGCAAATTATTCAATTGAACTCGTACGATAGAAAATGGCAAGATTAGATCGCTCAACTACAAGAGAAGTAGTTTCGTCTGGCTTCACAATCCCAATGAATTCTTTAATTCGTTAACCGACAGGGTATCGAGAAGAAACCTACGGCTAAAGGAGAATCGACTCTAGCAAAACCAACTAGTATCACACAGGAGGTGTGGGGATTAGTTTTTCTAGTTGATAGATGTCTCCTTTATATAGTTTTCAAATCATGGTTTGCAATCTAAGTTACCTTGGTAACAAAGCATTCAAGATTCAACGTTAGATGAAAAACCTGATTTATCCAAGCTAATATATTTCAACTGTTAGATCAAAACTTAGCTTGTCACACACACAAATAAAATGTATTTCATTTAGGTTTGAGTAACCGTACCTAAACGTGTACATTTGGTTGGTTCACAAATAATTAACAATGGTTAGCCATATGAGCACTTTCATATTAACTGTATTCATCTTTCTCATAACTAGTTCAAATGACTCATAAGAACTAGTTGAAGAGTTGTTCAATTGCTTAGATATTTATGCATAGACACAATTGAAACAAAATCGGTTTGATTCACTTAAATCAATTCATGAAAAATATAGCCACGGTTTGCAAAGATTGCATTCCTTATTGATTTATTGTTTAAGTTCATGAACTTCCGATTTGAGATATATTACCAGCTTGGGTACGCATACGGGTACATGTACCATAGCTACCGGATTTGAGTTTACAAACTCAGCAGAAATTTTCGGTTCGAAAACTTCCGTGGGTACACGTACGGGTACGCGTACCTAAGGTGACTGGTTTAACAGTTTGCAAACTTACAAACTCAGCAGAAATTATCGACCCAACCTGTCTCCTTCACCAATACCGCATGCACACATATGCACACACTTGGTTTCCGGAATATGGATTTATGCACTAATGTTCGAACACACTATATATTCTTATATCCATAGTTGGTTACGTAATCTCAACTCTACATTTCAATCTTTGAAACATTCTTTTATAATGTTATAACAATCGTTATTCACGACTATCGTCATCAAAGCTATTTTCAAGATTGAAACATCATCATGACTTTTATCACGGGTAAAGATGAAAATGGTTAAAGCAAAAGCTTACCAACACATATTTCGAGAAAAAGATAGGCGAATAAACTCGGCTCGAAATTACAGATGTGTATGTATGAAAATTATCATACTTATACGACTTTTGTCTCAAGAGTAGGAGATAGAGTAGATAGACTTTTGAGTGACAGATGAGTTCAAGTATCCACATACCTTTTGGTCGGATGAAGTTCCACTGGTTTTTTGAGTAGTTCTTCATCTTTGTAAGATAATCGTCATGAGGTCTGGAGCTCGACTATGCTTAAACTATCGTAGACCGAGACTTAGTCATAAGTAAAATAGAAATCAAGACATATAGTTTTGATTATTAATATTGACAAACATGCTTGAGATAGCAACGCATGCGAGTTCGACCGAGCAATGCTCTAACACTTACGCCTCTAGAACCACACCATATTTTGCGCACTTGATTCCCTTAGATGATCTCACCCACAACTAAGAGTTTCTACGACCCAAAGTCAAAGACTTATAAACAAATTTGTCTCCCACGGATATGTCTATTCTTTATTCGGTTTTTGTTCTATCTTTTGATAAAAATCAAGGTGAACAAGAACCAATTGATAATCCGCTCTTATACTTCCGAAGAGCATCCTAGAAATATCAATCACCTCACAATAACCCAATTTATTAAAATAAAAATTTATTAACGAATTGAAAAGGCGAGGGTCTAACAAACACACCCAATATTTCACTTAGCATTCTGAATGGACTAACTCCAATATACTTTTAAGAGAATCAACTAGACAGTCAGACTCAATCTTAAGAAAAGTATATCCAAGAGTTATATCTCTATTTATCAATTCAATCTGCAATTAAACAAATAGGAATTGGTGCGCCCGATTGAATATAAGAAATAACTTGGACGGTATCAAAAACCAATATCCAAGTGTCAATCAATTTAATCAACAACCAAAGGTAGGATTCATAATTGATTGAACTTACGCACAACCTGTGATATTTCAATTATATAAAAAATATAATGCGGAAAAGAAATAACACAGACACCAGAAATGTTGTTAATGAGGAAACCGCAAATGTAGAAAAACCCCGGGACCTAGTCCAGATTTGAACACCACACTGTATTAAGCCGCTACAGACACTATCCTACTCCAAGTTAACTTCAGACTGGAATGTGGTTGATCCATAACCAATCTCACATTGATCAAGGTACAGTCGCGTTCCTTACGCCTCTAAAACCAAGCCGGATTCTATGCACTTGATTTATTTAGCCGATCGCACCCACAACTAAGAGTTTCTACGATCCAAAGTCGACGACTTGATAAAAAAATCTGTCTCACACATAAAAGTCTATTGAATAGATAAATTTATCTCCCACAGATATACCTATGAGTTTTATTCCGTTTTTTGATAAATCAAGGTGAACATGAACCAATTGATATACCGGACTTATATTACCGAAGAACAGCCTAGAAATATCAATCACCTCACAATAATCTTAATCGTATGGTAGAGAAACAAGATATTATGGAATCACAAAAGATGAGACGAAGATGTTTGTGACTACTTTTTATCTTGCCTCTCGTAGATTAAATCTCGAGAAAATCTTAGAGAAGATAGTACTCAATACGATAGAAAACATCAAGATCTGAACACGCCACTAAAGAGAAAATAGTTGGGCCTGGATTCACAATCCCAATGAAGACTTCAAGTCGTTAACCTACATGGCTTCGTGAAAAACCGAAGGTTAAAGGAGAATCGACTCTAGTCGCAACTAGTATCACACATGAGGTGTGGGGATTAGGTATCCCAGTTGTTAGAGTTCTCCTTTATATAGTCTTCAAACCAAGGTTTGCAATCAATGTTACCTTAGTAACAAAGCATTCAATATTCACCGTTAGATGAAAATATGAATAGATTCAAGCTAATATATTTGAACCGTTAGATCGAACTTAGATTGTTACACACAAATGAAAAAGTGACTTCATTTAGATATGAGTAACCGTACCTAAACGTGTACACCTTGTTGGATCAACAATAGTTAACCGAAGTTAGCCATATGAACACTTTCATATCAACCATATTTATCTTAACCATAACTAGTTCAAATGACTCAAATAAAACTAGTTCTAAAGTTGTTCAATTGTTTAAATTCTCATAGAAGTATACAAGACACAATTGAAGCAAAATTGATTTTGATTCACTCGAATCAATTCATGAACATTATAGCCACGGTTTGCAAAAGATTGCATTCCTTATTATATAAATGTATTAGTTCATGAACAAACCGATTTTAGAACATAACCTACTCAAGTATGCAAACGGATACGCATACCTAAGTGTCCGGACCAAGTTTGGGTTCGCCAGTATGCGAACGGGTACGCATACCTTCCAAAACTCGGTTGAATTTCCGGAACTTGAAACTCACGCTAGTATGCATACTAAGTTCCCGGACTTTCATTAACCAACAAGTACACATACGGGTTTGCATACCATGGTTCCCGTACTTGGAATATCTTGCACAAATTAGCATACAAGTACGCGTATTGTGTTATATCCAATCATGGTTATTTTTTCTAGAATCCCATTTCAATCATTGAAACATTCTCGGAAGATGACAGTAGCTGCCTCACACAAACTATTAGCTTCAAAGCAATTTTCAAGTGATCGAATGATCATTCCGAAATATTCCGAGTCTACATCAAATGATTGTCACACACAAATCATGTAAGATGTTGCAAAGAGATTTTCACATGATCATCTTTTGACTTTCGTCAAGAATATAAGATGAACTTGGTTAAAGCAAAAGCCTACCAATACATATTTCGAGAAATATGTAAGCGAGTTAAACTCAACTCAAAATATCAAATGCGTATAATGGAAGTCTATATAGCTATACGACTTTTGTCTCAAATAGGATATAGAGTAGATAGACTTTTAAGTGATAGATGAGTTCAAGTCTCCATATATCTTTTGTTGATGAAGTTCCACAAGTTCCCCTTTGTAGTTCTTCGTCTTCAATAGATGAATGCCGTGAAGTCTAATGCTCAACTACACTTTCTATCCTAATATGAGACTTAGCTATAAGTATTCTAGAAATCAAAACTTATAGTTTTGGAAACTAAACTTGACAACAAGCTTGAGATAGCAACGCTTGCGAGTTCGGCCGAGCAGTGCTCTAACAATCTCCCCCTTTGTCAGTTTTAGTGACAAAACTATCAATACATATGGATTACAAAATAAATAAACTTTGTAGCTTCTCATCCAAATTCTTGATTTTCTTTGTTCTTCTACATTACTCGAAATCTTCGTCACTTCCAAGTACTCCAGTGATTCTGAACGTGTTCAACTTAGGATCATAGTTGTTGAATATCCGTGGCTATAACAATGAGAAAACAATATCTCTCAATTATTGTTATACAATGTCATAGTATTATTACACAACATCAAAGTCCAATTGTATCACAACTTTGACAACAATACTATGGTGAATATATCACTCCCCCTTAGTCAATACTTCATCTCACATGAAAACCACTCTCCCTTACATAATGATCCATAAACCGTATGTATTTGAAGTGTGAACTACACATGAATTCTCCCCCTTTTTTGTCAATATAAATTGACAAAGGTAATAAAACTAGTGGGATCATAATAAAATTCTCATAGAGATTCTTCATGACTAAAAGAAAATATATCAACTTTGTTTAGATGCAATCATATAGTTGAAACAAAATGCATTCATCAAGGAGTTCATAAAGATACAAGAAAACTCCTACAATATTCCACAGCCACACTCCCCACAAAGATTTGGCAATTAAGCAGAAATTCAATTAAGAACTCTCCCTTATATAATGTTATTCCCGAAAGAACAACAAGAGTGACCTTACTTTTACAAGAAAAGAATGATTTAATTGAATACTTTGATACCTAACAGGGCTGTTATCTACGTAGAAACAAATGAGTAATTGAAACAACATTATACTGACGTTCTAAGCCTTGATTGCCCAAAAGATATGAATGAGTCTAGGGGAAAAAGGCTAGGAAACTAATGAACCAAAACCACACCAATAGACTGCCGTAAGTGTTGAAATGTAGCAGTATCTAAAGGTTTGGTGAGAATATAAGCCAATTGTTGTTCAGAAGGCACAAATTTCATATTGATGATACCATTTTCATAGAGATCTCTAATAAAATGATACCTTATGTCAATGTGCTTAGTTCTTGAGTGCTCAACATGATTCTCAGTGATGCGAATCATACTTGAGTTATCACAAAATATCTTTATTACACCAGTGTCAATTCCATAATCAACAAGCATTTGAGTCATCCATAGAAGTCGAGTACAACAGGAACCTGCAGCAATGTATTCTGCTTCGCACATAGACATGGATTGTGAGTTTTGTTTCTTGCTGAAAAAGCGGGGGGTCTAATGATAGACACATTTTTGTGTCTGAATTGTCCTCAGTATCTCTATTGTTAGTGCTTGATTTTGTACTATTATGGGGTTTTTATGTTTGTGTAGGTGTTTTTGGAGGAATACACTTGTATGGAAAAAATTGCTCAAAAAGTGCTTTTTGGACCCCTGGAGGACAATTGCTATACAGACACTTTTGCTAAGGGGCACCCATGGCTATATATATCCCATTTATCCATCGCACCCATCTTCCCTATTTGAATATAAACTTGGACAGAATTAGGGTTCGTGATTTGGGTGTGTTTCAAGGAGATTCAATAGCTGAAATTGTTAGGGATGACTTGAACCAGACTAACATGCATGGTATGGTCTATATTTTTGGTTAGAATTGGATGCATCGTGGGATTGAAGCAAACAGAGCAACATGTACACGTACACGGGTTTACATGAGTTTTGGAGATTTTGAACGTGTTATGTGCATGTTTGTTGACTCGAGCAACAACCAGGAGCGTGTAAAAGAAAAATTAAGGAAGGTTGGACAGTTGCAGATGAATGGATAAAGCAAGAAAGGAAATAAAATATTCCAAGAATATTTTCTTTACTGCCGGAGTTATGAAGATTATCTGGAGTTATTACGCGTGATTCCTTTGTCCTATTGGGTATAAAAGAGGAGAAGGGGATGCGTACAAGGGTTACAAAGAGATTGGGAGAGTTGCAGAGCATCAAAAAGTCGAGATAATCAAGTAGCAGGAAACCACCATTTATGCTGTTGTGAAGAACATGAAGAACATTCGACCCACAAGCAACAGTCGTTTTCTAACAGTGTTTGCGACACAGAGCCGTGGGTCTCAAATTTACAGCGACACGACAGTTTATATATATTGTTCTCTGTAACAATGTTTGCAACAATTATAAACGTTGCAAACACCCGTTTTTCATCATTTTCTCCCTTTTCATCATTTCTAAACCATTTTTGAGCAATAATAATGAATTTTGAGTGTGTTTCCAACATGATGATGAGCTAATTATCCCACAACTAAGGCAATGAGGAATCTATTTACGCATGAATAATTGGTAATTATTTATTTTCTCTAATTTATAATTTATAATTCACTCAATCACTGCTTTTGCGGAGTTTTTAATTGTTTGCAAAAAATTTCTTCATAGTTGTGATTCAATTAGATATGTTATGCTCTGTTTAGATAATCTATGCTTAGGGGATACAATTAATTGTTGAGAATTTTCCTGATTATTTGTGAATTAAGAAATAAGGGACTTAAAAGATAATTAGAGTTTTGGATTATTTACCATAATTTATTCATGTGTAATAGTGGAATCAGTGTCTTGGTTATTTTCTCATATCTTGAAATCAATTTTGATCTAAGTTTTCTTTACTTTTAAGTTTTATTAAATCTAAACTCAATTGCTTTCAAAAGTCTCAACAAACCTATTTACTGCAACATTATTGAGATCACATCATCTAACAACCTCACCCAATATTTTGATTAGCAATCTGTATGGACAACCCCGAGTTGTTTTCTAGAGAATCAACTAGACTCAATCAATAGAAAATACTAAAGGAGTCATTATCTCAATCTCTCAATTTGATTTACTCAAGCAAATGTGATTCGCGAGTCCAATCAAAGAGAGATAACTTGGATGGTTTCAAAGACCAATATCCAAGTGTCAATCAATTTAAATCAACATCCAATAAGGTCGGATATTCTAATTGATTGAACAACACACAACCTGTATTATTTCAATTATATAAAAATATAATGCGGAAAAGAAATAACACAAACACCAAAATTTTGTTAACGAGGAAACCGCAAATGCAAAAAAAAACCGGGACCTAGTCCAGATTAAACATACACTATATTAAGCTGCTACAGACACTAGCCTACTCCAAATTAACTTCGGTCTGGACTGTAGTTGAACCCCAATCAATCTCACACTGATCCAAGGTACATTTATGCTCCTACGCCTCTGATCCCAGCAGGATACTGCGCACTTGATTCCCTTAGTTGATCTCACCCACAACCAAGAGTTGCTACGACCCAAAGTCGAAGACTTTAGAAAACAAATCTGTCTCACACAGAAAAGTCTACAAGATAGATAAATCCGTCTCCCACGAATAAACCTAT
This sequence comes from Papaver bracteatum, assembly GCA_023529315.1. Taxonomy (NCBI): domain Eukaryota; kingdom Viridiplantae; phylum Streptophyta; class Magnoliopsida; order Ranunculales; family Papaveraceae; genus Papaver; species Papaver bracteatum. Next base: position 2,625,947 of record JAJJWX010001659.1, read on the forward strand.
GAGTTTTGTTCCGTCTTTTGATAAATCAAGGTAAACATGAACCAATAAATAAAACCAGACTTATATTCCCGAAGAACATCTCAGTTTTATCAATCACCTCATAATAGTCTTAATCGACGCAGCAAAAAAATATATTGTGGAATCACAAACGATGAGACGAAGATGTTTGTGATTACTTTTATATCTTGCCTATCGAAGATAGAAATCTCAAGCCAATTATTACAATTTTACTCGTACGATAAAAACAGCAAGATCAGATCACACAACTACAAGAAAAGTAGTATCGGTCTGGCTTCACAATCCTAATGAAGTCTTTAAGTCGTTAACCTGGTTTTAGAAGAAGAAAACCAAAGGTTAAAGGAGAATCGACTCTAGCTTAGCAAACTAGTATCACACAGAATGTGTAGGGATTAGGTTTCCCAGTTGCTAGAGTTCTCCCTTATATAGTCTTTCAAATCAAGGTTTGCAATCAATGTTAACTTAGTAACAAAGCATTCAATATTCACCGCTAGATGAAAACATGATTAGATACAAGCTAATATCTCTTAACCGTTAGATCGAAAACTTAGCTTGCCATACACACATGTACTTGACGATTTTGGGTTTGTGTAACCATACCCAAACGTGTACAATAGTTGGTTCAATACTAGTCAACCAAATGTTTAGCCAAATGATAACTTTCATATCAACCATATTCTTCTTCACCATAACTAGTCCAAATGACTCAAATGAACTAGTTAGAGAGTTGTTCAACTGCTATGAGATCTTATGTACTACACAAGACACAATTGAAGCAAAAAAGATGTGATTCACTCGAATCAATTCATGAACTATAAACCCACGGTTTTCAATAGCATTCCTTAGATAATTTAAATAAGTTCACGAAGATAGGTGTCTAAAACACCTAATTTTATATATAGTATTTATGCTTTCTTTGCGAGTTTTCATGTAAATTATGTATCTTATGTGTGAGTTTGAGTTTTTTAGGTGTTTTGGAGTCATTTGGATCAAAAGAAGAAGAAAGCATCCATTTGGAGCATAAAGAGCAAAATCGTCAATTCTCATGTGCAACTGCCATTGGAGGTGGAGCAGAACCAAGCAAATGATATGAGACAACCACAACCACTACGGCTTAGTCTAGAGAAGCAAGGCAGACCTTAGTGGCCCTTAACTAATGAGTGGATGTCTAATGACATTATTTGGTTGACCCTTATCTATTTCATCAGGGTGGCTATATCCACTAGCCTTATTCCTACCCTAAGCCAAAAATTCAGAGAGAAATTCGTCATTGTCTATTCTTCACTTACTCCACCTGAACGAGAGAGTTACGCCGGCACCATGAAATCGAGAGAAGGAAATATTCATAGGCGAAATTAGTAATAAAAAGAGTATACTAGTTGCAGATTAGGAAGAGGAGTTGAAGGATTCGATGAAAGAAGAATGCTTCTCACATCTAGGGTTCGAATGGAGATGAAGATGGAGAAGTTGATTTGGAGTTTAAATGAAGAATTTGATGTTGACAAAGACACAAAAAATGGGGGTTCAAATGGGTTTGTGTTGATTTCGAAGGACAAGACGGCATCAGATGCTGGATGAATAGATTAAGGGTTTATGGCGGTTGTGGCTGTGGTTATAATGGTGTTAGGATACTGAGATTGAGACATGGATTGAGTTTGGGTTTTGAAGTATATGAAATGAAGCTCTGTGGTGGTGCTTGAACTATGAACTAATAATGATTGTGTTATTGGAGCTGTGTAGGTGGAGATGGAGATTTCAAGGATTGTAAAAGATGTCAGTAAAGGAGTTGTAGATAATATGTAACTGAGTTACAGATGTTCATGGTAGAAGTGTTTGTTCTGGTTTAATTGCAGCTAGAGGTTCGAAGGAAGGGCAGTATATATGATTACAGGGAAGTGTGGTTGAGTTCTGGAAAATACATGAAGGTTTGCAAGATGAATGGGTGTTGCAATGTTGGTGAAGCTGTAAATGGAGTTGCTTCCATGGCTATGGTGGTTTCGTGAGAATATATGGTGGTTGGTTGCAGTCACAGCTGGTGTCGCTGCTGCCAGGGATGTAGTGATGCTGGGAAGTCTTGAACTGTGATGGTTGGAGATGGAATGTAATGTGTGATACTGCATGAGGAAGTGATGCTAAGATGGTGCAGATGAACTTAAATGAAGGGTTGTGATAGAATGGCGCTGCAACTGGAGTTGGTGGTTCGCATGTGGTTGTGTTGGCCATGAATTGGTGCTAGTAGTGTTGGATTTGGCACAGGCAAGAAGCTGCAGATGGAGTTTGTATGAAATTGTGGTGGTCTGGTAAATTGCAGGTGATGTTACTGGCTGGCCTGATGGCAGTGAAGATGGTGATGTGATAAGGATGGAAGATATGGCTTAGCAAAAAAAGATGCAGTTGTGGATGGATGATGTTGTATGGATTTGGTTCGAGTGCGAAAGTGCAATGGCTGAGCAGGAGATGCAAAGGTTTAGTTGAGTTGGTGATTGTGACACTATGGGAACTGTGGTGTTACAGGTTATGGAATTGAATTGGCTAGAAGAAAGCAGATTGCAGGTGTTGTTGGTGATTTGCAATCGAGCAGTTGAACTGAGGAGCAAGGACCGGTTGCAGCTGGTGAAGCATTGCAGTTAAAGTTGGTGGTGGTTTCTGGTTGTGGTGGATGCAGTTCATGCCATGGATATGGTGTTGCTCAAGAAGGGTATGCTCTGGTGCTGCAATGAGATGAAATGCAGAGATGAAGAACAAGGTTAAGAGGAGATGGAATTAACATGGTGGCCTGAGTTGAAATGGATCAGTGAATGAGTGTACGGATGCTGTTGCAGAATTGGAGGAAGGTTGGTTTTGGGTTTCTGGGGTGAACTGACTCAAGGTGGTACAAGGAATGGCGAATTTGGGGTCTGGAGATTATGAAGCTGTAACTTTGATTGTAGGTTATGAAGTTATAGGGAGTTGTATATTACAGTCAGCTAGCTATGTTGCAATTGAATGGGAACTGAGATAAGAACAAGAAAGAAATGCATCAAGAGAGAGTTGCAATTAGGTTACAAGGAAATGATGCAGATTTGCTAGCTGTGAACTTGGCCTGAGAAGTAGATTCTGCAACCAATGCTGCAGAAATTGTGCGAAAAATGAGCAAGAATGGCGAGTCGGTGGTACTAGTTACTGTTGCCGGATTTTGGAACCGAGAGTGTTGATCATAATATTTCAGTGAATCATGAAGAGGGTACGAATCGGATGTAAGGTTTGGCGGCCGGGTATATGAGTTTGGATCTACGCTTTTGGGTACGTTTTCGCAAGAACAAGGAATTGGCTTAGATGGTATTTTGTGAATGTTTGAATTTCAGAGAAATTGAGATGAGCTGCTGGAAGTGTGCACTTGCTGGTGATAGTTTCCGATGGCTCAGGTGGCCAAAGTCAATTTTCCGGCGATCGGATTCCGGTGATGATGTCAGCAATCTGGCGACCCAGTTTTGGACCCAAAAATTCCATAGACATGTTTCTCACACATGGGCTTGGTGGACTAGTAGATGGACGTGGACTTGAAGATTATGAAGACTTAACCTAATTTTGGGAAAGTATCCTTTTGGTAGAAAAACATATAAATAGAAAATCTTTCTCTAAACCTAGATATATCTCCATTAGGGAGACTCCTACTTTGTTTTTCTAGGGTTTCACATGATAGTTTTATTCTTTGCTTTCTATGATGATTTCCAAAAACACAAGTAGTTGATTTTATTACTGGTTCAAGATTTAGTTGGATTTTGAAAACAAGTTATCGATTTTATGAATTAGTTTTCTCTCAATATTATCGTTTGATGTTTACTGATTATAATAATTGCATGATTGATGTATTGCAATATGATTGAATGTTTGTTTAGTTGAGTCTAGAATTGATTGAACATACATCCACATCTATAGCTATTTTAGGGTTCATCATCAAGCGATAACCTTGAATACGAGTAGCATGATATGATTATGGTTTTTAGTGATACACTTTTGTAATCATATGTAGAAATTGACCTTTGTTCGAATTGTTTGTGCAATGTATTACAATTGCATTGATTAGCCTATTTATGAAACTTAATGCTCCTAGGAATTGAACTTAATTAGCGCAAGGCGTTAGGTTATTCTTTAGGTAGAATTCACATACACAACTCTAATGTGTGTGTTGATGACTTAGGAAATTTACGGAGTATTCTTGCAATAAGGTATTCTAGGGCTTTTGATGATAGCGAGATTAAATATGAATTCTAATCATACATTCAATACTTGTTTACAATTGAAGATGAAACCTTGACCAATATCTTCATCTTATTGATTTGCGTGCTTTATTGTTTGTTTGTTTTTATTTTACTTTTAATTTATAAAAATCAGAAAACCCCCGGTGTTTTATATAGGAAACCGAAACAACTTGACAACCTAGACCTCTATGTGGGAACGATCTTTTCTTGCCATAGCTATATTTTATATTTTGAGTAGTGATAAAGTAAATTTATTTTTGACGCATACGACAGTGATCAATAACCACTCAAGTTCGCGGACTGGATTCGCGAACTCAAGTCAACCGTTTGGAGTTCACAAACTTCAGCAGAAATTCTCGGGTTCGAGAACTTCCGTCAGTTCGCGGACTGAAACCGAGCTATAACTCCACCAGAAATTCACGGGTTCGAGAACTACGCACGTTCGCGGATTGAGTTCGCAGACTGAGTTTACTGCTCAAGTTTCGGTTTTCACTTGATCAACAAAGTTCGCAAACTTCGGTTCAAGTGCTAAGGACTTATACATATATGTGTTACCACAACAATGTTTATATCCCCCAATGGTTATATTGTATAAACTCTCATTTCAACCATTGAAACATTCTCGGAGGACGTCATATAGTTGTTATTCACAAACTAGTTTTCGTCAGAGAAATTTCCAAAGTGATTGAAACATAACATGACTTTCGACACTAGGAAAAGATGAACTTGGCTAAAGTGAAAGCTTTACCAACACACATTTCGGGAAATAGATAAGCGAGATATACTCAGCTCGAAATGTCACATGTGTATATTCTTAGTTTATATAGTAATACGACTTTTGTCTCAAGATATGAGATAGAGTAGACAGACTTTTGAGTGATAGATAAGTTCAGGTATCCACATACCTTTTAGTCGATGAAGATCCACTAGTTCCTTAAGTAGTCCTTCGTCTTTTATGATGATTGCCATGGAGTTCTTGAGCTCAAATACACTTTCTATCCTAGTCCGAGACCTTAGCTATAGTAGACTACAAATCAAGACTTTATAGTTTTGATCAGTAACATTGACAAACATGCTTGAGATAGCAACGCATGCGAGTTCGACCGAGAAATGCTCTAACACTTGCTATGCCATGCCTCAAGATTCAACCCAACATAGTAAAATCTCCCTGAAGTACTCATTCTGTCTTCCACACATCCTTGCCCAATCTGCATCTGAATAGGCAGTAAGATCAGTGTTAGTATCAAAGGTATAAGATAGACCATACCCCATAGTGTGTTGGATATATCGCATGATCCTCTTATCAGCTGCAAGATGACATTCCTCTGGATTAACCTAAAATATAGCACAACAACCAACACTAAAATCAACATCAGGTCTAGTATATGTAAGATATAAGAGGCTTCAAATGATAGATCAATAAATCTTTTGATCCACATTTACTCCTTTCTTATCTCGATGTAGTTTACTAGTAGTGGGCATAGGCATCAGTTTTGGAGTTGACTTATCAAGATCGAACCTTGTCACAAGATCCTTAGCATATTTTTCTTGAGATAAGTAAATTTCATCCTTATGTTGTTGAATCTGTAATCCTAAAAAGAATTTTGATTCACCAACATTGCTTATTTCAAACTCCTTACCATGAGAGACTTGAAAATATTTTGCAAGTTTCTCAGAAGTCGATCCATAGATGATATCATCTACATAAACTTGATCAATGACTACATTTTTCCCACTCCACTTGGTAAACAATGTTTATCAGCTCCACCTCTCAAAAAACCTTTCCTTAGAAGATAAGTAGTCAGTTTTTTGAACCAGGCACGAGGTGCTTGTTTCAACCAATATAATGCCTTTTTTTTAGATTAAGGACATGATCTAGGAAATAAGGGTTTTATAAACCCTTCGGTTGAGCAACATAGACCTCTTCCTTTAAATTTCCGTTTAGGAACGCGGATTTTATGTCCATTTAAAACAGCTTAACCTTAAGGAAACAAGCATGAGATAATAGTAACCGAATGGACTCAAGGCATGCCACAAGAGCAAAGGTTTTGTCAAAGTCGATACCTTCAATCTGTGAATATCCCTGAGTGAAAAGTCTGGACTTGTTTCTGAAAATGTTGCCAAATTCATCAGACTTGTTCTTGAATATCTATTTGGTACCAACAATATTGATATTGGAGAGACAAGGTACGAGCTCCCATATATCTTGTCTTTTAAATTGATTTAACTCTTCATGCATTGCATTCACCCAAAGGGATTTCTAAGAGCTTTATCAATATTTCTAGGTTCTACTTACGAAAGATAACAACCGAAATTGCAAACATATTGAAATTTTCCTCTTATCTTAGTTGTAGAATCTTTTCCTCCAATAATACTTTTAGTATCATTATTCCTTTGAACCCAGAGGTGTCGCGGAGGAACTCGTTCTTGTTCAACATGAATAGTCTGATTTGTGCTCTTCTCCTTGTCACTAGAAATGTCAGGATCAGTTAATGTTGGAACAACTTCAGATTCTGGGACTTTCTTGACTTTCTCAATTGTCTCAGTTGGAGTCAATTCAGCATGAGGGACATCATGACGAAATTTTCTCAGATCATGAATGATGACATTTGCTGATTTCATCATAACTTGGGTTATGAGATTAAATACTCAAAAACTACAACTATCAGACGCATAGCTAAGAAAGATACCTTCATCGCTTTTGGAATCAAATTTCCCTTTATGTTCTCGGTCTTTCAGAATGTAGCACTTACTTCCAAACACTCTGAGATAATGTAAGTTGGGCTTCCTACCGTACCACAACTCATAAGGAGTATTTAGGGTTTTCGACCATAGGTATACACTATACACGATTGATCAAATAACATGTTGTTAAAAAAACTTCTCCCCAAAACCTTAACGGTAAGTTTTTGTTATGGAGCATTACCCTGGCCATTTCTTGAATGTTCATATTCTTCCTTTCTGCAACTCCATTAGCTTGAGGAGTAATGGGCGGTGAGTATTGTTGAATAATCCCCAGTTTGTCACAAAATTCAAACACCTTAGTGTCCATGAATTCAGTTCCACGGTCGCTTCTAATTTTCTTTAGCTTGCGACCTTGTTCATTCTGGATTCTATTAACAATAATCTTGAATTTACCAAGGCTTTCATTTTTATGAGCTAAAAATGCTACCTAGGTAAATCTGGTGTAATCATCTACCATAACTAAAGCATACTTCTTCCCAGTAATCGTAGGTTGTTGAATAGGACCGAAGAGATCCATATGAATTAAATCCATTGGAGGTTTAGTGAGAATATCTCGAGATGATTTATGTGAAACTTTCGTTTGTTTTCCCTTTTGACATGCACCACACACACCATCAATCTTTGCATTGATTTTGGGAACTCCTCTAACAAGTTCTTTGTTAATGATCTTAGTTAGAAGGCTATGATTGATATGACTAAAACGCCCATGCCAAAGATGTGTAGATTTCACCTTAGTCAAATTGCAACAATTGTTAAACTGAGTGTCAAGAAGATAACAGTTATTTTTACAACGAGTTCCCTGAAAAATTAATTTTCCAGTTTTGTCTACAATGTCACATCCATTCGCATTGAAGATAAATTTATGGCCTTTGTCACAAATTTGACTAACATAAAGGAGATTTGCAGTCATACCTTTAATGTAAACTACATCATGGATTTCAGGAGCCCCGGGAAGTTTGATCGCCCCCTTCTTTCTTATGTAGCAACAACTCTCATCTCTGAATGTTACAGAACCTCCTTCAAAATCTCTTGAATTTACAAACCACGAAATATCTGCAGTCATATGTCGGCTACACCTACATCCACTATCAAGGAACCATTGAAAGGGTGATGTTGCTTTTAGAGCAAAAGCTCCCATACTAACACTACTATCATTTATGGGATTTCTTGTTAGATTTGTACACCTTTTTAGAGAAGTAAACAGTTGTTCAGCTTTCTTATAAAGATTACTAGCAACTTTTAGACTTTTCTTGAAAGATGTACACGTATGTTGAAAATGACTACTATTAGAGCATTGCTCGGTCGAACTCGTATGTGTTGCTATCTCAAGCATGTTTTTCAATATAAGTGATCAAAACTATATGTCTTGATTTCTAGTTTACTTTGACTAAGTCTCGATCTAGGATAGTTAAGTATAGTTGAGCTTCAGACTCCATGGAGATTATCTTACAAATACGATAAACTACTCAAGGAACCATTGGAACTTCATCCGATCAAAAGGTATGTGGAGACTTGAACTCATTTGTCACTCAAAAGTCTATCTACTCTATCTTATACTCTTGAGACAAAAGTTGTATAGGTATGATAGTTTTCATACATACATACTTGTTGTTTCGAGCCGAGTTTACCCGCCTATCTTTTTCTCGAAATATGTGTTGGTAAGCTTTTTCTTCAACCATTTTCATTTTTACCCGTGACGAAAGTCATGATGACGTTTCAATCTTGAAAATAGCTTTGATGACGATAGTCGTTAATAACAATTGTTATAACATTATAGAAGAATATTTTAATGATTGAAATGTAGAGTTGAGATTACGTAACCAACTATGGATATAAGCATATATAGTGTGTTTGCACATTAGTGTATAAATTCATGTGCCGGAAACCAAGTGCATGCATATGCGTGCATACGGTATTGGTGAAGGAGATCGGTTGGGTACGCGTACCAGGGGAAGTTTTCGAATAGAAAATTACTGCTGAGTTTGTAAGTTTGCAAACTGTTAAACCAGTCACCTTAGGTACGCGTACCCGTACGTGTACCCACGGAAGTTTTCGAACCGAAAATTTCTGCTGAGTTTGTAAACTCAAATATGGTACCTATGGTACGCGTACCCGTACGTGTACCCAAGATGGTTATATCTCTTAAATCGGAAGATCATGAACTTAAACAATAAATCAATAAGGAATGCAATCTTTGCAAACTGTGGCTATATTGTTCATGAATTGATTCGAGTGAATCAAACCGATTTTGTTTCAATTGTATCTATGCATAAAGATCTAGGCAATTGAACAACTCTTCAACTAGTTCTTATGAGTCATTTGAACTAGTTATGAGAAAGATGGATACGGTTAATATGAAAGTGTTCATTTTCTAACCATTGGTTAACTATTTGTGTACCAACCAAATGTACACGTTTAGGCACGGTTACTCAAACCTAAATGAAATACATTTCATTTGTGTGTGTGAAAAGCTAAGTTTCGATCTAACGGTTGAAATATATTAGCTTGGATAAATCAAGTTTTTCATCTAACGGTGAATATTGAATGCTTTGTTACCAAGGTAACTTAGATTGCAAGCCCTGGTTTGAAAACTATATAAATGAGACATCTAGCAACTGGAAAAATTAATCCCCACACCTCCTGTGTGATACTATTTGGTTTTGCTAGAGTCGATTCTCCTTTAACCGTAGGTTTCTTCTCGAGACCCTGTCGGTTAACGACTTAAAAACTTCATTGGGATTGTGAAGCCAGACGAAACCACTTCTCTTGTAGTTGAGCGATCTAATCTTGCCATTTTATATCGTACGAGTTCAATTGAATAATTGGTTTGATATTATATCTCCGATAGGGAAAGATAAAAAGAAATCACAAACATCTTCGTCTCATCGTTTGTGATTCTGCAATATCTAATTCATTTTCAAGGGTAGAAAAAGAAGAAGCGAGAGTCGCTACCATACGATTTAAATTATTGCGAGGTGATTGATAATTCTAGGTTGTTCTTCGGAAATATAAGTCCGGGTCATCGATTGGTTCCTGTTGACCTTGATTTTATCAAAATACGGAACAAAACTCGTAGGTTTATCTGTGGGAGACAAATTTATCTATTATCGTATACTATTCTGTGTGATATAGATTGGTTTATTAAAGTCTTCGAATTTGGGTCATAGCAACTCTTGGTTGTGGGTGAGATCAGCTAAGGGATCAAGTGCGTAGTATTCTGCTGGGATCAGAGACGTAAGGAGCGCAATTGTACCTTGAATCAATGTGATATTGATTAGGGTTCAACTACAGTCCAGACCGAAATTAGTTTGTAGTAAGCTAGTGTCTGTATCGGCTTAATATAGTATGGTGTTTAATCTGGACTAGATCCCGGGGTTTTTCTGCATTTGCGGTTTCCTCATTAAAAAATTTTCTGGTGTCTGTGTTATTTCTATTCCGCATTATATTTTGTTATATAATTGAAATATCACAGGTTGTGCGTTGTATCGATCAATTGTGAAATCCAACCTTTGGTTATTGATTGGAAATTGTTTGATCCTTGGATATTGGTCTTTGGTACCATTAAACAAGTTTATTTATCTTGTATTTGATAAAGACTCGTAGATTTCTATTTGCTTGAGTATAGATTAAATCGAGAGATATAGATATTAACTCCTTGATATACTATAAGATTGAGTCTGACTGTCTAGTTGATTCTCTTAAAAGTATATTAGAGTTAGTCCATACTGATTGCTAATCGAAATATTGGGTGAGGTTGTTAGACCCCTGCTTTTTCAATTGGTATCAGAGCAGGCAAACACATTCAAGACCTCAAAAGTCTGTGTTTGTAGCGATCTGACTCTATGGAAAAGAGTATTATCTCTGATAAACGCATCACTAGAAATAAATTTTTTATTTATAATGAGTCTATCAAAGAGAAAGATCCCTCAATCTCTGTTATAGACAAACCCAGTGTTCAAACGAAACAGACTAATACTGACATGTGTTTTTCAAATGAATCTAACTCTGTCATTCAAGAGGAAACATCTAGAGAGAGTAAACTAATTCTAAACCTTGTTAGAATTCAAGCTGATAGATTTAAACAGTTAAGAAAACATGTCAATGTTCTTCTTGGTGTAGTTAAAGACTGTGGCTCCAGCGAAAAGGCTTCTTATAAGGAAAATATTATAGTTCGATCAACTCGTATCCTACTTGAGGCAAAACTTAAAAGGATGCTTTAGATGTTGAACATCTCTTGAGTAAACTCTCCATTCAAGAATGTTCAGAAAAGTCTGTTATACCATCTACTTCTATTCAAACTGAAAGAGCTCCAGTCTCTTCCCACTCAAACTAATGCGCAGGGGATTCACACATCAGTTGGAAGAGAGAAATCTCCAAAAGATATTGTTAAGTCTGAAATCTCTAATCACTCCCGTGATCAGAAAGTGTGCCTTTTTTGTGACTCAAAAGGGCATATAGTGCAAAAAAGGAAATCCAAGTTGAAAAACAAATCGTTGGTTCAACTTCAACACACCTTAGATTTAATTCTTAAAGGTGTAACTGACATTCGCATGTCTAAACCAATTGGTTTTAGTACACATCTCGTGTTCCATACCAGGCAGGTCAGTTCGATGAATTCCTCAAATGCACAAAGGTATAATAGATTGTTTAACAAATATCGTCTAAGAAGAACTAATGTTCTCTCTCCTATCAGAAATTGAGATAATGTTAACCCTGATGTGAATCATATATCAAGTGAAGAATGAAGATATGAGTAGATGGATGACAACCTAAGATTGATGATTGAGGGATATAAGGAAATCATCAATAAATTGTGTACTCCATCTAGACAACACTCTTCAGGTAAAAATCCTTATTATGTGTCATATTACGATGATAGTAAATTTTATGATAATTTTTCACATCATAACAATCTTCTTCCAAAGTACAGAATAAAGGGGTTTAACCAAAAACAATACTCATTTGATGAGCTAAAAGCTCATACTTGTGCCAATTATCACAAGGTTGAAATCTCTCACACAAAAATCCTGGTTGAGAGATATGCTCAGGTATACTTGTGTCAATAGTGTTCTAGGATTCTCAAGATATTTTATTATCATCTTTAGCATGAGTATCTTTGTAAAAATACTTGCACAAGTATTTATATTTGTATTTGTTTTTGTATCTGCTGAGTCAAAATGTTTTCTTTCTCTTTTTGAGTGTTTGGTTAAGCAAGGTGCTACTCATGTACTCTAAAAATTGCTTCTCTATGAGACATATTTTTTTTTGGAGTCATTACGATTTCTTCAAATTACAAGAGTCTTCAACAAGGTTATATGCATGCAACTTTTGTTTTGGGTCGAGATTGATCTCGTACAGGTTACATGTGTAACTGGCGCGAGCCAATTAAGGAAACCCTAAAATTCCTTCCCTAAGAAACCTTTTAAGTACCCGACCTATTGAGTTACGCAAGTGAAGAATGAATACTCTAGGTTATTTTCTAGGTACTCAAAAATGTCAAAAAGGATTTATTGAGAAAGGTTTTGGTTTCGAATCAAAAGGGAGGAAGAAAAGGACTCTTGTAGAAGATGGTGCACCTAATGCCTCATGCTACTATGCCTACTCACACCAAGATGTTAAGAATGAGGATATGATTTCTGTTGAAGTAGTTCATGACTTTCTTAAATACTTTGAGGAAGAAAAATTGCAACTTGTTGATACTATGAAGGATCTTGATGTGGTCAGAACTGAGTTGAAAAAGGTTACCAATGACCTTGGTCTCATGAAGTCACATGTTAAGGAACTTCTTAATGAGGATATCTACTCCAAAGACGCAGTTGATACTATGAATCACAAGCTCAAAGATCTTGAAACCCGTGAATCTACTGAACGTGAACATTGACTTAGTTTGTGATCGGTTTCTAGTAGATTGTTTTTATTTGTATATAAAAACTTCTTAAGAGAATTTTTATTCTTGTTTTTGTTTAAGAAGGATAACTAGGGTTTGGAATAGCCATTATTTTGAGTACACATAGCTATGTCCAACATTTTCATCTTGCAATGTTTTTAGATTTATTTATTTAAATTCTAAAGTTGATTTGGAAGATGATGATTGCAGTATTAATATTTATGGTTTTATATATTGCAATATGTTATGGGATATGTGTGTTTGTGTCCGTCAACTATTATTGTCCCATACGATGTCAAAAAGTTTTCTATTTTATATGCCGATATGCAAGTATTGATACAAGATTGATGAACTTTTGACAAAAAAAAGTTAAGCCTATTATGTCAATTCATTGATGGAAGATATGTTAAAATCTTTTGTTTACAAAGAATATGTCTATTATATGTTGTTATGCAAATAATGATGAAGATATAATGAATCTTTGTATATTTCACAGTACTGATCTTCCTTTATCCATATTTTATGTATATACTGTGTAGCTCCATAAGTCTTCTTGTGTGAGAATTTCCAACTAAACTAATAATAGATTCGTTTGTAATTATCTTGGTTGTGTATTCTGATTAAATTAATCATGGGTTCTCTTATGGTTAGTTTAATTGAGAATTTTGGATACAAAATCATTTTGGTGGTTTTAGGTGTCAAGAAATCCTTCTTTTCTTGTAAAATAAAGGTCGCTCTTGTTGTTCTTTCGGGAATGACATCAAATGGGGGAGATTTCTTTTGAACTTGCGCTTAATTTCCATATCTTTGTGGGGAGTGCGGATGTGGAATTTTTAAGGGTTATCTTGAATCTTTATAAACTCCTTGATGAATGCATTTATCTTCGGATTTATGATTGCATCTAAACAAAGTTGATATGTACTTTTCTTTGGTTTTGAAGCGTCTCCGTGGAAATTTCATTAGGATACCGTTTTCGTACCTTTGCCAATTTTATTGACAATAAGGGGAGAATTAATATGTAGTTCACACTACAAATACAGATGGTTTTCGGATCATTATGTAAGGGGGAGTGGTTTTTGTGTTAAGACGAAAGTATTGACTAAGGGGGAGTGACACATATCACCATAGTATTGTTGTCAAAGTTGTGATATAAGAACTTTGATACCGTGTAATAATACTATGACATTGTATAACAATGATCGAGAAATTTTATTATCTCATTGTTATGGATACGGATCCTCAACAACTATGATGCTGAAATGAACATCTATGGAATCATGGGAGTACTTGGAAAAGACAAAGTTTTCAAGTAATGTTGAAGCACCAAGGAGATCAAGCATGTGGATGAGAAGCTAGAAAGTTTTATCTATTTTGTAATCCATATGTATTGATAGTTTTGTCATTAAAATTGGCAAAGGGGGAGATTGTTAGAGAATTGCTCGGTCAAACTTGCATGCGTTGCTTTCTCAAGCATGTTTGTCAATATTAGTGATCAAAACTATAGGTCTTGATTTCTAGTTTACTTATGACTAAGTCTCGATCTAGGATAGTTAAGTATTGTTGAGCTCCAGACTTCATGGCGATTATCTTAAAAAGACGAAGAACTACTCAAGGAACCAATGGAACTTCATTCGATCAAAAGGTATGTGGAGACTTGAACTCATCTGTCACTCAAAAGTCTATCAACTCTATCTCCTACTCTTGAGACAAAAGTCGTATAAGTATGATAGTTTTCATACATACACATTTGCTATTTCGAGCCGAGTTTACTCGCCTATCTTTTTCTTGAAATATGTGTTGGTAAGCTTTTGCTTTTACCATTTTCATCTTTACCTGTGACGAAAGTCATGATGACGTTTCAATCTTGAAAATAACCTTGATGAAGATAGTCGATTGTTATAACATTATAGAAGATGTTTAAATGATTGAAATGTAGAGTTGATATTACGTAACCAACTATGGATATAAGCATATATAGTTTGTTCCAACATTAGTATATAAATCCATGTGCCGGAAACCAAGTGTATGCATATGTGTGCATAAGGTATTGGTTCGAAAACATCCGCTGAGTTTGTAGGTTTACAAACTGTTAAACCAGTCACCTTAGCTACGCGTACCCGTATGTGTACCCACAGAAGTTTTCAAACCGAAAATTTCTGCTAAGTTTGTAAACTTAAATCCGGTAGCTATGGTACATGTACGCGTACGCGTACCCAAGCTGGTTATATCTCTCAAATCGGAAGCTTATGAACTTAAACAATAAATCAATAAGGAATGCAATCTTTGCAAACCGTGGCTATATTGTTCATGAATTGATTCGATTGAATCAAACCAATTTTGTTTCAATTGTGTCTAAGCATACAGATCTAAGCAATGAAACAACTCTTCAACTAGTTCTTATGAGTCATTTGAACTAGTTATGAGAAAGATGAATACGCTTAATATGAAAGTGCTCATATGGCTAACCATTGGTTAACTATCGGTGAACCAACCAAATGTACACGTTTAGGTACGTTTACTCAAACCTAAATGAAATACATTTCATTTGTTTGTGTGATAAGCTAAGTTTCGATCTAACGGTAGAAAGATATTAGCTTGGATAAATCAGGTTTTTCATCTAACGGTGAATATTGAATGCTTTGTTACCAAGGTAACTTAGATTGCAAACCCTGATTTGAAAACTATATTAAAGGAGACATCTAGCAACTGGAAAAACTAATCCCCACACCTCCTGTGTGATACTAGTTGGTTTTGCTAGAGTCGATTCTCCTTTAACCGCAGGTTTCTTCTCGAGACCCTGTCGGTTAATGACTTAAAGACTTCATTGGGATTGTGAAGTCGGACGAAACTACTTCTCTTGTAGTTAAGCGATCTGATCATGCC
This sequence comes from Papaver bracteatum, assembly GCA_023529315.1. Classification (NCBI taxonomy): domain Eukaryota; kingdom Viridiplantae; phylum Streptophyta; class Magnoliopsida; order Ranunculales; family Papaveraceae; genus Papaver; species Papaver bracteatum. Next base: position 2,641,721 of record JAJJWX010001659.1, read on the forward strand.
ATTTTCTATCGTACAAGTTCAATTGAATAATTGGCTTGAGATTATATCTCCTATAAGGCAAGATAAAAAGAAATCACAAACATCTTCGTCTCATCGTTCGTGATTCTGCAATATCTATTTTCGCTACCATACGATTTAAATTATTATGAGGTGATTGATAATTCTATGATGTTCTTCGGGAATATAAGTCTGGGTTATCGATTGGTTCCTATTCACCTTGATTTTATCAAAAGACGAAACAAAACTCGTAGGTTTATCTGTGGGACATAAATTTATCTATTATCGTAGACTTTTCTATGTGATATAGATTGGTTTATTAAAGTCTTCGACTTTGGGTCATAGCAACTTTGGTTGTGGGTGAGATCTTCTAAGGGAATCAAGTGCGTAGTATCCTGCTAGGATCAAAGATGTAAGGATCACAACTGTACCTTGAATCAGTGTGATATTGATTAGTGTTCAACTACAGTCCAGACCGAAGTTAGTTTGTAGTAGGCTAGTGTCTGTAGCGACTTAATACATTGTGGTGTTCAATCTGGACTATGTCCCTGGGTTTTTATGCATTTGCGGTTTCCTCGTTATCAAAATTTGTGGTGTCTGTGTTATTTATATTCCGCATTATATTTTGTTATATAATTGAAATATCGCAGGTGTGCGTTGTATCGATCAATTGTGAAATCCAACCTTTGGTTGTTGATTGGAAATTGATTGATCCTTGGATATTGGTCTTTGGTACCATCCAAGTTTATTTCTCTTGTATTTGATAAAGACTCGCAGATTTCTATTTGCTTGAGTATATATCAAATCGAGAGATAGAGATATTAACTCCTTGATATACTTTTCATTAAGATTGAGTCTGACTGTCTAGTTGATTCTCTTAAAAGTATATTAGAGTTAGTCCATATAGATTTCTAATCGAAATATTTGGTTAGGTTGTTAGACCCCCGCTTTTTCAACTACGAGAATCACATAACATACATGGACCAACATATTTAAACTCATCTGAGTAGTTATGAGTCACATCAGGTTTCACAAAGCCTAAACCTCGCTTATCCCCTGACTTGCGACAATTCTTCAAAGAAGAATTAAAGGGGTCATTAAAATCCATTGAAGGAACTTTGACAGACTTCAAATGCTTATACTTTGCGATTTTCGCAATAAGATCAGAATTGATCCGGATTTGTTCATCCAACTTCTTCTGGAGAATAACCATCTCTTCATAACTTTCTCTAAGATCAGATTTAAATCCCGGTGAAGTGTGTATAGATACTTTACTATCCATAGAGTCAGATCACTACAAACACAGACTTATAAGGTCTTAAATGTATTTTCCTGCTCTGATACCAATTGAAAAAGCGGGGGTCTAACAACCACACCCAATATTTTGCTTAGCAATGTGAATAGACTTAATCAAATATACTTCCAAGAGAATCAACTAGACAGTCTGACTCAATCTTAAGAAAAGTATATCCAAGAGTTATATCTCTATTTCTAAATTCAATCTGCAATCAAACAAATAGGAATTTGCGAGCCCGATTGAATATAAGAAATAACTTGGAAGGTATCAAAAACCAATATCCAAGTGTCAATTAATTTAATCAACAACCAAAGGTCGGATTCACAATTGATTGAACTTATGCACAACCTGTGATATTTCAATTATATAAAAAATATAATGCGAAAAAGAAATAACACAGATACCAGAAATTTGGTTAACGAGGAAACCGCAAATGCAAATGCAAAAAAAATGGTTTCTAGTCCAGATTTGAACACCACACTGTATTAAGCCGCTACAGACACTAGCCTACTCCAAGTTAACTTCGGACTGGAATGTAGTTGAGCCCAAACCAATATCACACTAATCAAGGTATAGTCGCATTCCTTACGCCTCTAGAACCACGTCAGATTCTGCACACTTGATTCCCTTAGTTGATCTCACCCACAACTAAGAGTTGCTACGACCCAAAGTTAAAGACTTGATAAACCAATCTGTCTCACACAGAAAAGTCTATTGGATAGATAAATCTATCTCCCACAAATATACCTATGTTTTTTGTTCCGTCTTTTGATAAATCAAGGTGAACAGGAACCAATTGATATACCGGACTTATAATCCCGAAGAACATCCTAAAAATATCAATCACCTCGCAATAATCTTAATCATATGGTAGCGAAACAAGGTATTTTGGAATCATAAATGATGAGATGCATATGTTTGTGACTACTTTTTATCTTGCCTATCGGAGATTAAATCTCGAGCAAATCTTAGAGAAGATAGTACTCAATACGATAGAAAACATCAAGATCAGAACATGCAACTACAGAGAAAATAGTTGGGCCTGGCTTCACAATTCCAATGAAGTTTTCAAGTCGTTAACCTATAGGGTTTCGTGAAAAACCTAAGGTTAAAGGAGAATCAACTCTAGTCGCAACTAGTATCACACATGAGGTGTGGGGATTAGGTTTCCCAATTGCTAGAGTTCCCCTTTATATAGTCTTCAAATCAGGGTTTGCAATCAATGTTACCTTGGTAACAAAGTATTAAATATTCACTGTTAGATGAAAATATGATTAGACTCAAGCTAATATCTTTCAACCGTTATACCAAACTTAGATTTTTACACACAAATGAAAAGTGACTTCATTTAGATATGAGTAATCGTAACTAAACGTGTACACCTTGTTGGCTCAACAATAGTTATCCAAAGTTAGCCATATGAACACTTTCATATAAACCATATTCATCTTAACCATAACTAGTTCAAATGACTCAAATGAAACTAGTTCTAGAGTTGTTCAATTGTTTATATTCTCATAGAAGTATACAAGAAACGATTGAAGAAAAATCAATTTTGATTACTCGAATAAATTCATGAACATTACATCCATGGTTTGCAAAAGATTGCATTCCTTATTATATAAATGTATTAGTTCATGAACAAACCGATTTTAGAACATAACCTACTCAAGTATGCAAACGGGTACGCATACCTAAGTGGACGGACCAAGTTTGGGTTCGCCAGTATGCGAACGGGTACGCATACCTTCCATAACTCGGTTGAATTTCTGTAACTTGAAACTCACGCCAGTATGCCTACCGGTATGCATACTAAGTTCCCGGACTTTCATTAACCAACAAGTACGCATACGGGTTTGCATACCATGGTTCCCGTACTTGGAATATCTTGCACAAATTAGCATACAAGTACGCATATTGTGCTATATCCAATCATGGTTATTTTATATTAACTCATATTTCAATCATTGAAACATTCTTGAAAGACGACAATAGCTGTCTCACACAAACTATTAGCTTCAAAGAAATTTTCAAGTGATCGAATGATCAATACGAAATATTCCGAGTCTACATCAAATGATTGTCTCACACAAATCATGTAAGATGTTGCAAGGAAATTTTCACATGATCATCTTTTGACTTTCGTCAAGTATATAAGATGAACTTGGTTAAAGCGAAAGCTTCCCAATAAATATTTCTAGAAATATGTAAGCAAGCTAAACTCAGCTTGAAATATCAAATGTGTATAATCGAAGTCTATATAGCTATAAGAATTTTGTCTCAGATAGGAGATTGAGTAGATAGATTTTTGTGTAATAGATGAGATCAAGTCTCCAAATACCTTTTGTTGATGAAGTTCCACAAGATCCTCTTAGTAGTTCTTCGTCTTCAATTGATGAACGCCGTGAATTCTAATGCTTAACTACACTTTGTATCCTAATCCGAGACTTAGCTATAAGTAGAGTAGAAATCAAGACTTATAGTTTTGGCAACTAAACTTGACAACAAGCTTGGAATCACAAGAGTCTGAGACGAAGAACTGTTTTGATTAGTTTTTATATCTTACCTATCAGAGATAATTCTCGAGTGAATCTTAAAGAAGATAAAACTCAATATGGTAACAAGTAAGATCAGAATACGCAACTACGTAGAAAATAGTTAGATCTGGCTTAACGAATCCCAAATGAAGTCTTCAAGTCGTTAACCTAATTTGTTTTTTGAAAAAGCTAGGTTAAAGGAGAATCGACTCTAGTCTGCAACTAGGACACATGAAAGTGCCGGTATTAGGTTTTCCAGTTTCTAGATTTCTCCCTTATATAGCCTTTCAAATCAGGTTTGCTTACAATCAAAGCTAAGATAGCTTAGTAACAACGCATTCAATATTCACCGTTAGATGAAATCGTGATTTAAGATACAAGCTAAGTTTGCTTAAAAATAAAACAATTAATCTCCACCGTTAAATGATCTTAGCTTGTTACACACAAATAAAATATACCTTCATTTAGATATGGGTAACCGTACCTAAACGTGTATATTGAGTTGGCTCAATAATAGTTAACCGAAGTTAGCCATATGAACACTTTTGTCTTAACCATATTCTTATAACACTTCTAGATCAAATATGATGATCAATCAATCATGAAAGATAATCAAATGAATCTAATTGTGTTTCAAATAGAGTTGTTTAATTGTTCACTATCTCATAGAAATATATATGAACAAATTGAAACAAAATCGGATTGATTTGTAATTGTAAAAAATACGTATACAAGAATCAAACATAAACATTAAGCCACGGTTTGCAAAGATTGTATTCCTTAATTCATAAATGTTTTAGTTCATGAGTATGAGAATCATACATAAACCGATTTTAAGACTTAACCATTGTGTTCGAAAACCTGGTACGCGAACAGCAGCTCCGAACATTGGCATGTCAAGCCGTTCACAAACCCGGTTCGCAAACATCCATCCTGGATCTAACTCAGGCGAAACCATTCGCATACTAGGTATACAAACAAGGTTCCCGCACCTTTACAGGTAAACCATTCGCATACTAGGTACGCAAACAAGGTTCCCGGACCTGAATTTTACCAATACATCGCAAAATGTGTTGCGTCCAGACATAGGTAAATGTTCTTAACTCTCATTTCAATCATTGAAACATCCTTGGAAAACGAAAATGGTAATCTCACACATACCATTAACTTTGAGTAATTTTCAAGTGATCGATTGATCAATACGAATCTTCCCAAGTTAACATCAAATGACTGTCTCACACAAATCGTATTAGATGTGAAAGGTAATTTTCACATGATCATCTATTGAATTAATATTTAGTTTCTAATAAATAAATTTTTTTTCCAACTAAACTCGTCAAGAATATGTGAACATAGTTAAAGCAAAAAGCTTCCGACACATATTTCGAGAAATAGATAAGCGAGATAAACTTAGCTCGAAATATTAAATGAGTATAATACAAAAGTCTATATAGCTATACGACTTAGTCTCATTAGAATATATAATAGAATATACTTCTGAGTGATAGATAATTTTTAGTCTCCACATACCTTTTGTTGATGAAGTTCCTCCAAGCTCCTCAGTATATCTTCGTCTTCAATTGGTGAACGTCGTGAAGTCTAAAGCTCAACTACACATTTTATCCTTATCCGAGACATAGCTTTAAGTAGACTAGAAATCAAGTATATAGTTTTGATCAACTAAACTTGACAAACAAGCTTGAGATAGTAATGCTTGCGAGTTCCACCAAGCAGTGCTCTAATAATCTCCCCCTTTTTCAATTTTAGTGAGAAAACTATCAATACATATGGATTACAAAATAAATAAACTTTGTAGCTTTTCATCCATCATGCTTGATTTCCTTGGCTCTTCAATATTCCTTGAATTCTTCGCTACTCCAAGTACTTCAGCGATTCTAAACGGGTTCAACTCAGCATCACTGTTGTTGAAGATTCGCAGCCATAATAATAAGAAAACAAATGTTCAATCATTGTATACAGTGTCATAGTATTATTATATTGAATCAAATTCCAAGTGCATCACAACTTTGAAATAATACTATGGTGATATGTATCACCCCCCCCCCCTAGTCAATACTTTCATCTCACAATGAAAACCACTCCCCCTTACATAATGATCCGTAAACCATATGTATGTAGTGTGAACTACCAAATAATTCTCCCTTTTTTTATCAATATAAATTGGCAAAGGTACGAAAACTATGGGATCATAATAAAATTATCAAAGAGATAATTCATGACTAAAAGAGAACATATCAACTTTGTTTCGATGATTTCACATAGTCGAAACTTAGTGTACTCATCAAGGAGTTTATAAAGATACAAGATAACTCCTACAAAGATGTGGCAATTAAGCACAAGTTCATTTAAGAGCTCTCCCCCATTTTATGTTATTCCCAAGTGAACACATGAGCGATCTTACTTTTACAAGAAAAGAATGATTTCTTTGGACGTTAACAAACCACGTGGATTTGTATCCAGTAAACTCAAATAAATTAACCACAAGAGAGCTTATTGATTTATTTAATCGGAAACGATCAACATAAGAAAACTTACGAAGTCATACAGTACTTTCACATAAAAGTTGATCAGGGAAAGATCAATACTGCGGAATTTTCAAAAGTTTATTCTATCTTTTATCAATATTTTCATAAATACATAATAGACTTAACTTTTAAGCATATATGAGATAATCATAGTTCACGGACGTAAACACAACGTATCCCATAAAATATTTTTGCAATATATAAAATCAATAAAGATTAATACTGCAAAATCATTTTCCAAATAACTTAGAATTTTAATAAATAAATATAAAAACATTGCAAGATGAAAATTGTTGAAATAGCTATGTGTAATCACAATATTTGTTATTCCAAACCCTAGTTATCCTTCATAAACATAAGAATAAATTCTCATAAGAAGTTTCTTAGACAACAATAAAACCAAGATATAAAGAAGTTAATCATCATCGAAATCAATCCAAGAGGCTTGAACTCTATCCATATCTTCCTTGATTTCGGGTAATTTTGTAGCGATCACTGAAAAAGAGGGGGGGTATAACAACCTCACCCAATATTTCGATTAGCAATCTGTATGGACAACTCCGAGTTGTTTTTCTAGAGAATCAACTAGACTCAATCAATAGAAAATACTCAAGGAGTTATTATCTCAATCTCTCGATTTGATTTACTCAAGAAAATATGATTCGCGAGTCTAATCAAAGAGAGATAACGTGGATGGTACCAAAGACCAATATCCAAGTGTTAATAGATTTAAATCAACAACTAATAGGTCGGATATTCTAATCGATTGAACAACGCACAACCTGTATTATTTCAATTATATAAAAAATATAATGCGGAAAAGAAATAACACAAACACCGGAATTTTGTTAACGAGGAAACCGCAAATACAGAAAAATCCCGGGACCTAGTCCAGATTAAACATACATTGTATTAAGCCGCTACATATACTAGCCTACTCCAAATTAACTTCGGTCTGGACTGTAGTTGAACCCCAATCAATCTCACATTGATCCAAGGTACAATTATGCTCCTACGCCTCAGATACCAACAGGATACTGCGCACTTGATTCCCTTAGATGATCTCACCCACAACCAAGAGTTGCTATGACCCAAAGTCGAAGACTTTAGAAAATAAATCTGTCTCACACAGAAAAGTTTACAAAATAGATAAATCCGTCTCCCACGAATAAACCTATGAGTTTTGTTCCGTCTTTTGATAAATCAAGGTGAACAGGAACCAATCAATAAAACCAGACTTATATTCCCGAAGAACATCTCAGTTTTATCAATCACCTCATAATAGTCTTAATCGACGTAGCGAAAAAAGATATTGTGGAATCACAAACGATGAGACGAAGATGTTTGTGATTACTTTTATATCTTTCCTATCGGAGATAGAAATCTCAAGCCAATTATTACAATTATACTCATACGATAGAAATAGCAAGATCAGATCACACAGCTATTAGAAAAGTAGTATCGGTCTGGCTTCACAATCCCAATGAAGTCTTTAAGTCGTTAACCTGGTTTTAGAAGAAGAAAACCAAAGGTTAAAGGAGAATCGACTCTATCTTAGCAAACTAGTATCACACAGAATGTGTGGGGATTAGGTTTCCCAGTTGCTATAGTTCTCCCTTATATAGTCTTTCAAATCAGGGTATGCAATCAATGTTAGCTTAGTAACAAAGCATTCAATATTCACCGTTAGATGAAAACCTGATTAGATACAAGCTAATATCTCTCAACAGTTAGATCGAAAACTTAGCTTGCCATACACACATGTACTTGACGATTTTGGATTTGTGTAACCGTTCCCAAACGTGTACAATAGTTGGTTCAATATTAGTCAACCAAATGGTTAGCCAAATGATAACTTTCATATCAACCATATTATTCTTCACCATAACTAGTCCAAATGACTCAAATGAACTAGTTAGAGAGTTGTTCAATTGCTATGAGATCTTATGTACTACACAAGACACAATTGAAACAAAAATGATGTGATTCACTCGAATCGATTCATGAACTATAAAGCCACGGTTTGCAATAGCATTCCTAAGATAATTTAAATAAGTTCATGAACATCGTTTTTAGACATAACCACTCAAGTTCGCGGACTTAAGTAACCGGTTGGAGTTCACAAACTCTAGCAGAAATTCTCGGGTTCGAGAACTTCCATCAGTTCGCGGACTGAAACCAAGCTTCAACTCCAGCAGAAATTCTCGGGTTCGAGAACTATGCTCGTTCGCGGATTGGGTTGACTGCTCAAGTTCCAGTTTTCACTTGATCAACAAAGTTCGCAAACTTTGGTTCAAGTGCATAAGGACTTATATATATATATATGTTACCATAAAAATGTTTATATCCCCCAGTGGTTATATTGTCTAAACTCTCATTTTAATCATTGAAACATTCTCAGATAACGTCATATAGTTGTTATTCACGAACTAGTTTTCGTCAGAGCAATTTCCAAGGTGATTAAAACATAGCATGACTTTCGTCACTAGGAAACGATGAACTTATCTAAAGCGAAAGCTTTACCAACACACATTTCGGGAAATAGGTAAGCGAGATATACTCAGCTCGAAATGTCACATGTGTATATCTTTAGTCTATATAGTAAAACGACTTTTGTCTCAAGATAGGAGATAGAATAGATAGACTTTTAAGTGATAGATAAATTCAAGTCTCCACATACCTTTTAGTCGATGAAGATCCACTAGTTCCTTGAGTAGTCCTTCGTCTTGTATGATGATTTCCATAGAGTTCTTGAGCTCAAATATACTTTCTATCCTAGTCCGAGACCTTAGCTATAGTAGACTAGAAATCAAGACTTTATAGTTTTGACCAGTAACATTGACAAACATGCTTGATATAGAAACACATGCGAGTTCGACCGTGAAGTGCTCTAACAATCACACATAATTGTTCTTGCACACATTTTACCTTGGAATTGACCTTACAAACACCCTTGTGAATTTGTTGAAGAAGACCCAAGGTGGTACGATCACAAGAACCATCAAGAGTATCACATCTTTATCTTTTGTAGAAATTCATCTTCATACGTTTGATAATACAATGACGAACTAGTTTGGGAGTTCTAATAGAGTTTCCAATGGGAATAACAGAATGTGCTCTACATATTATCCCAGTTAATCATGGAAAGCATAACTTCTTGTTGGATGACATTATCGAGACTATTTGAAGAATGATAAATCCACAAATATTAAGACTTTGAGCATCCATTTTAAGGAAATAGATCAACTCCGAAAATTCATGACTCCACCGAGAGTTCTTAATCGTAGAGGGACAAAGATTATAAATTCCAAGTTTTTCGAAGATCCTCAAATCAATACTAAGATCTTGGGTAGGAAATTTCCATTCTATCCAATCAACATTCTTGCGACAAAGACTATTGAAAATGGTTTCACATGATGGCCTTTCTCCTTTTGGTCTAGGGATACAAAAATTTCCCAATGGAATTTTGGTAATCTTTGAAATCAACTCTATAACAACAAGGATCGTTTTCCTATTTATCATAGTCTTGAAAACAAATTTATCAAGATCAACATCATGGATGTTAGCATAAAATATTCTTGTGAGAGTGTCAAATCCTTCACCAAAACTATTGAAGGTGTTACAAAGATTATACTTCTCAAAACACATCAAATCATCTTTATGACCTTCCCTATACCAGTTTCTTCTCTAGTATGAATCCAATAGAAGAAATCTTTTCAAAGGTTTTAATTACTAGAATCATTGATGAAAATAATTCTAATAGAGTCTTGGTCACTTGGAACAATCTTACTTGAGAGTGAGGAAGAACCAAGACCTTTAGAAATTTTTCTTGGTTTCTTATCATCATGATTAGATCTTCCCATTATAGCAAAGGACAATTGAGAAAATATAATAAGATATAAGAAACTTACTTGATGATCTTCCTTGTAGAAATTTCTTCCTTCGACCTTTTTATTTGACCTCCAAGTACGCTTTAGTGAAGCAGATACGCGAACCCTAGAAAAACCTTCGTTCACGTACGCGGACGAAGTAAGGAAGAAGAAGGTACATGCACAGTAACCTTTAAATCCCTTTTATAGGGCTTGGACCCGTGATGGTGATAAGTGCATAATTCATATGATTTTAGTGTCCATTCCATACTTGTTTTAGCTATTATTCTTGCATGTATTCGTATTATTACTATTGTTTTCTATTATTTGCCTCTAATAGGTGAATCATCCAAAAAGGAGCTACAAAGTTCTGAAAAGAGCTATAAAGAGAAGTATTCCAAGTATCCAAGCTCCCAAGTCCAAGAGAAGTGGAAGAAAAGCGACGAAAAGGAGCAAAATGCTCATAATCAAGACTCAGGCCAAATATCGATCTTAACTCATTCAAATCAAGGATTTCTCATCATCATCTTGAAGATAATTTAAATATAAAAAGAATTCAAAAATAATGAGGTCATTCCGAGTTCGAATGAATAAGTTGTGGCCAAAACAGTTTCTATTAAATACCGAAGATAGTGCAGTCCGCGAACTGAGTTTGTGGACGGGGTTCACAGACCTATTTCCGAAAATATATGCTGGAATTTGAAGTTTTCGGACTATTTTCGTGCACTTAGGTATTGGGAAACGTGTATTTACTCTTTGGAAGGCCTATGGGCACGTGTGGAGTCGTTCGTTCGTGTTTTCGGGTCGGGTTCTTAAACCTAACCAAATACTTGGAGTCCAAGTAATGTAAACCTATAAAAAGGTATTAGGTTATGTAAATATATATCTCTACATCATATCTAACATCTCATATAACACTTTTGTTCTTCATTCATATTTTAGGGTTTACCCCTTTAGGGGGAAACCGGGAAACGGTGTAACATGAGAGGCTAAACTTTTATTGATTAGGATGAATTCTATGTTCCGGGCGTAAAACTTAATTATTATACAAGTTTATTCGAAGTTTTAATCATATTATCGATTGTCTTTTCTATATTAGGGTTAATGATTGGTTTCTAGATTATTCAAGTGTACAATTGGATTAATCTTTTGATCATTCTAATTCTAGTAGAAGTTGGGAGATAAGTGTAATAGTCAAACAACTCTATACACAAGTAGAAATCGTGAGACCTTACAGAGGGATTCTGTGGAGCAATTGCGAGTGAAGACAACATCAGCAAGTGAACCTTGAGCTAAGAGTTCAACTACTGGGATCAACCTAATTCACAAAGCCTAAAACATTCAGTTGGATTACACCTTGAGTGAGATACTACTTGGTGGTTCGGTTGGATAGAATCTGATATTGGAGAGCTTCCGTATCCGTGGTATAAGGAGTTTTGGGGATAGCACTGAGCTAGATGCTATTCTACGGTTGGTGATATATGATTCTTACGAAAGGTAAACGAGTATACTATGCAAGTCAACGTTTGGTAACGGCGAATGACTCCTAATCATCTTTTCATCTTATTGTTTATTATTATTTTAATTATAATCAAACCAATCCCCCTTTTCTTTTATTTATTTTGCTGAACTAAATAACATATCAATTACACTGCTCTTTGTGGGAACGATCTCTTACTACCTCTATATTATTATTTAATTAGTGGGAAATATATTGAATTAATTTGTTGTGGTTACGACACGCATCAAATTTTGGCGCCGTTGCCGGGGAGCGGTTGCTAATTGATTTGTTATTTGTTTAGCTTGTTTTTGTTTTTAGATTTTTTCTTTTGTTCTTGTGAGTCGTCATGTTTCCTTACGGACATAACATGTACGGACCACAAGACCAATCATCATATTATAGTGGTAATCAATTCGATTTTCAATCTCAATATTATGACAACTACCAACCTTTCCATGGGTATAGTCAAAACCAATCTTTTGGCTGTGATCAATATCCTACGGAACCTTACGGTTATTCTCATGCATATCAACAACCCATTGACGGGTATGTAAGTGAAAAACCACAAGGATGGGGGGATAGTTATGCTTCTAATCAAGATTCTTCTAGTCTTACAGAACTAATGCACCGGTTTATGGATAATATGGATCGGGAAAATCAAAAGTTGGACCAGCGCATTCAAATGATGGATGAACGGGACCAGACTATGGAAAGTTATGCTTCTAAAGATAGTTCTTCTACTCTCGAAGATCTAATGCACCAATTTATGAATAGTTTGGATCGTGAAAACCAGCAGCTGGATGAACACAACAAAAAGACTGAAGATACACTTCAAGAATTTCAAGAGGTTATTAACAACCTAAGAAGAGAAATGGATCAAATTAAGAAGGGAATATCTAAGGAAGAAGTTTGGCCTCAAATCCAAATCAATTCCAACGTTCCCATGATTCATGAATATCTTGAAGATGAGCAACCTTTGGAAAATCCTTGCAATAATGGTAATGTTATTCTAACTCCGGATCATTATAACGATCACTCGCCTATTCAAAAGGAGGAGAATGGATATGACATAACCGTTCTTATAAATGGTGTAACGTACTCAAACAATGATTTTAAGATTTGCACCAATGAACTAGACTTTCTAGGGGATGATTCTGATTCCGATAACGAGGTTGTTGGAGAAATAGAGATTGGGAATGAAATCAAATTGGTTGAAGTTGTGGAAGACCCAATTGAGCTATCCAAGGCTTATAATGATGCTGAGATTTTAATTGAAGCACAAACTGATGAAGAATGGCTAAATAATTTGATAGAGGACCACGATACATACGAGGTAAATAATTCATTGCAATTCTTTAAGAATGATGAGGACCCTGTAATACAAGAGATTGTGGAAGGTTTGTCTAATCCTTTGCATGTTTCTAAATCTTTTGATTCACATCACTTAGGATTGAGTATTTGTGCTTCTAAAATTCTTAAGGATTATTTTACTTCTAAGTATCCACCACTTGATGTGTTTGATTCTAGCATTGTGCAGGTTCAACAAGAGGAACCTGTAGAAGTTCCCTTATTTTATGTTCTCTATCCACTTTCGAGTGTAGAAAGGACTAAGTATGGGGGAAGCTTTCAATCTATAACAATTTCATTATTCATATGTTATGCTAATTATTGTGTGAAGTTGTTACTAGAATTGCAGATTGTTTTCTGGGCAGACTACCAGATTTTCAGATTGTTGGTATATGGACGATAACAAGAGAGTCGGGCTGACGACTTTAAACCAAGCGCTAAATGGGAGGAAACCCATAGGTTTTGTATCTTAAACCCTTTTATTTTTCGTTTTCATTGTTTTCATATCATATTTGCATCCCCATGTTTAATTTCATTGAATCCATAACTTTTTCGTCAGAAATATTCAGACTGCGCATAGTTCAGTCCAGAGACCATAACTATCAGACCTTTTATCAAAATACTGTGCCCTTTTGACACTGTGTAGAAAACACGTAGATGAACAACTTTTGTGAAATGGAGTTTTTCCAAATTCCTTACCAATTTGCACAGTTTTTTCGTTTTATCTGCTATTACGTCAGAATTCAGAATTTTCGGCTTTACACATTGAGGACAATGTGAAGTTTAAGTGTGGGGGAGTATTTTGCATATAGATTTTTCACTTTTTTGTAAATATTTGCATAAAACCTCCAACTTGTAGATATTTTAGAGTCACTAGCATACTTCTAGGTATGTTTACATAGAGATTCTGACCGACATAACTGAACTTGGAAGTGTTAGGGAACTACGTTCAGAATATTCTTACGAATTGGAGTGTTAAATAATGGATTTAATCATGCCAGTGATGCAAATTAGGAGCAGAGAGAAATGCATTATTAGAGTTGCTGATCAATCATTAGTGGAGACTACCTATTTCATATCAACCGAGGCACTAGACCAAATTTTCTTTCTAGCTGACTAAAGAGCTTTCTTTTGAGTGTGTGTCACCGTACGTTAATTCCGGGTAGAATGGTGAGCTACCCAACTTCACACCATTTTCAGCACTATTTTTGATCTCTTAAGTGCTAATTTTGTCAATCATGAGGGTTACATCTATAAACGAAAACCACCTTCTTGTAGTTTGATTTGCAGTTAGCACCATACTCTCTCTCGCCAACAACAGATCCATAGAAACACATCATCATCAACAATGGAGCGACATCAAAATCTACAAGGAAAGTTGAAGACGTTTGAGGTTTACAAGCAACAATTCAAGGAAGAGCGAAATTTCATATTCAAGTAAAGCAACATACAATGAGCAGATTTTTATATACATGTTGAAGACTTACACATAAGGAGCGGAATTTTATATCAAAGTATGAAGACTTAGTTACAAGAGTGAAGAAAATCAAAAGATGAGAATTATTGAAATTTATGATATGAAGACAATACAAGTTGTGAAGATCAAAGTGGTAAAGTACTTCTTTCATGGCTATGTTAATTTTATTTCATTTTTATTGTTTTAGTTGCAATCTCTTTAAAAAAAAATAAAAAAAACAAAAAAAAAAAACAAAGAGATTTGCATTTAGGTTGTTATTTGTTCAATAAGGCCATGTGGAAGAAAAATCTATAAGGAAGTTTCAAGCAACAAGAAATAGAGGAAAAAAGTTACAAATTGTCGAAGTTCTACAAGTTCAAGAGTTTATCATCAACAGTTGAAGACCGAAGACCAAGAAGATGAAGAAGACGAGCCGAAGGAAGACGTTTCTATTGGATGATGTGAGAGTGGTGCTTTCATCATTGCAATCATATGTGAAGGTGGTGAGTACTCCCATCCTCTATTTTTAATAATAATGGTTGATTTCCTTTCTTAGAGATCATCAGAAAAATATCTTTGTTTTCCACGATTTTGTGGAGTCTCCAGAAATTATTCGGAAGGTTTCCTTCCCACCATTCAACGTGTGTAGGATTCTCTCTTTATTCCTACCTGCACACATGTGAGACCCATAAAAAAGCCGTCTTATTGAGTGCAATTATCATAAAATCCTTTTAAGTGAGGCATAAGTCAAGGCGAAATGCTTATTGATAGCTCTCAAACACGCATTCTCTCATTATGGTGTGGTTATTTCTCACTCAAGATTAAAGAATGAATATGTTCTTTGATATTTCTAACTTCTTATTACTAGCATGCAGAAATTCTATGTCCTCATAGATCTTTGGATGCTTGGGAAGCTGGAACGCTTTGAAGTTGGAGTAGGTTTTGTGGGTATATCTCTAGTAAGCCCTCACGAGACTATAACTCGTCCACTAGGGACACCTAGGGGTTTAAAGGCCTGTTATTCATGCTAAGAGTAACCGTATTCTCAACGAGATGGAGTTGTTGTTTTTAGGATTAGTTTTATTTTAGTTTGCTCGAGGACTAGCAAAGTCTAAGTATGGGGGAATTTGATAAGTGCATAATTCATATGATTTTAGTGTCCATTCCATACTTGTTTTAGCTATTATTCTTGCATGTATTCGTATTATTACTATTGTTTTCTCTTATTTGCCTCTAATAGGTGAATCATCCAAAAAGGAGCTACAAAGTGCTGAAAAGAGATATAAAGAGAAGTATTCCAAGTATCCAAGCGCCCAAGTCCAAGAGAAGTGGAAGAAAAGCGACGAAAAGGAGCAAAATGCTCATAATCAAGACTCAGGCCAAATATCGATCTTAACTCATTCAAATCAAGGATTTCTCATCATCATCTTGAAGAGAATTTAAATATAAAAATAATGCAAAAATAATGAGGTCATTCCGAGTTCGAATGAAGAAGTTGTGTCCAAAACAGTTTCTATTAAATACCGAAGATAGTGCAGTCCGCGAACTGAGTTTGTGGACGGGGTTCACAGACCTATTTCCGAAAATATCTGCTGGAATTTGAAGTTTTCGGACTATTTTCGCGCACTTAGGTATTGGGAAACGTGTATTTACTCTTTGGAAGGCCTATGGGCACGTGTGGAGTCGTTCGTTCGTGTTTTCGGGTCGAGTTCTTAAACCTAACCAAATACTTGGAGTCCAAGTAATGTAAACCTATAAAAAGGTATTAGGTTATGTAAATATATATCTCTACATCATATCTAACATCTCATATAACACTTTTGTTCTTCATTCATATTTTAGGGTTTACCCCTTTAGGGGGAAACCGGGAAACGGTGTAACATGAGAGGCTAAACTTTTATTGATTAGGATGAATTCTATGTTCAGGCGTAAAACTTAATTATTATACAAGTTTATTCGAAGTTTTAATCATATTATCGATTGTCTTTTCTATATTAGGGTTAATGATTGGTTTCTAGATTATTCAAGTGTACAATTGGATTAATCTTTTGATCATTCTAATTCTAGTAGAAGTTGGGAGATAAGTGTAATAGTCAAACAAATCTCTACACAAGTAGAAATCGCGAGACCTTACAGAGGGATTCTGTGGAGCAATTGCGAGTGAAGACAACATCAGCAAGTGAACCTTGAGCTAAGAGTTCAACTACTGGGATCAACCTAATTCACAAAGCCTAAAACATTCAGTTGGATTACACCTTGAGTGAGCTACTACTTGGTGGTTCGGTTGGATAGAATCTGATATTGGAGAGCTTCCGTATCCGTGGTATAAGGAGTTTTGGGGATAGCACTGAGCTAGATGCTATTCTACGGTTGGTGATATATGATTCTTACGAAAGGTAAACGAGTATACTATGCAAGTCAACGTTTGGTAACGGCGAATGACTCCTAATCATCTTTTCATCTTATTGTTTATTATTATTTTAATTATAATCAAACCAATCCCCCTTTTCTTTTATTTATTTTGCTGAACTAAATAACATATCAATTACACTGCTCTTCGTGGGAACGATCTCTTACTACCGCTATATTATTATTTAATTAGTGGGAAATATATTGAATTAATTTTTTGTGGTTACGACACGCATCAGATGGTACGGTGGACCATAAAAGGAAAGAAGAATACCTAGATGGTTTATGTAACCAAGATTAAATCCTAAACCATGAGGTTCGCACACTGAGAGAATTTTTACATCCGAGTGAAAGGAAACTCACTTTTATTCTTAGCTCAATGAATAGTTCAAAAATATTCGGAGCACAGGAATAATTGATATATTCATCATGTCTCAGTGTGATAAATAAGATAGTAGGAACCTATATATCATTATTTATCCTCAGGTGGGCAGACATATTCTGTCATAGCAGGTAAAAAACAATTGGAGTTTCCTCAACACATTGAATACATACAAATGCCAGAAACTTTCTGCCAAGAAGTTTTTATAAACTAAGGATAGTTTACTTCTTTTTAAAAGGAACTAATGAAAAAGTAATACAAAATCACAAAGCCAATGAAACTGTTACTTGCCCCATCTCAAGTTATATACAGATGGGTGGATCCAAATCTTGTTACCAAGAGGCTAGATGGGCAGGAGACTGCTCACGCACCATATCGGTTTGATATTTGTGATACGTACCAGTGTTATAATCATAGTAATGATGATGCATATGGTTAGTTGATCTCTTTGACTCCTCTTTCTTATAAATAAAGGGTGGAACTTTCCGATATTTGGAACTTGCAACAAACTCAGTAGAGATCTTTTTATCGATTTTACAAGAGTTGTTGATAATATCATATTTCTTATCATGAGTACATGATTTTACAGAATCAGAACTAACACCAAGACAACCTTTTTCCTTAATCGAATAAAGTCGCTCGAAGAATTTAAAAGTATCTTCAAAAGCTGTAAATAGATCCATCATGATAGTATTCCTCGAACATACTGAGTAACAATCTAGTGAGGTTCCATATCCTTGAGCTTTTGTTCACACATTTCCTACAACGACTTTTCTTAGATGAGGCTTTCTTTTTTTCTTTAGATTATTTTCCATCAGCTAAGATATTTATCTTTTTTGACTTGAGATTCTTTTGAGAGACATGAGGTCTTTTAGAAAAAAAATCTCTGAACAACCTTTAAGGATTTCTGGTGTGTGTCACAGATGCACAGAACAATTTCCCAAAGTGATTTCCTATTATGACAACTTTTAGGATCAAACAAACACAAACTTATCAGGTTTTATAGTGTTTGCCTGCTCTGATACCAATTGAAAAAGCGGGGTATAACAACCACACCCAATAATTCATTCGAAAATCTATATGGACTAAACTCCAATATAATTCCGAGAGCACCAACTTAAAAGCGAGCTCAATCAAGAAAGATATCAAATATCTTTATCTCTATTTCTCAATACAATCATCAAATCAAACAGATAGAAATCTCCGATCCTGATTGATATGAGAAATAACTTGGATGGTACCAAAGACCAATAATGTCAACCAAGTTATATCCAACAAATAAGGTCGGATTTATCGACTGATTGAACTACACACAAACTGTGATATTTCAATTATATAAACAAATATAATGCGAAAAAGAACATAGACACCAGAAATTTTGTTAACAAGGAAACCACAAATGCAGAAAACCCCCAGGACATAGTCCATCTTTGAACAACACATTGTATTAAGCCGCTACAAACACTAGCCTACTATAAGTTAACTTAATTAGGACTGGAATGTAGTTGATCCCTAACCAAGTCTTACATCGGTTAAGGTACGGTCGCATTCCTTACGCCTCTAGAAACACGTCGGATTCTGCGCACTTGATTCCCTTAGATGATCTCACCCATAACTAAGAGTTGCTACGACCCAAAGTCGAATACTTATAAACAAATCTGTCTCCCACAAATATGTATATTCTTTATTCGGTTTTTGTTCCATCTTTTGATAAAAATCAAGGTGAACAGGAACCAATTGATAATCCGGTTTTATACTCCCAAAGGGCAGCATAGAATTATCAACCACATCACAATAACCCAACTGATTAACATAAAAAATTATTGCGGAATCACAACAGTCTGATACGAAGAACTGTTGTGATTACTTTTTATATCTTACCCATCGGAGATAAAAATTGAGTAAATCTTAGAGAAGATAAAACTCAATACGATAGAACAAGTAAGATCAGAATATGCAACTACATAGAAAATAGTTAGATCTGGCTTCACGTATCCCAAATGAAGTCTTCAAGTCGTTAACCTAATATGGTTTTGGAAAAACCTAAGTTAAAGGAGAATCGACTCTAGTTTGCAACTAGGAAACAGGAAAGTGCCAGGATTAGGTTTTCCAGTTGCTAGAGTTCTCCCTTATACAGTCTTTCAAATCAGGGTTGCTTATAATCAAAGCTAAGATAGCTTAGTAACAAAGCATTCAATATTCACCGTCAGATGAAATCGTGATTTAATATTTAAGCTAAGTCTTCTTAAAAATAAAATAATCAATCTCCACCGTTAGATGGTCTTAGCTTGTTACACACAAATGAAATATACCTTCATTTAGGTATGGGTAACCGTACCTAAACGTGTATATTGAGTTGGCTTAATAACAGTTAACCGAAGTTATCCGTATGAATACTTTTGTCTTAACCATATTCATCTAACACATCTATACCAAACATGATGATCAATCAATCTTGAAAGATAATCAAATGAATCTAATTGTGTTTCAAATAGAGTTGTTCAATTGTTCACTATCTCATAGAAATATATGTGAACAAATTGATACAAAATCATATAGATTTGTAATCATACAAAGTACTTATACAAGAATCAATTCATGATTATTAATCCACGGTTTGCAAAGATTGCATTCCTTAATTCATAAAAAATTTAGTTCATGAGTATGAGAATCATACATAACCGATTTTAGAACTTAACCACTGAGTTCACTAACCAGGTACGCGAACAGCAGCTCTGGACCTTGGCTTAGTCAAGCCGTTCGCAAACTTGGTTCGTGAACAACCATCCCGGATCCAACTCGGTTAAACCCGTTTGCATACTAGGTACGCAAACAAGAGTTCCGGACCTGGATCATTACAAAATAGTTCGCATACTAGGTATGCATACCGTGTTGCATCCAGACATAGGTGAGTGTTCTAAACTATCATTTCAATCATTGAAACATCCTTAGAAGAAGAAAATGGTAATCTCACACATACCATTATCTTTAAGTAATTTTTAATTGATCGAATGATCAATATGAAACTTCCCAAGTTAACATCAAATGATTTTCTCACACAAATCATATAAGATGTTCAAGGTAATTTTCACAAGATCATCTTTTGACTTAATATTTAGTTTCCAATAAATAAATTGTTTCCAACTAAACCTGTCAATAATATGATGAACATAGTTAAGGCAAAAAGCTTTCATCACATATTTTTAGAAATAGATAAGCGAGATAAACTTAGCTTGAAATATCAAATGTGTATAATTTTAAAGTCTATATAGCTATACAACTTAGTCTCATTAGAAGATAGATCAGAATAGACTTCTGAGTGATAGATAAGTTTTAGTCTCAACATACCTTTTGTTGATGAAGTTCCTCCAAGATCCTCAGTAGATCTTCGTCTTGAATTGGTGAACGCCGTGAAATCTAAAGCTCAACTACACATTCTATCATAATATGATATATAGCTATAAGTAGATTAGAAATCAAGTATATAGTTTTGATCAACTAAACTTGACGAACAAGCTTGAGATAGGAACGCTTGCGAGTTCGACCGAGCAGTGCCCTAACAACTATCTCCTGCGTTTTCAGTTTTGTTTGACTTGATCTGGTTAACTTGTTAATCCATATCTTGGAAGATCTAAACCCTATAAAGGAGTTTAATTTATTTTATACATAAAATCCTTTCTCACGCTCAACATAAATATCTCTGATTAATTTCTTGAGATAGGAGAGTGGTTACCAAACAGATTAGTCATTTACAATTTAAAAAACGGTCGAAAAGGTTGAGTGTTTAAATTCTTTATAGAGGCTAAAGCAACTTAAGATTGTTAGAGCATTGCTCGTTTGAACTCGCATGCATTGGTATCTCAAGCATGTTTGTCAATGTTAGTGATCAAAAATATAAATTTTTGATTTCTAGTCTATTATAGCTAAGGTCTCGGACTAGGATAGAAAGTATAGTTGAGCTCAAGAACTCCATGGCGATCATCATACAAGACGAACGACTACTCAAGGAACCAGTGGATCTTCATCGACTAAAATATATGTGGAGACTTGAACTTATCTATCACTCAAAAGTCTATCTACTCTATCTCCTATCTTGAGACAAAAGTCATATTACTATATAGACTAAGATTATACACATATGATATTTCGAGCTGAGTATATCTCACTTATCTATTTCTCAAAATACGTGTTGGTAAAGCTTTCGCTTTATCCAAGTTCATCTTTACCTAGTGACAAAAGTCATGTTATGTTTCAATCATTTTGGAAATCGCTCAGACGAAAAATAGTTTGTGAATAACAACTATATAATGCCATATGAGAATGTTTTAATGATTGAAATGAGAGTTTAGACAATATAACCATTGGAGGATATAAACATTGTTGTGGTAACACATATATGTATAAGTCCTTATTGCTTGAACCGAAGTTTGCGAACTTTGTTGATCAAGTGAAACCGGAGTAGTATGCTAACTCAATCCACGAACTTAGTGTGCAAACTTAGTCCGCGAACTGGCGGAAGTTCTTATCCGAGAATTTCTGCTGGAGTTTGTGAACTCCGTCCGGAAACTTAAGTCCGCGAACTTAAGTAGGTTATGTCTAAAAACGATGTTTGTGAACTTATCTTAATAAACTAAGGAATGCTACTGCAAACCGTGGCTTTATAGTTCATGAATCGATTCGAGTGAATCACATCGTTTTTGCTTCAATTGTGTCTTTGTAGTACATGAGATCTCATAGCAATTGAACAACTCTCTAACTAGTTTATTTGAGTCATTTGAACTAGTTATGGTGAAGAAGAATATGGTTAATATAAAAGTTATCATTTAGCTAACCATTTGGTTAACTAGTGTTGAACCAACTAATGTACAAGTTTGGGTATGGTTACACAAACCCAAAAACTTCAAGTACATGTGTGTATAACAAGCTATGTTTTCGATCTAACGGTTGATAAATATTATCTTGTATCTAATCAGGTTTTCATCTAACGGTGAATATTGAATGCTTTGTTACTAAGATAACATTGATTGCAAACCCTGATTTGAAAGACTATATAAGGGAGAACTCTAGCAATTGGGAAACCAAATCCCCACACATTCTGTGTGATACTAGTTTGCTAAGCTAGAGTCGATTCTCCTTTAACCTTTGGTTTTCTTCTTCTAAAACCAGGTTAACGACTTAAAGAATTCATTGGGATTGTGAAGCCATACCGATACTACTTTTCTTGTAGTTGTGTGATCTGATCTTGTTGTTTCTATCGTACAAGTACAATTGTAATAATTGGCTTGAGATTTCTATCTCCGATAGGCAAGATATAAAATTAATCGCAAACATCTTCGTGTCATCGTTTGTGATTCCACAATATCTTTTTTCGTTGCGTCGATTAAGACTACTGTGAGGTGATTGATAAATCTGAGCTGTTCTTCGAGAAAATAAGTCTGGTTTTATTGATTGGTTCCTGTTCACCTTGATTTATCAAAAGACGGAACAACACTCATAGGTTTATTCGTGAGAGAAGAATTTATCTATCTTGTAGACTTTTCTGTGTGAGACAGATTTATTTATTAAAGTCTTCGACTTTGGGTCGTAGCAACTCTTGGTTGTAGGTGAGATCAGCTAAGGGAATCAAGTGCGCAGTATCCTACTAAGATTAGAGGCGTAGGATCATAACTATACCTTGGATCAGTGTGAGATTGGTTGGGGTTCAACTACAATCCAGACCGAAGTTAATTTGGAGTAGGCTCGTGTCTGTAGTGGCTTAATACAATGTATGTTTAATCTGGACTAGGTCCCGGGGTTTTTCTGCATTTTCGGTTTCCTCGTTAACAAAATTCTGGTATCTATGTTATTTCTTTTCCGCATTATATTTTTATATAATTGAAATAATACGGGTTGTGCGTTGTTCAATCAATTAGAATATCTGACCTTATTGGTTGTTGATTTAAATTGATTGACACTTGTATATTGGTCTTTAGTACTATCCAAGTTATCATTTTTGATTAAGACTCGCATTTTGTATTTGCTTGAGTAAATGAAATTGAGAGATTGAGATAATAACTCCTTGAGATATTTTCTATTGATTGAGTCTAGTTGATTATCTAGAAAGTAACTCGGAGTTGTCCATACAGAATTCTAATCGAAATATTGGGTGTGGTCCCCGCTTTTTCAATTGGTATCAGAGTAGGAAAACACGTTCAAGACCTCACAAGTCTGTGTTTGTAGCGATCTGACTCTATGGACAAGAGTAGTATCTCTGATAAACGCATCACCATAAATAAAAGTTCTATCTCGTATATTATAGATGAACCTCATGTTCAAACTAGACAGACAGATTCTGACATGTGTTGTTCTGATTTCTATTTCAAAAGAGTCCATTCCTCAAAATAAATGGGAAACAGCTGAAGAGAGTGAGTTGATTCTAAATCTTGTTAGAATCCAAGCTGATAGACTCAATCAGGTGAAACAACACATCAATGTTCTTCTTGGTATGATAAGAGACTGTAAATCCAAAGAAAATACTGAAGATCATCCTTCATGTATGACTCTTGATGCAAGCCTTAAAAAGGATGCGTTGTAAATAGAACAAATTTTGAGTAAGCTCTCTATTCAAGGATGCTCTAAGCAGTCCAATATACCAAGTACTTCTGCTACAACTGAAAATGCTCCAGCACCAGAAGTAAAAATGGAGTCCCTTCCAATTAAGAAAGATATGTTGGTTTCCTCTGATCAAGGAAATTCCACACCATATGGAAGGAAGAAATCTCCTGATAATAATATTAAGACTAAACTTCCTAATCACTTGTGTGATCAAAAAGTATGTCTCTTTTGCGAAGCAAAAGGTTCTGTTAGACAAAAGAGAAGCTCTAAGTTGAATAAAAATTATCTTGTTCAACTTCAACACCCCTTAGACTTAATCCTCAAAAGTGTAACTGACATTCGTGTGTCGAAACCCATTGGTTTTCATACGTACCATGTGTATGTTACCAGGAAGATCAGTTCAATGAGTTCCTCAAATGTTCAAAAGCAGAACATAAGTCTTAATAAGAATCGTTTGAGGAAAGACCAAGCTGTTGTTTTCTGAAAATAACATGTCTCTTGATTTGAGAAAAATTCCAGGAGAAAGAAGGAAAAATGATGATATGAGAAATAACCTGATAAAGATAATTCAAGACTACAAAAAAATTGTCAACATGTTGTCATCCTCCTCAATTCAAGACTCTTATGGTTATTCTGGGTTATCAAAGATGTCCTCTTCTTCATCTCTATATGGTGGTTTTGCAAAGGGATTTCTTGAGAAAGGTTTTGGTCTTGAATCAAAAACAACAAAAAAAAGAACTCTTGTGGAAGATGGAGCACCTAATGCCTCATGCTACTATGCCTACTCACATCAAGATGTTGAGAATGAGGATATGGTGTCTGCTGAAGTGGTTCATGAATTTTTGAAATACTTTGAGAAAGCGAAACTACAACTTGTTGATACAATGAAGGATCTTGATGTGGTTAAAAGTGAGTTGAAAAAGGTTATTGCTGACCTTGGTCTCATGAAGTCACATGTTAGAGAACTTCTCAATAAGGATATCTTCTCCGAAGACGCAGTTGATAACATGGATCATGAGCTCAAAAATCTTGAAACCTGTGAAGCTGTCAAACGTGAACTTTAGCTCATGAATGGTTTCTAGCAACTTGAGTTCTTATTGCCTAGTAAATCTTCTATTTTTTCTCTTTTTTTTAGAAGAATAACTAGTGTTTTGGAATAGCCATTATTGTGATTACACATAGCTATGTCCAAAGGTTTCATCTTCTTGTTTTTAGATTTATTGTGTTAAATTCTAAACTTGTTTGGAAGATGATGGTTGTAGTATTAATCTTTTGATTTTATATATTGCAATACTGTTATGGGATATGTGTGTTTACGTCCGTGAACTTAATTGTCCCATATTTTGTCAAAAGTAAAGTCGTTCGTGAATTGATATGAAAATATTGATAAAAGAATGGATAGATTTTTTGACAAAACACAAAAGTTAAGCTTATATTGTCAATTATTGATATAAGTTAGGTTAAAATATTTTGTGATTCAATGATTATGTCTATTATGTGTCATTTTGCAAATAGTGATGGAAACATAGAATGAATCCTTGCTTATTCCACGGTATAAGGTCGATTCTCCGATCCACAATTTTTGTGTAAATACTGTGTTGTTCCATGAAGTGTCTTATGTTGAGCACTAAAACAACAAAAGTTGATTGCCTTGTGATTAGCTTAGTTGTTGTTCCATAAGGTACTTTATGTTGAACATGATTGAACTAAATTAATCATCTTGTGTGATTATTTAGTTAGCACTCTATAAGTTTTCTAATGTTTGAGCATTTCTTCGACTAGGTTGGTTATTCGTGATTAACTTAGTCATTGCTCCATAGATTTTTCTTATGTCGAGTTTGACCAATTAAATTGATTACTTTTGTAATTAGTTTGATTTAGTATGACAATTAGATTATTTGCGAGTTTTCTTGTGATTAATCTAATTGATTTAAGACTCTATAAGTTTACTTGTGTCGAGCATATTTAGTCAAATTAATCTTGGTTCGCTTTGGTTAATATGATTGAATATTTCTTGTTGGATTCCAAGTTTATACTTGTATTTAATTTGTTGAGTCTAAAGAAATCATTCCTTTCTTTTGAAATTAAGGTCGCTCTTGTTGTTCCCTTGGGAATGACATTTTATGGGGGAGAGTTCTTTTGAACTTGTGCTTAATTTCCAAATCTTTGTGGGGAGTGCGGCTGTGGAATATTATAGGGGTTATCTTGTATCTGTATAAACTCCTTGATGAATGCATTTAGCTTCGGATTTATGATTTCATCTAAACAAGATGATATACATTTACCTTTGGTCATGAAATGTCTCTTACGGAAATTTCATTAGGATCCCGTTCTTGTACCTTTGCCAATTTTATTGACAAAAAGGGGGAGAATTAATATGTAGTTCATACTACAAATACATATGGTTTTCGGATCATTATGTAAGGGGGAGTGGTTTCCATGTGAGATAGAGTATTGACTAAGGGGGAGTGAAGTATCACCATAGTATTGTTGTTAAAGTTGTGATGCAATTGGACTTTGATGATGTGTAATAATACTATGACACTGTATAACAATGATTGAGAACCTCTGCTTTTCTCATTGTTATAGCTACGAATTTTCAACAATGATGATGCTAAACTTACAACCTTTGGGATCATTGGACTACTTGAGATAGCAACGCTTGCGAGTTCGACCGAGCAGTACTCTAACATCTATCTCCTGCGTTTTCAGTTTTGTTTGACTTGATCTGGTTAACTTGTTAATCCATATCTTGGAAGATCTAAACCTTACAAAGGAGTTTAATTTATTTTATACATAAAATCCTTTCTCACACTCAACATAAATATCTCTGATTAATTTCCTGAGATATGAGAGTGGTTACCAAGCAGATTAGTCATTTACTATTTGAAAAACGGTCAAAAAGGTTGAGTGTTTAAAGTCTTTATAGAGGCTGAAGCAACTTAAGATTGTTAGAGCATTGATCGGTCGAACTCGCATGCGTTGCTATCTCAAGCATGTTTGTCAATGTTAGTGATCAAAACTATAAAGTCTTGATTTCTATTCTATTATAGCTAAGGTCTCAGACTAGGATAGAAAGTGTAGTTGAGCTCAAGAACTCCATGGAGATCATCATACAAGACGAAGGACTACTCAAGGAACTAGCGGATCTTCATCGACTAAAAGTTATGTGGAGACTTGAACTTATCTATCACTCAAAAGTCTATCTACTCTATCTCTTATCTTGAGACAAAAGTCGTATTACTATATAGCCTAAGATTATACACATACGATATTTCGAGCTGAGTATATCTTACTTATCAATTTATAGAAATATGTGTTGGTAAAGCTTTCGCTTTAGCCAAGTTCATCTTTACCTAGTGACGAAAGTCATGTTATGTTTCAATCATTTTGGAAATCGCTATGACGAAAAATAGTTTGTAAATAACAACTATATAACGCCCTCTGAGAATGTTTCAATGATTGAAATGAGAGTTTAGAGAATATAACCATTGGAGGATATAAACATTGTTGTGGTAACACATATATGTATAAGTCATTATTTCTTCAACCGAAGTTTGCGAACTTTGTTGATCAAGTGAAACCGGAGTAGTATGCAAACTCAGTCCACGAGTGTGCAAACTCAGTCCACGAGTGTGCAAACTCAGTCCACGAGTGTGCAAACTCAGTCCGCGAACTGGCGGAAGTTCTTATCCGAGAATTTCTGCTGGAGTTTGTGAACTCCATCCGGAAACTTAAGTCCGCGAACCCAGTCCGCGAACTTGAGTTGGTTATGTATAAAAATGATATTTGTGAACTTATCTTAATAAACTAAGGAATGCTATTGCAAACCGTGGCTTTATAGTTCATGAATCGATTCAAGTGAATCACATCATTTTTGATTCAATTGTGTCTTGTGTAGTATATGAGATCTCATAGCAATTGAACAACTCTCTAACTATTTTATTTGAGTCATTTGAACTAGTTATGGTGAAGAAGAATATGGTTGATATGAAAGTTATCATTTGGCTAAACATTTGGTACTAGTGTTGAACCAACTAATGTACAAATTTGGGTACGGTTAGACAAACCAAAAAACGTCAAGTACATGTGTGTATAACAAGCTATGTTTTCGATATAACGGTTGATAAATATTAGCTTGTATCTAATCAGGTTTTCATCTAACGGTGAATATTGAATGCATTTTTACTAAGCTAACATTGATTACAAACCCTGATTTGAAAGACAATATAAGGGAGAACTCTAGCAACTGGGAAACCCAATCCCCACATATTTTGCGTGATACTAGTTTGCTAAGCTAGAGTCGATTCTCCTTTAACCTTTGGTTTTCTACTTCTAAAAACAGGTTAACGACTTAAAGACTTCATTGGGATTGTGAAGCCATACCGATACTACTTTTCTTGTAGTTGTGTGATCTAATCTTGTTGTTTATATCGTACGAGTACAATTGTAATAATTGGCTTGAGATTTCTATCTCCGATAGGCAAGATATAAAAGTGATCACAAACATCTTCGTCTCATCATTTGTGATTCCACAATATCTTTTTTCGCTGCGTCGATTAAGACTATTATGAGGTGATTGATAAATCTGAGTTGTTCTTCGGGAAAATAAGTATGATTTTATTGATTGGTTCCTGTTCACCTTGATTTATCAAAAGACTGAACAAAACTCATAGGTTTATTCGTGGGAGACGAATTTATCTATCTTGTAGACTTTTCTGTGTAAGAAAGATTTGTTTATTAAAGTCTTCGACTTTGGGTCGTAGCAACTCTTGGTTATGGGTGAGATCAGCTAAGGAAATCAAGTGTGCAGTATCATGCTAGGATCAGAGGCGTAGGAGCATAAATGTACCTTGTATCAATGTCAGATTGGTTGGGGTTCAACTACAATCCAGATCGAAGTTAATTTGGAGTAGGCTAGTGTCTGTAGCGGCTTAATACAGTGTATGTTTAATCTGGAATAGGTCCCGGGGTTTTTCTTCATTTGCGGTTTCCTCATTAACAAAATTCTGGTATCTGTGTTATTTATTTTCCGCATTATATTTTAATATAATTGAAATAATACAGGTTGTGCGTTGTTCAATCGATTAGAATATCCGACCTTATTGGTTGTTGATTTAAATTGATTGACACTTGGATATTGGTCTTTGGTACTCTCCAAGTTATCTCTTTTTGATTAAGACTCGCAGATTGTATTTGCTTGAGTAAATCAAATTGAGAGATTGAGATAATAACTCCTTGAGATATTTTCTATTGATTGAGTCTAGTTTATTTTCTAGAAAGTAACTCGGAGTTGTCCATACAGATTGCTAATCGAAATATTGGGTGTGATTGTTAAACCCCCGCTTTTTCAAAGATAATGGACTCTATCTTAGGATTGACGTGCATTGGCCAGATTTGTTGTAGGCGCAGGGATACTAAGGAAATTAGGTAATTTACTTGGTCTTAACTATACGAAGTTGGTAGTGTCTTTGTATAATAGATTAATTATGAAAGTATTCAAAAATGGACTAGGTCCTGAGGTTTTTCCTGCTTTTGTGGTTTCCTCGATAACAAAATCTTGTCGTGTCTTTACTTTTACTTTCCGTAATTTTAATTATTATTTTAGTTATAATTAAAAGTAAATACACTGTACATTAGACTCAAACACTTGGGTTGATCCTTATAGTTAGGTTTTGTTTCGAACTGTTAACTATATATATACCGAGTGTATACCTTGTGGTTGTTATGTTCTTGACATCCTCTGTCTATATTATATCACGCAAAGTATCAAACTTATAAGTTGATATCTAAAAGATTGTGGTGTACTTGTTACCCTTGTCATTTCAGTATGATACTCAACTACCAACCTCTAAACATAGTCCGAGGCTTGACTTTAGTAGACCAAAAATCAAGATATAGTTTTGTGCATCTAACATTGCAACAAGCTTGAGATAGAAAAACTTGCGAGTTCGACCGAGTAGTGCTCTAAAAATTATCTATCAATTTCCATAGATGAATTCTCTTATACAATTCAAATAGTTACTTTTAACATAGTCCATGAGTTGGTCAACTCTAAAATGGGTATTCAAGAGCAAGAGGACAGACTCAAGCTAGTAATCAAAGGCTAATCCAACATATACCTTTAAAAATGACCCACTTTCGAAAGAACTGAGAGAGTTCAAATTGCCATAAAAGTTTTATCTTCATAACTTCAGATGTTTCAAAGGAGACACAAATCCCAATTAACATGTGTTCTACTACGAGCAAAAAATGGCTTTATATCTTGAAAACACCTTGATTATGGCACGTTCCTTTCCAAGCAGTTTGAAATATGATGCACTAACTTGGTTCAGGATTATTCCATCCAACTCACAAAATATTAAAGAATTATTCATCCAAAACTATTCTTACAATATCAAGCAAGGTGATGTAGTTAAAGGAGTCTTCAGAGTTGTCCAACAAGAGCATGAAAGCTTTACAGATTTCCTGAGAAGGTTTAAAGCTGAAGCGCCACCTATAGAGAAGTCACCAGACAAATTTCTTTGTGTTCTTTTAAAAAACACTCTACTTCAAGGAAAGATCGGAGACTCTTTCACTGGATCAGTCATGTCTTCTCTCGTAAAAGTCTACAAAAAAGCTGGAAAATGGGTCGGAAGAGAACGAGATAACTTAGTCTCACCCATATCTACATAATTTAAAAAGTCTACACAGATCATCAACAAGAAGTAAAAGACCACATTCTCCAAAGTCAGCAAACAAGACTTCGAAGAAGGTCAATTACAAAGCTGAGTCCAATGCAAAATGGTTAAAAGAAAGCAAAATATTCACCAAGCTAACAGTGACTCCTAAAGTCATATTAAAGTTAATAAAAGGCCAAGTCATATTCTTAACCCCGCGAAAAATGAGGAATAAAAAACTTATTGAACCTATCATGAAGCTTTTGGTCATTGATAAGCACGTAAGTGCTACATTCTATACCCATATTTATATTAGTTAGGACTCGATATTTTATCTAATAACACTATTTTAGTGCTTTTGTAGAAAGTAAATAAATAACTTAACTAGAAGATAAATTGGCGTTTACGACATATGGCACTTAAGGAACAGGGATGGATGGCTGATTTTGTGGTTTGCCGAGCCTATATCACCCTCTTGTGGCAGTAAAGAAATTTCTTTGTCCACTGAGTCATATGTGTAAAACACTAGAGCAGGTGTTGTGCACATAAGGTCCACCACTATCTAACCCATTTGATTGACAGTTGGATTATGGGAGTATGTATCACCAAGTTATACATGGAGTACACCAAATGCCTTTCCTTCTTATCATTTTGAAGTTAGAGCAGGAGGAAAATAATTGAGCAATCCTTGTGGAAATCCTAAGAATGGGGTTAAGCATCATAGGTGGACAATGTTTCAGTCAACCATAGTTGACGGAATGAGTCAAGTGGGTTCTCCTGTTTCTCTTAAAATAAGTTTGAAATGACTATGTAGTCCCTTAGGTGGTTAACTTAACCTGGCATGGTTATTTGTTCGTTCCTTATTATTCGGTTTTATTTTCTTCTGCGCTGAAAATGAGGGTCTAAGCCTCACAGAGGGATCCTTGGGGGTAAAGCCTAATTTTCGTCACCACAACCATTAAACCATCATCATCATCCGCTAATACTTTCTTATGGTATTTTACTTCATTCGGTTGTTGCTACTCTTTGCTGATTTCAGTTTCATGAAGATTTAATTAACACATCCTGGTATTTTCATTTCCCTTTTCTTTGCAATTCTATTTGGTTTTTGTTTTTCAGTTTCAAGTGCAAAAAGCTTTTTCGGTTCAATTACTGATCCATAAGATCATTTACATTTAATTCCAATTTCATGATCTCTTCGTCAATCAACTTTCTTCAATTTATTTCCGTCGATTTCTATCTCATTTCAATTTGGTTTTGCATTTTAGTCAATTCCGGCTTCATATTTCAATCAGTAGTATGTTGGTAATTTTATTTCAATTTCGATGGGGGAATTCGGCAAGGTGTATGTGTTTTAGGTCATTTCTGTTGATACTTCCTTTTCCTAATTTGTTATGTATATTTGGTTCTTCAACAACAAATATTCCTGTTGTGTAGAGTGTATTTGAAGCTTTTGGTATTGGACGGTTTACAATGCATCTATTTGCAGTGAGTGGTTCATTCACTTTTTGAACTCTGCAGCTGTTTCATAACCGCGGTTTAATAATTTTGCTAGTGTTTCTTTCCTCATTGGTGTGTGTGGTACTATTTTAGCTATCGTTTGTTGCAGTGAGAGGTTGTTCCATCCTGTTAAACTCTGCAATAAGTTCCAGTTGCTTGTATATAAATAATGATTCCCTTCTTCTTGTTGCTCTCTACTTGGATTGCACCTTTGGGTCCAGTGATATTCATTGGTGGTGTTCCCATTGATTATGGAATTAAGTGATTTATTTTCACTTATTGAACTCTGCTAGTGGTGTTTTCAGAATGTTTGCGTGAGTTGTTGTGCAAGTGTGAGTGATATGTTGATTAATTCAGTTCAGCTTCTTATTGCGTATGTGGTTGCTAATTCATCTACAAGGATACCTTAGTTTCTCCTAAGAAGACAGTTGTGTATTTGTGTTATTGGAATAACGAACACTGTCCTAAGAAGACAGGTATTATTTCAAGTAAAAGGTACCTGTCACAATTTTGTACTGCACCAATTCAGAGTAAATTGGTTAGCTACTTCAGTGTTCTTTGATTTTAACTCATTCCTTTGATTATTTTGAGTAATGAAATGTCATCCTCTATCTTCTTTTCTTTAGTACTACATCTGTTTCTGAAAATGAGGGAGAGTATAAATCTATTTCTATGAAAGGCGTTGTGATGTATCATTCTTGTTTCACCGTTGTGGGTTGTATTCTCTTTAACAGTAAGCAATGTTTATTGTCTCTCCTTTCTAATCGTATATAATAAGTTGGGTCTTCTGATCCTTGAGCATATAAATTAAATTAGGTAAGTTATCTTGACGGTCGTATATATTAAAATGGGCACTTTGTCAGGTAGATTTTTGTTAGAGGGAGAGCAAAATGTGATTTGAGGAGAGAAAAAATCGTAGTCGACTCATTAATTAGGATAAACTCGTTATATATTTTAACTCAGGTCTAAAATATCCTTACTAATCACGCATATTGTTCACACACGTTAAAAAAAAAAGTTTGTCTTCTTTGTTTTACTAACAATCCATGAACCCTAGAAATCTCCCTTTAAATTTCTCGAAAATTATGACTAAAAACTCTTACAGTAAGTACAGTCCGGGTTATGTTTGGTAAGAGGTTAATTAGTGCTTTCATCTTCCTTGGTACGTTTGTATCATGAGTTATTTGATGTTCTTTAGTATCTTCTTTCATAATTTGTTCATCCTACATCTATCTTCGAAGTTCGACGTCTGATGTTTAATTTCTCAAGTTAACATGCTCATCGGAAGAAATGATGTTGGAGTATATAGTTACCTTTCTCACTTTGTCTTTTCTCTGACTGTAGATCGGAAATTAATAATTTATGTATAAATCATTGGTAATCCATATCTATCTTTGGGAGAAATTTCTTAACGGAAAGTTATTTTTTCCTTAATTTTTAAATTAATATTTCTTAGTTTTTCTTAATTTTCAAATTAAAGTTTTTAGGGTTCTTAAATAAAATTTTATTACAAATTGACGGTGAAGAAGAAACGAATTTTTTTGTTTAATACCTATGCGAAAATTGTGTGCGACCAATAAGGTTTTTTTAGACCGAGTCAGAAAAATATATCGAGTTGGTCCTAGTTATTGAGTCAACTACGATTTTTGCTTTCCTCGAATCACAATTTACTCTCCCTTTAACAAAAGTCGCCAGGTATACCATGTATCGAAGTTTCATATTCAAATATCTAAACGCAAGAGAAAAAATTAGATGTACAACTTATGAAATGAGGATTCAAGGAAAACCGTCGATGAAAATATAAGGAAATCTATGTGCCCGACCAACGTAATCAACATCAGATAAAATCCCATACGAAGGTTTTGCAAGGTAAGATACCAACATTCTGAACCAACTGCAATGTTGATGGGTTTAGGTAAGTATATTAGTGATGCGTGTCGTAACCACAACAAATTAATTAAGATATTTCCCACTAATTAAGTGGTAATATAGCGGTAGTAAGAAATCGTTCCCACAGAGAGCTGTGTAATTGATATGTTATTTAGATAGCAAAACAAACTAAAAGGGGGGTTGGTTTATGAATTAAAGAAAAAGATAATAAAAAGAGAATAAGAAGAAAGGGATGATCAAGGAGTCCTTCACCGTTACCAAACATTGACTCAATAGTATACTTATGTATCTTCGTTAGAACCATTCATCACCAACCGTAGGAAAGCAGCTAGCACAACACTATCCCCAAAGTCCCTTATGTAACTTGATACTGAAGCGCTCACATATCAAATTATATCTAACTGAACCACCAAGTAGTGGCGCACTCAAGGTGTAACCCAACGAAAGCTTTAAGATATGTGAACTTAGGTTGATCCTAGCAGTTAGACTCTTAGCGCAAGGTCCACTTACTAGTGTTGTCTTCACACACGATTTCTCCACAGAATCCCTCTGCGAGGTCTCACGTTCTCTACTTGTGTAATTATTATTCAACAATTACACGGAGATCCTAACCCTTTACTAGCAATAGAATGATCAAAAGATTAATCCAGCGTGCACTCCAAACAATCTAATTAATCAATCATAAACCCTAGAAATAGTGAACACAAACGATTATGTGATTAAAACTCCGAATAGATTTATAACTAATAAAGCTTCACGCTAGAACATTGAATTCATCCTTAATCAACAAAGGTTTAGTTACACATAATTGCAAAAGGTTCCCCTTAAACGGGTAAACCCTAGGTTTTGATGTAGAAGATGTGATATGAGAGGTAGAAATTTATGATATGTGATAAAAGATCTCCTCTAATTATTATGGAAGTCCTCTTATATAGTTTTCATGAGATCTAGGTATTAGAATCCATCTGGGACCAAGTTTCCTTGATTTGGAAGTCAAAATACGTCAAAAGGGACCCCATTGGTTTGTCTCAGTCGTCATTGTCGAATACCCCAAAGCAATACCGAAAGTTGGGGTCTAAAATACACCTTCTATTCCCGAAATATGGCCACTTTCGGTATTGCTTTAGCAATGCTGAAAGTGGTGCTGTAGATCGCCATTTTTTCGTCTCGACTATTTTGGTCGTAACCTCTTCGTCCGAACTCGGAATGACCTCATTCTTTCGCCGTTCACTTCGTAATTGAATTCTCTTCAAGATGGTAATAAGAAATCCTGAATCTGGATGAATTGAACATGGTCTTATAGTCCTTCTTATGTTTTCGACCTTCTTTGCTCCTTTTCGTCGCACTTCTTCCGCTTCTTCCGCTTCTTCCGGCTTTAGACACTTGGATCTTTGATAACTTCACTTTATAGCTCTTTTGTAGCCCCTTTCACTCTTCTAAGGATGATTCACCTGATTTTACACATAAAATAGAAAATAATCGTAATAACAAGTAATATGCAAGAATTATAGCTAAAACAAGTGATACAGGACGTTCTCTGGCACAACTCAGTGGCTAGTATTTGTTTCCATTCTTATGGTTTTGCATATCTTTTCCCATCCTAATTAGAGAGTCCAATAAAGGGAGGATATTAGTATTCTTGTTAAGTTTTGGATATTTAGAATTGTTATGTTTAGTAAGAGTTTTGGCTTTAGGGTTTATCTAGAACTATAAGTATTTCCTAGTTATCATCTTGTTAAACAACTTGGATTATCTCATTTTTATGATAATATTAATCAATCAGTTGATTGCCTATAAACTATTATTATTTTGTTCAAAACTCTTGGATTAGAGTTGCATATCCATTTTTGTTCTAGATCCTGGATTGGAGTTGTTTACTGTTTTTAGGAGTGGATTTTCCTGAGTCACGTTTACTAATCGATTGCTTCCGCTGTACCATATCAAAAGTATAGAATTGTCATTCTAAACATGTAAATTAAGCACTTATCAATTAGCCATATCAAAATTTGTTCTTAAACATGGAAAACTTCTAAATCCTTGAACCCAATACCCAAATACACAAAATCAACATCCCTTGACGACTGCTACCCACTTTCAAGGACTATGCTTCATCCTCTTTTTTAATTCTCTTCTTAACAATTCTTATTTTTCACAAAGGGAGTTTAGGAGTCAAAATGATGGGTATTAAGAGTTGGGTTTGGGGATTTAATGGTTTATTTGTTGTTTGAATCTGAATCGAACATGACGAAAGGTTTGGGTTATGTTTGCTATGATAACTGAGGATGATTGAATTCGATGGATGGATGAAATGATATTGTGGATGTTTGAATGATGATGGGGTTTCTACTACTAGGTTTACATTAATAATGATCATAATTATACTACTGTACAAAGAAGATTAAATCCAGGTTTGTTAAACATCCTATATCTTGAACTGATTTAAAGGAGTAACTATGGTTGATTTATTAACTATAGTTGAGGGCTAAAATTGGAAAGAAAAAATGAAACCTTAAAAAATGTGAACGGACAACTGATTTTGTCTGTCAATTTTGGTTGACTGGAACGTTGTCTTTTTATAAGGCTTGACCCAATCCTTTGTATTTCCATCAGGATTGCTCAAAATAATTGAATCAAATTACAGCAACAACAGATAGCATCGAACTATCAAGGCTACACAGGGGTTTGTTGGCGTAAAGTGATCGAGTGAAAATGGTGATTTGAATCCGTGTTGGGTTGCTGTTAATTTAACGGAGAAGGTGTATATGCTGACTGAATTTGGAAGTCGTCGAGCTGTTGCAGCAGGTGGTTGGAAATTCAAGCAATGAAGTTGAACGGTGAGAAGATGGAGTTGTGATATGGAGTTGGTGGATGGTGTTTACGTTGAGAAAATGATGCTTATGGCCAAGTTTGGGTATTGTTCAGGGTCTGAAAATGATTACGAATGTGTGGTGTGGATGATTATCGTGTTTGCAGGGGAAAGGAATTTATACTAGATGACCGCTGCCACGGTAGGACGGCCGACCGAAAAAAATGGCGCAAAACTAAATTTTATATAATAGCTATGCAATCAGTTTTCGAAAATTGCGCTTAAAATGGAAATATCACTTTTCCTGAAAATGAGAGAACACATCGTTTTATTAGTTGCCGGAAAATTAGTTAATGCCTAAACCAAAATATGGATGCATAATATGTTACGCATCCTTAGTGGTGGTTTGCATAATGGCTATGCATTTAATTTTTAAAAATTATGCCTAAAAGGATAAACACCTCCGAATTTTTCGCAAAAACTCTAAATTTGATATTGTTGCTTGTACTCATTGCGTAGATTTCTTTAAAAGATTTCCAATGAGATAAAATTTGTAAAATTCCGGGGCACCGATTTTTAGATATGTTATGTTAAAGTTTGTTTTCCAATTATACCCCTAAAAAGATAGGATACATAAGGAGTTATAATAATTGGAATAAAAGGAAGGGATAGTGTCGTCATTTCAAATGGGACACCAAACAAAATCCAATCTTTTTGCTTTAATTTGGAAAAAAAAGTCACGAGCCACATTGACATAAAATCACTATATATAAAGTCCTCCCTCGCTTCGCTCGGTCGGCCTAACAAGAGAGTCGAAATCAAACACAAAGGCAGCATTTCACGCACAGAAAACTGCCTGCAACTTGTTTGTAAGAAGGCCTAGAAGAAATTAGAGATTAGTGACAGTAGTGGACTCTCTACTCTCATATTGGTGTTGATTGTTGTTATATCAGAAGCTCAGCCGTGAATGGAGATGAAATCAAGCTTTGCTTCTAACTGTTAGTAGTCAAGAAGTGAAGTTGCAGCTCGTGGTACTCTTTTGTCAAGGAGCTGGTGATGCGAGGTTAACTAGTTGGTACTGTGGTTCATACTGCGAAGAGGTTGGAGGTGAATTCGTGGTGAAGGTGATGCTGGAATGACGAGATGGAAATGAAGTCAGGAGTTATAGATTTAAATGGTTTTTTTCTTCAGGATGTTGTACTCAGTGAGACGGAGAGTTTTCGAGACAGATTGAATCAGATGATGTTGGCCGTGGGATCAATGGATGTGTATAAAATCTTGGCTGAGCTTGAGAACAATAGAAGGAAGATATATGTGTTGGCTCAATTAGTTCTCTACTGTGAGTTGTTGGTTCTCGATTTAGAAATAATGTGCAGCAGCAAAGAATGAGTTCGGGCTGATTTGAGTTTGACATGGAGGTTGAGCTGTTGCATCCAGTGGAGTTGATGGGTATTCTGTGGTGGCTGTCTCGATTACCTCAGTTAGGAAAGCTGTTCTCGATGGGATGATTGCAATCGGCGCTGATGGCTAGCTTTACTGAGGTTGGTGATGTGGCCAACTATGGCTAGAGGTACGGAGAAATGGAAAGTGGTGATGTTAAATGGTCTTGATGGTGGAAAATGTTGAAAACTAATATATTCTAGTGACCAGAGAGGGCCGTCAGATAGAGAATGTTGCTGGGGTTGGATGTGAACTGAGAAGTACAGGGAGAAGTGGAGATGTAACTTGAGCGGGGCAGTCGGATTTGGGGAAACTAAAAGTAGGAATTACTGGCTAGTCCACTTTTTTATGACCCAGTTAATGGCTAGTCCACCCATGAAAAACATTTACTCTCTAGTCCAAAAACTTCGTGGAGATTATAAAGTATATTTTCAAAATGCCTAAAACACCCTTCTAGGTCTAATTAGTATCAACACATGTAAATGTTACTAGTAGTATGTTACGAAATACTATTAATATTAATACGGTGATACTACATATTAATATGTATTATACTAGTTGTAACTACTAGTAGTAACTAGTATACTATACTATATTATATTACTATACTATACTAGTATACTAGTATAACTAGTACTAATAGTAACATATGTAGTATAGTATACTATACATATCAATATGTAATATCAATATAGTCCTAGTTTATGCTAGAATACTTGCTATACTTCATATTTTTCCATATTTTATCCCGATTTGCCCCTAACTTGGAACCATGCCATAACATATTGTGTAATCAAGACAACTCTTAAATACTTTTCTCTATATATCAATATTTTTCCAACTAACAAAAATAGACATCTAAAAACCGGGAACATTATCAATATGAAAAAACTATTCTCTTTGTGTTTCTTAATCAATATATAAATAACGTACTACATATCAATATGTAGTGTCAATATATAACGTACTACATATCAATATGTAGTGTCAATATATAACGTACTACATATCAATATGTAGTATCAATATATAATGTACTACATATCAAACATACTACATATCAATATATAACGTACTACATATCAATATGTAGTATCAATATATAACATACTACATATCAATATGTAGTGTCAATATATAACGTACTAATATCAATATGTAGTAGTATCAATACATAACATACTATATGTAGTGTCAATATATAACATACTAATATCAATATGTAGTAGTATCAATACATAACATACTACATATCAAACATATACTACATATCAATATGTAGTACATATCAATATATAGTGTCAATATATAACGTACTACATATCAATATGTAGTAGTATCAATACATAACATATTACTATTAGTACTAGTTACTACTAGTATACTAGTAGTATACTAGTATACTACATACTACATATGTAATTACTACATACTACATATGTAATTACTACATACTAGTTACTACTAGTATACTACATACTACTAGTATACTAGTTACTACTTGAATTTAAATGTAAAAAACGATATAATGTTCTGGGTATATAGGTAAATTTACTTGAATTTAAACTTTATTGGACTAGCGATTAAGAAGAAGTTTTGGCTGGACTAGCCAATAAACCGGGTCGGGTTTAGTGGACTAAACAGGAAATCCCTCAAACTAAAATAGGTGTTGGCAGTGGAGCTCGGGTTTTGGAAAGAGCTTGGACGTGGCCTGGATTTGGAAGCCAGTGATGGACTGGGCCTTGGAAAATGTTGCTAGGTCTTATGCTTGACTCGAAGCAGCACCTATATGAACAGAAGCGAACAAAAAGTGAAGAGGAGGAGTTTCGACAACTGAAAGCTGCGGCTACAGAGCCGAGAGCCGCGGAGAAGGTGAGGGTTTAAAGTTTCATTCTCTCGATTTCATTTTTGCTTAGCTAGTTTGATTTAGATATTTTTATGGCTTTTGAGAAAGCCATGTCTAGCTAGATCCACGCTAGGATTTTAGATGGAAGCCAATTAATTATTTAAACTCTACGATGATATCTCTAATAATGATTCATTGATTAGTAATTTCTCTTCATTTAGCTTGGTATTTAATTGATTATGTGATTTTCTTGATTATTTATGTTTTTCAACTGATATTTTGTGATTTCGTTAAATCCCTTGATGTGATATGCTTTAGGATTGATAAGTAATGCTTTAGAAACTATATTTTAGAATTTAACATCCCAACTGTAGCTTGTCACTCTTTGGATATCGATTCAGCTTGCTATCCTGCGAAACAAAATAACAGAAAAATAGCACATAAGCTCCATAATGCAGTAAGTTCAGACATAGAACGCATGCTAAAAGCTACTCCCTCTGTCCTAATTTCTACTTTGGTCTGTCCATTTTTATCTGTCCGCTCTGTTTATAGACATACTTTTCCCTTAAACTATCAAATATACCCTTTATTTTTAATAATCATAAAATCGTTTTTAATTCAAAATCTTAAATATTATCATCATATATAAGGAAGAAAAAAAAAACTACTCAATATCTTTGTATTAATTGTCATTCCTTTCTTAAAAAAAAAAAACATTTATGGATAGTTATAAAATTCTTAATAAAACTTCTACTTCTTCTTATATAACCTTTTCATATGTATTAACATGGCTATATACATGGGAAAGGATCAAAAAAAAATTATGGCAAAATCTCAAATTCATGGTCAAGTATTTCTAAAGAGGAAATAATCTACAATTTCAAATTTTTTTCCCTTTCAAATAAAAATTTCAAAGACACCAAAATTTTAGTGCGGGAAACCAAAATCAAATGGAAGAAAAAAATATTCTTAAATTGTGGATTTCATAATAAAAGTAGTATAATTTGTTTTTATTTCTTAAAACTAAAATTAATAATAAAAATTATCTCATACAAAACTTTTGGTTGGGAGCCTGGCTACAAGCTGGGCTCCAACTCCTCTCTGGATAGCAACGCCTAATCTATAGAAAATAAACTTATCTAATCCACTGCTAGCGTCATTGCTAAAGAAACAATTCTTTAGACGCTTGAAAAAGGCTAAAGTATCCTCCCCGAGTTCGCCTAAGGTAGTAAAGGCCAAGACCCCCAACCCATATCCACGTGAAGAACACTTGTCCAAATATTTGGTATGTTTACGCGAAACAGCACCAGAAATAGCCTTGCCATGGACAAGAGAGCAAACACCATCACAAGTGAAAGGAGAGACACCTGTAACATCCATACAAACATCTCTCCCATTTTCCCAGTTGAGGACGAGGATATCAGCAGGCTTAAGGTCTTTACCATCATCTGAGTGAAGACTAAGAGGAACCTCCTTATGTGCAGGCACATTGGATTTGTAGCAAATATCAAAAACAACGTCACGAACAACATCATGACGAAACTTATAACCAATGTCCTTAGCACAATGAAGCGCGTGATCTCCAAATAATAATATTTTCATTTTAGAATTTTTAACAATAATAATTTTAGTTTTGGTAATAACATAACATTAAATAGGCTAGTCAATGGCTAGTCATGACATTTTATAGGTTTTCCTTAATATCTTGACAAAGTCAAAGCGGACTCTTAATTTAGGACGGAGGGAGTAATATAATAAGGGAATGTCAATACCCTATTTGGATATCTAACATCATAGCTGTTATGAAAAATAATGGAAAAGTCATAGTTTGCACCAACTTCGCTAACTTAAATAAAGCCTTCCCCAAAGATAGTTTCTCACTTCATGACATGGACTGTTTTAAGGTCATGTCATTTGGTCTGAAAAATGCAGGCTAGGCCTACCAAAGACTGGTAAACAGTTTAAAGAAATGATCACAAGTACTATGGAATTTTGCGTGGACGACATGGTGGTCAAAAGCTTGAAATAAAATTGATCACCACTGTCATCTGCTGAAAATTCTTTGTAGTGAGACACTTTAGAATAAAAGTAAATCTATCTAAGTATGTTTTTGGAGTTCAAAGTAGAAAATTACTGGGATTCATGGTAACCAGAAATGGAACAGAAGTTAATCCATTAAAGATCAGATCTAAACAAGAAATGCCTCCTCCAACTTGTAAGAAAGACATCCATAAATTAACTGGAAAGCTAGATTCCTTAAATCATTTTATCTCCAGATTACCAGACAAGTGCAAATCATTCTTCAATCTACTTCAAAAGAAGCAAGATTTTGAGTGCGGTCTTGAGTGTCAAACAACATTTGACCAGATCGAATCTCATATCTCATTAGTGACAATTCTCTCTCCACCATTACTAGGTGAAGAACTATATCTCTATATAGCTAAAACTTTAACAACTATAAGTGCGGTACTTGTAAGAGCAAAAGATAATAAAGAAAAGCATATATACTTCATCAAATTTTTTTTGACAACACCCGAATCCAGGTATTTCATCTCGAGAAAGTCATATTTGTTACATATTTCCATGCTGTTAAGTTGAGACCTTACTTATCAAGATGGAAAATAAATGCTGACATAAAGTACCCAGTTGAAACTGTGTTGTCAAAAGAAAAGAAAAAAAACTGACAGACTAGCTAAATGGGGAGCTCATTTGAACCAATTTGGGATAAACTACATGACTAGAAAATCAATCATAAGCCAAGTTGCTGCAAATTTCCTAGTTGATTTTC
The DNA here is from genome assembly GCA_023529315.1 of Papaver bracteatum. Classification (NCBI taxonomy): domain Eukaryota; kingdom Viridiplantae; phylum Streptophyta; class Magnoliopsida; order Ranunculales; family Papaveraceae; genus Papaver; species Papaver bracteatum. The sequence continues at coordinate 2,684,585 of JAJJWX010001659.1, forward strand.
CATTTAAAGATCCGAATTTCAATCTCAAGTTCTGTGAGGATAAATTGGAAATATTACTTGAGCTAGAAGTGCTACCTAAATGCAATTATTCATCCTTGAATTTACTTGGTATCTGGAAAAATATTTGTACATGAAGCCTCAAATGATCAAGGTGGAGGAGGTAGAGTTGTGATTATCATACCAGAGAATAACTTTATTGAATATTCTTATTGTTAGAGCACTGATCGGTCGAACTCACATGCGTTGCTATCTTAAGCATGTTTGTTAATGTTAGTGATCAAAACTATAAGTCTTGATTTCTAGTCTACTATAGCTAAGTCTCGGACTAAGATAGAAAGTGTAGTTGATCTCAAGAACTCCATGGCGATCATCATACAAGACGAAGGACTACTCAAGGAACTGGTGGATCTTCATCGACAAAAAGGTATATGGAGACTTGAACTTATCTATCACTCAAAAGTCTATCTACTTTATCTCCTATCTTGAGAAAAAAGTCGTTTTTCTATATAGACTTTGATTATACACATTTTTTATTTCGAGTCGAGTTTATCTCGCTTATCTATTTCTCAAAATATGTGTTGGTAAGCTTTCTCTTTGGCCAAGTTCATCTTTACATAGTGACGAAAGTCATGTTATGTTTCAATTACTTGAAAATGGCTTTGACGAAAAATGGTGTATGAATAATAATTATATAACGTCCTCTAAGAATGTTTCAATGATTGAAATAAGAGTTTAGATTATATAACCATTGTGGGATATAAGCATTGTGTGGAAACACATACATGTATAAGTCCTTATTTCTTAAACCAAAGTATGCATACTTTGCTACTCAGGAAAACTGGAACAGAGTCCACGAACCCAGTACGCGTACTGTCGAAGTTTCTCTCCCCGAGAAAATCAGCTGGAGTTTGTAAACTTGTACAAACTTATTCCGGGTAATTACGTCCGCATACCTAGTCCGCGTACTTAGGTTGGTTATTTTTTAAAAAAGATTATTCGTGAACTTATACTTATATTAACTAAGGAATGCAAGTTTGCAAACCATGGCTATAAAGTTCATGAATTGATTCGAGTGAATCAAATCATTTTTGCTTCGATTGTGTCTTGTATACTTCTATAAGATCTAATCAATTGAACAAATCTCTAACTAGTTCATTTGAGTCATTTGAACTAGCTATGGTAAAGATGAATATGGTTAATATGAAAGTGATCACATGGCTAACCTTTTGGTTAACTACTTTTGAACCAACGAATGTACATGTTTGGGTACGGTTACACAAACCTAAAACATGCATTTCATTTGTGTGTAACAAGCTAAGTTTTCGATCTAACAGTTGAAAGATATTAGCTTGAATCTAATCAAGTTTTCATCTAACGGTGAATATTGAATTCTTTGTTACTAAGCTAACATTGATTGAAAACCCTGATTTGAAAGACTATATAAGGGAGAACTCTAGCAACTGGGAAACCTAATCCCTACACCTCATGTGTGATACTATAGTTGTATTACCTAGAGTTTATTCTCCTTTAACCTTAGGTTTCTACCGAGACCCTGTAGGTTAACAACTTAAAGACTTCTTTGGGATTGTGAATCCAGACCGATACTACTTTCTTGTAGTTGTGTAATCTGATCTTGATGTTTCTATCGTATTGAGTACAATCGTAACGATTGTCTTGAGATTGATATCTCCGATAGGCAAGATATAAAAGTAATCACAAACATCTTCGTCTCATCGTTTGTGATTCCACAATATTTTCTTTCTACGCGTCGATTAAGATTATTGTGAGGTGATTGATAATACTAGGCTGTTCTTCGGGAATATAAGTCAGGGCTATCAATTGGTTCCTATTCACCTTGATTTATCAAAAGACGAAACAAAACTCGTATATATTTATGTGGGAGACAGATTTATCTATTACTGTAGACTTTTATGTGTGATACAGATTTGTTTATTAAAGTCTTCGACTTTGGGTCGTAGCAACTCTTAGTTGTGGGTGAGATCAGCTATGGTAATCAAGTGCGTAGTACCCTACTAAGATCAGAGACTTAAGGAGCGCAAATGTACCTTGGATCAGTGTGAGATTGATTGGGGCTCAACTACAATCCAGATTGAAGTTAATACAGTGTGTGTTCAATCTGGACTAGGTCCCTGGGTTTTTCTGCATTTGCGGTTTCCTCGTTAACAAAACTTCTGGTGTCTGTGTTATTTCTTTTCCGCATTATATTTTGTTATATAATTGAAATATCACAGGATGTGCGTTTATCAATCAATTATGAAATCCAACCTTTGGTTGTTGATTGGAAATTGATTGATCCTTGAACATTGGTCTTTGGTACCGTTCAAGTGTTTTCTCTAGTATTCAATTAGACTCGCGGATTTCTATTAACTTGAGTAAGAATTAAATCGAGACAGAGAGATATAACTCTTTGATATACTTTATTAATATTGAGTCTAGTTGATTCTCTTGAAAGTATATTGAAGTTAGTCCATACAGATTGCTAATCGAAATATTGGGTGTGGTTGTTAGATGATAGGTGTCTAAAACACCTAATTTTAAATTAATTGTTTTTGCTTTCTTTGCATGTTTTCTTGTAAATTATGTACCTTATGTTTTCTTTTGAGTTTTATAAGTGTTTTGGAGTCATGTGACGTAAAAGGAGAAGAAATGGGGGCTCATGACATCAATCGGCAACATTGGATGTACGTGGACTCAAAGCTAGCAAGCACACCGCTCTTTAAAGCATTAAAAAGAAGAATTACGCAGGAAACTAAACTGTCAGTCTTCCAAGACTGACAGCTGAATGGAGACTAAGGTGGACCTTATCCTAACACACGGGATGCCAATAACTATCCCACATATTCTGACCTTATCAACTAGGTCGAGACTACACTGGATCACAAACTTGAGTCTTAGTTACCAGTCGCGCTGCAAAGAGTGGTTCACGTCGGTAGGTTCAATCCGATGGCTAGTTGTGATAAGATCGAGACATATAATTTGAGTAGTATTTGGAAACCCAATTTCAGAGGAAAATAGAGATGAGGAAAGATGGAAGAAACGGAATTTATTGCCATCAAAACAAGATGCAACTATCAATATTCATAGATGAGTTGTGGAGATAAGAACTGGGTTTTGAGAGGTTGATGATGTATGGGATCTGAAATTAAAGATGGGTTGGATTATGATTTGATTTTGGCTCGAGTATCAGTTGCTGTAGTTGGATGGTTGATTGAGAGCTTTGTGTTTGATTGCTACATGAAGTTACAGATGAAGAATTAGGGTTTGGTGCTGAAATGGTGCTAGTAATTTGTTCTTGCCAGTAAATGAGAAAACAGATGGGGGTTAAGCTGATAATGTTAAGTCGGTGATGATGAAATTTAGGCAAGATGGGTTTCTGGGGAGATATGGAGCGCTGATGGTGATTCTACAGTGAAGTTGATGTTACATAGAATAAGACTTACCTGTAGGCAGTATGGAGATGAAGCCATGAACTGATGCTGCAATGAAAAGGATAGGCTAAAGAATGGAGGGGGATGGAAACTGATGGTTGCTCTTAAGGGTTAGAATGAGCTAGAGGTCTACAGGTTATGTTGTTGCTTGTGATGTTCAGTGAACTAGAAATGAAGTTGGTGGATTAACTGAGGCTGACAAGAGTTGAAGCAATTGCAGTTGGACAAGGTAATGGTTATTTGCTATGGATTGAAGGGTTTGAGATGAGATTACATGGCATAGTCAGAGTTGCAGCTGAAATTACAGGGAACGGGAAACTGGAGTTGTAGTTGGTAATGCAATGAGAGCTGTGTGGAGTTATAGTTGCACCTGAACTGAGAAGTGAAGCAGTAACAGAGAATGGGAAGTTGTTGCTACAGCTGATTGAAGTGCAATATGAACTGATGGCACTACAGGTTGGGTTGTTGTGTTCCAGTGAAGGTGTGATTTCGTAGAGAAGCTATGTTGTTTACGGTGTGATGCGCTGGTGCTGCGAGGGCTAAGGTATGATTCCAGGGAATGTATGAATTGATGTTTGCAACTACATATGGTGCATATGGAGTATTGGATGGTTCTGGTGGCTCTGAGGTGCCGTAAATGGAGAAGAAAATGGTGCTTGCTGGTGCAGGAGGTGAACGTTGGTGCTGTTGGAGTTGTGAAGCTACAACAGTGGATACTGCAATGGAGTTGGTTTTGGTTGCAGATAATGGTGGTGCTGTGGTACAAGGGATTTTGGTGGATGTGTTGGAGAAATTTGAAGCTGAAATAAATGCAGGAAAGAATGATGCTTTTGGAGGAATTTTGATTGCAAGAAGTTGCTGAAAGTTAAATTGGTGGAGGGCTAAAATGCTGAATTTATTAAGATGAATGTTAGGATTGAATACACAGAAGGAGCTGAAGTAGAAAGCCTGAGATATGGCTGGAAATGAGACAGAAAACAAGTTGAACTCGTCTGGAATCGATTATCACCGAGTTGACTCAGTGGATTAACTCAGATGGACTTGGACTTGTTCTAACTGGGCTTCACTTATGGGCTGTTTCAGCTAATGAGTTTTGGCAGATTGGGGGCCATGGCCTAAACACGGGATTTGGAGACAGCGTATATAAAAGGGGTTGATTCTATCTAATATATCTTCTTCTCTACTTTTGTTCTAGGGTTTGTGAACATGATAGATTTATTTCTTCTTTGGATGAACTACATGAACAAGTTTATTATTATTGGTTATGGATTAGTTGGATTTTGTACAAAGCATGTTCTTGGTCAATAAATTAGTTTTGTCTCACAATTATCGATTTTGATTCATTACAAATATCACATGTATGATTGATTGTTAGTTTTGTTAAGTTGCAATTTGGTAGAACTCGTAATCATATCTATTGCTAGTTTAGGGTTTATTATATATTAGTAAGTGGGAGCTTGCGGAAAATGTTGAAAGTTGATGACAACTTCATGAGGGATTTGGAATAAACGTGATACACCTTGAATACAAGTAGCATAATTGTGAATATTGCTTGTAGTGATACATCCTAGTAGTCACAAGTGAGATAGGTTCCACAACTGTTGCATTCATTACTATTCTCTTAATTCCAAATCTATCAAATTATAAAATTGTCCATACTTTATTTTGAAAAATATCCATTCTTTGCCATTGATGAACTGACAGAAAGAAATGAACAAAGTTAGACCAAATATTCGAGGCAAAAAGATTATTGGTTATGGATAATCTTGTTGTTTGATGATTTTGTGGAACATCTTTGCTTCAAGGTTTGCAGTAATATCAATTTCACATATGATTTATCGATCGGTTTTTTGATTCATATTTACATAGGAAATTATCACATGTATGAATAAATTGATTGTTAGCATTTTTTTTGTTGGAACTTATGGTGTTGCGACAAAAGAGAACAAGCCTCAAGAAGAGTAAGTTTGACATATGGTTTAATGATTACAATCAAACTTCCAAAACAACAAAAGGGGGCGTATAAGTAAACACACATATATCCAAATTACTCATCACTTCCACTGCGTATGAAGTTAGTCATCCTCTTCAAGAGGTTTCTTTGATAATCATATTGGTGATTCTCCTCATTCAATGCCATCCATCCTTCCATATATTTGGATCAAGTTCCTTGTTTTTAACCATCCTAATGCAATGGACAATTTTTGTTTAGAATAACGGTAAATGATTGCCGTTCCGGCCAAAACAACTCTTTATAAATCATGGCCTATGTTGAACACGGGAACAACACAATTTGGAGACAGCGCATACTCATCCAATATTAAAAGGGGTCCTTATTCATAAAATACTTTTGTTCTAGGGATATCCACAATTTCCATCTTGACATCATGAACGATGATTTATACGAACCATCTTTAGCTTAATTATATCCAAACCATCATCTGCAATCCCTACACTCCAAATATCTATGGTATTAGGACGGAGAATATTCTTCCTTTGACTATTAGTTTAGGTTCTAATGTTGATCGGAGCAAAGCATGTTCTTGGTCAATGTTAAATTAATGTTGGTACCTTGCCTTCCTCTTCCTTTCTGGACACATTATCGAGGTTCGGAATGTTGATTCTTAATTACCTTGGCGGCCTTCCCGTTCCTTTGAACCTCTGGAATATCACATGTACTTGCTGTCTTCGTAGCTTAATTGATTGACATCGACTATGGTGTTTTGTCGATTGTTGCTGAAGATGGCCTACTTTTAGTTTGGACAGGAATTTGTTCTGAAAACTGCACATAGATCTAAGCTTTTTGTTTTCAATGTCATTTCTTTGAATTCTTTTCTTTTTTTCCTGTTTCAGCTTGATCACCCTTTGTTGGCTCTTTTGTGCTATCCAGTAATTAGTCTTGCCTCAAAATTCTTGGGCCTCCTTTTATCATGGTGATTGTCCAGGGAACGGTAGGGGGAAGGTTCAGAAATATAATTTTGATTCTATCATATGTTTTATTAACGTTAAATATTCCTTGGAGCAACTTTTAGTATGTTTAAGAAATGGAGTCATCCTATCCATGGAGCTTTTCTCAAAATATGAATTTGGATGATAGATTTATTTCTTCGATTTTGCATGGCTATTCTCCTTAGCCTCTCTCAAACCATCTCAAAAGAACATCTGAATGTATTCCTCACTACATACAGCAATTACTTCATTTCATCTTTTATTCCCACATAATAATGAGAGATTACAAATAAATCCCAACATTAAATTGTAAAAAACTAGGTGGAAGACATAGTTTGGTTGATCGTTGTACGTAATTATCTAAATGAAATAAAAATTGGATTAGTTAAAACCGGCAGTGTCGATTAGTAAAATTAAAGTGCGGTTTTTCTTCATTTTGGATAAACCGAGCATTTTTACAAAATTAACTTAATTGTAAGGAATACATAGATCAAAAAAGGAAGTTTATTCAAATTATAATTTGGTGTCTCATGTTCTTGAAAGTTGGGATAATACAGAAATGGCGGTTTCGAAAAAAACAAATTTCGATTGAAGCGTTATTGTGTTAGGGATGCTTGTTTGAATATTTTACTTTCTTGAGTTGGTTCTTCATGCTGCTCTTCATGGTTGTTCGAAAGTTCATCATATAACTCAATTGGGAGGTGTTATCATTAACTGAAGATTGAAGATATGATTGTTGTTGTAGTTGAGCCAAGGATTCAGCAGCTGCAAGTCTATCTTCAAATTCATCTTCCATTTTCAAAAAAAATTCTACCTAAAATTTTTTACCTCCTTCTACCCACAAAATTCAAATAAACTCAAAAACACTAATTATATCCCCAAATCATTAAGATTTTACTAATCTTAATTAGTAATAATCTAATTAGGAGGGGTTAGATTAGAAATAATAAAATAATTACATAAAGGGTAACTATGACAGGGATATGGGATCCTATTTTGTCCTCTTGTAGTGATACATGTATGATTGATTGTTAGTTTGTTGTATTTGGTAGAATAATCATATCTAGTTTAGTTTATTATACGATCATAACCTTTGTTAAATCGGATTAGTTCTTTTACTCGTTCGATTGCTTTGATTGGCCTGGTTTCATAGAACTTAATGCATCTAGGGAATTAAACTTGATTAGTGCTTTTACACATTAAGTTGTTCTCTTAGATAGAATTCATATTCGCATATTTTAATGTGTTTGTTGATGATAAGAGGAAATTAGCGGGATATACTTGCGATCAAGGTATCCTAGGGCTTTTGATAATGAGAGATTAAATATCAATTCTAGTTATTAAGACAAGAACATGTTTGTGACTGAAAATGAAATCCTTAACCAATTTCTTTCCTTATTTGATTTGATTACTTTTCTTTATTTGTTTTTATATTTGTTTTAGTTATGCATAAATATGAAAACCCCCCTTGCTTTAAATAAGAACCGAAACATATTGACAACCTATACCTCTTTGTCGAAACGATCCTTTCTTGCCCTTGCTTCATTATATATTTTGAGTAGTAAGAAAGTGTAATTATTTTTGACGCCTACGACAGCGATCATAAGACCCCCGCTTTTTCAATTGGTATCAAAGCTTTCAGCCAAGCTAATAACCAGGGTGGGTAGGAAGCATTGTTACGGAACTTTTAGCTACAAAAATTAGGGTTTCACAATACCTGTAACTTGTAAAAGAACAAACAATATTGGATCTCTGGAGGCACCAACACTCTCTAAAATTGAAAATGATGAAAATCAAACCCTGGGCTCGATTCAAACTCAAGCTAATATATAACAGTCATGAACGAGAGACATTTTCAACTATTTGAAATCTAAATTGCTTTCAATTGATCAACAAGAAGTAAAGAAAATTGTAACAAAATCCACGAGTTACCAATTGGTAGGTGACAAATATGTACAGTAAAACTTATCTGAGTTGACCACTACTGAGATGTGTAACAGAAAAGCAAGGCAGGCAAATACAGTAGAACCTCTCTATATTAACACTCGTGGGCATCCACAAAATTATTAATATAGGGAGGTTATTAATATAGAGAGACCCATAGAAAATGTAAAAATTTAAGTTCAATGTATGTGTAATGTATTTGTAGTTGTATTTAGATGATGTATATACATTTTTATAGTTCCAATATACAAGTGCATGTATATATCTTGTAATTTGTAGTTCCAAGAAGTTTGGAAGCTTTAAACATGCTCGACAAGTTGGAAATATTTTGGCTTCAACAAGAAGGTGTCTATGTTAATGAGATATTACGCATACCCAAGTTAAAAGATGTTATAGTAATCCAAAAAATTGCTTACTATAGATAAGTATTTTGTTTAATCATAAATTTAATGTAAATAAATATATATTTTTTAATATAATATTGATTATTACTATTTGGAGGTAAATTCTTTAAGGTGGAACCGGAAAAAATCATTAATATTAAACTGGAAAGGTTATTACTATTTCTCACTGGCCCAAGTTGGGACCATAATTTTTTATTAATATGGAGAGGTTATTAATATATGGAGTATCAACATATGGAGGTTCTACTGTAATGGATGAAATATATCCTGGAGATTGTGACAATCATGCGATCTCTAACATGTAAAATTAACCAAATCTCAAGCATAATTTTGACCTAAAATACAAGACACTGCAGAGCAGATTAAAAATAATTATGATAAGTGCCAGAGGTAATCTCGAGCTCAATTTTTATAAGTGAATGATAACTCATCTAAAATATCAAGTGACTTGAGAAGTCAAACATAATATCTCTGGAACTTAAATATGTGTGCAGATATGATAATAAAATCTTTGCACCAGTTGAAATCCAGCACAACGTGCTTAGTCCATGCCCACTTTTCCAATGGGCTTTAGATATCATGGGACCTTTTACAACGGTAAAACATATATGCTCATAGCTCAAACTTAATAAAAATATCTCAATTGCTTAAAAGCAGCACCTGGAAACTAACTCACCTAGATAAAAACAGGGTCTATGTGAAAGAAAATTTTGTTAGAGAAATATTTCTCAAAGTGGGTTGAAGCAAAAGTTTTAGTCACAAACACTAAGAGAGATGTCAGAAAATTCATATGAGAGAACATTATTTGTAGATTTAGTATTCCAATGGCATTAGTAGCTGACAATGGACCTCAGTTCAAGTCCAACGATCTGAAGCTTTCTGCAAAGAGATGAATATCCAGCAGAAGTATAACTCCAAACTTTTACCTCTAAACATTTATATTTGAACTTTAACCTATGAACTCTGAACTTTATCTATCGTTGTATATATATAAATGGATGAAAGGGGAGTTGCTTCTTTGTTGTGATGGGGATGATAGAGGTAACCCATGAGTTGCGGGAGCTGGAGTTGTGGTTAGAGATTCGAGTTGTGTTGTTCTTGGTGTGATGTCGATTGTGAAACCACGTCGGATGGCTCTTAGAGAGAATTATGACCCCATTAGGTGGGAACATATTTTTAGAGAAGACATTTTTGAAATGGACACTATGGAAAAGAGAGGATGTATGCTTGAACAAGGTGTAGGGATGAACTATGATGGGAAACCATTTTTTCTTCATTCTGTTGAACTTCCTTATGTTTTGTATTTTCGTTTTAATTAGTTTATGAGTTTTTGGGGTTTTTTTGGCATCTTTTCTTATAAACCTTTTCATCTTTAATATTTTTTTCGACTTAACAAAAAAAAAATGCCTGAGGTATTAGATTCAGCACACCCTACTATCGTCAAGAGAATGGTCAGGCTGATATCTCAAAAAAAAAACTCCACTTGCAAATATCAAAAAGAAGTTAAATGCAGTTGAAGGCGTGTGGGAAGATATTCTGCACGAGGTGCTATGGGGATTAGATGTCGACCAAAAGGGTATCCACGATCGATTCGTATTTTTCCCTAGCTTTTGTCATGGGAGTAGTACTACCAACTTTACTGAAATTACCTAGTACAAGAACTTTAGCAATGAATTCTAACATGAATGATGAACTTATCTTCCACAACTTAGAAGACATCGATCCAAAAGACAAAGAGCCTTGATTTAGCTCAAGAAACATCATAATAATATTTAAAAAAATACATAAAACTGCTAGACCAAGAGTTTTAGCATGGTGATCTGGTACTCATAGAATTGTACTACCTAGTAGCTCAATATTTAAGCTATGAAAGCTTGCAACTACCTAGGAAGGACCATTTATTACCTCTATAAAAATGGGTCGCGGATCTTACAGGTTGAGAATTTGTTGGGAGAATAGCTTGGATACTCATACAATATCTCACATTTAAAAAAGTATTATCACAAACTAATGCAACTAGACAGATGTTCAATTATGTCTATCAAGATAACCTACATGTAGATCCCAGATAATCAAGTTTGCAAGAAGTATCACAAATATGAGAACCAAAAAGTCTAGTCTTTAGTTTCAATTATGATCTTCAAAGTAACTCCTGCAAACAACCTTGATTCCAATATTGATCAAACACACAAAACATAGTTTATTAACGTTTATTGATAAACATTTTTATCCCATATACCAATAATCACTCGTATCTTGATAGTCAGATCTTTAAACAAATTTGGGTGACCTTATATCAGAAAAAAATGACCATAAAATAAAAAACTTTGATCTATTGAAGATAATTATGCCATTAGTTCAATAACAAGTTATTAAATACCGAAAACTAAACAAACAAAATCTAACTTCCACCAACGGTAAATCTAAAGGCTTCTTGATCCAAAGAAAACTTCAAATGAAGGTAACACAAGATATTTCAGCTAATTAGATTGCTCTTATCTCTTTAATAAGTTGGTTTTCTTACACGACAAAGGTATGTTCAAGGGTTAAGTAGAGCATAGCTCGGTTGTACCCACCAAGCGTTTGTATGTCAAGTTTGGTTGTCATATTTTAGTATCAAAACTCATCTAGAGTCGCTTGATTAAATACTAGAGACAATTTCGTTTAGGTAGACTAAGAATTCTAGGAATGTTGAGACGTACAAGTATTACTCTGAAGAATATGAAGAATTAACGACTACAACGACGACATCATCATGCCTCTTAAGTTTAGTAATATTGACTTGGTCTTTTTTCAATTCCTAACATATATTTCAAGTCGGATTATATTAAAAACATAACATGCGAAGATGTATATATATAATACTCTAGTGGTTAGACTTGGTCATGATATTATGATCAAAGTGTCAAGGAATTTATTGAATTACGAAGTATAATGCTTATCTTTTGAACTTCGTAAATACAACATCGACATAATCTATTGTGTATAGTTGTTTGATTATGTGTGCATTATATAGGTATGATTTTACCCTAGGAAACAATATTTTATAA